>CM051237.1:342349277-344749277 GCA_027917425.1 Gastrophryne carolinensis | reverse complement strand
TGATTCCACTTCCCTTAAGGATGACGAGGATAAACGCCTTGATCAGATGGCGTGCCTGCGGCCTGTTAGTGCATCTGCCCTGGTGTCGCTTGCTACCAGGTCTCTTAGGGACTGGCTGAATAACGCTCAGTTTGATCCAGCTGGCGCTGAGTTCGCTATCCTTAAGAGATGCGAATTGTTCATGGATTTTGGCATGGCTGCGATGGAAGATTCTATTGTCGTGTGTAGTAGGACTTCAGCCTTACTGGTGGCTATGCGCAGATTGGTCTGGCTCCGCCAGTGGACAGCGGATGTTGGGGCCAAGAAGTCGCTCACAGCTCTTCCCTTCTTGGGTTCGTGGCTGTTTAGAGATAAATTGGATGCTGTTGCTAAAGGAGGTAAGTTACCTCAGTGGAGGAAACAGCGCCGCCCCTTTCGGGGGGCTAGCTCGTTCACTCCTTCCTTTCGAGGAGCCAGAGCTGCTAGGGGTTTGGCCCTCTCGGGTGTCAGGGGCTCGTCCTGGAACAGAGGCAGAGGTCGGGCATGTCCCGCGGCTACCTGGGGTTCCAAGCCCAAGCCTGCAGTTAAACCGGCTCAGCAATGAAGGGGCGCCCTCACCCGCAAGGGTGGGGGGACGGCTGCGGCTCTTCTTCCAGGTCTGGGCCCAGGAGGTCACAGACAATTGGATCTTGGAAGTGGTCTCCTCCAGGTACAAACCTGGAGATCGAGTACTGGCCGCCCCCAAGATTCTTAAGGTCTCGGGACCCTCAGGCTGCACAGGGGCTCCTGTTAGCAGTAAAAAACCTTCTGGACATGGGGGTTATATGCCCGGTGCCTCCGTCGGAGAGAGGCAGAGGTTACTACTCCAAACTTTTCACGGTTCCCAAAAAGGAGGGTTCGGTGAGACCCATTCTAGATCTCTAGGTTCTCAACAGGTTTATCAGAGCCAAAAGGTTCCGCATGGAGACTCTGTGCTCGGCTATCAATTCCCTTCGCCAAGGGGATTTTATGACATCCATAGACATCAAGGATGCGTATCTGCATGTTCCGATTTTTCAGGCACATCAGAGATTCCTCCGGTTTGAGGTGGAGGATCAACATTATCAGTTTGTAGCTCTTCCCTTCGGTCTGACCTCGGCGCCTAGGGTCTTCACCAAGGTCTTGGCGGGAATAATGGCTCTGCTCAGAGCTCAGGGCATTCGCATTGTGCCTTATCTGGATGACCTGTTGATCTCAGCTTCTTCCCTCCATCAGGCAGAGCTGGACACCCACCAGGTGGTGTCGACCCTGGAGAGGTTCGGGTGGGTGATCAGCCACACCAAGTCTTCTCTCTCCCCGTCTCATGTGATTTCATTTCTGGGCATGAATCTGGATACCATTCAGGCCAGAGTGTTTCTGCCCCAGACCAAGGTGCAGGGGATTCAGGGTCTGATCCGCCTTCTACTGGCCAATCCTTGTGCCTCTATCCGACAGGGGATGAAACTGGTGGGCTTGATGGTATCCTCCTTTGAGGCGGTACCGTTTGCACAGTTTCACATGAGATCTCTTCAACTTCACCTATTGACGCATTGGGACAGGTGTCCGCAGTCATTGGATCAACCCTTCAGGATGTCTCCCAGGGTTCGGCAGTCCCTTCGGTGGTGGCTGGAATCGAGCAACCTGTTGAAGGGCAGATCCTTTCTGGTCCCTTGCTGGGAGACGGTTACCACGAATGCCAGCCTGTCGGGCTGGGGAGGTTATTGGAAAAGTCATCAGTTCAGCGGGGTGTGGGGTCCTCAGGAGGCTCACACCCTCATCAATGTCTTGGAGCTCAGAGCCATCCGATTGGTTCTGGCTCGGCTGACCTCACATTTACAGGGTCTACCGGTTCAGGTTCGCTCAGACAACCGAACGGCGGTAGCTTACATCAATCACCAAGGAGGGACTCGCAGCAGGAGTGCCCTCAGGGAAGTCTCTCTGATCCTGCTCTGGGCGGAGAGCAATGTTCCTTGCATTTCGGCAGTATACATTCCGGGGGTGGAGAACACGGAGGCGGATTCCCTGAGCAGGGGATCCTCTCGTCAAGGAGAGTGGTCTCTCAACCCCAAGGTTTTTCTTGATCTTTGCCGCAAGTGGGGGACTCCGGAGGTGGATCTCTTTGCCTCGAGGCACAATCACAAACTTCCGGCCTTTGTTTCTCTTTCTCAGGATCCTCTGTCTCTGGCAGTGGATGCCTTGTCCCTTGCTTGGAAGGATCTGGGGTTTCTGTACCTGTTTCCGCCCGTCTCCATGCTGGGCAAGGTAGTTCGCAAACTGGTTCTAGAAGGGGCACCAGCGATTCTGGTGGCTCCAAGGTGGCCATGAAGGGTTTGGTACGCAGACGTGGTAAGGCTGGCCGTAGATCAGTACCGGCTTCCCTTGTTGCCGGATCTGCTATCTCAGGGTCAACTACTTTACCCCAATTTACAAACGCTGGCTTTGACGGCTTGGCTGCTGAAACCTTCATTTTGAAAGAGGAAGGTTTGTCTGAGGCTGTTGTTCAGACCTTGATTAGGGCTAGGAAGCGGTCCTCTTCTGGCATTTACTATAGGACTTGGAGGTCCTATATTGTTTGGTGTGAGGCTAGGGCCTTGCCTTGCAGGGTGTTTTCGATACCCAGGATTTTGGAGTTTCTTCAGCATAATCTGGATCTTGGGTTCCAGCTTAGTACTTTGAAAGGACAGGTTTCTGCTGTTTTTTTCCAGAGGTCTTTTGCCTTACACCCGTTGTTTAAGACCTTTTTCCAAGGGGTCGCGCATGTGCGGCCCCCTCGGAAGGCTGTGGTTCCTGTTTGGGATTTGAATTTGGTTCTTTCGGCTCTGCAGGGTACTCCTTTTGAGCCGTTACAGGATATTGCTCTTTTGGTTCTCACTCAGAAGGTTGCTTTCTTGGTGGCTATTACCTCTGTTCTGTTCTGTCGATTCAGGCCCCTTACTTCGAGAGACACCAGGATAAGGTGGTTTTTCGTTTTAAACCGGATTTCCTTCCTAAGGTGGTGTCTGCTTTCCACCTCAATCAGGATATTGTTCTCCCTTCCTTGTGTTCTAAGCCTAACAATGACAAGGAGAGGGTTCTGCACAATTTGGATGATGTTCGCTGTGTGAAGTACTATTTGGTGACTACTTCTTTTAGGTCAGTGCGCACTCTACTCGTGCGGTTGGTGCGTCCTGGGCTTTTCAGCACCAGGCTTCTGTTGAACAAGTTTGTAAGGCTGCTACTTGGTGTTCCGTTCATACTTTTTCCAAGTTTTACAAGGTTGATGTGCGGGCTTCAGCGGATGCTGTTTTTGGCCGCAAGGTTCTGCAAGCTGCAGTTGTTTGAGTTGGTACATTCTTTACTGTTTCTGGTTCCCACCCATGACGGACACTGCTATTGGATGTCCCACATGTCATGAAGATCAAAGTGGAGTGTATGGCACACTTAGAATAATGGGTATTATGAGTGTGCCATACACTCCACTTCGCCCCACCCCTTTTTTTCAGGTATTCTGGGGCTTTTTTATGGTGAACCATTGGTTTTGATTGTTAAGGTTATAATTGGTTCTTCCTGGTCCCCTTACTGCTTTTTTACACTGGGAAATTGGTGGGAGGTCCCATGTATATATGGACCAGGAGGGGCTTTCTTTTTTGCATATTCATCTCTGCAGAAGTTCGCCCTCTACTGAAGATTACCAACATGTCATGAAGATCGAAGTGGAGTGTATGGCACACTCATAATACCCATTTTTTTACTCACAAAACGGTATTTTTCACAGGTGGCTGCGGGTGCTCACCTGAAAGTGCAAGCACTCCTCAGACGCACTGGTGTGAAGCAACCTAAAATTTTGTGTCCACGTATGCTTGCAGTAAAGAACATAGAAGGGACACTCTGGTATGTCCCATACATGCACCAAGGGATGCACTCACCCTGAAAAAATTAGTAGAAACCAGTATATAGAAAATATATGAAACTATTTTATTAGAATAAGACAATGAAAATCACAGTGAACCCAAATGGGCATACACATTTAAAAAACATTTACAAGACAATATAAAAGGAAAGGTGGTGGGGGCATGGGCAAGGCGATGCAAAATAATCAATTTATCACAATCAATATATATTGGTAGTTATATCACAAAGAAGTGATGGAAACAGAAAAAAAAGTGTGTATAAAAAAGTGCAACAGTGTATTGGATAGTGTGAAGCCAAGTACCAGAAAATGAAACCAAGAATTAGCTGTGAGGAGTGGGTAAGATAAATGGTATAACAGAACACTCACTGGCTGGTGTATAGTAAGATACACTGGACTGGATGGTCCCGTCCAGGAGAAGTGCACGCAGCGCGTCGGCGGTTGTTTAATCTTGGTGTGTCGGGGGGGATCGGCAGGCTTTGCAACATTACGGTGATGTATCTTTTATTTTAGATCTTATTACATTGCATTTAATTGTATCTTACCCACTCCTCACAGCTAATTCTTGGTTTCATTTTCTGGTACTTGGCTTCACACTATCCAATACACTGTTGCACTTTTTTATACACACTTTTTTTTCTGTTTCCATCACTTCTTTGGATCACACACCTCCCCACATATTCTGGGTTATATTTGGTTATACCTACACTCACTGGCTTGGTGATAATAGTACATAATGCCATGCCTTTTAATTGTTTGGCATGTAACTACCAATATATATTGATATAGTGATAAATTGATTATTTAGCATCGCCTTGCCCATGCCCCCGCCACCTTTCCTTTTATATTGTCTTGTAAATGTTTTTTAAATATGTGTGCCCATTTGGGTTCACTGTGATTTTCATTGTCTGATTCTAATAAAATAGTTTCATATATTTTCTATATACTGGTTTCTACTCATTTTTTCAGGGTGAGTGCAGATCATCCCTTGGTGCATGTATGGGACATACCAGAGTGTCCCTTCTATGTTCTTTTTTGCTTAAGCTTTACATGCACCGGATCTTCTGGCACCCCCTTATGTGACTCATTGATTATATATCAGGCTGTGCTTATCCATCTATAGTTTGTTGTGCACATATGCTTGCAGGACCCAGAACTGCAAAGCATCCCCCGCCAAGCAACGTAGCAGCCCTTTCCAATCCAGCAACATTAAACTAATGATGTATATTCCTTTAGCCTCCCCCACCTAGCGCCATTTTATAATTATTTGAAATGAAATACCCTCTTTCACTCCCATCCCTATGCAACAACATAAAATCAGTTACATAATAAAAAGGCAAAGATCAGTATTACAGTGGACCAAGCAGGGGGCCTCTTTAAACCGGACCAACAGCGTGGCACAGTTGTAAAAGAAAACTCCCCAAAACTCACTTGCCCCATCTGCATGCATGATACTGAAGCACTTTCAGCACTTACATTTACTCCTGCTTCTACTCAAATCTGAAATGCCTACTCTTTTGCCGCTTCCTTTCCCAGCATCTCAACCACGCTGCTGCCTGGATTCAACTGACATAACTGACAATGCACATTAACAGGAAACCCTGAAGCACTTCTGTTTGCAGGCGGCCTGCAGATGCATACGCTGTCATTTGGTTTTTAAAATATACCACTGCAGGAGTTGTAAATGAATTTGTATGTGCAGCAATCTGAATTACACTGTGGAGGGATGCATATGAGTTTGTTGTGTTGGTCCAGTTTAAGTATTGTTTGACTGTTGGTCCACTTTAAGGATGAGGCTCTGGTCAAGTTCCCAGCTGGCCCTCCTCTGACATGCACCCTGATGCTTAGAAAGGCTCTCCCTTCCTAACTTCTACTTTTCTGATGTAGCTGCAGGTAAAGCAGCTTCCAAAGACTTAATGATATCATACTATAACATGGGATTCCTGATTCATGCTGAATTCAACTGAATCATCATCATCATTTGTCAAACTTAAATCAATAGGCTTTTTCAAAATAATATTTGTATGTACAATCTAGTATAATCAGAAGATTCTTTTGCATCTGTATCATAAGTCTATCTGTTCATCGTTACTGATGGCAAGACTAAATTAGACTCTAAATCTTTGTGCCAGCACCCCTTCAATGTTTCCAGAGACACCCCTGTTCTTGGAGCTGACCCTGCTAATGGAGGGAGGCAAGTGACATTTTAGGCTTTTTATTTTAATGAAGAACTGGTTGATGAAGTGCTGTGTATTCCTTTGATTTAACAGCAAAATATAAAGAACATTTGCCTAAGGAAACAAAATGTCCAGCTCCAAATTGCTCAAGCTAAACAGATACACAGTGATAACGGACTTTCCAACGGTGCCCAGGATGATTTAATAAAGATGGAAGCTGAAGTGAAAAATGTAGAGACAGCACTGCTAAAACAGGAAGAAACTGTAAAGGTAGGTCAAAATAATGTGCTGTGTGATTTACAGTTTACCTTTAAATGTGGTAAATTAATTGAGTTGAGCATTGTCACTTCAGTTTTTTTTACAATTTTATTAATGTTACCTAAAAAAATACTTTAGTTCCACTTGCCCTCGTTCTTATTTGGGGTGCCCCATCTACTAAAGTGCAGTAGGAAGCTCACAGAAGGAAAATACTTGCCCTCCAGCATTTTTCTTTCATGGGCAACAAAGCAATGTTATGTGTAGTTTATTGGTTAATTTTAGTTTTTAAGTTTTTGTTTGTTAGTTAATTTATTTAACTATTTAATACACCATTATGTCCTAAAAACCATTGTCAAAACTTGTAATGTGCCACCTATACCTTAAACCGGACCTTCAGCATCATTTAATGAAAAACCGAAACCCTTAAAAAAAAACGATTCCCCAATATCTAAAATGAATAGCGTTTAGGTTTTTAGTTGCTTACTTATTTTTCTATCCCCAAATTGCCTGCTACACTGTTCATGACTCCAGGATATGGCTGCCACCATCTTGCTACTCCTTGTTCCTTCCCAGCATCACATGCTGAGAAGAGGGTGGGCAGTTGCAGGAGGGTGGGTTATAGCTGTGCTGGGATCAGGAAAGGGACAGCACAGACCATGCCCACCCTGAAGCAGGATCCAGCACCTGGGAACTTGTTTATGTGGAGGCGGGGGGCAGCAGGCTGCCGTAATGTATTTTCTGTGTTTGTGTCTCTTAAGTCAGTGGGAGGTGGATGCTGCGGTGTGGGAGCTCGAAAATGTATTTTTTTTTTTTTTTTTTGCGGGGATATGCTGCACACTGCCTGTATTTGGCATGCCAATCACACTGCCTGTATTTGGGATGCCAGTGGGAGATGAATGCGGCGGTGTGGGAGCTCGGGAATGTATATTTTATATTCTAAGTATGTCACACACCCCGCTTCAAGATATCCATAACATGTGGGTAATACCGACCTGAAGAGGGTGTTCCTGCAGAGATGATAGCAAAAAGAAAGCCCCTCCCTGAACCATAAATACCTGGGACCTCCCACTCATCACCCAGTTTTCCATCTCTGCAGACGGCGAGCAAGTCAGAAGATGATGTCTCCTCCTTGCACAGGGGGATTTAAGGTAGCCGGTATGATTCCCGGCCCGCTACTTAATTATTTCCGTTTGGACCCTTTTTTCCCTAGAATATATATGCCTCCCAGCCGTGGCTGTGGGTCCAGGCGAGGGTATATTAGCACCTCAGGTGCTCAGGAGCAACGCTCCACCGTGAGACCCTATACAAGAGGGTAGGCGGTTACACCGGGTTGGTGACCCCGGCTTGGGATGCCCTGTCCCTTAGTTTTAACGTTGGAATGGCCCTCCCAGGATCCCTTTCCACAGTGGGGATGGGGGGTGTGGGTCCCCTCTTTATTATTCTCTTTATCATGTGGCTGTCTTTTACTACAGTTATGGTGTGTGTGTGTCTCTTTAACTGTCATTGTCAGCGCCGCGGCCGTTCTTGGAGGCCTCTGTGCGGTGCTGGGCTTTTCTCCTTCCTTCATAATGGCGGAGGTAGTTTACTTCACGCACTGTATGGAATGTAGTGGGGGGGGGCGGGGCCGGACCTTCGGCGCGGGGCCGGGGTCCGTCCCTCCTTGTATTGTGTGCTGCGGTGATTGAACAGAAGAGTGAGTTGTGAGCAGGATGACATGTTTTACTTTCTTTACTTTAATGGGCCAAGCGCCGCGGCCGCACATTCGCTGCGGCGCCGGCCGGTTTTGGGGCCTCTTTTCCTGAGGGGAATCTTCCCTCACGACTATCCTCTTGGGGGCGGGGCCGGTCTTGCGGCGCATCACCGCAGCCCGCCCCCATCTATCTCTGGCGCCGCTGAGGAGCTAATGCTTTGCATAGGAGGGGGGGGAGGCGGAGCTTGGCGTCTCGCGCGTCCCGCGCTGACCACGCCCCCTTCTCCTCTTCTCAGTCAGAAAAGCCTCTTCCTCACGGTCTGGTCGCCATTACGAGTTCCTGCGGTACTGTGAGTGGCCTGTGGCCCCCTCTCCCCCATCCTGCTTTGTCTGCTATGTTTGCATGTTCTTTTGTTCCTTATCTCCTCGTAAGTTCCTTCTGTGTCTTTCAGGCGGAGATTTATCAGGAGGATCTCCAGTAGTATTTAGAGGGTTTCTCCCGGTCCTAATCCCTGGGTTCATTTTATTGTTCATAAATCCTCCCACTCGGGACATTAAAGGGGCATCCCGGGTTGCCTATTGGCGTAATTCCCTGGGTCATAGCGACTATTAAAAGTTCACCTTATGGAGGCATCCCCAGATACTGGGCTCGGGACCCCTTCGGGGCATCCCCGGAAGTGTATGTTGTGTGGGGTATCCATTACTGGGGACGATGTACTTCTGTGTATACCATGTGCACAGCAAACTATTACGCGGCAGTCCGAACCCCAGGCGTCTGGGTCAGCACCGCCGGTCGCTTCATCTCCCCCTCCCACCTTGACACGCACCCCGTGTGACGTGGTCATGGGCAGGGAGCTGCAATCTGAGATGTGCGCCAGATTGGCTAACCTTGAAAAAATTATCTCCAGCTCGGTCGCCCGTAAGGCTCCGGCTAAGAGAAAGCATTTGTCGCCGGCTCCGCCGGTGGATGACCATGATGACGTTAATAATCTGGATTGGTCTGATTATTCCCCGCTAGAGGAAGGGGAGGTTTATAAGGATTCAGATATTTCGGACGATGAGCAGTCTTTTGGCGCTGATGCCGAGCTTGGTGACTTGGGGAGATCCTCGGATCCTCCTCACGCTCTGGCTCTGATGTTGGAGGTTCTGAATATTTCCCCTCCCGAGGAGGCGTCACAGCAGAAGGGTGAATTGTTTGAGGAATCCAGGCCGCGCTTGGAATTTCCTACGCAAAGGCATTTGACAAAATTATTGCTAAGGAATGGGACAGGCCGGCTCGGCTCCCTGGCATCCCTCAGGGGTGGGATAAGAAATATCCCTTCCCTTCGGAGGCGGTTAAGCGCTGGGCATCTCCCCCCGAGGTGGATGCACCGGTTTTGGGGTTGTCCAACTCCTCGGTTTTAAATAGACCTGATTGTTCCACCCTCAAGGATGGAGAGGATAAACGTATTGACCAGATGGCTTGTCATGGTTTTGCTAGCGTTGGGTCAGCCATGCGGCCTGTTTGCGCTTCGGCGCTAATGGTGTTGGCTGCCAGGTCTGTGGTCAGGGACCTGTTGACTTCTTCCGGGCTTCGTCCTGGTAGTGCCGAGTTCCTTAGCCTTAAACGGTGTGAGTTGTTTTTATCTTTTGTATTAACAGCCTTGGATGACACTTTGATGATGTGTGGTAGGACGTCGGCTCTGCTGGTGACTATTCGACGGTCGGTGTGGCTGCGCCAGTGGGCGGCCGATTTTATGTCCAAGAAGTCACTGACGGCTCTACCTTTTGTTGGATTACGGCTCTTTTGAGAGACATTGGACTCTGTCACCAAGGGTGGTAGGTTACCTCAACGCAAGAAACAACGCCGTCCCTTTCGGGGGGCGCCTTCTTTTACCCCCTCCTTTCGTGGGGCCAGATCTGGCAGGGGATTTGCATTCCCCTCTTCCAGAGGAGATTCTGGGAGCAGGGGCAGAGGACGTGCCCGTCCAGGATACAGTTGGGGCTCTAAGCCCAAACCGGCTACTAAGCCAGCTCAGCAATGAGGGGGCGCCCTCACCCATGCGGGTGGAGGGACGGCTGCGACACTTCTCCCAGATCTGGGATCAAGAGGTCTCGGACAGATGGATCCGGGAAGTGGTGTCTTCCGGTTACAAGCTGGAGTTCGAGCTCCGCCCCCCTTCCAGATTTTTCAGGTCTCGGATGCCTTCGGAGCCTCTGGCGGCGCAAGGGCTCCTGATGGCAGTAGAGAATCTTCTGGACATGGCTGTCATTTGCCCAGTGCCCCTCTCAGATCAGGGCAGGGGTTTTTATTCCAATCTGTTCACGGTACCCAAGCAGGACGGATCGGTCCGACCCATCTTGGATCTGAAGTTTCTCAACAGGTTCATCCGGCCGCGGAAATTCCGCATGGACACGCTGCGTTCGGCTATTCACTCTCTTCGTCAGGGAGACTTTCTGACGTCCATAGACATCAAGGATGCTTATCTACACGTTCCGATTTTTCCAGCACACCAGAGGTTTCTCAGGTTCGTGGTGGAGGATCGGCATTTTCAGTTTGTGGCACTCCCTTTCGGTCTCACCTCGGCTCCTCGGGTGTTCACCAAGGTGCTGGCGGGGGTGATGGCTCTGCTCAGGGTTCAGGGTATCCGCATTGTGCCCTATTTGGACGATCTTCTGATCATGGCCTCTTCCTTCAACCAAGCGGAGTTGGACACCAGAGTGGTGGTGTCCACTCTGGAGAGGTTCGGTTGGGTGATCAACCACCCCAAGTCTTCTCTTTCTCCGTCCAGAGTAGTGACCTTTCTGGGAATGTCTCTGGACACTTCGCAGGCCAGGGTGTTTCTGCCCCAGGCCAAGATTCTTTTGATTCAGAAGTTAGTTCGGCTTCTCTTTTCGGCCCCTCGTCCGGCCATCCGGCTAGGGATGAGGCTGGTGGGGTTAATGGTGGCCTCATTCGAGGCAGTTCCCTTTGCGCAGTTTCATACAAGGACGCTTCAGCTTCATCTGTTGAAGGTTTGGGACAAGTCTCCTCTATCGTTGGATCAGTCCTTCCCCGAGTTCGTCGATCCCTGCAATGGTGGCTGGGGTCGGTCAATCTGTTGAAGGGCAGATCTTTTCTGGCTCCGTGTTGGGAAACAGTCACCACGGATGCCAGTCTGTCAGGTTGGGGGGGTGTTTGGGAGGACCTCCAGTTTCAGGGTCTGTGGGGCCCGCAGGAGGCTCACGAGCCCATCAATGTTCTGGAGTTGAGAGCCATCAGGTTGGTTCTGTTTCGCTTGACTCATCAGTTGCGGGGCCTGCCAGTTCAGGTCCGGTCGGACAACCGGACGGCGGTTGCTTACATCAATCACCGGGGGGGACTCGCAGCAGGAGTGCCCTCAGGGAAGTGTCTTTGATTCTGGACTGGGCGGAGAGCCACGTCCCGTGTATCTCAGCAGTCTACATTCCGGGAGTGGAGAACACGGAGGCGGACTCTCTGAGCAGGGCCTCCTCTCGTCAGGGGGAGTGGTCTCTCAGTCCTCAGGTGTTTCGCTTGATTTGCCTCAGGTGGGGGTTCCCGGCGGTGGACCTCTTTGCCTCTCGTCACAATCACAAGCTTCCGATATTTGTCTCTCTCTCGCAGGATCCACTGGCCCTGGCGGTGGATGCCATGTCCCTGACCTGGAGGGATCTGGGGTTTTCTTTACCTGTTCCCTCCGTTTCCAATGGTAGCCAGAGTGGTGCGCAAACTGGCCATGGAGGGCGCGTAGGCGATTCTGGTGGCACCAAGGTGGCCAAGGCAGGTTTGGTTCGCAGACCTGGTAAGACTGGCAGAGGATCAGTTCGTTCTGCCTCTACTGCCGGACCTGCTCACCCAGGGTCGGCTACTCTATCCCAATTTACCTTCGCTGGCTTTGACGGCGTGGCTGCTGAAACCGCCATCTTGAAGGAGGAAGGTCTTTCTGACGCGGTGATTCAGACTCTTATTAGTGCCAGGAAGCGCTCTTCCTCTACTATTTACTATAGGACTTGGAGGACTGGTGTGAAAGTAGGTCTTTCTCTTGTCGGGAGTTTTCCATTTCCAGAGTCCTGGAGTTTCTTCAACATGGTCTGGATCTGGGGCTTCAACTTAGTACTTTGAAGGGGCAGGTTTCTGCCCTGGCGGTGTTCTTTCAAAGGTCCTTTGCTATTCATCCCTTAGTCAAGACCTTTTTCCAAGGAGTTACGCATGTACGGCCTCCTAGGAAGCCTTTTGTTCCAGTTTGGGATTTGAACTTGGTTCTTTCTGCTCTTCGGGGTCCTCCGTTTGAGCCCTTGAATGAGGTTGCTTTGTCTTCACTTACTCAAAAGGTGGCCTTTTTGGTGGCTATCACTTCGGTTAGGCGTGTTTCTGAGTTGGCAGCTTTATCCATTAAAGCTCCGTACTTTGAAAGGCATCAGGACAAGGTGGTCTTTCGTTTCAAGCCGGATTTTCTTCCTAAGGTGGTCTCTGCCTTTCATCTGAATCAGGACATTGTTCTGCCTTCTCTATGTCCTAATCCCAGCAACGACAAGGAAAGGGCGCTGCATTCCTTGGATGTAGTTCGTGTTGTGAAATATTATCTGGTGGTTACGTCTTCCTTTCGTAAGACTGATGCTTTTTTTGTGGTGCCCTTTGGGCCTAGGAAAGGTTTGGCTCCGGCTAAGTCTTCCATTAGTAAATGGATTCGCCAGGCCATCATTGGGGCCTATTCTGCTAAGGGGAGGAGTCCCCCTTTTCGTGTTACTGCTCATTCTACTCGTGCGGTTGGGGCGTCCTGGGCTTTTCAGCACCAGGCCTCTGCTGAGCAAGTTTGTAAGGCCGCTACTTGGTCCTCTGTTCACACTTTTTCCAAGTTTTACAAGGTTGATGTTCGGGCCTCAGCGGATGCTGTTTTTGGCCGCAAAGTTCTGCAAGCTGTTGTGGTTTAAGTTGTTACCTTGGTTTTGGATCCCCGCCCTTTTATGGACACTGCTATTGGATGTCCCACATGTTATGGATATCTTGAAGCGGGGTGTGTGACATACTTAGAATAATACCATTTTTTGTGAAATACTCACCTGTAAAATGGGTATTATAAGTATGTCACACACCCCGCTTCACCCGCCCTTTTTGTATTCTGGATCCTTTATATTGTGAACTTTGCGTTGCTTTGGTTTATATTTGCCTCTTCCTGGTCCCTTACCTTACTGCTTCTATATACTGGGTGATGAGTGGGAGGTCCCAGGTATTTATGGATCAGGGAGGGGCTTTCTTTTTGCTATCATCTCTGCAGGAACGCCCTCTTCAGGTCGGTATTACCCACATGTTATGGATATCTTGAAGCGGGGTGTGTGACATACTTATAATACCCATTTTACAGGTGAGTATTTCACAAAATGAAATGCCACTCACTACCTGTAATGTGTGATTGGTTGGGGTTCTGCACACTGTCTGTAATTGTGGGCAATTGGGAGGGTGTTTTTAGCACACCATTTGGTTCAGAATATTTTTCTCGGATTTTCCTCCTCCAAATACTGGGTGTGTCTTCAGGTACGTCTTTTGGGGCAAAAAATATGGTATATATACCCTCAAAGTACACACCTCAAGATTTCTATACATACCAAGCTTGTTGTCCTGGGCGCAGTAGTGGGCACCGTATTCTGGACGCAAGCCCTCAAGGGGTTCGTTGGTTGCACAGGTTTCCCTAAAAAAAAAAAAGCAGAATAAAAACCATGTTTTCCTTTTGGATTTGTAAGCTGGTATTCCTGTCTTGTATTTGGGAGAGGTCCTGCCATGAGCATTGTATAATATTGATATTTTATTCAAGAAAAATATTGAAACAGAGAGAAAATGTTCTTAAAATATCAATATGCAAACAAGAAAAAAAAGCTAAATCTGAAACTGCAAGGTCCCCTGAACAGGACAATACCCAACATGCACAGGTTTTTGTAACCCTTTTAAAGGGGAACAACAATTTACTTTCACTGATGTACTGTTTCTCTATGGGGGGGGGGGGGCATCCTGAATTGAGATGCCTCATTGTGTGTATCCCCCCAGGTCACCCGATTCACTCAAATTCCTTTCCACGGCACAGGCTCAGCTGGCCACATGGACGGGTGCTTATTCAGAGAGCACCCACCTACTTTTAGCTCTGTCCTACTTTTAGACCATTTCAAAAATATTGAGTGGCGTCTTCAGAGAAGGCACAAAGCTCCTTTAGAAGGAAGCCTGCAGGTAAGTCCAATCAGGCATAAAGGGACACACTCGCCCTTTCCGGTGGAGGGGGCATCTATGCCAGTTACCAAGCTGAAGTGCAAGAAATCTGGGTCGGGGGGGGGGTGTAACCGCTGGATAAAAAATCAAATTCAAGAAGTCACCACTGCTCAGATTCCTGGATCAAGACTGCCCCACTCATTAGAATAGGCATACCTGCTGAGGTCTGCTATCGACAACTATTGCAGGCCGGAGTCATTGCTCTATTGCTGCATGGAGAAAGAGGCTTCAACTTCTATTCCAACTTGATGGGGTGCTCAGTAAGTATGGATGTCCGACCAATTGTGGACCTCAGAAACCTCTCCAAACACATTTACACGACCAGATTCAAGATAGAATCATTGCGGTTGTTGTAAGCTCTTCTTCAAGGGGATTACCTTGAATCAAGAATCCTGATCTTCCAGGGTCATCAGTAATTTCTTTGCTTTGTGCAGGGTCCACACAGTTCATGGCACTTCTGTTCTGTATCTCCACACAGTGATCAAAGTGATCCTCTGACGCATGTTTGCATTGCATCATATCTGGACAAACTTTTCCCCCCCTAATACTGTTGTCTAGCGATATTAGACAATACAGAGTTCTTGGGAATCTGGATATCAAGCTTGATTCTGATCAGTCATTCACCCCTATATTCAATCAAGTTCTCACTCATTCAGTCTACACTCAGAAACATCTCTAGAATCTCCCCCTTTCTTACAGTAGAAACAACAAAACTCTCATTGATGCCCAGATCCATTCTCGCCTGGTGAACTGTAATTTATTACTAATCTGTCTCCCCCTCCCTAAACTCTCCCATCTCCAGTCTATCCTGAATGCAGAAGCCTGGCATCTTTCTGTCTAACCACTACTCTGATGACTCCATCCCTTGCTAGTCATTGCATTGGATATTGCATATGGTATAGGATTCAGTCAACTGCTCAATCTAACACACAAAGCTCTCCATGGTGCTGCACCCCCCTACCTGTCTTCTTAATCTCTGTCTACCACCCTACCCATGTCCTACACTCTGCAAAAAATCTACAACTAATATGCACCTTAGTCCAAACCTCCCACTCCCACCTACAGGACTTCTCCCGAGCTGCACTAATGCTATGGAATGCCATACCCCCAAAAATTATAATGATTCAAAGCATCAAGAGTGTTAGACACTATCTTAAAATGCATATTTAGGGTAGCCTATCACATCACGATGAATATGAAAAAAAGAAAGCCCCTCCCGGTCCATATATACCTGGGACCTCCCACCAATTTCCCAATTCCTGGGAAGGCGACAAGACAGAAGATGAAGACTTCTTTACTTACAGGTAAGCCGGGCCCGCGCCCGGCCGTTTATTGTCCCTATTGCTGCCAGGACCCTTTCTAAATTGCCCCTATTTGAGCCTCCCAGCTTAGGCTGCGGGTCCTGGTGAAGGTAGGCAGCACCCTATGGGTGCGGAAGGAGCAATGCTCCACCGTGAGACCTCGCTATGGGGTAGGCGGTTATCCAGGTTTTTGGTGATCCTGATGTGGGATGCCCCGTCCCTCTATGCTTATTGCCGGATTCTGGCAGGGTTCCCCCCCTTCTGGATCCCTTACTCCCCTTCGGGGGGGGGGGTTGCCTGGCCTGGCCGTTAATTCGGTTTCGTTCTCCTATGCCCCTGTGTGTGTGGGTGTGTGAGTTTCACTGTGTGTGACTGACAGGGTGTTTTTCACTTATGGGACCATATCTGGTGCTGTGATTTAGCCTGGGGGAGCTTCTCCCCCTCAGGCTGTGTTCAGGGAGGGCGGTAGCGGTAGCCCCGCCCCCTTCTTTGGCGTGATTCTGTGGCTCTCTCCTAGGGGATCCGCGTTGCTGGGAGGGGGGTGTGGCCTGGCGAGCGCACGTTCTGCGCTGGCCCGCCCTCCCCCTTCTCTTCCTCTTTCTACATGAGGCACCTCTCGGGGGCCATTTTGATGCTGGTGCTGAGCTGCGCTCCTGGTGGTAAGCGCCGGATGGCCACTTCCTTAGTTTATGTGGGGGCCCCTCTCTAGCGGTGGCCCCCCACTGATTGCGGGCATGTGTGTGTGTGTATTTTTGTTTTGGTTACGCATGTCTAGCTGGGATATATATATATATATATATATATATATATATATATATATATTTAGGTATGTGTTATTGCCTTATATATGTAGGATTGCACTTATGTTGCCTGTTTGTGTGTTACAGATTGCATTGTATTTGTGCATATTAAGGGGTTCCTCCTGGTCCTGGGGTCCCTAGTGTAAATTTGTTCACATCAAATCCTCCCACCGGGACTTTTAAGGGGCATCCCGGGTTGCTTAGGCATAAATTCCCTGCGGTCTTGCGACTGACCACAAAAATCACCATATGGAGGCTCCGCAGGATACTGGGCTCGGGCTCCCTATGGGACAATCCGGGCCATGTGTGGGGTGTGGGGTATCCCTTACGGGGGAGAATGTGCTGATCTGTATACCATGCGCACAAAAGGCCATAACGCGGCAGTCTGGTACCCAGCCTTCTGGGTTGGCTCCTCCCGCTTCATCGCCTTCCCCTCCCCGCCTTATCCGTAACCCAAGTGACATTGGTGCCAGCGGGGAGTCGCACTCTGATGTTTGGGCTAGGTTGGCCAGCATCGAGAAAATTATTGCTAGCACGGTGGGCAAGAAGGCCCAGGCTAAAAAGAGGCATTTGTCGTCGGCCCAGCCCTTGTGGGATGTTGACGACGATTCCGTTGATTTGTCAGATTATTCCCCGTTAGAGAGGAGGGGGAACTGTATCAGGAAACAGAGGCTGACTATGTTCAGTCTGGGGATGCCGATGTCGGGCAGGCGCTGGGGGATGCCGTAGATACGGCCACTGTTTTGTCACATCTATTGGAGGTGTTGGAGATTGAACCGCCTGAGGCGCCCCCTCTCAAGAAGGGGGGATTTTTTGGGGTCCGCAAGCCCCGTCTGGAATTCCCTACCCTGGGTCACTTTGATGCGTTGATCCTTAGAGAATGGGAGAGGCCCAGTCGGCTTCCTGGTGTTCCTCAGGGATGGGATAAGAAGTATCCTTTTTCGGTGGAGGAGGTTAAGCGCTGGTCTTCTCCTCCCGAGGTCGACGCGCCAGTTTTAGGTTTGACCAACTCTTCTGTGCTGAACACCCCTGATGCCACTTCCCTTAAGGATGGCGAGGATAAGCTCCTTGATCAGATGGCGTGCCACGCATTTGCCAGTGTGGGCTCGGCCCTACGGCCTGTTAGTGCATCTGCCCTGGTGTCGCTTGCTACCAGGTCTCTTATCAGGGACTGGCTGAATAACGCTCAGTTTGATCCAGCTTGCGCTGAGTTCGCTATCCTTAAGAGATGCAAATTGTTCATGGATTTTGTCATGGCTGCGATGGAAGATTCTATTGTCGTGTAGTAGTAGGACTTCAGCCTTACTGGTGGCTATGCGCAGATTGGTCTGGCTCCGTCAGTGGACAGTGGACGTTGGGGCCAAGAAGTCGCTCACAGCTCTTCCCTTCTTGGGTACGCGGCTGTTTGGAGATAAATTGGATGCTGTCGCTAAAGGAGGTAAGTTACCTCAGCAGAGGAAACAGCGCCGCCCCTTTCGGGGGGCTGGCTCGTTCACTCCTTCCTTTCGAGGGACCAGAGCGGCTAGGGGTTTGGCCTTCTCGGGTGTCCGGGGCTCGTCCTGGAACAGGGGCAGAGGTCGGGCACGTCCCGCGGCTGCCTGGGGTTCCAAGCCCAAGCCTGCCATTAAACAGGCTCAGCAATGAAGGGGCACCCTCACCTGCAAGGGTGGGGGGACGGCTGCGGCTCTTCTTCCAGGTCTTGGCCCAGGAGGTCACAGACAATTGGATCTTGGAAGTGGTCTCCTCCGGGTACAAACTGGAGTTAGAGTACTGGCCGCCCCCAAGTATCTTAAGGTCTCGGGTGCCCTCTGACCCTCAGGCTGCACAGGGGCTCCTGTTAGCAGTGAAAAACCTTCTGGACATGAGGGTTATATGTCCGGTGACTCGGGCAGGGGTTACTACTCCAACCTTTTTATGGTTCCCAAAAAGGAGGGTTCGGTGAGACCCATTCTAGATCTCAAGGTTCTCAACAGGTTTATCAGAGCCAAAAAGTTCTGCATGGAGACTCTGCGCTCGGCTATCAATTCCCTTCGCCAAGGAAGTTTTATTACATCCATAGACATCAAGGATACGTATCTGTATGCATGTTCCAATTTTTCAGGCACATCAGAGATTCCTCCAGTTTGCGGTGGAGGATCAACATTATCAGTTTGTAGCTCTTCCCTTCGGTCTGACCTCGGCGCCGAGGGTCTTCACCAAGGTCTTGGCGGGAATAATGGCTCTGCTCAGAGCTCAGGGCATTCGCATTGTGCCTTATCTGGATGACCTGTTGATCTCAGCTTCTTCCCTCCATCAGGCGGAGCTGGACACCCACCAGGTGGTGTCGACCCTGGAGAGGTTCGGGTGGGTGATCAACCGCACCAAGTCTTCTCTCTCCCCATCTCATGTGATTTCATTTCTGGGCATGAATCTGGATACCAGTCTGGCCAGAGTGTTTCTGCCCCAGACCAAGGATTCAGGGTCTGATCCGCCTTCTTCTGGCCAATCCTTGTCCCTCTATCCGACAGGGGATGAAACTGGTGGGCTTGATGGTATCCTCCTTCGAGGCAGTACCGTTTGCACAGTTTCACATGAGAACTCTTCAACTTCACCTATTGACGCATTGGGACAGGTGTCCGCAGTCATTGGATGAACCTTTCAGGATGTCTCCCAGGGTTCGGCAGTCCCTTCGGTGGTGGCTGGAATTGAGCAACCTGTTGAAGGGCAGATCATTTCTGGTCCCTTGTTGGGAGACGGTTACCACGGATGCCAGCCTGTCGGGCTTGGGAGGTTATTGGAAAAGTCATCAGTTCAGCGGGGTGTGGGGTCCTCAGGAGGCTCACACCCCCATCAATATCTTGGAGCTCAGAACCATCCGACTGGTTCTGGCTCTGCTGACCTCACATTTACCGGGTCTACCGGTTCAAGTTCGTCCAGACAACCTAACAGCGGTAGCTTACATCAATCACCAAGGAGGGACTCGCAGCAGGAGTGCCCTCAGGGAAGTCTCTCTGATCCTGCACTGGGCGGAGAGCAATGTTCCTTGCATTTCGTCAGTCTACATTCCAGGATTGGAGAACACGGAGGCGGATTCCCTGAGCAGGGGATCCTCTCGCCAAGGAGAGTGGTCTCTCAACCCCGAGGTTTTTCTGGATCTTTGCCGCAAGTGGGGGACTCCGGAGGTGGGTCTCTTTGCCTCGAGGCACAATCACAAACTTCCGGCCTTTGTTTCTCTTTCTCAGGATCCTCTGTCTCTGGCAGTGGATGCCTTGTCACTAGCTTGGAAGGAGCTGGGTTTTCTGTACCTGTTTCCGCCCGTCTCCATGCTGGGCAAGGTAGTTCGCAAACTGGTTCTAGAAGGGGCACCAGCGATTCTGGTGGCTCCAAGGTGGCCAAGAAGGGTTTGGTATGCAGACGTGGTAAGGATGGCTGTAGATTAATACCGGCTTCCCTTGTTGCTGGATCTGCTATCTCAGGGTCATCTACTTGACCCCAATTTACAAACGCTGGCTTTGACGGCTTGGCTGCTTCTTGAAAGAGGAAGGTTTGTCTGAGGCTGTTGTTCAGACCTTGATTAGGGGTAGGAAGCGGTCCTCTTCTGGCATTTACTATAGGACTTGGAGATCCTATATTGATTGGTGTGAGGCTAGGGCTTTGCCTTGCAAGGTGTTTTCGATACCCAGGATTTTGGAGTTTCTTCAGCATAATCTGGATCTTGGGTTCCAGCTTAGTACTTTGAAAGGACAGGTTTCTGCTCTGTCGGTTTTCTTCCAGAGGTCTTTTTCCTTACACCCGCTGTTTAAGACCTTTTTCCAAGGGGTGGCGCATGTGCGGCCCCCTCGGAAGGCTGTGGTTCCTGTTTGGGATTTGAATTTGGTTCTTTCGGCTCTGCAGGGTCCTCCTTTTGAGCCGTTACAGGATATTACTCTTTTGGTTCTCACTCAGAAGGTTGCTTTCTTGGTGGCTATTACCTCTGTTCGGCGTGTCTCTGAGTTAGCGGCTCTGTCGATTCAGGCCCCTAACTTTGAGAGACACCAGGATAAGGTGGTTTTTCGTTTTAAGCCGGATTTCCTTCCTAAGGTGGTGTCTGCTTTCCGCCTCAATCAGGATATTGTTCTCCCTTCCTTGTGTCCTAAGCCTAACAATGACAAGGAGAGGGTTCTGCACAATTTGGATGTTGTTCGCTGTGTGAAGTACTATTTGGTGACTACTTCTTCCTTCCGCAAGACGGACACTTTTTTCGTGGTGCCCTGCGGCCCAGGAAAGGTTTGGCGCCTGCTAAGTCTACGATTAGCAAATGGATTCGTCAGGCCATTGTTGCGGCCTATTCTGCTAAGGGAAGGACTTCTCCTTTTAGGGTCAGTGCGCACTCTACTCGTGCGGTTGGTGCGTCCTGGGCTTTTCAGCACCAGGCTTCTGTTGAACAAGTTTGTAAGGCTGCTACTTGGTGTTCCGTTCATACTTTTTCCAAGTTTTACAAGGTTGATGTGCGGGCTTCAGCGGATGCTGTTTTTGGCCGCAAGGTTCTGCAAGCTGCAGTTGTTTGAGTTGGTACATTCTTTACTGTTTCTGGTTCCCACCCATGACGGACACTGCTATTGGATGTCCCACATGTCATGAAGATCAAAGTGGAGTGTATGGCACACTTAGAATAATTCCGTTTTGTGAGTACTCACCTTTAAAACGGGTATTTTTTTCAGGTATTCTGGGGCTTTTATATGGTGAACCATTGGTTTTGATTGTTAGGTTATAATTGGTTCTTCCTGGTCCCTTTACTGCTTTTTTACACTGGGAAATTGGTGGGAGGTCCCCCGGGAGGGGCTTTCTTTTTTGCATATTCATCTCTGCAGAAGTTCGCCCTCTACTGGAGATTACCCACTTGTCATGAAGATCGAAGTGGAGTGTATGGCACACTCATAATACCCGTTTTAAAGGCGAGTACTCACAAAACGGTATTTTTGCAGACTGGATGATGGGTTGCAGCTAGGCACCCCTATGCGCCATGTCTCAGTCTCCTGTTAAGCCTATAGCTGAGGCTTCCTTATTCCTTATAACCCTCAAAGTGGTGATCCTGGTGGCCATCACATTAGTTCACATAGTATCAGAGCTGGCAGCATTATCTAGCAAGCCACCCTTCCTGATCTTTCATTAGGATTAGAAAGCGGAAGGATCACTTGCTGAAGGTTACTTTGGGCTGAATTCAGACATTGACCTACCTTCCTATTGTCCAAATCGTGTTTATCTGAAGGAACAGATTCTGCACCCTCTTGATGTGGTGCATGCACTAAAATATTATTTAGCTACAACATCTGTGCCGACCGGACCCAAAAAGGAGTTGGCGACTGGCAAATCCACTATAAGCCATTGGAGCAGACAAGCTTATTCTACTAGGGGTCAGGAACCACCTTTTCATGTAACAGCTCACTGTATTGAAGCTTTTGATTTGATTAACATCAATATCCTAATACATTTTTCCATCACCTCTGTTACTAGGAAACATTAGACAATTGGGAGCAGATAGAAATGGGCAAGGATACTATTTCTCAGTACCTGAAGCAGATCAAGCCTAAACTGGAAAGATTTTCACACTTTGGATCACTGGAAAATTTGTCACTGGAACTTCAACGGACAAAGGTAAATGATCAAATGTAAAGGTTTCTGGAATGCGCGTAATGCACACCCAATAATATATTGTAATACCTTTAAAACATGTATTTAAAGCTAGAGTTACTGTAAACTATAGTTACACACATATATATATATATATATATATATATATATATATATATATATATATATATATATTCGAGAGAGAGAGGCCCCTTTTACCAATAGTGACATGTTTGTTTATAATCCTAAACCTTTAAAGCGGTTGCTTGTCAAGAAAATGTTTAGTAATTTGCTCCCCTAAAGCCCCCTTTGATGATCGGTGTCGTATGCTGTTTAAGAGGACTTAAACCCATGCAGATGTTGTAGAAAGCTGCACTCCTAGAATGACATGGGAGCCACCATTTTGGATTACACCTGAGAGCCTTGCTTGCATGTAAGCATGAATGGGGGTTGGAGAGAGCCTTTACCAACATACAGACACACTGCCAATGAGCTGATATTTTCTGTTTTCACTCAGAATGTCTCTAGCTGGCTGCTTGGTGTAGAACTGATGCAGCAGTTTTCGTGTGTGATATTATTTCTTCAAACAGGAAAGATGTCAAGAGTTGCGATTTTGCTATAAGCAGCCTACCCCAAACTGGGGACTGAGAGAACTATTTACCTCATAAAAGGGATCAATGTGTCAGTCATGTTACAGACTCACACACTGAATCAGCCACTCCCAGAGGGCATGAATGTAGCTATATATGTTTTATACAATGTTGATGCAATGTTTTAAAAGCTTTCGGAGCAGTGATGAGTAATTACAGCTGATGTTTTTTTTTTTTACTTCTGGCTAGAAATAAAGCATTATTTTACAGATATTTAGGGCAATTTTGACTTTACGACTGTTATTTTCAGAAACAGGACTGTCAAAATTGTGGCAAGATGGCCGCCCCTTTGCAGTTCATTAGCATAGATTCTGCCTGCTATTCCACATCTGCATGGGGATAAGCCCCTCAAATAGCTTACATTACTGATTGCGAGAGCTGGGTTTGGGGGGAACAATTTCCCCTTTGCCAACTGCATTTTTGAGGAAGGGGGTTGTTAATGTTGGTACGGTTCAAAGATTGCAGCTAATCCATTTTAGATCGCAATGACAGCATGGATAGACTGCTTGTCCTCAATTCATGATTTAAAAAGAAAGTTTCCAGCTTTTCGTATTGTAAAATATAGCTTTTAATCTTAAAATCTTAAATAACAGAATCTATTGTAAATCCATCAATATAATTTGTGACACATGATCAAGGGGCAGGTTTTGCACAAGAACCGCATTGTGCAGCAGAGTTAAAGGGGATTGCTTTCACCATCTTTCACTTTAAAGTGGACCAACACCCAGGATTTTGACTATCCTGGGTTTTGGTCCACTTCCCCGGGGCACCCCGATCATGGGTGCCCCGCTATGTGAAACCTCCCAGATCTCCGAAAAAAACTCACCTCACCCCGCTAGAGAGAAGCACAAGATGCGGCTGCGGCCCACGCATGCCCCGTTGGATCGGGATGCAGGTAAGGTGGGGGAAGGACTGGATCCCCCCTGGGTGTTGGTCCATTAGTTAGCATTAGTTGGCTAAATAGGGATTCTGTGATTTTCTACAGATACATCATTGGAGTTAAAGTAGATTTTTTTTTTATTTACGGTAACTGGGGGGGGGGGGGGGGGGGCAAAACTCAATAAATGCCAAGATCTATTGTTTCATGTACTTTAAACTGCATCCTAACAATATCTACCCTCTATACAGGATCTCTGTGTACAAGCTAAAGGCTTGGTACAGAAGTCAAGGGACATAAATCTTGGCAAAAAGAGCAAGTGCCATCTTCTAGAAAAGTCAAATCTTGTTCAGAAAAATGTGTCGCAAGTTAAAGAGGCCCTGTCTCAAAAGTAAGTTTACAGAATACTTTTAAAATTTTACCAAACATTCTGGCTCATTTTTGCTGGCAAGCTCAGAGTTTGGACTGTAGCCACAGAACAGTACATATGCCTGTTTAGTTCTCTGATGGGTATTGTTTTATAAATGTGATGGTCGATGGTCAAGCAAATAAAAAAGAACAAGAAGTGAAAACCACTTAGATGTGAGGAATCATACAAATAAAATAAAGCTATTGGGAGAATGTCGATGATGATCTTGATTTAGCAAGCACTATGCAATGAATATCTGGAATACAGATGTATGTGAAGACCAGCTTTTCACCATTTTACAACAATGTGTGTGAGAGCCCTTTCTTAATGTTTAAGATGAGTAAACTGTAATGTTAAGGACAGGGGCGGGCTGGCCATAGGGCATACCGGGCAACATCCCGGTAGGCCAGTGCCAGGGAGGGCCGCGACCCCATGGAAAAGATGCTGGAGGCTGGGGGAGCAGCCGGCTGGCCTGCCCAGCCCTGTGGTTCCTGCTGGCGCCGCCGCTCTCACACACACAATAACACACATACATGCTTACTGCCGCTGGTCGGTGGGCATGCCCCATATGGCTGGCGTCCAATGAAAACAATGGACGCCGACCATATGGGGCACGCCCACCGACCGGCGCGCAACAGCCGGGAAGTGCCGTAAGCATGTATGTGTGTTATTGTGTGTGTGAGAGCGGCGGTGGCGTTGCCGGTTCGCTGCTTCTGCTGCCTCATCCTCTGCCAGTCCTGCTGCCATCGCCTTCCACTCCAGGTGCCCACGCCGCTGGGGGACAGGAAATGCACCGCATCAAATCACAAGTCACAGTAAAATGGAGGGTGAGGCTGGTTTCACACTAGCACTATTGCAGGATGATCACCATCGCACCAGGATGCCGCTCATTGGCTGTACTGAGGGATGCCCCACTGGCTGTACTGAGGGATGCCCCTACTGGCTGTACTGAGGGATGCCCCTACTGGCTGTACTGAGGGATGCCCCTACTGGCTGTACTGAGGGATGCCCCGCTGGCTGTACTGAGGGATGCCCCGCTGGCTGTACTGAGGGATGCCCCGCTGGCTGTACTGAGGGATGCCCCTACTGGCTGTACTGAGGGATGCCCCTACTGGCTGTACTGAGGGATGCCCCACTGGCTGTACTGAGGGATGCCCCCACTGCCTTTATTGTAATGGGGTGATTTTGCGCACTGAATGGGGGAATTTAAGCACACCATTTGGTTCAGAATATTTTCTTTCTTATTTTAGTCCTTTAAACCCTGGGTGCATCTTATGGAACAAAAATAAGGTGTGCATATAGTGACATTAAGAACAGTACAGCAGGGCTGGTGTGCCCCAAAAAGTCCCAGGCAGTTTTTTAGCCCCAGTCCGCCCCTGGTTAAGGAAGGGAAGAATAAACTGCCCCCTCCCCCGTTCCGTTACCCATAACTAATAACAAGAACAAACATCAGTCACACCCTCATCCATCACTGGAAATACACCAACACCTTATCACCAACACACATCCTCCCTAGATCCATCACTTTTTAGATGAGTCACACAGCCTCCATTTCACCAAAAATATACCCCAAGATTAATAATTGACTACCCCAGTCTGCTCCCAGATTTTATAGCTGTGCCCCCAGACCTCAACAATAAGTTTCAAGAAAACCAACCTAATATGAACCCCTCCCCCCATTTTATATATGCCCTAGGGCAGGGGACATCCAAAGTTGGGACGCCCCATGGACAAGGACCCAGCACCAGGATAGTGATCGTTCAGTGTATTTGAATGACTGGACACAGGAACACATGCACAGCCAGAAGATGCAGGGGATGCTCTGGAATCTAAAACCCGAAAGGCTTTTGTTCCGCTTTAAAGCCTGGGCTTTCTAGGGCTTAGAAATGAGTCAGACGAAGTGGGATGCCTTGTAAGGAAAGGAATGTGGACCTACATTTTTGACTTTAGGTTGTTTAGTAAATGTTTTAATACGTTAAATCAAACAGTACTGATTGATCCACATATTTTATCTTCTGTTTTCCTCTGGACGGCATCCACTTCTTAGTCAGCCATGGTGAGGGCTTCATCCTGACCCAGCACTGGGGTCCTCTGATGCCAGCAGCAGCATCTAAGTCACAGACTCTACATCCTTCCATCCTGTCATACACCAGTTCAAAGGGCTGACGGGTGGCATGCCAATACCCCACCACCTTATAACCCACAACGTCTCTCGGGTTCCGGGGTGCCGAAAAGCCCAGTGCCCTGTACCAAATGTATAGCCTTTAAAGGCAATGTCATGATATTTTCCTGAACTACTTTAAAGATAAGGTGTGGGTGCACATACTGTATCTATCTATGCAGGGAAACACCAACAAATGACTTGAAAAGAGTGACCATGTTTCTCATTTGTGTTTTCAGTGATATAACTAATGTCCATTTACATTTACCCTAATGTTGATGCTGGTAATGAAAAAGTGTGTTTATAAGGAGACAAATAACACTATACTGTATACATATTTCATGGTCTTTCTTTTTTCTTTCATTTAAAGAATTAGCAAAATTATCCTTTTAAAGGATACATGGGAGAAGTTTAATCAAGATTTTGAGACACATTCCAAGTGGATTTCAGATAAGGAAAAGGAATTATGTCAACTTGAAGTGACAGATATTTCTCCAGATGCCCAAGTTTCTTGTATCAAGGTATATTAATTTTAAGATTAAGAGGAAGGCGTCCTTCTTTTCACATTTTACGTTGCTTTGCAAAACAATTTTGTATCCCCCAAAATACTCTAGCAGAAAAGGAGCAGAATTCTGATCCTAATGGAAAATTGAATTTTTTTTAGGAATTCATCAATGAGCTACAGGAGAAAGCCAATAAAATAGCAGACCTTGAAGCCAGTAGTCAGACCTTTGATGAACATATAAGCGCTGCAGAGATGGCTCAAATAAAAACCAGACAGACACATATGGCCAAACAGTGGGATGGACTTGAAGAACATGCTCACAGACTGGAAAAAAGCATTATGGAAAATGTTGTACAACAGGAAATATTTGATAAAACATTTAAACTGGTAAAAACAAAACAAAAACGTTGTGCCTATATTTCCTTGCATTTTCTAGTGATCGAAGCGCTGCATGTTTACACTGTCCAATGCTGTATACATCCCTGATTTCCACATGGTTTGTTTTATTACTAAAACAATGGTACCACTTTAATACATTCTGTATTTTAATTCAGACCTAAAACTCAAAAAGTAAGAAGCTCCTTTGGCCATATATCCTGACCCTGCCCAGGTTAGCATATATTCACAACCATCTAGGTCTAGGGCAAAGTTCCTGCACCTTTGACCCTTGCTTTTGTTGAATTGGTTGAGTGGTTTCAAACTGCAGCTACACTTTTGGTTAGCTGGTTTTTAATTACATTTTGTATACTGCTACCTGCACAAGAATATAGGGTCAACTTGCTGTTCTACTGACACAAGCTATTTTTTTATTAAATGTTTGTTGTGCAGGTTCAGAACACTTTGGAGAAAATTGAAGCTTCTCTTGCTTGTCCTGTTAAGGGCTGTTCTTCTGCCGCTGAAACATACAAATTGCTCAGTTCTCACCAGGTAATTTAGTTTAGTTTAGCAGATGAGTAGTTCAATAAAACAAAAGCAAATTTCTCTTTATTTAAAGTGACACTGAATCGGTTTTACTTTAGCTTAATACTTAGCTGCCTACCCGGTGTCTCCATCTAATATAATTCTGGCACTTGTTGCTCTTCTGCTGCTGACAGTGCTGACACCAGGAGTGGTGATGATGATGCAAGGGCCCACCTTTGAGCCTTTCATTGTACCATTTTTTCTGTCTTGGCACTGTCATTTGTGGCCTATGTGAGGCAAACAAAAAAGCCTGCCATTGTTTTCTCCTTTGTTTTTTAGTAATTCATTCTGTCCTTTTACAATGCCTCTCAGGTTGTCGGTATTCACTTCTCTGTATTTTTGTTTCTATGCCTGGACCATTTGTAACTGAATATTTTTTATGAAATATGAATTATGCCTCATTCCTTCATTGCCTACATTTTCCTCACCTCCAGGATCTCTGCCATGATGTTGAAAGCATAAAAGCAAGCATCTATTCTCTAACTGTTAGTTCTCGTAAACTCGCCAATAAGGACAAGGCAGTAAAAGAGATAACAGCCCTCCAAGAACGAACTGATGCTTTGTGCACACAAGCAAAGGAGAGATACTCATTGCTGGAACGGTTGCTGGTGCAATGCCAGAGGTATATTCTCATTTACATTGCAGGCCATGAGTTTGTTGACCCAACTAACTCTGCTTCTAGTTTCATATTCAAAAACAATTGAGGTTTTTGAAGTTTTCTGGATTAATAGTATTTATTTATTTTAGGCAGGAAAAAGAGTTATCTTCCTTTACTGCTTGGCTAGAGAAAAGTGAAACCTTGCTAATACCTCAACAAGAACTTTTTCCTGCAGAAAAATCAAAAATTGAAGCAGAAAAGATGGCAGTACAGGTATGTACATATTTGTTTACTGGTTAGTTGTGTGATGCATGGAATCATGTATTAATCTTCTTGGTAGTGTGTATCGAGATTTACCAACATTTACCCATAGGTGTTAGGTCCCTGGGATAACACACCTGTACCTCACTATGTCAGCGCAAGGCACCTACTATCACTATAGCAATTAATTACCTCTAAACCTTGTTGTTTCTTTGTCCCATTCATATGATCTTAATATGCTGACATCCCTTCCTTCTTATGCCCGCTCCCCTAGAGGTGACCAATACAAAGCCTGCTCCCCCTTGACTGGCAAAAATACCTTTAAGATGCCTTAAATGTAAAATTATAAAAGTAAAGGAGATTGTACAGGAAAATCTAACTGGATTTATTCCTCCCTGAGGAAGCTTATCCAAACGAAGCGCTTTGGAGGATTCTAACACGGTTAATGAAACATCCGCTAAATAAGATACCAGCTGACACTATCACTATCTTTGGAAATTGTATGACTTGAATTTTTTTTAATGATTTTGTATGTATACCATTTTTTCTAGAAAAAAAACCTTTGTGAAGAAATGTTATCTCACAGTTCTAATTAGTTAAAAGTGGTAATAGGTGGCTTGCACAAACATAGTGAGGTACAGGTGGGTTATCCCACATACCATAAGTTACCTCATAGTGGACAAATTATTAATTGTCCCTTTTTTGGTTTTATTATCATTTTTCCAATTAGGACCGTATAGACCTCTGAAGGAACAGAGTGTGACTAAGTTACAATTTTAAGTAGTTTCTAGGGTGCTGTATACAACACAAATATAAAGCCTCACTGGATATTTAAAAAATAAACAAGATATATATTAAAAGTTTTTTTTTTTTTATTTAAAAGACATTGGCATTTCTAAAGATCTGTTTCATTTGACACCAGTAGGCTATGTTCATACCTCTCCATTAAGAGCAGGTATTTTGTAACTATGTCAGAGGAGAAGTGTGTTAAAACATATGCTGTGCTTTCGATTGCGTTTCTTTAAACAAAAAAAAAAAGGATTTTGACTATCCTGGGTCTTGGTCCAC
Source organism: Gastrophryne carolinensis (assembly GCA_027917425.1). Classification (NCBI taxonomy): domain Eukaryota; kingdom Metazoa; phylum Chordata; class Amphibia; order Anura; family Microhylidae; genus Gastrophryne; species Gastrophryne carolinensis. The sequence goes on along the minus strand of CM051237.1, from coordinate 344,719,852 downwards.
TTCGGTGGGGCACCCCCGATTGGGGTGCCCCGCTGTGTGAAACCCCCCCGAACCCCTCGAAAAACTCACCTCTCCCCGCTCCCAGCGCCGACGGACAAGCCGCGGACAAGCGGCTCCTCCGCCCTCGCGTCACTCTTGACGCGCGCGCATGTCTAGAGGGGCTCGAGGGAGGCGGCGGCGGCCAGCCGCGGCCGAAGATAAGGTAAGGGGTTTGGGGTGTTTGGGGGGGTTTCACCCCGCGGGACATCCCGATCTCGGATGTCCCGCGGGGAGGGAGGTGGGTGTTGGTCCACTTTAACTATCGCAGCTAGAAGAATGTTCAGTGTTTCTTTTGTGTTTTACCATAGCCCAGCAATGTAGACAGAGGTGTGAACAGAGCCTAATGAATAATATGTCTACTGGTAGTTATCGGGGTACAGGGTCCATTAGGCATATAATACTCATATAATCACAGCAGATTAGGGATTCTACCTCCCTACTTTGATGTGAACACTAGCTCTTAGTAAATCAAGCAGGGAATGTACGCAAGGTTAAAGAGTGCCAGGTGAACCTTTCCCACTAGGTGCAGGATCTCCAGTGCTCCAACTGAGTGTAAGATTAGAAACCGGTCAGTGTCCATGGACAACATTCCCATTCAGGCTCAAGACCTTGGAGCTTAAAGAAAAACGTCTTTATTCCCAGTATGTCACACACCCCGCTTCCGAATATATACAGGACATGGGTAACTGTCCTGTAGAGGGCGATCTTGCAGAGATGACATGAAAAAAAGGAACCCCTCCTGGCCCATAAATACCTGGGACCTCCCACCATTCCCCAATCTTTCGTCTCTGCAGTCGGCGAGCAAGTCAGAAGATGGTTGTCTCCTCCTTGCAGGTAGCCGGGGTAACCCCCCGGCCTTTTGTTTCTATTGCTGCCTGAACCTTTTTTAATTTAAACTATAGCAGTATGCCTCCCAGCCTAGGCTGAAGGTCCAGTCAATGGTAGGCTGCACCTTGTGGTTTATATGGGAGCTTGCTCCCCCGTGAGACCCCATACAAAGGGGTAGGCGGTGTCCGGGTTGGTGATCCCGGCTTGGGATGCCCCGTCCCTCTTACCCTTTCACCTATTAGTGTGTGTTCTCCCCCCTACCGTGTCCCTCTGTGACCCTTGGGGGGGGGGTTTCTCCTGTGGTTGTTTTACTTTATTTGGGGGGAAAGGTGTGTGGATTGTGTGTGTGTGTTTGTATGTGTTTTTGCGGCCGTTGTTGCTGGGCCGGTTTTCACTTTTCAACAGGTGCTCGTTGTGGCCCGTCCGGGGTCCCGGCCTCATCTCCTTCCCCACCCTGCCTTATCCGTACCCCTAGTGATGTTGTCACAGGTGGGGAGTCGCAATCTGATGTATGTGCCAGACTGGCTAATATTGAGAAATGTATTTCTGGCTCTGTTGCCAGAAAGGCCTCGGCTAAGCGAAAGCATTTGTCTCCAGCCGCGCCGGCCTTTGAGTTTGATGATTAATGATTTCCTTGACTGGTCTGATTATTCCGTGCTAGAAGAGGGGGAATTATTTGAGGATTCTGAGGGTTCTGACAATCAGCAGTTTGTTGGTGCTGATACTGAGCAAGGGCAGGGGGATGCTGTGGATACCCCGAAGGTCTTGGCTCACCTTTTTGAGGTTCTGGCAATTTCTCCTCCTGAGGATGCCACTCCTCAAAAAGGGAAATTCTTTGGGACTTCCAAGCCACGCCTGGAGTTCCCAAATCAATGGAATGGAATGGGAGAAGCCTACTCGGCTTCCAGGTATTCCTCAAGGTTGGGATAAAAAGTATCCCTTTCCAGTGGACGTGGTAAAACGATGGTCGTCCCCTCCCGAGGTGGATGCCCCGGTGCTCGGGTTATCCAATACTTCTATTTTGCATTCTCCTGACTCTATCACTCTCAAAGATGGTGAGGATAAACACATTGATCAGATGGTTTGCCACGCGTTTGCTAGTGTCGGTTCAGCCTTGCAGCCTGTTTGTGCTTCGGCTCTTTTGGCAGTGGCTACCAGGTCTGTGGTTAGAGACCTGTTGAGTACCTCCAGGCTTGACCAGGCTTGTGATGAGTTTGCCGCCCTTAAGCGGTGTGAATTGTTCAAGACCTTTGTGCTTGCCGCCTTGGATGACACCATGGTCATGTGTGGTAGAACCTCGGCCTTGCTTGTAGCTATTCGGCGGTCGGTATGGTTGCGCCAGTGGGCGGCTGATTTTGTGGCCAAAAAGTTGCTTACAGCACTTCCCTTTGTGGGATTGCGGCTCTTTGGAGAAAGATTAGATTCTGTCTCAAAAGGAGGGAAGTTACCTCAGCGTAAGAGGCAACGCCGTCCCTTTCGGGGGGCGGCCTCCTTTAACCCTTCCTTGTGTGGTGCCACACCTGGCAGAGTTTTGGCCTTCTCTAGAGGTGATTCCTGGAGTAGAGGCAGAGGTCGTGCCCATCCAGGTCACAATTGAAGTTCCAAACCCAAGCCCGCTGCTAAGCCAGCTCAGCAATGAGGGGGCGCCCTCACCCTTGCGGGTGGGGGGACGGCTGCGGCACTTCTTCCAGGTCTGGGACCAGGAGGTCTCAGACAAATGGATTCTGGAAGTGGTGTCTTCCGGTTACAAGCTGGAATTCGAGATCCGGCCTCCTCCCAGATTCTTCAGGTCTCGAGTGCCTTCGGATCCACTGGCCGCACAGGGGTTCCGGGCGGCAGTAAGTTATCTGCTGGACATGGCTGTCATTTGCCCAGTGCCTTTCGCGGAAAGGGGCTTGGGATTCTATTCCAATCTATTCACGGTGCCCAAGAAGGACTGCTCCGTTCGACCCATTTTGGATCTGAAGCTCCTCAATCGGTTTATCTGCTTCAGGAAGTTTCGCATGGAAACCTTGCGGTCAGCCGTTGATTCTCTTCGTCAGGGGGACTTCATGACGTCCATAGACATCAGGGATGCTTATCTGCATGTACCTATCTTCCTGGCACACCAGAGATTCCTCAGGTTCGTGGTGGAAGATCAGCATTTTCAGTTTGTGGCCCTTCCATTCGGGCTTACCTCGGCTCCGAGGGTGTTCACCAAGGTATTGGCGGGGGTGATGGCCCTCCTCAGAGTCCAGGGCATTCGCATTGTACCATACCTGGACGACCTTCTCATTTTGGCTTCCTCTCTCTCAGCCAAGCAGAGCTAGACACCAGAGTGGTGGTATCCATGCTGGAGAGGACTATTCCAAGTCCTCCCTCTGTCCGTCCAGGGAGGTTTCGTTTCTGGGCATCACTCTGGATGCCTTTCAGGCCAGGGTGTTCCTTCCTCAGCCCAAGATTCTTCTGATCCAAGATTTGGTTCGGCTTCTGCTTTCCAAACCTCGCCCGTCTATCCGGCTAGGGATGAGATTGGTAGGTCTGATGGTGGCTTCCTTCGAGGCAGTCCCTTTTGCCCAGTTTCACATGAGGTTGCTTCAGCTCCATCTTCTAGCGACTTGGGACAAGTGTCCGCTGTCATTGGATCAGTCTTGTCTGCTGTCTCCCCGGGCTCAGCAGTCCCTTCAGTGGTGGCTAGTGTCAAGCAATCTGTTGAAGGGCAGATCCTTTCTGACCCCTTGTTGGGAAACGGTCACCACAGATACCAGCCTGTTCGGTTGGGGGGGCTACTGGAGGGAACATCAGTTACAGGGGTTATAGGGGCCTCGGGAGGCTCATACCCCTATCAACGTTTTGGAGCTACGGACCATTTGGTTGGTTCTGTCTCGCTTGACTCTTCTATTGCAGGGATTGCCAGTTCAAGTCTGATCGGACAATCGGACGGCGGTCGCTTACATCAATCACCAAGGAGGGACTCGCAGCAGGAGTGCCCTCAGGGAGGTATCTCTGATCCTTGTTTGGGCAGAGAGCAATGTCCCATGCATCTCAGCCATTTACATCCCGGGAGTGGAGAACACTAAGGCGGATTCCCTGAGCAGGAGATCCTCTCCCCGAGGAGAATGGTCTCTCAGTTCCAAGATATTCCAGTCCCTTTGTCACAAGTGGGGGACTCCGGAAGTGGATCTTTTTGCCTCTCGTCACAATCACAAGCTTTCTGCCTTTGTCTCTGTCTCAGGATCCTCTGGCCCTGGCAGTGGATGCCATGTCCCTGGCTTGGAAGGAACTGGGGTTTCTGTACCTGTTCCCCCCCCCTTTCTCCATGGTGGGCAAAGTGGTGCGCAAGCTGACTCTAGAAGGGGCACCATCAATTCTGGTGGCTCCAAGGTGGCCAAGACGAGTGTGATTCGCAGACGTCATGCGGCTGGCAGTAGATCAGTTTTATCTGCCTCTTCTTCCGAATCTTATCACCCAGGGTCAGCTACGCTACCCCAATTTACCAACGCTGGCTTTGATGGCGTGGCTGCTGAAACCTCCATCTTAAAGGATGAAGGTCTTTCTGATGTGGTGGTTCGGACTCTTGTTAGAGCTAGGAAGAGATCTTCCTCTAACGTCTACTATAGGACTTGAAGGTCTTATATTAACTGGTGCGAGGCTAGGGCCTTGCCTTGTAGGGTGTTTTCTATTCCCAGAATTCTGGAGTTTCTTCAACATGGTCTGGACTCCCTGGCGGTTTTCTTTCAAAGGTCTTTTGCCCTTCACCCCCTGGTTAAGACATTTTTCCAGGGGGTTACTCATGTGCGGCCTCCTAGAAAGCCCTTGCTGCCGGTTTGGGATTTAAACTTGGTTCTGTCGGCTCTCCAGGGGCCCCCTTTTGAGCCGGTGCATGATATTGCTCTTTCTCTGCTCACTCAGAAAGTTGCCTTTTTGGTGGCTATTACCTCTGTTCGGCGTGTCTCTGAGTTGGCGGCCTTGTCTATTCAGGCTCCTTAGTTTAAGAGGCACCTGGACAAGATAGTTTTCCGCTTTTAGCTGGATTTCCTTCCTAAGGTGGTTTCGGCCTTCCACCTCAATCAGGATGTAGTTCTTCCCTCCTTGTGTCCTAAGCCTAGTAATGACAAGGAGAGGACCTTACATTCTTTGGATGTGGTTCGATGTGAAATATTATTTGGTGGATACTTCTCCTTTTCGTAAGACGGACGCCTTTTTCGTGGTGCCCTCCGGGCCCAGGAAAGGTCTGGCGCCCGCTAAGTCTTCCATTAGTAAATGGATTCGACAGGCCATTGTTGGGGCCTATTCTGCCAAGGGGAAGGTTCCCCCTTTTCGTGTTACTGCTCATTCTACTCGTGTTGTTGGAGCATCTTGGGCTTTTCAGCATCAGGCTTCTGTTGAACAAGTTTGCAAGGCTGCTACTTGGTCTTCTGTTCATACTTTTTCTAAGTTTTATAAGGTTGATGTGCGGGCCTCAGCGGATGCTGTTTTTGGCCTGCACGCTGCAGTAGTTCAAGTTTGCATTATTGCCTTTTTGGGATCCCCACCCATTATGGGCACTGCTATTGGATGTCCCAAGTGTCATGAATATTCGGAAGCGGGGTGTGTGACATACTGGGAATAATACCATTTTGTGATTACTCACCTGTAAAATGGTTATTACAAGTATGTCACACACCCCGCTTCATCCCGCCCTTTTTTGGTTTTCTGGGATCCTTTTATATGGTGAACCTTTTTCTTTGCTGTTTACATTTGGCTCTTCCTGGTCCCTTTACTGCTATCTTATACTCGGGAATGTAGGGAGGTCCCAGGTATTTATGGGCCAGGAGGGGCTCCTTTTTTTCATGTCATCTCTGCAAGATCGCCCTCTACAGGACAGTTACCCAAGTGTCATGAATATTCGGAAGCGGGGTGTGTGACATACTTGTAATAACCATTTTACAGGTGAGTAATCACAACATTTTATTTTTTCTGGTATCCAGCACGGGTTGCTTCATCTGTAATTCTTCACATTTGGGTAATCCGCCACCAGGTGGCGCAGTCGACTGCAGGAAGACTTGTGGCTCCTCCCGGCCCATAAAAGGGCAGGAATTACCCAGAAGACCCAGAGTTTTTCTGCAGTCCTGCCTGCGAAGACAGAAGATTTTCTCTCTCTGATTTTTCGCAGGTGAGCGGGGCATCCCAAGCCCGGCGGCCCTGCAGGCCTATTCCCACCTGTTCCGGACCCTTTTCTGCCTCCCAGCCCCGGCTGACAGTTCAGGTGAAGGTAGGGAAACACCTAGGGTCGGGTGTTCGCAGAGCTATACTCTGGGCCACAGACCCTGGACCTAAAGGGTAGCCGGCCATAGTCTAATAGTGAGCCTAGATGGGGTGGGGAGAAACCACTTAGACCTGTCATCCCACATGCTTTATTTCCTGATGACATGGATAATCTGTTGTCTGTGGTTTTTGAGACCTTGCACATTGCCCCCCCCCCCCCCCCCCCCCAAGGCGGCAAAAAAGAAACAGGGTGATCTTTTCCGCCCTGATAGGCAACGTGAAAAAGGAGATATATGATATATATATAATTAATATTTGCTTCACAATAATCTCCAATATCTCTATTAAAGATCAATGCTATAAATATTGCAAATTCCAACAATCATATCAGCCCAGCGGCCACTAATCTGATACAAACAATGGCCGCTAAGGCTCTTCCAACACAACCAGTGAACTGTCCTAAGAAAGAAATAGGTTATGCCTTAAATACTTTGCAACTGCAATCTTTTGTGTGAGAAATTATCCACTACACACACAATAAGATGTATATATTAAAGACGGGTTTAAATAGCAGCACAGTAATTAACCTTACTAACCCAATATTTTCCTAAAGTTTCCCCAGATAACCTTATATTACAGGCAGATGTTTAAGTTACATTAGTTATGGTACAATATATGTTATAATGGATATAGAGAGATATAATGCAGAGACAGATAGAGATACACAGAGATACTTAAGGATTCATGGTCATTCAGGTCCAGGTGTCCATCCATTCATAATTGATATAGAGAGATATAATGCAGAAAGTAGATAGAGATACACAGAGATACTTAAGGTTTCATTTAGGTCCAGGTGTCCATCCATTCATCGCCCCTCTGCCATCCATCGAACTCCCTGTCATTCATCGACCGCCTCCTAATGTATGAACAATAGAGGGAGTGGCCAGCATTCCCCGCCTCGTGGGAGTGTCTGCCAAGGTCGGCCCATATGAGGACTCTCATGGAATTAGATGTATATTTCATAAAGGGCATAACTCCCACAATATGCATGTTATCAACTTGTAACCAAGAAATTCATGATCCCCATAAATTTCTTAGTTAAATGAGCCCAAACACCAAATGTATATCATCCAGGGTCTAATACTATGTGGATTGTCAGGCCCTGGACAATATATGTATGCCATGTTTGATATCAAATGAAAGGTCTAATAGTTCTGAATGAGAATCTCTCATTAATATAGTTATAACTGACATATTACAAGAACTACAATTCCTCCCAGAAATATCATCCAATGCTCAGGTGTCCAATGTATATTGGCTGTCTGGACTTTTCAAGGCAAAACACCCCAGCAGTTGGAGGTAGCTCTCTGGCAGCTAGGTGTGATTAGGTGTCTATTGTTCTTATACGCATGGCAGGATGTGGGACCACTATTTGAATGTGTGTGACAGAATAATATCTTTAGATTATTCATTCTGACATATTCAGATATGAAGGAAGTGCTCATCATTTCACCCCTATAGGTCCCTTTATAATTTACGATCAAATATAGGATACCATTGTTAGACTTTTGGCAGCAACAGTCTGCCAAGAGATTGCTCACGAGAAGCTGAAAAAATAGGGAAAAAACCCTTTTCTATGGAAAACCCTGAAAAGCTCTCGTATAAATTATGCGTTATAAGCTATTTCATATAAGTCCAGTTAAGTTGTTTCTGGCGTGGAATCCCTGCTGCTCCAATCGTCAATCTGCATCATCGTCCCATTCTGTCATTCTCGCGGTAAGGCCACCCAAAGTCTGTTGGTCACACAAGAAGTTCCTCCTCCGCCCTCGTTCGAAAATGAGTCCTGGACTTGAATTCCTGTGAACGTAGGAAACACAGCAGATGAACTGTCCACGCCAAAACATTCCAAATCATGAACATTTAATGATTCCATCTGAACCCACTTCCACAGCTATCTATCCTCAAAGTTCCCATCTGGTATTATATTTGAAACACCCTTCCCCATAACCTCACCATAGTGGTTCTAAATGGGATTACACAGATCGGCTCTTAAAGATCTGTGTGGATTTCTTGTAATTAAAAACGGGAACCATTCTGTTTGTACACTGTGGTACTGGGCACCCAACCTAGCTGAATAGACTACAGTATCCCATCTATGTGTGTATCGGGGCCTACATTCAGGCTTTGCACTTTGCAAAGACTTACAGAAACTGTACACATGCCCTATCTTCCCACAGGAAAAACATTTTGTTGTGATGTTTTTCGCATACTGTTGGGGCACAGGAGGCCTACCTACCTCCCCCTGTGTCCCTCTAAGTATACTCACCTGTTTAGCACGGTTAATCCCAGGAGGCGCTGTTGCTCCTGTATCCCTCTGGGCATGCCCAGACTTACTTTCTCTTAGGTCTATGAGTGTAATGGATCTGTTATCTCCAGGGGCCTTGGTTCCTATTTCCCCTGATTTACCTCCATCATACCTAGCCCTGAGATCACCTCTTTTCCTCAGAGGCCTGTAAAGCTATGGCTTCTGACCTCTGAGCTTTTACATTCCTACATAAATCAGGGATAGTCTTTTTAATGGATGCTGCCTCCACTTTTGACTGAAGTATAACCAGCTGCGCATCTTTTCCCTCTATTTGAGACTGAAGTTTACCCAACTCAGTCTGTTTTTCCAACAAAGCAGACCTTAGTTTGCAGACCTTCTCCTCTCTTTCATTTATGCATTGATACTGCTTATCCAATTGTTTGGTCATTGTCTGAAATTGTTGCTTTGTATCAGAACAATCTCTACAATGAACATTGGATGCTACCTCCTGCACACTAGCTTCAAATATAGAGTAGTGTGTAGTGATATATCAGACTATTTTTTTTTTTTTTTTTTAATGTTTGCATAATTTGTTATTAATGCATAAGAGCACTCCTGAAGATCCACCAATCACCATTATAACAGTATTTAATTAGCTTTTTGTCGATCTTAAAGTTCTTTTTTATGTGCTGTCCTATAGTCAAAACTGGTTGTCATTTCAAATTGCACAAGGTCTAGAATACTCTTTTATGCTGAATCTATATAGTCATCCCCAAACTTTTGATAACGTTACTGATTATAATCCTGTCTTGGAAACTTTGTACGAACTTGTAATGTTACATCCTAACCCCCATGCTCTTTTACATTTGTCTGCATATGTACTGTACGTATTTTTATTTTGCAAACCCCCAATAAAAGCTTTGTGAAAGAAAGCAGTCTCGCCCCTTTCTACTTCCCTGGTAGCCTCAGAGACTCTTCGGGTTGAGGTAAATCCCGTTGCCATCCCGGCCTCTGCTGGGGGTCCAAGCCCAAACCTCCCACCAAGGCCCCTCAGGCATGAGGAGGCGCCCTCACCCATCCGGGTGGGGGGATGGCTTCGGCTCTTTGCTCACGTCTGGAGAACTTGTCTGGGACCAGTGGATTCTGGAGGTGGTGTTCTCCGGCTACAAGATTCCTTCGGTCCCGGATCTCCCAAAATCCCCTGACGGCCTTAGGTTGGCCGTCCAACGTCTTCTATCATCCGAGTGGTTTGCCCTGTGCCTCTTCGGGAACAGGGTCAGGGGTTCTACTCCAATCTGTTCACGGTACCCAAGAAGGACAGTTCCCTGTGACCCATCCTGGACCTAAAGGGTCTCAACAGGTTTATTCTAAGTATACAGTACGTCCTGCTCCAGATATAATACTTACACTTGGGTTATCCTCCGCCAGATGGCGCTGTGCACTGGAGACATGCAAAAAACAGGCTCCTCCCGGCCCTTCATATACCCGGGGACCTCCCACAAATCCCCAGATTTCTCTGCAGGGCTGACTGCGAAGACATGAAGTATCACTCTCTCGCAGGTGAGCGGGGCTATTACAGCCTGCGGCCCTGTTGGACTATTCCCACCCGTCCTCCTTGTGATGTGTCTCCCAGCCTGGGCTGCGCTGGTCGGGTGAAGGGTTCACCTCAAGTCCTCCTTGTCCTCTTGATTGGTATCTCCATTCCTAGGGATGAATCTAGATTCGGTTCAGGCGAGAATCTTCCTTCCTCAACAATAAGGTGGACAATCTGGTTGCGTGGGTTCAGCCCCTCCTTGGTGTTCCAGTCCCTTCACCAGGCAGGAATGCAGCTGGTGGGTCCGTTTGGTGACTTGCTTAGAAGAAGTCCCTTATACTCCTCTACCTGGGGCCCTTCTGCAACTTGGGACTGGGACCCAGCATCCCTGGAGCAGGGTCATGTGTGCCTTTCCCCCTTGGTTAGGAGTCCCTCTTGGAGTGGATTTACTCTAGGAACCCGTCTGGGGGCAGTTCCCTTCTTGCCCTTCCTAGAAACAGTCACCATGGATGCCAACCTATCAGGTTGATGGGGAGGTTTTCTTCTGTAACCCCATGCGGGTGCGGGGAAGGTGGGGCCTTTAGCAGGTCCGTGCACCTATCAATATTGAAACATTGTGTTTTCAGGTTGACTCTATCTCGCTTGACTTCTCCTCTTCACGGCCTGCCGGTTTGGCGGCGCTCGGTCTGTCTGACGACTGTGGCCTACCTTAATCATCTGTGTGGGACCACAGGAAGGTATATGTTCCTGATCTGGGTGGAGGACAATGTTGCCTGCATATCAGTGGTCCCTCTGCGACAGGATGTGCTAATTCTTGTGTCACTATGAAGTTAAACCAGTGTGGATCTGTTTGGTGTCTCGTCACTGTTTCAAGCTCTTGCCACTCGTTTCCCTGTCCCTGGATCCTCTGGCTGTGGTCATGCTGATTTAGTCATTTTATGACAGGACATTCTGGTCTGTATGTCTTATTTCCGTTCCCACTGCTAGGCAGGGTTCTGTGCAGAATTGCTCTGGTAGGGGGACCATTGATGCTGATGGCCTAGTGGAGTGTGGATTCGCAGACGTGATACCTAGGGTAGTAGTTCTGTTCGTTCTGCTAGGGGTGCCGCCCTGTTTCGCTCAGGGCCTCCTTTACGTCACTCCAGTCTACAGTCTCTGGCCTAGCCGGCCTGACTGCTGGTTCTTCCGTCCTCATGGAGACAGGCTTCTCTCCTCTGTGTTTGTGACTATTGGAAGTCTAAGAGCAGGGCTCTTCTTCTTCTTCTTCCATCTCTTATGAGGTATGGCTTACCCATATGGATTGGTGTTAGTCTAGGTCTCTTCCCTGTTGGGCATTCTCTGTTCCCAGGGCTCTAGAGTTATTACAGCATGGCTTGGAGTTGGCTCTCCAACTCGGTACTCTGAAGGGTCAGGTTCTGCCCTGTTCACCTTCCTGCAGAAGTCTTTTGCTTTTTCCTTGGCTAAGCATTCTTTCGGGGGTTGCGCATTGCGTTCCCCACGTAATTCGATGGTCCTTGTTGGGAATTGGATCCTTATGCTGTTTGCCTTGCGGGGTGTTCCTTCCGGACCGATTCAGGATGCTGTCTGGCTGTCTTTTACCTTCAGTTGTCCTTTGGGTCTGCTACTTCAGTCAGACGTGTGTCTGAGTGGGCGGCTCTGTTTCGCTAGCCCTCGTTCCTTGATATGCACCAGGATAAGGTGGTGCTCCGCTTTACGCTGGACCTTCTGCCTATTGTGGTGGTTTAGGCTCATGTATTTAAGACATTGTCTTTCTTCTGTGCTTTATTCCTAGTAACGCTGAGGCAAGGGGATTTACTTTCCCTCATCAGGTGCTGGAATTTTTTTCCTGGATTCTCTGGTCCCCTTTGGGGGACTGATGCCCCTTGGGGTTTGTGGGCACCTACCTCTGTACGTGCCTGATCTCGTCTGCTTCCAGGGGTTAAGCGGCCCTTGGCCTAGCCTTTACTTGGATGGTTTTCCCTTCTGGTCCTAGGGAAGGTTTGGCTTCTTCCTGGACTATTGTTAGCGTTTGATCTTGTCAGGCTGTTACTCAGGCCTATTCCTTTGAGGTGATGAGTTTCTTCTCACTTTATTCTGATTCTACTGGTGACTTGGTATCCTTGGGCCTTTCAGCACCAGGTTTTGTTGTACAAGTTTGCTAGACCGCTACTTGGTTTTTTGTTCATACCTTTTCAAAGGTTTTTTTATGATGTTGACGTTGGAGCCTTTGCTCATGTCGCTTTCGGTGGCAAGGTTTGCAGGTGACAGTGTCTCTACTGTCTGCTGTGCCTTTTTTGTTGGGGATCCCACCCTACTTTATGGACACTGCTATTGGATGTCCCAAGTGTAAGTATTATATCTGGAGCAGGACGTACTGTATACTTAGAATAATACAATTCTGTGAAATACTCACCTGTAGAATTGGTATTATATGTATACAGTACGTCCTGCTCCACCCCACCCTGGTGTTTGCATTGTTCTGGATCCCCTGTATGGTGATTGTTATTATTCTTATCATTACCAGTTTGTTTTGGTGGTTAACTTCCCCCGGCTTCTGGTTCACTGCTTTTCAATGCTGGGGATTTGTGGGAGGTCCCCGGGTATTTTAAGGGCCGGGAGGAGCCTGTTTTTTGCATGTCTGCAGTGCACAGCGCCATCTGGCGGAGGATAACCCAAGTGTAAGTATTATATCCGGAGCAGGACGTACTGTATACGTATAATATCAATTCTACAGGTGAGTATTTCACAGAATTGTATTTTCAGGTTCAAGCACTTCCGCATGGAGACCTTACGGTCGGCGGTAAGTTCCCTTCGGCCAGGCAACTTTCTGACCACAGTGGACATCAAGGATGCCTATCTGCACGTTCCTATCTTCCTAGGACATCAGAAGTTCCTGAGGTTTGCTCTGGGGGATCAGCACTACCAGTTTGTGGCCTTGACGTTCGGTATTACTTCGGCCCCTCGAGTGTTCACCAAGGTTCTGGCGGGTGTCATGGCCCTCCTGAGGAGCCAGGGCATTCGCATTCTTCCTTACCTGGACGATTGCTGCTCAATCTTTTCATCAGGCCGAGAAGGAAACTTAGGTGGTTGTGTCCACCCTCGAGTCCTTCGGTTGGTGATCAATTATCCCAAGTCTTCGCTCACTCCGTCAGCGGTGAGGTCCTTCCAGGGCATGACGCTGGATACTTCTCAGGTCAAGGTGTTTCTTCCTCAGCAGAAGGTGGAGGGCCTTCAGATGCAGACATGAGCTCTGCTGTCATGCCATCATCCCTCCATCCTCTTGACCGTTTGGGATCGGAATCAGGAGTCCTTGGAGCAGGAATTCGCTCTATCCCCTCTGGCCAAACAGTCCCTCTTGTGGTGGTTGGACTCGAGGAATCTTCTAGTGGGCAGATCCTTTCTGCCTCCGTGCTGGGAGATTGTCACCACGGACGCCAGTCTGACCGGTTGGGGAGGGGTTTGGCAATCAATGAAGTTCCAGTGCCAGTGGGGCCCTCAGGAGGCCCATGCTCCTATCAATCTCCTAGAGCTGAGAGCGATCGGGTTGGTTCTCTTCCAGTTGACTCCCCACCTTCGGGGTCGTGTGGTCCAGGTCCGCTCGGACAATCAGACAGCTGTCGTCTACATCAATCATCAGGGCGGGACTCGGAGCAAACGAGCCCTCAAGGAGGTGTCCCTGATCTTGTCTTGGGCGGAGGAGAATGTTCCCTGTATCTCGGTGGTTTACATCCCTGGGGTGGAGAACCAGGAGGCGGACTTCCTAAGCAGGGGGACATCTCGCCTAGGGGAATGGTCTCTCAACATCAAGATCTTTCATGCCCTGTGTCGCCGCTGGGGTCAGCCGGACGTGGACCTGTTTGCGTCCCGTCACAACCTCAAGCTTCCAAGATTCATCTCCCTGTCAAGAGATCCTCTGGCCTTCACCACGGATGCGCTAGCAATTCCTTGGACGGAGTTTCGACTCCTTTATGCATTTCCTCCCTTTCCTCTGTTGGGTCGTGTGCTGCGCAAGATAGCCCAGGAGGGGGTACCGACCATCCTGGTGGCCCCCCGCTGCGCCATCCCAATTTACAAATGCTGGCTTTGACTGCTTGGCTGCTGAAACCTCCAAGGGTTTGCTGGCTTCGGTCGTCAGTACTATGATTCAGGCTCGGAAGAAGTCCTCTTCTATGATTTATTATAGGGTCTGGCATGTTTACATTGCCTGGTGTGAGTCTAGGGCCTTGCCTTGTTGCACCTCCTCCTTTTCCATCATTTTGGAGTTTCTACAACATGGTCTAGAGTTGGGCCTACAGCTGAGTACCCTTAAAGGACAGGTTTCAGCCTTGGCAATTTTTTTCCAAAGATCCTTCACTAATCATAGGCTTAGGAAGACTTTTTTCCAAGGAGTGACTCATGTACGTCCACCGTGTAAGCCTCTGCTACCGGTGTGGGATTTGAACTTGGTGCTTTCTGCTCTCCAGGGCCCCCCCTTCGAGCCCTTGTGCGATGCTGCTCTGCCCATTCTGAATCTTAAGGTGGCCTTTTTGGTTGCTATCACTTCGGTGCGTTGCGTTTCTGAGCTGGCGGCACTTTCCATGAGACCACCTTATTTTGAGCGGCATCAGGATAAGGTGGTGTTCCGTCTTAATCCAGATTTCCTGCCCAAGGTTGTCTCTGCCTTTCATCTCAACGAGGACATTGTCTTGCCTTCCTTGTGTCCTGCCCCTTCTAATCCTAAGGAACGGACCCTTCATTCCCTGGATGTGGTCAGGGCGCTCAAATATTATTTGGTCGCCACTGAGTCTTTTCAGAAGTCGGATTCCCTGTTTGTCCTCCCTGCCGGGGCCTAGGAGGGGCTTGCCCCCAGCCAAATACTACTATGCCAAGGGGAAGGTTCCCCCTTTCCATGTTACTGCTCACTCCACTAGGGCTATTGGTGCCTCTTGGGCTTTTCAGCACCAGGCTTCAGTTGAACAGGTTTGTAAGGCCGTTACTTGGTCTTCAGTTTTACAAGGTTGATGTTAGGGCCTCAGCTGATGCTGTTTTTGGACGCAAGGTGCTCCAGGCGGTAGTGGCTTGAACTTCCTGCCGTTGCTCACTGGGGATCCCACCTTTCTTAATGGGCACTGCTGTTGGATGTCCCAAATGTGAAGAATTACAGATGAAGCAACCCCTGCTGGATTCCATAAAAATACAATTCTGTGTTTTCTCACCTGTAGAATTGTTTTTATGGTAATCCAGCACGGGTTGCTTCATCCCACCCTTGTTATCGTTATCCTCTTTTGCCTTGTTATGGTGATTTTTGTTGAGAGAGTTCTTTTTTAGTGGGCTGTGTTTTCTTAACATGGTCTTGCCTCTCGGCTTCTTGCATTACTGCTTTTCAACACTGGGTCTTCTGGGTAATTCCTGCCCTTTTATGGGCCGGGAGGAGCCACAAGTCTTCCTGCAGTCGACTGCGCCACCTGGTGGCAGATTACCCAAATGTGAAGAATTACAGATGAAGCAACCCTTGCTGGATTACCATAAAAACAATTCTACAGGTGAGTAATCACAGAATTGTATTTTTTTATTACAAAAAAGCATTACAAATTGTAAAAAAAAATGTTGTTTTACATTTTTTTGCACATATTTCACCCCAAAATATTTCATGTTAAAGCCCAGACCCAGGCTTAAAAAACAATCCATAATTTTCCTGGGAAAACCTTGGAAATCTTTTCGAATATCACAGTTGAAGATGTGTAGTGCAAAATAATGCAGAATGGTCTGGCAACAAAGGGTGACAAAAACTCTAGGTAGGTTGGTAGTTAAAGGGTTAAGGGTTTTCAACAGGGGCAGCCACACCTTACCAGAGTCTAGACTATTCGCTGAGCCAAAGCAGTATTTTCTCCTGCTCTGTGCTAGCTGTTCTCACCATTTCTGGGATTAGCCCCCTAGCCGTCTTACATGGGGTGTGGGCTGCGGGCTATCTTCCACTCTGTCCCACTGTCTTCCCTTATGAAACTGCTCAATACATTGCAGCCTGAGGTTTTCCCTTCAAAAAGCTTCCAACCAATTCAGCAGTTTCCTGTGATTCCCCAAATGTATTTAATAAAATTCAGCCTCTCTCATTTGTTGTCTTACCCCCGTCTAGTTACCAAAGGAGAAAAGGCAACACATTTTACTGGACACTTTGCACATAATGCACTTTTTTTATACTGCCACACATGAGGTTGATGATGTCATCATTTGTTTTTCTTCCAGAACCTCCAAAATGAGCTATCTATGCAATCCCAAAATTACATTGTTCTTGTTCAGTTGTGTGCCTCTTTATATCCAACCTCCTCGGAAAGCAGCATAGAAGAAATGAGGAGCCGTCTAGGGAATCTGACTGAAAGATGGAACAATCTACCAGAAACCATTTCTACAAAGTTAGTAATTTCAATATATAATATCAAGAGGTAGAGGTTGTCAGATTTGTAAAACGGACAACCATTGGTTATCTGCAAATAATTGACTCTAAATTTCTCTTACTTTTTGTAGGCTTAGTGCACTGGAGTCTGTTCTCAATGAGCATCAGAAGTTTGATGATATGGTACATGAATTATTTCTTTATATTAAGCAATTCCTTATGGAACTTCAAGAAACCACTGAGATCAACACTGCTAATCACGAGGCTGCTTTGACAATAAACAAGGTAATCTGCATCCAATACACATGCATTTTTTAGTATGTGATACAAAGGGACGTTTCCATATATAATCCACTTTTGCAAGATTCTTGTAGGAAATATCAGTACTTTTGTAAGATAATATTTGTTAGTACATAATGAGCGTTAGATATACATATAAAAAATGACCACAGCTTTATGTAAACAGATGGCAATGGCGTACATACAGCGAAGGCAGGGGAGGCAGCTGCTATTGGGTGCAGGACAGATAGGGGTCCAATGCAAGCTACTTCCTCTGCCTTCACCTGTGGAAAATCTAGTGGTTGCTTTTCCTGCGATATAAGATTGGGGATTCCGTGGCTGCCGATCCTGCTCTCATGATGAGGTGCTCCCTGGAATGACCCCCTTCTCTATTGGTACCTGCCTGACTTCTTCTGGCAAGCTGAGAGCTGCACTTTGAACGATGTCATTCTCACTGTGACTCATTCTTCCCTGTGACTGATTGACGCCTCAGTGCTGCTTTAGAAGCAGCCGGGCGGCATGTGAAACAGCTGCCTGCTGCCAAATTCAAGTGCCAGTTACCAAGCTTTCCTTGCCCTCAGTGCCAAGGGTAGTGGAAGGGTGCTTTTGAGAGCAGCGTAAACATCACTGATGCCCATCAAAAATGGCCATGTATGCTATTATACTAGCTTCAGTTGCCATTTTTGATATAGGAAACAGGACGTGAGGTGTACGATCTCCTGTCCCTTCTGTTCCCGGGGGCAGACATCAGTGCCAGAGGAGAGAGGCAGGGTGGGAAGACCCAGAAATGTGACTCTCTCAGATTTTGTTCTGTGCTCTTGGGGCATCTTGAATTGGGATGCCACGGGGTGTGAAACTCCCCTGTTCACCCATAAAAAACTCACTGCTCCAATGACACATGCACGGGTCCAATGAGAACCGCCCTGATGTGACTACGTCATTAGCCATTGATTTGAATGGGGAGCTTCCTGAATGGCTGGGGAGGGAGCGCACACACGACACCTGGTGACATGCGTCAGCACCCGGAGGAGTTTCGCACAGCAGGGTATCCCAATTCGGGGTGGCCAGCTGCTGCTGGGTTTTGTTGCTCTTTAAACCACCTATCCAGGATCCGCTCCTAAATGGCAGTTTCTAGCTTTAAGCTGTGGATTAAAAAAAGTTTTATGTTTTCTATGTTTAATGGACACCAAAGTGTTGCAAGTAAACTTTGGGCCTTTTCACATGTGATTTGGAACAGAGCAATGGGAGATGCATTACAATTTCATTGAGTTGAAATTTCTATTACTTTTAGATCTCAACCCATTGGTGTGACTCTGGCCTTACATTATTTATCATATTAAAGGCCTATCAATACTGGATCCTGGTTATGTGTGGCATCTTTTCTTTCTTCCCATTACTTTGCATATTATTATTGACTATAATGCCTTCTAAAGTTAAGGTGTCTATTAAAGCACATTGATATTTGTGTGTGGGTGTAAGAATGACATGATTTTATTCACTTTTATAGAAACATGTAGAAAAATTGCAAAAACAATATACAGAAATCAATCACCTAAAAGATCAGTGTGCCAAAGTATGCACCTTTACCCGTGCAGAAGAATATCCTCTTTTACAAACAAGAGTCAACGATTGTGTTCACCTCTTTGAAGAAGCAACACACATCACTGAGAGACGGGGATTATGTCTGCTTAAATTAGGAGGCTTTTTGAATGTATATATGGATTCCCTTAAAAATCTTCAAAATGTTAAGCAAACAATGGAGGAATCTGACAGTTTGGAAAAAGGAAAAACAGAGATTCTTGAAAATGACTTAAATCGTGTTGCACAAGAAATTGATAACATTGCTCCCCTGGTGATGGGTTTAGAAGAAGAAATTACAAAAGCTCAGTACCACCTCAAGAGCTCAATGACCCAGCAAAGAACCTCTTGTAGAGTGCTGATAGATCATCTCAATCTGGAAATGGAGAAAGTACAGGCTTTGCTTGGAACAAAAAGAAGTGAGGCAGAGGCTCTTGGAGATTTGTGGAAATCATTTATTGACTGCAGGGAAAGGCTACTTAAGACTGTGGAAGACATTGAAGAAAAGGCAGACAATATAGAGATGAAAGAGCCAAGCATACAAGCACTTCAGCAAAGGTAATGTGTGCTATCTTTAAATAGAATGTTTATAAATAAACAAGGTATACTGCCAAGTTTTTAATTCTAAGGTACATTAATTAATATGTTAAACCTCTCAAGTTAATGTATAATGTGCATATATGACCACTGTATGTTTCCGCACATGTTTTTTTACTCTGCTTTTTACCCATAAATGCAGTAAGACAACTACAATCTAGTAAACACACAAGTGAAATGCACCAGTAAACACCCTAGGGGGCAGTGAGTGCATGTGTGCCGAGAGAGGTGAGCTGCCCTATCTACGGTGCCCGGAGAGCATTTGGGGGGTTAGGTGCATTGCTCAAGCGCACTTCAGTCATGTCCCAGCTGTGAATCAAACCTGCAACCTTCACATTTATTCATTTTACCACTAGGCCATGGCAGCCCCTTGATGAGCGTTCAAGAAAGGGAGCATCCCAATTAGTGAATCTCCCAGTTTGCCTACTCACTTTGCTGGTGAACCCACAAAGCATGGATGGGCTTTCATGCTTTGAGTGCTAAATCAACACATGAGACCGGTAATGTGCACAGTGCTCTGTGTATGTACCATGTGATCGTCAGAAAGGTATGTTTTCCAGGGAACTGGGAGGTTTCACATGGCACAGGGCCAGTTATCATGGGTTTTTGTCCACTTTAGTGCTTAGTCTCCTCAAGTCCTCAATCAAGTGTCTGAATAAACAGCACTGTGCTTGAAATCCTTTTGTGTGCAGACACATCCTGTCAGGCTTGACAGTCCTGACACTTTTTCTAAATTAAAAAAGTGTCAGGACTGTTATGCCTGACAAAAGCAGGATGGGCAATGTCTGCTCACAAAGGTTTCAAGCACAGTCACACACATCACAATCCCTTACCGTCATCAGTGGCAGATTTATTTACATACAATTTATATTGATTTCTGCTGACTTAGCAGGTTTCATTACTTTAAAGTAGGAAAAAAGTACAGAAGGAAAGATTTTTTTAAATAAAGTAAAATATTGGTGAAATGATTCTTTTCATGGTAGTTTGAGCAACAGATACAGCGATGCTGCACAGGTGCTCCCTCTGCTCTGTATGCCACTCATGGCAGACCATGAGGTTGCCAGGTCTAGCTGTAGCATGCAGAACAGAGGAAGATGGAAGGGATGTTGCATCTGTGCAGCCTCACTGCATCCACCAGCATAACTGTGATGGGCTTGAGCTCGCTGTCAGGACAAGGTGAATTTATAATATTCCTAGTATGTCACACACCCCGCTTCCAACATTCATGACACTTGGGAAACCGGCCTGTAGAGGGCGATCTTGCAGAGATGACATGGAAAAAAGGAGCCCCTCCTGGTCCATAAATACCCGGGACCTACCACTATTCCCCAGTCTTTTCGTCTCTGCAGTCGGCGAAGCATTCAGAAGATGACTCTCCTTCCTGCAGGTAGCCGGGGTTACTCCCGGTTTTCTATTTCTGCCTGAACCTCATTTTTTGTTGTGATGTTATGCCTCCCAGCCTTGGCTGATGGGCTCGGGCAAGGGTAGATACACCCTTGGGTGTATATGGGAGCTTGCTCCCTCCGTGAGACCTCAAATAAGGGGTAGGCGGAATCCGGCCTGGTGTCCCCCTGCATGGGATGCCCCGTTCCTTGAAATCTCCCTGTGCTTGTTGGTGCTCTTGTTCCTCCCCCTTTTGGTTCTCCTGGACCCTGCTGGGGTAATATAGGGGGGGGGGAATCTTATTGGGGAGTGTCTTTGGCCTATGCATTTATTTTTAAAGAGGAGGGTAAGTATGTTTCTTACCTGTGTTTCTTCTAGTTGGGATTTTTAAAATTTCCCTCTCTTTCTGTCAGCACGTGCTTCTGGATGTGGGCGGGGCTTGACGGGCGGCGTCTGGCCCCGTTCTTTGACGTCATTCGGCTGTCCTTGGCTGGCCCGCCCTCCGCTCTCTGAACATTCCTTGTGGGGCGGGGCTTCTCGGCGGCGCCGGATTTCAAGCTCTCTCTCTTCCTGTTTCACATGCGGTTTGTTACTGGCATGTTGGTTCCGGTTCTGCCGCTGATCTCTCCGCTGGTTCTGGCTGCTGCGCTGGTGCTTCTGCTGGGCTTTCGTGGGTCGTTGGTCGCAGGGCTGTCGTGGTCATTGTGAGTACCCTTTAGCTGTGCTAAAGGGAAGTCTTTTATATGCATAAGGCTTATTGTATATTTTTATTATGTCTTCCAGGTGGGAACTCTTTAATAGGGGTTTCTCCTGGTCCTTGTTAAATCCTCCCATTTAGGGACTATTAAGGGGCATCCCGGGTAGCTTCGGCTTAAATCCCATATACTTGGCGACTATAAAAAAAAATTAAGTATTTTAAGAAACACCATATGGAGGCATCTCAGGTTACTGGGCTCTCAGTTCCTTTGGGACAGACTCGGCAGTGTTTGCAATGTGGGGCATCCCTTGTTGGGGATAACTCATTTCTTTGTGTAGCTTGTGCTCAATTGATTATAATACAGCATTCAGAGGGGCTCCGGCCTCTTCTCTCACACCACCTTGTATTGTTCATACCCCCAGTGATATTGTCATGGGTGGAGAGTCGCTTTCTGATGTATGTGCCAGATTGGCTCACATTGAAAAATTAATGTCTAGCTCTGTGGCCAAGAAGGCCTCAGCTAAAAGAAAACAATTAGCTCCTGCTGTTGAGGCAAATGAGCTTGATTGTAGCGAGCGTCTTGATTGGTCAGATTGTTCTCCGTTTAGAGAAGGAGAATTCTTTGAGGAATCTGATGTTTCTGATGTTCAGCAATTTGTGGGTATTGTCGCTGAACAAGGTGAAGGGGAGATTTTTGACACCCCTAAAGCTCTTGCTCAATTGTATGAGGTTTTGGCAATCGATCTTCCAGAAGCAGTCCCTCCTCAGAAGGGGGAGTTCTTTGTGGCCTCCAAGCCTCGTTTAGAATTTCCAGATCAAAAACATTTTGAAGAGATCATTATTAAGGAATGGGAGAAGCCTGCGCGGCTTCCTGGCATTCCTTTAGGCTGGGATGAGAAATATCCCTTTCCTTCAGACACTGTTAAGCGTTGGTCATCCCCCCTGTGGGGAAAACGATAATGATCAGTCCCACCTGCTAGCATCAGAAATCCTTGGTTGTGAAAGCCACAGAAAACAGCCCGGCCATGAGCGCTCAGCTCACATCCATCTGTAGACCAATTAGTACGCCAGCCTTAATCCGCTTTAAAAGGATATAATATCCACGTTTATTCCATACAAAAATTCCTTTTCTTTCACTATTATCTTTTATTCTCATCCTCTTTTATGATAACATTTTTTCACACTCATTCATTTTTGCAGAGCAAGGATGTTCATTGTAATATTTCATTTAGATAACCAGGGACATCTAATACTATTGTAAATAATTTAAAACTTAATATTGCATTGTTATTGTATGTATCAAGGTAATGAGTTACTGAATGAATATGTGTATATAGTTACATGGACTGCAATATTGTTTGATGACTTTTTTTCTCTATAGAGAGAGAGATTCTCACTCAATCTGTATCATTGAATGTAATATTTATTCATGCGAGACAATGTATCTTCCATTGTAACAACCCGGGGTCTTGAAGCTATTTTAAATCAGTGTTTCCAATAGCCAGTGTTATTTTTACCCCTATATTATTTTTCACTCTTCTATGCCAAATTTATGGCTTGATTATTGGGACTAAAATAATTCTTCTGGCTTTTAACACATTTTTTAGTGATTATTGTCACTATAGAAAAACTGGGAATCTTTTTTTTTTCTTCCCTCTTTCTTTGTTAATAAATCTTTCAAAATTTTTGAGCATTCATGCTCTTTAATCTGGTTTTGTAAATGTTTAATTGACTCCGGGTGTGCAGCAGTGGGGGAGGCATGCATGACGTCAGTATTTAAATGTGTATCATGGGAGCAGAAAGTAATGTCATGAATAAGGGCTGAATCTGTGCCCGAAATGCGTTGGCATTCAAGTTGCTCCCTAATGCTTTATCTTGACTTGTATTCGTGGATGGAATTCATTTAAAGATTTTTGTATGGAGTAAACGTGGATATTATATCCTTTTAAAGCGGATTAAGGCTGGCGTACTAATTCATCCCCCCCTGTGGTGGATGCACCTGTGCTCAGTTTGTCCAATTCCTCTGTTTTTCATTCTCCGGAATCTACTAACCTTAAGGATGGGGAGGACAAACGTATTGATCAAATGGCTTGCCATGCGTTTGCTAGTGTTGGCTCGGCCTTACGACCTGTGGGTGCCTCGGCACTTATAGCATTCGCTATTAGGTCTGTTATTAGAGACCTATTAAATTCCTCAGGGCTTGATCCAGCCTCTGATGAGTATGCCGCTCTTAAGCGATGTGATTTATTTGTGTCTTTTGTAGTTTCTGCTTTGGATGATACCATGGCCATGTGTAGCAGAACTTCCGCTTTACTAGTTGCTATACGGCGGTCTATATGGCTACGCCAGTGGGCGGCTGACACGGTGGCTAAGAAGTCACTTACAGCACTCCCCTTTGGGGGATTGCGCCTCTTTGGTGAGAAATTGGATTCTGTCATTAAAGGAGGCAAATTGCCTCAGCGTAAGAAGCAACGTCGTTCCTTTCGGGGATCGGGCTCTTTTAACCCTTCCTTTCGTGGTTCCAGAGCAGGCATAGGATCGGCCTTTTCAGCCCCAAGGGGGACTGCATGGAACAGAGGAAGAGGACGTGGCCGTTCAAGTCAGAATTGGGGATCAAAGCTTAAGGCCGTTTCCAAGCCTGCCCAGCAATGAGGAGGCACCCTCACCCGTGCGGGTGGGGGGACGGCTGCGGTTCTTTTTCCAGGCTTGGGTCAAAGAGGTATCAGACAGATGGATTCTGGAGGTTGTGTCCTCCGGGTACAAGCTGGAATTCGAGTTCCGGCCTCCGCCCAGATTTTTCAGGTCTCGGATGCCCGTGGATCCGGGGATCGCGCTGGGGCTCCGGGCAGCTGTTGCGAATCTCTTAAACATGGATGTTATTCGCCTGGTTCCTCTTGCGGAAAGGGGTCTGGGATTTTACTCCAACCTATTTACGGTTCCCAAAAAAGACGGCTCTGTTCGGCCTATTCTAGATCTGAGACAACTAAATCAATTTATTTGCTTCAGAAGGTTTCGCATGGAGTCGTTAAGATCAACGATCGACGCTCTCCGTCAAGGGGACTTTATGACTTCCATCGACATCAAGGATGTTTATCTGCACATCCCTATTTGTTCCGCTCACCAGAGGTTCCTCAGATTCACAGTGGAAGACCAGCACTTTCAGTTTACGGCCCTTCCATTCGGTCTCACCTCATCCCCAAGAGTATTTACCAAGGTTTTGGCAGGAGTAATGGCTATTCTCAGGTTCTAGGGCATTCGCATTGTGCCATTCTTGGACGACCTTCTCATCTCAGCCCGTCCTTCAATCAGGCGGAATTTGACACCAGGACCGTGGTGGCTACACTAGAGAGGTTCAGTTGGGTGATAAACCATGCCAAATCCTCTCTTTATCCTGTAAGGGAGATTCCCTTTCTGGGCTTATTTCTGAATACCCTTCAGGCCAGGGGATTTCTTCCTCAGTCCAAAAATGTTCTGATTCAAGATTTAATTTGTCTGTTCTTATCCAATCCTCGTCAGCCTATCCGCTTGGGGATGAGGCTAGTGGGGCTGATGGTGGCCACATTCGAAGCGGTCCGTTTGCTCAGTTTCATGTGAGGACGCTTCAGCTCTTTCTCTTGGCGAAGTGGGACAAGTGTCCTCTGTCATTGAATCGGGTTTGCTTGTTGTCTCCCCTTGTTCTGCGGTCCCTTCAGTGGTGGCTGACTTCGAGCAATCTCAGAAACTGCAAGTCATTTCTGACCCCCTGTTGGGAGTTGGTCACTACGGATGCCAGCCTTATGGGTTGGGGGGGGGGCATCTGGAGGAAGCAACGGTTCCAGGGGTTGTGGGGGCCTCAGGAGGCTCACTCCCCAATCAATTTATTGGAGCTTCGGGCCATTCGGCTTGTTCTGCTCCGACTGACTCATCTTTTGCGGGGGCTGCCGGTTCAGATTCGGTCAGACAACCGAACAGCAGTTGCATACATCAATCACCAAGGACGGACTCGCAGTTGGGGTGCCCTCCGGGAAGTATCTCTGATCCTCCACTGGGCAGAGATCAATGTTCCTTGCATATCGGCAGTTTACATTCCGGGGATAGTGAATGTGGAGGCAGACTCCCGGAGCAGAGCATGCGCTCGCCGGGGAGAGTGGTCTCTCAATCCCAGGGTCTTTCAGTTTCTTTGTCACAAGTGGGGGACTCTGGTTGGACCTGTTTGCTTCTCGTCACAACCACAAGCTTCCAGCTTTTGTGTCTCTATCCCAGGATCCTCTGGCAGTGGCAGCGGATGCCATGTCTCTGGCCTGGAAGAATCTGGGGTTTCTGTATCTGTTTCCCCCATTCTCCTTGATGAGCAAGGTGGTGGGCAAGCTAGTTCTGGAAGGGGCACCAACAATTCTGGTGGCTCCAAGATGGCCAAGACGTCTGTGGTTCGCAGACATCACAAGGCTAGCAGAGGATCAGTTGCATCTGCCTCTTCTTCCAGATCTCATCACCCAAGGTCAACTTTGTTACCCCAATTTACCAATGCTGGCTTTGATGGCGTGGCTGCTGAAATTTCCATCTTAAAAGAGGAAGGTCATTCTGACGCGGTCATTCAGACTCTTGTTAGAGCTAGGAAAAAGTCTTCCTCTGTTGTTTACTACAGGACTTGGAGGTCCTATATTGATTGGTGTGAGTCTAGGGTCTTGCCCTGTAGGGTATCTTCTATCCCTAGGATTTTGGAGTTTCTGCAACATGGTCTGGATTTGGGTTTCCAGATTAGTACTTTGAAGGGGCAGGCTTCTGCTTTGGCTATTTTCTTTCAAAGCTCTTTTGCTCTTCATCCTTTGGTTAAGACTTTTTTCCAGGGGGTCACGCATGTGCGGCCTCCTAGAAAGCTCCTACTTCCAGTTTGGGATTTTAACTTGGTGCTTTCTGCCATGCAGGCTGCTCCTTTTGAGCCATTGCAGGATGTTCCTCTTCATATTCTTACTCAGAAGGTTGCTTTCTTGGTTGCTATTACCTCTGTCCGTCGGGTTTCTGAATTGGTGGCCCTGTCTATCCAGGCCCCTTACTTCGAAAGGCATCAGGATAAGGTGGTTTCCGTTTTAAACCAGATTTTCTTCCTAAGGTGGTGTCTGCCTTCCACCTAAATCAGGATATAGTTCTTCCTTCATTGTGCCCTAATCCTAGTAATAACAAGGAAAGGGTTTTACATTCTTTGGATGTTGTTCGTTGTGTTTAATATTATTTGGTTACTACTTCTGCTTTCTGTAAGACAGATGCCTTTTTGTTGTGCCCTCTGTGCCTAGGAAGGGGTTGGCACCTGCCAAATCTTCCATCAGTAAATGGTTACGTAGGCCATTGTTGGGGCCTATTCTGCTAAGGGGAAGGTTCCCCCTTTTCGTGTTACTGCTCATTCTACTCGTGCTGTTGGGGCTTCTTGGGCTTTTCAGCACCAGGCATCTGTTGAACAAGTTTGCAAGGCTGCTACTTGGTCTTCGGTGCATACTTTTTCTAAGTTTTACAAGGTTGATGTGCGGGCCTCAGCGGAAGCTGCTTTTGGTCGCAAAGTTCTGCAAGCTGCAGTAATTTTTGCCTTGTTGGATCCCCGCCCATTATGGACACTGCTATTGGATATCCCTAGTGTCATGAATGTTGGAAGCGGGGTGTGTGACATACTAGGAATAATACCATTTTGTGAGTACTCACCTGTAAAATGGGTATTACGAGTATGTCACACACCCTGCTTCCCCCGCCCTTTTTTGTTCTGGGGTCCTTTATATGGTGTTTTTTATTATTTTCAATTCACTATATAATTTGATCTTCCTGGTTTTCTCACTGCTTTTTTAAAAGACTGGGGAATAGTGGGAGGCCCCGGGTACTTATGGACCAGGAGGGGCTACCTTTTTTCCATGTCATCTCTGCAAGATCGCCCTCTACAGGCCGGTTTCCAAAGTCTCATGAATGGTGGAAGCGGGGTGTGTGACATACTCGTAATACCCATTTTACAGGTGAGTACTCACAAAATGGTATTTTTTCTTTACCAAATAATGTGACTGAGCACCAGTGGAGAGTGACTGAACCATATGTTATGCGGGAGAGAACTGCCTCTGCTGCTGACGACTTGTGATTGGCACAGCTGGAATGAAGAGGGTTTGATGAGGGGATGGTGCATCCTCTGTAGTGAGTCGGGGCTTAAATAGTTTTTGCATGTGGTATAGCGAGCGTCTCTGTGCTGTAGAGGATCCAGGGCTTTGTTTCGCTGCTCGGCTTTGTAAACGAGATGATGATCGTTGGCACTGAGAGAGAGACATGAGACAGGGCTATTCTAAGTATACAGTACGTCCTGCTCCAGATGATGATTCCTTACGTCTGGGTTTACCTCTGCCAGATGGCGCTGGACTGCAGAGAACAGCAAAATTGGCTCCTCTCGGCCCCTCAAATACCCGGGACCTCCCACATATTCCCCAGATCTTCTCTGCAGTCTGGCTGCGAAGGACAAGAAGATGTCTCTCTCTCTAATCACTGGTGAGCGGGGCTATTAGCCTGCGGCCCTGTAGGACTATTCCCACCCGTTCCACTTTTAATTGCCTCCCAGCCTTGGCTGCGCTGGTCGGGTGATGGTAGGCAGCACCGCTGTATGGTGCTTCTGGAGCGCTGCTCCGACCGCAATCCCCCACCAAAGGGTAGGCGGTATAGGCCATGGTGAGACTTATGGGATGCCCCTCCCACACCTTAGTCCCCTCGCCCCTATCTATCGGTGGGCCCCTGCTAGGTGGCCGCTGCCTTCCTTCGTTCTCCCAGTTCTCGGGAGGGGGGGGGGTGTTGTGTGTGTTTGAACATTCACTGTTTGTTGGGTGTGCTTTTGCCTCTCCTAGTCACCGCGATGTATTGGTTGCACTGGTTGCCTTTCCGCGGCGTTCCGCGGACGGCGACAACTTTACCTCAGGCGCTGCTGCGCCTCCATTGGTTGAGTTTGTCACGTGTGCGCCTTCCCGCTCTTTGGGTATGTATACTCGCCGCCATTTTGGATTTCTGGTGCTGCATGGCTGGCGTCTACCTTTCGCGGTCCGTGAGTGATTTTTATTATTATATTTGTTGTATGCATGCCGCTTACGGGTCTTTCTTATTGTGTCTTACAGGCGGGTCAAACTCAATTGGTTTCTCCCGGTCCTATCCCCTCTATGTAGTTTTACAAACTTTATTGAGGCCTGGTGTTTTAATTCCTCCCACTTCCCTAGCGGGCTATTGGGGCATCTCGGGTTACTTTTACAGCATAATCCCCTACCGGCCTATTGTACCGCTATAATCACCATATGGAGGCTTCTCAGGATAATGTGCTCTGGGTTCCTTCGGGACAAGCCCGGCTGCGTGTGGGGTGTCCCTCGCTAGCGATGACAATGTGCGTGTTTGTGTACCTTGTGCCCAGCAGGTGCTTGCGCTGCAGCCTGGGTTACCGGTGGCTGGACCTGAGCCCACTATGTCTTCACCTACTCCCCCACGCTTACGGCTGACTCCCAGTGAGGTGCATAGCACTGGGGAGTCTCAGCCTGATGTCTCTTCCAAAGCTGATTGCTAATACCTTGGCGCGTAAGGCCCCGGCTAAGAGGCTGCATTTGGCGCCTGGTGTCACTGTTTTCCCAATGGAGGCTGATGAATTCTTGAAATTGTCTGTTTATACCCCCCTGGAAGAGGGGGAATTATTTTCTGACTCAGAATCCTCTGATGAGCAGCCTAAGGGTTATGCTGATTCTGGCTCTGACCCTTGGGCCCCAGATGATACTGATAGGCTTTTGACTCAGATGTTTGAAGTGCTTTCTATCTCTCCCCCGGCCGCGGCCCCTAAGCAGCAGGGGGAGCTGTTTCATACTGCTAAGCCACGTCTGGAGTTCCCTGAGCAATCCCATTTTAATAATCTCGTGCTCAAAGAATCGGAGCGTCCAAGCAGGCTCCCCAGAGTCCCTAAGAGTTGGGATAAGAGGTATCCCTTTCCCGCTGATGTGGTTAAGCCTTGGTCATCCCCTCCAGAAGTGGATGCTCCAATTCTGGGGTTGTCTAACACCTCTGTCATGCATTCCCCTGACTCTACTACCCTGAAGGATGGTGAGGACCGGCGTATTGACCAGCTGGCTTCCCATGCATTTGCCTGTGTGGGGACTGCCTTGCGTCCTGTGTGTGCTTCTGCCATTACAGCTGTGGCTATTAGGACTCTGCTTAGAAATGTCCTAGATGGAGCTCCTGATGATGCTTCTGGTGAAGAGTATAATGCCCTCTCGCGCTGTGAGGTTTTCGTTGCCTATGTACTTTCTGCCTTGGATGATACCATTAGGATGTGTGCTAGAACCTCTGCCTTGGTTGTAGCTATACGCCGCACTGTTTGGCTTCACCAGTGGGCAGCTGACATTGCTACCAAGAAGGCTCTCACTGGTTTCCCCTTCAAAGGACTGCGCCTGTTTGGGGACCGCCTGGACCTGTTTGCTAAGGAAGGCAAGTTACCCCAGCGCAAAAGACCGTCTCGGCCCTTTTGGGGTTCAGGTGCCTTTCTTCCCTCCTACCGTGGATCCAGAGGGGGAAGAGGGGCTTCCTTTGCAGGGGCCCTAGGAGATTTCTGGGGTAGGGGTAGAGGACTTGGCCGCCCTGGCCCATCCTGGGGCTCCAAACCTAAGTCTTCCACCAAGCCCCCTCAGGCATGAAGGGGCGCCCTCACCCATCCGGGTGGGGGGACGGCTTCAGCACTTTGCTGGCCGCCCCCATGATTCATCAGATCCCGGGTGTCTCAAAACCCCCTGTCTGCTAAGGCCTTGATGCAGGCTGTGCAAAACCTTCTGGAGCTGGGGGTCATCTGTCAGGTCCCCCTGCTGGAAAGAGGCAAGGGTTATTATTCCAACCTTTTCACTGTGCCCAAAAGAGATGGGTCAGTCAGACCCATCCTGGACCTAAAGATTCTCAACAAATTTGTCAGATTCAGGCGCTTTCGCATGGAAACTCTTCGTTCAGCTGCGTCCCTGGACCAGGCCTCTGTTCTGTCCCCTCTAGCCAGGCAGTCCCTCTCGTGGTGGCTGGACTTCAGGAACCTGTTGGCGGGCAGATCCTTTCTGGCCCCCTCCCGGGAGACGGTCACCACGGATGGCAGTCTGACAGGTTGGGGGGGGGCTTCTGGAAATCCCTACAATTCCAGGGGCAGTGGAGCCCTCAGGAGGCCCATACCCCTATCAACATTCTGGAACTGAGGGCAATCAGGTTGGTTCTGGCTCATTTGACCCCACACCTTCGGGGTCGGCCTGTTCAGGTGCTCTTGGACAACCAGACTGCGGTTGCTTACATCAATCATCAGAGGGCCTCAAGGAAGTGTCTCTGATCCTGTCCTGGGCGGAGGACAATGTTCCCTGCATCTCGGCTGTGTACATTCCGGGGGTGGAGAATCTGGAGGCAGACTCTCTGAGCAGGGGGACCTCTCGCCTGGGAGAATGGTCCCTCGGCAGCAGGGTGTTTCACTCCCTGTGTCACCATTGGGGTCTGGCAGATGTGGATCTGTTTGCGTCCCGTCACAATCACAAGCTTCCAGTGTTTGTCTCCCTGTCTCAGGACCCTCTGGCCTTGGCCACGGATGCTCTAGCAATGTCATGGCAGGACTTTCAGCTTCTGTATGTCTTCCCTCCATTCCCTCTATTGGCAAGATAGCTCAGGAGGGGGTGCCAACAATCCTGGTGGCCCCCTGTTGGGCAAGAAGAGTGTGGTTCGCAGAAATCGTGCAGCTGGTGGTAGATCAGTACCCTCTGCCCAGGGTTCCAGATCTGCTCACTCAGGGGCAGCTACGCCATCCCAATTTACAAACACTAGCTTTGATGGCCTGGCTGCTGAAACCTCCATCTTAATGGAAAAAGGGCTGCCTGCCTCTGTTGTTAACACCATGATCAGGGCTAGGAAAAAGTCCTGTTCTTCCATTTAATATAGGATTTGGCGTGCCTACATTGACTGGTGTGAGTCTAGGTCTCTTCCCTGTTGTGTGTTCTCTATCCCTAGGAGTTTCTTCAACACGGTTTGGACCTGGGGCTCCAACTCAGTACTCTGAAGGGTCATGTTTCTGCTTTGGCTGTTTTCTTCCAACGATTCTTTGCTCAGCATCATCTGGTCAAGACCTTCTTCCAGGGGGTTACTCATGTGTGTCCCCCACGTAAGCCTATGGTATTTGAACCTGGTCCTATCTGCCTTGCAGGATTCTCCATTTGAACCTGTGCATGAGGCTGCCTTGGCCATTCTCACTCTTAAAGTAGTCTTTTTGGTTGCTATCACTTCTGTTAGGCGTGTTTCTGAGTTGGCGGCACTTTCTATCCAGCCCCCCTACTTTGAGAGACACCAGAACAAGGTGGTGTTTCGCTTTAAGCCTGGTTTTCTGCCTAAGGTTGTGTCTGCTTTTCATCTTAATCAGGACATTGTTCTACCTTCTTTGTGCCCTAATCCTAGTAGCTCTAAGGAAAGGGCTTTGCATTCCTTGGATGTGGTCAGGAATCTGAAGTTCTATCTGGTGGCTACTTCGCCTTTCAGGAAGACTGATGCTCTTTTTGTGGTCCCTTCTGGTCCTAGGAAGGGACTGGCTCCAGCTAAGTCTACTATCAGCAAATGGATCCGGCAGGCTGTGATTCAGGCCTACAATGCTAAGGGGAAGAATCCTCCCTTCCGCCTTACTGCTCATTCTACTCGTGCTATTGGTGCCTCTTGGGCCTTTCAGCACCAGGCTTCTGTTGAACAAGTTTGCAAGGCCGCTTCTTGGGCTTCTCTTCATACATTTTCCAAATTTTCAGGGTTGATGTTCGGGCCTCAGCTGACGCTGCTTTTGGCCGCAAGGTTCTGCAGGCGGCAGTGATCTAAACTGCGCGTTGTTGCCTTTCTGGCGATCCCACCCTACCTTACGGACACTGCTATTTTGATGTCCCAGACCTAAGGATTATCATCTGGAGCAGGATGTTCTGTATACTAAGAATAATACAATTCTGTGATTACTCACCTGTGGAATTGCTATTATGAGTATACAGTACAGCCTGCTCCACCCCACCCTTGTTTTCCTTATCCTTGGATCCGCCGTATGGTGATTGTTATTATTGTTAGCTGGTTATTGTTGAATTTGTTATCTTCTCCCGGCTTCTTGTTAACTGCTTTTCAATCCTGGGAATTTGTGGGAGGTCCCGGGTATTTGAGGGGCCGGGAGGAGCCAATTTTGCTGTTCTCTGCAGTCCAGCGCCATCTGGCGGAGGTAAACCCAGACGTAAGGATTATCATCTGGAGCAGGACGTACTGTATACTCATAATAGCAATTCTACAGGGGAGTAATCACAGAATTATATTTTTTTGTTGCTCAGCTTTTAACCCTTTCAGTGCCAAGCATGTAGATTCTACGTGCTCGCTTCTACTCCACACGTTGGATCTGGCTGGGTCCCCTCTTTAATTTGGTGCCATCCGATCCCCCCTTTGGGGGCTTGGATGGCTCCAGGAGAGCCCCCGGAATAGCGCCCCCCCCTCCCCCCGCTTCGGCAGACAAGGCCAAACAAGAGATTTCATGTTGAAGCCCAGACTCTCTTGAAAAAAACAATATATCATTTTCCTGGGAAATCCCTGGAAATCCTTTCAAAAATCACAGGTGAACATGTGTAGTGCAAAATAGTCAAACATGGTCTGGCAACAGAGAGTGACAAAAGCTGCAGGTAGGCTGGCAGCGAAAGAGTTAAGATGAGATGAGCATGGGGGGGAAGAGATCTTATGGTGAAAGCTTACACAGTAATTACATTAAAAGTTTCAGTTGACTTCAGCAGGCTATATAACTCAGTTGGTAAGGTGATGGATTCTAAATAAGATGGTGAAGTGTTCAAATCCAGAACAAGTACAAATTCGATTGCAGCAGATTAGGGTGCAAATCAATTGTTAATGGGTCATGTTGGGCTACAAAACAAGTTGGGATACAGATAATCAGAGTCAGTAGTGAAGCAGATTGGATTTGCAATTCAGCAGCAATTTGTGCAGATTAGTTGATAGTAGATTGGGTTCGGGTATAGATCAGCTGGCAGCAGATCAAGCTTTGGGCCACGCTCCACCTTATCTTTTCCCAGTGGTGCCCATCCAGGCATTTTTAGGCCTGGGCGAGCATTCTTGGTGAGACGGCATCCCTTACTATGTGTTTGTGCATCCACTTATTTCCTCTCACTATATACAGCACCATCTAGCTGACCCTACCTTCATTTCAAAAGACAGTGGCCACGATTTTGGCGGATCAGGGCCCCCTGAGGGTGAAAGTCAGTTATATTCTGGCTATGCATATGGTAGATAAATACATCTGATTCATACAAGCCAAACTGCATAACAGCAGTGTAAAAGCCAACCACGTGTTAAAGGACTGTGTAACTAACTAACTAAAACCAAACTCAAGATTAGAATGTGAGATGCATAAAGCAGAATCCCTGCATTATAAATTGAAATTTTTAACAGCATTACATTTATCAATTTATTTTTTGGGAGGGGATTAAAATTCTGTTTTGGAGGGAAGTACATCTGACAAGTGTTGCACCCCCAAATCTCCTTTTCAGTTCACCGTCCTACCTGTGCTCTTTGCTGAATGGCAAATGACATACGACTAATAACCACCATAGTCTTTCACTCTTGTTTACAAGACTTCTCTTGAGCTGCCCCAATTGGCTGAAATGCCCTACCCCCAGCATATTATTGAGTGCATTAACATTTCTTCAGAACAGTTAGGGGTCGTTATTGCATAAAAGACACAAACAATGCATAGTAGCCTCTTCCACACCACATTACTGGTTTTCTTGTGTATGACTGGTTTAGGTATTGCTGCTGTTTTTTTTTTTTTTTTAATGTGTATTCTTAGTATAAAGTACGTCCTGCTCCAAATCTAATACTTGGAATATACTCCGCCAGATGGTGCTGGACTGCAGAGACATCGAAAATAGGCTCCTCCCGGCCCCTCAAATACCCGGGGACCTCCCACAAATCCCCAGAGTTTCTCTGCAGTCTGGCTGCGAAGGACGAGAAATGGCTCTCTACTCGCAGGTGAGCGGGGCTATTAACCTGCGGCCCTGTAGGACTATTCCCATCCGTTCCACTAGTAATATGCCTCCAAGACTTGGCTGTGCTGGTTGGGTGAAGGTAGGCAGCACCGCTGTTAGGTGCTTAAGAGCGCTGCTCCACCGCAATCCCCCACCAAAGGGTAGGCTGTTCAGGCTTATGGTGAGCCTCTATGGGATGCCCCTCCCGCACTAGTGCCCCCTTGTCCCTGCCCATCGGTGGACCCTGTTTAAGTGGCCGCTGTCCTCCCTCATCCTCCTTGTAGCCTTCGGGGGAAAAGGGGGGGGGGGTGTAAATGTGTATGCTATGCATTCTGTATTTTACACTCTTTTTCCATTCTGTTTAGTCTTGTGTCAGCCGCCGCGCTGACTTGCCTTTACTGTCTTTTTAAAATTCCTGCCGCAGCGCCCTGACTTGGTTCTGCGCTTGGCGCCGGCGTTACCTAAGGTGCTGGTGCGCCATCATTGGCTGCTTGGACGTTCTGGCTTCGCGCTCTTCGGGGGGGGGGGGGCCCGTCTATGGTGCGCTCCGTGTCATCGCTGATACCGGCCCCTCGAGGTATACCGACGCCATCTTTATCCTGCTTGGTTGGCCCATCTGCGACGGACCCCTACCTACCGCGGTCCGTAAGTGCCCTCGTGGGCGGCTTTATATCTTTCACTTTTGTTACTGTGTGCTTACAGGTCTTGTCTGCTCAGGCGGGGCGAACCCTTTTGGCTTCTCCCGGGCCTGTATTAGTATATAACTTGTAGGCTTTGTAAAAATAATACTCCCACTTCCCTAGCGGGTTATTGGGGCATCCGGGGTTGCTATATAGCGTTATTCCCTATCGGCGTATAGCGCCGCTATAATCACCATATGGAGGCATCCCAGGATAATGTGACCGGGGTCACTTCGGGACAAGACCGGCTGTGTGTAGCGTGTGGGCAGCCTCATGCTCACGCTGACAAAGCGCGGGTCTGTGTACCCTGTGCTGAGCAGGTGCTTGCATTGCAATCTGGCCTGCCAGTGGCTGCACCTCGTTTCACTTCGCTTACTCCCCCAAGCTTAAACCTCACTCCTACTGAGTTGCATACTAGTGGGGATTCTCAGCCTGATGTGTCTTCTAGACTGGCTACTGTTGAGCAGTTGATTGCCAAGTCCTTAGCGCGAAAGGCCCCTGCTAAGAAGCGGCACTTGAGGCCTAATGTCACTGTTTTCCCTATGGGAACTGAGGAGTTTTGGAATTTTTGTGGCTATACCCCGTCTGATGAAGGGGAGCTCTTTTCTGATTCAGGCTCATCTAATGAGAGACCAAGGGGTCCTGACGATTCTGGCTCTGACCCCTGGGCCCCGGATGACACTGACAGATTATTGACCCAGATTTTTGAGGTTCTGTCCATCTCTCTCCCTGTTGCGGCTCCCAGGCAAAGAGGGGAGCTTTTCCTTACAGCAAAATCAGGTTTGGAATTTCCCGAGCAGGCACATTCCCATAACCTTGTGCTCAAGGAATGGGAGCGCCCCAGTAAACTTCCCGGGGTTCCAAAAAGTTGGGATAGGAAGTATCCCTTTCCTGCTGAGGTGGTTAAATGTTGGTCATTCCCCGCCGCTGCGCCCGGTCTGTGCCTCTGCCATTACTGCTGTGGCCACTAGAACCCCTATCAGAAATATGCTTGATAGTGCCCCATGATGATTTGCCTTGTGAGGTGTTTAATGCACTCTCCAGTTGTGATGTTTTTGTAAATTTTGTCCTCTCAGCATTGGATGACACCATCAGAATGTGTGCCAGAACATCTGCCCTCATGGTGGCTATATGCCGCTCGGTTTGGCTGCGCCAGTGGGCTGCTGGCAACGCTGCCAAGAAGGCCCTCACTGGGTTTCCCTTTAAAGGACTGCACCTGTTTGGGGACCGCCTGGAGCTTTTTGCTAAGGGAGGCAGGTTACCCCAGCGCAGGCGGCAATCTCGGCCCTTTCGGGGGTCAGGGTTCCTTCTCCTCCCCTTACCGTGGTGCCAGACAGGGAATGGGGGTTTCCTTTCCTGGGGCCCGGGGAGATTTCTGGGGTAGGGGCAGAGGACGTGGACATCCTGGCTCCTCCTGGGGTCCCAAAGCAAAATCCTCTCCCAAGCCCCCTCAGGCATGATGGGGCGCCCTCACCCATCCGGGTGGGCGGGGGCGGCTGCAGCACTTCGCTCATGTCTGGAGGCTTCATGTCTCAGACCGGTGGATTCAGGAGGTAGTGTCCTCCGGTTACAAGTTGGAGTTTTGCTGCCTGTCCCCCTCCAAGATTCATCAGATCCCGGATTCCTCAGGACCCTGTGTCAGCTCAGGAGCTAGTGCAAGCAGTGCAAGGCCTCCTGGAGCTGGGGGTCATCTGCCAGGTCCCCTTAAGAGAAAAAGGCAAGGGCTTTTATTCCAACCTATTCACAGTACCCAAAAAAGATGGTTCAGTCAGGCCCATCCTGGACTTAAAGATCCTCAACAAGTTTGTCAGGGGCAGGCGCTTTCGCATGGAAACTCTGCGCTCTGCCATCAGTTCCCTGCACCAAGGGGATTTCATGACTTCTGTGGACATCAAATATGCTTATCTTCATATTCCTGTGTTCCCAGGTCATCAAAGGTTCCTCAGGTTCGCTCTGATGGATCAACACTACCAGTTTGTGGCCTTGCCCTTCGGCCTCACTTCAGCTCCCAGGGTGTTCACCAAGGTGCTGGCTGGCGTGATGTATCTGCTCAGATGTCAGGGCGTCCGCGTGCTTCCCTATCTGGACAACATTCTCATCACTTCCCAGTCTCTACATCAGGCAGAGTTGTATACTCAGCTGGTGGTGTCCACTCTGGAGTCATTTGGATGGGTGATCAACCACCCCAAGTCCTCACTGTCCCCTTCCTTGGTAACTCCATTCCTAGGAATGAATCTGGATACAGTTCAGGCAAGGATCTTCCTTCCTCAACAGAAGGTGGACAGTCTGATTGCACAGGCTCAGTCCCTCCTAGGCAGGGGATGCAGCTGGTGGGCCTGATGGTGGCATGCTTCGAAGCGGTTCCTTATGCTCAGTTTCACTTGAGGCCTCTGCAACTTCACCTATTGTCAGTATGGGAAAAGGACCCAGCGTCCCTGGACAGGGTCTGTGTGCTTTCCCCCCTGGTCAGGAGGTCCCTCTCGTGATAGATGGACTCAAGGAACCTGTTGGGGGGCAGATCCTTTCTTGCCCCTCCTGGGAGACGGTCACCACGGATGCCAGTCTGTCAGGTTGGGGGGGTTTCTGGAAGTCCCTGCGGTTCCAGGGGAGGTGGGGCCCTCAGGAGGCCCACACACCTATCAATGTCTTGGAACTGCGGGTGATCAGGCTAGTTCTGGCTCACTTGACTACTCACCTTCGGGGCCTGCCTGTTCAGGTGCACTCGGACAACCAGACGGCAGTTGCCTACATCAGTCATCAGGTAGGGACCCGGAGCAAGGGGGCCCTCCAGAAAGCGTCTCTGATCCTGACTTGGGCGGAGGCCAATGTCCCCTGCATATCAGCTGTGTACATCCTGGGGGTGGAAAATCGCCTGGCGGACTCTCTGAGCAGGGGGACCTCTCGCCAAGGAGAATGGTCCCTATGCAGCAGGGTGTTTCAATCACTGTGTCACCGTTGGGGCCAACCAGATGTGGATCTGTTTGCGTCCAGCCACAACCACAAGCTCCCAGCTTTTGACTCTCTGTCCCAGGATCCTCTGGCCTTGACCTCGGATGCGCTAGCAATGTCATGGCAGGACTTTCAGTTCCTGTATGTCTTCCCTCCAATCCCCCTGCTGGGCAGGGTTCTGCGCAAGATTGCTCTGGAAGGGGTGCCAGCAATTCTGGTGGCCCCCAGGTGGCCAAGAAGAGTGTGGTTCGCAGACGTGGTACAGTTGGCAGTAGATCAGTACGCTCTGCCCTCGGTTCCAGATCTGCTCACTCGGGGCTCACTACACCATCCCAATTTAGAAACTCTGGCTTTGACTGCTTGGCTGCTGAAACCTCTATCTTGATGGAGAAGGGGCTGTCTTCCTCGGTTGTGGATAGTTTGATTAAAGCTAGGAAGAAGTCTTCCTCTTCCATTTATTACAGGGTTTGGCGTGCCTACATTGACTGGTGTGAGTCTAAGTCTCTTCCCTGTCGTGTGTTCTCTATTCCCAGGATTCTGGAGTTCCTGCAACATGGGTTGGAGATGGGGCTCCAACTCAGTACTCTGAAGGGTCAGGTTTCTGCCCTGGCTATTTTCTTCCAGAAGTCCTTTGCTCAGCACCCTCTGATCAGGACTTTTTTCCAGGGGGTCACTCATGTGTGCCCCCCACGTAAGCCTATGGTGCCTGTTTGGGATCTGAACTTGGTTCTGTCAGCCTTGCAGGGTGCTCCCTTTGAACCTGTGCAGGATGCTGCCTTGGCCATTCTTACGCTCAAGGCTGTATTTCTGGTGGCTTTCACTTCTGTCAGGCGTGTGTCTGAGTTGGCGGCACTTTCCATTCAGCTCCCCTACTATGAGAGACACCAGGACAAGGTGGTGTTTCGTTTCAAACCTGACTTTCTGCCTAAGGTAGTGTCTGTCTTTCATTTGAATCAGGATATTGTTCTTCCTTCTTTGTGCCCTAATCCTAGCAATGCTAAGGAGAGGGTTTTGCACTCTTTGGATGTGGTTAGGTGTCTGAAGTACTATCTGGTGGCTACTGCACCTTTCAGGAAAACTGATGCTCTTTTTGTGGTCCCTTCTGGTCCTAGGAAGGGTTTGGCTCCTGCCAAGTCTACTATCAGCAAGTGGATTTGTCAGGCTGTGATTCAGGCCTACTCTGCTAAGGGGGAAGAATCCTCCCTTCCGCCTTACTGCTCATTCCACTCATGCTATTGGTGGCTCTTGGGCTTTTCAGCACCAGGCTTCTGTTGAACAAGTTTGCAAGGCCGCTACTTGGTCTTCTGTTCATACCTTTTCAAAGTTTTACAAGGTTGATGTTAGGGCCTCAGCTGATGCTGCTTTTGGCCGAAAGGTTCTGCAGGCGGCAGTGGTTTAAACTGTCTGCTGCTGATTTTTCTTGGGGATCCCACCCTACTTTATGGACACTGCTACTGGATGTCCCAAGTGTAAGTATTAGATTTGGAGCAGGACATACTGTATACTAAGAATAATACAATTCTGTGATTACTCACCTGTAGAATTGGTATTATGAGTATACAGTACGTCCTGCTCCAACCCACCCTTGGTTTGCATTTTCTTGGATCCCCTGTATGGTGATTGTTATCATTGTTATAGTTGATAGTTTGGATGGTTTAATTCTCCCGGCTTCTTATTAACTGCTTTTCAATGCTGGGGATTTGTGGGAGGTCCCCCGGTATTTGAGGGCCCGGGAGGAGCCTATTTTCGATGTCTCTGCAGTCCAGCGCCATCTGGCGGAGTATATCCCAAGTGTAAGTATTTGATTTGGAGCAGGACGTACTGTATACTTATAATACCAATTCTACAGGTGAGTAATCACAGAATTGTATTTTTATTGTTACTTCTACCTACCAACTATTGATGCATTTTACACCATGCTTATATTGAAAATGATTGCAGGTTCACATTATTTCATTGTCTGGAAGAAGAAATGAAATCCTACCAGCATGAAAGGCAGTGGCTGATGGACAAAGCTAAGCAGATAGCACAGAAAGATCTGTCTCTGGCAGCTGAAGCAGATAAACATTTAAATGGGCTTAACATTACCTGGGATGATACTGAGACACTTATTAGAGAGAGGTAAAGCTGATGCACTATTACTTCATATGAGTTATTTTATTTATATTATTATTATTATTTATTTTTTAACGCTGGCATCTTTCATGGCACAGTACACCTGAACTCTAACCTAATATGCTTGTTGAATTACACATGGTTAGTTTGGTTAATCAAATGAAGGGGAGTCTCGTAAAATATATATTATATTTACGTTACACCTAGACTGAA
The DNA here is from genome assembly GCA_027917425.1 of Gastrophryne carolinensis. NCBI lineage: Eukaryota > Metazoa > Chordata > Amphibia > Anura > Microhylidae > Gastrophryne > Gastrophryne carolinensis. Next base: position 344,680,046 of record CM051237.1, on the reverse strand, counting down.
ACTCAATGCAGCTTGGTAGCCTTGGTGTGCAGCACAAAGCCTGATCTTCTCACTCTCACTTTATATTATAATCCAATTTTACATGAGCTACAGGGTTTTCACTCACCAGAACTGGAAACCCTCTTACATGTTTTCTTCCTCGAGCCAAAACCTGTTCATTTTAGTTAAAGGGGCAATCCAAGAAGAACACAAAAATCACATTCTCACCTTTTTTGGTTTCCTTCTGCCCTAGTCCTAGTAAAAAATAAAACGCAATAGGTCCTGATGTTAAATCCCACTGCATCCATGCCTGTCCACCACTGAATGGTGATCTCTATGTCTCATCAGTCAGTTAATTTAGCACCCCAACATATTTATTTCAGTGGAGAGGGCATACCAAGGCATGTTTTGCCCCTCCATTGCAGTAAACGGATAGGTGTGAACAGTCGATGAAACATGGGTTGCACATGAATAGCTGCAAGACTTCATCTTAGAACATGGCAAGTTTTATACTACCATAATAGGAAGGAAATGAAAAGGTGTATATAGATTGTATTTTATGTTTAACTATATTGGTTATATAATACATTATTTATATTAGATATTAGTTATATAATAAATACTTCTGCACTAATTTGTGAGAGTCTTTCAAAAAGAATGCAGTAAAACAAAACAAAAACCCAGTGGGCTGCTACTGATTTGACTGGTTTGCAGAGATTCTAAATTCCAACATGCAATTAAAGCAAACCCACACCTAGGTTCGATAAAACAAGTGCAACTAGGTATAGTCCCCCTTCTGTGCATAGTTTCTCCCTGCAAGCTCATCCACAGAGCTCCAAAACTTACTTCGTACTAGCTGCTCTTTTGGAACCTGGTCCGCTTGATCTCCGGTGGCTAAATGAGTTCCTTAGAAGGGCAAAGCACATCAATGTGCTTCTATCTGCGGAGCCAATGTGATTGGATACTGTAAGTCATGTTGGTCCTGCAACTAGCTGCCCATGGATGAGAGATAAGGTGATTATTTGGGCTGTGGGGCCACACTGGTAGAGGGGATCCCCAGCTGTGATGCCCTCCCCAGTCATGTCCCTCAGTGATTTATAGGGTGTGGGTCCACTTTAAATGGAAAGTCCACTTTCAATGGCCATTTTGGGACACAAAGATATATACTTTCAAAAATAAGTTTTTTGTTTTTTTTTTTTAAATCTTTTTATTAGTAAATGGAATCAGTTTTGACTACTTGCAATCTGTAGCTATTGGCGACCATACACCCAGTCTGTACACCAAGATCTACAAGAAGATGTTTGTGAACCATGTACACACAAAACTCTCCTGTTGACATGTGTTAGTGCAAATGAGTTCCCTCACCTTAGCAGTTGCCATAGCAGCAGTGTCCTGTGTGCACAGGGCTCCCATCTCTCTTCTTGTAAATCTTACATACCGATTTGTTGTATGGTTGGCAATAGCAATGGATTGCCCGAAAACTTCTTGATCAGCTCAGCAACTTGAGGACATCTTGTTGATATAAGAAAATATACTCTTTCAAATATGAAAGTAAGTGAAGTTTTTTTTAACCTCTTGCAGGTCTTGAAGTTCTACAGGTTATCTTAAATAGTAATATTTATTAAAAAGTAAAAAAAAAAAAACATAGCTGGAGCTAGATGAACCCCCTTTTATCGTGTTTATATGACTTGTAAGACAATTTGTATGTTATACATTTTTTATATTTAGAAAAATGTACATTTCTTATTTTAGCCAAGATCAGTGTCTGGTTCTTACTGAGCTAATGAAAGAGTATGAGCAAATGAAATCCACTGTAATCAAAATTCTTGAAGATTCAGAAACCATGATCACAGTCAAGTCTACTTTAAAGGACCTAATGGACGTTCAACGTACCATAGCCAAAGTAAGTGAACCCTAACAGATCTGGTTATTACTAGGAGACGTACAGTATTCCAGGGTTCTGTTGGATCAGAAAGGGTTCTTTGACACTTTAAATACACTTATTTTTATCCACAAAGATCAGCCCGGGCAAATAGCTGTGGAAATACCAGTAAAAGGCCAATTTTAGTATAAAACATTCAAGGAGCACTATCGTGAAAAATGGCCCCTATTTACATAAAAATGCATCAATTACATCAAGATATACAAAGTTTACAAGAGCAAATAATCCTCTGAGAATTAAACATGACATACAAGCCAGAAGGACGTGTCCAAAGGCTGGCAACAAAAATGGTGGAAGGACTTAAACTTAAAACTTATCAGGAGAGACTTAAAGAACTTAATTTGTACAGTCTGGAGGAAAGAAGGGAGAGGGAGGGCATGATTGAGACCTTTAAATATGTGAAAGGATTTAATAAGGTTCAGGAGGGAAGTGTTTTTAAGAAGAAACGTAATGATAGAACAAGGGGGCACAACCTGAAGCTAGTCGGGGGGAAGATCAGGGGCAATGTTAGAAAATATTATTTTACAGAAAGAGTAGTAGATGCTTGGAACAAACTTCCAGCAGAGGTAGTTAAAAAATCAACAGTTACTGAATGTAAACATGCCTGGGATAAGCACACATCTATCCTAAGATAAAGAGTACATACAGTATACACATAAGGGCAGACTAGATGGACCGTATGGTCTCCTTCTGCCGTCAACCTTCTATGTTTCTATGACCCCGCCTTGACCACCCACCACCCATCCTCCCTCTGCATGCTTGCCCCCCCCCCCCCCACCGCCCTGTCCGACCCCGAGGCCAAGTCCCCATGGCCCGGAGAGAGGGGGGGATTCACGTAGCACTGAGCGGGGAGGCCGAAAGACTGCGGAGCTAAGGGTAAGATGAAAGGAATAGCAGGGGAAAGAGAGAAAATATTGAACAGAAGAGAAAGAGAAAAAAAAAAAGAGATGGGTTCCAGGCCTCCACCCCACCAGAAAGCAGCTAGATTGGCACTCTAAATTGTAAGAAGATCTCAATCAAAATGCCTCAGCTGGAAGTGGGCAATCCATCCCTCCCAGGTAGCTCGGAAGTGAGCAAAGTCTTCCTGCATGGATGCCACCATCTTCTCTAAAAACATAACCTAATTGACTCGAACAACCAGGCTCCCACTAGGTATGTCAGGCTTCTTACAGGAAGGCGCAATGATTAATGCACACTATGTCTAATGAGCTCGTACCGAGCCCTTGAGCAGCCTTGACGTTTCAAGTTGAGTAAGACCAGTTATGGTGAGGGGGTCAACTGCAGCCTGGTGGCCTTCCTTATAGCATAGAATACTTTGCCCAAAATCTTCTAACCACCCTGCACTCCCACCAGTTGTGAATATAGGTTCCAGAGAGAAGACAGCCCCTAAAACACTCCTGGGGATAGGATGGGCCAAACCTATGAATCCTGTCTGGGACTAGATACCAACTAAGCAATACCTTAGTATTAACCTCTTGGGCACCCACATTCAGGAACCCCGAGAATGAATGCCTCCAAGCCACTCTCCAGTCGCAGCCCAAATTGTTTGTGTTGAGATCAGCCTCCTATTTTACGCATACTTTAGAGGGCGTACCATGTCTGCTTAACCCAGCAGCCTATAGACCAGCGCAATCACTCCTTTCCCCAGTGGGTGCTCCCCACACACCCTCTCGAATGCCGAGAGTTAGAATGGGGCAGCACCTGTTTTGATTTCGGTTCCCCCATAATGGGCGATTTGTAGGAAGCAAAGAAACTCACTATTGGGGATATTCCTAGAGGACCTCAGATCAGCAAAGGTAAGCATCCCCCGAGGCACAGTTCAATCTTTAATCATAGTTAAGTTTTGCGCCCTCCACCAACTGAATGCTGCTGGTTTCGAGAAGCCCGGGGGGAACTCTGGGTTACCCAACACAGATAGCAATGGGCTTTGGACAGAATAGAGATTCCCTTGCACCTTGTAAGCCTTTCAAATTCTGAGGGAATGGTTTAATACAGGATTACCAATTCCCCTGAACGCCGACGGGGGCAGCCATAACAGGTTCGAAATAAAGATCGGAAAGCAGTATGCCTCCTCAATGTCAACCCACAACTGCCTATGTCTCTCCACGTGCACAGCTGTCAGTTGAGCAATCTGGCACACACAATAGTAACGGGACAGATTGGGGACCCCTAGGCCTCCCTGCTGCTTGGCCCTATAAAGTGTCAATCGATCTACACGTGGCTTCTGCTTGCCCCAGACAAAACTGTTTAAATAGGACTGGAGACCGTTATCGACAGTACCCGAAAAAGATAAAAAGGTCATCTTTACTGCAGCAATCCTTCTCAGCCACGAAAGATTCAGCTTGGCCCAATTAACCAGCATGGAACACAGGTTCTTAAACATCATGGGGTAGTTAGCCACATAGAAAAAATTATAATATGCTTTCTCGTGCACGCCCAGATATTTAATATGTCTTGTTTGCCATTGGAAAACAAAAGAGGATTTAATGGTGCTCATTATACTATCAGGGAGAGAAACTTTGAGTTACTGTGATTTCAATGAGTTAATCTGGAGGCCAGAAATCTTAGAAAAGGCTCCTATATTCTTAAACAAATTTGGTAGAGACGTTATGGAATCTGTAACCACCATCAAAATATAATCGGCAAACAGCAATAAGTTGTGCTCGTATCCCCCACACTGTGATTTCGGCTACATTTCTTTCATTTTGGAGTAACCTGGACAGGAGTTCAATCCTCGTACCTCTGCCCAAAGTGAAGCGGTCCGAGGTATTGCCAGAGTGTCTGACAAACGCCCCCGGGCTCGAATATAGGGAGGATACCCAGCTATTAAAAGATGTTCATAGCCCCATTTTCTCAAAATAAAATGCAGATAGTCCCACGCCACTGTATCAAATGCCTTACAAACATTCAACGCTAACAACTGCCGCCCCTCCAGCTTTGCATGATGGACTAGATATCAGAGTTTTGATATACCTTAAGACGGGCAGCAAGAACATTTGCCAGGATTTTTACATCAAAATTTAGCAGGGAGATGGGTCTGGAAGTGGTCCATATGGGTATCATACTCACAGCAGCTGTGAGTGACTCAGAGCTCCATGAAGCTCCATCTCTCAAAGCATTCAAAGCCAACACCAGGTGGGGAGACAGTATCTGACTAAACTTTTTGTAATATAGTGCAGAGAAGCCATCAGGGCCAGACTGCTTATTGTCCTTTAGGGCTTTTATAGCCTCTTGCACCTCAACCAGCTCAATGAGCCTATCTATAAAGGATTTGGCCCCAAGAGGGAGAAGGGGCAGATTGAGCAGGTCGAGTAGATCCTCTGCCGTCCTCACATTCAGCGCTGTTTTGGGTTTATATAAATCTTTAAGATGGTACCCTCTATGGTCCTAATGCGAAAGGCTTTGGATTTCTGCTCAATCCCTCTAAGTCTCTTAGCCAGGGGGGTATTTGGGGGGCAAGATAACACTGCTTTCTTTCCCGCTGGGTATCCAGCAAAGAAGGGAGCATGGGGAGAGCATGCTTCCAATACCCGGGCGCCCAACCCACTTGTGCTATAAACCTAAAATTAAACATCAATTCCTAAACAATATGTAAACCCGAACTTTAAAGTGGACCAACACCCAGGATTTTGACTATCCTGGGTTTTGGTCCACTTCGGTGGGGCACCCCGATCGGGGGTGCCCCGCTGTCTGTAACCCCCCGGAAAGCCCAGAAATACTCACCTCACCACGCTCCCACGTGACCGCGCCAGCCAATCACAGCGCTCAGAGCCGCTGTGGTATGCGCGTCCAAGGCCGCTTGGACGCGCATACCAGCTCAGCTGGCTCTGAGCGCTGGAGGGCGCGTCTCGCGCTTCCCTCTAACAGGGAGCGCGCCTGCGCCGGCCATTCACAAACAGCCGGCGTGGGTGCGCGCCCTGCTAGAACGGAACGGGGCTGAGGTAAGGTTTGTGGGCCTCCTGGGGGGTCCCTCCCCGCGGGACATCCCGATTTCGGATGCGCGGCGGGGAGGGATCTGATCGGTCCGGGAATCTTATAGATTTCCGGGCCGATCCCCCCTGGGTGTTGGTCCACTTTAATTCTGTAGAAATCCAATAAACCCAAAAAGGGATATCTCTAACCAACCCCCAAAAAGGGTCAGCTGTAACCTATCACTTACAAACCACAGAAAACTCGAAAAAACCCAACCTCCCGCAACCACCCGCATGATCCAGAGTCCTCTTACAAACGGTTCCTGAATGACACCTCACCCCACCTTTAGCCAATGAAAAGTGAAGGGCAAGACTCCTGAAAATAAACACGGGGATTCTTTCCCATCATCCCTCCCCCGCAACTGGCTTACCAAACCTGTGGACCAGCACCGTCACAGATTTTCCACTCGATGCGGGGTTCACGCTTGTCCTTAGCCACCAGGGAAAAGGAGAACACTCTTTTCTTTTGCTATTGGGCTGCTGGAGCAGCTGCAGGGTTTTTCAGGCCCACAACGCAAGATCCAATTCCTGAGGTGTAGAGGCCTCAAAGCGCTTATCCAAGTGGTTAAACAAAATCTTGAAAGGGAACCCCCATTTATATCTAATCCCATTAGCCCGCAAAAGTTCAAGTGAGGGTTTCATGGCCCGCCTTCTAGCGATGGTTTGAGGGGAGAGGTTGTTGTATTGTTGATATGTAAAGCTCTGGAACTTGAAATTATCGCAGTCCCATGCTGCAGCCATGAGTTGCTCCTTGGTGCAGTAAAAGTGCAGCTTTACTAGGACATCTCTTGGGAGGCCATCCACTCTCTATTCTAAGTATGCAGCACGTCCTGCTCCAGATAATGATTCATAACATCTGGGATTACCTCCACAAGAGGGCGCTTTACTGCAGAGATGGCAAAAAGAGGCCCCTCCAGGTCCATACCCGGGACCTCCCACTAATTCCCCAGTTTCTTCTCTGCCGTGGGCTGCGAAGGACAAGATGATGGCTTCTCTTCTCGCAGGTGAGCCGGGCTTCACAGCCGTGGCCCTGTAGGACTATTCCCACCTGTTCCACCTTTTATTCTGCCTCCCAGCCTTGGCAGCATCTATTAGAGGTGCTTTACTAGGAGCTTGCTCCACCGCAAATCCCCCACCAAAGGGTAGGCGGTCCAGGTATGGTGAACCTGACTTGGGATGCCCCGCCCGCTATATGCCTTTCCTTACATATTTATCTTTATGGGCATCCAACTACCTCCTTCTCCCACTATCCCGGTTTGTCGGGGAGGGGGGGGGGAGCGTCTGGTTGTGTGAGTGCTTGCTTGCCTTCACACCACTGTGCAAAGCTGTGGCTGTGTCTTAGACATTCTCACTCTGGTATTCTGATCAGCGCTTCACCTCTCCCCTTGTCATATTTGATTCTCCAACCGCGTCACTCCGGGGCCTATTGTGTACTGATTGGCTGCGGGGTGGCGCCTACTCGGCCTGTCCACGCGCTTCCTGGAGGGGGCGTGGCTTAGCACTTGGCGCGTTCCGCATCTCACCTCATGCGGCCCGCCCCTTCAGAGCCCTCCAGCGCCATCTTGTCTCGGCTGCCTGGACGATTGCTAACTCTTCGGCGGTCCGTGAGTGCCCCAGCGGGCCTTATTTTGCCATTATTATCCATTTTTTTTTTTTTTTTCTGTATAACTGATGGGGTGTAATGTTTTTATGTCTTACAGGCAGGGAAACTGGTTTAGAGGTTTCTCCCGGTCCTGTGCCCTCTATTAGTTCTATGTAACTTTATTAGAGGCCTAAATATTTCAATCCTCCCACTATCCTAGCGGACATTTGGGGCATCCCGGGTAGCTGTACAGCGTAATTCCTGCTGGCCAGTTGTGCCACTAAAATCACCATATGGAGGCTTCACAGGATATTGTGCTCGGGGTCCCATCGGGACAAGCCTGGCTGTGTGTGGTGTGTGAGCGATGTTGTGCGGGTCTGTGTACCCCGTGCCCAGCAGGTGCTTGCGCGGCTTTCTGGGCTGTCTGGGTCTGCACCCACCATATTCCAAGTATGTCATATACCCCGCTTCCACTATTCATGACATGTGGGTTATGGTCCAGTAGAGGGCGAACTTCTGCAGAGATGAAAGCAAAAAAGAAGCCCCTCCTGGTCCATAAATACCTGGGACCTACCACACATTCCCCAGTTCCTTCTCTGCAAGACGGCAAGCAAGTCAGAAGATGTGTGCTGCTCTTCCTTGCAGGTAAGCCGGGTTTGCACCCGGCCATTTTTTGCCTTATTTCTGCTCGGACCTATATATTTAACCCTTGTAGTAGCCTCCCAGCTTTGGCTGCAGGTCCGAGTGAGGGTAGGCAACACCTCTAGAGGTGTTTAGGGAGCCATGCTCCCCCGTGAGACCCCTTATAATGGGGTAGGCGGAATCCGGGTTGGTGATCCCGGTTTTGGGATGCCCTGTCCCATATATCCCTGACACACCTAGTGTGGGATTTCCCCCCTTTCTGGTTCCTCTGTATCCCTCCAGTGGGGGGGGTGTATGTATCTATATTTTTATGTTTGACCGTTCTTCTTCATGCATGTGTGGATGTGTGCGTTTACTGTCACTAGGCGCCCAGGAGCTCATGGCCGCCATTTGTCCGGATCGTTTTTTTCAGTATCTCCTGAGGGGAGCTTCTCCCCCTCAGGCGGTGGTTCTTGATGGGGCGGGGCCGGGCGCTCGCGCGCTGCCGCGGCCCGTCTCCTCCTGTCTTGGCGCCATGTGCGGAGCCCAATCGCGATGGCCCGCCTCTTCTTCTTCTCCCTCTCTCGCTGTCTCCAGCAGCTACGTGCTGGTGGCAGCCATCACTGGTCTCATGTGAGTGCCCTCCGGGGCCCCCTCATCCATCTTTATTGCATTACTTGTGCCCATTCTGGCTTTAATGTTATAGCATGTATAGTTTTTTTATATATATGTGGTGTGTGCATGTGCTTCTCTTGTGTCTTTCAGGAGAACTCCCTGTGACTTGCAAAACAAGGGGTTCTCCCAGTCCTAGGGTCCCTAGAAGTAAAATTGGGCATCCTAAAAATCCTCCCACTAGGGACTTAAAGGGGCATCCCGGGTTGCTTACCAGCGTAATTCCCTCGGGTCATTGCGACTGCCCAAAAAATCACCATATGGAGGCTCCGCAGGATACCGGGGTCGGGACAATCCCGGTTATGTGTGGGTTGTGGGGTACCCCTTTCCGGGGAGAATGTACTAATTTGCATACCATGTGCGCAACAGGCCATAACGCGGCAGTCAGGACCCCAGGCATCTGGGTCAGTGCCGCCCGCCTTTCCTACCCCACCCCGCATCATCCGTACCCCAAGTGACACGGTCATTAGTGGGGGGTCGCACTCGGATGTATGTGCCAGGCTGGCCAACCTCGAGAAAATTATTTCTAGCTTAGTGGGCAGAAAGGCCACTGCTAAGAAAAGGCATCTGTCACCGGCTACGCCGGTAATTGATTTTGATGATTATGACTCCCCTGACTGGACTGATTATTCCCCGCTTGAGGAGGGGGAATTGTTTGAGGAATTGCAGTTATTTGATTCTGATGCCGGGCAGGCGCTGGGGGATGCTGTGGATACTTCCAAGGTCCTGACCCATCTGTTAAAGGTTCTGGATATTTCCCCACCAGCAGTGGCCCCTCCGAAGAAGGGGGAATTCTTTGGGTTTTCTAAGCCCCGCTTGGAGTTTCCAAATCAGGATCATTTTGACACCATGATTCTTAGAGAATGGGAGAAGCCGAGTCGCCTTCACGGTGTTCCTCAGGGATGGGACCGGAAGTATCCCTTTTCGGTGGACTTGGTGAAGCGCTGGTCTTCCCCTACCGAGGTTGACGCACCCATTTTAGGATTGTCCAACACCTCTGTTGTACATTGCCAGTGTGGGTTCTGCCTTGCGGCCTGTCTGTGCATTGGCACTAGTGGCTGTGGCTACTAGGTCGGAGATCTGGGACTTGTTAAATGGGTCCCAGCTCAACACGGACAGTGCTGAATTCACAACCCTTAAGAGGTGTGAATTGTTCATGACTTTTGTTTTATCGGCTATGGATGACACTATTACCATGTGTAGTAGAGCTTGTTGGTGGCCATGCGCCGATCGGTCTGGCTGCGCCAATGGGCGGCTGACATTGCGGCCAAGAAGTCACTTAACAGCGTTGCCTTTTTTGGGAACTCAGCTGTTTGGAGACAAATTGTATTCTGTGGCGAAGGGTGGGAAGCTACCTCAGCGTAAGAAGCTGCATCGCTCCTTTCGGGGGGCAAGCTCCTTAATCCTTCCTTTCGCGGTGCCAGAGGGGCAGAGGTCTTGCCTACTCAGGCTTTAGAGGTGATTCCTGGACCTGGTGTTCCAGGCCCAAGCCCGCTGTCAAGCCGGCTCAGCAATGAAGAGGCGCCCTCACCCTTGCGGGTGGGGGGATGGCTGCGGCTCTTCTTCGAGGTCTGGGCCCAGGAGGTCACAGACAAGTGGATATTGGAAGTGGTCTCGTCTGGGTACAAACTGGAGTTCGAGTCCCGGCCTCCTCCCAGATTCCTAAGGTCTCGGGTGCCATCGGATCCTCGGGCGGTGCAGGGGCTCCTGTTGACTGTAAAGAACCTCCTGGACATGGCGGTCATATGCCCGGTGCCTCTTTCAGAGAGAGGCTGGGCTATTATTCCAACCTCTTCACGGTTCCCAAAAAGGATGGCTCAATAAGACCCATCCTGGATTTGAAGCTTCTCAACAGGTTCATCAGAACCAGGAAGTTCCGCATGGAGACTCTGCGCTCATCCATCGGTTCCCTTCGTCAGGGGGATTTCATGATGTCCATAGACATCAAGGATGCTTACCTTCATGTACCATTTTTCCCAGCACACCAGAGATTTCTCAGGTTCGTGGTGGGAGATCCGCATTTTCAGTTTGTGGCCCTCCCGTTCGGGCTGACCTCGGCACAGAGTGTGTTTACCAAGGTTCTGGCGGCCATAATGGCCCTGCTCAGAGCCCAGGGCATTCACATTGTGCGGTATTTGGGCGACCTACTCATTACAGCATCCTACCTCTGCCAGGCGGAGTTGGACAACAGGACGATGGTGACGACGCTGGAGAGGTTTGAATGGGTGATCAACCACCCCAAGTCTTCTCTCTCCCCATCAAGGGAGATTTCCTTTCTGGGCATGAATCTGGATACCAGTCAGACCAGAGTGTTCCTACCTCAGCAAAAGGTGCAGAGGGTTCAGGATCTGATACGTGTTCTCCTGACCAACCCTCGCCCTTCCATTCGGCTAGGGATGACTCTGGTGGGTCTGATGGTGGCCTCCTTCAAGGCAGTCCCCTTTGCTCAATTCCACATGAGGTCGCTACAACTCCATCTATTGCTGAAATGGGACAGATGTCCACAGTCCTTGGATCAGTCTTTTCTGATGTCTCCCGGGGTTCGGCAGTCCCTTCAGTGGTGGCTGGAATCAAGCAATCTGATGAGGGGCAGATTGTTCCTGGCCCCTCGTTGGGAGACGGTTACCACAGATGCCAGCCTGTCTGGCTGGGGAGGTTTCTGGAAAGATCATCAGTTCCAGGGGTTGTGGGGTCCTCAGAAGACTCACAACCCCATCAATGTCTTGGAGCTCAGAGCTATCCGCTTGGTTCTGTCGCGTCTGACATTTCACCTACAGGGTTTACCGGTTCAGGTTCGATCAGACAATCGTACTGCGGTAGCTTACATCAATCACCAAGGAGGGATTCGCAGCAGGAGTGCCCTCAGGGAAGTCTCTCTGATTCTGACATGGGCGGGGAGCAATGTTCCTTGCATCTCGGCAGTATACATTCCGGGAGTGGAGAACACGGAGGCGGACTCCCTGAGCAGTGGATTCTCTCGCCAAGGGGAATGGTCTCTCAACCACAGGGTGTTTCGGGCCCTGTGTCACAAGTGGGGGACTCCGTAGGTGGATCTCTTTGCCTCTCTGCACAATCACAAGCTCCCAACCTTTGTATCTCTGTCTCAGGATCCTCTGGCCCTGGCAGTGGATACCTTGTCCCTTGCTTGGAGGGATCTGGGGTTTCTGTACATGTTTCCCCCCTTCTCCATGGTGGGCAAGGTAGTGCGCAAGCTGGCTCTAGATTGGCGGTAGATCAGTACAGGCTGCCCCTGTCTCCTGATCTGATCTCTCAGGGTCAACTACGTTACCCCAATTTACAAACGCTTGCTTTGACGGCGTGGCTGCTGAAACCTTCATTCTGACGGAGGAAGGTTTGTCTGAGGCTGTTATTCAAACCTTGATTAGAGCTAGGAAGAGCTACCATTTACTATAGGACTTGGCGGTCCTATATTGACTGGTGTGAGGCTAGGGCCTTACCTTGCAGGGTGTTTTCGATTCCTAGGATTTTGGAGTTTCTACAACACGGTCTGGATCTGGGGTTCCAGCTCAGTACTTTGAAGGGTCAGGTTTCTGCCCTGGCTGTCTTTTTTTCAAAGGTCTTTTGCTTTGCATCACCTGGTCAAGACTTTTTTCCAAGGGGTCACTCATGTTCGGCCCCCTAGGAAGCCTTTGGTTCCCGTTTGGGACTTAAGTTTGGTTCTTTTGGCCCTGCAGGGGCCTCCCTTTGAACCGATGTAGGATGTGGCTCTTTCTGTGCTCACTCAAAAGGCTTCCTTTTTGGTGGCTATTACCTCTGTTCGGCGTGTCTCTGAGTTGGCGGCTCTGTCTATTCAGGCCCCTTACTTTGACACCGGGGTAAGGTGGTTTTTCGCTTTAAACCAGATTTCCTTCCTAAGGTGGTTTCTGCCTTACAGTAAACACACACTTAGACTCGGTTACTCGCTGGAACTGGCCCAATACCATCAAACAGCCACATGGCCATTACAAAACGAAATTTATTGATAGCAAAAATTCATGGCACTATTAAAGGTACACAACATTGATAAAAACACATATACAGTGATTGTGAAGTGAGTGTGGCTGTTGAGGCTGCATGTCTGGGGGGGGCCCCGTTTTTTAGATTCACTGTATATGTGTTTTTATCAATGTTGTGTACCTTTAATAGTACCATGAATTTTTGCTATCAATAAATTTCGTTTTGTAATGGCCATGCGGCTGTTTGATGGTATTGGGCCAGTTCCAGCGAGTAACCGAGTCTAAGTGTGTGTTTACTGTATTTCATAGGGGTTAGCTGGACGCCAGTATTTCTGGCAGTGCTCATACAATATTAAGTAGGACTCCCCTTCCTTTTATTATTAAATGGTTTCTGCCTTCCATCTCAATCAGGATGTAGTTCTCCCTTCCTTGTGTCCTAGGCCTAGCAATGACAAGGAGAGGGTTTTGCACTCTTTGGATGTGGTTCGTTGTGTGAAGTACTATTTGGTTGCTACTTCTCCTTTTCGTAAGACAGACGCCTTGTTCGTGGGTCCTTTCCGGGCCCAGAAAAGGTTTGGCGCCCGCCAAATCTACCATTAGTAAATGGATACGCCAGGCCATCGTTGGGGCCTATTCTGCTAAGGGGAGGGTTCCTCCTTTTAAGATCACTGCTCATTCTACTCGTGCTGTTGGGGCTTCCTGGACCTTTCAGCACCAGACTTCTGTTGAACAAGTTTGTAAAGCTGCTACTTGGTCTTCCGTTCACACTTTTTCCAAGTTTTATAAGGTTGATGTGCGGGCCTCAGCGAATACTGTTTTTGGCTGCAAGGTTCTGCAAGCTGCAGTGGTTTAAATTGGTGCATTTTTGCTGTATTTGGATCCCCACCCATGACAGACGCTGTTATTGGATGTCCCATATGTCATGAATAGTGGAAGCGGGGTGTGTGACATACTTGGAATAATACCATTTTGTGATTACTCACCTTTAAAATGGGTATTATAAGTATGTCACACACCCCACTTCATCCCGCCCTTTTTGTATTCTGGATCCTTTATATGGTGAACTTTTTATGGTTAAGAATGTTTTATTAGCTCTTCCTGGTCCCCTTACTGCTGTCATATACTGGGGAATGTGTGGGAGGTCCCAGGTATTTATGGACCGGGAGGGGCTTCTTTTTTGCTTTCATCTCTGCAGAAGTTCGCCCTCTACTGGACCATAACCCATATGTCATGAATAGTGGAAGCGGGGTGTGACATACTTATAATACCCATTTTAAAGGTGAGTAATCACAAAATGGTATTTTCTTCTCCCACACCCCCTTGCTTGATTATGACTCCCAGTGAGACTAATACTAGTGGGGAGTCTCAGCCTGATGTTTCTTCCAGGCTGGCCAACATTGAGAGATTGATTGCTAGCTCTGCGGCCCGTAAGGCCCCAGCTAAGAGACGGCATGTGGCGCCTGCTGCGTCAGCCTTTCCTATGGAGACTGAAGATCTCCTTTATTTATCTGACTATGCCCCCAAACAAAATATTATGAATGCACACCTAAACACAAAAGTGTAGTTGCAAAAAGAGGGAATACATTTATTTATATGCTTCAAACATCTGACATGGGGTTATTGGGGTTTCACATTAAGGTAACACTTTAGAATAATGGACAGGTACACTAAAGAACACAATATTTACAATATATACAATGCATCAAAAATCCTGGGATCCGTACTTGTTTGGTTGCGCAGAGCATAGTATGGCATGGAGAGTGCCAGGATTTTATAGCAAAAAATTGGTTGCAAAGAGAAGGAATGATTGATAGCTATACCTTAGGGAGATTTTGAGGCACTTTCATGTGTGAGGAATATCCCAATCGAGGGATTATTGCTCCAAATGTCCTTAACAGGAAATGAAGTTCAGCTTTAAAAGTCCAGATACTGCTGCTCGGTTATAATGTCCCAGTAGTGCTGGTGCTGTCGCTGACACGACCCATAATTTTGAATTGCACCCGCAAAACAAGTACTCAGGTTTTCTTTAGAACTTACTATATGAGTGTGCTTACCAACTTTTTCTAATTATCTGACTATGTCCCTCTTGAGGAAGGGGAATTATTCTCGGATTCAGAATTTTCTGATGATCAGCATTGCCTTGGCGCTGATGCCGGCTCAGAGCATTGGGATGCTGATGACACACATAGACTTTTGACTCAAATCTTTAAAGTGCTTTCCATTTCCCTTCCTGCTGCGGTGCCCAAGCAACAGGGGTAATTGTTCTGGAAATTCCAAACGTGGCTTTGCAGTACCGAACAGGCACATTTTAATAATCTGGTTCTCAAGGAATGGGAGCGGCCTAGCCGGCTTCCTAGTATCCCTAAGGGATGGGATAAAAGGTATCCTTTTCCATCGGATGTGGTTAAATGTTGGTCAACTCCCCCAGAAGTGGATGCTCCTGTTTTAGGGTTGGATGCTTCTGTGGTGCAATCCCCTGATTCCACTACCCTGAAGGATAGTGAGGACCGGCGTATTGATCAGCTGGCTTCCCATGCCTTTGCCTGTGTAGGATCGGCCCTGCGCCCGGTCTGTCCGTCTGCTATTACTGCTGTGGCTATTAGGGCTATGGTCAAGGGCCTTCTGGAAGGTTCCCCTGATGATTCTTCTAGTGCCGAGTTCAGAGCCTTATCACAATGTGAGATGTTTATCGCTTATGTTCTTTCTGCCTTAGATGACACCATTAGGATGTGTAGCAGGACCTCGGCTCTGGTTGTTTCTATTCGCCGCTCGGTTTGGCTGCACCAGTGGGCAGCTGACAATGCTGCTAAGAAGGCTCTCACAGGGCTACCCTTTAAAGGGCTGCGCCTTTTAGGTGACCGTTTGGACCTTTTTGCAAAGGGAGGTAAGTTGCCCCAACGCAAAAGACAGCCGCTGACCTTTAGGGGTCCTTTACCCCCTCCTTTCGTGGATCCAGGTCAGGGAGGGGCATGTCATTTGCAGGGCACAGGGGAGACTTCTGGGGCAAGGGCAGAGGCCGTCCTGTCCCGGATCCTCCTGGGGCTCCAAGCCCAAATCTGCCAACAAGCCCACTCAGACATGAAGGGGCGCACTCACCCTTACGGGTGGGGGGACGGCTGCGGCTCTTCACTCATGTCTGGGGACAACAGGTCTCAGACAGGTGGATTCTGGAGGTTGTGTCCTCCGGCTACAAGCTAGAGTTTGCTGCATGGCCTCCTCCACAATTCCTCAGGTCTCGGATTCCTCTAGACCCCCTGGCAGTTCGGGGTCTGTTTCTGGCTGTACAGAACCTATTGGATATGGGGGTCATCTGTCCGGTCCCTACGGGGGAGAGAGGTCAGGGTTATTATTCCAATCTCTTCATAGTACCCAAAAAGGATGGTTCCATCAGGCCCATCCTGGACTTAAAGCTTCTCAACAAGTTAATCAGGACCAGACGCTTTCGCATGGAGACCCTGCGCTCCGCGATCAGCTCTTTGCGCCGGGGGACTTTATGACCTCCATAGACATCAAGGATGCTTACCTTCATGCGCCGGTCTTCCAAGGGCATCAGCGATTCCTCAGGTTCGCCGTGGAGGACCAGCACTACCAATTTGTGGCACTTCCCTTCGGTCTCACCTCAGCCCCCAGGTGCTGGCGGGTGTGATGGCCCTTCTCAGAGCCCGGGGCATTCGCATTCTCCCTTATCTGGACGACCTTCTCATTACGTCAAATTCTCTCCAGTAGGCAGAATTGGATACCCAGACTGCCCTGGAAACATTCAGATGGGTGATCAATTATCCCAAATCCTCCCTCTCCCCGTCCCGGGTGACCCCCTTCCTGGGCATGAATCTGGCTGCCATTCAGGCCAGGATTTTTCTTCCTCAGCAGAAGGTGAATTCTCTTCAAGCTCTGGTTCATTTCATGCTGTCCAGTCCTCGTCTTTCCATCCGGCAAGGGATGCAATTGGTGGGACAGATAGTGGCCTGCTTCGAGGCAGTCCCTTATGCCCAATTTCACATGAGACCCCTTCAGCTCCATCTCCTTTCAGTCTGGGACAAGAGTCCCCTGTCTCTGGATCAGGCATTTGTTCTCCTCTGGGTCGGCGGTCCCTCCTGTGGTGGCTGGACTCGAGGAATCTTCTGGGGGGCAGATCATTTCTGGCACCATGTTGGGAGACGGTCACTACAGATGCCAGTCTGTCAGGTTGGGGGGGCTACTGGAGAGCCCTTCAATTCCAGGGGGCATCAGGAGGCCCACGCTCCCATCAACGTCCTGGAGCTGAGGGCGGTTCGGTTGGTACTGGCACAGTTGACTCCTCACCTTCGGGGCCTGCCGGTCCAGGTTTGCTCCAACAACCAGACGGCGGTCGCCTACATTAATCATCAGGGAGGGACTCGGAGCAAGAGTGCTCTCTGGGCCGAGGACAATGTTCCGTGCATCTCAGCAGTTTACATTCCGGGAGTGGAGAATCTGGAGGCGGATTCCCTGAGCAGGGGGGCCTCTCGCCTGGGGGAATGGTCCCTCAGCAGCGAGGTCTTCCTATCCCTATGTCACTGTTGGGGGATGCCGGATGTGGATCTGTTTGCTTCTCGCCACAATCACAAGCTCCCAGCATTTGTCTCCCTGTCCCAGGATCCTCTGGCCTTGGCGGTGGATGCTCTGTCTCTGCCCTGGCAGGTATTCGGTCTCCTGTACCTCTTTCCTCCGTTTCCTCGCCTGAGCAAGGTTCTGCGCAAGTTGGTGCAGGAGAGTGTGCCAGCCATTCTGGCGGCCCCCAGGTGGCCAAGACAGGTGTGGTTTGCAGACGTTGTGCAGTTGGCAGTAGATCAGTACACTCTTCCCTTGGTTCCGGACCTTCTCACTCAAGAACGGCTTTGTTATCCCAATTTACAAACGCTGGCTCTGACGACCTGGCTGCTGAAACATCCATCCTAAGGGATAAAGGATTGTCTGATTCTGTTGTTCATACTCTTGTCAGGGCTAGGAAGAAATCCTCCTCTACCATTTACTATAGGACCTGGCGGACTTACATTGACTGGTGTGAGTCTAAGGCTTTTCCCTGTCGTGTTTTCTCCATTCCTAGGATCCTGGAGTTCCTACAACATGGTTTGGATTTGGGTCTTCAGCTCAGTACTTTGAAGGGTCACGTGTCTGCCTTGGCTGTTTTCTTCCAGAGATCCTTCTCTCTACATCCTCTGGTCAAGACATTCTTCTAGGGGGTCGCTCATGTGCGTCCTCCCCGTAAGCCCTTCAGGGTCCTCCATTTGAGCCTGTGCATGAGCCTGCTTTGTCTATCCTTACTCTGAAGGTGGCCTTTTTGGTGGCTATCACCTCGGTCAGGCGTGTCTCTGAGTTGGCGGCACTGTCTATTCAGGCCCCCTACTTTGAGAGACACCAGAACAAGGTGGTTTTCCGCTTTAAACCAGATTTCTTGCCTAAGGTTGTTTCTGCTTTCCATCTCAATCAGGGCATTGTGCTTCCTTCCTTGTGTCCTAATCCTGGTAATTCCAAGGAGAGGGCCTTGCATTCTCTGGATGTGGTCAGGAATTTGAAATTCTATCTGGTGGTGACTGCGCCTTTCAGAAAGACGGATGCCTTGTTTGTGGTTCCCTCGGGTCCAAAGAAGGGTTTGGCTCCTGCTAAGTCTACTATTAGTAAATGGATTCGTCAGGCTATCTTTAGGGCCTATTCTGCTAGGGGAAAGGATCCTCCTTTCTGTGTTACTGCTCATTCTACCCGTGCTGTTGGGGCTTCCTGTGCCTTCCAAAACCAGGCTTGTGTTGAACAAGTTTGTAAGGCTGCTACTTGGTCTTCTGTTCATACCTTTTCTAAGTTTTACAAGGTTGATGTTAGGGCCTCAGCGGATGCTATTTTTGGCCCCAAGGTTCTGCAGGCGGCAGTGGTTTGAACTGCGCGTTGTTGCTTTTTGGGATCCCCACCCTTTTTATGGACACTGCTATTGGATGTCCCAGATGTTATGAACCATTATCTGGAGCAGGACGTGCTGTAGATGCAATACCAATTCTACAAGGTGAGTAATCACAGAATTGTATTTTTTTTGCAGCGCTCTATGGATTCTGTTAAACTCCAACCTCTCAATGGGGATGGATGGAGCAAGCTCCTGGAACAAAGCCATCACCGTGGATTGCAAGTCCTGCACTGACTTGGGTATCCCCCTAATCCTGATGCTGGCCCTCCCAGACCTATTTTCAACCTCCTCAAGCTTGTGGTGCAGGAAGAGGTTTTCATCCCTCATCGCACCTAAGGAGGTTAGATCTGCTGCCTGAACTGAAGATTATTGTTCCAGATCTCCAAGTCTTTGGACCAGCTGTTTAATTTCTGTTAAAAGATTGCTAGTGATCTGCATCGTGATGTTTGGGGCCCACCTTTTAAACGCCCTCGCAATCATTGCTTCATACCTGTCCAAAGGCGGGGGCTGAGACTTGGACGGAGATCCATGCAGCGATTCATCCATCCAGGACTCGTCTACTGGTAGCAGGTCCAAGGTATTTTGAGATTCGTTTTGGGGGGTAGCAGGATCAGCCATTTTCAGCGATTTTTAGACCCATGAGCCTACTGCCAAGCTTCACAGAGGTGGGAAGAAGAAAAGAAAAATAGATGACCACGTTGTAAGACCCAATAAGATGTCACTGGGTACCAGAGGTGGACCAAATCTTTGCTGTGGGCAACTGGTGGACACTCACCCGACTTCGCCAAGCCTTAATACTCCCGCAGTGCTCAAGCCATTATGCCAACTGTGTGGTGGACTGTAACGGTCACCCCACTGGGGCTTAATTAGGGGCTAAGGGGCTTTCCTTTGATTAGCTGGGCCCCCTTACATTCAGTATCTGCGTCCCAGGGGAGAGTAAGTAGAGCAAGTGACAGTCAGACACGGCCTGCAAGCCCCAGGCAAAATGGCGCCGGCTCCTCTGTCCCGGTCTCCTCCCACACAAGTGTGCTCTGCCTCCACCAATCACTCCCAAACTCGGCGAAGGTGGGCCCGGCAAGTGCCTGACCCCCGGGGGGCAGAAACCGCCGATTCCACTTACTCTCTGGTGCCGGGACGCCCAAGGTCTTGCGGATCCGCAGGACTGTGTGGCCATCAGCAATCCTCGCGCATGCACACTCCTTCACCCCTGGTTTTTATTCCTACCAAGAAGTGGTAGGAAGAGAGTTTTAGTCAGTTAAGGTGAATATGTGACCCCTTCTCTCATTAACCTATGTGTTTATATGGATTTTTAATATTGCACAATTTCAGGCTAGTGCTCCTTTAAAGGACATAATGCTCATCCTCCTTCCTCCCCTCAGCAGATCTCTTGGTGTCTTGTCCTTCTATTCTTTTCTATCCTTCTGGCAGGATAAACCTGCTGCCTCATACAGGGATAGTGTGCCTGGCATGTGTTTACATCTTTTGCGTTATTGCAGTCAGTTTTCCTAGCATATATGACTTTTATTTATGTGTGCTATTTTTTGTTTTTGACCTTAAATATTTAAATAGACATTCCAGGCAATGGGCACCTTAGCCTACTTTCTGCTTATTCCATGCTGGCTGTCAGGGGCTCCAACTTTCATTCACCAGCACTTTGCGTTTCTTGGTAAACACTGTTAAACTTTCCCTCTTCTGTTGATGCATCAGACAATGCAACAGAAACAAGGGATAGCGTTCAGTGGGGCTTATCAAGCAATTTGAACCAGAATAAAGAATATGCGCCAGAATTAAATATGTAACCCCTAACATTTAATATGGGTAAATCAGGCTATTCTACATGTTTTCTGTTGTGTGGCCCATTCCAGAATTGGCCATTAGCGCTATGAATCTGTGGTACATTATAGCAGAAACTAAATGTTCTTTAGTATCACAGAATGGGAATTTGAGTTCATTAAAACAAAGGATTATTAATTTTGCCTACAGCTATTGCTGGTTGCTGATATCTGGGGAGCAATGCCAGGAATTTAAAGCAGATAAAAAGTCAAAAAAGAAAGTTTAAAAATTGCTAACCTAAAGTTTTTTGCATACTCAGCACCATATAAAATGTAGTCATTTAGGGGTCAGTCTTTATTATTGCCCCTCCCTTATTTATCACTTTTTAGTAATCTAATAGTAACAAATTCATTTAAAATAGCAGAAAAAAATGATTATTGTATTAACCTTAAAACCCCATATAATGTCTTCTCCACAGACAGTCTCTAGTTAAGCATTCTTAATCGATCAATGTTGACATCAATTGCTAATTTTATACATTATTTTCATTTAGCATGATTCTGCCAAGAATAAAATTACAGAGAATCAAAAAGAACTTGATGACTTCACCAACAAAGGAAAATGTTTACTTGTGGAGCTGAAAAGGATCCATGGATGTGACTCCAGACTGGTGAAAAAAGATATGGACTATTATGTAGACCAGTGGCTTGATGTAAGTAAAGAACAACAGAGCTTTTCCTCCCTAGCAAATACCACTGCATAGACAGCACACAGAAACATCCACTGGCATGCCCTATTATGATGATCAGCGGATTTAGACTTGGGTCATATGTCTTATTATTTGAAAACAAATGAACAGATCTACATTTGATTGGCCAGCTTTTGATTGTAGTATTATTATTTTTAATGTTCGCATTAAGGAAAACAATCTTTTAAATTTGAGTTTTCTGACTCACACTTTAGCCTCCAAGGCATCCTGATTTCAAATGCTTTAGATTTTCTGAGGACCCTTTTTTTCCTTTTTCTTTTTACTGTTTTGAACTTCTCTGATCCTTCCCCTTGTCACTTCTTTCACGTCTCCTTATAGGATGGAAAAAACATCAAATGATAGAAATGAAGGGGTGAAGGGTGGGGTATAAATCCTTTAAATACGGTACCTATTAAAGTGTGGAAAACATCTCTACCTGAAGTGAAGAAGTTCTCCACACTTAAGTAAACAATTGGCTGAACAACAATGTAGTGTAGCCTTATGTTTTTTTTTTCATGTTTTAGCATTGATGATTATTCAGCTCTATTAAGTTTATGTGCATATGTCTTTAACAGCTCTTGGAGAGAATAGATGAGAACCTGGACAAACTAAATATGAGCAAAGCCTTATGGGAAGATGTTCTGAAAATTAATGATGAAATCGAGGGATGGTCTAGCAGTTCCATCTTACAGCTTAATGAGAATGTCATGAACTTAAGCAACAGTCAACAGCTTAAAGCTTGCCTTTCAGATTTTCAGGTCTGTATTAAATATAGGTTGCTTGTTGGCGTCCTAGTGCTGTAGTAGTCAAAATTTGTGTCTTTTAAATCTTATTTACATGTAAACTCTTATTCTTAGTATACAGTACGTCCTGCTCCAGAATAATTACTTACAAACATAGAAACATAGAAGGTTGACGGCAGAAGGAGACCATACGGTCCATCTAGTCTGCTCTTGTGTATGTGTATACTGTATGTACTCTTTATCTTAGGATAGATGTGTGTTTATCCCAGGCATGTTTAAATTCAGTGACTGTTGATTTTTTAACTACCTCTGCTGGAAGTTTGTTCCAAGCATCTACTACTCTTTCTGTAAAATAATATTTTCTAACATTGCTCCTGATCTTCCCCCCGACTAGCTTCAGGTTGTGCCCCCTTGTTCTATCATTAAGTTTCTTCTTAAAAACACTTCCCTCCTGAACCTTATTCAATCCTTTCACATATTTAAAGGTCTCAATCATGTCTCCTCTCTCCCTTCTTTCCTCCAGACTGTACAAATTAAGTTCTTTTAAGTCTCTCCTGATAAGTTTTAAGTTTAAGTCCTTCCACCATTTTCGTTGCCCGCCTTTGGACACGTTCTATTTGAATAATGTATTTTTGCAGGTAAGGTCTCCAGAACTGCACACAGTATTCTAGCTGTGGCCTCACCAGGGCTCTATACAGCGGCATCACAACCTCCCTCATCCTACTGGTGATGCCTCGAGCTATGCAGCCGAGCATCCTGCTTGCTTTTCCCACTGCCTGGCTACACTGTCCACTCATCTTGCAGCTATCAGTAATCAGTACCTCTAAATCTCTCTCCTCCGAGGTCCTGGCTAACACAGTGCTGCCCATACGGTACTCAGAGCAGGGATTCCTTCTACCCAAGTGCATGATTTTACATTTAGAGACATTAAACTCCAGTTTCCACAGTTTTGACAATCTATCCAGTAAAGCTAAATCATTTTCCATGTTGCAGACACCTCCAGGAATATCCACCCTATTACTAACCTTTGTATCATCAGCAAACAAACAAACTTTTCCTACCAAGCCTTCTCCTATGTCACTTACAAATATATTAAAAAGAATGGGGCCCAGGACAGAGCCTTGTGGCATACCACTTGTAACTCGCCTTTGTTCAGATTGCACACCATTTACAACAACGCTCTGATACCGATCCCTCAGCCAACTGGAAATACACTGAACTATCCAGGGATTGAGTCCTACCTTCAATAACATTATGAGCTCCTTATGTGGTACAGTGTCAAAGGCTTTGCTAAAATCCAGATAGGCGATATCCACAGCACCACCTTCATCTAACACTTTAGTGTAAAAAAAAAATCAATAAGATTGGCCTGACATGATTGGCCCTCAGTAAAGCCGTGCTGTTTTGGGTCCAATAGGTCATTAATTTTTAGATGGGAAATTATCTGTTTTTTTAAGAGTGTTTCCATTAATTTGACCACTATAGATGTTAAACTAACTGGCCTGTAATTACTGGCTTCTTCTCTTCTCCCCTTTTTATGGATTGGTATGACATTGGCCATTCTCCAATCATCTGGAACCTCACCAGTTGAAAGGGAATGGTTAAGTAAATCAGTCAGAGGGGCTGCAATCACAAACCCAAGTTCCCTTAGAACTCTGGGGTGGATTCCATCTGGACCCATCGCCTTACTTACCTTTAGATGTGCCAGCTCGGCTAAGACATCAGCCTCCAGAAACTCCGAAGCTGTGCCCTCCCAGCTGGATGCTGGGCTATGGCCATGCCTGCTACTATCTGAAAATTCCGACCAAAAGTAGCTATTCAGATGGTCAGCCACAGCCTTATCTCCGTCAATATATTTATTTTCCCTATTTCTAATTTTTGAGACTGCATTGTTTTTCTTCTTTCTGTCACCAATATATCAGAAAGAGGTTTTATCTCCCCTCTTCATAGATTTGGCCATTTCTTCCTCATTTTGCCCTTTAGCAGTCCTTATAATCAGTTTTGCTTCCCTCTGTTTAATTTTATACGCCTCTCTGTCAGCTACACTTCCACTTACTTTATACTTCTTATAGGCAGACTTCTTATCTTTTATGATAGTGCTGACTTTCCTAGTAATCCCCCACTAAAGGATAGGCGGTTCAGGCTTATGGTGAGCCTCTATGGGATGCCCCTCCTGCACTATTGCCCCTTGCCCCTGCCTATCTGTGGGCCCTATCTAAGTGGCCGCTGTCCTCCCTCATTCTCCTTGTAGCCTTCGGGGGAAAAGAGGGGGGAGGTGTAAATGTGTATGCTATGCATTCTGTGTTTTACACCTTATACTTTATTCTTTCTGCCTTGTGTCAGCCACCGGGCTGGCTTGCTTTCCTTTACTGTTTTCAAAATTGCCGCCACGCTCCTTTTTATGTCACTATGTTCCGCGCTTGGCGGCGGCGTCACCTCAGGCGCTGGTGCGCCATCATTGGCTGCTTGTCACGTCCTGGCTTCGCGCTCTTCGTGGGGGGTGGGACCGTCTATGGCGCGCTCGGCGTCATTGCTGATACCGGCCCGCCCCTCGAGGTGTACCGACGCCATCTTTAACCTGCTTGGTTGGCCCATGTGCGACGGACCTCTAAAACCTACCGCGGTCTGTAAGTGCCCTCGCGGGCGGCCTGTATTTTGCTTCTTTTTTATTACTGTGTGCCTCCTCTTATGTCTTTCAGGCTGGGCGAACCCTTTGGCTTCTCCCGGCTCTCTATTAGTTATTAACGTGTTAGGCCTTGTGTAATACTACCACTTCCCTATTGGGGCATCCGGGGTTGCTGTATTGCGTTAATCCCTATCGACCTATAGTGCCGCTATAATCACCATATGGAGGCATCCCAGGATAATGCGACCGGGGTTCCTTCGGGACAAGCCCGGCTGTGTGTAGCGCGTGGCCAGCCTCATGCTGACGCTGACAAGGCGCGGGTCTGTGTACCCTGTGCTGAGCAGGTACTTGCATTGCAATCTGGCCTGCCAGTCGCACCTCGTTTCACTTCGTCTACTCCCCCAAGCTTAAACCTCACGCCTACTGAGTTGCATACTAGTGGGGGTTCTCCGCCTGATGTGTCTTCTAGACTGGCTACTGTTGAGCAGTTGATTGCTAAGTCCTTGGCGCATAAGGCCCCTGCTAAAAAGCGGCACTTAACGCCTAATGTCACTATTTTCCCTATGGAAACTGAGGAGTTTTGGAATCTTTGTGGCTATACCCCTTCTGATGAAGGGGAGCTTTTTTTCTGACTCAGGCTCATCTGATGAGAGGCTAAGGGGTCGATTCTGACCCCTGGGGCCCGGATGACACTTGATGACAGATTATTGACCCAGATTTTTGAGTTCCTATCCATATCTCCCCGTTGCGGCTCCCGGGCAAAGGGGGGAGCTTTTCCATACAACAAAATCAAGTTTGGAATTTCCCGAGCAGGCTCATTTCCATAACCTTGTGCTCAAGGAATGGGAGCGCCCCAGTAAACTTCCCCAGGTTCCTAAAAGTTGGGATAGGAAGTATCCCTTTCCTGCTGATGTGGTAATGTGTTGGTCATCCCCTCCTGAGGTGGATGCCCCGGTACTAGGGCTATCTAACGCCTCTGTCATGCATTCCCCTGACTGTACTACCCGGCGGGATGCTGAGGACCGGAGCATTGACCAGCTGGCATCCCATGCCTTTGCATGTGCGGGGACGGCGCTGCGCCCGGTCTGTGCCTCTGCTATTACTGCTGTGGCCACTAGAAACCTTATCAGAAATATACTTGATAGTGCCCCTGATGATTTGCCTTGTGAGGTGTTTAATGCACTCTCCAGTTGTGATGTTTTTGTGAATTTTTTCCTCTCTGCCATGGATGATACCATCAGAACGTGTGCCAGAACATCTGCCCTTGTGGTGGCTATACACCGCTCGGTTTGGCTGCGCCAGTGGGCTGCTGACAACGCTGCCAAGAAGGCCCTCACTGGTTTTCCCTTCAAAGGACTGCGCCTGTTTGGGGACCGCTTGGACCTTTTTGCTAAGGGAGGCAGGTTACCCCAGCGCAGGCGGCAATCTCGTCCCTTTCGGGGTCAGGGTTCCTTCTCCTCCCCTTACCGTGGTGCTAGACAAGGGAGGGGGGTTTCCTTTCCTGGGGCCCGGGGTGATTTCTGTGGTAGGGGCAGAGGCCATGGACGTCCTGGCCCCTCCTGGGGTTCCAAAGCAAAATCATCCCCCAAGCCCCCTCAAGCATGATGGGGCGCCCTCACCCATCCGGGTGGGGGGACGGCTGCAGCACATTGCTCACGTCTGGAGGCTTCATGTCTCAGACCGGTGGATTCAGGAGGTAGTGTCCTCCGGTTACAAGATAGAGTTTGATGCCTGCCCCCCTCCAAGATTCATCAGATCCCGGATTCCTCAGGACCCTGTGTCAGCTCAGGAGCTAGTTCAATCAGTGCAAGGCCTCCTGGAGCTGGGGGTCTTCTGCCAGGTCCCCTTAAGAGAAATAGGCAAGGGCTTTTATTCCAACCTATTTACAGTTCCCAAAAAAGATGGTTCAGTCAGGCCCATTCTGGACTTGAAGATCCTCAACAAATTTGTCAGGAGCAGGCGCTTTCGCATGGAAACTCTGCGCTCTGCCATCAGTTCCCTGCGCCCAGGGGATTTCATGACTTCTGTGGACATCAAGGATGCTTACCTTCATATTCCTGTATTTCCAGGTCACCAAAGGTTCCTCAGGTTTGCTCTGGAGGATCAACACTACCAGTTTGTGGCATTGCCCTTTGGTCTTACCTCAGCTCCCAGGGTGCTCACCAAGGTGCTGGCTGGCGTGATGTCTCTGCTCAGGTATCAGGGCGTCCGCGTGCTGCCTTATCTGGACGACATTCTCATCACCTCCCAATCTCTACATCAGGCAGAATTGGATACTCAGCTGGTGGTGTCCATCCTGGAGTCATTTGGATGGGTGATCAACCACCCCAATCCCAGTTCCTAGGAATGAATCTGGCTACAGTTCAGGCAAGGGTTTTCCTTCCTCAACAGAAGGTGGACGGTCTGATTGCACAGGTCCAGTTCCTGCTATCTTTTCATCATCCCTCCATCAGACAGGGAATGCAGCTGGTGGGCCTGATGGTGGCGTGCTTCAAGGCGGTCCCTTATGCTCAGTTCCACTTGAGGCCTCTGCAACTTCACCTATTGTCAGTATGGGACAAGGACCCAGCGTCCCTGGATGGGGTCTGTGTGCTCTCCCCTCGGGTCAGGAGGTCCCTCTTGTGGTGGATGGACTCAAGGAACCTGTTGGGGGGCAGATCCTTTCTTACCCCTCCCTGGGAGATGGTCACCACGAATGCCAGTCTGTCAGGTTGGGGGGGTTTCTGGAAGTCCCTGCGGTTCCAGTGGAGGTGGGGTCCTCAGGAGGCCCACACACTTATCAATGTCTTGGAACTGCGGGCGATCAGGTTAGTGGTGGCTCACTTGACTACTCACCTTCGGGGCCTGCCTGTTCAGGTGCGCTCAGACAACCAGACGGCAGTTGCCTATATCAATCATCAGGGAGGGACCCGGAGCAAGGGCGCCCTCCAGGAAGCGTCTCTGATCCTGACTTGGGCAGAGACCAATGTCCCCTGCATATCAGCTGTGTACATCCCGGGGGTGGAACATTGCCTGACGGACTCTCTGAGCAGGGGGACCTCTCGCCAGGGAGAATGGTCCCTATGCAGCAGGGTATTCCAATCCCTGTGTCACCGCTGGGGCCGACCAGATGTGGATCTGTTTGCATCCCGTCACAATCACAAGCTTCCAGCCTTTGTCTCCCTGTCCCAGGATCCTCTGGCCTTGACCACGGATGCACTAGCAATGTCATGGCAGGACTTTCAGTTTCTGTATGTCTTCTCTCTGTTCCCCCTGCTGGGCAGGGTTCTGTGCAAGATTGTTCTGGAAGGGGTGCCAGCGATTCTGGAGGCCCCCAGGTGGCCAAGAAGCGTGTGGTTCACAGACGTGGTGCAGCTGGCAGTAGATCAGTACGCTCTGCCCTTGGTGCCAGATCTGCTCACTCAGGGCTCTCTACGCCATCCCAATTTACAAACTCTGGCTTTGACGGCCTGGCTGCTGAAACCTCCATCTTGATGGAGAAGGGACTGTCTTCCTCGGTTGTGGATACTTTGATAAAGGCTAGGAAGAAGTCTTCCTCTTCCATTTATTACAGGGTTTGGCATGCCTACATTGACTGGTGTGAGGCTAGGTCTCTTCCCTGTCGTGTGTTCTCTATTCCCAGGATCCTGAAGTTCCTGCAGCATGGGTAGAAGATGGGGCTCCAACTCAGTACTCTGAAAGGGCAGGTTTCTGCCCTGGCTATTTTCTTCCAGAAGTCCTTTGCTCAGCACCCTCTGATCAGGACTTTTTTCCAGGGGGTCACTCATGTGCGCCCCCCACGTAAGCCTATGGTGCCTGTTTGGGATTTGAACTTCGTTTTGTCAACCTTGCAGGGTGCTCCCTTTGAACCTGTGCAGGATGCTGCCCTTGCCATTCTTACACTCAAGACTGTTTTTCTGGTGGATATCACTTCTGTTAGGCGTGTGTCTGAGTTGCCGGCGCTTTCTATTCAAGCCCCCTACTATGAGAGACACCAGGACAGGGTGGTGTTTCGTTTCAAGCCAGACTTTCTGCCTAAGGTAGTATCTGCTTTTCATTTGAATCAGGACATTGTTCTCCCTTCTTTGTGCCCTAATCCTAGTAATGCTAAGGAAAGGGTCTTGCATTCTTTGGATGTGGTTAGGTGTCTGAAATACTATCTGGTGTCTACCGCACCCTTCAGGAAAACTGATGCTCTTTTTGTGGTCCCTTCTGGGCCTAGGAAGGGTTTGGCTCCTGCCAAGTCCACTATCAGCAAATGGATCCGTCAGGCTGTGATTCTGCTCCCGTCCGCCTTACTGCTCATTCTACTTGTGCTATTGGTGCCTCTTGGCCTTTTCAGCACCAGGCTTCTGTTGAACAAGTTTGCAAGGCCGCTACTTGGTCTTCTGTTCATACCTTTTCAAAGTTTTACAAGGTTGATGTTAGGGCCTCAGCTGATGCTGCTTTTGGCCGAGAGGTTTTGCAGGCGGCAGTGGTATAAACTGTCTGCTGTTAACTTTGGGGATCCCACCCTGCTTTATGGACACTGCTATTGGATGTCCCGATAGTAAGTACTATATCTGGAGCAGGACGTACTGTATACTAAGTATAATACAATTCTGTGATTACTCACCTGTAGAATTGGTATTATGAGTATACAGTACGTCCTGCTCCACCCCACCTTGGTTTTGCATTATCTTGGATCCCCTGTATGGTGATTGTTATCATTGTTACAGTTTCTAGTTTGAAATTGAAAAGCAGAACAAAACCTTATAGAAAAATGAGGAATAATATGTTTTTTTTTCCATTTAAAATTGTTTAAAATGTTTTCTACTCTGACACACCATTTTCTTCTTGATACAGAACAAACTAGCAAATAAAGGAGAAAGACTACAAGAGTTTCATTCCAAGGTTTGTGAAATTAAAGAGCTGATCAAAAGCCAAGAACCCCCAACAGAACTTCAGGTAAAAACCCTTTTTTTGTTTGTTTTTTTTATACCATTAATTCCATTTAGAAGCTATAGACTGGCAATTCCAGCACAGCTGCTTTAAAGGGTATTTTGGTGTGCAGGTGCTATGTAGTTTATCAGCTTCATAGTAGTTTTTATTGCGAGTTTGAGTGCAGTTAAATCCATGTAGACATTAGTTGTATAACAGGAGCTTGTATTTATTGGAGCATGAGTGTAGTAGGAGAATGTCACCTTACATGGTGGCTAGAACACAGACCGTAAGGAACTAGCAGTCATAGAGATTACAGCTCGATATACAAGAAATAGCAACACAGCAGTAGATTACATAGAAGCTTTACAGTTGCACATTGTCACAGCGCCATCTAGTGTATTTCAGCACTGTATTTTTTTTACCCACTTTTTTTCTTGATTTTTTCTCAGAGACCGCTGAAGGATGCAATGCTTGAGTATAGCTACTATAAAATTAGTAGCTATACCCAAGCATTGCACCCTCTTAGCTGTCTCTGAGAGCTCTGGGAATAGCTGCTATCCTTGGTTAGTATGCAGCATGCAAATACTTTCGGTTTTAAAAACAGATTCTCAGAATTTGGGTTTTTGTTCCGCTTTAAAGAAAGTAAAATGTATCTTTCAAACACTCATATCTTTTGAGAAAGCTCTAGACTTATAAAGGTTCATAAACTTGCATCAATATTTTGCCTACATAGGCCTAAACATATTTTATGAACTTTGCCCTATTACAGCTGTAAACATTTATTTATATTTTTTCTCTAGTTCATGGAAGCGGATTTAAGGCAGAAACTGGAACATGCCAAAGAAGTGTCTCAAGTTGCCAAGGGGACATTAAATGACTTCAATCTCCAGAAGATGCAGCTGGAGTCCTTTATTGACCAGATGACTACATGGCTTAGCAAAGTCGAGGAAACTGTTCTGAAATATAGAAACAGTCAGGAACCTGAAGACTTGAAGAAACTGAAGGTAGATTTTTGGACTGGAACTCATAAATAGCTTTATATACTGTTTAAATAAGCTTTTATATATATATATATATATTCATTAGTATAATTCTTGTAAAAATAAATGTCCATGGTAAATGAAAAAACAGCACAAGACCATATATTTGTATAGCTGAAAATATCGTAGGCATAATGTGCAGAGGAAAACATGCTGAAATACCACATAAGTAAGAGCCAGCTTACCCTCAAATCTTAAACCACATGACAATAGCTGGGGATTTTGACTGTGCCAGACTCCAGGGATACATGCTGTAACTGCATTAACTAGGTGAATGACCAACACCTGTTGGTATATTTTAAGGGAGCACTCACTGTAATGAAGTAATAAAAACACAGGGTATGACCTTACCTGTCATCTTGTTCATATATGATTTTAATGCGCCCCGAAAACTCAGCAGGTTCGGACAGGGCCACAATACGTAGCGTAGAGTGCTCCCTTTTTTCTGTACTGCCAACAGATAGATGACACCTCTGGGTACATTTTGTGGAACACAGAGGGCATGCTCTACCATCTGGACTGGATTTTGTATCTAGACTCCTGGTATATGTGCATGGGCCCTGAATGTAAGTCAGTAATACTTGCATCTAAATGTGGGTTGGGCCGCCAGAGTTAGTTGTAATGGTGTAATCCTACTGTACAACTTTTTTCCTTATGCGAGAAGGAGAATTTGCAGGAGATCCCATTTAGTGGAAGTCAATGAATCCTTGCACACACATACAGAGGCTACATTGCTTCCCCAGGAAGACATGCTTCATTCCTGTGTGCAGCACCTTTTTTTTCCCCAACAGGCTGCCATGATTGATTTTTCTTTCCTATTTATGATCCTTCTGAGGATCTGAAATATGTTTTAATGGCAGGTCTTCTTTAAGAACAAGGCTAACTAGTATTATCCAGCTTCTGTTATTATAGGTGTAAGTTTTGGCTGTTTTGCATTTCATTTTGCTCTATTATTAATGCTTATTTATATAGTGCCATCATTTTCGATATTGCTTTACAAAGTATGTTTACAGACAAGGTAAACATATAGTACAGGGAACAAAATAAACTAGATGCTACAAGGTTTAAACCAAGTGCCCAACTGTTGTGAGCACAGGAGACAAAAGGAAAGAGCCCTGTGTGAGTCTATTTCAGCTCTCTGTAGAGTACACGGTGCTAATAGTTGTTAGAATATATATATTATTATATTTTATATTTACTGCATTGTACCCTGCATTATGCTCTGAATTTAAGAGATTTTTCTGTTGGACTTTGTCTTCACTGTTTCCAGTGTCATTGCCGTTAGCACCGCAGATCCTGACAATATATAAATATATTCTATTTCTCTTTTCTGTTGCACTTCTGGCTTGTATATAGGATGAATAGTGTATTACTTGTTGTGCATTTTTGCAATGTCTAACTTGGACAGCACCATATTACTTAAATAATGGTGCTCTCTAATAAGGGAAACAATGATAATCTTTATTTATATAGGTTAGATCTGGCTTTACATTTAAATCTGAACAACAGCCTGGCACAAGGGAAGAAAGAAAACTCCCTGAAACTCACTTACCCCATCTGCATGCATAATACTGTACCATTATCAGCATTTATTTTTCCTCTGTTGTTAGTCATTTGTGACTGTTGGTGCACTTTAACTGCCCATGTTGATACCCTATGTAGCAGATTTGTGGAATCTCAGCACCTTATGGCTGTAATAAGTGTTTTGCTTGGACTAACTCTTGTTTTTTTCCTGTCCCTGGCAGATGGGGACTCAACAGTTCTTTATAAACTATATAAACTACATATGTGCTTATTCAGCAATGTTACATTTACCACTAAGAATCCCTGATTTAGGATATTTCTATGGTAATGCTGATAGTTCATTCACTTTTCAATATACAATCAGGTTAACAATATGGGCAAATCTGAACATGACTTAAGGTGAATTTTGTTTTTTTTGTTTTTTTTTTCTTTTAACCCTAATAAGGGAACTTAACTTTTTTACCCGGTCATTCTTTTCTTGGTGTTCCCACCATTCTTATAAGGATGACAAGCTTCCGAGGGTCACCAATATATGTGACATGTTATTGTTGTTCTTTTTATGCACTTTAAGAATTGAAAAGAATACCTTTGAATGGATATCATAATCTGATGTGGCTGTAGTATCTTACTGTACATCAACAAGTCCTTAATTACAAGTATCCAGTCTAGTTCCTTCTCAGGTCACTACTCTAGGTTTCGAGATCAATTCGATCCGGAATATTCTCTTGTCTTCCCAGAGAAGCAGTTCAGTCTTTGTGCACCAATACCCGGAAGATGTGAAGTTCTCCGACCTGGAGACGAAGTCACTGGAATGGTGGATATGGGAGGGATATGCGAGGACAGATCAACAAGTTTGTTTGTAAAGAACCAGCACTCCAAAAAGTTCAAAGAAATTAGTTTCTAATTAATTTCTTCAACTAATTTCTTTGAACTTTTTGGAGTGATGGTTCTTCACAAACAAACTTGGGTATATGCGGCGTCTCTGCAAACCGTGCACCCACACAATACTACTGCATTGAAGGTAAGAGTGCGGCAGTCTCCAGAACTATTTGACAGATCATGTCTGTCTGCCTTGAAGAGATCCCATGGACCAAACTGTAACAACAGACGCCTCCTCATGGATTTGGTGAGCCTTTTGTGAGGCTCTGACTGTACATGGGAGATAGTCTAAAAAAGCTAAGTCAGTCTTCCTCAAACCTAAGGGAATTGATAGCAGTTACACAAGCCTTATTCGCCTTTTCACACCATCCGAGGGGTCGACATGTTTAGATCAGAACAGACAAGACAACGACCTTGGCCTATTTGGAATCAACAGGGAAAGACAAGATCACCCCAATTGGAAATTCTGCTTTGGGTAGAACAGAATCTGCTTTCTTTGTCAGCCACTCATATGAAGGAGTGTCTGAATCAGTTGACGGACTTTCTAAGTCACTCTTCATGGTTGGAAGCAGGATGGTCTCTGAACCAGGCAGTGTTTGATTAAGTCTGTGAGGGACCTCAGAAATGGTTCTCTTTGCTTCTTGGAAGAACCACAAAACTGAAGAAGGTTTTTTCTCTAAATCCCTCTGACCCGGCTCTGGGTGTAGCTGGTTTATATGTTGGTTTATGTGTTTCTTCCATTTAAGATGCTTTCTCAAGTAGTAAACAAATTGGCCAGTCAGCCAGACACATTTCTGCTTCGGCCCCCTGTTGGCTCAAGAGAACATGATTCACAACTCTGTCCATACAGGTGCCTTGTTGGCTTACAGCGAGGTCGGATCTGCCACCCCAGGGACCAGCGCTTTACTCGGATCCCCATAAGTGGTGTTTGACCCTGTGGAACCTGAAGTCGCCTTGCTTCTTAAGAAATGGTTTTCAAATAAAGTTATCCAGATCCTTCTCTCAAGTAGGAAAGAGGTGACAAGGAAAATTAATTTTAGGGTTTGGGAGATCTTTGGGATATGGAAGATTTACAACGGTAAGTCTGCGTTTAACCTTTCAGAAGCCCTCAATTTCCTCCTGAGGGGAGTTGTTCTGGGTCTCAGTGTCAGTACAGCTGGCAGCTCTGTCAGTTTTCTTGGATAAAAGACTATAATTTTTTGTCACTGGTCAGACATGTTCTTCTAGCCGTAGGGCAATCTAAGCCGGTCCACATGAAGATAGCACCGCAACGGGACCTAGCTATAGTCCTGACAGCTATGTCGGATCCTGCTTTTGAACCGATTCAGGGCTCTCCTATTAAATTCCTCACTTTGAAGTTTCTACTTTTGGGGGCTATTACCTCGGCAGTTAGTGATATTCAGGCGTTATCCTGTCGTCACTGCTTTTTCAGGATCAGGTAGTGTTAAGGCTATCGCTGCTCTCTTCCAAAGATATCTCCTGACTTTCATAGAACTCAGGAGATTGTTCTTCTGTCTGCGCACAGTAAAGATTCTTCGTTGGATAAATCTTTTGTCAGAGCAGGTCTTCTGGAATACCTTTGTCAAACCGAGGATTGGACGAAGTCAGATAGCCTATTCAGGCCCAAGAAAGGGCCATCAAGTCAACGTTTGCATGTTGGATGAAGAGTGCTATCAGTATGGCCTATCATGGATTCCAGGTTCTGGGGGAGATTACAGTGCACTCGACAAGAAGTGTCTCTATGTCTTGGGCAGAGCAAGCTGGGGCCTCTATTGAACAGATTTGTAAAGCCGCCACCTGGTCTTCAGCCAATACTTTTGTGAGGCATTATCGATTGGACTTGCTGACCTTACAGCGTCAGTCCTTCAGTAGAGGCTGTTCTTCGAGGTACATTCCCTACCCAATAGAGGAATGGGTTATCTCTCAAGTGTATGCTGCCCATAGGATGTTTTGAGAAAACTTATGTTAGTTGCCTGGTAACTTCTTTTCTAAACATCCGAATGGGCAACATACAGGGTTTTCCCTCCCTTAAAGCGGACCTTCACTCTGAATAAGAGTCTATCTTATATGTTTCCCACACCCTGTACATACAGATTGTCCACATTAAAAATCATCCTACCTGCATCTACTGCATGTTATGAGCCTTTAAACATTGAAGATGGCGGCTTATGGAAGCCGCCATCTTATCAGGCAGCCTGCAAACAGGAAGTGCCTCCTGACTGTGCTGCTCTGCATTCTGGGACTGCTGACCGTTACCTGACCCCAGCTCTGCTCTGTCTGAGCAAAGCACAGCTATAACCCGTCCCCCTGTACCTTATCCCACTCTCCTCTCCTCAGTAAGTGTGATGCTTCTGAGTCAAGATGGCGGCGCCCTTATCCTAAATTCCTGAACAGAGTTGCAGCCCAGTGGGGGAAAGAATAATAAGTTAGTGACTAAAAACGTAAAATATATTAATTTTAGATGCTGGGGAACCGTTTTTTAAGAGTTTGGGCTTTTCATTAAATCACGCTGAAGGTCCGGTTTAAGATAGCATTGAATGTATTTCATGTTTGTTTAACCAGTTCTATTTTTGGTCTGTCTTTTTATCTTTTTTTCAGATCTCTACAACAGCTAGGGACTGGGAGGAGGAGTCAAGCTTTTATGTAAATCTCATGGTCAGGTGTTTTCATGGGGAGGAGACACGTGTATGCTGCCCGTTCAGATGTTTAGAAAAGAAGTTACCAGATATCTAACTTAAGTTTTATTCTAAGTATGTCACACACCCCACTTCAGATAGTCATTACACTTGGGTTATACCGACCTGTAGAGGGCGATCTTGCAGAGATGTCATGAAAAAAAGGGAGCCCCTCCCGGTCCATAAATACCTGGGACCTCCCACTCATTCCCCAGTCTTTCATCTCTGCAGACGGCGAGCAAGTCAGAAGATGGATGTCTCCTCCTTGCAGGTAGCCGGGTTAACCCCCGGCTCGCTTGTTTGTCTATTCTGCCTGAACCACCTTCTTAGCATTACACCTTGCCTCCCAGCCTAGGCTGCTGGTCCGGGCAAGGGTAGACGGCACTTAATGGTGCTTAGGAGCTACGCTCCACCGTGAGACCCCATACTAAGGGGTAGGCGGTTTGCCGGGTTGGTGATCCCAGTTAGGGATGCCCGTCCCTTGCCCTTCCACCTTCCAGCATGGATTCCTTAGAGGGGGGGGGGTGCCTTTCTCCCTTAGTGTAGTCGTTTTTTTTATTAGGTCAGTACTGCTGTGTGTCTGTGTGTGCGTGTTCACGTGGGTGCACTCCATCGAGTTCTCAGCCAGCGGCGGCTGTGCCGCGGCGCCGGCCGTTGTGACAGCTTCGAGGGGGGAGCTTCTTCCCCTCAGGTGCGGTTGGTCGGGGGGCGGGGTCTGGCGCTCGGCGTGCTCGCCTACGGCCCGCCCCCCGTGCTCTTGGGGCCGCTGCGGAGTCTGGCCTCTGGCTGGGAGCGGCCTGTCGTCAGGGGGGAGGGGAGGGGCCGGGCGCGACGCGCGAACCGCGCCGTCCCGCCCTTCTTCTCCCTCTGCTTCTAGTGTCTCCCGCCGCTGGCTGGACGGACGCCATCTTCCTCCGTGAGTTGCCCTTGGGGCCTCATATAAAATATATATGAATATGCTTGTCAAGAAGTAATATTATATATTTATTTATTATTATTTATTTATGTAGATTCCTTATGTCATTGCTACAGTATGTCTGCCTTGTGTGCTTGGGCATGATTGAGGTGCTGAATAGCCCTGTATTCTGTCTTCCAGGTGGACCCTTGTTGGATCCTAAAGGGGTCCTCCCGGTCCTAGGGTCCCTGGGTTAATTCTATAACTCCCTATAAATCCTCCCACTCGGGACACAGAAGGGGCATCCCGGGTCGCTTATATTGCGTAACTCCCTTGGGTATTTCGACTACCAATAAAATCACCATATGGAGGCTTCCCAGGACACCGGGCTCGGGCTCCCCTCAGGGCAACCCCGGCAGTGATTGGGGTGTGGGGCATCCCTTACAGGGGATGATGTATTCCTTTGCATACCATGTGCACAGCAGACTATTACGCGGCAGTCCGGATCCCATGCGTCTGGTTCTGCGCCGCCGGTCCCTTCTCCTACCCGTACCCCGGGTGATGTTGTCACGAGTGGGGAGTCGCAATCTGAGGTGTGTGCCAGATTGTCCAATCTTGAAAAATTATTTTCTAGTGCTGTGGCCAGAAAGGCCCCGGCTAAGAGAAAGCACTTGTCCCCAGCCACGCAGGCTTCTGACCTTGAGGAGTTTGATTCACTGGACTGGTCTGATTACCCCCCGCTAGAGGAAGGGGAGCTTTTTGAGGAGTCAGATGGTTCTGACGATCAGCAGTTTTTGGGCGCTGATGCCGAGCGGGGTAAGGGGGATTCTTTGGCTAATATGTTTGAGGTTTTAGCAATCTCTCCTCCTGAAGCAACCCTTCCGCAGAAGGGGGAGTTCTTTGAAGAGGCTAAGCCGCGCTTAGAATTCCCCAATCAAAGGCATTTTGACGGCATTATTCTTAAGGAATGGGAGAGGCCTACTCGGCTTCCGGGTGTCCCTCCGGGTTGGGATAAGAAATATCCCTTTCCGGTGGATGCTGTGAAGCGCTGGTCGTCCCCTCCCGAGGTGGACGCCCCTGTTTTGGGGTTGTCTAGCACCTCTGTCTTGCATTCTCCTGACTGTTCTACTCTCAAGGACGGTGAGGATAAACGCATTGACCAGATGGCTTGTCATGGTTTTGCCAGTGTCGGGTCAGCCTTGCGGCATGTCTGCGCTTCAGCGCTTTTAATAGTGGCTTCTAGGTCGGTTGTCAGGGACCTATTGTCTACCTCCAGGCTTGACCCGGCTAGTGATGAGTTCACCGCCCTTAAGCGGTGTGAATTGTTTTTGTCATTTGTGTTAGCCGCCCTGGATGATACCATGGTGATGTGTAGTAGAACTTCGGCCTTGCTGGTGGCTATTCGGTGATCGGTTTGGTTGCGCCAGTGGGCGGCTGATTTTGTGTCCAAAAAGTCGCTTACGGCCCTTCCCTTTCTGGGCTTGCGGCTCTTTGGAGAAAAATTGGACTCGGTCG
This sequence comes from Gastrophryne carolinensis, assembly GCA_027917425.1. Taxonomy (NCBI): domain Eukaryota; kingdom Metazoa; phylum Chordata; class Amphibia; order Anura; family Microhylidae; genus Gastrophryne; species Gastrophryne carolinensis. The sequence continues at coordinate 344,642,092 of CM051237.1, read as the reverse complement.
CAAAAGGAGGTAGGTTACGTCAGCGAAAGAAGCAACGTCGTCCCTTTCGGGGGATGGCTTCCATTACCCCGTCGTTTCGTGGGGAGCTAGATACCAGGAATGTGGTGGCCACTCTGGAGAGATTCGGCTGAGTGATCAACTATCCCAAGTCCTTCCTCTCTTCGTCCAGGGTGGTGTCGTTCCTGGGAATGTCTCTGGATACTTCTCAGTCCAGGGTGTTCCTCCCACGGCCCAAGGTTCTTTTGATTCAGGAATTGACTCGGCTTCTTCTATCCATCCCTCGTCTGTCCATCCGGATGACTGGTGGGATTGATGGTGGCCTCGTTCGAGGCGGTTTCCTTTGCCCAGTTTCACACAAGGATGCTCCAGCTCCATCTCTTGGCGGCCTGGGACAGGTCTCCGCTGTCATTGGATCAGTCTTTTCTGATGTCCCCCCGGGTTCGGCATTCCCTTCGGTGGTGGCTGGAACCACGCAATCTGATGAGGGGCAGATCCTTTCTGACCCCTTGTTGGGAGACGGTCACCACAGATGCCAGCCTGTCAGGTTTGGGGGGATTTTGGAAGGATCTTCAGTTTCAGGGACTGTGGGGGCCTCAGGAGGCTCACAATCCCATCAATGTTCTGGAACTGAGAGCCATCAGGTTGGTTCTGGGTCGCTTGACTCATCAGTTACAGGGTTTTCCGGTTCAAGTTTGGTCGGACAATCGGACAGCGGTCGCCTACATCAATCACCAGGGAGGGACTCGCAGCAGGCGTGCCCTCAGGGAAGTGTCCTTGATCCTGGCTTGGGCAGAGAGCAATGTCCCATGCATCTTGGCGGTGTACATTCCGGGAGTGGAGAACACAGAGGCCGACTCCCTGAGCAGGTGCTCATCTTGCCGGGGGGAATGGTCTCTCAGCCCCAAGGTGTTTCGGTCGCTTTGCCACAGGTGGAGGACTCCGGAGGTGGACCTTTTTGCCTCTCGTCACAATCACAAGCTTCCCGCATTTGTGTGTCTCTTGCGGGATCCGCTGGCTCTGGCAGTGGATGCCATGTCTCTGAACTGGAGGGATCTGGGGTTTCTGTACCTGTTCCCTCCGTTTCCCATGGTGGGCAAGGTGGTGCGCAAGCTGGCCCAAGAAGGTGCGCCAGCAATCTTGGTGGCTCCAAGATGGCCAAGACGTTGGTTCACAGACGTGGTAAGGTTGGGAGCGGATCAGTTAGATCTGCCCCTTCTGCCGGATCTGCTCACTCAGGGTCAACTGCTCTACCCCAATTTACCAACGCTGGCTTTGACGGCATGGCTACTGAAACCTCCATCTTGAAGAAGAAAGGTCTTTCTGATGCTGTTATTCAGACTCTGGTTAGGGCTAGAAAGAAGTCTTCCTCTGCCATCTATTATAGGATTTGGAGGTCTTATATTGATTGGTGTGAGGTCCGGGCCTTGCCTTGCAGGGCGTTTTCTATCCCTAGGGTTTTGGAATTTCTGCAACATGGTCTGGACCTGGGGTTGCAGCTTAGTACGTTGAAAGGGCATGTTTCTGCCCTGGCGGTTTTCTTTCAAAGGTCTTTTGCTCTTCATCCTCTGGTTAAGACCTTTTTCCAGGGGGTTACGCATGTGCGGCCTCCTAGGAAGCCTTTGCTCCCGGTTTGGGATTTGAATTTGGTTCTTTCTGCTTTGCAGGGTCCTCCTTTTGATCCTTTGCAGGATATTGCTCTTTCTACGCTTACTCAGAAGGTTGCATTTTTGGTTGCCATCACTTCCGTTCGGCGTGTATCGGAGTTGGCGGCTTTGTCCACTAAGGCCCCGTACTTTGAGAGGCATCAGGACAAGGTCGTTTTCCGCTTCAAGCCAGATTTCCTTCCTAAGGTGGTTTCTGCCTTTCATCATAATCAGGACATTGTTCTACCCTCCTTGTGTCCTAAGCCCAGCAATGACAAGGAGAGGGTCTTGCATTCACTGGATGTGGTTCGCTGTGTGAAGTACTATTTGGTGGCTACTTCTTCCTTTCGTAGGACTGACGCCCTTTTTGTGGTGCCCTCCGGGCCTAGGAAAGGTTTGGCTCCCGCCAAGTCTTCCATTAGTAAATGGATTTGCCAGGCCATTGTTGGGGCCTATTCTGCCAAGGGGAAGGTTCCCCCTTTTCGTGTTACTGCTCATTCTACTCATGCCGTTGGGGCGTCCTGGGCCTTCCAGCATCAGGCCTCTGTTGAGCAAGTTTGTAAGGCTGCTACTTGGTCTTCCGTTCACACTTTTTCCAAGTTTTACAAGGTTGATGTGCGGGCCTCAGCGGATGCTGTTTTTGTCCGCAAAGTTCTGCAAGCTGCAGTGGTTTAAGTTTGTGCATTATTGCCTTGTTTTGGATCCCCGCCCTTTATGAACACTGCTATTGGATGTCCCCGCCTTTTGGTATTCTGGATCCTTTCTATGGTGAACCTTTTTTACTGTTACGGCTCTTTCTGGTCCCTTTTCTGCTGTCTTAATACTGGGGAATGAGTGGGAGGTCCCAGGTATTTATGGACCGGGAGGGGCTCCCTTTTTTTCATGACATCTCTGCAAGATCGCCCTCTACAGGTTGGTATAACCCAAGTATAATGACTATCTGAAGCAGGGTGTGTGACATACCTATAATACCCATTTTACAGGTGAGTAATCACAAAATGGTATTTTTTTTTCTTATTTTTGTTCCTCTGAACCCTAGTTGTGTCATAGTGTGACTACAGAATATTTGCCCTTGTTTTTATGATCATTAATTTTTTTTTTTTTTTTTTAGTAATAATATGTTTGAACAAAGTGGTTTCCCTTGTTTTTTAATCAAGGAAGTGCAGAAAGAACTTCTGGCCCAGCAAACAAGCATTGACGCGACACAAGAAAACCTCAACACTCTTTGCCGACGATTTCGATCTTCTGAATTGGAGACCATTGGGACAGGTTTGACCACTTTGATAAAGAAATATGAAGCTGCCAACCAGCTCTGCCTTAACACACAAGCTGCTTTACAAGAAAATCTAGAGGAAATATTTAATGGTAAGGAAATGTCTGTTTGACATTTGATGAGCTATGAAAGGCCTTGGTGGGTCCATGCTCCAATGGAACCTTAGTGTTCTTCACTATGTTGACAACTAATAACGTTTTCCACAGGCCCTGGTGAAATAGTTTCCCTAATTTCTGGCTCACTTTAACTTTTCTACTGACAGGGCATCCAGCAACTGGACCTCCAATCATTTTTACTAAAAAAAAAAAATACAATGCAAAGCGAGTGGGATGACACTGCTTGTGCTTGAAGGAGGCATCCTGATTACCCTCCCTTGCACATAGGCCCCAGCAAACCAGGACCCCGGGGGACCCACCTCTCCTCCTGTTTCTCTTCTGGGTTCCAAACTCATGCAGTCTCCAGCAACAGCAATTGTCCACCAGCAGTCACATGGGTCTAGGATTGGTGGATCCATTCCCAGAAGAGGAGATTTTTCGGGGCCTGGGTTTTAGGTTTGCATCACCAATTTGGATGCTCTCCCAGACCCGAGCAGCGGTCCCACACCACTTGGCATTGTGTAGGACTGATTTAAAATTTTATTTTTTTTTATAGACTCTATGTGTAAATTTGAAGAATGGTTTGAAGAAGTTAAAAGAGGTGTTCAGGGCTCTTCAGACTGGTCAGAAGACACCAAGCTTTTGGAAACCAAAATACAGCATTTTCAGGTAAAGCATTAGAAAACTGTTTATTTATTGAACTTGTGATGAAATCAAATAATAAAGCATGGCAGTTGCGACTGCCGGAACCTGGTTGATATTTATTTTATGCAGATCTGGTTCTGGTTTTTTTTAGTGCCACCGGGTAGTGGGCAGTTGAGGGCCAGGACACACCCCTTTATCAAGACCTAAGAAATGTACCTGTTGTGGGTGGCCCGCGGTGAGCATCCTCTGGGCAGCACGGTGCTTCCCGGCTGACTGTAGCGAGACACACTCACTGCTCCCAGCGTGCGTCTGGTCGCCCTGGCCACCGCCCTCGCTCTCCTCTAGCTGTGTTTACGCCCCGCTATCAGGCAAAGTCGCTCCAAGGAGGCGCTGCACTGTCAGTGGCAGTCGTTGCATCTTCCTCCACAAGTCATCAGGGACTGGTAAGCCTTACTGGCCAGAGCTGACCAGCCCCTAGGATCCATAGAGCCAATCCGACGGGGGATTCTAGTTGCATCAATCATCCTCCAATATATCCACTGTTTCCTATTAACCACTCACCCCTTAAATAGAGACCATGCCTTGACCTCAGTGTCCGTTATACCTAGAAATGCTCAGGGTGTGCTGTATGATGTGCTTTACCTGTTGCTGACTTTGCTCTGACCGACCATCCTAGTTGCTGCCTGAAATGACCTCTGCCTGCCCAACCACGAATCTGCTTGCTCCTTTGGATGCTTCGATACCTGTGACTTTTTGGCATGACGCCTTGGCACTATCCTGTTTCATCCTATTGTGAGATGAAGCACTGGGCCAGAGCCCCTGCTTGTGCTATAGGAATGTGGTGAAGGTACGTTTTAGTGGCGATCCATGGTTTCACATGGTGGGGCATCCTAAATTGGGATGCCTCCAGGGAAATGGACCTAAACCCGAGATTGTCAAGATCCCAGGTTTTGGTCCAATTTAAGTTCTAGGAGCATTCCATGGCAGCCAAAGAGCAGCCTATTAGGCTTGCCAGGTTCTCATTGAACACAAAGTGGTGACTATTGGCAGCCTCGTTACGTGTGGTACAGAGGGCCAATGTACACAGGGGCATTCCAGACTCCTGCTGCGGATGTATGGGAAGTACAGTAATTCTTTACTCCACTTCCTCATTAAAGCAAACCAACACCTATTCTAAGAACAATGTGTGTTTGTACCTGCAAATAGGCTCATGGGGGCATCCCAAATGCCAGGATGCTAGTTTTACGTGCCTGCAATTGGCATGACTGCCAGCACCCAATCACGGGTGCCAGTTTTGCAGGTGCAGGTAAGTGCAAGTTAACTAACTTGCCATTTTCTAAAATGCATAACCAGGCTGATTATCCCTGTTTTTTTTCCCCTGAACCCGGGGTATCCCCAGATTCCAGAACCTGCCCTCTTGTGTCTTGAAGAAATCAGAGACTGATACAACTGCAGCCCACCAGTTGAAAATGACTGGAGGTCATCCTGATGTGGTGCGCCCTGCCACAAAACTCTGCCTGAAATAAAAAAAAAAAACAACAACAAAACAATCCATGCTATTGTACCACTCCTGTGACATTACTGTATATCGCTAGCCAGTGAGGTTTACCAGGCAGGGTGAGTATACAAGAGCAGCTGCCACCAACTATGGATCCTGACACTTTTCCCCAATTTCAGGTTTCTTAAAGTGGACTGAAATGGGTTAGACAACCACCCCTATGTGAATCCCTCCCCCAAGTCACCTGTAATTCTTACCTCACATTATGCTGGGATATGGTGGGGCCGGGGAGCCACAACCATGTACCAGTAAACTTAAAAGAAAGTCAGTTCTAAATGGAAAAAATGGGACAGAGGCTAGAGACTGTGCTCCCCAATGGCCACTGCTGCAACTCACCAGCACCTCCCTAGCCGCTGACCCAAACCCCTTCCCAGCTGCTGACCTGTCACCTCTCACTTAGCAGTGTTCAAGGTTCTTTATACTGATGTTCAGTGAAAATGGTTAAATGTTATGTTGTATTAAATGTTTTAGAACATCATTTGGTTCAGAATATTTATTTTCCTCCTCCAAATCTTGAGTGCGTCTTATAGGGCGCTAACTGTGAATATTGAAATATAATTGATTGCTTTGAGAATGTTCTGTTCAGTGCAGTTTTCTTGGACTTGGATTGATTATTAATGTTATACATTATCAACTGCCTTTAGTGCCCTGGTAATGAATTGGATAAAAATTCTCACACATGATTTTGGCTTAAGGTCAAAGAGAAAATTAAGGGAAAATGAAATTGTCTTCCTTCTAGCACTATTTTCAATAAGCTCTGTGGGATTGCCAGGAGGGGTGCTTAAACAGCTAGTTTAGAGCAATGGTATCCTGTCAGAAACCAATGGCATGCGAATGGCATACCTGGGGAAAATGTAAAATTACTATAAAAGGAATACCGAGCAGCATTGAGGGCAGAAAACATCCATGTACCTGAGCTGGCATAGCAAAATTGTTGTTTTGTGGGGTTTGGTTGGCCTGCAGTAAAAATTTACATGTATCAACAAAAGTTGTATGCATGAAGTTCATTTATTTTTTTTTGGTAAATGTACACAGGATGTATTAAATTCTATCAATGAAGGTCAGAGTAAATTGGACAATGCCACTGAAGAAGGAGAAAGACTTTATTATTGTTTGCCAAAGCCCTCTGTGGTTAGTATTCAAGATAAGATATTTAAAGCAGAAAAGGAGTTTCAAAACTTTAAGAAGCAGTGTCTGAAAGACAAGCAAGCACTAGAAGACTGCGTTTCTGAGCTCGGGAGGTATGTGTTGTCATTAGTGATGAGCTGAACCGACCCTTATTCATTTCATCTGGTCCGATATGACCGATATATGCGAAATATATTCTATTCTATACGGGGACAATCCTGACGTGTCCTGGTCTCTGGAAAGCTCACAAATGCTGCCAAATGTACAAAAATTGCACAGAAACACATCCAAAAGATGATATTCAGGCAGTTTTTTATTGAACACACCTGTTAGCTGGTGCTACAGAATTAAAGTACGGGTGGCCTTGGCAAGGCTACACCAGTTCATAGATGAGCACGCCTCCTGCCCAGGTAAAGGGAGATGGCCACCACAGCCAACAGATTGCCCACAAAGGGTTTCATACATTTTACATTACAGGATTAATGTTTAGAGTGCTGTGGCAGGTCTTCCCCATTCTAAAAATGAGTACATTTTCCATCCAGGTAAAGGCAGAGGGCCACAGCAGCCAAAACGTTACCCACAAAGAGTTCTTGTATTTAAAATTTGACGATAAAAGTCAAATAGGGCTCCTTTAGTCCAGAAATTAGCACACCTCCAAACCAGCTGAAAACAGTGAGCCACTGTATCCAACATACTGTCCACAAAACTGTTCATGAGCTGTGACTGCTGTGGCCCTCTGCCTGAGCAGAGTTGAGCTAACATTTGGACTGGGGGAGCCCTGCCAGGGCCTCCACACTTTCATCATAAACTTTAAAATGTATGAAACCCTTAGTTAGCAATGGGCAGGATGCTTTAACCTTCTGCCTTGACCCGGGCATGAGGTGGGATCATTTCTGGACTGGGGGACCCCTGCTGAGGCCCTCCTCATTTTCATCCTGTCAGATTTATGAAACCTGCCCACCCAGGTAAAGGCAGACTGTCCACAAAGGGTTTCATGCATTTAAGTGTGGAGGACCTGGCAGGGCTCTCCAGTCCAGATATTTTCACACCTACTGTCCAAGCAATGGGCCACAGCAGCCAGCAGATGGGTTTTATACATTTAACTTTACTTCATTAAATGACCCTGACAGGGCTCCTCTAGTCCAACAAGTAGCCAAACTCCCTCCCCATTAGATTGTCCACAAAGGGTTTCATACATTTTACTTTACAGAATGAAAGTGCGAAGGGCCCTAGCTGTGCTACCCTGTCCAAAAACTAGGGCGTCTCCCACTCAGGTTCAGCAAGAAGACCATTGTAGCTAGCAGATTTCCTGCAATAGGTTTCATAAGTTGAAGCTAATAAATTGGACAGGCAAATGCATTTGTTGGTGTGAAACACCCCAGCTGCACTAAAACCTTTTTCTGATAGCACACAAGCAACAGGACAGGTAAGTACTCCTAGCACATTTTTTAAAATCTGTGGCTACTGGTTAAGCCTTGCCACCCAGTAGTCCAGGGGCTCTTGGATCATGAGGCTGCCGGGATCCAAGCTGCAGGTCACATACTTCTGGGCCAATTATAATAATAATGATGTACAATTATGTACAAGTGCTCCCTAGGAGTGCGATACCTACCGTGGGGTGTTGATTGAAGAATTTGATCAACACAAGTTGATTTAAGACTTGCATGTTCGCTGCTGCTGGTGCCATTGCTAGTTCCTGTCATCTGCTAGAGGTGTGGTAAGTAGCTGCTAATTATGCCTATAGACAAGCCCCTGTTTGCCAGAAAGCTGGAAATGCCTCACCAGACACAGTTGCCCTCAGGACTTAATATGCCAAGGGATTTTGTCATCTGCTAGAGGTGTGGGGAGTAGCTGCTAATTATGCCTATAGACAAGCCCCTGTTTGCCAGGAAGCTGGAAATGCCTCACCAGACACAGTTGCCCTCAGGACTTAATAAGCACAAGGGATATTCCTAGTATGTCACACACCCCACTTCCAAAGATCCATGACACTTGGGAAAACGGCCTGTAGAGGGCGATCTTGCAGAGATGACATGGAAAAAGGAGCCCCTCCTGGTCCATAAGTACCGGGTTCCTCCCACTATTCCTCAGTCTTTTGTCTCTGCAGTCGGCGAAGCAAGTCAGAAGATGACTCTCTCCTCCTTGCAGGTAGCCGGGGTAACGCCCGGCATTTTGTCTATTTCTACCCGGACTTCTTTTTCTTTTAAAAATTACGCTATAACAATATGCCTCCCAGCTTAGGCTGCAGGCTCGGGCAATGGTAGCAGCACCTCTGGGTGCATAGGGGAGCTTGTTCCCCCCCCCCCCCCCCCCCGTGAGACCCCATACTAAGGGGTAGGCGGTGTCCGGGTTGGTGATCCCCAGCTTGGGATGCCCTGTCCCTCTTGCCCTTTAACCTATTGGTGTGGATTCCCCCCCCCCCCCCGCAGTGTCTCTCCGTGCCCCTTGGGGGGAGGAGGGGGGAGGGGGGGGTGGCCTTTCTCCCATAATAAAGATAAAAAATCACATGGGAAAAAGTGTGTGTGTGTCTGTGTGTGTGTGTTTTAGCATTGTTCAACAGCACAAGTATCGCAGGAAGCTCAGCTTGTGGCAAGTCTTTGCTTTTAAAATAGATGGTGTAATCTTCAAATTCGGCCATTGTTGATTTTCAGCTGGTTTAGGCTGCTGCTCCTCAGCTGTGGTTAAGGAGAGGGCAGAGCCAGGATCTCAGCTATATTGGCTTCACTGGTGTTTTTTTCTGGCCCGCCCTCTCCTTCCTGTCTCTCCCTCCTGTCTTTCCTCAGGACACGTGAGTTTTTTGCCACTTGTGTTATATATTCTTATGTATATATTTACTCTGTGATTCACGCAATGGTATTTTTCAGTAGCTAGCTCCAGCTCTGTCTAGAGAGACAACACTTTTATTGTACAGGCTGGAGTTTCTTTGTAAACACTCCCCTGTGCTGAGCTGCCTCACCTACACTTGTGTGCAAGCCTAACTGCTGCTAAAGCCATTATTTGTGGCTGGAGCAGCTGGTCTGTTGTCCAGCCTTCTTTGGAGCCTTGACCCTGGATATGCTGGGTTTTGACTACTGAAAGTCTTATAGATACACAGATATATGTATTGGTTTTGAGTTTTGGATTCATGTTACCTGGCTCTATGTGTTAAAGACCAACAACATAGAAACATAGAAGGTTGACGGCAGAAGGAGGCCTTATGCTCCATCTTGTCTGCCCTTAAGTAGTCCTAAAGTATTTGAAAAAAAAAAAAAAAAAAAAAACTCCCATTTGAGACTTGAAGGGGCATCCCGGGTAGCAATTGCGTAAAACCCAGATGATATACTGGCGACTATAATCAATTATAAGTATAATACTAAAGCATCATATGGAGGCATCTCAGGTTAATGGGCTTGCTATTCCCTTGGCACAGACTCGGCAATGTTTTGGATGTGGGGCATCCCTTGTTTGGGATAACGCAGTTCTTGCGCACAATTAACCATTATGCAGCAAACTAGGGCCCAGGCTTCAGGGTCTGCGGCTACTGCCTCTTCTCCTACTCCGCCGTGTCTTGTCCGTACCCCCAGTGATATTGTCTTGGGTGGTGAGTCGCATTCTGATTTATGTGCCAGATTGGCTCATCTTGAAGGATTTATGGCTACCTCTGTGGCTAAGAAGGCCTCAGCTAAAAGAAAGCATTTGACTCATGCCGTCTTGGCAAGTGAGTTGGACAATTGCAAATTGCTTGATTGGTCTGACCCTTCACAGTTAGAAGAAGGAGAATTATATGAGGATTCAGATGTTTCTGACGAACAACAATATGTTGGTACTGAAAGTGAGCAGGGTGAAGAGAGTGTTGTGGTTACTCCAAAAGCTCCTGCCCAGTTATTTGAGGTTTTGGTTATTACTCCTCCTGAAGTAGTCCCTCTCAAGAGAGGGGAATTCTTTGGAGCCTCTAAACCTCGTTTGGAATTTCCAAATCAAAAGCATTTTGATGATATTTTTAAAGAATGGGAGAAGCCTGCGCGGCTTCATGGCATTCCCCTGGGCTGGGACAAAGAATATCCCTTTCCAGCTGATACGGTTAAACGTTGGTCATCACCTCCTGAGGTGGATGCCCTTGTACTTCCTGACTCCACTACACTCAAGGATGGAGAGGACAAACGTATTGATCAAATGGCGTGCCACGCTACGCTTGCGGCCTGTCGGCGCTTCGGCGCTTATGTCGGTGGCTATTAGGTCTGTTGTGAGAGACCTAATGAATAACTCAGGACTTGATCCGGCCTCTGATGAGTACGCCGCTCTTAAGCGTTGTGAGATGTTTGCATCTTTTGTACTTTCTGCTTTAGATGATACTCTGCTCATGTGCAGCAGAACCTCTGCCTTGTTAATCGCCATTAGGCGGTCAGTATGGTTGCGGCGGATGTTGTAGCCAAGAAATCACTTACAGCGCTTCCGTTTGTGGGATTGCGCCTATTTGGAGAAAAATTGGGTTCTGGAAGTAGTTTCTTCCGGTTACAAACTGGAATTCGAGTCCTGGCCTCCTCCCAGATTTTTCATGTCCCGGATGCCATCAGATCCGGCAATTGCGCAGGGACTGCGGGCAGCAGTAGTGAATCTGTTAAACATGGCTGTCATCTGCCTAGTGCCTCCGGCGGAAAGGGGTTTGGGGTTTTACTCCAACCTATTCAAGGTACCCAAGAAGGACGGCTCTGTTTGGCCTATCCTAGACCTAAGGAGACTCAATCAATTTATCCATTTCAGAAGATTCCGCATGGAGTCTCTGCGGTCAACGATCAATACTCTCTGTCAGGGGGACTTCATGACATCCATAGACATCAAGGATGCTTATTTGCACATTCCTACCCACCAGAGATTTCTCAGGTTCTCGATAGAAGACCAGCATTATCAATTTGTGGCCCTGCCATTTGGCCTTACCTCGGCCCCAAGAGTCTTTACCAAGATGCTGGCAGGAGTGATGGCTATATTCAGGGTCCAGGGCATCCGCATTGTGCCTTTTCTGGACGATCTTCTTATCACGGCCTCCTCCCTCGAGCAATCAGAGTTGGATACCAGGATGGTGGTCTCTATGCTAGAGAGGTTCGGATGGGTAATAAGTTACCCCAAATCCTCTCTGTCCGTCCATTGAAATTCCCTTCCTGGGCCTGATTCTGGAATGGTTCTGATTCAGGACTTGATTCGTCTAGTCTTGTCCAACCCTCGTCAGTCTATCTGTCTAGGGATGAGACTAGTGGGATTGATGGTAGCTGCATTCGAGGCAGTCCCGTTTGCCCAGTTTCACATAAGGACGCTTCAGCTCTTCCTCTTGGCAAAGTGGGACAGGTGCCCACTATCATTAAATCAGACTTGTCTGTTGTCTCCCCACATTTTGCAGTCCCTTCAGTGGTGGTTAATATCGCACAACCTCTAGAAGGGCAAGTAATTTCTGACTCCGCATTGGGAACTGGTTACCACGGATACCAGCCTGGTAGGCTGGGGGGGGGGGGGGGGGGGCTTCTGGAAGAAGCATCAGTTCCAAGGATTGTGGGGGCCTCAGGAGGCTCATTCTCCAATCTATGTATTAGAGCTTCGGGCCATACGTCTTGTTCTACTTCAACTGACCCATTTCTTACAGGGTCTGCCAGTTTAGATTCGGTCAGACAACCGAACAGCTGTTGCATACATCAATCACCAGGGAGGGACTCGCAGTTGGGGTGCCCTCCGGGAAGTGTTTCTGATCCTTCAGTGGGCAGAGATCAGTGTTCCCTGCATATCAGCAGTTTACATTCCGGGGATAGAGAATGTGGAGGCGGACTCCCTGAACAGGGGATGTTCTCACCAGGGAGGATGGTCTCTCAATCCAAGGGTCTTTCAGTTCCTCTGTCACAAGTGGGGGACTCCACGGTTGGGCCTGTTGGCTTCTCGTCACAATCACAAGCTGCCAGCTTTTGTGTCTCTATCCCAGGCTCCTCTGGCAGTGGCAGTGGATGCCATGTCTCTGGCCTGGAAGGATCTGGGGTTCCTATATCTGTTTCCCCCATTCTCCATGATCAGCGAAGATGGTGCGCAAGTTAGCACTGGAGGAGGCGCCAGCAATTCTGGTGGCACCAAGGTGGCCAAGATGTCTGTGGTACACAGACGTCGCAAGGCTGGCAGTGGATCGGTTCCATCTGCCTCTTCTTCCAGACCTCATCACTCAGGGACAACTTTGTTACCCCAATTTACAAACACCGGCTTTGACGGCATGGCTGCTGAAGTCTCTATCTTGAAAGAAGAAGGTCTTTCTGATGCGGTTATTCAGACTCTTATTAGAGCTAGGAAGAAGTCTTCCTCTGTCATTTATTACAGGACTTGGAGGTCCTATATTGATTGGTGTGAATCCAGGGCTTTGCCCTGTAGAGTATTTTCTATTCTGGAATTTCTGCAACGAGGTCTAGATATGGGATTCCAGATTAGTACTTTGAAAGGGCAAGTCTCTGCCTTGGCTATTTTCTTTCAAATGTCGTTCGCTCTTCATCCTTTGGTTAAGACCTTTTTCCAGAGAGTTGCGCATGTGCGGCCTCCCAGAAAGCCTATACTTCCTGTTTGGGACCTTAACCTGGTGCTTTCAGCTATGCAGGCCGCTCCCTTTGAGCCTTTGCAGGATATTCCTCTTCCTATTCTTATTCAGAAGGTTGCCTTTTTGGTTGCTATTACTTCTGTCCGCCGAGTTTCTGAACTGGCGGCTGTCACGCTCTGGGTACTTCAATGATCCGCTCAGGTAACTCCAGCCCTCCAGGTAAGCCCTCAACCCCCAATCTCCGCAGCCAGCTTCACCTATAGGAGCCCCCGCTTGCCGGGACGCAGAAAACGCCTGCCCGGGATCGGTTGCCCCCAGGACTTCAATGGCTCAAAGGATGTAGGCTTACTGTTCGGAGGTCTGGAGAACCCGTGGCTGGGAGCGGTATTGAGTGGGCCCAATAGCAGGAGCGTATAACGGAAGTCCAAACAGGCTTAGGGTCAGCAACGGAAGTTCTGAGATAGCAGCGGTACAATAGGGTTGGACAAATCGTGGTCGAGGATCAAAGCAGAGGTCGGCAACGGAGATCAGAACGGGATTGGTCGGTTCAGGCAGAGGTCGGCAACTGGAATCAATCGAGCTTCAATGCACAAGACAAGCTTGGTACTAGGCGCTATAACAGGCAATGACACACTGCAGTGGAAATCCCTTTATAGTGGGAAAACCGGCAGGATTGGACAGGGAGACAGTGGCTGGGATTGGTGCACTTAGGATCTGGCGGCAGATTGGAGCACTGGCCCTGTAGTCTGATTGGTGAGCTCTGGGCTGATTGCTCCAGCTGAGCTTCCCAGGCAAACTGCTCAGAGCTGCACCTTCTAGACTTTGTTCTTTTAAACAGCCTCCGGTGGCCATTCTGAGTATTGCACCCCCGGAAGACATGAGCTGACTGTATAGGCCAGCAAGCACAAGCTGAGTGACAATGGGCAAGGGGGAAGGACTTACTCGGCGACACATGCGCCACAGGGGAAGGCATAAGCGGCTCCTGGGCAGGAGGAACCCGAGCCCGTTGCCTAGGGACACCACGGGCACGGGTAGAAGGTAAGTCATTCGTGACAGCGGCTTTGTCTATTCTAGCCCTTTATTTTGAGAGGCATCAAGATAAGGTTGTTTTCCATTTTAAACCGGATTTCCTTCCTAAGGTGGTGTCTGCTTTCCACCTAAATCAGGATATAGTTCTTCCTTCCTTGTGTCCTAAACCTGGTAACGACAAGGAAAGGGTCTTACATTCTTTGGATGTAGTTTGTTGTGTTAAGTATTATTTAGTTACTACCTCGGCCTTCCGCAAGACGGATGCCCTTTTTTGTTGTGCCTTCTGGGCCCAAGAAGGGTTTTGTTCCTGCCAAATCTTCCCTTAGTAGGTGGATACGCCAGGCCATCATTGGGGCCTATATGGCTAAGGGGAAGGTTCCCCCCTTTTGTGTCACCGCTCATTCTACTCGTGCTATTGGAGCTTCTTGGGATTTTTAGCACCAGGCCTCTGTTGAACAAGTTTGCAAGGTTTTACATGGTTGATGTGCGGCCTCATCGGATGCTGCTATTGGCCGCAAAGTTCTGCAAGCTGCAGTAATTTAAGTTATGCATTATTCCTTGGGGATCCCCACCCATTATAGACACTGCTATTGGATGTCCCAAGTGTCATGGATCTTTGGAAGTGGGGTGTGTGACATACTAGGAATAATACCATTTTGTGAGTACTCACCTGTAAAATGGTTATTACGAGTATGTCACACACCCCACTTCCCCTTCCCTTTTTTTCTAGGGATCCTTTATATGGTGATTATTATTGAATATAATTGGCTCTTCCTGGTTCTCACTGCTTTTTAATAAGACTGAGGAATAGTGGGAGGAACGCGGTACTTATGGACCAGGAGGGGCTCCTTTTTCCATGTCATCTCTGCAAGATCGCCCTCTACAGGCTGGTTTCCCAAGTGTCATGGATCTTTGGAAGTGGGGTGTGTGACATACTCGTAATAACCATTTTACAGGTGAGTACTCACAAAATGGTATTTTTGTCATCTGCTAGAGGTGTGGAGAGTAGCTGCTAATTATGCCTATAGATAAGCCCCTGTTTGCCAGGAAGCTGGAAATGCATCACCAGACACAGTTGCCCTCAGGACTTAATAAGCACAAGGGATTTAGTCTGATGGTCTGAAGGCAGGAGAACCCCCAAGGCACTCGGGTACAGAGGCGTGGGCAACTGAACTAGAAAGGAGCCGGTGACTGAAGCTGGTGGCAGGACTGCACAGCTGATCCAGCAGGGAGCCGGAGATATGGACAGAGACAGAGGCAGCTGGGAGGTCAGTAAGCTGCACAGTATCAATGGAGCACCACAATGATAGAATTTTTTGTCTAAACACTTTATTAGAAAAAAGCTTCATAAAATACAAACATGCTACACAAGACACATTAAACACAAAGCTGGACCTTCCCCTCTATATTAATCCTTTACATCAATGAAGAAAACTGTATTGTAATAAATGGACGGAAGACCCCTTAAACATATAATAATTGGGTCCTTAAAATTGTGCCGGCACAAAAAACACAATTTGTGGTACTTGCTCAAAATAAAAAGGGGGGGGGGGGATCAATACCCCATTAATGTAACCAGTGCAACAAAACAAATCATCAAAATTGCCCAATTTACCAAGAGAAGGGGGGGGGGGGCATTTTTACATGGCCCCCTACTCACCCTGCTCATGAACCAGAGCAAGACACAGTCGAAGGTCTTTTCCTGGTCAAGGCAAACCAGGACGCAATGTGCGTTATGGGATTTGATGAAATTGACCGTATCTTTTACCAGAGCAAGGCTGTCTGATCTGTGTATGATCTGCCTGATGGCAGACCTTAGATGGTTAGCCACATGGATTATGTAGTCCACGTTCAGGAGAGAGAGAGCCTCAAATTGTTCTCATTTCTACTAACCCCCCCCCCCCCCCGTTTATACAAAATCTTGACCATACCTTCTTGCAGTTGGGGGGGGGGGGGGGGGGCATCTTACCCTTCTCTATCATCTAGTAGACCAGGAGCAGGTCTGGGCCGATGAGGTCCCACAGCGCTACATAGAGCTCATAGACCATTTGCGCCACGCCTTTCTTCCCCTTTCTGATGGTGCCCGTCTCATCCCGCAGCTCAGTCAGTAGTGTGTGGCCAGAGTGGAGTTTCTCTAGATGCTTCACCTTGGAACGGGAGACTATTCTCCCCTGCCATTTACCTGGCAGGGGAGACACCATGTGGTTCTTGTGTAGTGTAGTACTACAGCAGGAATCACAAGGTCTGCACAAAACCATTAGGTCTCTGTGTGGTACCCCCTACCTGGTCTTGCAGAATCTCTGACTCAGCTTCACCTGCTTGCTATTATAAGGTATGAGGCTTAGCCCCAACAGAGTGCGAGTTGCACCCTTTTCCCCCTCACCTGCTTGTTTCTGCTTAGGCAGAAGGCAAGATAAGAGCTTGGAGGACATTTTACAAGACTTTTAACACTCTCGAACGCTCTCCCGAACAACGACCAAGGAGATTTGCCAGAGTGGCAAGATGCCCTCCAGAACCAGCCAACCACATGCTGCCAAATACAGAGAGACAGGGCCTTCCTTCTAGCAAGCTTCTCATACTTCAGCCAATGCTGCTCCCAAGGCCTTGCCAGAGCCCAGCAACTCTTCCCTGGGGCACCACCCCTGGAACCCAGGATGAGACAGACTGCGTTCCCAAAATTGAATGAGGATGGGGAAGAAAACACCCCAGAGATGGCCCGCAAAATCTTTTGTGACACCATGTTGACTGGGACTGGGACTGCAGACTGGGTTTTCACAAACCAAAATTCTTTCTGTACACTCCTTACTGCACAGCTTCTTCTATGTTTGGAAACAGCGGTGCTCTTATTTTATTTAACAAATGTTGGATCACTTTAAGGCTGACCTACACATGGGACTGGTGCATGAAAATCAGCTTAAAAAAACTAGATCAACTGTTGTATAGTTGTTGTTTTAATTCCTCAGAGGGAAAGGAAGGCTACATTTGATTGCTTGATGGGAGCAGAAGTGTTTTATTTAAATACATAGGAATCCAATTTTCAATTTTAAGAGCCTATAATCTATTCTGATTTACAGGCATTGGCATCCAAATACAATTTATTTTAAATCTAAGAAGAATCATTCTAAAAAATACATGTAACATTCCATAAATATCCAAGGAACAATGCACTAAATTAAAAACAACCCTTTGAGTTACACAGTTATAGCATGGTTAAAAATAGCCATATGCCCATCAAGTTCAACCAAGAAAATGGGTAGAGGAAAATGGTATAGCTACATGCATAAAAATGCTAACAGTAATGGCCATTGATGATACAATTAGTAAAGCATTATTCATGTATTATTAAAAGCAAAGAGGAATCTACAAAATGTATATTAAATATATTAATTGGCAAAGGGGACTGATTCTTCCACTTTAAATTTACACCACTCAGTGAGTCCTGGATTATAGAGATACTCACCTTTTACTATCAGAGCTCTATTTGATGGCAGACAAAAAGCAGCTAAGCACACATGTGGCAATCATACCTATCGACAAATGTAAAATAATTATCTGTAGTCAGACCAGAGAACCATTTGTTTACTTGCAATTGTATGAATCTATTCAATAATACAACTTTGCTCTTGAATAATACTTTTGGTGCATTCAGCTTTGAAGATCAACACAAAAAGTTAAGCTTGTGGCTTTGTGAGCTAGAAGAGCGGTTCAGGACCGAGACCCTGGGAGAGAGCAAGCAACACATTCCAGAGAAAAAAAGCGAGCTGCATAAAGTGGAATTGTTCCAAGAGGAGTTATTGGCTGCAAGGTAATCATGTGTAATCTCCTACATTACAGTGTATTATTACATCTAAGCATCTGATCATATTTTCACTATATCCAGTCCAGGTCGTCCCAGAATTGATGACAGTTGGGTAATCCACTGCCAGGTGGCGCTCGACTGCAAGATCAAAAGCTGTCGCTCCTCCCGGCTCCCCACAAAGTCAGATGACACTCTTTGATTCCCCAGTGTTCATCTTGCAGTCTGCTGCAGAAGATCGTTTTGGATACTCTCTCCTGGATACTGCAGCTGAGCGGGGCCTCCTAGCCCGTCGGCCACTGCACCCTTATTCCCACTGTTCCCATGGACCCATTTCTGCCTCCCGGCCTTGGCTGACTGGACGGTGAAGGTAGGGTGAAAGCCGGGGTCAGGCGTTGACAGAGCTAGGCTCTGGGCCACCGACCCTGCCTAAAGGGTAGCCGGCCATAGGCGATGGTGAGCCTATTGGGGGAGGGGGGGGAGGAACCACTCTATGCCCACGGGTCATGCCCATCCCTTTTCCCACAAGCTTTATTATATGAGGTGTTTTTTGTGCAATACTGTGCTTCTGGCTTACACCTGTGTGGTATGTGCCTTGTTTTTTCTTGATGACATACTTACCTCTCTCGTTCCCTCGGCTACTTCTCCTCTCCCCCCTCCATCTTTGACGTGCTGTGAGGGGGGGGGGCGGCGCTGCTCAGCGGAGGCATTGTCTTCTGAGGCCGCGGCCTCTGTGGTGCTGTGTGCGCGCGATGTGCCCGGCGACTGTGGGGGCCCCTCCGTGGGCTGCCCTTCTTCTCTGGCCTCTTCCATCACTCTCCTCAGTGCCATTTTCTTAGGAGAAGGGCGCTCGGTTTCGCGCGCTTGGCGGGGCCGCACGATTACACTTTTCGCGTCACTGCTGCGCGACCCGCCCCTCGAGGATCGCATGAGGCTGACCTGCGCCACCTTGAGCTGCCTGCCGCAGGCTGCTTGCTGTCCTCCGCGCTCCGTCACTGGTGGTGCCGTGAGTCCTTCTTTTTAACTGTTTATATTCATGTCCTTTCTGCATGTGTTGTGGGATTTTCATGACCTTTGTAGCTTGTGTCTTCTAGGTGGGCCCCTTTATAGGTTAAGGGTTGTGGTTCCTCCCAGTCTCCACCCCCCCCCCCCCCACTCCTCTCTCTCTGCGTCCTCTCCCCATAAAGTGGACCAACACCCAGGATTTTGACTATCCTGGGTTTTGGTCCACTTCGGTGGGGCACCCCGATCGGGGGTGCACCGCTGTGTGAAACCCCCCAGAAAGCCCCAACAACTCACCTGTCCCCGCTCCCACTTGACCGCTGCAGCCAATCCCCGCCGATGGACAAGCTAGGTCCGTCGACAGACAAGCGAGCGAGCCATTCACAAACGGCTGGCGCGGGCGCGCGCCCTGCTAGAGGGATGCGCAAACGGCGGCTCGCGCATGCGCTGCTGGATCGAGGAGCAGGTAGGGATTTTGGGGCTTTCTGGGGGGTTTCACACAGCGGGGCACCCCCTATCGGGGTGCCCCGTAGGCCCGATGCTGATCGGCCCGGGGTCCAATTTAAGAGGAATCACAAAAAGAGGGACTAAATTGGGGTCTCATTAGGTTTGGGCCGTTAGTGCCTTGTAACCTACATACCATTCACTTTAATCACCATAATAGAGACTTCTGGAGATAGTGAGCTAGGGGCCCCATATGGACGGTTGAAGCTCTGCCCCATGTGTGGCGCTAGCCCTTGGGCGGACTCAGCACAGTTTGTGTCACTTGCGCCAGGAGCATCTTTTTGGAGCATGATCGGGCGGGCGTATCTGCCCCTAGCCCTTTATTGCCTGCGGCCTCTCCAGAACCCCCACTGCTGCTCTCAGCCCTCAGCGAGGGGGAAGCCAGCAGAGGTCCCAGTTCGATTTGGCCTTCCGGGTGGCCAGCCTTGAAAGACAGATCTCTTGCACGGCTCCTAAGAAGGCCTCGAGTAAGAGGCGGCACCTCGAGCCCGTTTATTCTGATGATGATGATTGATTTGTTTGGAGGCCCGAGCCCGGTGGAGGAAGGCGAGTTGCATGAGGATTCCATCTCCACTGTGGATTATTCAGCCGGCTATGACAGCGGGCCTGGTTCTTCCTCGTACGAGGACACGTGGCTCTCTGATTATACAGAGAAGTTGTTGGCATCTGTTTTTGAGACACTGCACATTGGTCCTCCTAGAGCGGCTAAGCGGAAGCAGGCTGATTTGTTTAGACCTGAAAGATAGAGGCGAGTCTTTCCGGAGCAGGCACATTTTTCTAACATGATTTTCAAAGAATGGGAAAGGCCTAACAAGTTGCCGTCGGTGCCCAAGGGCCTGGACAGATGGTATCCCTTTCCCAAGGAACTGGTCCGGCTATGGTCCCGTCCTCCCGAGGTGGATACCCCCGTGTCGGGCTTGTCCAACACTACGGTTATGCCTTCTCCCGATACTGCTTCCCTACGTGATCCAGCTGACAAGCGCATGGATCAGCTGGTCTGTCATGCCTTCACCTTTGCCGGTGCTTGGTTCCGACCTGTGTGTGCCGCGGCTATTGTCTCTCTGGCCATCAGAAAGAAGGTGAGACATCTGGTTGACATTGCTAAGTCTCGCAAGCGGGCGGAGGAGTATAAGGACCTCAAGGCTTGCATGGAGTTTATTGCCTTCGTTGTCTCAGCCATGGATGATGGTGTCCGGCTCGGTGCCAGGGTCTCGGCTCTGCTGGTTGCGCTTCACGCTCGCTCTGGTTGCGGCAATGGTCGGCTGATGCCGCGGCCAAAAATTCGCTCACTAGTATTCCCTTCGTGGGCCACAGATTGTTTGGGGAGCGTCTGGACCTCCTCAACGATGAAGGTCTGCGCGGCTCTTTCGGGGTTCCTCTGCCTATCGCTCCTTTCGAGGAGGAAGAGGCTCTTCATTTTCAGGTACTCACAGAGACTCCTGGGTATGAGGTAGGTCCCGTGGGCGACCCAATCCCTCCTGGGGATCCAAGTCCAAGCCCCCTGCCAAGGACCCTCAGGCATGAGGAGGAGCCCTCACCCTTTCGGGTGGGGAGACGGCTTCTGCTTTTTGCTCACGTATGGAGACAGCATGTCTCAGATCGGTGGATTCAGGAGGGGGTGTCCTCCGGTTACAAATTAGAGCTGGCAGTCTGGCCGCCCTCTAGAATTCGTCAGTCACAAATTTCCCAGACCCCATTGACAGCACAGGACCTGCGAATGGCCGCCCAACACCTCCCGCTGTCAGGTGGGATTTGTCCCATGCCTCGGCAGTAACGGGGTCAAGGCTTCTACTCCATTCTGTTCACGGTGCCCAAGAAGGACGGAATGCTGAGACCTATCCTGGACCTGAAGGGTCTCAACAGGTTTGTCAGAGTCAGACATTTCCGCATAGAGACCTTGCGGTCCACAGTGAGCTTGCCTCGGCCCGGCGACTTTCTGACCGCGGTGGACATCAAGGATGCTTATCTGCACATCCCGATTTTTCAGGGACATCAGAAGTTCCTGAGTTTTACGCTGGAGGATCGGTATCACCAGTTTGTGGCTCTGCCTTTCGGGATATCCTCAGCCCCCCATATGTTCACCAAGGTTCTGGCGAGCATCATGGCTATCCTGAGGAACCAGGGCATTTGCGTGCTTCCTTATCTGGACGATTTGCTGATTGCGGCTCAGTCCCTTCAGCAGGCCGAGAGCGACACCCAGACGGTGTTATCCAATCTCGAGTATTTCGGATGGGTAATCAATTACCCCAAGTCTTCCATCACTCCCTCAATGGTGAGATCCTTTCTGGGCATGACGTTGGGCACTTCTCAGGTCAAGGTATTCCTGCCCCAGCAGAAGGTGGCAGGCCTCCAGACGCAGGTGCAGGCCTTACTGTCTTTTCAGCGGCAATCTATCCGTCTGGAGATGAAACTGGTGGGCCTAATGGTGTCATGCTTCGAGGCAGTGCCCTTTGCCCAGTTCCACATGAGACCTCTTCAGTTGGATCTTTTGACCGGTTGGGACCGAACGTAGGAGTCCCTGGAACAGGAATTTTCACTGTCTCCCCTGGCCAGACAATCCCTCTTGTGGTGGTTGGACCCCAGAAATCTGTTGCTGGGCAAGTCCTTTCTGACTCCCCGGTGGGAGATTGTTACCACGGACGCCAGTCTGACTGGCTCGGGAGGTTTTTGGCAAACACAGAAGATCCAGAGTCAGTGGGGGCCACAGGAGGCCCACTTGCCCATCAATCTACTGGAGCTGAGAGCGATACGTTTGGTGCTTCTTCGCTTGACTCCCCACTTGAGGGGTCGTGCGAACCAGGTTCGCTCGGACAATCAGATGGCTGTCCCCTACATCAATCCCCAAGGAGGGACTCGGAGCAAGCGAGCCCTCCAGGAGGTGACCCAGATTCTGACTTGAGCAGAGGAGAATGTTCTCTGCATCTCGGCAGTATACATCCCCGGGGTAGAAAACCAGGAGGCAGATTCCCTGAGCAGGAGTGCCTCATGCCTGGGGGAATGGTCTCTCAGCAACAAGATCTTTCACTCCCTGTGTCTCCGCTGGGGTCAGCTGGATGTGGACCTGTTTGCGTCCAGACACAATCACAAGCTCCTGAGGTTTGTCTCCCTGTCAAGAGATCCTCTGGCATTCGCCACAGACGCTCTGGCAATTCCTTGGATGGAGTTTAGTCTCCTTTATGCATTCCCTCCGTTTCCACTCCTGGGCCGAGTGTTGCGCAAGATAGCCCAGGAGGGGGTACCAACCATCCTGGTGGCTCCTCGCTGGCCGAGATGGAATTGGTTTGTGGACATAGTTCAGATGTCAGTTGATCATTACATCATGCCCGATGAACCAGGGCTTCTCACGCAGGGATCGCTGCGGTACCCCAATTTACAAATGCTGGCTTTGACGGCCTGGCTGTTGAAACCTCAATCCTGACTGAGAAGGGGCTATCGGCTACGGTTGTGCAGACCATGATTCAAGCTCGGAAGAAGTCTTCTTCCATGGTCTACTACAGAGTTTGGCACGCTTACATTGCTTGGTGTGAGTCCAAGAGTCTCCCTTGTCCCACTTTTTCTATCTCTAGGATATTGGAGTCTTTACAACATGGCTTAGACTTGGGTCTCCAGCTGAGCACCCTCAAGGGCCAGGTCTCGGCCTTGGCCATCTTTTTCCAAAGATCATTTGCCAATCAAAGACTGATCAAGACTTTTTTTTTCAAGGAGTTACTTATGTACGTCCACCGCATAAGCCTGTATTTCCGGTGTGGGACTTGAATTTGGTGCTTTTTGCTCTCCAGGGTCCCCCCTTTGAGCCTGTGTGCATTGCTGCATTGTCTATTTTGACCCTAAAAGTGGTCTTTTTGGTAGCAATCACCTCGGTGTGTCGCGTGTCTGAACTGGCCGCACTTTGTATGAAGCCTCCTTACTTTGAGCGGCATAAGGATAAGGTGGTATTTCGCTTTAAGGCCTTTTTGCCTTGTTCCTCCCTTTCAACTTAATGAGAAAGTTGTCTTGCCTTCCTTGTCTCCAGCACCCTCTAATTCTAAGGAAAAGACCCTCCATGCCTTGGATGTGGTCAGAGCTATTAAGTACTACCTGGTTGCTACTGAATCCTTCAGAAAATCGGATTCACTCTTTGTCCTCACAGAGGGTTCTAGGAATGGTTTGCCTTCAGCCAAGTACACTCTCAGCAAGTGGATCAGACAGGGAAGGAATCCCTCTTATGTGTTACTGCTCATTCTACTAGAGCTATTGGTGCTTCCTGGGCTTTTCAGCACCAGGCATCTGTTGAACAAGTTTGTAAGGCCGCCACTTGGTCCTTAGTTCATACCTTTACGGAGTTTTACAAGGTTGATGTTAGGGTCTTTATTACTGCTGTTTAACCACTGGGGAATCGTAAAGTGTCACCTGACTTTGTGGGGGGCCGGGAGGAGCTTTTGATCTTGCAGTGGAGTGCCACCTGGCGGTGGGTTACCCAACTGTCATCACTTCTGGGACGACCTAGACTGGATATATTCAAAAACAATTCTACAGGTGAGTTTCACATAATTGTATTAGCATCATCCGTGTGTGTGTGTGTGTGTGTGTGTGTGTGTGTGTGTGTGTGTGTGTAAATAAGGAGGCATTAATGACCAAAAAATAATCACAGTATAGTAGAAGAATTTCATAAATCCTTAGAAAAAGGTAACATCAGATGGTTGTTTTGGTTGCATTTGTGTTTCTTTACTGGGTATACAAATAGTAAAAATGTCAGCTTACAGCTGATCATACATCAGCCCCATATATGGTTACATATTTAGGTCGGAATTTCTCCTTGTAAAGACAACTTTTAGAGGACCTCAATCCAGATCCCGCGGTGCATGTGCAGCTCTAGAGCACCATCCCTGGTCTTCCAGTGGTGCTGTGGCAATGCTAATTGGCTTGCTGGGCATGCATAGTGCATAGCTTACATGCCTTGCTGAACCACGCATGTGCCGCAAGATCCCCTGTCAAGGTGAACATATGCCAAAATCGGGTTTAATTGCATGCCAAATTAGGAGGCCCCTATAGGATGGGAGAATCTATACATTAAAGTTAAAAATACCCCCTTTCACTCCTTCCCACATTTAATGCAGATTACCATAATATATAAAATGAGTTAAAAAACTCACCTGGGCCAAACATCAGAAGCACAGTGCTGTATCCTTAGGTGCCCGGAGCTTCCAACTGCGACATGCGGACCAGGTAAGTATAGATTTTTCTATTCCATTATGGTATTAGGGTTGAGTGGGAGGAGCTGGTTTATTTTTCAGACTGGTTTTAAATCAGTGCAGATCTGTCTGACATTACTGTACATAAAACTGAAAATAAAGGTGGTCACATTCTTACCACTCTTATCAGCTGGACATATAGCTGAAGCAAATCATTTGACAACTGTAGAAGTTGTATGCATGTTATTTGCTGCAGCCTGTTCAACAGCAGAAAATCAAGAGGCTTTAACTGTTTTAATTTTCAGCATTTAGTTTTGTGTCAATTGCCAGCCTTGTTTTACACTTTTTGTTCTAGGGAATCATTTAAAAAACTTTGTCAGAGAGCTCAGGCACTTCATGAAGATAGACATGTGGAAGGGCAAGAAGTTCGCCAGTCATCTCAACTTTTCACACGCTATCAGAAGTTGGTCAAGTTAATTAGGGAGAAACACTGCATCTGCCAGGTGGCTGTACAAGAGCATCAGATCTTCGAAGAGGCATTGCAGACCACTTGGTCATGGCTGAAGTGTATACAAGACAAGCTCTCCACTACTGAGAATACAATGGGAAGCAGAAGCATTCTCGAAAAACGTCTTCTGCAAGTTCAGGTAAAGACCTACAGAAATGTAAACTGGAACAATGCCCATTTATTACAAAACAAGTGATGTTCCTAGTGTGGTTGGGGGCACCCCCCTGGCAAAATTAGGTCCTGTAATTGGCCACCAGGTTTACATAGTTGCCAGCTAACGGATAAACCTGTGCACCATGTGACCACGACAGCTAATGACAGCAATCTTTCCGTGGGGGACTGAAAAGAAGCTTTTGGTGAAAAAACGGTTTAAGGAAGCCAGAAGATAATTCCTTAATAGGCAGATTTTATTGAAGTCCCTCCTCCCAACCATTGCCAGTACCTACAAAGAAAGAAAAAAAAAAATGCGGAACAAATAGAAAAACTTTACTTTCCTTCAGCCCCCCTCCCCCTGTAGCTATCCTGTTCCAGCACCATTCTCCATTCACGAGGTAGCAGCTGCTTCCTCTAAGACAAATTCCACCCCTCTGCTTCAGTAATTGCAACATGCAGACTCTATTCACTGCTATTGTATTGAATGAAGTAGACATTCTCTGGATTGGACTGATGCTGAGGGGAGGATGTCTTGAAGGAGCTGGGTATTTGCCATTGAATGGAGACAGACACTGGGTGATGGGGAACTCAATCGCAGCACCCTGTAATTTTTCACGTATTGCAATACTGCAACAGGAGAGGACAGCTGCGGGGGGAAAAATTTGATCATAGTATTTTTTCTTCTGGGGCATATAAAGGAAGCACTTCTACATTATTCTAAACATATGGGTTGAGGGGGTATCCATAGGTGATTCCAGTGACAGTGTCATCATCGAGTGGAGGCAGAGAAGGAACACATGCAGGAGCTGAACTGTATGTATGCAGCATGGCCACCTGCATAATCTGCATGTTACCGGGGAGCGCAGTCTGGTTGCAGGTTCGGATGTTGACTCTTATTGCAATCCTAGACTTTTGGCTGTAGCACTTCCTGTTACTTTCAACTTCGTCATATTTGTAATGTGGCATTGCTCTGTACTTTATCTGATAAGATTCTGTGGATTTTACAACAGAGACTAAGGTCAACTTAGCCCTATCTGTAGCCCACTGACCATAGTACCGCCACCTGCTAGCTGGATTCCACTGCCCACTTGACCTAGGAAGCCACTGCCCATTCACCATATGATGTCCAAGGGTGGACATGTTTCCCCGATACTTTCTCAGCCTTTTCAACACCCAAATATACAAAATATGAGGATATATAATTGAAGCCCTTATTAAAATATTGAACTCGTTGTCATTATTTGTATCAACATTTCCACATCTCTAGTCACTTACACTGTATTAAAGTAGTTGTCACCGTCTTGTGGAGGGCTTCCCATGTATAAGATTGTAATTCACCAATTATCCAAATGGGGGCCAATGTGAAAAAACAATATTAACTGTAATTGACAGTGCCTGTCAGTGTCCAATTTCCTTGAAATGCCCCCTCTCTGTAACCCCTTATTTCTCGCTTACACAATGGGTTGAGGTTGTCCTGTTGCTTTAAGGCCAGCTGCCTGATATTCCCCAGACCTTCTGTAGTCTCTGTTGTCCCGGTGATGAGTTTTTGTGATCAGAGGTTAGCAGCCGTTTTTCCTCGTGCAGCCGCCTGTGATCCCGCTACTAAAAAGAGCGAGACTGACCTATTTCCTCGACAATTGCCTTGCTCCCTCTCTTTTCATTTAAGCTCCAGCATGTGATCTCATCATGCTGGCTGCAGCGCTACCCTGTGGTGGCCGTTGTTCAATCAAGGAAAACTCTGACACATTGAATGTGGCAAACGCCATTCCTCTATATGGGGCCCTTATGGGACTCACTGGAACCCTTTTATTTCCTGTTTCTGTCACAATTAGTGCCTTTTTTTATGGGATCACTGCTCTCCACAAGACAACTTCTTACAAAGCAATAAAAGAATTACAATTTAAAGTACACCATTTGCACATATATAACAAAAAAGCATAAATACAATGATAGATACCTTACAAGTATTCAGTATAGGTTACTACACTGAAAATGATCACATTTTCTGGCATATGTGGTCATTCAATAATGTGATATGTACTTTCAACATTAAAGGGACTCAAATTTACACAAGCTATCTTTAAATATTTTATATTAGTGCTTAAAGTATTAACACTAATACTTACATCACCATCCCAAGTGGTAATAATAATACTCTTCAGTTTATGTATTTGTTGTTAATGTCTTATCCTTTGTTTTGTGCCTATGACTCTATTGTTACATGATCCGAATATACGGGACATGTGCCCCCAGCTTCCAGATCCATTTGTATTCCTCTCTGAGGGTTCTATTTTCCATACCCCCTCCCTGAGATGATTGATGTATTCTAGATAGTTTTGGGTCCCCTTTATGTTTCAGGCTAAAATGCCGTCCCAGAGATGTTTGCATATTTTGGGTTATAATACTATGAAGCTCCCCAATCATAGTCCCTCTACCTCAATGCGGCTCCGGGTGACATCTTACATCTGTTAGAGCGTGGCTTTTGGAACATTTTAAAAGCTCCTAAACACAAAAATGTCAGCTGCAGCACACATCGCTGACAGGGCACCACAGCAACCGGACCCCAGAAAAAACAACACCACCCGTACTTTGAAAAGGATGGGCGCCAGCTCACCCTGCATCTACTGTAAGCAAAGTAGGTGAAAGTACTTGGGAACAATAGACCTTTGCTATAGAACACCAACTTTATCTATTTACAGCATATATGTGTGTGTGTGTGGGGGGGGGATATTTAAAAAAAATCTGCTCACCAATCTTGCACACCAATTATAGGGGCTGGTAATTTCAGGGCTTACGGGCCAAACTGCCAGCCCCTGGTCATTACCAGCCCTCCTCTGCAACACCATGCCCATGGTGTGTGTAATGAGATTTGAACTGGTATAGGACCCCTTACCAGTTCAAATGTGAAGTGAAAAAAAAAAAGAAAAACACACTGCCAGCATTTGTAACGGAGGGGAACACGGATTCATGCTCATGCTGCTTGTTCATAGCTTAAAATTGCTTTATTGATACTTCAGCAAAGATATTCTTATGGTTCAGATTAAAAGGATTTCACTTCATCCACTAAATGAAACATAGAAACATAGAAGGTTGAATGCAGAAGGAGACCATACGGTCCATCTAGTCTGCCCTTATGTGTATACTGTATGTACTCTTTATCTTAGGATAGATGTGTGCTTATGGTTCAGATTAAAAGGATTTCACTTCATCCACTAAATGAAACATAGAAACATAGAAGGTTGAATGCAGAAGGAGACCATACGGTCCATCTAGTCTGCCCTTATGTGTATACTGTATGTACTCTTTATCTTAGGATAGATGTGTGCTTATCCCAGGCATGTTTAAATTCAGTGACTGTTGATTTTTTGAACTACCTCTGCTGGAAGTTTGTTCCAAGCATCTACTACTCTTTCTGTAAAATAACATTTTCTAACATTGCTCCTGATCTTCCCCCCGACTAGCTTCAGGTTGTGCCCCCTTGTTCTATCATTAAGTTTCTTCTTAAAAACACTTCCCTCCTGAACCTTATCCGATCCTTTCACATATTTAAATGTCTCAATCATGTCCCCCCTCTCCCTTCTTTCCTCCAGACTGTACAAATTCACATGTTTTGTTCTTGCTCTTGGGTACCAGTGGACATAAATGAATATATACATACATAACATTTCAATGACACCATATAATAGGGTCATTTACAACAGTTAAAAAAATTTACATTTGCTTATTCATATTATAATCAGACAGCACCTACAGTTTAGTTCAGCATTAATGTTGTACACATAAGATTATCATAGCTTCCATCTCCTTGTGAGGCTGTCTCCACATCTACTAAGGCTGTATTAATGCCTGATGTTCTAAATGTATAATGGAAAATAGAATTTTCCCACCCCATACTTCATTCCACATAATTTCAAGCCTATTAAAGGCCTAGAATTTGACTTACCCATGATTGGGACTAGTTTCCGTATATATTCAGCGCTCTTTTATGACCCCACCTGTGCTGGTGGCCACAGGTTGAACACATGTAATGGAGAATCACACATGGAATAAGATGGCTTTGTGAGTCTTTTTGGTCAAGGTGTCTGCATTCTGTGAGGTGAGAGTGTTCAGAAATGTGTATATTTGGAAGATCTTCTATTTTGGTTATTTACAAAGAGAAGTCTTCAGACCATGTACTCCTGAAATGATCAACTATGGAACTATTTGTTTTTGGTGCCAAACTATAAAAATGTTCTCTGCACTCCTTCAATAGAATCACTTCCATGGTATGGTAAGCTTATAAGACTAATGGATTTGTATCCTAATTCTAAAAACCTACCTTCATTTTCCAGAAACGTATGGAGGTCTTAATCCTTGGAGCAACAGTGGAGTAAGCAGTTATGTTCGATCGGTTTTGAACTAATCTGCTATCCATACTATTCTTTTAACCTGAAACACATACTATCACTGGTGTTTTTAGACTATATTTACATTAAACTTAACAATATGAGGTTTAAATTCTGTTTAAATGCCTCACTTGGCTGGGGTACATTTACCCCTTCCATTTAGCAACATACAGTATTTCTTAAAAAAAAAAATTCAGTTGTTGGATTATAGTGGAAGCAGGGGGCGTAACTTGAGGGGTTGCAAGAGATGCGACTGCAATGGGCCTAGGATGTCAAGAGGGCCCCATTATTGTTGCTCCTCCTCCTTATTTATCATATTTGTCACACATTGGCAAGAGGTGTATCAGCGGTTCACACTTGTAATACATACAATGATCCAGTTAGATGAAAAGATCACCCAGTATTAAAGTGAACCAAAATTCACTAAACGTATGAAATCTTTTTGGCCAAAGCCCCTGCCGATACTCCGTTCTTAGGGTGTAGAACTAGAAATGGATATTTTCACTTTTCAATCTGTCCTGGAACACTGACACTGAACACGTAGGCATTACCTAGAATTGAGTGAAGCAAAAGCAGTGGCAATGATCGAAAGGTGCTTTTCATAGGGTGAGCAATTCAGAGGATGCTAGTTTAAAATGTGGGTTTTGGCACGCTTTAAAGTGGACCTTCACCCTGCATAAGAGCATATTTTATTTCCCACACCCTGTACATACAGGTTGCTCACATTAAAAATCATCCCACCTGCATCTACTGCATGTTATGAGCCTTTAAACATCCAAGATGGCGGCTCATGGAACATCAGGCAGCCTGCAAACCAGGAAGTCTTCTGACTGTGCCGCTCCACATTTTGGGATTTCTGTCCTTTCCCTGACTCCAGCTCTGCTTTGTTTGTGCAAAGCACAGCTATAGCCACACCCCCTGCACTTTACTCCACTCTCCTCTCCTCAGTATGTGCGATGCTTCTGAGGCAAGATGGAGGCGTCTGTATCCTAGAGTCCTGAACAGCCCGGTGGGGGAAAGAATAATAAGTGACTAAAAAATTAAAATTTATTAATTGTAGATGCTGGCAAATAGTTTTTTAAGGGTTTGGACTTTTCATTAAATCATGCTGAAGGTTCGGTTTAAGTGATAGAGAGTTATAACATAGCTCCCTCTGATGGACCATTTATATAGTGGGACACGTTTGGAAATTAGCAGTGTAATGAATACAGAATAGATTAAGCAATAATAAGTAATGGTAAAGCACATTAATTTGCCAAAATGGAGACACACTGTAAGCATACATAAAGGTAGCATATACCTTACAAGTTATACAAGTTCTGACACTTGGTTTCAGGGCGCATCAGCCCTTTACTCAGAGAGCAGAGTGAACAGCAGGATGGATAGCGTTCATACAGGTAAACCGCACAAAACAGGTTTAAATAGTACAAACATGTGCAAAGACCCTGGGCTGCCCCTGACATCAGCCGGGTGCAATCAGCCAATACTGTCCCACCACGTCACTCCTGGGGTTGTGTCCCTCAACCCGCAGCCAGCCATAGTTTCAGTGTGGTCGCTGCCTTGTCCCCTGTGTCCCCTCTCACCTAAACCATGCTGCAGGAAGAAAAGATTTTCCCTGATACAGGCTTCTCTGTTCTCGAAGCCTAACAGCAGTGTAACCAGCCAGGCAGCAGACAGGACTGTTCTGTGAGCTTCACGTTTCTCAGTTGATGAGGTAACACAGTAAATGCTTATGTGTGTGACAGTGAGTGTCTCTACTCTCTAAATTCTCCATGTCAGCTTGTGTACATACTCTAGGGGGGCTTCTGCTGTGCCTGAGAGCCAGCACACACTGCAACCCTTTCAGTGCTGGCAGGAAGAGGCACAGAATGGCACATACCTGGATGGAGCAGCAGAACCACATGATGGGTGATGGGGAAATTTTATTTTCCTTCCCGCACTGATCACTATTTTGCCTAGAAGCTGCCCTGCTTTACCCCTACCTGATCAACAACCCACAAATCTCTACTCCCACCTCATCCACAGCCCACAAATCTCTACCCCGATCTGATCAGCAGCCCATAAATCTCTACCTTGACCTGATCCACTGCCCACAAATCTATACCCTGACCTTATCCACAACCCACAAATCTCTACCCTGGCCTGATTCGCAGCCGGCTGACCTCTACCTTAAGGCTGGTTTTAGGGACAGGGCGATCGCCCTGGGCTTCAAGGCCATTGGGACACCCTTATATCAGCATCCAATTATCTGTAGATGGGTGAGGGTCACTGTTCATGGTGCATGCCATAAGACAGGCCCCTCACCCCCGCCCCCCCGCCCCCATATTGGCTCATAAAGAGGGGGCACTGCCTGCTGCTATGGTAGAGACATGGAATGGAACATACCTGTATGGGGCAGCAGTGCCACATGATGGGTGAGGAGGGGGAGATTTTTTTCTAATCTTTACCCCCACCTGATCCTCAGATCACAAATCACTACCCCCAACTGATTTGCAGCCCACAAATCTCTACCTCAACCTTATCTGACGCCCACAATTCTCTACTCCAACCTGCTCCGCAGCCCACAAATCTCAACCTGATCTGTAGCCCACAACTCTCTACCCCAACCTGATCTGCAGCCCACAACTGTCTACTCCAACCTGATCCGCAGCCCACAACTCTGTACCTCGACCTGATCCGTGGCCCACAAACCTTAGGATTTGGGATGCCTTGGGGGAAGGCCATTGGCCAGCCTTGGAATATTTTTAGATTCCTGGGCAATCCCTCTTGGGGTTTGTTCCACTTTGAAGAGGAACAACACATTTCACCTGGGGGGGGGGGGGGGGGGTACAGCAATGAGCAATAGGCTCACGCTTACAGAGGTCCAGATCCCAGCAATGGGTTTGTTGAGATATTTTATAGTTATATTCAGTTATATGATTAACTATGATGGTGGCTGGCGGATCTTCTGCTGCAAGTGGTTTCTTAGGTGCTGACTGCAAGATGGCATAAGAAGGTAGAAGGTATGGGTAGGCAATAGATGTTATGAGGTGATGACAGCATTGGCGGGGGGGGGGGGGGGGGCTTAAGCATATTAACCTATCCACTGCAGCGTCTCATGGTGTCAGTAATGGAGAATGCAGTACACCACAGAAGCCAGCATTTTCTATTGGGAGAGAGACTGACCATTTTCATTGTGCTTCTGGTCCCCCACTGCATGGTGGAAAATATGGAAAATGTATTCCGGGGCTGGGAGACAAGAGGGAGAAGGCTTGTCTAGAGTCTGCCCCTGCTGCTTTACAATTGAGGTCCATTAATAGTGAGATTAGAATGGCTCAGGATCATGTCCAGATCCTAGTTGGGTGGATTCTGCAGTCTTGCACAGGGCGCCTTTCAAACGAAGGCCCACTCTGCTCCTACAAATACCTTATCATCCCATGTGTTGCTACGCGCCCTACACATACCAGAAGAATTTTTTTTTGTGCCTCAAAATCATCTGCATTACCACGTCACACAACATTTTGGTTTTTAAGATTTTTTTTTTTTTTTTTAACTATTTCTCTGTCTTCTCATAGGAAATCATATTTAGTAAAGGTGAAGGCGAGGTTAAACTAAATCTAGCTATTGGTAAAGGTGAGCAGGCTCTGAAGAATAGCAACGCAGATGGACAGATGGTAATTCAAATGCAGTTGCAGACGTTAAAGGATGTATGGGGGACTGTCAACAGCACAGCTGCTAGATGCCTCAGGTACAGTAAATAAAATATTATAAATGATGCTTCATGACAAGTTATTTACTCCCATTTTCATAGCATAATAAAAATGTTCCATCTGTTGCACAAATGAAACACATTTAAATTCCACAGCTCTAACTGACCACAGCAGTGTGCAGGTATGGCCACACGTGAGAGCTCTGGCACCACTGTGACTTTCCATTCTTGTTCTCATTGATATGCCCTTTCCTGCTCAGCCACAGCCCAGAAATTGAAATGAAGAACGTGGTTTGGCAATGGGCTCATGTGGCACCTGTAGCCAAGTGTCCTTGTGGATCGTGAGTGCTAGTGTGGCCTGCAGGAAGGTAGTTGCCAGGGACTTTGCAGCCACCAGAAGGCTGGCAAAGGACACCCTGGATAAGGGAGAACCAACTCTGAGGCAGAAGTGCCCAGTCTTGTTGAGTAAGCCAGAGAGATATCTGAACCATCCAATAACCATCATCAGCGTGTGCAGCAGGAGGCGCTGTTGTAACTTACCTCGCCCCACAATCCTCTTCCTAGTCGGCTTAGTCACAGCTTAGTGTCCTCACTCATGAGAGCCGACGACCATCTTTCTGTGTCGCCTGCTGGGGCAGATAGAAAGTGCACCTCCACTGACTAGTAAGAGGATTGTGGGGCCGACCTAAGTTACAACAGCGCTTCCTGCTGCTGCACCCTCAGGAGAAGAGAATTGATGGGCTGCTCACCTTGCGGTTCGGGTTTTCCCATCACTACCTTTCACCTCTGATTCTTCATCCGTCCAGTAAAATAAAGAAACAATACAGACTGGAATGTATTTTGGTGCAGAGCTTTTCTTGCCATAATTAATGTTTTTATTTTGTGATAGCTCTACTGTATTATATCCTGATACTTCTCTTGTAGATACATTCTTTTATTTGTTAATTGTACTCAGTACGTACTTTAATTGTTCATTGGTATTCCTTCATGTTGCCAATGCAGCGTTTTAGAGGCTGTGATCATACAGTGGAACGATCACACAGAGAGGAAGAACCAAGTGGAAAAGTGGCTGGAGTCTGTGGATCATAAAGTGGAACAACCTATGCAACTGCAGAGCAGCCTGAAAGAAAAATTAATTGTACTCGATCACATTCAGGCTGTCTTATCAGAGGTGGAAGATCGTTCTACAACTATCCATCATCTCATTGAAAAGACAAAAGATTTACACCAGAAGACCGGGGACCCTTCCTTCTCTGACATAGTCCAGAATGATTTAAAAACACACTTTAATGACATCATGACTGTCGCTAAAGTAAGTTTTCTTTTTTAGATATACACCGGGGCGTGCTTATCATTTCTGGGGCCATATGCAAAGTTGTGTCTGGGAGCCATATTCAAAGGGTTTTTATAAATAACAAAATTAAATAATAAAGAGGAACACATGACAGAGAGATGCAGCTTTCTTTCTCATGTAGCCTTGGCACTGACAGCATCACCAGTATTACATCAGTATTGTACTCCAGCTGCTTCCATTGTTCATTCAGCAGAGTTCTGGGGGAGTGGTGGGGGGCTCATGCAATTGCATGGGTTGTGTGGTGACAAAGCATGCAACTGACTATACACTGATTACAGCTGGCTTGTTTAGTTCTCATCTCTTCCATTCCGTGGCACCACTAGTAGCAACATGGGGGGTAATCTCAGCTGTAGACAGGGACTGCAAGATAGAAAGAAATTAGCTCCTCCTGGCCTATATAAGGCAGGCTGTGTCAGGATCTCCTCGGTTATTTTCTTGCAGCTGCAATTTTTTTTTTTTTTTTAGCTATAGTGCTGACTGGGATTGGGGCATTCGACTCCGTCTGTCTCCCAGCCCCTCACCAGCTGGAGCATTCCTGGGGACCCTCCATTTGATGCCTGAAGTCAGTTCCTAAGCAGATAGTGTGGGATTGTGCAGAGTGAGGGGAGCGCACATGGGTCCAGATTAGACTGGGTCTGAGGCCCGAGAATCAGGACCCTGCTGCAGCCAGGTACCTGATCACTGGGCCTGGCATGGTGGCCCTGCAGTGTGTCTCCCACTGAGCCCTGGTCCCTCTACCCCCTGGGTCATCTACCCCATGACTCCATGACACCCTGCCAGAGATGCACTCTGCCTTACCCATGGCTGCTAGGTGGCCGGTCTCCCTTGTGTTAGTGTGTTTATAGCAAACCCCCATCATCTGCACTCATTTGAACTCCTTGGGTATGGAGGTCTTCAGATACATGGTGCCGGCTACGGACGACTTGGTGCATCTGGTGGCAAGGGGACTGACCTTGCTGGTCACCTTGTGACCCACGATCTGGCTGAAACAGTGGTCGGCCAACACTGCTTCAAAGAAGACACTTACTGTCCCCCTTTTCGGGGGGGGGGGGGTCTTTTCAGTGAGCCTCCAGATTACCACAGTTGGGAATTCGGCTAGGCTTCCACAGAAACTGAGAACCTTCTTTGTAGGTCAGCGATTTTTCGTCCCTTCCAGAAATTCAGACGTTCTACAGACTTCAATAGCAATGAGGAATTTTCGGGTAAGCGAAAGCCATTGGGAAAACCTAGACCCCTGGGGACCATTCGGCCCAAGCCCCCTGCCAAGCCCAGCCAGGGTTGATGGGGAACCCTCACCTGATCGGGTGGGGGGATGGCTTTAGCACTATGCGCTGGTGTGGAGGGAATGGATTTCTGATTTCTGGTTCTGGGAGATTAATTCTGGATTGAGTTCGGGACCAGACTTCCATACAGGTTTGTGGTGTCCAAGTCTTTCCATGTCACATGAAGGGCAGCGTCTTGCGACCATGTTATGAAGCTCTTGCAGGACCGGGGAGTTGTAGTACATGTGTCCCTCTCAGAGCTGGGCTATGACTTCTACCCAGTACTGTTCATCACCCCCAAGAAGGACGGGTCCGATCCTGGATCTCCGGAATCTGAACAGTTACGTTGGAAGTTCCACATGGAATCTCTAAGGTTGATCGTAA
This sequence comes from Gastrophryne carolinensis, assembly GCA_027917425.1. Classification (NCBI taxonomy): domain Eukaryota; kingdom Metazoa; phylum Chordata; class Amphibia; order Anura; family Microhylidae; genus Gastrophryne; species Gastrophryne carolinensis. The sequence goes on along the minus strand of CM051237.1, from coordinate 344,605,979 downwards.
TGTCGCTGCAACAGGGGGATTTTCTGGCCACGGTGGACATAAAGGATGCTTATCTGCATCTCCTGATCTTCCCTGGTCACCAACAATACCGGTGGGTACCGACATTTCCAATTTGTGGCACTGCCTTTTGGATTTAAGTAAAATATAGATATATAAAAAGGGGAAAAATCCCCCTTGCACATGTACTTTGCACTTATATATAATATAAATGTGTTTATAAATATAGGTTTTTGTCATTGATTTGCACAGATGATGAATAAACATGTGCAGTGTCCCCCACACAAGATTGTGTCTATATATGTGTGTATATGTTTTTTTAAGTATATTCTAAGCATACAGCACTTCCTGCTCCAGACATATTTATAACCTATAGGTATACCTCCGCCTTCAGCGCCGTGCACTGCAGATCATGAAGAAAACAAGCTCCTCCCGGCCCTGCATATACCGGAGGACCTCCCACAATCCCCAGATTTCTCTGCAGTGCTGAAACTGCGAAGACATGAAGTATCATGCTCTCGCAGGCGAGCGGGGCTTGACAGCCCGAGGCCCTGCGGTACTATTTCCACCCGTCCTCATTGTGAATTAATGCCTCCCAGCCTGGGCTGCGTGGGTCGGGTGAAGGTAGGCAGCACCTGGTGCGCTTATGGAGCTAGACTCCACCGCAATTCCCCAAACATAGGGTAGGCGGTTTAGGCTGATGGTGAGCCTCCAAGGGATGCCCCTCCCGCATTTTTGTCCCATACCCCGCGTAGTGCTGGACCCTATTATCGGGTCGCCATTCTCCCTCTTTTCCCCGTTCACTTGGGGGAAAAAGAAAGGGGGGGGGGGGTTCGCGTGTGGCGGTCCCAGTGTACCGGTGTGTCACGCTCGTGGCTTCTATTCTGCCCTTTATTAGCTCAGAGATGTCAGGGCCGCGCTGCTTGCTCCTTATTTCGGCTGCCACTGTGTGTTTTTTACTTTGATTGCCACTTAAAAGTGTTGCCGCGGTGCCCGCGCTTATTGTCGGTGTCCACTCTATGGTTCGTTAGGCCTACTGGTTGCATCCTTGCCTTATTTTTTACTTCAGAGCTTCGCGCTCTTTAGAATGGGCGGGCGGAGTATTCAGAGCTTCGCGTCACGGTGGAGTATTTAGCTCGCTCTTCGAGATGCGCCATTTTGGTTAGCTTCACGCGCACGCGTCGTGGCGGTCTCCTCCTCCACTTGAGCTGTAAGTGCCCTTGCGGGCGAATCCCTCTTATTATTGTCTGCACATCTGCGCATGTTCCTGACATCTCTTTCCCATTGTGTCTTTCAGACGCTGAGTTCCCGGTGGCCTCTCCCGGCCTCATATACATATATACCTATATATATTACTATATATGTATACATTGCTATACTCATACGTATAAGGAGCGGGCCTTCCCAAAATCTCCCACATTGATCAGCGGGTAGTTGGGGCATCCAGGGTTGCTTACGGCATAAATCCCTATTGACATCTTTTATTTAAACAATCACCATATGGAGGCATCTCAGGATTGTGTTACTGGAGTCCCCTTGGGACAGGACCGGCTGTGTATATCGTGCGGTCTCCCCCATGCTGAGGCGGACGGGGCACGGGTTTGCGCGTCATGCATGAGGGTTTTCAGGGAAGGAAAAGGGCTTAGCCCGACCGGAGGGCCCCGGGCATTGAACGTCACCCCTGGGACAGGATACCGAACCAGACCCTGCAGGGGGTAACCCCGGTTCCTGCTTAACAGAATGATATGGAGGAGGAGGGGTATTACTTCAGAGCTTCGCGCTCTTTAGAATGGGCGGGCGGAGTATTCAGAGCTTCGCGTCACGGTGGAGTATTTAGCTCGCTCTTCGAGATGCGCCATTTTGGTTAGCTTCACGCGCACGCGTTGTGGCGGTCTCCTCCTCCACTTGAGCTGTAAGTGCCCTTGCGGGCGAATCCCTCTTATTATTGTCTGCACATCTGCGCATGTTCCTGACATCTCTTTCCCATTGTGTCTTTCAGACGCTGAGTTCCCGGTGGCCTCTCCCGGCCTCATATACATATATACCTATATATATTACTATATACGTATACATTGCTATACTCATACGTATAAGGAGCGGGCCTTCCCAAAATCTCCCACATTGATCAGCGGGTAGTTGGGGCATCCAGGGTTGCTTACGGCATAAATCCCTATTGACATCTTTTATTTAAACAATCACCATATGGAGGCATCTCAGGATTGTGTTACTGGAGTCCCCTTGGGACAGGACCGGCTGTGTATATCGTGCGGTCTCCCCCATGCTGAGGCGGACGGGGCACGGGTTTGCGCGTCATGTTCTGAACAGACGCTGGAATTGCGAGCGACGCTTGCGGTTGTACCTCGCTCCTTCTCTCCCCTTTCCCCTTCCCTAAACCTCACTCCTGTGGAGTCTTGTACAAGTGGCGAGTTACAAATAGATTCCTCTCCTAGACGGCCCACGCTTGCCCAGATTGTTGAAGGTTTGTCTGGCCGGATGGCCCCAGATAGACAACGGCCTTGTACTCCCGCGGCTTCGGCCTGTGCTATGGGCTCTGATGAGTCCTTTTTTACACGTGCTAGCGCCACGTCGGAAGAAGGGGACCTGTTCTCTGACCTAGGCGCCTCTGACGAGAGACCGAGGGGTCAGGATGATGCTGGTCAGGAGGACTGGGACCAGCTTGATATTGGCAGGATGTTACTCAGGATTTTTAATGTATTGTCCGTTTCGCCTCCCGGTGCGGTCTCCAGGCCGAGAGGGGGACGCTTTCATACTGCGCCTGCGCGCTTGGAATTTCTCGAGCAGGCTCACTTCCATGCTCTTGTACTTAAAGAGTGGGAATGTCCCGCTGCTCTTCAAAAGCCCCTGGAGGACTGGGTTTGGAAATACCCTTTCCCCCCCCGAGATGGTAGATATTTGGTCCTCGTCCCCATTAGTGGACGCTCCGATTATTGGGGTTCCTAACCCCCCCCTTCCTTACAACTCCGGCTTACAGCTCCCTGCGGGACGCCGAGGATCGGCATATTGATAGGCTTGCTTCCCACGCCTTTAACTGTGCTGGCACGGCGCTGCGCCCTGTCTGTGCCGCGGCTATCACGGCAGTGGCCGCTAAGACTCTTATAAGAAGGATGCTGGAGCATCAGCCGGAAGATTTACCCTGGGAGGTGTTTTACGCACTCTCTAGCTGCGATATTTTTGTTAAATTTATCCTTTTGGCTCTGGATGACACAATCAAAATGTGTGCTAGGACTTCTGCCCAAGTGGTAGCTATATGTCGCCTGCTCTGGCTCCGTCAGTGGGGGGCAGACGATGACGCTAAAAGGACCTTGACGGGGCTTCCCTTTAGAGGGCATCGCCTGTTTGGGGCCCATCTGGACTTATTTGAGAAACAGGACAGTCCACCCAGTCAGTGGCAGCCGTTGCACCCCCCGCGGAGCAGGGATACCCCTCCTCCTCCATATCATTCTGTTAAGCAGGAACCGGGGTTACCCCCTGCAGGGTCTGGTTCGGTATCCTGTCCCAGGGGTGACGTTCAATGCCCGGGGCCCTCCGGTCGGGCTAAGCCCTTTTCCTTCCCTGAAAACCCTCATGCATGATGGGACACCCTCACCCACCTGGGTGAGGGGATGGCCACAGCACCTTACTCCTATCAGGAGGCATCCTGCCTCGTTCTGGCTGCTTTAGGGGATAGTTCCTCCAGATATGGAATAGTGTTTGCTGGGTGGTCCTTCCCTGAGTCGGTCAGGAGGACTATGGTTCCATGCCTTTCTTCAGGTATGGGTGCAGGCCTAACTGGGCCTGTCAAGTATGGCTTCCCTGCAGAACGCCATTATCATATAGAAACTGGGGCCCCTGAGCGGGTCTGCCCCTCTCTCCCTTCAAGGATGAGGAAGTCTATCTGCCTAACCCCTAGGGGGGTGTGGCACCTGTATCCATAAGCATTCAGCCTGGCGCCCTTGACAGGGCTGTCTGTGCCCCATGCTCCAGGGGTCCTATGGCCGCTGGTGGCGTGTTCAGATTTTTTTTTCTAGACTCCAAGGAGTCTTCTGGATATTGAGCCCACTACTGCTGGGTATTGGTGATCATTGACTCCGTTGGAGCTTAGGCGAAGCCCCCTTTCGCGCCCTTGTACGCGCTAGACCTTAGAAGGGTGTGATGTCTCACACGGCACCAAGGGGCATCTACCAGGGGACCTATCAGGCCCTCCTGTTCCTCACGATAGCAGTAGTGGGATGGAACTTGGCAAACCGGGGCTCTACTCTGTTCCGTCCTCTAGTTCCTGGTTGTGCCTGGATTAGGCTTCACTTAGTGTCTTTTTTCCTTGGCTATAAGGAATTTACCGGTATGAGGCCTCTGGTCCTCCGTCCTGTATAGTTATTTCTCCAGACAGATTTCCTTCTGGTGCGCTAGTTGGCGGCTGGCCCTTTGACATCACTTGTCTATGTGCTCTTTGGGCTCTGAGGCGCTTTAGCCATTAGCCCTGGATGAAGGGTTTGCACCCTGGGTCTAGGTCTGCTTACCTTGCTCCTAGTGGAGACGGTTATTCTTCTAAGGGTTACTTGAGAGTGCCGTGGGGGAGCATTCCATACCTGTTTGCTCTTCCCTGATTGGTTACCATGGTACCTAATCTGGCAGGATGACAAAGGGGGCTTATTCTTCTGAAACACCAGGGGGTTCCTAGGAAGGGAACTCGAAGGTTCTGCTTTCCTAGGTCAATTTTGGTCATAATGAGCATTTAGTGGGTCCTATTTGGGGACTACTCCTTCTTAGTACCTGTCCATTGGGGGCCATTTTGTCCATGGTAGGACAGTGATTGCTCCTTGTTCCTGCGGAACCCTTGCTCCTGGATCTATTACAGGGGAGCCCTGATACCTTGGGGGACTTAATTCTCCTTGTCCTTCCTGTAGTATCCCTCCCGTGGGAGGTTCTCTGTTGTGCCTCTGTGCTCACACTGGCAGGGTCCTGTGGGACTCCGTCCCTATTGTAGGGGTCTACCCCTGTTTTTGGCCAGATTGGTCTGCCCGGGTTGGGGTAGTGGTTCTGGCTGGATAGTGTACTTGAAAGACGTTATACGCTTGCCCTACTGGGCGTGGGGAGAGCTCGCACTAGTCTCTGTTGGCAAGCAGCACCTTATGCTAGGGGCCTGGGTGGCCCAGTGGGGTGTTGGTTCTCCGGGAGTTCTGCTGAGAACAGTAGGACTTTATGTTCCCTCATGAGGACTATTTTTAACATAGTAAGGTGCCTTTACTTCAGGCCTACCTTAGCGTTGGCAGGATCCTGTGCTTACCCTGTTGGAGATGACAGACCTCGGGGTGTCTTGTTCCTTGGAGGCTCTGGACCTTGTTCTTCCTCTTTATTTTCTTCCTTCTGCCACGCTAGGTTAGGTTATGTTGTACCCATGCTGTCTCGCTGGGTCTAAGCTCCTTCCCTTGCGGGACTATATCTGCTCCTGGGATTAGGGTCCTATAAGCAGTGTTTGGTATTGGCTCACAACTTGACTCTGTCTAGGGTTGGGGCCTGCCCTGTTCTTCTATTGCAAGACCTGATCCAATCTTTTGTCTGCATTCTTCAGGGTCTGCTCAGGTGCATTCCTGGGGGATTCCTAGTTCCCCTTTTAGGGGATGACTTATTCTGATGCCCTACTAAGGGTTCCCATGGGTCTTAGTCAGGTCCTTGTCTGACCTGCCCCTTCCATCAGGCTGCTCTTCTGGGGAGGTTGTTCCAGTCAGAAGTGTGCCATAAGGAACTGCACTATTGACGGTCCTAGTCATTATATATATATATATATATATATATATATATATATATATATATATATATATATATACATACCTTGTGTATAGCTGTATACCATGAGGTGAGGGTACTCGCCTTGCACCAAGTTGGATCCAAGCGATATTTTGTTTTCCTTCTGCCTTGACCGGATCCTCTGGTTTCTGGGCTATTATCTAATTTACTATGAGATAAAAGGGATCTGTGTCCCTCTACTGGGGTTAGAGATCTGCCGGAACTGTCTTGTCCCTGATAGGGATCTTATCTTTTGGGGCCTACCGGTGTCCCCTTCTTGAAGTACCGGATTGATTGCTTCCATGGGCTAAGGGCCCTCTGGTTGGTCCTATTCTGTTGGTCGTCCTTCCGGACCTGCAGTACTCTTTCGGCTTCTGCTGAGTATTGTGTTAGCACCACTGCTGGTTCCGTCTGCGACCTGGACATGTATTCACTGTTGGGGAAAGTTTTTGAGTGGCCATGGCTACCCTCTCTTGTAGCAGCATGGTTAGGCATTTACTTTGGCCTATTCTTTTAGGGGAAGATTCTTCCTCCCTATTGTTTTTCGTTCTTACTGTTAGTGCTTGGCTGGGGCCTTTAGCACTATGTTCTGGTGAACAAGCTGGCTAGTCCGCTGCTTGTGTTCAGTTCTACCTTTACAAGGTTCAAAGGTTGACGTTAGAGCATCGCTCTCGTTGTTAATAGCATGGTCAAGGGTGACAGCGCTTTACTGTTGGCTGTGCCTTCTTACGGGGATCCCACCCTATTTATGGACACTGCTATTGGATGTCCCATACGTTATGAATATGTCTGGAGCAGGACGTGCTGTATGCTTAGAATAATACAATTCTGTGAGAATCTCACCTGTAGAATTGGTATTATATGCATACAGCACGTCCTGCTCCACCCCACCCTGGTTTCACTTGTTCTGGATCCCCTGTATGGTGATTGTAATCACTTGGTGTTATTGCCAAATATTCTGGGTGGTTTGTTTCTCCTGGCTTCTCTTCTCACTGCTTTTCAATGCTGGGGATTGTGGGAGGTCCTCCGGTATATGTAGGGCTGGGAGGAGCTTGTTTTCTTCATGATCTGCAGTGCACGGCGCTGAAGCGGAGGTATACCCATATGTTATGAATATGTCTGGAGCAGGACGTGCTGTATGCATATAATACCAATTCTACAGGTGAGATTCTCACAGAATTGTATTTTTTTAGCCTTTGTCTTTTTTGTGATTGCCCAACATAATAAAATATTATTTAGTGTAATTATATAGCGGTGCTGTTGATGTTTTCTGGTTGGTGGGGCAACTGCTGACTATAAGCTGTCCATAAATCTCTGTAAAACTCGCTTTAACAAGGTAATCATTACTCATGTTTGATTGGCCTTACTTATGATGTTTACTCATGATGTAAGATGAGAAAAATAACTTTTGGGTTGTGTGAATTACCCATCACTGTCCCCTTGTTACCATATATAATGGTAGCTGGAGGGGGCCAGAGGCATGTGTGTGTGAGTGCCTCTTCTGTGCCACAAGGAAGCTGCCATTTGGGTGCCAATAACCTGCCTTGGGTGTGCCAGGAAAGAGGTTCCCAATCAAATTCCCATAGGAAGGGTCATGTTAACTGAGTGGTGATGCTATGTTATTGTGTGAATGAAGGAGCTACGCTACCTGTGTTAGGGACATAAGGGTTGATTCAGAGCCCCTTTTTTGCTTTTTTTTTTGGCGCTTTTGCTACCAAACGAAAAATCACGCAAAAATGAAAACATTTAACACAAAAACTCTCACAGAAAAAAAGGCTCTGCTGAATCAAACGAAAGGGAAAAATGGACGAGAATGGAAATTTTCACGCAAAAAATTGTTGAGAAAGGGGCTCCGAATCAACCCTATAGTGTTGTTTTCCCACAAACGCCTTGTCTGTCGGCTAATAGGATTTTTTTTTGCGCAAGGTGGTTTCTGCCTTCCATCTCAATCATGAGATAGTGCTACACTCCTTGTGCCCATGCACCACTCGCCATAAGGAGTGACTCCTGTATTCCCTCCATGTGGTCAGGGCATTAAAGTATTACTTGGCCGCTACTCAAGAGGTACGTAAGACAGATGTCATTTTCGTGATCCCAGAAGGACCAAGAAGGGGCCTGGTGGCTGCCAGGTCCATTCTTAGCAGAATGATCAGGCAGCCAGTCATACAAGCTTATGCATACAAGGGGAAGGAGACGCCATTGTGGGTCACCACTCACTCCACCGCGGCGATTGCTGCATCTTGGGCATTCCAATACCAGGTGTCAGCGGAATAGGTCTGCAAGGTGGCGACCTGGTTATCTCCCCACACCTTCCCCAAGTCTGCCACCAACCAGGTGTTGCAGACGCTGGTGAACCCCTCCCCGGGGTTCTATGCTTGAGGTGTCGGTGCCGTTAGTTTGACACAGTCGGCTGTTGGCTGTTCTTGCATGGTCCCACCCTTATTGAGGGTACTGCTTTGGTACATCCCACACATTCCTACTGGTGGTGCCCCAGAATGGAAGAGAGGAGAAAAGTGAAATATGTGTACTCACCAGTAAATTTCCTTTCTCATCTTTTTCCATTCTGGGGCACTGTGCCAACCCATTTGTTGCCCATTTGTTGTGTAGCAGTCAGATTTGTTGCAGTCGGTGGTGGTTGCTATCTTCTATACAGTTTTTGAGTTTTTGTTTCGTTGCACTGTTCTCTAGTTGCACGCATTATGCACATGTTAGCCTGGGGCTGTGGCGGAACTGCTTTTTTAATTAACTTAGGAGATCCTGCCTCAGCCTGCCTTATATAGGCCGGGAGGAGCTAGTTTTTTTTCTATCTTGTAGTGTCCCCCCCCCCCCTACAGCTGTGGTTAACCTATGAGTTGCTACTGGTGGTGCCCCAGAAGAAGATGAGGAAGAAAATTTACTGGTGAGTACAACATTTCCCCTTTTCCTGTCCTCTACATTTCATACTGCTTCAGACATACAGGGTTTAGCGTGTGGAATATTTCTGTTGTAGGTACAATATGTTAAAGAGGAATTACAGAAGAGAAACCAAAGTTCCATTGAACATGACTGTCATGAACATTACTGTCTGTCCTTGCTGCCCCCATGTTTTTGTTTCACGCTATGAATTCTGCTGAAAGCCAAGTGTAATATGCTATCTAATATCTTGTTTTTATGGAAAAGCATTGACTAATATTCATGCTTGTCGTTTCCGTCTAGGAAAAGATGAGGAACATTGAAGACATTGTGAAGGATCACCTGCTCTACCTAGATGCAGTGCATGAATTCAATGACTGGCTCCACTTTGCTAAAGAAGAACTCCACCGCTGGTCTGATGCCTCTGGGGACTCATCTGCTATACAGAAGAAAATTGTAAAAGTGAAGGTCAGTTGTCAGATGCAAATTATTTGGTAAGTGCTATTATTTAGTCCAATGGAAAAATGGAGAAAAGATTGAGAAAATGTGGAGGTAAAAGTCTGATGTTGCCCATAACCTGTTTTACAAACCATTGACATGACGCCAAAATTCTGTGTCCAAAGATCCGGACAGGGACCTGAACTATGATATGATGGCCCCCTCTCTTCTCCTCCTCGCCCGCCACGGGGGAATCGGGCCCCGGAGTGGGGACCCAAGGTTTAAGGCATTAATAATGTATTAGTGTTGGTAATAAATGTGATACCATTCCGTACATTTATAGTTGAAATGATACGTTGTAATGTTGTAATTTAGCACTCCCTGTTCCCTGTTTTGTCTGTGTCTGTCTTTATTGTGTCCTAAATAAAAATATATTGAACAAAAAAAAAAAATGTCCAACTTTAGTCATGGTCAGTAGTGTCAGATTGGCCCACCAGAACACCATAGGAACTTTGATGGGTGGCACTGACCCATCATCTGGATTACAAGAGGACTAACACAGTGCCGGAAGTGTACTGTGAGTTTATTTATTTACAGTTACATGTTTGGAAAGCAAATATCACACTTTATTTTTTGTTTTACCTGAAAGGATGGCCTCTAGAATGGTTATCTCTGGTGGCCCATAAAATAGTTATCTTAAACCGGACCAACACCCTTTATACTCACTGTCATTACGAGCCAGTGCCAGGAAAGGAGTCCCGGCGATTGGACACCGGGATGATCACGTGGGCAGGTCCTGCCGGTGGCCGGCACAGAGGACGTGACTACGGCCCACGTGACCGCCCGGTAGCCAATTGCGGCACTCGTTTCCCGGTGCTGGCTCGTAATGAAGGTGAGTATACTCAACGATCTGTTCTGTTAGGTGCGAGGGGGCTCTGAAAGTTCTTGCTATCAGCAGAGAGAGGGACTAACACCTGTTAAAGTAATAATGGGTGTTGGTCCGCTTTAGGGGGCCCCTAGAATGATTATCTCTGGTGGGCCCAAAGAAAAGAATTGTTTTCCATCTCTCACCCACCTCACCACTATGAAAACCCAGCCTCTGCTGGTGGGCATCACCTCGAGGGACTTATCTGCTAGATCAGTAGGCGCCACTGTACACAAGGAACTTCCATGTATGGAGGCTATTGATTTCAGTTGAATCATGCCATACTGAGGCCACACCCACCTTCCATTACAGATTCTCAGTGATGTAGGTGAGAAATGCATGGCGTGGGAGCAGATGGAAGGGGAGTGGGTTATCTCACACCTAAAGGCACCCCTTATTTGAGGTCTTCTGGGTAGGTCCAGAAAAGTCTGAGTTGTGCAACATCTTAAAGAAGAATTATGAATCTAGATATCTACATTTTTTCCCCCTTTTGCCACTCCAGGGCGTCCGTCAATGAATCAGATACAAATGGTTAACTCTAGTTCAAAAGGCGAGACTTCAAGATAAAAATGTGTGGCTCCTCCCAGTCTTTATATACTTCCGGCTGCTATACGCAATACAGTTTATTCAGGAAGCAGGGGATTTAACCCTTTCTGTCTTCCAGGCCCTTACGGTCCTGCTGATCCGGTGGACCCACCTATGCCACCTGGAGCTGGTTAGGCCGATAGCCTCAGGTCAGGGTGAATTAAGGCCAGGGTCCTGCGGGCGCTGCTGGGTGTCACTTCATCCCTTGGGGGTCACCTTCACAACATGGAGTCCCCTTCTGAAAGAACAACCAGCCAGTGCAGGGGGGGGGGGGGGGGGGCATGGGGAAATGATTCCTCTTTGTCTGTTCCTTTCCACCTTCCACTTTATATTGACCTTTGTTTTTTTTAAAGCGATTTAGGAGGTAAAGGCTGTTGAAATTGTGGCACGGGGCCTTTTCAAAATTCACGTCATGAAAGAAACGCCACGATTGATAGGGGGGGCCTCTGCTCTAGCAGGGAACCGAATTCAGGCCCTTCCTATGGCAGTGAGCTGTAGGGGATTCACATCACTTGGGCCGGATCTCCTGCGTCCGCATCTGGCGCCACTGCCCTGAAGGGGGTGAGCAGATCTCATCGGCTGCTTCCTCGCTTTGGCACTTAACCAGCCGTTTCCTTGCGGCCCGTTGCCGCGGCTCCGTCTGGGCTGCCAGCCTCTTGTGGGGACCACCTCAGTCTTAGGTTACTCTTTGACCTGGGGTCTCCATACACATCTGTGCTGCCATACTTCAATCGGCTCTGCTATGGATCTGGTAGGTTCTTTTATTTTAATTTTTATTATATTCTATTGTATGTGTACTAAATTTAGGCTAGTCTCTTCTGTTTTTGTGGATAAGGAATATTAGGTTGTGGTCCACCCCTAGGGTCTTGGAATGGTCACTTGTGATTATTGAGATTCCTCAGTCTTAGGCCCTCGGGGATAATAGACCGATTTTACCATGACTGTTGTTAATTGCGTGCAGTCTGAACAAAGGCGAGTTACAAGTGGTATGCCACAAGGTTCTGTCTTGGGCCCAATTCTATTTAATATGTTTGTAAGTGACATATCAGAAGGCTTGGTAGGAAAAGTTTGCCTGTTTGCTGATGATACAAAGGTTATTAATAGGGTGGATATTCCTGGAGGTGTCTGCAACATGCAACATGGAAAATGATTTAACTTTACTGTATAAATGGCCAAAACTGTGGAAACTAGAGTTTAATGTCTCTAAATGCAAAATCATGCACTTGGGTAGAAGGAATCTCTGCTCTGAGTACCGTATGGGCAGTACTGTGTTAGCCAGGACCTCGGAGGAAAGAGATTTAGGGATACTGATTACTGAAAGCTGCAAGATGAGTGGACAGTGTAGCCCGGCAGTGGGAAAAGCAAGCAGGATGCTCGGCTGCATAGCTCGAGGCATCACCAGTAGGCCTCACTCGAGGCATACAGTGATGCCGCTGTATAGAGCCCTGGTGAGGCCACAGCTAGAATACTGTGTGCAGTTCTGGAGACCTTACCAGCAAAAAATACATTATTCAAATAGAGCGGGTCCAAAGGCGGGCAACAAAATTGGTAGAAAGGCTTAAACTCTTCTGATTTCCTCTATCTAGAGGTTTGGGGTATCCCAGCTCTTAAAGCTCCTTAACTGAAGAAAAGAGATCCATACATATCCGAAAGACAAAAGCAGCTGTTTTTCTGAGCAGTCTCATTTTACAGGCTTATGTAAAAGGAATGGGGAAAGCCAGACAAGCTCCCCACCATTCCTGAGGTTATGGTCTTTCCCTAAGCACCTGGATCAGTTCATTCCAGACATGCCTTTTCTATGGTAGGTTAGGCCTTACGGCCAACCTGCGCCCCATCCATGGTGGCCATGGTAGGCAAAAAATTAACAGTTAATTCTCAGTCTCGAGATGGTCACTCTCATAGTTTATGCTCTCAGTTGATAAAGCGCATGGAAGTCTACATGTATGTCATATCTTTGCTAGATTATATTGTTAGACTAAATGCCAAGGGTTTATCCCTGCTGGTGGCTCAGAGGCATTCAATATGGCTTAAACAATGGTTGGAGGCTCCATGTAACAGATGCATCAATTTAGGAGATAATTTCTTCAGGTTACAAGATGGTATTGGGGGGCAGGCCTTCTCGGGGGTTCTTTCTGTCAGAGGTATCCTGGACCCTGGGAAAAGCAGAAGCATTGAGATCCACTGTAGTTCACCTGTTGCAGCTAGGAGTAGTCCGTTCCGTTCCCCCTCCCTATCTTCCCAAGCCATTAAAATGTTTGCATTTTGCAGCAGATGGCCTACACTTTCAGTTTGTGGCTCTGCCTTTGGGCTCCAAGGGTTTTTATCAAGGTTCTATCAGTCCTTGTGGCTCTTATAAGACATTAGTGGATATGAAATACCCCATACTTCTGATCTTCTGATCAGAGCCCCATCCTTCAGGAGGCTTTTAGACATACAGAGACTGTTTTATCAACTGTCAAAAACTTTGGCTGGCTAGTCAACTATCCATATCGCATATCATTCCTTTGAGAGTTTTCTCAGACAAAAGTCTTTTTCCTGGAGCAAAAGAGATTCTTGCTTCAGGCCAGGGAACACACTCTCTTGACCTGCCCTCATCTACAGGAATACATCTGTTGGGCTTGATGGATTCTTGCTTCAAGGCAGTGCCATTAGCGCAGTTCCACACAATACCATACAATACCATGTAGTCAGAATTGCTGCCGATTTGGGATCGAACCGCGGAGACCCTGGATCACCTCTTTTGCATGACACACCCAACATGGCGGTCTCTAGCCTGGTGGCTAAATCCCCAGCCTCTTCAAGTGGGCAAATCCTCTCTTCCAGCACAGTGGAAAACTGTCACCACAGATGCCAGCATAACGGATTGGGGGTGGTGTTATGAGATCACAAACAATCCAGGGACAGTGGGCCCAGGGCAGAGCAGGCTTCCCAACCATCCTGGTAACACCCCATTGACCAAAGAGAAATTGGTTTTCAGACATAGTAAGAATGTCTGGAAGTGACCACTGGTGGCTGCCGACATTCCAGATTTCCTCACATTGGGGTCTCTCCGGCACCCCAATTTACGAGTTCTGACTTTACGGCCTGGCTATTGAAACTTCATCCTGGCAGGAATAAACTCATCTGCCAGAAATACCCGGACTAGATTTGAGACCGAAAGCAGATTTCGTCAAGATTTAACAGAGTTTGCCGGGTCTTTATCACTTGGTGAGAATACAGGGTTTTCGCTTGTTTGCAGTCGGTCACCCATGTGCAACCTCCCTGAAGTCCTCTTCTGCCTGTTTGGACCCTGAATTTAGTCCTTTCAGGCTTTTGGGGTCCTCCCTTGAACTGTTGGCAGAAGTCTCACTTTGATTGATGACACTTAAGGTCATCTTCCTAGTGGCAATAAACTCTGTACGGTGGGTTTCTGAATTGGCAGACTTATTGGTTAAGCGTCCTCAGCGTGCTACACAACAACAAGGCTGTCTTCCATTTTAAACAGAACTTCTTCGTAAAGTGGTTCCCCTTTTCATCGTAATGAAGAGGTGGTTTTGCCCTCTTTATGCTCCAGTTAGCTATAAGAAGAGAGTCCTCCACTCCCTGGACGTAGTGAGAACCTCTAAAATATAATTTCTCCATGACTACTTGTTTATCATATTGTAGGGACATAAAAAGGTTTAGCAGAAGCTAAGTCCACCATTAGCTGATTAATTAGACAAGCAGTGATTAAGGCCTACATCTCAAAAGAGAGGAACCCTCCTTTTTGGGTTACGGCCCATTCTACCAGAGCTTCCTAGGCTTTCAGCACCAATTTTTCAGTAAAGCAGGTCTGCAACACTGCTAACTGGCCTTCAGTTCATATATTTACCAAATTCTATAAGGTATACATCAGAGCCTCAGCGGCTGCCACCTTTGATATAATGGTATTACAAGCAATAGTAGGTTCTTCAGCTGAGTTTTGATTTTTTTCGGAATGGCTGATGACTCAGGCGAGAGGATTGAGTAGACACTTGGGGCTCCCACCCTGGATCAAGGGCACTGCTTTTGGAGGTCCCATTTGTGTCTGATTCAGTGACACCCTGGAGTGGAATATCTGAGAAAATACAATTCTTTGGTTCTCACCTGTAAAATTGATTTCTCTCGACCCCGGGGCGTCACTCCCACCCTATTGGCTAGGCTACAATATTCATTCCTTAGATGCCATAGTAATGAAGCATGTATATATGTAAATATCTAAATATTTTGAGTATTAGCATTAAAAAATAGGGAAGAGAAAGACCAAGAAAATAGGAAGATAGAATTGCTTTCTGGGTTTTCCAGCTAAATGTGGATGTCTTCATCCTCCTGGTTGGCTGTGTTCTACTGCTTTCCAATTATTGGCTTGCAGACGGAAGAACCAGTCCTGCATTCGGACGAGCGTTAACCATTCATATTTGATTCGGCGGCATCCTGGAGTGGAAGAAGAGCAAAATCAATTCTACAGGTGAGAGAGAATTGTATTATTTTTTTTTTTTATTTACAAACTGGGGAAAAAAAAAAAAAAAAAAGCGTGTATAATTCAGTCACAAAATGTGATCAAATGCAATGTACACTCGCTCCTGCATCTCCCAAATGGCTTTGGGTTTTATAGTTTCATTAAAAATGCCATTATATTATTATTTACTTTTGTCAAGCAAGGGCAAATTGTGCTGTTTTTATGCCCACCCTAAAAGTCTTTTGTTCAGGGCATTTGTAGAATGCAGCAATCTCCTATTTGGCGTCTTGATTGCCTCCACCTGAATTTCTTTATACTGTTGGCTCATTTTGTCATGGTTAACCTTCTTCTGTTAATAGTTTACAAACTGGCTAAGGTTTCTGGGGAAGGCTGGGGGTATACCCAGTTTTGAATCAAGTAAATACAAATAAATGTCTGACATTTCTTCAATTTCAGACCTGCAAGCTCTGGTTACTCTAACAACATGGTTTTCCATTGCAGGAGTTGATGGATTCCAGACAGACCGGTGCTGAGCGCCTCAGTAAAGTAGAAAGCCTGGCTCCGGCAGTGAAGAAGAACACCACCGCTGGGGGATGTGAGCTGATAGATGCAGAGATTCAAGGCCTGCAAGCTGAATGGAAAGAGTGGGAAGACATTGTCTGTCAAAGTCAGAAAACTTTGGAAACTCTGCTAAGTCAAATGGCAATCTCGGAACAGGAGTTCACATACCAGGTCTCTAAGCTAGAGGAGGCCATCCAGGACTTCAGCAAGTTTCTTGAAAAATGGGTGCAGAAGCTAATGCAAGAGGAAGGAAAGAATACAGACAAAGAGATAGTGGAGCACTGGCACAAGTATAAGGTGAGAAAATAAAATTCTGCACAAAAAAAAACTAGCATGGGAATTGGGGGGGGGGGGGTGTTAATTTATTACCTATCATACCAAAATATACTGTTTAAAAATTCAGTAAAATATATCTTTTGCATCCTGGGTATTGTTATTTTTGTTATCAGTGTCTATTCCTTTTGATAACCAAATTTTCTCAAATCCTGTGTTGGTGACACTGCAGTTTATTTTACAGTAGATACTTTAAAATGAGTCTTGGTGATTTTCAACCATCTTTTTTATGGGGCTAAGGATGTCACAGTGTGGAAACCAGAAGAGGATATAACCTCCCTAGCCTATGCAACTAAATAAACTTTCTCTCATATTCCACTCCAGGGCGTCAGGATGTCAGAAACTAATGGGTTAACTCTTATCCGAAGGGGGCGGGGACTGCAAAATAAAAGGTGTGGTTTCTCCCGGCCTATATAAACTTCCGGCAACCCCCCACAATCCAGTTACATTCTTGCAGTTGGACTGGACTGCAAAGGTTGTGTCTGGATTTATTTTACTCTCCTTCACTTGTTTTTTTCCTATATAGGTTTTTATTTGGGAAGCAGGGCACATAACCCTGTCTGTATTCCAAGCCCTTACGGTTCTGCTGATCTAGTGGACCCACATATGCCTCCTGGAGTCGGTTAAACCAGGTGCGGATCATGATGATTCAAGGGTAGGCGCCTTTGTGCGCTACAGGGTGCCACCTTATTTTTGAAGCTGACCCTCAAGGGCTAGAGTCTCCCACCTGAAGCAACAACCAGCCACAGGTTTATGGTTGATGTGCCTGCAAGGGGTACTAGGGGGATAATAATCCCCTTTGCCTTTTTTTCTTTCCACATTTTACATTATGTAAGGGATGCCTACCTACATATCCTGATATTTCCAGGTCATCAAAGGTTTTTGCACTTTGCAGTGGATGGCCTACATTTGTGGCTCTGTCTTTTGTCCCCAGAGGTGTTTAGTAAAGTTCTGGCAGGTCTCATGGCCCTTCCACAGAAACAGGGGACACAAATAATCTCTTATCTAGATGATCTTTTAAACAAGGCTCCATCCTTTCGGGAGACCTTGAGAGATACAGAGATTGTATTAACAACTTTGGAAAGCTTTGGCTGGATCGTCAACAATCCAAAATCTCATATCATTCCCTCAAGAGTTATCTACTTTCTGGGAATGACGTTGGACATAGTCCAGGCCAGAGTTTTTCTTCTGGAACAGACGACACTTCAGGCCAGGATACAGGATCTCTTGACCTGCCCTCACCCGACGATCCATCTAGGAATGTGTCTGTTGGGCCTGATGGTGTCATGCTTCGAGGAGGTACTTTCACACAAGACCCCTACAGGCGGAATTGCTCTCAATCTGGGATCGAACCAGGGAGACTCTTGATAACCCCCTTTGCATGACACATTCAGCAAGACAGTCTCTAGTCTGGTGGCTGAATCCCCAGCTTCTTCAGGTGGGAAAATTCTTTTTTCCGGTACAATGGAATATGGTCACCACAATCCAGTGACAGTGGGGGCCAGGGGAGAGCAGACTTCCATTAAAGATCCTGGAGCTGATAGCGATTCTACTGTCTTTCACACATTGGACATCCAAGCTGAGGAGTCATCTGTTCATCCGAGCTGAGGAGTCATCCTGTTCGTCCTGATTCAATCCGACAACCTGACGGTGGTGGCATATATCAATCATCAGGCGGACACCAGAAGCAGGAGATCTCTGGAAAAGGTAAACAGGATCTTACTCTGGGCCGAAAAGCATGGTCCGTGCATCTCTGTGGTCCACATACCAGGAGTGGACAACATGCATGCATGCCATCTAAGCAGGGCAGTATTGGATCAGGTAGAATGATCCCTCAGTCAGAGGGTATTTCAAGGTATATGCATGCTCTGGGGGCTCCCAGACGTTTATCTCTTTGTGTCCCGCCACAACCGGAATGTTCCAAGATTTATATCCCAGTCCAGGGACCCTATATAACAGATGCACTGACCCCTAGGTCAGCTTTCAGGCTTCTCTATGCTTT
The DNA here is from genome assembly GCA_027917425.1 of Gastrophryne carolinensis. Classification (NCBI taxonomy): domain Eukaryota; kingdom Metazoa; phylum Chordata; class Amphibia; order Anura; family Microhylidae; genus Gastrophryne; species Gastrophryne carolinensis. Next base: position 344,588,006 of record CM051237.1, on the reverse strand, counting down.
CCCTCTGTTTCCACTCCTAGGTCGCGTAAAGCAAAGATTTAACACAGAGTCTGGTGGGTCTTTATTGCTTGGTGTGAATCCAGAGGTTTCGTTTGTAGGTTCTTCTCCGTCTCCAGAAATGGAATTTTTGTAAAAGGGCTTTGATGAGGTTTTTCAGTTGAGCATCCTAACGTGACATATGCTTTATCCATCTTTTTTCAGAAACCCGTTGCTGAGAATAAGCTTAAAAGGACAATTTTTTGCAAGGGGTCATCCATGTGTGATTTCCACAAAAGCCTCTTCTGTCTGTCTGGGACCTGAACTTAGTGTTTTCAGCCCTTCAGGGTACTCCCTTTGAACCTCTGGCAGAAGCTTCACTAAGGGTAATGACACTTAAGATCATCTTCCAAGTAGCAATAACCTCTGTCCGATTGGTTAGCAGTCTTATCGTTTAAACCTCCTTATTTAGTTCTGCACAAAGACAAGGCCTTTTCGGGTTACAGCCCACTCTACCCGAGCTATCGGAGCTTTCTGGACTTTTCAGCACCAGGCTTCGTTAGAGCAGGTATGCAAGGCTGCTACTTGGTCTTCAGTTCATACATTTGGTATATTTTATATGGTAGACACTAGAGCGGATGCTGCCTTTGGTAGAAAGGTATTACAGACAGTAGTAAGCGCTTCAGCTAAGGTTTGATTCTTACAATGGCTCACTCCTCACATAGAGGAATAAAGTCAACACTTGCAATCCCTCCCTGCATTAAGGGCACTGCTTTCAGAGGTCCCATTCGTTTCTGACTTCCTGACTCCCTGGAATGGAATATGAGAGAAATTACAATTCTGTGATTCTCACCTGTATAATTGTTTTCTTTCTTCTTTCACTGCAGGGTGTCAGGCCCTCCCTATTTTATAAGCTACTATATCCATTCCTCAGATGCCATAGTCCTAGTTGAGCTTGTAAATAGTTGATCAGCATGAAAAAAAAATATAAAAGAGGAAAATAAAGGAAAGAGGAAGAGAGAGAAGCTTTTCTAATCTCTCCTTGATTTCCAAATAACCATGGGGCTTCTTAGGATGCCTTATCATACCAGGCGGCTGTCTACTGCTTTTCAATTACTGGAGGGCAGCCAAAAGTATATATTGGCCAGGGGAAACCACAACTTTTATCTTGCAGTCCCCACCAGACGAGAGCTAACCCATCAGTTTCTGACTTCAGGAAGCCCTAGAGGGGATGAGGAGAGAAAACAATTCTACAGGTGAGAATCACAGAATTTTATTGTCAAGCCTGACCCATATGCCTCTCCTCCCTTTCCTGCAGCACATTGTAGATGTTGTAGGAGGTCTCTACATTTTGCCCTCCTTTCCATTTTATTGTTCCGCAAGTGCTTCACTGTGCTTCATTCCCGCAGCTGGGCCGGTTAATACTGGGGACCAGAAACTGCAGTGCATATTGCAAGAAAAGGTGAGTATGTTTGCATTGCAGTGCTATAGAGGGGTTAGGTGCTGATGGTATGTCTGTCTTGCAGCACCTTCTCCTGCATAAACCTTTGTATGTCAGTATGACATAATATCTGCCTTTTCCCACTTACCTAGGAGAAAAAGTTGAAAAAAAGACACATGGAAATATGGCAAACATGTAAGCCAACGTTTACATGACTGTTTATAAATAGATACAGGGGGGCGTGAGCAATGAAGAGCGTGTGATTGTGCTCCTGCTTTCAGACCCCATAGAAGGACCACTTACCGGGCGATCTGAGCAGCTACCAAAGGATGACCAGGCATGTGAAGAGCCACAGGCATCGGAAGGAAGATAGAGGTGCATCAGGCCGTCATTCCTCTGAAAAAATCAAGAAGATTGGAGAGGGCAGAGATTTCCAAGATGGCGGCGGCAGGAGTGTCCTGAGATAGCAGCGAGGAGGACGGAGTGAGCGCGGACTCAGCTTCCTATGAAGGCAGCGGTGAGAGCGGCGCTGAGCGGGGAAGGCTGTCAGATGCCTGCAGCGCTGCGACGCGAGACCCGGTGTGTGTCGGGGAGGCGGAGAACGCCTCACGGATGTGAGGAGCTGAGGGAGGGGTGTACCAAGATGGCGGCCGTGACCGCTCAGAACACGGCACCCGCAGAAGATGAGGCCCAACTGAAGAGAGCCGGACGGCACGGAGAGCAGGTAGGAGGCGATGGAGAGATGAGGGAGACCTATGTGAGAACGGAGCCAGAGCACAGAGAAGGGGGAGGCCCCAGCAGCAGCAGTGCTATGATGAGGGGGAGCTTCAAGATGGCGGCCGGGACCGCACTCAGTGACCTGCCCCAGCCCTCTGACCTGCATGATGTGGGATGGATCGTGAGCAAGAGCCACAATAGAGAGAAAACCCCAGCTGATCAAATTGGCCAAAAAATGCCAGCAGACCCACAGCATCGCAGCACAAGCAGTCAGGGGGCAGAGAGAGTACAATGGAATGACAGGTCTCCCCCGCTGCGTGCAGACACCCCAGACAGGGCCCTGAACGTAATGGGCACCCACAGAGGTTTTAGTCCTGGTGAGACAGCTGCAGAAGGAAGTAAAGTAAACCGTGATCACAGATGCAGATATGCCATGTCAGATATGGGTCAGTTTGCGTATACACCCAAAGCATTAGATAGAAGCGCACCCCTCCTTGTGCCCCCCCCCCCCACACTTTCTCAGCCATTGCCCCCTGAAGCGTTACCTACTGGCCTCCCTCAAAGATCGCCTAAGCCTCAGGAAGACATAAGAGCCGCGAGAGGTGTGACTAGTGCCGAGCCCGCTTTGTTGGGGTCTCCCGTGTCCCCGCTCCTGCCCTCCCCTGTCAAATCAATAACTGGGACTGGTGGCAGTCCTGCGCCGATGTCCCCCGTGGACCGCTGGATCTCACCCGTATTGACGCCGGTTGCGATTAATGAGTGGAGAGTCACGTCGACGCCTGATGTACCTGAATCTGGGGACCCCAGTGACCAGCAGATCCGCTTGGAAACTATCTCCCTATTGAGAGGGATGCCAACTAAAACGGATTTTGAGAAACTGATTGAGAAATATGAAGCGGCCCACAAGGGTGAAATCACTGCGGTTAGACATGAAGTCTCTGAGGTCCAATCTAGAGTAAATGTTTTGGAAAGAGCTGGCACGTCAACTGATGACCGAACGAGAGCATTGGAGGAGCGCTGCAACAAGCAAGAAGCATTTATTAAAAACTGCCACTTACATCTAGATGATCTGGAAAACCGCAGCAGGCCGAATAACCTAAGAATTAGAGGCGTCCCGGAGTCCCAACATGAAGAGGATTTGAGAGCTGTGGTGACAGCCATCTTTAATGGTATCCTGGAGAGAGATCCGTCCACTTCAGTTGTTTTGGATTGGGATATAGTCTGTAAGGTTCACCTCTTCACAGTTAAAGAAGAGATCCTGAGGAAGGCCTGGTTTAGAAAGGTAAAGAGGTCCAGATCCTCCAAGATTTGTCTACGCACACGCTCCAAATGCGAAGGGTAATGAAGCCCCTGCTTGACGTCATCATAAGCAAAGGAGCCACATATAGATGGGAATTCCCATTTCATCTGATTGTCAGAAGTTTGCGAGGTGTTTTCCACATCGAGACCTGGAGGAGCTGTTCGACTTCTTACAATGTGACCCCGTTGCCGTTCCAGATTGGCTGGACCCGGGGGCGCTGCCCCTTCGGCCGCGATCTACTAGCAAGAGGAGCAATGGTCCGAGGAATGGTCTCAAGCATCTTAGAGGCCAGCTGAAGCATCCTGCGGAAGCTGGAAGAAGGGCTCCTCTTGATGGTGCACTCCCTGATCATAGATCGGTGGAATCTAGAGCTGCCGGGTCCAGAGGTTCCCTCTCTCCCCTGGTCCGTCTGTCTGGGGAGGGAGAGGGAACGAGGGCCTGAAAGGTGCCTAGTGGCTTGTTATGCCATAACACTCCGGTAAAGATCTCTGTCTTACTGTGGAATGCCTACCCTCTTCCTTTGTGAAGGGGGATTATCCTGAGTATTGCTATCGCGTTATCTTAATGGTTTGATGGTTGCACGGGTCTGGGCCGGGGAGACCCCTTGACCCTCCTGCACATAGGCACGCACCTGAGTGGCGGAATCCCCAGTGGACATAACTGGGTTGATGTTGTGCCTGATGGTGCGGGTTGGGGCAGGGGGACTCTCCTTCGGCACGGGCTCTGATATTAATAACGCTTTGCCTTGTTTAAGCTGGGTTCTTTTTCTTGTCGCCCGGCTGCTGGGAGAGATGTGTCAAAATTTGTCGAGAAGCGCTGGGCTGATGTTCTTGATCGCGCTTCTCCTCTTTGTCGGACGCAGCACCCCCAGTAGGTTCAGTCCAGGGGCCGCTTTGTGACCCCATAGGCTGCAGGCGCCCCCGTTGTGGGGTGAGTTAGACTTGTTTAGTCTTTTGTTAGTTCTTATTTAGTCCCCCACCCCCCTTACCCGTACCTTCCCTGCCCCTAGACCTCCCCCAACCCCAGCCCCTCTCACCTCCTGTCCCAGAAGCGGATTCCCGGGTATTGTTAGGTGCATCGTCTGTGGGAGCTTTGGCCACTGGCCACTAAACAATATGACTGAAATCCGAGTGGTGTCCCTTAATGCCAAGGGCCTTAACAGTCCCGAAAAGAAATCTCTTGTGCTTGGGAACCTGAGAAGTCTGAGAGCGCAGGTGGCCTTTATACAGGAGACCCACTTTAAAGTTAAAAACCCACCCTTGTTCGGCAACAGATACTTTACGAGATCTTATCATAGTTACTCCTCTAATTCCAGGGCCAGGAGAGTAAGTATCATTTTGGATGCGGCCCTCCCCTGGGAATTGGGGGACTTCCTTACGGACGAGGAAGGAAGGTGGATCTTCCTTAAAGGGAAGATTGCCTCCTGCAGCTTTACGTTCACAAATGCGCACATATGTGGCGAACGCGGGTCAGGTGGCTTTTTTGGGGAAAGTACTTGAAGTGTTATCTTCATTTAAAGAGGGCGAGCTTATACTGGGGGGGGGGGGGGGGGGGGGGGGTTTAATATGGCCCTGGACCCCCTCCTGGATACCTCCTAAAGGGTGCCCGCATGAGTCCTATGCCAGACTTTAAAAGTTGAAAGGCCTGCTCGCTCAACATCAGCTGGTTGGCCTCTGGAAGATCATTCACCCACATGAGCGACTACACCTACTATTCTCCGCCTCACGGGTCTTATTCTAGGATAGATTGGTTCTTGGTACCCCATGCCTCCCTGTGCCGAGTGTCTAGTGCTTCTATAGGCAATATAACGGTCTCTGATCATGCACCCATTACGTTGACTGTTATTTGTCCGCAGCCTGTCCCGAGGAGCTGGTCTTGGAGGCTAAATGCTTCACTGCTCGATGACCAGGCCGTCTTAGCGGACGTGCAGACGGAAAATAAAAACTTTTTCATACTAATTTGACACCAGACATAAGCCCGGGGACCCTGTGGGAGGCCCATAAATACGTCATCAGGGGGGTTTTCATAAAAGTAGGAACTAGAATCAAGAGGGATAAAGTGGAGCAGGTGAAGAAACTAATAGGGGAGATTGGGGTTTTGGAAAGAAAACACAAGGAGTCTCTTGGCCACATTGACCTCTCTGAGAGAAAAGCTCAAAATACTTTGCTGTGACAAAATCAAGGTGCAACTTGTCGGGAGACAAATGGGAAGCTGTTGACGCGAGCATTGAGAGAAAAAAAGGCTAGAACGTATGTTCCAAAGATTACTAAAACGGAAGGACAGGTTACGCACCTGTTTAGCGAAATTGGGGAAGTGTTCCGCAGCTATTACGCACGCTTGTACAATCTCCAGAAACAATAGAGGCCAGATGCTGAGGGGAGAGTAGACCAGTATATAGCGGACTCGGGAATGCCTAAGCTACCGAGGGAGGTATTGGAGGAGCTTGAGGACCCCATATCTGTGACTGAACTTCAAAAGGTGGTATCGGGAGCAGCAAATGGGAAAGCACCGGGACCCGATGGCCTGAGCCCACAATACTATAAGAAACTGTTCCTAATCCTGGCCCCTAAACTCTTGAGCGTCTTTAACTCCATTAAGGATGGGAAGACTTTCCCGGCGGACACTTTGAGAGCACATATCTCTGTTATCCGGAAGAAGGCAAAGACCCTACCCAGTGCGCCGGTTATAGGCCTATCTCCCTCTTGAATACTGATTTAAAATTGTTTGCTAAGATTTTGGCCTCTAGGCTCTCTCCTCATCTTCATCACGTGATTGGGCTGGACCAGGCAAGATTCATGGCACACAGGGAGGCAAGGGATAATACGGTAAAAGTACTGAACTTGATCCACTTAGCACAGAGGAGGGGGATACCTTCGCTCTTACTAGCGACGGACGCTGAAAAAGCCTTTGATCGGGTAGACTGGGAGTTCATGCGGGCCACGATCAGACATGTGGGGTTTGGCCCTAACATGGCTAGCTGGAGGTTTGTATGACTCCCCATCCGCCGTGGTACGTGTGAATGGTGTTCTCTCATCCCCCTTTAAGATTACTAATGGGAAGAGACAGGGCTGCCCACTCTCGCCCCTAATCTTCATACTCACCTTGGAGCCCTTTCTTTGTCGGATCAGGAGAAACCCAAACATTAAAGGTCTAACTAATGCCCCTGCCCACTACAAGGTTGCTGCCTACGCAGATGACCTACTCTTTAGCCTAACCTGCCCTAAAGTGTCCCTCCCAAATCTCATGTCGGAACTGAAAGTATTTGGCGAGCTAGCAGGCTATAAGATTAATTATCAAAAGTCTGAGGTTCTCAAAATCAACATTCCCTTAACACGTTTTCGAGCCATACAGAACTCATTTCCGTTTAAATGGGCGAGAGATAGTGTCACCTACTTAGGCACGACGATAGGCAGTAACCTGACAAAAATCTTTGCGTTAAACTTTCCGCCACTTTTGAGGAAATTTGAAGAGGAAATAGCCAGGTGGGGGAAAGCTAGGTTGTCATGGTTTGGCAGATGCAATGCCACCAAAATAAATTTACTCCCGCGCTTGCTATATGTGCTGCAGGCTCTCCCGGTGGCAGTCCCTCAGAGCTTCTGAAGGAAGGCCAGAGCGCTCTTTATCAGGTTCATCTGGGGGGGCAAGAAGCCCAGACTAAACAGAACCCTACTTTCATGGTCCAAGGAATGTGGAGGGCTGGGCTTTCCTGATCCTATTAGGTACCTTGTTGCGGTCCGCCTTAACAGGATCGTAGACTGGTGTTTACATAGAAGTCATAAACAATGGGTGAGTCTGGAGCGGGGATTTCTCGGGGTTCCGATTACTGCGCCCCCCTGGCTACGTATATCAGATATCCCTCCGGCAGCTAAGCATCCCACAATAGGGGCCACTGTAAAAGTATTTCAGCGGGACACTGGGACATTTCCCCTGCTCCTTCCCCAATGCTTCCAATTCTGGGTAATCCTAGATTTCCCCCAGGCAACAAAGGGTCAAAGGCGAAAGAATGGAGAGAGGCGGGCGTTTACAGAGCGTCACATTTCTGGGCGGAAAGAGGCTGGGTGAATCTGAAGGATCTAGCATCCGTCGGAGGCTTAACGGAATGGTCAGACTGACAGAGTAGCCAGTGCATTCATTTTCTGCAGTCACTCCGGGAATACTCTGATGGGATGAGGAAGCTGACGCTCTTTGAAAGCCTTTGCTCCAGTAAGCAAGCGGTTAAGCATACCCTGTCGTATATACATAAATTGCAGGCCTCACCCCCGGAGGGAGCAGTGCCCTCTTTTCTTGGGAAATGGGAGAGTGATCTTGGTATCTCCTTCACACCTGACCAACGCAGGAGATTACTCGCTATGCCGCACAAAACCTCCATCTGCACTCGCTATCAAGAGTGCAACTATAAACTTTTATCACGATGGTACAGAGTACCGGCATCGATAAGCAAGTGGTGCCAGGATGTCCCACATAACTGTTGGAGGTGCGGCAGGCGAGGGGAGATATGATGCACATCTTCTGGGATTGCCCCGCCCTTAGGCCCTTTTGGGTTTCAGTGAGGCGCCTAGCGAGTGAGGTGATGGGAATGGAGGTAGCCGATGACCCAGCTTCCTGTCTCCTTCACATGTTGGCTGCTCCGCTGAAGTGATAAAAGAAATCCTGTGTCATCTTCTGAACGCGGCTAAGATTTGTATTCCCCAAAAATGGAAAAGCTCAGACCCCCCCTCGATCGATTCTAAGGGTCAATGAACTCATGCGATTTGAGAGTGTGATCCTCTCCCGGGATAATAAGTTTGATAACTTCACATGCACTTGGTTTGACTGGTTAAGATTTTCTGAATCAGATGAGTGTCTTATGCTGCTAGGTGAGGTCAGGAGGCCACCCCCCCCCCCCCCCCCCACACACACACACACACACACACACACACACACACACCCTCCCTTGCTCTCTCATTAGTAGTTTGTCTGTAGGGACCGGAATCTAACTGTTGACTGTGACATGCTGTTAAACATAACTGACATTATCTGGATATGTTTGATCCTTTTGCTACTGTATACATGTGTTGTTGTTCTACAGTCATACTACTTTTGGCATGTTTGTACCTTAAATAAAGAATTTATTAAATAAATAAATAGATACAAATATGAAAATTTCACTTCTGACTGTTCCATAACCTTTTTAAACCTACCAAGCTAGTTTCTAAAAAATACAAACCATGAGTTGCAGAACTAATGTACTTGGACTGCATGCCTATAAATGTATACACCTTTTCTTATGGGATGCTGTGCAAGTATATGCCGGGCAGCTGGTATAGGTTTATAGCCAGTGCACTTGATATTTAGTTTGACATGGACTAGGAAGGTGGACATTTGAATAGTATACCACATTCCCGTGTTTCTTGTGCAGGGCACATATTGTACTAAAGTGTGTAACGATACTGGGAAATTATGCTTTGTTTATAAATCCAAACTTCTAGTACAGCAAGTTTTTTATGGCTTTATGCTAGTCTGATTAAAGAAAAATGCACATCGAGAATAGGTCTAAGCTTTATTAGTCTTCTTTTTTCTTTAAGGTTCAAAAGCAGTGTTTCAAAGCCGAATCCCATTAAAGGCTTTGGGAAAGGGGAAATTTAGAAAGAAAAAACTTCTTCCCCCATTTTATTAAATTTAAAATTTGAGCACTATTGCGGAAATGTGTAATATCAAAAATCCATATAAACATGTTGGCTAATGAGAAGAGGGGTCACTTATACACCAAAACTGAATAAAACTTGCTTGCGGTTTATTTTCCCATGGTAGGAATATGATCTAGGGGTGACAGGTTGGGTGTATCGGGGTGACAGAACCTGTTACCCCTGATTTCTGCTTCCATTAGAATAAAAAATAAATAAAAAGCCTCTGATCTCTGCTCCCGCCATCTAGCATATTTATATGGATTTTAATAATTGGGCTGTTTTTCGTGATAGGGCTCCTTCAAAAAAGGTTTTCACCCCTCCCGGGGCTCAGAAGCTAGACGGCTAGCTGGCCTCTGCCCATGGCTTCATATAGCTTTAAAACCCACTTCAATCATAATACAAAGCTGTATCTTTTTCTTTATATATGATGCAAAACTTCAATAAAAAAGATATTGAACTAAAATAATTGTCTAATGTGCCTTATATTTCATTTTTAGGATGCTTTGAATGCTCTTACTGAAGCTGAAACAATAACTGATGGCTTAACAACCCAGCTCAATGACCTCTGCAGGTTCTCGAAGGATTTAAGTACATATTCTGCTAAAGTGTCTGCTCTGATAACAGAGTACAACAGGTATATTTTATAGTTTTTTTGAACAGCTCTCTATCTGGGTCCAAGCTTATAGTATTATCACTGGACGATGATCTATTATCACTGCTTTGGGACCCTGATCTGAGGCAATATGGTAGCTGCTGCTGATGAGGAAGACCCAAAGGGATTAAAGTGGACCAACACCCAGGGGTGATCGGCCCGGAAATCTATAAGATTCCCGGGCCGATCACCTCCCACCCCGCGGGACATCCGAGATCGGGATGTCCCGCGGGGTGAAACCCCCCAGAAACCCCAAAAACATCTTACCTGACCCGCCGCCGCTTCCGCCGCTGCCGCCTCCCGCGCGCCCCTCCAGACGTGCGCGCGCCCGCGCCGGCCCTCTGTGAATGGCCGGCGGGGGCGCGCGCGCGCCGAGAGTGACGCGCGGGAGGCGGTGGCGGCGGAAGCGGCTTGGACGTTCCTGATCCCCGCCTGGACGTTGGCGGGGATTGGCTGCGGCGTTCACGTGGGAGCGTTGAGAGGTGAGTTTTTTGGGGTTTCTGGGGGGTTTCACACAGCGGGGCACCCCCGATCGGGGTGCCCCGCCGAAGTGGACCAAAACCCAGGATAGTCAAAATCCTGGGTGTTGGTCCACTTTAAGTCAACAGATTTACTTTCAATACATTTTTATTAAATTGTATCAGAGTACAACACATCCATTTTAGTTTAACAGGCATGGTACTCTCAATCTCAATACAAAGAGCACTAAAATATTGTAAAGATCTATATAAAGCAAACTTTTCCATCAAGCAATTAATATATGATCACAGCATCACTGCCAAATGTCAAATGAGAAAGGGACGGTGTAGGAGAAAGGGAACAGGGGCCATGCTGACAGGGTAAGCCTGCTGAGCAATATGTACATTTGTATCTAAATAAAGGACCTTGGAGTACATCAGTCATGGGTCCCATTTTTTTCCCTCCAGACAACTGTGGTGGGGACAAGAGGGCGGGAAAGCAGCTGCCAAGTGAACATAGTTAGACCCTGCAGGCCAAGTATTCAGTAGAGTCAAGAAAGAGATCCATTGGGAACTGGTCTGCATAATTTTTGAAGTTTAGTTGTGTAAGGATGTGATGTTAAGTCTTCCATGCGATACAGTTAATTTACTCTGGTTAACCAGGATGCACACACCTTTGATTTAGAGTTATTGGAAAGGCTAAGATATACATAGGAAAATCTCCTGTTGTCCAGGTTTTGTGGTTTTAGATGACAATGTGGATCTCTTGCAGGAAGACCACCTGCAGCCTGCAACCACACATAGCTCATTATCATAGAACGTATTTGGGAATATTAAGACCATTGGCATTGAGAGAGAGACCTTTTGAGGAATGCCACGATGGCCACTCAGTAAAAGGAAATAAGGAGGGATAGGGTGGGGGTTGAAGCATGGAAAGGGAGGCGGAAAAAGTAAGTGGGTTAGGGGTTATGAAAGGTAGGGAAACTAAACTTAACTTCTATATAGATCCCACTTGAGATATCCCGACAGACATTCCTGTGGCAGATACCATAAGGCCAATTAACTTAAAAGTGGTTGAATATGACAGGCAGAAATAATCCAAGATGTAGGTACATATAACCATAATAACAATAAGACAATAAAGACCGTAGAGACTGCCCACCCGCAATCAGACAGAGTTAATGCCATGTTAGAACAACCCATAGGTTTTTGGGTCAGGACGGGGGCACGGACGCCGGCACAGGGGGACCCAAGAGGCAGCCCAACACATTGGAAGAGTAGTGGGTCCATTTGGATATCCCTGAGGGTGTGATTGGGAATGAAAATAAGTTATGGTGAGGCCCCGGTCAATTATGGATGGGGGGAATCCATCCACCGATTCTAAATACACCTTCTTAAGGAGGGTGACACCCCCCCCCCCCCACCTTTGGGCCATGGAAGCATGAGCAAGGTAGTCCCCCCCCCTTCGCTACCCTTGTGCGCCCGACACCCTGGGCCCCAGATGGAGCACACCTGGTCTGACATGAGACCCAGTGAGAACCTCATTCCGAAAGGCACTGCCCCTCCCCGCCATGCTGCACCCCCCTTCTCATCAAATGCGGGATAATCTGGGGGGAGGCCATAGCCCCTGGCCCTGTCCCAGAAATGTGGAGGGATGACATGGGTGGAAGTAGCCGTGAAGAAAGGCCCCACACCACCCTCACACCACCCACGCACAATCAGCATCCACCATACAGGTAGCAGCATGAAAAGAAGAAATATGCCACCCTATTTTATTAATAAAAAGGGAGTAAAGTTGGGTACTCAATCTCAAGTTGAAACATACTGGCTTAGAAATTAAGTGAACCAATCTAGAGATCTTTGTTTCTCTTCCACTGGAAGTCTCTGGTGCTCAGACCCGAAATAAAGTCAGGATTATGAAATATCAGGGGGAGCTTGGGAGTATTGTGATCTGAGAGTGCCTGAGTGCATTGGTATATCCCAGACTATCAAGGAATTAAGAATGTGGAGGCAGGAATGTAACATGGGTGTTAAAAGCACAGCGGCCCATGGGTATTGTCTCGAGTCTCCCTATGGCCTGTCTGCTTCTGTTTGGGAGGAGGTTCATCTTTAAAGCAGATATCTTCCCGAACCATGAACCAAGTGTTATTCAATAAATTGTAAAGAGCTTTCTGTCAATTTAGTATACTCTACACAGTATAAAAGTTCTTCAGGTAAGATGGACCAAAACATCCCCTGAAATGTTCCACCCATCAAAAGTACCTTTTGGCAATTTTTGCTGTTTCTGCTTTATTCTGCTCCTTGCTCTTGTGGTGTTAATGCCGCTTGCCTCACAGAGAGGGACAGCCAAAAAATAATCTGTGTTTTAGGAAAAGTTGGTGAAGGGAGTATTGGCAGTGGTTTTGACCAAATGTAATTTACAAGTTCAGTGGGTTTTGGTCCACTTTAAAGCCCAGTCAAATGCACATGGGGAAATCCCTCATTAAAGCGTTACCAAACCTAAGACAAAAAAACACAAAAAAGGCACTTAAACCGGACCTTCACCATGATTTATTGAAAAGCCCAAACCCTTAAAAAAATATTCCCCAGCATCTAAAGTTAATATATTTTAAGTTTTTAGTCACTTACATATTATTCTTTCCCCCACTGGACTGCAACTCTGTTTAGGACTTTAGGATACGGGTGCTGCCATCTTGACTCAGAAGCATCACACTTACTGAGGAGAGTGGGATAAAGTGCAGGGGGTGGGTTATAGCTGTGCTTTGCTCAGACAGAGCAAAGCTGGGGTCAGGAAAAGGTCAGCAATCCCAGAATGCAGAGCAGCACAGTCAGAAGGCACTTCCTGTTTGCAGGCTGCCTGACGTTCCATGAGCCGCCATCTTGGATGTTTAAAGGCTCATAACATGCAGCAGATGCAGGTAGGATGATGTACAGGGTGTGTGAAACATATAAGATAGGCTCCTTTTCAGAGCGAAGGACCGCTTCAACTTCTCTCACGTGCAGCAGCTTCAGCTCTGCCCGCTGATCATCCAAGTTTCCGAGAACGAGGGGTAGAGATGTTCTGTGTCCCACGACTAACTGCGAGCGACCTCATTCGCTGTTCATCTTAGCATCACAGCTTCCACCAGTTGTGCTGGTCACTGTGCACTGCGTATTCATTGCAATGGAGGGGCAATCCTAGCACACCCCTTAATTGCAATGAATGGACATCACTGTGCATCTAGTTTCTGATCGTCATACTGTCCGGGACGCCCTGCATCGGAGAGTCTTTATTAGGTTTTTTTTATTGGGGGGGGGGGGTTAAATAACATTTCATCCTGATATATTTTGTCGAGTTTCTGCCAGTATTTTATTTTATCACATCTTAAACTTTGTTCTTTGTTCATAAAGACTTTGCTTGCAAGCTTCCAAGGGCTGCCAAACTAAAGAGCAAGCATTGCATCAGAGATTCCGCATGGCATTCCAAGACTTTCAGCAGTGGCTTGTAAATGTGAAAGTCATGACTGCCAAGTGCTTAGATGTTCCTGAAAATGTCACTGAAGTATCTGCTAGTCTGGACAAAATTCAAGTAAGAATATATCAATGGCTTTGTGATTTTATTTCAATGAAGATATGGAATAGAGCACGTATTCTTATGCAATGACTGTTAGTTTACAGTTAATAGATTAATAATTTATAAGAAATCAAACATAACCTTGATGTTTCAAATCTTCCACTCCTATTTAAAACACTGGGAATACCTCTGAATAAGAACTTTTTTTTTTTTAATAAAATCAGGCTAAACATTAAAATGTCTGTGTCATTTTGTGTTTCTGACACCATATAACTATTTTGTTCAGGAATGCCTCTCCAACATTGAAAGTGGACAATTAAAGCTACAGTTAGTAATATCTAGAGGTGAACTCTTATGCTCCATTATGCCTCAGGAGAAAGTTTCAAATTTTCAGCAAAAGATCCATACAGCAAAAAGTAATTTGAAAAGCTTCATCTCATCCATTCATCAAAAGGAATCTGCCTTACAGGTGCACATTTTGATCTTTTTAATCTCTCCTTTGGGCCTCAAATGGGTCGTTTCTGAAAACATCTAACGCTGGCCTTGTGTAGATAACACGTGTTCACAAGTGAAGTGGATGGTTGTATTACCTATACCGAGACACTGCCTGTGCTATATATTGAATGTGTGAGTTTAGATAAAGGACAAATATAGGACAAATATCTAGCCAGTGAAGCCTTTCTAACAATGGTATGACTGGTGGGTAAGGAAAGATGGAGAAGGACCCTTTCTTTTGATTCAAAGCATCTAGGCAAGAAAATATTAAATTGGGGAGGTGGTATGATGTGCTGTAGCTCAAAACTACTACTCTTCCTGTCATGACAGTAGCAAGCAAAGTGGCATTACATTTGTATAACGTTTATAACCTATAACCTACAGTTCCAGCAGTGTTCAAAGTTACATAGTTAATACAGTTGAAAAAAGACATATGTCCATCAAGTTCAAACAAGGGGCGGGGTTGGGGAAAGTCTTACATGATTCTTTATAAAGAAGATTATTTATTCCTCTTATCAGTTTGGTGGCTCTTCTCTGTACCCTTTCCAAAATCAGGGCATCCTTTCTGTGAATGTGTGCCCTTAACTGGATGTCATATTCCAGTTGAGGGCACACAAATGCCTTGTAAATAGGCAATATTACATCCCTATCCTGTGATTCCATGCCTCTTTTAATGCATGATAGCATCTTGGTACCCTTGGAAGCAGTTGCGTGTCCGCAAGGACATATGTGACCTGCAGATTATTAGACCCCCACGATCATTACTTTATATTTATCCACATTGAACTTGCCCAAGCACTCAGTGCCCAAGTCAGCCTGAAGCTTGTGAACATCTTCAATAGACATGCTACCTGTCTTGGTGTCATCTGCAAAACAGTAACCGTGCCATTAATTCAATCTTCTATATCTTTTTTAAACAAGTTGAATACTATTGGACCCAGAACTGAACCCTGGCTTACACCACTTACAACTGGGGGGATATTTAGAATAGGTGTCATTACCACATTAATCCAGTACACAAACTGTTTTTTCTAACCCTGAAAACCTCCAATTCACAAATGAGTTTCTTTGAGGGAAAGTGTCAAACGAGGATACAAAATCCAGAAAAACTATATCTACTCTGTCCAGGCTTCTACTCGCTTCTTTATAGAAGCCAATCAGGTTAGTTTGGCAGCTTCTGTTCTTAGTAAAACTGTGCAGGTTGTCACTTAATGTTATCCATATTCACTTAAACTTGTATGTAGTCCCTTAAGAGCCCCTCAAGCAATTTTCCCACAATGGATGTTAAACCGGACCTTCAGCGTGATTTAATGAAAAGCCCAAACTCTTAAAAAAATGGTTCCCCAGCATCTAAAACTAATATATTTTATGTTTTTAGTCACTAACTTATTATTCTTTCCCCCACTGGGCTGAAACTCTGTTCAGGAATTTAGGATACAGGCGCCGCCATCTTGACTCAGAAGCATCACACTTACTGAGGAGAGGAGAGTGGGATAAGGTACAGGGGGGCGGGTTATAGCTGTGCTTTGCTCAGACAGAGCAGAGCTGGGGTCAGGTAAAGGTCAGCAGTCCCAGAATGCAGAGCAGCACAGTCAGGAGGCACTTCCTGTTTGCAGGCTGCCTGATAAGATGGCTGCTTCCATAAGCCGCCATCTTGGATGTTTAAAGGCTCATAACATGCAGTAGATGGAGGTAGGATGATTTTTAATGTGGAGAATTTGTATGTACAGGGTGTGGGAAACATATAAGATAGACTCTTATTCAGAGTGAAGGACCGCTTTAAGCATACAGGTCTTTAATTACCCGGAGAAGGCCTAGAGCCCTTTTTTTTAAAAATGGGCACCACATTTACCATGTATCAACCCTTTGGTACTGTACCAGTTTTTAGTGAGTCTTAAAAGATTAAGAACAGAGGGATATAAATAATTGAGCCTGGTTCTTTACAAACTCTTGGGTGAAGTCCATGAGGCCCTGGAGTCCTATTCACATTTGAATTATTTAGCCTTCCAAGTTTAGCCAGTTCCCCATTATTATTAGTTAGGGGACATACCTGTTCTGATCTTGTTTAAAGTGAACCAACACCCAGGATTTTGACTATCCTGGGTGTTGGTCCACTTCCCCGGGGCACCGCCCGGCTATGTGAAACCCCCCAGATTTCCTGATAAAACTTACCTCACCCTGCTCCTACGACGCATGCACGGACGCTCGTCCGATCAGCACGCTTGGAGCCGCTGAGGTATGCGTGCCAAAGCGGCGTCAAACCTCAGCGGCTCCGAGCACGCTGGCGGACGCATATCGCGCTTCCCTCTAACAGGGAGCAATTCACAATTGGTCAGCGCGGACACGCGCCCTGCTAGAGAGAAGCACGAGATGCGGCCCACGCATGTGCCGTTGGACCAGGTAAGGTAAGTGCATTGGGCATCCTGGGGGGTTTCACACAGCGGGGCATCCTGATTTTGGATGCCCCCGGGGGTAGGGATTGGATCGGCCCGGGAATCTATCACCCTGGGTGTTGGTCCACTTTAATAAAATAAATTGCAGCAAGCTGGTAAAAGTACATTCAATGCTGACATGCTCATTCTTTACATAGTACAGCATGATTTTATCCCCCCTGCCACCTCTGTATTCTCAACCTATCCAAATCCAAAAAAATAAGTTTTAGCTAGTTGCCCTTTGTAAGCGCCATATAAAGACTGGGCATGTTTATGTACTGCAAAACGTAGGGGCATACTTCTTTGAACAAAGCTGGCCAAAACCTGCGTAGTTGCATCAAAATGTTATTGTGCTTAGAAGTGCAAAAAGAAAACAAGTGATTCTTGTCCACTTGTTTGCACTAGAAATTGATGGACAACTGCTAGCAAGATATGTTGCAGTCTCTTAGTAACCCAGTATTCAACAAAGTTGAATAGCATGTACCTCAAGCATGTACAGCATGTACCTCAACAGGGCTTAGAAGGACTGTAAACCCAGCACATGCTGGGAGAACCTCTCATTATCCACCACTAGATCAGCATTAAGTAGGGTTGGATATGTGTTTTATAAATTATTTTTAATGCAGGGTTTTAAAGTGAGTCTAAAGGCAAAAGTAAAACAAAAACAAACAGCAGCTTACCTTACCAAATGTTCCTCCAGCACTGTCATTCTTCTCAGCTTGGTGCGGTGAGCAAGGAAATTCCCTTCCTCTCTTCAGTCCATCAATCAAAATCAAGGTCACATAACGGAACCACGACCCTTCCCTGCCTCTGGCTTAAATGAGAAGCTATGAAGCTCTAACCCCTCCCTCTCCCCCCCCTGCCCAGCCTCCTCCTACCATCGCTGGGCTGAGGGAAAGATGCTGCTGCCCTTGGTGATCGGGCTGGGAGATAGATGCCGCCGGTGGAGAGGAACCTGCCTATCTGCCTGCAGGTATAAAAACCCATGCCCTGACCCATCCGCCTACCTACATATATGCTTGCGCATGCACTTTGGGAGTGCGGGCATGTGCGTTTTGTTGTAGTGCGGAGATGCACATGTGTGTTTGGGAGCACGGGCATACATTTGCGCACATGCATTTTGCGCATGTGTGTTTGGGAGTATGTGCATGGGTATTTGGGATTGTGCCCTTGTGTGGCTGGTCTAGGCTAGGCTCCAATCTCACAACAAGAGTGAAGGGAAGAAGCACAGCCAGGGTGTCTGAAGCCAGTTCTGGGAATCGTACAGACCCTGCCCATTATGTTGATTATTATGCAGTATCACAGATCCAAGGGCCACGTCCACCTTTTTCAGAATAGAAATCATGAGGTGAAAATTTAAACCTCGATATCTAGGCCATTTATTCTTCAGCTTAACGGAAAACCGTTTTAGGACTGTGCCAAATGTAGCTCGACACAATGGTGTAACAATTGCCTTTAATATCACCTTAATAATCGTTGATTTATCTTTACATAATTTTTTTTTTTACAACAAAGAAGGTATAGTGTGTAGGATGTAGAGACTGGGAAAGAGTGGACCGGCCTTCATTGGCATTTACGCTTGCTCTTGTCATATTCTAAGTATGCAGCACGTCTTGCTCCAGATAATGATTCATAACATCTGGGGTATACCTCCACAAGAGGGCGATTTACTGCAGAGATGGCAAAAAGAGGCCCCTCCCGGTCCATATATCCCCGGAACCTCCAACTAATTCCCCAGTTTCTTCTCTGCAGTGGGCTGCGAAGGACAAGATGATGGCTTCTCTTCTCGCAGGTGAGCCAGGCCTGACCCCTGGCCCTGTAGTACTATTCCCACCCGTTCCACCTTTTATTCTTCCTCCCAGCCTTGGCTGCGTGGTCGGGTGATGGTAGGCTGCACCTATCAGAGGTGCTTTATTAGGAGCTTGCTCCACTGCAAATCCCCCACCAAAGGGTAGGCGGTCCAGGTTTTGGTGATCCTGAATTGGGATGCCCCGTCCGCTTAGCCCTCCATGACCTTCTTGGGTGTCCTTATGGGCATACTACTATTCCCCCTTCTCCCACTTCCCCGGTTCGTCGGCGGGGGGGGGGGGGGGGGGGGGGGGGGGTGGGGGTGAGCGTCTGCGCCCGGTCTGTGCTTCTGCTTTTGTGTGAGTGCTTGCTTCACAGTACTAGCAATGCTGTGGCTGCGTTTGGCATACTAGCGCTGGCACTCTAACAGCCCTTCTCCTCTCCCCGGGTCATTTTTAAATTCTCCCGCCGCTGACTCGCGGGCCCTGCGGCGTCTGCGGTGACGTCACTCCGGGGCCTGCTGTGCTGGGATTGGCTGCGGGGTGGCTCCTATTGGTCTGTCCCCGCGCTTCCTGGAGGGGGCATGCCTTAGCGCTTGTGCGTGTTCTGCAGCTCTCCTCATGCGGCCCGCCCCTTCAGAGCCCTCCAGCGCCATCTTGCCCTGCTGCCTGGACGATTGCAAGCTCTTCTGCGGTCCGTGAGTGCCCCAGCAGGCCTGTATTTGATATTGTTATCCAATTTTTTCTTCTGTATTACTAATGGGGTGTAATGTCTTATGTCTTACAGGCGGGAAAACTGTTTTAGAGGTTTCTCCCGGTCCTGTGCCCTCTATTTGTTCCCTGTAACTGTATTTGAGGCCTGAATAATTTAATCCTCCCACTATCCTAGCGGACATTTGGGGCATCCCAGGTAGCTGTACAGCGTAATTCCTATTGGCCAGTTGTGCCACCAAAAATCACCATATGGAGGCTTCACAGGATATTGTACAAGCCCGGCTGTGTGTGGTGTGTGGGGCATGCCCTGTGAGCGATGATGTGCGTGTCTGTGCACCCTGCACCCAGCAGGCGCTTGCACGGCACTCTGGGCTGCCTGTGTCTGGGTCTGTGCCCACCATGTCTTCTCCTACACCCCCTCGCTTGATCATGACTCCCAGTGAGATCAATACTAGTGGGGAGTCTCAGCCTGATGTGTCTTCCAGGCTGGCCAACATTGAGAGATTGATTGTTAGCTCTGCGGCCCGTAAGGCTCCAGCTAAAAGACGGCACGTGGTACCTGCTGCGTCAGCCTTTCCTTTGGAGACTGAAGATTTCCTTGATTTATTTGACTATACCCCACTTGAGGAAGGGGAATTATTCTCAGATTCAGAATTTTCTGATAATCAGCATTACCTTGGCGCTGATGCTGATGACACCCATAGACTTTTGACTCAAATCTTTGAAGTGCTCTCCATTTCCCTTCCTGCTGCGGCACCCAAGCAACAGGGGGAATTGTTTGGTACTGCAAAGCCACGTTTGGAATTTCCAGAACAGGCACATTTCAATAATCTGGTTCTTAAAGAATGGGAGCGGCCTAGCCTGCTTCCTGGTATCACTAAGGGATGGGATAAAAGGTACCCCTTTCCCTCGTATGTTATTAAATGTTGGTCAACTCCCCCATAAGTGGATGCCCCTGTGTTAGGGTTGTCTAACACTTCGGTGGTGGTGCATTCCCCTACTAGATTCCACTACCTTGAAGGATAGTGAGGACTGGCGTATTGACCAGCTGGCTTCCCATGCCTTTGCCTGTGCTGGATCATCCCTGCGCCCGGTCTGTGCTTCTGCTATTACTGCAGTGGCCATTCGGACTCTGTTCAAGGGCCTTTTGGAAGGCTCTTCCGATAATTCTTCTAGTGCCAAATTTAGAGCCTTATCACAATGTGAGATGTTTATCGCTTATATTCTTTCTGCCTTAGATGACACCATTAGGATGTGTAGCAGGACCTCGGCTCTGGTTGTTCCTATTCGCCGCTCGGTCTGGCTACGCCAGTGGGCGGCGGACAATGCTGCTAAGAAGGCTCTCACAGGGCTACCCTTTAAGGGGCTGCTCCTTTTTGGTGACCGTTTGAACCTTTCTGCTAAGGGAGGTAAGTTGCCCCAGCGCAAAAGACAGCCGCGGCCCTTTCGGGGTTCAGGGTCCTTTACTCCCTCCTTTCGTGGATCCAGGTCAGGGAGGGGGGTATCCTTTGCGGGGCACAGGGGAGACCTCTGGGGCAAGCTCAGAGGCTGTGCCCGTCCCGGATCCTCCTGGGGCTCCAAGCCCAAATCTGCCACCAAGCCCGCTCAGCCATGAAGGGGCGCCCTCACCCTTACGGGTGGGGGGACGGCTGCGGCTCTTCGCTCATGTCTGGGGGCTATAGGTCTCAGACAGGTGGATTCTGGAGGTTGTGTCCTCCGGCTACAAGCTAGAGTTCGCTGCATGGCCCCCTCCAAGATTCTTCAGGTCTCAGATTCCTCTAGACCCCCTGGCAGCTCAGGGTCTGTTTCTGGCTGTACAGAACCTATTGGATATGGGGGTCATCTGTCCGGTCCCTCCGGGGGGAGAGAGTTCAAGGTTATTATTCCAATCTCTTCACAGTACCCAAAAAGGATGGTTCCATCAGACCCATCCTGGACTTAAAGCTTCTCAACAAGTTCATCAGGACCAGACGCTTTCGCATGGAGACCCTGCGCTCCGCGATCAGCTCTTTGCGCCCGGGGGACTTCATGACCTCCATAGACATCCAGGATGCTTACCTTCATGTGCCAGTCTTCCCAGGGCATCAGCGGTTCCTCAGGTTCGCCCTGGAGGACCAGCACTACCAATTTGTGGCACTTCCCTTCTGTCTCACCTCAGCCCCCAGAGTGTTCACCAAGGTGCTGGCGGGGGGTGATGGCCCTCCTCAGAGCTGGGGGCATTCACATTCTCCCTTATCTGGAAGACCTTCTCCTTACATCTCATTCTCTCCAGCAGGCAGACTTGGATACCCAGACGGTGGTAACTGCCTTGGAAACGTTCGGTTGGGTGATCAATTATCCCAAGTCCTCCCTTTCCCCGTCCCGGGTGACACCCTTCCTGGGCATGAATCTGGATACCATTCAGGCCAGGATTTTTCTTCCTCAGCAGAAGGTGGATTCTCTTCAAGCTCTGGTTCATTTCATGCTGTCCAGCCCTCATCGTTCCATCAGGCAAGGGATGCAATTGGTGGGACAGATGGTGGCCTGCTTCGAGGCAGTCCCTTACGCTCAATTTCACGAGACCCCTTCAGCTCCATCTCCTTTCAGTCTGGGACAAGAGTCCCCTGTCTCTGGAGCAGGCCTTTGTTCTCTCTCCTCTGGTCCGGCGGTCCCTCCTGTGGTGGCTGGACTTGAGGAATCTTCTGGGGGGCAGATCATTTCTGACACCATGTTGGGAGACGGTCACTATGGATGCCAGTCTGTCAGGTTGGGGGGGCTACTGGAGAGCCCTCCAATTCCAGGGGCTGTGGGGCCCTCAGGAGTCTCACGCTCCTATCAACGTCCTGGAGCTGAGGGCGGTTCAGTTGGTGCTGGCACAGTTGACTCCTCACCTTCAGGGCCTGCCGCTACAGGTTCGCTCCAACAACCAGATGGCGGTCGCCTATATCAATCATCAGGGAGGGACTCAGAGCAAGAGTGCCCTCAAGGAGGTGTCGTTGATTCTGTCCTGGGCCGAGGACAATGTCCTGTGCATCTCAGCAGTTTATATTCCGGGAGCGGAGAATCTGGAGGCGGATTCCCTGAGCAGGGGAACCGCTCGCTGGGGGGAATGGTCCCTTAGCAGCGAGGTCTTCCTATCCCTATGTCACCATTGGGGGATGCCGGACGTGGATCTGTTTGCTTCTCGCCACAATCACAAGCTGCCAGCATTTGTCTCCCTGTCCCTGGATCCTCTGGCTCTGGCGGTGGATGCACTGTCCCTGCCCTGGCAGGTATTCGGTCTCCTGTACCTCTTCCCTCTGTTTCCTCTTCTGAGCAAGGTTCTGCGCAAGTTGGTACAGGAGAGGGCGCCAGCCATTCTGGTGGCCCCCAGGCAGCCAAGACAGGTGTGGTTCGCAGACGTCGTGCAGCTGGCAGTGGATCAGTACACTCTACCCTTGGTTCCGGACCTTCTCACTAAAGGACTGCTCTGTTATCCCAATTTACAAACGCTGGCTTTGACGGCCTGGGTGCTGAAACCTCCATCCTAAAGGAGAAAGGACTGTCTGATTCAGTTGTTCATACTTTTGTCAGGGCTAGGAAGAAATCCTCCTCTACTATCTACTATAGGACCTGGAGGACCTACATTGACTGGTGTGAGTCTAGGGCCTTTCCCTGTCGTGTGTTCTCCATTCCTCGGATCCTGGAGTTCCTTCAACATGGTTTGGATTTGGGTCCTCAGCTCAGCACTTTGAAGGGTCACTTGTCCGCCTTGGCTGTTTTCTTCCAGAGGTCCTTCGCTCTTCATCCTCTGGTCAAGACTTTCTACCAGGGGGTCGCTCATGTGCGCCCTCCTCGCAAACCCATGTTACCGGTCTGGGAGTTGAATTTGGTATTGTCTGTCCTTCAGGGTCCTCCATTTGAACCTGTGCATGAGGCTGCCTTGTCTATCCTTACCCTGAATGTTGCCTTTTTGGTGGCTATCACTTCTGTCCAGCGTGTGTCTGAGTTGGCAGCTCTGTCTATTCAGGCCCCCCTACTTTGAGAGACACCAGGACAAGGTGGTTTTCCGCTTTAAACCAGACTTCTTGCCTAAGGTTGTCTCTGCCTTCCATCTCAATCAGAACATTGTGCTTCCTTCTTTGTGCCCTAATCCTGGTAATTCCAAGGAGAGGGCCTTGCATTCTCTGGATGTTGTCAGGAATTTGAAATACTACCTAGTGGCTACTGCGCCTGTCAGAAAGACAGACGCCTTGTTTGTGGTTCCCTCGGGTCTACTATTATCAAATGGATTTGTCAGGCTATTGTTAGGGCCTATTCCTCTAGGGGGAAGGATCCTCCTTTCTGTGTTACTGCTCATTCTACCCGTGCTGTTGGGGCTTCCTGGGCCTTCCAGCACCAGGCTTCTGTTGATCACGTAGCAGCCTTACAAACTTGTTCTTCTGTTCATACCTTTTACAAGGTTGACGTTCGGGCCTCAGCGGATGCTGTTTTTGGCTGCAAGGTTCTGCAGGCGACAGTGGTTTGAACTGCGCGTTGTTGCCTTGGACACTGCTATTGGATGTCCCAGATGTTATGAATCATTATCTGGAGCAGGACGTGCTGCATACTTAGAATAATACAATTCTGTGATTACTCACCTTGTAGAATTGGTATTGTAAGTATGCAGCACATCCTGCCCCATCCCACCCTGATTACTTTATTCTTGGATCCTCTATGTGGTGATTGTTTTCCTTGTTAACATTGTTAAATTTGTTATTGGCTTCTCCTGGTTCCCTTACTGCTTTTCTATACAGGGGAATTAGTGGGAGGTCCCCCGGGTATATATGGACCGGGAGGGGCCTCTTTTTGCCATCTCTGCAGTAAAGCACCCTCTTGTGGAGGTATATCCCAGATGTTATGAATCATTATCTGGAGCAGGGCTTGCTGCATACTTATAATACCAATTCTACAAGGTGAGTAATCACAGAATTGTATTTTTACACTGTTCACAAGAAGCATAAGACAGGAGGAAGTTGGTGTGTGCCTGGACAGGGACTTAAATTCATTAGGCTTTGAACAGACTCGGCTATTAGGTGTTTGTAGAGTGTATGACAGTGGCTTTTAAGTAGATGACATCATTTAGTTTCACAATATTTCTGTGCCATTTTAGAATTTAAAAGTTCAAATGAGAGACTTTGAAACAAGCGTTAAGCCAGTAGAGGAATGGCTCACTATTACTGAGCAAACAGTCCAAGACAGCACAAATCGCCTCCATAACCTGTCCTCCAAAAAGAAGGAACAGAAAAGGCTACAGGTACGTACCAGTGTTCCTCTCAATGCAGTTTGTGTCCCAACGCTCGGGAGCCCACTCACCGCCCACCCACATCCCCTGTGGCCGTCCCAGATGCCGGCCTACATGGGAGTGCCGGTAGGCTTGCATTTGTGTGTGAAAATGTGTTGCGGAAGGCATTAATCGATTACCCTGCCCGCCTGCTGCCTCATTATTGTCCTGCTTTCTGAGGGGGGGTACACTGTCTGTAATTAGGGATGCCGCTCACTGCCTATAAATTGGGGTTGCCACTCACTGCCTGTAAGTGTTAGGCCTCCCTCTTGAGGAGGAAGACGTGAAGGCTTTGAAGTTTCTGAGCTGGACCTAGGTATTTATTTCAGTGAGAACTTAGTTGTGCCTGCTCTTTCCCTCCAGCACTGGTTAGAGTGAAGGTTAGCTGCTAACTGCACTTGTTAGTTTTTTGTGCTTTGCATTACTGTCTACATTACAAGCTTTTTGTCTTTTCTGTCTGACATGTGCTTCTGGCCTTTAGTCCTTGATTGAAGAAATAGCTTGTCATGAGCCACTGATCACCAGACTAAAGGAAAAAGCTCAGCATCTGAGAGAAGAGCAGCCTGCTATCAAAACCTATGTGCACAAGGTGTCACAGCTATCTGCTCAGTACCTAACATTAAGAAATCTAACCAAGGTAATGTCTCAACAGTTGTGATTGCTGCTGCTTGCTTGGTGCTCTTAATAAGTAAATTTATAATTACATTTTAACTTCCTGACCAGTAAACCTTTATACCAGGCTCGGCGTCAGCACCTGGCAAGGTGGGGCAGCTGCCGAGGGTACAAAAGTCTTAAAGGAGCCACAGCACTCAAACCAGTTAGCTTGCTGACCAACCTACAATCTGTCTCTAAACTTGGTTAAAAACAGAGGGCTCGGTCACATACATCTGCAGAAGTATGCTTAAGCTGCACCACCAGCGCCAAGGTGCCCCTGTGAGGTGCAGTCTTAACTCTAATCTCTGAGAGCCCCATTTGGGACATACAATGCAATAGATAAATTGGGAGCAGGCTTACCTGAGGTTGCCCTAAACCTCAAGTGCAAGCCATGGGGTGGAAGGGTCAAAGACCTTGCAATACAGCCTAGACCCCACACCCCATGTGCTTGCACAAATTCAAAAGAAACAAAGGAGGGGTGGCAGCCGCTCAGACCACTGACAGGGCCGGCCTTTGGGGTGTGCAATGGCACTGGAACGGCGGCAGACTTGGAGGGCACCACCACAGCTGGTGCCCACATCTCCTCTAATGGCGGGGTTCCACAAAATGGGGCATCTTGATTTAGATTCCAGGGGAGGAATTACTGGGTTTTGTTCTGCTTTTAAATTGCCCCAGCTGGCTTCTGTCCCAATCTGTGTTGCCCTACTGTGTGAAAACCCCTGGGTTCGCTGGCATACACACTATGCAAGCAATTCCACTCCTGAGTTTTGGTCCGCTTTGCAGGGGCATCTCAATTTGGGACGCCCCTGTTTGTGAATGAACCCCCCTGGTTTGGCCGTTATCTCAAACTGGACTTTTGACTGAAGTCTGTTTTTGATCCCACAGTGCATTCACCAGTTCGAGAAAAGTAATGAACAATGGAAGGGGGGGGGGGGGGTCGCACACAGAGGCATCCAAAATCAGGAGAGTCTAGAGTCGTTTAGACTCAGAGGTCAGGTTTAAAGGGGTATGGTGCGCTTCAAAGTAGACCAAAACTAGACTTTTACTCCAAATGCTTGATCCTTAGGGGGCATCCAGATTCGGCACGTCCCTCGGTGATGTGACGCGACTCTTCACCACAAAGGGGCCCACTGAGACCATGCCGGCCAGGGACCCACATAAACCTGGAGCCGGCCCTACTTTATACACTTTATATTATTATTGTTTATATATAGCACCATCATCTTCCATAGCTCTTTACAAAGTAGTAATTACAGACAGGGTAGAAACATACAGTACATTATACTATTTCAAATGCCGTTCTACAGAGTTAACAATATTCTGAATACAAGATACTATATGGGAGAGAGCCCTGCCCTTGCGAGCTTACAGTCTAAAGGAAGAGGAGTGAAGACGAGGGTGAAGGATCACAAACAGTCAATATTGAGCTTTGTGGCATGTGCCCAAAGCTCAATAACTCATGTAAATTGACATCATCCCAAAAAGAAAATGGTTGCTAACACGCCACAATTTATAACTTTATCAGTGCACATGCCACATATAAATATACACACACTACACATATCTTAATGTGTAGTGTGTGTATTTGCAACATGCAAATTTAATAGCGGTTCAAATAAATGGGGCTTTAGTGTGCAAAACTGGTTGTCTGCAGAATGTATGTACTTGTATGGGTTCAAACTTGACCTGGAGAGGCTGACATATACATTTGGGTAGGTTTTAATTTCACAAACACCAAGGATGTAACACCATGTGTGGTTGGTTGAAATAACTGATGTTTGCTTTAAGTGACTGATCGTATATGGCAAGCCTAAAATAAGCAGATATACAACTGTAAAGGACTGCAGGCAAGGGTGAACTACAAGTAAAAGATGCTGTACAGAAAATTAGTGTTGGACTAAAGAGAATCATACATCATTCAGCCAAAGCCATAATCCACAGCTTTCCCAACCAAGCTCTTACTATAACAGCAATAAGCATTTACCCCAAATGCCACAATCCCCCACTTCCCCCAACTTAGCTCTCACTATATCCCTTTCGGTGCCAAGCACGTAGAATCTATGTACCTGACTTTCCCCCTGCTACAGTAAAAGTAAGGTAAAAGAAAAAAAAAAAAAAAAAAAACACTCACCTGACCCCTTGTTCGATCCAGCCGGTTCCTCTACATCCGGGGGGGCTTCAATCCCCCATCCAGGCCCCTCCAGCTGCAGGGGAGTGCCTGGAATAGCCACCCCCCGCTTCAGTAGCCGCCGGCATTACATGTAAAAAAAAAAATAAATAAAAATGACATGACAGGGGGCCTCCGATCACCCCCCCCCCCCCCCCCAGCTCTTCAGTCTTCAGGAGAGAGCCGGACAGGCTCTCTCCCCCTCCCTTTCTGACGGGCACCCTTTGGGGGGTGGGGCTGCTGACGTCACCATGTGGGCGTCATCCTGGGTGTTCAGCTCTGGCGGTGATGGCTGGGCAGTGCAGGAGGGAGCAGGAGATGTTCCAATCCCCTGCCTCCCCCTCCAGCCATCACCGCTGACAATCGAAGGAGAGTAAATTAAAAAACAAAATAAACAAATAATAAAGTGTGTGTGTGAACTGGTAAGGGGTCCATGAGACTCCTATACCAGTTCACAAGGCTGGGGGCTGGCAAGTCGCCTGCAGCTGGTGGGTGACTTGCCATTAACCCCAAGCCCCCCCATTACCAGCCTCCCCAAAAGCCAGAGGGGGGCAGGATAGCTAGTGGCCATAGGCTATGCCGGCTTATAGCCAGCAGGGCTGGGCGGCCACAAGAGCTGGCCCCGGCAACCTGTTCTACAAGCCCCCATAGCTGGTCGTGGGCTGGTTATTTTGGGTAGGGGGGACTTCACGCCATTTTGGGGGGGATTTTAAGGGTTTTTAACGCTCCCCAGGAGGGTGACCCTATGTAAATTTCTCTCAAAACATCCTTCGGGAAGCATACGCCTAAGAGACCACCGGGCTCCTCCCATCGAGTGGAACACATGACCACCAGCCAAAATAAAGTCTTGACTCCTCCCTCTCTTCCCCAGTTGTTTCCGTGTTCCTCCAGGAAGTAGGAGCCAGAGCACTAGCTCCTGGACCGATTGGTTCAGGTAAGTATACTTTCCGGTACTATGGGCCTGTTATAGCAGAGGGTCCATTTCTCGGTCCCGAAGGCAATTCTTCTGCCTGGGGCCCGGGATACCCTATGGGATTATTGGCCAGATCCCATTCTTTGATCACATCAAAGGGGGGGTAAGTGACATGACTTCCCTCTAACTGAGGATGTTTTTTTTTTTTAGGAAGAGGCCGGGGTAACTGGACCCCATACCTTGCTTTATATTGGGATCTAATTTTTGGAAACATTCAGGAAGTTCCCGATGTATTGGTTGCACTGGGATCTTGTTTTACTCCCTTTTGAAATTGTTGGTGAGTGTGTACCTTTTAAGAGGCGGGGAAGAGAGGGGAATGATGTATACTCTCGCTCTCTTCCCCGCCGGCCGTCACTTCCGCATTCGGCTCACCTCGCTGCGGGCGGCCGGTGGGGGGATCGGCTTCTCCTCGGGCAGTATCGGGGGGTCCAGCAAGCCGGGCGATGGGCTTCAGCTGCGGGCTCCTTGCTCCTGCAGCCAGCGGATGTTCGGGCGACAGCTTGGTGGGTCGGCGAGCGTCCTCCAGCATCAGTAAAGGTACCGCATTTCTTTCTCGCACGCACCGTCTGCAATTTTATGCTATTTTCACGGAAATTAGATCCCAGGCTTCTTCCTACCAGGGCTGCTGACGTCACATCCCGGCTCCCATGGGAATTTCCTGCCTTTCCACAACACATGTTTTTCTCTTAAAGTGACAGCACAGTGTTTTGGGGTAATTGTTATTATGGCCTCCCCTTCTATTTTTAATATGAAGGGTTAATATTTTAATATAGCATTTAGCTCCTACCCTATTTAGGCGGGCTCAGGAAGCTAATCACTTGGTGCCTCTATCCAGAAGTATGGCAGAACAGGCGCAGGACGGTTTTATGGATCCCATTGAAGATTTTTCCACTGAACTGACTTATGTGGACCAGGATTCTTCCAGCATTCCGCCGGCTGCTGATTCTGGGAGGAGGAGGCCCAGCTCTGGCCTGGTAAGTTGCCTTTTTTTTATTATCATTGGGGCTTATTTTTTTCACAAAGAGGGACATAGCTCACTCCTCTTTTTTTGTGTCTATGTCTTTTAGTCTAAGACCCCGGACAAAACTTCCAAGAGTTTACCTAAATCCTCTTCTTCCGGATCAAAATCCAGTAAAAAGAGTAGAAGATGCCCCTTATGTGATGTGAAACTTTCGGATTCCTACATTAAACCCCTTTGTCAGATATGCACGGATAAAGTGGTTAATAAGGAGCAGAATGAGGATTTAATGAGGATGATGAGGGAGCTTAAGGACCAGATCTCTTCCTCTCCTATGACGCAAGTAACCAGATGGTTTTTTCACATACAGCAGCAGGTCCTTTTGATGCTTCCCTGTTTTCTGGTCAATTGGGGAAGCCCTCTTTTTTCGCCACTGAGGAATCATTTGTTCCTGACGACGAATCAGAGGAAGGGGAAGTTTCTTCCCCGGAGGAAGAGGACGAACAGGCCTCGGGTTCCTCTGCGGCCAAGACCAGGTTTTTGTTTCCACCTGGAGATTTGCCTTTTCTCTTGCACATGATTTACCTATCTATGGGTATAGAGGAAAAGGTTGCAGGTCCGAAATCGAAAAAACAGGATAGCTTTTATCCGGATTTGGCTCTGGATTCCTCCTATTCTTTTCCTTTTCATGACTATCTTAAGGATATGATTTTGGAGCAGTGGAAGGATCCATCTAAGAAGGTCTTTACTTCACGGGGTCTTAAGCGTAGATACTCCTTTTCGGAAGAAGATTCTCACCTTTGGGAAAAATGTCCCAAGTTGGATGCCCCTTTTTCCAAAGTCTTTAAAGGGACAGGTTTAGCTTTTGAGGATTTTGGGGTTCTTAACGATCCCCTAGATAAGAAGATGGTGTCACGAATGACTTACCTTGTGCCCGTGGTATCCCTAGGCAACGGGTTCGGGTTCCTCCTGCCCAGGAGCCGCTTATGCCTCGGTTGCCATCCCCAGTGGCGCATGTGTCGCCGAGTAAGTCCTTCCCCCTTGCCCATTGTCACTCAGCTTGTGCTTGCTGGCCTATACAGTCAGCTCATGTCTTCCGGTGGTGCAATACTCAGAATGGCCACCGGAGGCTGTTTAAAAGAACGAAGTCTAGAAGGTGCAGCTCTGAGCAGTTTGCCTGGGAAGCTCAGCTGGAGCAATCAGCCCAGAGCTCACCAATCAGACCACAGGGCCAGTGCTCCAATCCGCCGCCAGATCCTAAGTGCACCAATCCCAGCCACTGTCTCCCTGTCCAATCCTGCCGATTTTCCCACTATAAAGGGATTTCCACTGCAGTGTGTCATTGCCTGTTATAGCGCCTAGTACTTAGTTGTCTAGCTTGTCTCTAGTGATTGAACCGACCTTTTGCCTGCCTGACCACGATTTTCGCCTGACCCCTCTGATACCTCGCCCCGTGACCTTCTGGATTGACCTCGGCTTGTTTGACTCCTCTTTGCTACCTCCGTTGGATACCTCGCTTCGTGATCTCCCGGTTTGACCTCGGCTAGTTTATTGGACTTCCGCCTTCCGGCATCCTCATTTGGGACTCCCTGCCGTTCATCAGTCTCCACCTTAAGCTGGTAATCTTTGCGCCCATTAAGTCCTGGGGGTACAGTCCTTACAGATGGATTCTCTGCTTAAAAAGGCGTGGCAGGTAGAGTCTAATGTATTAAGGACAAATTTGGCATCCAATTGTGTTATTAGGAATTTGGGGTTTTGGCTGCAACAGCTTAAAGACTGTCTTCTAGAAAGAACTAGTCTGGATAAAATTTTGAAAGCTTTACCAATTCTCTTCTCAGCTACGGCTTTTGTTATGGATGCCATGGCTGAATCAATCAGATTTTTACAAAATCTGGCTGTAACCAATTCCGTGTGCAGGACTCTTTCGTTAAAGACCTGGTCTGGCGATATTGGTTCAAAGATGAGATTTTGAGGCCGATTTATTAATAGCACCAGGTAGCGACAGTAGCGTGATTTTCACAGCGCCGGCTAGTATTCGCTGTGCTTGGCCGTTGTTCGGTTGTTGACAGCGACTCAGTCGGTGTGCGGTAATGTTGAATACGGGTTAGGAGTCGCTATTTGACAGGTTCCGCGCTGTATGGGAGCGCATGACAACGAATGGCCATAGCGAACGGCTCCCAGTATATTCATTAACAAATCACGCTCAAAAAATTCTCGCGCTGTAAAATGCATGTTTAAACCCCAGAGCGCTGGCGGCGATGTGTTAAAAGTAGTTTTTAAACCCCCAAACAACCTTATTTTTGGAAAAAAATAATAAACAAGTTTTTTAAAACATTTTGTAATATGAATACATTAATATCAGACCTGTAATATCAATACTGCACATTTTTTTTTTTTTTGTGACCTTAAAAAAAAGATATAACATTGCAGAAGTGGTCACCGCATTTTTGACATTTAAAAAAAAAAAAAAAAACATTAATATCAATTTATTATGAATATTTAAAGATTGCTCCATTGAAATGCATTGGAGAGCGCCAGGTAGCGAGAGGTCATACCTGGCGCTGTGATGGGATTAGCAGCGGCGCTGTTCGGTGATGTCTGCAACATGATGAATCCCGTGCTAGCTGACACTCTCGCCGGCGCTAGCCTCACTTAGCGTGATAAATGCGTGATTGTGTTCGCAGCCTGGCGTTCTGGAGTCGGTAGCCGCTGATAGCTGGCGCTAGTGAGACACTACCTGGCGCTATCCCTTGATAAATAAGGGCCTTTGTGCTATGACCTTTAGCGGTGAATATCTGTTTGGGTCATACCTAGGTAAAGTATTGGATATGACGGCAGACAGGAATGAATGTTTTCCGTCTCGCCCTAGACCTGCAGGTAACAGAATGTTTTTCCCAGAAATTCCTTTAGGCGCCCCTTTCTCAACAAGGGTGATCCTAAAAGATCCAGAGGGGCCTCTTCCAATGCTTCCAGAAAGGGCAACTTTAAGGGTTCCACCTTGTTTGGAACCTACCAGGCGAAACCCAAGAAGCAATGACGCCAATGCTGCAATTGGCGCCAGGCTAAGAGGGTTTTGCACAGTCTGGCAGGACATGTTGGATTACCCTTTCATTGTAAGAGGTATTACGGAAGGCTTCCACATAGATTTTTCTCAAAGCCCTCCTTCAAGATTTTTGATTTCCTCTCTCCTGATAAGTTTTAAGTTTAAGTCTTTCCACCATTTTTGTTGCACGCCTTTGGACACGTTCTATTTGAATAATGTATTTTTGCAGGTAAGGTCTCCAGAACTGCACACAGTATTCTAGCTGTGGCCTTACCAGGGCTCTATACAGCGGCATCACAACCTCCCTCTTCCTACTGGTTATGCCTCGATCTATGCAGCCGAGCATCCTGCTTGCTTTTCCCACTGCCTGGCTACACTGTCCACTCATCTTGCAGCTATCAGTAATCAGTACCCCTAAATCTCTCTCCTCCAAGTTCCTGGCTAGCACAGTGCTGCCCATACGATACTCAGAGCAGGGATTTCTTCTACCCAAGTGCATGATTTTACATTTAGAGACATTAAACTCTAGTTTCCACAGTTTTGACCATCTGTCCAGTAAAGCTAAATCATGTTGCAGACACCTCCAGGAATATCCACCCTATTACTAACCTTTGTATCATCAGCAAACAGACAAACTTTTCCTACCAAGCCTTCTCCTATGTCACTTACAAATATATTAAAAAGAATGGGGCCCAGGACAGAGCCTTGTGGCACACCACTTGTAACTCGCCTTTGTTCATATTGCACACCATTTACAACAACGCTCTGATACCGATCCCTCAGCCAACTGGAAATCCACTGAACTATCCAGGGATTGAGTCCTATCTTCAATAACTTATCTATGAGCTCCTTATGTGGTACAGTGTCAAATGCTTTGCTAAAATCCAGATAGGTGATATCCACAGCACCACCTTCATCTAACACTTTAGTGACATTGTCAAAGAAATCAATAAGATTGGTCTGACATGATCTGCCCTCAGTAAAGCCGTGCTGTTTTGGGTCCAATAGGTCATTAATTTTTAGATGGGAAATTATCTGTTTTTTTAAGTGTTTCCATTAATTTGACCATTATAGATGTTAAACTAACTGGCCTGTAATTACTGGCTTCTTCTCTACTCCCCTTTTTATGGATTGGTACAACATTGGCCATTCTCCAATCATCTGGAACCTCACCAGTTGAAAGGGAATGGTTAAGTAAATCAGTCAGAGGGGCTGCAATCACAAACCTAAGTTCCCTTAGAACTCTGGGGTGGATTCCATCTGGACCCATCGCCTTACTTACCTTTAGATGTGCCAGCTCGGCAACCTTATTGTGTCTTCAAGGTGGGACTACCGTACCTTAATAAAAAAGGGTGTTCTTCCGGTCCTTTAGGTCCCTTGTTTCAAATTGGGGTTCCCTTTGTCATTGCCAAATCCTCCCACTAACGGACGCTAAGGGGAATCCCGGCTAGCTTTTAGCGTAATTCCCATTGGTCATTGCGACTACCATCCCAGGATACCGGGCTCGGGATCCCTTTGGGGCAACCCCGGCAGTGTGTGGTCTGTGGGGTATCCCTTGTGGGAGACAATGTGCAAATTTGTGCACCATGTGCACAGCAGGCCATTGCGCGGCAGTCCGGACCCCGGGTTGGCTCCGCTGGCCTCATCACCTACACCCCCACGCCTGGCTTTGACCCCAAGTGACATTGTCATTAGCGGGGAGTCGCAATCCGATGTCTGTGCTAGACGGGCCAACATTGAGAAGACGATTGCTAGCTCTGCGGCCAGGAAGGCCCCAGCTAAGAGACTGCATTTGGCGCCCACTGTGCCGGCCTTTGTTTATGACGATTATGACTCTCTTGTTTGGTCTTATTATTCCCCGCTTCAGGAAGGGGAATTGTTTTCAGAATCTGAAGGCTCTGAAGATCAGCAGTACCTGGATGCTGATGCCGGTACGGAGCGCGGGGATACCGTGGATACCCCCAGACTCCTGACCCGTATTTTTGAGGTGCTTGCTATTTCCCCCTTCTGCGGGGGCCCCTCCGCAACGGGGGGAATTTTTTTGAGTTCCCGGATCAGAAACACGTTAACAATCTGATCCTTAAAGAATGGGATAAGCCTAGCCGGCTCCATGGTATCCCTCAGTTGGTCGACACCCCCAGAGGTCGACGCTCCAGTACTGGAATTGTCCAGTACGTCGGTTGTGCATTTCCCGGATTCCACTACCTTGAAGGATAGTGAGGACCGACGTCTCAACCAAATGGCTTTGCATGCCTTTGCCTGTGTGGGTTCGGCCTTGCGCCCGGTTTGTGCCTCTGCTCTCACGGCCGTGGCTACTAGAGTGTTAATCAGGGGCCTGTTGGATGGTTCCCAACTGAATCCTTCCAGT
Source organism: Gastrophryne carolinensis (assembly GCA_027917425.1). Classification (NCBI taxonomy): domain Eukaryota; kingdom Metazoa; phylum Chordata; class Amphibia; order Anura; family Microhylidae; genus Gastrophryne; species Gastrophryne carolinensis. The sequence continues at coordinate 344,553,371 of CM051237.1, read as the reverse complement.
GAGGAATTTACAGCATTGACACATTGTGAGATGTTCATTGCATTGTCTTATCAGCCTTGGATGATACTATCCGTATGTGTAGCAGGACCTCGGCATTGCTTGTTAGAACCATTATACTTAACGTAAGCCACTGGGTTAGCGTATATTGCTCTGATCATACCTATAAATTTCGGTCCAAACCCCCATCTTTCTAGAAGAGAGAGGAGATAGTCCCAGGAAACGGAATCAAAGGCTTTTTTTTATATCTAAAGATAGGTACATTGCATGTATACGTTCATTATTGGCAATATGGGCAAGTTGAATTGCTCTCCTGATATTGTCCCCCGCCTGTCGCCCTGGGATGAAACCAACCTGGTCCTTATGCACGATAGGGAATCAGACATCCTGTCAGCTAGGATTTTGGAGAACATTTTTATCTATGTTGATTAAAGAAATTGGTCTGAAATTTGACCATATTGTGTGGTCCGTATCGGACTTTGGGACCATGCTTATTAAGGCTGTCAGAGATTCCTGTGAGAAGGCCCTGTCCGCCTTGATTGCATTAAATAAGGCCACTAGCTTAGGGGTTAAAATAGTACTAAAGGCCTTATACTATGACGCCGAGAACCCATCAGGTCCAGGTCTCTTATTAACTTTTAGATTTGAGATTGTGCGCTCCACTTCTGTGATCTTGAAATCTGCTTCAAGGAATTCTCTTAAGTGTGCAGGCAGGGCGGAGAGGGAGCATTTATCCAGGAATGTCTGAAGGGCTCCCAGATTTGGAGGGGAGGAATTAGCATACAGTTTTCTAAGTTGAGATTTCTCAGAAAATTTCTGTGATATTTTTGGAGTTACTGGTGGTATCCCCCCTATCATTCTTTAGCCTAATTGGGTGATATATTTGATCTGGGGATTTCAGTTTCCCTGGTTTATTTGCTTTGCAATAGAATTTGTGTTTGATCCACTTTATCACGTTCTCAGCCTTACCCGCCAGTGCCAGGTTTAAATCATGAGTGATTCTATGCAATTTAGAACGTAGCTCTGGGGTTAAGCGCTCTTTTGCCAATTCTGACACTTCAAGGTATTCTCTCTCCAACTCATCAATGCACCTATTTCTTTCTTGTTTTTTCTTGGATGCAGATTGAATCCACTGTCCCCTAATAGTGGGCTTGTGGGCTTCCCAACAAATGGCTGCTGAAATTTCAGGGGATTCATTTTGGACAAAATATTCAGACAGAGCATTGGAGACAGATTCAACTACTGTCGGGTCAGATAAAAGTGAATTGTTCAAAGTCCAAGAGGGACCGGTTCGCCTGCAGGTTAGGGATTCAAGTTTGAGGACAACACTATAGTGGTCAGACCAAGATATTGGCACCATTTTTGCCGTTCTCATCACAGGAAGAGATCTCTGGGCAAGAAAGATATGGTCTATTCTTGAATAGACATTAAGGGGACGGAGGTAAAGTTCTGGTTACCAGGGTTGGCTTTCCTCCAGCTATCTGCCAGATGATGGTTATCTAATAGGTTCCTAAATGCTTTGGGTGCCTCAGCAGTATGAGGGGAGACCAAGGGACTACTGGAAGACTGTCCAGTTCAATAGTGATATCAAGATTAGATATCTACCCTCAGAGTCAACTATTTCCTGCTTACATTTGAATTGAGCTCCCCTTTTAAAGCCAATTAGTACCCCTCTTCGCTTAGTTTCTGCACAAGCATGAAATACCTGTGGGTATGCGGCGTCAAGGAACTTGGGTCCGGAGGACTTCGAAAAGTGGAGGCAAATCACATCAGAACGTAGAGCTTTACATTTTCGGAAAGCGTAGCTCCTCTTGTAAGAAGAATTGAACCCTTGGACATTTAATGATAGCACAGTTGTCATAGTTACTAAAATATTTAGATAACCTTGGGGTCAGAAAGAGAGAGGCTAGTATAGAGATAGAAAAAAAAAAAGGGGGGGTGAGGGAAAGGATAGGATTAAGGAAAAAAGGGGGGGCGGAGACAAGGAAGGAGGGTGAGTTAGCCCTATATGTAGGGCCTTTAACTTCTAAAAGAGTGCTATCAACCCTGACTAGGTAGGTCAAAGTTAAGAGCACTGTCCAATGAAGTTAACTCTAGAAGAAATAATGTTTAATAATTCTAAGAGTATATCTCAAGGTAGAATGAAGTAAGACGGTAGAATGAAGTAAGGTAAATCGCTGGGGGTTGCCCCCACCGATTTAACAGGAGTGCGTCAAACTTCTACCGGCGATCAAAAAGGAATACCATAATTATACCTTCAAAAGCGCACCATAATTTTCTAGGCATAAACATAGAACTAGTAAAAATTTACAACTAAGACAAGGACATCCATTAAAACTTCAACATTAACTATATAAATGTATATAATAAAAAAAAAAAAAAAAAAGAAAAAAGTGAAAATAAAAATATAAAAAATAAAATTAAAATATAAAATTATATATATTATATATTTAGCATAGATAGGTGAGAGGATAGGACAATGTCCTGAACATTGCTGTAACCTCTGGCTAGAACAATAAACACAAAGAAAAAAGAAAAAAAAAATAATGCTCTGGGATCTGCCTCAGAGGCTTCCTACGGGTCCAAGAGAAAAACAATAAGGTAGCATAGATCTTCAGCTGAAATTTTCATCCATCTTTGAACGCCAGTGATGAACTGCAGCCTGCTAGCCGGCCTGGGGGATTTGACTGGCGCTGATTTCATGATGCCCGCCGCCACCATATGAGATTTTAGATCTTCCAGTGAACTCGCAGAATAAGGTACATCCTTGTAGGAAAATATGACCCGAAAAGGGAAACCCCACTTGTATTTGATTCTATGCTCTTGTAAAATCAGTAATAGTGGCCTCATTTCCTTCCGCTTTGCAATTGTGGTGGCTGATAAATCCGAATAGACTTGGTAACTGTGGCCGTGAAATGTTAGTGAGGGTGCTTGTCTTGAAGCCCTTTGGATTAGCTCTTTGGTGTTGTAAAAATGAAATTTTGCTATTATATCTCTGGGAGGGTCGTTTGGTTGCCTGCGTGGGCCCAGAGCCCTGTGAATGCGATCAAATTCTAAGCGATCGACAGGGAGACCAGGAATTAATTCTTGGCATAGGGCAGTAACTGCTGCTTTAACATCCTCTATGTGTTCGGGGAGCCCTCTGAATCTTAGGTTAGATCTTCTGTCCCTGCATCTTCCAGCTTTGCTGCTAATGTGAAGTTATCCACTTTAAGCTGTTGCAGCTCAGATTCTAGGGGCTCTTGGGCAGCCACAACTTCCCCCAGCCTGTTTTCAAAAGCTTGCATGCCAGATGTAACTTTCTCAAGCTCTCTAAACATGTGCTCTTTCTTCAGTGTTGTGCTAGACAATAAGGCTTTCTGCAGCATGTGCTCAATCTGTTGTATAAGTGTCTCACTTACTTCAGGCTGAGATGCGCTCGCTCACCTCCGACCCTCCAGGCGTGCTGATAGCTGCTGGAGACCCCTGGTAAACGGCCGCCGGGCGCGGAACTGTATCAGGCCGCCACCATTAATGGTCCGCACGCATGCACACTCCTGATTCTGCTTTTTTATTGTTTTTTTTTTAGGAAATCCCTGTGCAACCAAAGGATTAATTGAGGGATTACTTCCACAAAACTGCACCCATGTCAACAAGCCTGGTACACCTAGAAAGCTTGGAGTGTGTACTTTCAGGGAATATATAGTTTGTTGTGGGCATTTCAAATGTAAAGGGTTGTTTTTCTTGAGAAACTGCAAGGCGCGCATATTGCATAGCATAGTTGTATTTTATCTGAAAATCTCCTAAAGCTGATTCAGTTTGGGGGAGTCTCCTGGCCAGGAAAGGGTGTCTACCAATACATATGGGGTACCGATGTAACCGGGAAAAATGGGGCTTTTACACGCAATAAGATTTCATTGACAAACTTACATTTTTTATTACAAAACACTACAAATTAAAAAAAATATATATATATTTCTTTGCACATATTTAACCCAAAAATATTGAGAATACACCTAAAGAATGGCAAACAAGACAATTAATGTTAAAGCCCAGGCTGAAAAAAAAATATAGATAATTTCCCTGGGAAATGCCTTCAAAAATCACAGTTGAACATATCTCAAGATAGGCTGGCAGCAAAAGGGATAGGATCGATTCAGCACAAAAATAATAATTTGTACTGAATCAACCCTTATAACAACATCAAAGGGTAAGTCCATTTTTTAATTTTGTGAAAAAAGGGGCAAAATTATGTCTTAAAGGTGCTGAGCTGATCTAGCTTTTTTTTTTTTTTTTTATTTCTAATGTTAGCAACTGTGTGTTTTATGGAAGCAGTTTTCACTGCAATCATTGCTATTGGAAAAACTTGGTGTACATCACCAATAGCAACAGATTGCAGATAATTCCACAGCACATTGCTGCTGGGCATGTGAAAGGTTGAGTGAGCTGTGTACAGGGCTACTAAACTGCTTCCATAAAGACACATTTTTTACATAAATACTTTTGGCACAAAAAAAAATTAACTTTCAAAAGTTCCATCAAAAGTGGACTCACCCTTAAGCATTTTAATCTCAATGGTACGAGATACAGCCAAACTCTAGTATGGCCAGTGCAAAGCAGCCTTGGCAACGAGTAAGCAAGAAAGCCAGTGCATCCATTAAAAGCAGGTGATGCAGGGAATACAGCGTGCAGTACAGTATGTTCTACTGACATCATGGCTACTCTTCCTAGAATGCAGGATTTGTCTATTTCTGCTTCTTGAGTGTTGGCCAGCCTACATTAAATTTCAGACATGAACTCGGTATATCTATCCAGAGAGAACAATGATTGGTTTTCATATATGCATAGGGCTTGATTTACACTGACCAGCAATTTCTACTGTAAAAGGGATACCGGGAAAGTTGTTCTTTAGGAGAAGGTGGAAAGGACCCTCAGACAAGACCTGCCCTGGAAAAGGAATCTCCCTGAGCTATGGGAAGGGCAGACACGTTACTCAGTTCTTTGGAAATGCCAGCAGAATGTCCTTGTTGATTTCAAGTGCAAATGAAAGTAGAATAAGGTTAGCAGTCCAATATTCAACCAAACTGTCCGTTTATTCAACACAACAGAGCTGGGTGCAGAGAGACATCTGGTACTTCCTGTTCCTGGCAGAGTCCTGTGGTTGTTCTCCACTTGGTACACCCTCACGGAGTCCTTTGCTGCATGGTTTTCTTCCCTCAATGGGCTTTAGGGAGTACTTGATCTCTGACCTTCTCTTCATCTCTTACAGAGGGGGTAATCCTGCGTTCTGGCCTCCAAAGTCCTGCAGGTCAGCAATCTGGTGTGCACTCCTCCAGGACACTCTTTCTCAGCACTCCATGACTCTGGCTCACTTTTTCAGACTGTCCAAGCCTTTTTATAATATTGGGAACCAATCAACATGCTCGGGCAGGTTTTTTCCACTTCTATATCTAGGGAGAACCTGTGCTGTGAGGTGACACCTGCTGGACTGTGTCTAAGACTCCAGGGCAGGCTTACTCCCTCCCCCTGGTGGACTCCGTTTGGGGTGTCCCACTGTTTACGAGGTGCCCATGCAGGGCACCTGTTAAACTAACCTTTCCCTTGAGCCCACAGTGCATGCTTGGCCGCCATCACTCACTTCCTTTTTTGGCTGTGTGTGGCCTTGCCTACCACAACTGAGTGGCTGTATGAGGCCGCACACAGCCGAAGGGAGCCGAGTGATGCCGTGCGACACTCATCAGTGTGGATGGCCTGTATTCAGCTTCTCCTGCCGCAAGAAGGTGACTGGACGAGCATCTGTGTCTGCGCTGTAGGCTCGAGGATAGGTGAATGTCCTTGTCGATCTGGGGGCTTCACAAAATTGGACATCCCAAACTGGCGTGTGTGACTGGGATAGTGATAATCCTGGGTTTTGGTCCACTCTAAAGGGACAATCCAATATCTTGTGTGCAAATACCCTCCCTTCTATTACTGCCACTAAACGGCTAATGGGTGATGGCTAATCCACAACTGTTGTCTCTAATGTGGTGGTCATACACGCATAATGCAACTGATTACAATTTTTTGTATCCCCGATATATATGTATATATATATATATATATATATATATATATATATATATATATATATGTGTATATATATATATATATATATATATATATATATAATATTTTTTTTTTTTTTTAATATAAAGCCCAGCATCTAAAATTAACACATTTAACATTTGTAATCACTTTTTATTCTATTCCGCACCGGCCTGCAACTCTGTTCAGCACTCTAGGATACGGGTGCCGCCATTTTGGCTCAGTAGCATCACATACTGAGGAGAGGGGACAAAAGTGCAGGGGGGGCTGGGTTATAGCTGTGCCTGCACAGACAGAGCAGAGCTGGGCTCAGGAAAAAGTCAGCAATCTCAGAATGCAGAACAGCACAGTCAGAAGACACTTCCTGTTTTCAGGCATCTGAAACTCCATGAGCCACCATCTTGAAAGTTTAAAGGCTCAGAAAATGCAGTAGATGCAGGAAGGATAATTTTTAATTTGCACAATCTGTATGTACAGTGTGGGAGAAACATATAAGATATGTTCTTATTCAGGTTGAAGTTCCGGTTCAAGTCCATGCATAGGAAAACTATACTTGTCATCTGATTTCCCAAATATATTATTTGTAAATGAAAGTAATTTGCATAATGTCCTTATGTTGTCTCTGTTATGGGACACCCCACATAGGCTGCCAGGGGTGGCTACTAGCCAATACAATGGTAACATTTGTAGTCATTCATATATGTTTTTTTTTTTTTTTTTTAATTGTGTGTGTCAGTTCTGTGAAATCTTAGAAAGAGGTAATGGGCTTGTTTCCAGTAATGTGTTTATTTTCTGTACAGGAAAAAATGTCAAGGATGGACAGAATCGTTGCAGAGCATCAGCAGTTTTCAAAGGGTCTGAATGAACTTCAAGAGTGGATAAATGATTCTATTTATCGACTGCAGTCCTACTGTCACCCAACTGGTGATAAAAGTGTCCTTGATAGCAGAATGTCTAAGCTGGAGGTAAAAAATTAGAATAAGTAAATATATTATCACAAGTATGTATCTATGTATTTATATTAATCACAGACAAGTCTAATTTTTATGACCACTTCCCAATCAGCAGTCAACAGTGTGTAGCTCATGAAGGGAGTCACATGATGTGAGCTGGCTTAGTGACTATATAATGTGTGTGTTACGTAGTGATGGGCAAATCCGAACGTCAAAGTTTGGGTTCATACCGAAATTTGTGAGTTCGGATTCCCAAACTCGAACATGAACTTCAGTCAGCTGTGAGAGCTGTGTTCGAGTCTGACGTCTGGCCTGTACACCGAAATGCTGGTTGATGGGTTATTAATCCACTGCACTTATAGGGTGCCGCAGCCAAAGGTGCTGTAAAACTCACCTACTGCACACTCCACATGGTTTGTGTTTGGGTCCCCGAATGCAAATTTTCAATCAAAGTGTTGCCAAACTTTGGGGGTTCACTTATCCCTAGTTTTAGTCTATCTGCACATATATTGCTTGCTGCTGGCATAGGGAAAAAAAAAGTTGACTGTCCAAATGCTGCTGTTATGAATGTATATCACTAGTGGACATATGGCACTACGTGTGGCGTTACAAATAAGCAGGGTGATACCAGACATGTCAAAAACAGTACAGTGAATCCTACTGCATATTGGGCTCCAAAGCAGATGTTTGGTCACTGCACTTTTGCTAACAAAGTCACATCTGCAGAAAAACTTCTATCTCCATGGCAGTATCTGAATTGGACCTTTTGGTAAATGGTTGCCTTCTAAGATGAAGTGTTCTGCCTGATCTGAGGGATATATATTGGCATGAGGGATATATATTGGCATGTTGTGTCATTCTCTGGGTCTACTCATTCATGTGCAAGGTACACTCAACCGATGTGGGTATTAATCACATACAGTAACATTAATATGTCAGTACAGCAGCCACACTGGTCACCAGATACTATAGATTTCTTCTGTATATGATGGAGGAATGAAAGTATGTTGTTAGAGAAGTGGGGAAACTGCATATGGTAGCAAGTCAGATTACTTTCACTATATTCTTAGTATACAGTACGTCCTGCTCCAGATAGAATACTTACATTCGGGTACTACTCCGCCAGATGGCACTGGACTGCAGAGACATCGAAAATAGGCTCCTCCAGGCCCCTCAAATACCCAGGGACCTCCCACAATCCCCAGATTTTCTCTGCACTCTGGACTGCGAAGGACAAGAAGATGGCTCTCTCTACTTGCAGGTGAGTGGGGCTATTAGCCTGCGGGCCTGTAGGACTATTCCCACCCGTTCCATGAGTAATTGCCTCCCAGCCTTGGCTGCGCTGGTCGGGTGATGGTAGGCAGCACCGCTGTTAGGTGCTTAGGAGCGCTGCTCCACAGCAATCCCCCACCAAAGGGAAGCCGGTATAGGCATATGGTGAGCCTCTATGGGATGCCCCTCCCGCACTATTGCCCCTATCTATCGGTGGGCCCTATGTTATATGTCCGCTGTCCTCCCTCATTCTCCTTGTAGCCTTCGGGGGAAAAGAGGGGGGGGGGGTGTATGTATGTATATACGTGTATTGGCTTTATGCTTCATTACATTATGCTTTGTGTTTTTCCCTGTGTTCCGCGCTTGGCGGCGGCGTTACCTCAGGCGCCGGTGCGCCGTCATTGGCTGCTTGTCACGTGTTGGCTTTGCGCTCTTCGGGGCGGGGCCTGTCTTTGGCGTGTTCTGCGTCATTGCTCATGCGGGTCCACCTCTTGAGGTATACCGACGCCATTTTGTTTGCTTGGTTCCGGCTTCTGCGTAACGGGCTTCTACCTACCGCGGTCCGTGAGTGCCCTCGCTTTGGCCATTGGCTTCTCCAGGCTTCTCCAGGCCCTCTATTAGTTGGTTAACTTGTGAGGCCTAGTGTAATTACTCCCACTTCCCTAGCGGGTTATTGGGGCATCCCGGGTTGCTGTAAAGCGTTAATCCCTATCGGCCTATTGTGCCGCTATAATGACCATATGGAGGCATCTCAGGATAATGTGACCGGGGTTCCTTCGGGACAAGCCCGGCTGTGTGTAGCTTGTGGGGAGTCTCATGTTGACGCTGACAAGGCGCGGGTCTGTGTACCCTGTGCCAAACAGGTGCTTGAACTGCAATCTGGTCTTCCAGTAGCTGACTCTGCGATTTGTTTCACCTCACCCACTCCCCCAAGCTTAAATCTCACTCCCATTGAATTGCATACAAGTGGGGATTCTCAGCCTGATGTGTCTTCTAGACTGGCTAGTGTTAAGAAGTTAACCCTTTAAGTGCCAGCCTACCTGGAGTTTTTGTCATCCTTTGTTTGCCAGACTATTTTGCACTATTGTGCGCTCCCCATGTTCAAATGTGATTTTTGAAGGGATTTCCCAGGAAAATATATATTGCTTGACTCAGCAGAGTCTGGGCTTTAACATGAAATGTCTTGTTTGTCATTTTTTAGGTGTTGTCTCAATATTTTGGGGTGAAATATGTGCAAAAAAATAAAAAAATATATATTTTTTACAATTTGTAGTTTTTTTTGTAATAAAAAATGTAAGTTTGTCAATAAAATCTTATTGCGTGTGAAATCCCAATTTTTCCCGGTTACAGCGATACCACATATGTATAGGTAGACACCCTTTCCTGCCCAGGAGACTCCCCCAAACTAAAACGGCGCTTTAGGGGATTTTCATATAAAATACAACTACGCTATGCGCACCTTGCAGTTTTTCCAGAAAAACAACCCTTTACATTTGAAATACCCCCAACAAACTATATATTCTCTGGAAGTACACACCTCAGGCTTTCTAGGTGTACCCGGCTTGTTGATGTGGCCATGGTTTTTCGGAAGTAATCCCTCAATGTATTTTTTGGTTGCAAAGAGTTTCCCTAAAAAAAGGATAAAAAAGCAGAATCAAAGCCACATTTTTCTAAAAAAAACTATATACAAACAAGAGAAAACAAGTTTAATCTGAAAAAGCAACATCCTCCGAACAGAACGATACCCAACATGCATTGCTACTGTCAAGCGAAGAGTTGACAAACACCCCAAAGTAAAGCATGTGCGTAACGGTAAGCTTTGCAGACAAAAGTGCACACCTTGCGATTTTTCAACCAAAACAACCCTTTACATTTGGAATATCCCCCATAAACCATATATTCCCTGAAAGTACACATGTTACGCTTTCTAAGCGTACCCAGCTTGTTGTAGTGGGCTCATCTTTCTGGAATTAATCTTTCAAAGAATTCTTTGGTTGCGCAGGGTTTCCCTCAAAAATTTATGAAAAAGCTGAATAAAAAACACCTTTTCCTAAAATATAAATATGCAAACCAGAAAAAAACAAGCTAAGTGCAAGGGCCCCCCGAACAGAACAATACCCAACATGCATAGCTACTTTTAACCCTTTTAATTGCCAGCCTACTTGAGATTTTGTCACCCTCTGTTGACAGGTCATTTTTCCCCATTTTGCGCCATGTTTTGCACCATTTTTGCTGGAATTTTATATATATATAATTGTTTTTTTGTTTTTTGGTTTTTTTTTTTTTTGCAGCAGAGTTTAGGCTTTAACATGAAATGTCTTGTTTGTAAATTTTATTTTGTTTTTTTACAATATTATTAAGTAAAAATAAATAAATAAATACATAAATACAAATTTTGACTCCTTTATTTTAAATAAAAAATGTATTTTATTAAGGAAAACCATATTGCATGTGTGAGCCCCATTTCTACCGATTAGAACGGTACCACATATTTATCGGTAGCCCCCCGTTCCTGCCCAGGATACCCCCTAACTGAAACAAGTACTTTATAACATTTACAAATACAATACAAATACCATCCACACTCACACTACAAAGGGTTAAATTGAGAAAAAAAATGACAAAAAATGACAGAGTCCCCCCCTCCATGGGCCTGGGCTCTTCTGCCCCCCCCCCCGGGCTTTGGGGAGGCAGGTAATGGGGGTGCCAGTTCACAAGGGGTTAAATGTGTAAAAAAACACTGACACATAATAAAAAAAAATCTTTATTTTTTTTTTTTTTTTTTTTTTTTTACTGTACTCACCTCCGATCCAGTGTCCCACGTCGCTGTCCCACGCCGCTCACTCAGATTGATGCCGATAGTGATTGGCGCAGGGCGGAAGAGAGGAGGCTCCGATCGGGTTAATTGCTAGTACCTTGGCACGTAAGGTCCCTGCAAAAAAGCGGCACTTAACGCCTGATGTCACTCCTTTTCCCTAGGGAAGATGATGAGTTTTTGCATCTATCTGGCTATACCCCTTTGGAGGAAGGGGAGCTATTCTCCTACTCAGGTTCATCTGATGAGAGGCCCAGGGGTCATGACTATTATGGCTCTGACCCCTGGGCCCCGGATGATACTGATAGACTGTTGGCCCAGATTTTTGAGGTTCTGTCTATTTCTCCCCCTGTTGCGGCTCCCAGGCAAAGGGGGGAACTTTTTCTACTGCTAAGTCACGCTTGGAATTTCCTGAGCAAGCACATTTCAATAACCTTGTGCTCAAGGAATGGGAACATCCCAGTAGACTTCCCGGTGTACCTAAGAGTTGGGATAGGATGTATCCCTTTCCTGCTGATGTGGTGAAGTGATGGTCATCCCCTCCCGAAGTGGATGCTCTGGTCCTAGGGTCATCTAACACCTCTGTCATGCACTCCCCTGACTCCCCTGCGGGATGCTGAGGACCGGCGCATTGACCAGCTGGCGTCCCATGCCTTTGCATGTGTGGGGACAGCGCTGCGCCCGGTCTTTGCCTCGGCCATTACGGCTGTGGCTATTAGGAACCTGCTCAGAAGTATCCTTGATAGTGCCCCTGATGATTTGCCTTGTGAGGAGTTTAATGCACTCTCTAGTTGTGATGTTTTTGTGAATTTTGTCCTCTCTGCCTTGGATGACACCATTAGAATGTGTGCCAGAACCTCTGCCCTTGTGGTGGCTATACGCCTCTCGGTTTGGCTGCGCCAGTGGGCTGCTGACAACGCTGCCAAGAAGGCCCTCACTGGTTTTCCCTTCAAAGGACTACGCCTGTTTGGGGACCGCCTGGACCTATTTGCTAAGATAGGCAGGTTACCCCAGTGCAGGCGACTGTCTCGGCCCTTTCGGGGTCAGGGTTCTTTTTCCTCCCCCTACCGTGGTGCTAGACAAGGGAGGGGGGTTTCCTTTACTGGGGCCCGAGGATACTTCTGGGGTAGGGGCAGAGGACGTGGACGTCCTGGCTCCTCCTGGGGCTCCAAGATTAAGTCCTCTCCCAAGCCCCCTCAGGCATGATGGGGCGCCCTCACCCATCCGGGTGGGGGGACGGCTTCAGCACTTTGCTCACGTCTGGAGGCTTCATGTCTCGGACCGGTGGATTCAGGAGGTAGTCTCCTCCGGTTAGAAGATAGAGTTTGCTGTCTGCCCTCCCCCAAGATTCATCAGCTCCCGGATTCCCCAGGACCCTGTGTCAGCTCAGGATCTTGTGCAGGCAGTGCAAAGCCGCCTAGAGCTGGGGGTCATCTGCAAGGTCCCTTTAAGAGAAAAAGGCAAGGGCTTCTATTCCAACCTCTTCACAGTGCCCAAAAAAGATGGGTCAGTCAGGCCCATCCTGGATCCTCAACAAATTTGTCAGGAGCAGGCGCTTTCGCATGGAAACTCGGCGCTCTGCCATCAGTTCCCTGCGCCCAGGGGATTTCATGACGTCTGTGGACATCGAAGATGCTTACCTTCATATTCCTGTATATCCAGGTCATCAAAGGTTCCCTCAGGTTTGCTCTAGAGGATCAACACTACCAGTTTGTGGCATTGCCCTTTTGTCTCACTTCAGCTCCCAGGGTGTTCACCGAGGTGCTGGCAGGAGTGATGTCTCTGCTCAGGTTTCAGGGCATCCACGTGCTGCCTTATCTGGACGACATTCTCATCACCTCCCAGTCTCTACATCAGGCAGAATTGGATACTCAGCTGGTGGTGTCCACCCTGGAGTCATTTGGATGGGTGATCAACCATCTCAAGTCCTCTCTGTCCCCCTCCTTGGTGACTTCTTCCTCAACAGAAGGTGGACAGTCTGATTGTGCAGGTCCAGTTCCTGCTATCTTGTCATCATCCCTCCATCAGGCAGGGGATGCAGCTGGTGGGCCTGATGGTGGCGTGCTTCGAGGCGGACCCTTATGCTCAGTTCCACTTGAGGCCTCTGCAACTTCACCTCTTGTCAGTATGGGACAAGGACCCAGCGTCCCTGGACCGGGTCTGTGCGCTTCCCCCCCCCTGGTCAGGCGGTCCCTCTCGTGGTGGCTGGACTCCAGGAACCTGTTGGGGGGCAGATCCTTTCTGACACCCTCCTGGGAGACGGTCACCACGGATTCCAGTCTGTCAGGTTGGGGGGTTTCCGGAAGTCCCTGCAGTTCCAGGGGAGGTGGGGCCCTCAGGAGGCCCACACACCTATCAACGTCTTGGAGCTGCGGGCGATCAGGTTAGTTCTGGCTCAGTTGACTACTCACCTTTGGAGCCTGCCTGTTCAGGTGCGCTCGGACAGCCGGACGGCAGTTGCCTAAATCAATCATCAGGGAGGGACCCGGAGCAAGAGGGCCCTCCAGGAAGTGTCTCTGATCCTGACCTGGGCAGAGGCCAATGTTCCCTGCATATCAGCTGTGTACATCTCGGGGGGGAGAATTGCCCCTCTGCAACAGGGTTTTCCAATCTCTGTGTCAACGTTGGGGTCAACCTGATGTGGATCTGTTTGCGTCCCGTCACAATCACAAGCTCCCGGCCTTTGTCTCCCTGTCCCAGGATCTTGACCACGGATGCCCTAGCAATGTCATGGCAGGGCTTTCAGGTGTGAGTCTAAGTCTCTTCCCTGTCGTGTGTTCTATATTCCCAGGATTTTGGAGTTCCTGCAGCATGGGTTGGAGATGGGGCTCCAATTCTGTACTCTGAAGGGTCAGGTTTCTGCCCTGGCTGTTTTCCTCCAGAAGTCCTTTGCTCAGCATTCTCTGATCAGGGTTACTCATGTGCGTCCTTCACGTAAGCCTATGGTGCCTGTTTGGGATTTGAACTTGGTTTTGTCAGCCTTGCAGGGTGCTCCCTTTGAACCTGTGCAGGATGCTGCCCTGGCCATTCTTACTCTCAAAGTTGTCTTTCTAGTGGCTATCACCTCTGTTAGGCGTGTGTCTGAGTTGGTGGCATTTTCCCCCCTACTATGAGACACACCAGGACAAGGTGGTGTTCCTCTTTAAGCCAGATGTTCTTCCTTCATTGTGCCCTAATCCTAGTAATGCTAAGGAGAGGGTTTTGCATTCTTTGGATGTGGTTAGGTGTCTGAAGTACTATCTGGTGGCTACTGCACCTTTCAGAAAAACTGATGCTCCTTTTGTGGTCCCTCTGGTCCTAGGAAGGGTTTGGCTCCTGCTAAGCCTACCATCAGCAAATGGATCCGTCAGGCTGTGATTCAGGCCTACTCTGCTAAGGGGAAGAATCCTCCCTTCCGCCTTACTACTCATTCTATGAGTGCTATTGGTGCCTCTTGGGCTTTTCAGCACCAAGCTTCTGTTGAACAAGTTTGCAAGGCCGCTACTTGGTCTTCTGTTCATACCTTTTCAAAGTTTTACAAGGTTGATGTTAGGGTCTCAGCTGATGCTGCTTTTGGCCGCAAGGTGATTTAAACTGTCTGCTGTTACCTTTTTGGGGATCCCACCCTACTTTATGGACACTGCTATTGGATGTCCCGAATGTAAGTATTCTGTCTGGAGCAGGACATACTGTATACTAAGAATAATACAATTCTGTGATTACCTGTAGAATTTGTATTATGAGTATACAGTACGTCCTGCTCCACCTCACCCTTGGTTTTTGCATTATCTTGGATCCCCTGTATGGTGATTGTTATCATTGTTATAGTTACTAGTTCGGGTTGTTTATTTCTCCCGGCTTCTTGTTAACTGCTTTTCAATTCTGGGGATTGTGGGAGGTCCCTGGATATTTGAGGGGCCGGGAGGAGCCTATTTTCGATGTCTCTGCAGTCTAGCGCCATCTGGCGGAGTAGTACCCGAATGTAAGTATTCTATCTGGAGCAGGACATACTGTATACTCATAATACCAATTCTACAGGTGAGTAATCACAGAATTGTATTTTTGCTTTTAAAAAATAAAAGAACCTTGTAAAAAAAAAAAAAAAAATTAAAATGAACCAACTGATTACATTTTTTGTAACACAGGTGCTGTTCCTCGTAAAGCAGGAGAACGAAATTCAGATGAAGATGATATTAACACGAGGAGAGTCTGTCCTGCAAAACACATCACCAGAAGGTGCCCCTGCCATTCAAAACCAGCTCCAAGATCTTAAGGACTCTTGGACCTCCCTCTTAACATCATACATACAGTGCAAAAGGTAATGTTTATATGTGCAGTTTAGAGAGTATAGCATATAAAGTGCTCCTTAAGATTGTTTTTATGTGAAAATCAAATGCAAAGAATTCCTTGTTTTATATTTCCCAGTCAACTGGAAGGTGCACTGTCTAAGTGGACAGGCTATCAGGACGATGTGCGTCAGTTTTCCAGCTGGATGGATGGAGTAGAGGAAAGGCTCAAAGATTTTGGGAAGCAGTACAATAAAGTAAGGGACAAAATTTCCTCACAGAGCAAAATCAAGGTGGGTTTGCATATCGGCTCTAGCTTATTAACATCCAAGTCCACACCTGCTGTTTATGCTCTGCTTTCCTTATAATCATTGGGAGCTATCTAGTGTATGTGCATCAGTTATACTGAAAAAGCAGAAAGGCATCTTAGGGGACTTCAGTCCGACAATGCATAATGATTATCCTATCCTATGGAAACAGAGCCTATTTTGACCCATATTTTACAGCAGAAAATTAGCATGATGCCCAGTTTAATCAAATGTATATCAATTGGCTAAACAAACATAGTAGGTAACAATGACGAAGGCTAAGAATGCAGAAGTGGAACAGTGTAAGAAAGTATAAAAAAAAAATCCCACATAACTAACAATATAGGAGATGACAGAGTTTAGATTGTACTGACTTTGGATACAAAATATGTAAAGATTAAAATGTTTAGAATAGTTGTAGGTGTAACACAGTGAACAAAAAAATGTGGTGATCTTGTTACAGGCATAGAAAAGATTTGTTTCAGATTGGGTGGTCAACCTACATAATGGGTCAGGATTGTAGTGGGTTACAAGATTTTCTTTGTTTTAATGACATGATGGTGTATTAACGATTGGCATCCTATTGCAGTTATTGAATGAGGAGGTTATAAGTAATGGTTCTTTGCTGGACGCCATAGAAAAGAAAGGATCCTGTATGACTGAAAACTATGTGGCTCAGCTGGAGCTCCAAGAGCTGCAGGAACGCTACAAGGCTTTAACAGGAAAGACTAAGGTAACATAAATAGTTTGTCATACATGAAAATACAGGGTTTTTACTATTCTTGGTTCTGGTCCTTGCCCCAGGGGCATCCCTATTTGGCATAACCTACTGTGTGACATTCCCTGCCCCCCAGTTCCTCTCAAAAACTCATGCACAGGCTCTCGTCCTATCAGTGCCGTATACCGTGTATTTTAATGCACGACATATGGCCTTGTTTGAACACAGTCCCCTTTACAAGTAAGTGTGTGTGTGTGTAGGGGGGGGGGGGGGTCATGTCCCTGGTCTCCCTGTGGTGTGCAGCATGCTCCTTCACCCAGCCTACTCGGGAGCGCACCTCAGCTACAGGGAGACCGGGAATGCAGCCGCAGCCCACAGGTGTGGTGTGTGAACCCTAGAAAAGAGTGAAATGCGGGGCAATCAGGCGGTGGCTTAATCGGGAAGCCCCAAGGTCTGGTTGTCAGCCCCTGAAGTCTTTTAGCCGACCATGCCGGTGGTTGGTCCACTTTAAAATGGACCAAAACCCACCCTGGGGTCTAGGGTAGGCTTACTCCCTCCCCCGGAAGCATCCGGAACTGGGATTCCCCGATGTGTGAACCCCCCCCCCCCCCCCCCCCCAGGGTGTACAGTAAACTCACCTTTCCCCCTAGCCCAAGGCGCGCACAGACATCACTCGCTTTCCTCCTCGGTAGCTCACAGCCCTGCCCGCCGCAACTGGATGGCTGTTCGGGGCCATGCCGCTTGAAAGTGCAGCTAGGATTCAGCATGGGCTTGAGGAAAGGTAAGATGACTCGGTGACCAGGGGGTTTCATGAAGTGGGGGCACCAAACCAGGGTGCCCCAGGGGGACAGACCAAAACCCCCTGGGGTTCTGGTCCACTTTAAGGTTAATTAATGCTTACTCAGACCTATCTACAGTATGGAGTAGCAGGAGAAAATGCATTAACTATAAAAAGATCAGAAATCAACGATTTTGTTCTTTAATCACACAGCATCAAGGTCTTGTGGATATCAAGAAATAAGCTATAAATTGATATCCAAATGATACTGTGTGCCAAGCCCCACCTACACATGTTTTGGCCCTGCTTTCACTTACATCATTTTTGGCTGCAAGTCTCCCCCCTACTAATGAAAAATTTGTGGCACAAATGGATTGAGTTCCAGAACTTGTCTTATTTGTTATAAGGCCCACAAAAACTATCAATCGGCTGACCATCACACCTTCTCTCTCCTCACCCCCCACGCCCGACTACCCCCTATATGTTCCTTTTCTCCTTACCCTCTTTTTCCCCTTTTTACTGATTCGATTTTCCACCTCTAATGGTTTAAATTGTTAAACCTTGGTCCACTGGAAACGGTTATCCACTCCCCATAATAAATGGCATAAATAGAGAATTAAATAAAAATAAAAAAAAGAAAGCATGCCCATTCACTTTGGACTGGACTCACTCTTTAAGCCTCAAACACTGGTCCAACAAGATTGACACCATGCTGCCCTTAAAGTAAATCTGTCAGGTAAATAGCCAGAAAGGTAAATGGCTTCCAGAAAAGGGTCATTTATGCAAATATACTGAGGATGGGAAAAAAAAATTAAAGTAAAACTATTGCTTGTGTATTAGGTGTTTTTTATACTGTATATGCCGGTTTGTGACAGTGATTTGCTGGCCGTGGTACTGTTGTGTTTTTTTTTTATTATGTTTGTTTTTCAGTTTTATATAACTATATGGTATATCTCTTAAAAAGGAACAACTCGTGTGTTTTTTTTTTTTATTTGGGATGCTTTTTTTCCTGACAGTTGCACGGTGCATGAGTGGGTCAACGGACAGTCAGTCAGCGTTCATGCTCCATTCATACCTCCCTTAGTCAATCTGGTATCAGATTGGCTAGGTAGGATGAATGGAGTGCGCACCGCTGGCCACCCCACCACTGTTCCATGTACCTGTGCCAGCCATCCCAAAATGTCTGGTGGGGGTTCAGGCCTCAGAGAATATGGGTATGTGGCTGCAGCCTGCTCATGCCCCCGGGGATCACCGGCTATGTGAGTATAATGGGGTGATCTCAGTGGTTTCACACAGTGGTACATCCCAAATCAAAAAATTGGCATCACTGTCATCAATGTTTACAATTAAAAAATGCACACATTTTTGCTTTTAACATCGGTTATATTTTCCTAAATAAGTATCATAACGATACTACTATGGATTTGAGGAAAATCTACAGAATCTAAATACTATTGAGTTTGTTCACAGGAGGCCATTTTAAAAGCAGATAAAATGGTCGCTGATCATCAAAATTATCAAAAGCATCTTGGAGTATTCACAGTCTGGTTACAGCAAGAAATTGAAAAGTTAGACTGCCTTGAGCTGCAGGATGGCGATACTGTGATGTATGAAACAATGCTTCGAGACATACAGGTATATTCTACATTTTAAGGGAAAATGTATTAATTATTATTAATATAATTAATATATATTAATATATTAAATAATATTATTTATATTAATTGGCCATATAAAAGTATCCAAATAATGTGCTACAGTTTCCTTTATTTTATTTTCTGTGAACATTTAAAGTGGACCAACACCGAGAGGTGATCGGCCCGGAAATCTATAAGATTCCCGGGCCGATCACCTCCCACCCCGCGGGACATCCGAGATCGGGATGTCCCGCGGGGTGAAACCCCCCCAAACACCCCAAATCACCTACCTTATCTTCCGCCGGCTGTCTGTGAATGGCCGGCACGGGCGCGCGCGCGTCGAAAGTGACGCGAGGGAGGCCGCGGCGGCGGAAGCCGCTTGGACGTTCCTGTTCCCCGCCTGGACGTTGGCGGGGATTGGACCGGGCAGTCACGTGGGAGCGGGGAGAGGTGAGTTTATTGGGGTTTCTGGGGGGTTTCACACAGCGGGGCACCCCCGATCAGGGTGCCCCGCCGAAGTGGACCAAAACCCAGGATAGTCAAAATCCTGGGTGTTGGTCCACTTTAATGAGTTGGCCTATAGATGTTTTAAATCTAGTTTACTGTATTAAAAGGGAACTCTTGGAAAGTTCCTACATGAACCTACATGGTCTATTTTAGTTTTTCCCTACCATTGGTACTACCAATGGTAGTACTTGAGCTACACTGTGAACTGTAGCTGCACAATCCTTCAGTAGGAAGTGCATCAGATGTTTACAGAGCATTCCCCAACTACTGCCAGTGATGCCATTATCCTATTCAGTAGTATGCATCAGGTGATCAATCCATTAGCATAAACAAATGCTACATTTTGGGATGGACCAGGTGGAGCAAATTCAGCATAGGTCATCTTATGCAGACCTACAATGGCATATATTGGGTGGTACTTGAGATAGGAGTACTTCATAAAACATTGTTAACACTGTTAATGCCATATTTTAAAGAGGCATTTGCTTTTAGGAGCAGAGAAGAGTGGATAACCTCTTACTGTGTTTATATTATCTAGGGGGTTGATCATCGAAAAGCTGAGAGCACTCCTGTACATGTGGAGCGCTTTCTGTCTTCACCTCAAAAACAATGCAGGTGTCATATATTTTTTCTTAATTGTACATCTGAAAACCTGCCTACCCTTCATTGTATGTGGGAATATACTCAAGATATTGGACCTTATGGGCTCTAGACCTGTGCACCAGACACCGTAGGGCCAAAAGGCAGAGTAGCTGGCCCCATCCTTGACCACTTACTAGCCCATATTCCCTTTGTCACAGGTCTGGTGCTTTTCCTGGCAGCATGCCTGGATCATGGTGTTTATGCAAATGGGTGCTAGGTGCTTTCAAAAACTTTGCATGCCTTTTTACTGATGGCTTGTAAAAATATATGCTGGCCTGGCTTTATAGTAAAAGAGAAATGTGCAAAGTATTTTTTTTTTAAATTCTTGTTACAAACGTTGCTATGATTTCAGCTTGATCAATTAAGCTCTGAAGTTTGTATCTTAAAGCGGAACAAAACCCGAGACTTTGACTTTCCCGGGTTTCATCCCATTTACCTGGGCATCCCGAATTGGGATGCCTCAGGGAAACCCCCCAGAATGCCGCTGTTCACTCACTTCTTCATCGCTCCAATGGCGCGAGAGCTCTCTTACAATAAAAGCTGTTTGCCCTGACCATGTCATTTGGCAAACCGCTATTATTGACTTCAATGAGGAGCGTGTACTGCCACATCCCTGGCAGCGTGCGAGCTCCCAGATTATCTGAATGTGCCACCAGGGACGCCACCCTCAAGCAAACCTCAAGGTAACATATAACATGTTTTATTATCCTTTATGTATGTATGTATGTGTGTGTATATATAATAATTAGGTAGTAATTAATCAGATTTTTTTCAAAGGAACTTCAGATGTGCTGTGCAGAAGGCCAAGCCTTGTTAAACTCTACCTTAAAAATACGAGAAGAAGTTATACCATGGGGAATTCCTCATGCCGAGGATAGGGAGCTGGAGTCATTAAGACAGGACTGGCAAGTTTATCAGCAAAGGCTCAACGAGACAAGAAGCCAGATTAATGGAGCCCTGAGTAAACTGAAGGTGCTGGAAAATAAGTTTCAGAAGACTGATGAGTGGCTGACCTCAGTGGAAGAAAAAGTGAATATAAGAAAAGGACGTCAGTCAGACAGGGCAACAAAAGAAATACACCTGCAGGAAATGAAGGTATAGAAAACTTAAAAACATAGAGTTAAATAAAAGCGTAAGGGTCCTACCTCAGATAAATGTCTGATAATCTGATCTCTCAGAGGAGAATTGTTGGGGTGATTGCATGTCTCGTGCTCTAAAAGCAGGGAAAGTTTCATGTTTCTGAATTATTCTAAGTATGCAGCACGTCCTGCTCCAGATGATAATTCCTTACAGATGGGATTACCTCCGCTAGAGGGCGCTGGACTGCAGAGATAGCAAAAAGAGGACCCTCCCAGTCCCATATATACCCGGAACCTCCCACAAATTCCCCAGTTTCTTCTCTGCAGTCGGCTGCGAAGGACAAGAAGATGGCTTCGCTTCTCGCAGGTGAGAGGGGCTTAACAGTCCGCGGCCCTGTAGGACTATTCCCACCCGTTCCATCTCTCTATTATGACTCCCAGCTTTGGCTGCGCTGGTCGGGGGATGGTAGGCAGCACCTCTTACAGGTGTTTTTGAGAGCCTTGCTCTAACCACAATACCCCACCAAAGGTTAGGCGGTGCAGGTTATGGTGAACCTGGTTTGGGATGCCCCTTCCGCCCTCGCCCCCCCACCCTGGTCATCGGTGGGTCTCCTTTAGCTGGCCGCTGCCCTCCCCTCCCTCGCTGTCCCGTTCATTCGGGGGGGGGGGGATATATTTATATGTGTGTGTGTGTGTGCTTTTGTGCCTCATGTCTCAGGGCTCCGCACCCTGATTTCTCCTGGTGTCATTTTTATATTCTAAGTGTGTCATACACCCCGCTTCCACCATTCATGACATCTGGGTAGTCTCCAGTAGAGGGCGCCCCTCCCCCTCGTTTTGGCGCCTTGCTGAGGCTCAGCCCACGGCCTGGATCCACGTTGCTGGACTTGCGGGAGGGAGGCGTGGCCTAACGAGCGCGCGTTCTGCGCTGACCCGCCCCTCTTCTGCTCTTCACTCTCTCCAGGCAAGGCTGTGCTGGGCGCTGGTGGCCATCTTGTTCCTGTTGCTGCTGCGGACTCCGCTGTTTTGTGAGTGCCCTGTGGGCCCCCTCTCTTCCTGTTATGGCAGCACCCCTCTCCACAGGGGGCTGCGCTGTCCTTTTTGTACATATTGTGTATATAGATGTATCTATATAGATATATATATATATATATATATATATATATATATATATATATATATATATATTATAGTATTAGGTAATGTATGAGTGTTGGCTGATGGGTCCCCTTTCATTTGTGTCTTTCAGGAGGACTCCCTGTGGTCTGCATGTTAGGGGGTTCTC
Source organism: Gastrophryne carolinensis (assembly GCA_027917425.1). Taxonomy (NCBI): domain Eukaryota; kingdom Metazoa; phylum Chordata; class Amphibia; order Anura; family Microhylidae; genus Gastrophryne; species Gastrophryne carolinensis. Next base: position 344,531,052 of record CM051237.1, on the reverse strand, counting down.
CCGGTCCTAGGGTCCCTAGCTTTAAAGTACACCTTTTCCAAATCCTCCCACTGGGACTTTAAAGGGGCATCCCAGGGCTGCTTACCAGCTTAATTCCCTAGGGTCATTGCGACTACCCCAAAATATCCCCATATGGAGGCTCCGCAGGATACTGGACTTGGGCTTCCTTTGGGACAAACCCGGCCGTGTGTGGGTTTTGGGGTATCCCTTATGGGGGAGAATGGGCTAATTTGTATTCCATGTGCACAAAAGGCCATATCGCGGCAGTCTGCTTCCCAGGCTTCTGGGTCAGCACCGCCCGCTTCATCGCCTACCTCTCCCAGTCTTATCCGTACCCCAAGTGACATTGTTACTAGTGGGGGTTGCACTCTGATGTTTGTGCTCGCCTGGCCAGCATTGAGAGATTTCTTTCCGGCGCAGTGGGCAAAAAGGCCCATGCCAAGAAGAGACATTTATCACCGGTATGGCCGGCTTTGGATTTTGATGAGGATGAGTGGTCAGATTATTCCCCGTTAGAGGAGAGGGAGTTGTTTGAGGAATCAGAATCTGACGATGTGCAGTTGTGTGATAATGGTGTGGGGCAGGCGCTGGGGTATGCCATTGACACTTCTAAAGTCCTGGCCCATCTCCTGGAGGTTTTGGACATTGCCCCGCCGGAGGCGGCCCCTCTCAAAAATGGGGAATTTTTCGGGTCCTCTAAGCCCCGCTTGGAGTTTCCTACGCAAAGTCATTTTGATGCATTGATCCTTAGGGAATGGCTTCCCGGCGTTCCTCAGGGATGGGATAGGAAGTATCCCTTCCCGGTTGATGCGGTAAAGCGCTGGTCTTCCCCTCCTGAGGTCGAAGCGCCTGTTTTGGGTTTGTCCAACACCTCTGTGGTCCACACCCCTGATGCTACTACCCTCAAAGATGGTGAGGATAAGCACATTGATCAGTTAGCTTGCCATGCCTTTGCCAGTGTGGGTTCAGCCTTACGGCCTGTGTGTGCATCTGCGCTAGCGGCTGTGGCTAATAGATCCCTTGTCAGGGAGTTTTTAAATAGTGCCCATTTTGATCCGGCCAGCGCTGAGTTCGCTGCCCTTAAAAGATGTGAATTGTTTATGGATTTTGTCTTGGCTGCTATGGAAGACACTATTGCTATGTGTAGTAGAACTTCAGCCTTATTGGTGGCCATGCGCCGATCGGTCTGGCTTCGCCAGTGGGCGGCGGACTTTGCAGCCAAGAAATCACTCACCGCTCTTCCCTTCCTGGGTACGCGGCTGTTTGGAGATAAGTTGGATGCGGTGGCTAAGGGTGGTAAGCTACCCCAGCGTAAGAAGCAGCGTCACTCCTTTCGGGGGGGCGAGGTTTCGCCTACTCAGGCATCAGAGGTTCCTCCTGGGGCAGAGGCAGAGGACGGGCCCGTCCAGCATCTGCCTGGAGCTCCAAACCTAAGCCCCCTGCCAAACCAACTCAGCAATGAGGGGGCGCCCTCACCCGTACGGGTGGAGGGACGGCCGCGGCTCTTCTTCCAGGTCTGGGCCCAGGAAGTCACAGACAGATGGATTCTGGAAGAGGTCTCGTCCGGGTACAAACTGGAGTTCGAGTACTGGCCCCCTCCAAGATTCTTAAGGTCTCGGGTGCCCACGGACTCTCAGGCTGCACAGGGGCTCCTGTTGGCAGTCCAAAATCTTCGGGACATGGGAGTCATATGTCCTGTGCCTCCCTCGGTCCCCTTTGCCCAGTTCCACATGAGGTTGCTCCAGCTTCACCTGTTGTTGCATTGGGACAGATGTCCGCAGTCCTTGGATCAGTCCTTCCGGATGTCTCCCAGGGTTCGGCAGTCACTTCAGTGGTGGCTGGAGCCAAGCAATCTGTTGAGGGGCAGGTCTTTTCTGGCCCCTTGTTGGGAAACAGTAACCACGGATGCCAGCCTTTCGGGCTGGGGAGGTTTCTGGAAGAGTCATCAGTTCAGGGGGTTGTGGGGTCCTCAGGAGGCTCACACTCCCATCAATGTCCTAGAGCTCAGAGCCATCCGGCTTGTTCTGTCAAGGCTGACACCTCACTTACAGGGCTTGCCAGTTCAGGTTCGATCAGACAATCGAACGGCGGTGGCCTACATCAATCACCAAGGAGGGACTCGCAGCAGGAGTGCCCTCAGGGAAGTCTCTCTGATCTTGACTTGGGCGGAGAGCAATGTCCCTTGCATTTCGGCAGTTTACATTCCGGGAGTGGAGAACACGGAGGCGGATAGCCTGAGCAGGGGCTTCTCTCGCCGAGGGGAGTGGTCCCTCAATCTTGGGATTTTTCGGTCCCTGTGTCACAAGTGGGGGACTCCGGAGGTGGATCTCTTTGCCTCACGGCACAATCACAAGCTTCCATCCTTTGTGTCTCTATCTCAGGATCCTCTGGCTCCGGCGGTGGATGCCTTGTCTCTTGCCTGGAGGGATCTGGGGTTCCTGTATCTGTTTCCCCCCTTCTCCATGGTGGGCAAGGTAGTTCGCAAGCTGGTTCTGGACGGGGCGCCAGCAATTCTGGGGGCCCCAATGTGGCCAAGACAGATTTGGTACGCAGACGTCGTAAGACTGGCGGTAGAGCAGAACAGGCTGCCCCTGGTTCTGGACCTGATATCTCGGGGTCAACTACTTTACCAACGCTGGCTTTGACGGCTTGGCTGCTGAAAACTTCATTCTGAAGGAGGAAGGCTTGTCTGAGGCTGTCGTTCAGACTTTGATTAGAGCGAGGAAGAGGTCTCCTCTGGTATTTACTATAGGACTTGGCGCTCCTATATTGACTGGTGTGAGGCTAGGGCCTTACCTTGCAGGGTGTTTTCGATTCCTAGGATTTTGGAGTTTCTACAACACGGTCTGGATCAGGGTTTCCAGCTTAGTACTTTGAAGGGTCAGGTTTCTGCCCTGGCTGTCTTTTTTCAAAGGTCTTTTGCATCATCTGGTCAATACTTTTTTCCAAGGGGTCACTCATGTTCGGCCCCCTAGAAAGTCTTTGGTTGCCATTTGGGACCTAAATTTGGTTCTGTCGGCCCTCCAGGGGCCTCCTTTTGAACCAATGCAGGATGTGGCTCTTTCTGTGCTCACTCAAAAGGTTTCCTTTTTGGTGGCTATTACCTCTGCTCGACGTGTCTCTGAGTTGGCGGCTCTGTCTATTCAGGCCCCTTACTTTGAGAGACACCAGGATAAGGTGGTTTTTCGCTTTAAACCAAATTTCCTTCCTAAGGTGGTTTCTGCTTTCCATCTCAATCAGGATGTAGTTCTCCCTTCCTTGTGTCCTAAGCCTAGCAATGACAAGGAGAGGGTTTTGCAGTCTTTGGATGTGGTTCGTTGTGTGAAGTATTATTTGGTTGCTACTTCTCCTTGTCGTAAGACGGACGCCTTGTTCGTGGTGCCTTCCAGGCCCAGAAAAGGTTTGGCGCCCGCCAAGTCTACCATTAGTAAATGGATATGCCAGGCCATTGTTGGGGCCTATTCTGCTAAGGGGAGGATGCCCCCTTTTAAGATCACTGCGCATTCTACTCGTGCTGTTGGTGCGTCCTGGGCTTTTCAGCACCAGGCTTCTGTTGAACAAGTTTGTAAGGCTGCTACTTGGTCTTCCGTTCATACTTTTTCCAAGTTTTACAAGGTTGATGTGCGGGCCTCAGCGGATGCTGTTTTTGGCCGCAAGGTTCTGCAAGCTGCAGTGGGTTAAGTTGGTGCTTTTTTTTTTTCCTGTTTTTTTGTCGGTTCCCACCCATGACGGGTCATACACCCCGCTTCACCCCACTCTTGTTGTATTCCGGATCCTTTATATGGTGAACCTTTTTTATTTTTGTTGTTATATTGGTTCTTCCTGGTCCTCTTACTGCTATCATACACTGGGGGATTAGTGGGAGGTCCCAGGTATTTATGGTCCGGGAGGAGCTTCTTTTTTGCATTCATCTCTGCAGAAGTTCGCCCTCTACTGGAGACTACCCAGATGTCATGAATGGTGGAAGCGGGGTGTATGACACACTCATAATACCACAAAATGGTATTTTTTTAAATTCGCCGCCGCTGACGCGCGCACCTTGCGGCGTTCTGTGGTCAGCGGCTGCATCACCTCAGACACCACTGCGTGCCTATTGGCAGCCGGCCACGAGTCTGTCTACGCGCTCTTCGGAGGGGGCGGGGCCTATCGGTTGTCTCGCTTCGCGTCGTCTCTCCCTGCGGCCCGCCCCTTGAGGTTCCTTCAGCGCCATTTTGGTCCTCTCTCGGTGTGATTGCTGACTCCCCACCGTGGTCCGTGAGTGCCCCTGCGGGCTTGTTTTTTACTCATATTTCATTTTTGTGGACTTATGGGGTGTCTTGCTTGTGTCTTTCAGGCGCGAAAACTGTATTAAGAGGTTTCTCCTGTCCCCTCTATTAGTTACACTAACTTTATTACAGGCCTAAGCTGTTAAATCCTCCCACTTCCCTGGCGGACATTTGGGGCATCTCGGGTTGCCTTTACAGCGTAATTCCTATTGGCCAGTTGTGCCACTATAATCCCCATATGGAGGCTTCACAGGATATTGTGCTCGGGGTCCCTTCGGGACAAGCCCGGCTGTGTGTGGGGTATCCCCTGTGGGTGATGATGTGCGGGTCTGCGTACCCTGCGCCCAGCAGGTGCTCGCGCTGCATTCTGGGCTGTCTGTGGCTGGGCCTGCGCCCACTATGTCCTCACCTACTCCCTCTTGCTTGATCTTGACTCCCAGTGAGCTGAATACTAGTGGGGAGTCTCAGCCTGATGTGTCTTCCAGGTCGGCTAACATTGAGAGGCTGATTGCTAGCTCTGCGGTCCGTAAGGCCCCGGCTAAGATGCGGCATGTTGCGCCTGGTGCATCTGTCTTTCCTATGGAGACTGAGGAATTCCTTGACATTGCTGGCTATACTCCACTTGAGGAGGGGGAATTATTCTCGGATTCAGAGCTGTCTGATGATCAGCTTTACAGTGGCGCTGACTCTGGCTCTGATCATTGGGATGCTGATGACACCAATAGACTATTGACTCAGGTTTTTTGAGGTGCTTTCTATTTCCCTTCCTGCTGTGGCTCCCAAGCAATAGGGGGAATTGTTCAATACTGCTAAGCCACATTTGGAATTTCCAGAACAGACCCATTCCAATAATCTTGTTCTCAAAGAATGGGAACGCCCCAGCCGACTCCCCGGGACCCCTAAGGACTGGGATAAAAGGTGTGTAGGGTCTGCCTTGCGCCCTCTCTGTGCTTCTGCTATTACTGCTGTGGCTATTAGGACTCTCAAGGGTCTGCTGGAAGGCGCCCCTGATGATACTTCCAGTGCCGAGTTCAGGGCCTTGTCACATTGTGAGATGTTTATTGCTTATATCCTTTCGGCCTTGGATGACACCATTAGGATGTGTAGCAGAACCTCTGCCTTGGTGGTTGCTATCCGCCGTTCTGTTTGGCTGCGCCAGTGGGCAGCCGATAACGCTGCTAAGAAGGCTCTCACGAGGCTCCCCTTTAAGGGGCTGTGCCTATTTGGTGATCTTTTGGACCTGTTTGCAAAGGGAGGTAAGTTGCCTCAATGTAAGAAACAGCCACCGTCCTTTCGGGGTTCAGGTGCCTTTGCCCCCTCCTACCGTGGACCTAGGTCTGCGAGAGGGGTATCCTTTGCGGGACACAGGGGAGACTTCTAAGGCAGAGGCAGAGGACGGGCCCGTCCAGATTCTTCCTGGGGTTCCAAGTCTTCCCCCAAGCCTCCCCAGCCATGAAGGGGCGCCCTCACCCATCCGGGTGGGGGGACGGCTGAGGCTCTTCGCTCATGTCTGGAGACAGCACGTCTCAGACCGGTGGATTCAGGAGGTGGTGTCCTCCGGTTACAAGATGTTCCAGTCTTCCCAGGGCATCAGAGATTCCTCAGGTTCGTGCTGGAGGACCAGCACTACCAATTTGTGGCACTGCCCTTCGGTCACACCTCGGCCCCCAGAGTCTCCACCAAGGTGCTGGCGGGTGTCATGGCTCTCCTCAGGGCGTTCGCATTATTCCCTATCTGGACGACCTTCTCATTGCTTCTCAGTCTCTCCATCAGGCAGAGCTGGATACCCAGCAGGTGGTGACCATCCTGGAGTCATTTGGCTGGGTGATCAATCACCCCAAGTCTTCCCTGTCTCCATCTCTGGTGACTTGCCATTTCTGGGCATGAATCTGGATACGGTTCAGGCCAGGATCTGTCTTCTATAGCAGAAGGTGGACTCCCTGCAAGCTCAGGTCCATTTCCTTCTGTCCTACCCTCACCCCTCCATCTGGCAGGGGATGCAGCTGGTGGGACAGGTGGTGTCCTGCTTTGAGGCGGTTCCCTATGCACATTTTCACATGAGGCCTCTTCAGCTTCACCTCTTGTCAGTATGGGACAAGAGCCCCTTGTCTCTGGATCAGGCATTTGTTCTCTCTCCTCTAGCTTGGAGGTCCCTCTTGTGGTGGCTGGACTCAAGGAACCTGTTGGGGGGGGGGGGGGGGGCAGATCCTTTCTGGCCCCCTGTTGGGAGACAGTCACCACGGATGCCAGTCCAACTGGCGGGGGTGGATTCTGGAAATCCCTACAATTCCAGGGGCTGTGGGGCCCTCAGGAGGCCCACACCCCTATCAACATTCTGGAGCCAAGGGCGGTCCGGCTGGTTCTGGCCCATTTGACCTCGCACCTTAAGGGCCGACCGGTCTAGGTACGTTCGGACAACCAGACGACTGTTGCCTACATCAATCATCAGGGAGGGACCCGGAGCAAGGGTGCCTTCAAGGAAGTGTCCAAGATTCTGTCTTGGGCGAAGGACAATGTTCCTTGCATCTCAGCAGTGTACATTCCGGGAGTGGAAAACCTGGAGCCGGACTCTCTGAGCAGGGGCACTTCTCACCTGGGGGAATGATCCCTCAGCAGCGAGGTCTTTTGCTCCCTGTTTCACCGTTGGGGGGGTGGCGGACGTGGATCTGTTTGCGTCTCGCCACAATCACAAGCTCCCAGTCTTTGTCTCTCTGTCCCAGGATCCCCTGGCATTGGGCGTGGATGCTCTGTCTCTCTCCTGGCAGGGGTTCTGTCTCCTGTATCTCTTCGCTCCATTCTCCCTGTTGGGAAGGGTCTTGCACAAGTTGGTTCAAGAAAGGGTGCCTGCAATTCTGGTGGCCCCCCGTTGGCCAAGAAAGGTGTGGTTCGCAGACATCGTACATCTGACAGTAGACCAGTACGTTCTGCCCTTGGTTCCGGACCTTCTCACTCAGGGACGGCTTTGCCATCCCAATTTAGAAACGCTGGCTTTGACGGCCTGGCTGCTGAAACCTCCATCTTGGGGGAAGAAGAGCTTTCTGCTTCTGTTGTCAATACATTGATTAGGGCTAGGAAGAAATCTTCCTCCACCATTTACTATAGGATTTGGCGGACCTACCTTGACTGTGGTCTAGGGTCCTTCCCTGTCGTGTGTTTTCGAATCCTAGGATCCTGGAGTTCCTTCAACATGGGTTGGATCTGGGGCTCCAGCTCAGCACTCTCAAGGGTCAAGTTTCTGCCTTGGCTGTTTTCTTCCAGAGATCTTTTGCTCTGCATCCTCTGGTCAAGACATTCTTCCAGGGGGTTGCTCATGTGCGTCCCCCCCCCCCCCCCCGTAAACCTCTTTTGCCGGTCTGGGGCTTGGATTTGGTCTTGTCTGCCCTTCAGAGCCCTCCGTTTGAGCCTGTGCAGAAGGCTGCTCTGTCTATTCTTACTCTTAAGGTTGCCTTTCTGGTGGCTATCACCTCTGTCAGGCATGTTTCGGAGTTGGCGGCCCTTTCCATTCAGGCCCCAAACTTTGAGAGACACCAGGGCAAGGTGGTTTTCCGCTTTAAACCAGGTTTCTTGCCTTAGGTTGTCTCTGCCTTCCATCTCAATCAGGACATTGTGCTTCCTTCCTTGTGCCCTAATCCTGGTAATTCCAAGGAGAGGGCCTTGCATTCTCTGGATGTGGTCAGGAATTTGAAGTTCTACTTGGTGGCTACTGCGCCTTTCAGAAGGATTGATGCCTTGTTTGTGGTCCCTTCGGGTCCCAAGAAGGGTTTGGCTCCTTCTAAGTCTACTATTAGCAAGTTGATCCGTCAGGCTATCATTAGGGCCTATTCTGTTAGGGGAAAGGATCCTCCTTACTGCTCATTCTACCCGTGCTGTTGGGGCTTCTTGGGCCTTCCAGCACCAGACTTCTGTTGAACAAGTTTGTAAGGCCGCTACTTGGTCTTCAGTTCATACCTTTTCCAAGTTTTACAAGGTTGATGTTCGGGCCTCAGCTGATTCTGTTTTTGTCCGCAAAGTTTTGCAGGCGGCAGTGGTTTAACCTGCGCGTTGTTGCCTTGGGGATCCCACCCTACCTTACGGACACTGCTATTGGATGTCCCATCTGTAAGGAATTATCATCTGGAGCAGGACGTGCTGCATACTTAGAATAATACAATTCTGTGATTACTTACCTTGTAGAATTGGTATTATAAGTATGCAGCACGTCCTGCTCCACCCCACCCTGATTTCATTATCTTGGATTCTCTGTATGGTGATTGTTATCCTGGTTAATGTTTTTACTTATCATTGGCTTCTCCTGGTTCTCCTTACTGCTTTTCAATACTGGGGAATTTGTGGGAGGTCCGGGTATATATGGGACCGGGAGGGGCCTCTTTTTGCTATCTCCGCAGTCCAGCGCCCTCTGGCGGAGGTAATCCCATCTGTAAGGAATTATCATCTGGAGCAGGACGTGCTGCATACTTATAAAACCAATTCTACAAGGTGAGTAAACACAGAATTGTATTTTTGTGTACTGCATATATGTCTCATTATTATTTTCTCTCTAGCATAACGATAGGATCCTTTTTTTTTTTCTTTTTTATATTGCTGTCACTGAAGTTCGCTTTGAACTCAGAAGCACCTAGGAGGCAGACCAGGAAGGGACAATGTTCCCCTTAGTTTTGGATGTCTTTAACTATCAAAAGAATGTGTTTCCTAAATGTTATCTACCTTTCATAGAAAAAGCATGAAGAAGTGTTAGTCTACATGGAGGAAGTTGAAGAAGTTGGGATGTTGGCACAGCAGAGTCTAGAAGAAGGCCATATTAGAACCAGAATGGGCAGTTTGGCCACTATGCTAACGTCTCGTTATCAAGCTGTCCGACTACAAATTCTGGTAAATTGTTTTGAATTGTTCTTGTTGTTGCCTTCTAACATTACTTTGTGACTTTTCTGTAAGTAAGCGTACATGTTACAATTTGTACTAATATATAACACGAGTGTTGTTGCGACATTATGTAGATATAATGCTTTATTGTCATTCTCATTCTAGGAACAAATTCAGCTACTTGAGGAAGAAATTAGAAATCTAGATGAATCTGACATGGCCATTAAATTATATTCTGATTGGTATAGAGAAACTCAAAACAACTTTAAATGCATTACATCCGACATGGGAGTAGTGGATAAAATAGCCATTGAAAGGAAAATTAAGAAGTTAGAGGTAAGTGTACTATATTAGTTGAAATAATCATTTCATTTCATAATACATTCAAAAGTAAAACATATATTTTTAATTGTGTGCAATTTTTCTTTGATAAACCTGCTCTTGTTACCTGCAGGTTTTACTAAATGATATGGATGTTGGTCATCAACTGCTGAAATCTACACGTGAAAAAGTCGTAAGAGTTCTAAACTACTTAGCAGGACCAGAAGCTGAGGATCTAGAGAAAAACATACATAGCCACGTGGAGAAGCTAGAAGAACTGACAAGTCTGATTAGGAAAGAACATACAGTCTTAGAGAAGGACCTTCATTTAGCTAAAGAGTTCTCTGACAAATACAGTGTTCAAACTCAATGGTTAGCAGAGTATCAGTCAATGTTGCAAGCCGATGTGGAACCCAAAACAGAGTTGTATGAAAAGAAGGCCCAGCTGGCTAAGTACAAGGTAATCTATACATTTATGCAATAGTATGAAAACTGTCGGAACCCGCCCCCCATATTTCACCAAGCTACTGATGATTACTGGTTATTAGTCTGCAAGTAACAGGAACCCACTCTTTCCGTTGAAAAAGGACAAAGGGGACGTTTTCTCTTTTAGCTTGTCAAAACCAAGACCAACCGCCTGGGCAGGTGGTAAAAAAAAAATGCCTTTTTTGAGACTCTTATATCAACAACACGTCCCATAAAACATTGTTTCATTTTCTATTTTTCCACACATATCTGATAATAGTTTACCAGACAGCATTGTAAAGGACACAATAGTATTTACAATGTATTTGGGACAATTCAGACGGTTTATTATAATAAAATACTTTCTCATTCTTCTCTAAAGATATGAGTTTCACAATCTATTTGCATTACATTAGAAACACTTCCTCAGGGGATCATCTATCAATACAAAAAATATATATATTTTTTTTAAAACACATGATACATTTAATTTGAGTGTGACATTTAACATCATTAGCATTTTACCCAAGGCTTTACTTAGCCTTATGATATAAATGCACACATTTACTTCCAGTCATTGACTTGACTTTTTATCTCATCATTAGCTATCTGCATTAGGCATCAATTATAGCCCTTAATAATATAAATAAATGATATACAGTTGATTAAAGTGTAGGGCAAAATACTTAAAACAAACTTTATCTGAGTAAATTGATTTGTTGATAATTAATTTTAATAATAAAAGGAGCCCGTTGTCTCTCTCAAAAATGCTGCTGTGACGAGGTGCAGCTGGCTGGCTGCATCCCCAGTGTGCTCCCATAACCAGTCATTCAGAAAGGCTGGGCGTGGGAGCGTGCGCGGGTGCAGAAAAGCCTGGGATGCTCTTGCAGGGATCGGGTAAGATAACCTGCATCTCGGAGGGGGTTCAAACAACACGCCTTCCGGTGTAGGATGAGGCCCTGTTTTTCTCCGCTGTTGGTGAAGAATCCCTGGCATGATCTGGTGATGTTGCTGACCCTGAGCCCTTGTCCCCCATTCCTTAGCCTCAACTTCCATCCCATGCCTGAAAATATGCTTGCAACAAGGGGTATGTGTGAAGGCAGCATACACTTGGAAACTGTCTCTGTTGAAGGGGGTGGCCTCAAGAGTGGACATTCGAAGGTTAACAGCGCTGTATGAAGCTGCACACAAACATGAACTTTCCGAAGTCAAACAACAAATATGCACCACTGAATCAAGAGTAGTCTCACTTGAATGTGCTGACTCCACAACCACCAGGCAGTTGCAGGCACTGGAAGCCAGATGTGATACTCGAGTCCGTGCTCCAATTCTGCTAGCTCCATATGGATGACATGGAAAACAGAAACCGGTGAAACAATCTGCACCTGAGGGGCATTCCAGAAGTCTCAACTGGAGAAGATCTGAAACAAATCTTGACCACTATCTTTAATGCATTACTCGAAAGAGAGCTTACTACTCCCAATGAACTTGATAGGGTCGATAGATCACTGGGCCCACGGAATTCCGATCCCTCAAACCCTAGGGGCATAATCTTGCAGACTTCATTTCTTTAAAGAAAAGGAGGGCATTGCACTCAGGGCCTCTACAAATGAGGAAAACTTTGAAGCCGCCACTGGACATGATACTCAATGCAGGTACAACCTATTGATAGGGGTTCCTTTCACTTCATTATTAGGAATGAAGGTAATACCTTCTTGCTAAAAACACACCAGGACTTGGAGAATCTGTTTAGCTTCCTAGGCCGCAACATGGTTGCTATTCCTAGATGTCTTAAGGCCACCATAACTTAGCTGAACAAGTCCTAAGTTGGCCCTATAGGGTTGTAAATCTCGATTTGTAATAAGTATTTAATCCCATTTGCTCTCTTCTTAAAGTAGACCTCCAGTCAAAAAAAAAAAAGAAAGTTTAGTTAATTGCTTCCCTTATGATTGGTGGCAGTTTGAGAGGGCTTAAGCCCCCAGATGTTGTGGAATTGCATGAAGATTATTCACTTGAATCACTAGGGGGCGGCCATCTTGCCACACACCTGATAGTCCTGCTTACGCATGAGAATTAGGGGGTGCTGTCCCAGCAGCAATTAACACCAAATAACAAGATATTTATGCCTCAGAAACAATGAATAAACAGCTAATGTAGCAATTGAAATCTATGTAGGTGGAGCTGTTACAATGTATCTCTATGGCATCGGTGGCCAAAAAAGGATCTAGTCAGTAGATACAATGTGTTTAGAAGAATATCAGCTGCTTGCAAAGCAAGGGTAAACCATTAGAGCTGAAGATTTCCTACTTCTGGCAAGAAATAAGAGATGATTACACACAGATATGAGGCAATTTGACTGAAAGACTCAATTTTTTGTATAGTTAACACATTATAATATTCCCTACACATTCTGGTCCGGAAATGTGAGCAGTTACTCTAGATGTGGCCTAAAAGGGTCATAAATCTTGATGTGTTGAAAGCTCTTAACTTTGCTCTTTTGTTGATTCTTTTTATACCTGGTTAGCAATATATTTTGTTTCTCCTGCATGTTGTTCCTGCTGCTCAGTATATCTTTCACATTCTGGTCCAGGAATCACAGCGAGTGCTAAGTCTTGGCTCACCATCGAAAGACACAAGACCCCCACTAGTCCCAGATAGTAGGTGCTCGGTATCTTCTAGGCATCTTCTTAGGATTGTATAATTAGATACCTGTTCTTTCCCCCGGTCCTGTTTATCCCCCTCAACCTTCTCTTAGACCAGTCCTTTCCTCATTCTCTATCTGTTCTTAAAAAAAAAAACAATTTTTATTACTACTGCACAAAACCTTGAATGCAAATATTAGGAGATCAACTACAAACTTTTAACAAGGTGGTACAGGGTTCCATCAGACATAAGTAAGTGGTTCCCAGGAGCACCATCGGAGTGTTAAGAGATGTGGAGAAAGCAGTGGTGATCTGTTTCACTTTTGCTGTGCTTGTGCAAAACTGAAGGTATTGTGGGACAGTGTTAGACATAATTACAGCAGACCTGACATATGCCGACATGCCTTTGGGAATCCGGCATTCTGCCTTCGTCATCAGTCAGCAGCACCAGAAAGCAGATATCAATAATCTTTATTGAGCCAGCTTCTAAACACAGTCAAGGCTTGTGTTCCAGCAGCACAGAAGAGTGTAGAACCTCTATCTCTTGCACTGTGGGTTAAGAAAGTAAACAATATAATGTGTTTTGAAAATCTTATACTCTCCAGAGATAAGTCACAAAACATTTTTGCTGACCTGGTACAGATGGATGGACCTCTCAGCAAAATACAAAAATCTCCTTGGCATAGCCTAGGGAGTCCCCTCCCCTTTTTCTTTCTTTCTCTCTCCACCCTCTCTCCCCTCCCCTCTATCCTCACTATGTTTTTACTAAACTTCTCAAGGTACAGCAAGGCAGGGACAGGAATCTTATGGTTCTAACAGAATAAACCTATAATAATTGGTAATGCCATTTCATGTAAGCTGTCCTCAGAAACTTTCTCCATTGGTTTATGGTTTAATTGTGACATCCAGATATGTTCATATATTGATAACATCAGATGGTGACATTCTTGCACTACTGTTATTGTTTTACAGTACTGGGCACTGGTCCTGTGCTACAGGGCATCAGGGCTTGTAATAGCCAGGCAAAAATTAGTTTTGCATTCTTGAACACCTTGTATACGTACATGAATAAATAATGTTGAGCGCATAGGCCTTTTCAATGATTTGTCCCTCATGAAAACCTAATTGTACCAAATGGAAAAGGACTGCACACCTTACTCTGGAAGTTATAAATTGCAATTTAGCATGTGTATTTATAGTGAGTACAAAACAGAAAATATATACAGAAATATATACATACCATTCCTCCTTACAGTACTGGAGGTAGGAATTGCCAAGTTAGTAAAGACAATGTAGTCAAATAGTATATTAATATGTATCCAGCTTTATATATGCAATGTATAGATAACAGTAATATGTCTCCCAGCCACGCAGTGGCTTAAGCATTCAGTATGCTAAGATAATTTATGGATAACATAATGTCCAATAGTCAAAGGCTTCAAGCATGAAATAATTGCAATTATTAAACGCCAATTTTCCCCGGGCGCCGTAAATAGGGCTGCCCACCGCTCCAGGCATGTGTACACTCACTGCACGGATGGGTTAAATGCGGAGGACGAATTCCTATGTGTGCGCAAGCATACAATGGCCATCTATGCATTAAAAAAAAAAAAAACAGACGAGCAATCAAAAATTTCAGAAGGTTAGGATACGTTACAGCACTCAGTTAGGTGGACTTCCAACGTTTCAGACCCAGGTGGGTCTGAAACGTAAGAAATACGTTTTTACTCATGGTGTTAAATCTGACCCTATTGTGTCGGTCATGGTGACTGGCCCAGCACCTGCTCCATCCACTACAATAGAGGGGGTGTACCATCCCACAGCATGTCCCCTTCATTGAATGAATGGAGCTGGAGTGGCCATTTGCCTGGTAGGGATGCGAAGAGGCAGTCAGACATATTGGTGAAAGCACACTTTTTTTTTCTCTTTTCAGGATTGTGCATATAAGAAATGCAAAAAAAAGTTTTTTTTTTTTTTTCTATACATTTATTATTATTTTTTTTTTGCGTGGATCTTATTTTTTGCATGCCAAAAATATATGCTATTGTGAAACATTAATCTTAACATTTGTATAAGTACATGCAAATAGTCTGTAATCTTTTATCTTGCACCTACTTTTTACATCTACTCTAGGTAGGTATAAAAGGTACACTGCACATGCTGGCGTTTCCTTTTTATGCAAAACAAAAAAAAATGGTCTACCCCCATCCTAGGTTTCTAACCCAGAGCACTAGGCTTGTATCCTCAGATTTATAAAGGCCAGATGTGGCGGTATGTCCTATGCCTCTAGCACTTCTGAAATATCACAGACCAATGCCAATATGTTTGAGTATTGGCAATTTACCTGTTGGAGGCGGCTTGCTGTCCTCCCTTACCCTTTTTACTGGTATGGGTGTTCTTGGAACCCCTTACCAGTTAACAGGTAGTGACAGAAATAGAAATAACTCCCTTAGTGCCAGTGTCTTTTTGCTTGAAGATGTTTGCTGTTGCTGGGGGAAGGGGGGGGCAGGTCCCACGGGTCCCACCTCCTTGACCTCTGGGGATAACTCTAATGCTGTGAGGAGATACTTTTATACACTAGAGGCACAGCTTGTACCACTTACCTATAGCACATAATTAATTTGCTGGTGTAAAATGAAACATTTTTGTTTGGATTTTCTGTAGAACAACTTGAACAAGAGCAGGGAGGCAATCCCATGGGTCACCTGCTGCAAAATTTTAAAAACTGACTTGAATCAAGACTATTCTGTCTGGCTTAATGAACCCTGTGCTTATTCTTCTATAGATATGAATAAAAGTACTAAAACCTATTTTGTATATGTAGTGTGTACAACAGGCTGTTTTTTCACGTGGACCATCCATCAAACTGGTAATTGAAAAAGGACAAGCTTTGATCAGTGTGACCCACAATGCCGCTGTAGATGAAAAAATACAGAAACTGCAAAAAGACTATCAGAAGCTGTGCGGCATGGCAAAGGTGAGAAAATCTTTCCGGTAAAAATATTTAACCAATGAAAGTACGTATTTAACACATCTAAATATTTATTAATAAGATGCGAATTACTATATTTACCCAGCAGCTATCTTGCAGTCACAATCAAGGAATAGAAACTTACATTTTAACATATTGGTCATTAATACTCACTACATTTTTCGTCTTTTAAAAAAAAAAAAATTCAAAATAGATGAGCGTGGCAGATTTGGAAGACAAAGTGAAAGAACATGAGATATACAATTCTGAACTTCAGGATATAGATAAGTGGCTTCTTCAGATGTCAAACAGACTCGCGACTGTAGATCTAATGGAAAGTAGCAATCTTGAGACAATTACTCAACAACTGGCAAACTACAAGGTAATATCTCATTCTAAACAGTGATCAATTTAATAAAGAAAAAAAGGGTTTGCTGTTGCCACTTAGTGATTTATAAAGGTCATATCAGAAACAATCACTATAAATTTGGTGTAACCATAAACCAGTGAAGCTCGAAATAAAGTTAATATAGAAATGTTTCACTGATTTTCTTTTTACAATATGAAATTAATTTCAAAGTCGACAGTTTTATAGAACTGAAAATTTTGAAGGGCTATGTCATGGTATGTTGTCTGGAAATGGGTAAATCCTATTGTTGATCTCTTTGTCAGTGTTCAACACTTTGCATTTGGTCAGACCTGTATACAGCCCCCAAAAAACTCACTGCAGTCCAGGATCTAGCTCCAGGGCCTCCGATCTTGGTTCCAGGGTCTTCGCCGGGCAGAGAACAATGTTTCTCTGCCCTACACTCTGGCTTCTGACAAGTCCCTCCCTTCCTTAAGGGCCCTCTTATACTGGCAAGTGTGCAGAAGTCCACACATTTTGCAGGATAAAAGGCGCGGATGCAGAGCAGGAGACTCTCTGCTTCCGCCGCTCACTTCACATCGGCTGTCAGACAGTGGTGATGCATGGCTCAGGACAGCAGCATTTAGTGATGAAACTAGGTAAGTATAGGGGAAAGCAAAAGATAATAAAGTACTTTTTAATGAGGATCACATTTTACTCTTTGTGAACTGTTAAGGGGTCCTTGAGAGCCTATACCAGTTCAAGGAGCAGGAGGGACAGGCAAGTCACTTACCAGCAAGCAGGTGACTTGCAAAAAAATCCCTGCCCCATTACCTGCATCCATAAAGGCCAGGGGGTGCAAAAGAGTTCTGTGCCTATTTGGGCTATGTGTGCTGGTAGCCTTCAGGGCCTGAGCTGGCTGCTCGGCCTCTGCACCTTGGTCTACCAACCCACATAGCTGGTTTTGCTAGAGAGTGGGGACCCCACATCTGTTTATTTTTTATATTTTAAGGGTTTAACCCTTGATAGTACTTGTACTCTATTTGAAAATCTCATAAAGTGCTCTTTTCAGTTTGGGGTGTCTATAGATACATATATACCACTGTAATCAAGAGGACTGGGGATTTTACTTGCAAAATTATTTTCCTGAAAAACATAATTTTTATTTGAAAAAAAATGTGACAAAATGTAAAAATGTATAATATTTTTTCCACATTATTCACCCAAACTCTGCTGAAAAAAATAACAATTTTTAATTGTTCTGGTAACTACTGCAAAAATCCGTTAAACATAAAGTGCAAGCTGGTTAAAGGCCATCTGTAGGTCTAAAGAGGAACATTGCAGGTATTGGGGAGTTAATAAAAGCTCTATGGGGGACTTTGGGCTAGGTCTTCCTGATCTAGCCCTAGGAAAACAGTCTTGTACGATATTAAACTACCCTCACTCCCTTGTTTGCTAATATATGCATGGTGGGGGGGGGGGGGGGGGTCCTAAAGTGGTTAGGACACCCTTGGTTGGGAGTGTTTAGTGGGGTTTTCTTCTATATATACAAAAATTCACCTATGTATCAAAAATACAGTGATTTATTTATAAGTGGATGACGCATTAAAAGCACCACACAAAGAATTATCTCTTATGCTGTACAAATACTTATAGCATATCAATAAAATGTGCCAACATCTCATAGATAGTTCACTATCTTGTGTTATACAGTTTGTAGCAAGCAGTATAATCTTCTGTTTAACAGTTTGTAGCAAGCCATTGTCATGCCGTTTGTGGCAAGCAAGAACAATCTGTTTCTTTCCTCAGGTGTAACAAGTTATAGTTTGTGCAAACGTTTCACATTCAGCTTCATCAGTGCACTTAATCTAATAATCAATAATAAATCTAATAACACATAATATAGAACAGTTTGTAGCAAGCATTGTTAGACTATTCTGTGACTTAGTATACTTATGTGTGTACTTTGTTTTTAGTGTGTACCTTTTACATACTACTTAGTAGGGAAGCGCTTGCTGGCCAGTTGCCCAGTAATATCCTGCATGCATCTTCTTATGCCTATACATATATTAATTCTCTATTGTTAGAAATATATATATATATATATATATATATATATATATTTGCAGATTTTTGTTATTATAAGAACCTATTAGAAAATAAATTTTACCTAGTAGTAGGCAGTTCCGAGGATGTAAGGGTCAGCTGTGTTAATAAATATTGTATAGGCTTCAGCTTAGGTGTCTGCTCATTAGCCCGCAATAGGTTCAGCTAAGGTAAAAGTGCAGGGTAAGCATATTATATTAAACTGTATTATGGAGTGGGAATAGATGAACAGTATCTAATTACAGGCACACGCTTACCTCCTGGTGTGTATCAGAACCCGTCCTCGATGCTGGGGGCGGGGGAAGCGGAGCAACAGGTGTCCGCCTCGCGCCGCGGTTCAGCGCGCCGGATAGTGTGTTATTGCCGGCGCGCGACGTCGCAGTTTGGGCTCCACCTCCTGGGGCCGTCCAATGGCATCTCCCATGGCTTTCGGCCTATTAGGAGTGCCAATAGGGTGCTTTCTTGGCCTGCCCTCAGCCGACAATCTGTCAGGTAATGCACCTGGTGGGCCTGATCTTGCTTCGAGGCAGTGCCATTTGCACAGACCATGAATTCTCTGGATAACCCATTTTTATGACACAATCATCCAGGCAGTCCCTAACCTGGTGCCTTAATCCTCAGCATCTCCTGGTGGGCAGATCCTTTCAGTGGGAGATAGTCACCATGTATGCCACCCTAACGGGTTGGGGGGGGGGTGTCTGGGGGTTGCAGATGATCCAGGGACAATGGGGACCGGGGGAGAACAAGCTCCCTATAAATATCCTAGAACTGATAGTGATTCTCTTAGCCCCCACACATTGGACTTCTGACCTGAGAGGGCAACCTGTCAGGATTCAGAAAGACAGCTTGATGGCGGTGGCATATATCAACCACCAGGGGGGCACCAGGCGCAAGAGGGCACTCAAGTAAGTGAGTCGGATATTTCTTTGGGCCATGAAGCATGTCTCATGCATCTTGGAGATTCACATACCAGAAGTGAACAAATTGCAGGCCGAGTGTTGCAGAAAAGTCTTGCATCAGGGAGAATGGTCCCTCAATCGGAGGGTTTCTCAGCCCCCTTGCATGCATCGGGGCCGTCCAGATGTAGATCTCTGCGTCTCGGCACAATCGGAAGGTTCCGAAGTTTGTGTCTTGGTCAAGGGACCCTCTAGCAATAGCAACAGATGCACTGACCCTTCCTTGGTCAGCTTTCAGGCTTCTTTATGTGTTCCCTCTGATTCCAATCCTAGGTTGAGTACTTCTATTTTTGTTTGGCAATAAATGTTTCAATAGACAAAACACAAACTATATGAATCAGTTCGAGGAGACACCTACTAGGAGTGATGCTCTTTTGGATCTGGTAATATCAAATAATGATGGCCTGATAGGGATGGTAACTGTCCATGAAAATCTTGGTAGCAGTGGCCACTATATAGTTGTATTTAACATAAACTTTAAGAAAGATTTTCTGACTGGTAGGGCAAAAACACTGAATTTTAGCAAGCCAACTTCTCCAAGATTAGAGCTGCACTCTAGGACATAGACTGGGAGCATCTGTTGAGGAATAAGGACGCAGATGCCAAATGGGAGTGCTTTAAATCAATTGAGTACCAATGTTGTAAAATTTATTCCTATGGGTAACAAATATAAGCGGCTAAAATTAAACCCCTTATGGCTGACACCTGTGGTTAAAGGGGCAATAAAGAACAAAAAAAGGACATTTAAACATTACAAGCCTGAGTTTTCAGCTGTTAACCCTTGAAAAGTATAAATTAGTAAATAAAGTATGCAAGAAAGAAATAAGCACAAAATGAAAGAGATGTGGCCAAAGCAGAACAAACCCTAAACATTTTTTAAATATATAAATTCAAAGAAATCTAAATCAGAGCAGGTAGGTGCCCTAATGATAATGGGGAAATGGTCACTGGGGATGAAGAGATAAAAAAGTAGAAATACTCCACACCACTCTCTATCAACTGTGAAGGTGGGTGGAGGCTAGGTGTGTCTCCTTTCGTGCGGAGATAACAATATTGCACTTATAATTGCGGCAACCAGACCTATCCCAAATGGAGCACCTAAAAACACCCAGCCACAATACCAATTGTAGTATAAAATTACCCTTCATTATCAATGGGTATACAAAAATTAATGGTCTGTGCACATTCAAGACAAACATATAAAATCAATTAAAAAAACAGCAGCATCACTGGACATATTGGTATTCAGCTCTCAAATAAATAAATATAATTATTCCTCTCCTCTAACTGGTCCACATATATGAAAAAATGAATTGAACTGTGCAAAATATTCAAATCCACATGTACATACCTAATAAATACAAATAAATAAAGTATCATATACAATTCATAATAAAGTGCCCAGTGCATGAAAAAAAAATGAATGAATACATCCAAAAGTGCTAAGTGCTTAGTGCAAATATCGCAAAAAATATACAGGACTACATTAATCCATTCCCCTCAATATGCTGTAAATACCAGGGTGCCCTGACAAAGTGGTTGCTAGGGGAAACCACGCAACGTGTCGGTGCTGCCAGCCCATGCTGACGCCGGACCAAAGCTCCAGTTATTTGGTGATACTTTTTTTCATATTATTAGCCTTCTCCTATCTTTATCTTTCCAATTAGTTTGGCAAACGTTGTTTATGCATAGTATTACACATGGTATTTAAAGGATATTGAGGGGAATGGATTAATGTAGCACTGTATATTTTTGTGATATTTGCACTAAGCACTTTTGGATGTATTTATTCATTTTTAGAGGAGAGGAATAATTATATTATATTTATTTATTTGAGAGCTGAATACCAATATGTCCGGTGATGCTGCTGTTTTTTAATTGATTTTATATGTTTGTGCACACACCATTCATTTTTGTATACCCATTGATAATAAAGGGTAATTTTATACTACAATCGGTAATGCGGCTGCAATATGGGAATGAAGAGATGACTAAGCTGTTAAATGGATTCTTTAGCTCTTTGTACACCAGAGAGGAGCAAGGAGCCAACACAGGAGATGTAACCGATAGCAATAGTCCACGTATAATACTCAACAAGCTAAACATGGATATCATCCAAATAATTTAAATGTGAATAAGACTGCAGGACCAGATGGACTTCACTCAAGAGTTCTTATAGAACTCAGCTCGGTTATCTCATCACCCCTGTTCTTGATCTTTAAAGACAACTGGTATAGTTCCAAGAAATTGGTGCAAGGTAAATGTGGTGCACATTTTTATACCAGCTATTACAGACCTGTAAGCTTAACATCTATTTTGGAAAAATTGCTTGAGGGGCTGTTAAGGCACTAGATACACAAATATGTAACACAAATATGTATGCATAATATTGTAAGTGACCACCAACATGGTTTTTATGTCACTGTCGTTATAGCCTATTACACCCAAGGTTAAAGATAGAGACAAGAACCCCCTAAAAGTAAAGCTCAAAGTTTCTAAAAAAGCCAACTGTTGTGAATCATGCAGTGCCACAATTCCGGATATTTGCCATAGGCCTGTTTGTCAGGAAAGCTGTCAGTTAAATATCTTTAAGGAGTTCCTAGTCATAAGGAGTGAAATTGTCTCAATGCATAGAACCCCCCCCCCCCCCCCCCCCCCCCGGACCTCAACCAGGGGCATCCACTGCTGCTGCATTTATCCCTCAGTCAGATCCAGGAAGCGAAACCTGTCATTTCCCTTACCTCAGCTACCCCCAATATGCTCAGTTCAAGTCCACTTCAATTTGAAGTAGGATCCAAAATAATAGAGGAGAGTGAAGGTGACCCTTCCTCTGAAGATTCCCTTAATGATAGAACACAGCATAACAAATTCAGGGGGACTCAGAACACCTGCCAGATGAATTGGCAGGGTTGTTATATGATATTTATGACACTTGGGGAATTAAGTGTGAGGATAAGCCACTGTCAGTACAAGATGCTATGTATAGGAAATTTTTGAGGAAAACTTCCAAAACATTCCCCATTCATTCAGCAATTATGGATATTATTAAGTCTGAATGGGAACACCCAGAAAAGAAGTTCTTTATGCCTAACTCGTTAAAAAGAAAATTCCTGTGTCCAGATCAGCGGATTTAAGTATTGATTATATGGGGGCCTTGCATGATCCAATGGATCACAGGATAGAGAGCATCTTAAAAAAAAAAGCACAGGATGCATTTGCATTTAGGCCTACCTTGGCATTAGACGGTGTACTCAGAAGCATCATGTCTCAGTAACTTTAAGAGGTATCTCAAGAGCGACACTCCTAAGGAGAGTATATTAGAGACCTTACCGACTCTTTCTAGAGATGTCTCATTTCTTACAATTTTCTAACAGATCCTTCAGATAGTGAGTGCATGGGGTCTACCTCAGATATATATTTTTGCCACAGCCTGCTATTTAAAATGCGAAACATTTTATTCACTGACAAGTGAAGAAAGTGTGTTAGCAGTGGTTGTTCTGGCTCATGCCTGGAATTTTCACCTAGCTTATGTCTTCCATCCTTTCAGAATACTGCCAAAAGTGATTGGAAGAAAGCACAAGAAGTATTCAATATTAACTTCATAGCTTTTTTTTGACCAAGAAGATCCTGGTTCACAGAGGTGAAAAAGGGGCCTTGGCGGTTACCAGATATTCTAAATGTCCTTCATCAGGGTCCCATTCTACATCCAGACCCTTCAAGGTTTCAACTGACCACATGGATCTTGAAGGGGCCATCTTAGAAAGAAAGGGCTGTTTAGCAAGAGTGATTAAAACTCTCTTGGACAGTCGAAAATTGACCACTAGACGCATTTACGCAAAGGTCTGGAAATGTTTTACTTCATTTTGTGAGGCTAATAAACTGAAGGAAGAAGATATAGTTGCAGTCCTCAAATTCCTGCAGGAAGGATTTGAGAATGGGCTAGCAGTAAGAATACTAAAGACATAGACATTAAGCCTTATAAGTCTTCTTAGACCGCCAGTTGACAAAATCAACTAATTAATTGATATTTCAAATATGGTCACACTTAGACTTGATCCCTTATTTTTACCAAAAATTTCTACAGCTACTAACAGGTCCCAAGATATAGTGCACCCGACATTGCCAGCAGGTGCATGCAAGGAAGAGGATCTTGCGCTTTTCGATGTGAGAAGAGCAATGATTGTTTATCTGGAAAGATCCAGAGAATGGCAGGTAGCAGAACAACTTTTAGTAACCTTCAACGTAAAAAGAAGAGGCTTAGCTACTTCAATATCCACTTGCCGGATGTATAAAACAGACTATTGTATGGGCTTATTAGTCCAAAGCAGTTTCTTCTCCTCGGGTTTCTGCCCATTAAATGGTGCCATGTCAGCCTCCTGGGCAGAGAGGGCAGGTGCCTCTATAGAAGAGATCTGTAAAGCAGCAATGTGGTCATCACCCCACACCTTCCTCAAACATTATAGACTAGATCTTCTGTCTGTGAAGCATCAGGCCTTCGGTAGAAGTGTCTTACTAGTAGCTTTCCACCCCTAAGGTAGATTACTTTACTAATCCTCTCCATGAGTCGTCATAAAGGATGAGGGGAGAAAATCCCTGTTAGATTTACCAGTAACATTTTTTTTGTATGAACCCCCTCCCACCCATAGTCCTGCGGTTTACGTTATGTTATTTGACTAAGACTGAGGTGGGGAGGAAGGGGTGAGGTTTTGACTTATGTTCAACTTGTGTTTCCTCCTAAGGGGTGGAGCCCCCTTTTTCCGTGGGTTGTCATGAAAGATTCAAAAAAAAAACGTGACCAGTAAGTCTAACAGGGATTGTTGGCATCAATATTAAACTACATTCAGAAATGGTCCACACACCGAGCCCTGTCGCAAGGTGAAGGTCCGAGCTATACATCGGCCGGCTGGGCAAGCATTCCTGGAGGTGGAAAGCATGACCCCAGCACTGGCAGCAGTCATGGCTCGATTCAGATTTTCTTTGCTGCACTGAGCTCACTACGGCAAGAAAATCTACACAGAGCTCGTGCCACCTGCATCCCCACTCACTTTTAGCCCAATTTGGGATGCCCCATAAAGAGGGAGACCTTGACCCTGAATCTTATTGATTCCTCCTTTTTATTTTAAGTAATTTTTTAGGTTCATGCTTAACCATAGTGTGATGTGCCCTTTGTGTTTGTGCCTTCTGAGTTGTATAGTGCAGCCCAGGGGTGTCCCCCTGTCAGGCCTGTGGGCTCTTTAAAGGCGGGCATTGGTGGTGTAGTGGGCCAACCTCCCCCCCACCCCCCATGTCCTCCACACTTTGCATCAGCCTATCTGCACATTTGTCATGCGCACTTGGAGGCAGGAAGTCCCCCGGCACCTCCAGATCCCTAGTCCACCACCATCGTGTCTGCTGTGTATTTCCTGGAGGAAAATCCAGAGCAGCCTGTGCCGACTGCTGCTGTCTTTGCCCAGCTGCTGAGGTGTCCACCACACCCTGGGACGCTCATCCTCCAGTTCAGCACGGTTGACCACAACCCAGCACGTTTGGCCCAGGCTGATCAATTACCTCCCCACGTGGTTTGGTATCCAAAATGCTAGGTCGCCCCATTCACTTACCTTGCTTCCCGGTCCAACGACGCATGTGCAAGCTTCAGCCGCATCCCCACTAACCCTCTAGCAGGGTGCATGACAGCGGCAGGAATTTATGAATGGCCGGCGCGGGCACACTCCCTGTTAGAGGGAAGCGGGGGATGCGGCTGCCAGCGCGCTTGGAGCTGCTGGCCTTAGGTGCACTGTGGCCCGAATCCGGAAGAGGGTCACCCCTGGATAGTCAAAATCCTTGGTTTTGGTCCACTTTAAAACAGAATTGTTTATTAATTATTAAAACCAACATGTGATTGTTATTTAATTTACATTAACAGGCAATGATGGAGGAGATGACTATCTTTGAAGAACATCTGAACAGTCTTAAAGTGAAGGGAGAAGCCTTGGTTCTCCATTGTGCTGAGCATCTGCAAGGAAAGCTAAAGCAAAATATACAAGCCCATTTACAAGGAACTCGAGACAGTTACTCTGCTATCTACAGTACTGTCCAGCGAGTAAGTATTGTTCGATTCATAATCCAAAACAAAAAAACAGCATACATCTGTGTTTGAAGGATATTATCATACAGATCATGGTGTCTTCATAGTAATGGGCTAAAGCAACTGGAATTTGTCTTCAAAACATTTTGCCTGTCACCCATCTTCTTCAAGAAATCACATTTTGTTTCATCCAGAACTGAGAAACCACTTTTGAAATCAGTAAAAATGTCTGCAATTAATCTGCGAAAGCCTGGACATTGTAGGTTATTTTACTAATGTACTTTATTTAAATAAATATATTAACCCCATATTCTAAGTTTACAGTACGTCCTGCTCCAGATATAATACTTACACTTGGGTAATCCTCCACCAGAGGGCGCTGTGCACTGCAGACATGCAAAAACAGGCTCCTCCCGTCCCTTCTTATATCCGGGGACCTCCCACAAATCCCCAGATTTCTCTGCAGTGCTGACTGCGAAGACATGAAGTATCACTCTCTCGCAGGTGAGCGGGGCTATTACAGCCTGCGGCCCTGTTGGACTATTCCCACCCGTCCTTGATGTGATGTGCCTCCCAGCCTGGGCTGCGCTGGTCGGGTGAAGGTAGGCAGCACCATGCGTGCTTAACGGAGCCATGCTCCACCGCAGTCCCCCACCAAAGGGTAGGCGGTTTAGGCTGATGGTGAGCCTCTAGTGGATGTCCCTCCCGCATTATTGCCCCATGCCCCGTGTAGCGGTGGACCCTGTGTAAAGGGTTGCCATCCTCCCTCGTTTCCCGCCGTATTCAGGGGAAAAGAATGGGGGGGGGGGTGTGTTTGGTGGTCTCAGTGTACTGTATTCACGCTTATGGCCGTAGTTTTTGCCCTTGACTGGCAACTGGGTGTCAGAGCCGCGCTGCTTGCTTTTGTTATTTAGGCTGATGGTGAGCCTCTAGTGGATGTCCCTCCCGCATTATTGCCCCATGCCCCGTGTAGCGGTGGACCCTGTGTAAAGGGTCGCCATCCTCCCTCGTTTCCCGTTTGGTGTTTGGTGGTCTCAGTGTACTGTATTCACGCTTATGGCCGTAGTTTTTGCCCTTGATTGGCAACTGGGTGTCAGAGCCGCGCTGCTTGCTCTTGTTATTTTGGCCGCCGCCGCCGTCTTTGCCTTCTCATTTTTTATTAAAATTTACTGTGCTGTGTGGCGGTGTCGTCAGACTCTACGAGTATCCATTAGTAGATGCTTTTACTAGCATAGCCTATGCTTGGCTTGTCAGCCTGGACGGCTGCCGATTTAGAGCTTCGCGCTCTTTCGGGGAGGCGGGGACCTGGCGTGGCGCGCTCCGCGTCACACCCAGATTGGGCCCGCCCTTCGAGGTTCGGTTGGCGCCATTTTGTGGATCTTTGCGCGCGCGTGTGTTTGCGGTCCTTCTCCTCCCCAGGTCTGTAAGTGCCCTCGCGGGCGATTTCATCATTAGTATTTTTTTCTGCTGCGCATGGCCCTGACACCTCTTATCCCCCTTCTGTCTTTCAAACGTCAAAGACTCCGGTGGCTTCTCCCGGCCTAACATAAATCTGTAGCGGGCTTACAAAAAATTCTCCCACATTCCTAGCGGGTCTTTGGGACATCCAGGGTTGCCTATTGCATAAATCCCTACTGGCATATATTGCATTGATAATCACCATATGGAGGCATCGCAGAACTATGTGACCGGGGTCCCTCCGGGACAAGACCGGATGTATACAGTGTGTGGACAACCCCATGCTGATGCGGACAGAGCACGGGTCTGCGGACCCTGTGCTGAACAAGTACTGGCCCTGCAGTCAGGGTTGCCAGTGGCTGCGCCTCGTTTCAATACACCTGTCTCCCCATGCTTAAATCTCACTCCTGATGAGTCGCACTCGAGCGGGAATGACCAGAAAGTCGTGCCGCGCAGACTGCCTACGGCTGATCAGGTGATTTCGAGGTTGGCAGAGTGCTTGGGCCCTGGTAAAAAGCAGTCCCTGACGCCTCCGGTTTCACCCATTCCTTCTGAAACTGAGGAGTTCACTACTGAGCAGGGTTTTGCTCTTTCCGATGAAGGTGAGCTGTTCTCTGACGAGGGCTCATCTGACGAGGGGCCGAGGAGTCATGATGATACGGGCCCTGGTTCCTGGGGCCTGTGTGACACCGATGAATTACTGATAAAGATCTTTGAGGTCTTGTCTATCTCTCTCCCTGGTGAGGCTCCCAGGCCTAGAAGGGAGAGTTTCCATACAGTGACACCACGTTTGGAATTTCTGGAGCAGGATCACTTCCAGGCTCTTGTACTCAAAGAATGGCAATGCCCTAGTAAACTTCCAGGGGACTGGGATTGGAAATACCCTTTTCCCCCTGATGTGGTTAACTGTTGGTCATCACCTCCCGCGGTGGATGCACCAATCATTGGGGTTCTTACCCCCCCCTTTATTGCAGCCCCTACTTATCGTACCCTTCGGGATGCTGAGGACCGGCACATTGATAGGCTGGCTTCCCACGCCTTTTCTTGTGCCCGGTCTGTGCCGCGGCCATCGCTGCAGTGGCCGCTAGGACCCTCATCAGAAAGATGATTGATCATCAACCTGAGGATCTCCCCTGGGAGGTGTTTAATGCACTCTCCAGTTGTGATGTATTTGTAAGGTTTATCCTTTTAGCGCTGGATGACACCATTAGGATGTGCGCAAGAACTTCCGCCCTTGTGGTAGCTATACGCCGCTTGGTCTGGCTGCGACAGTGGGATGTTGACGATGCTACAAAGAAGACTTACTGGGCTTCCCTTTAGAGGGCGACGCCTATTCGGGGCCCATCTGGACCTGTTTGGGAAAAAGGGCAAAACACCCCTTTGCAGAAGGCGGTCTCTGCCTTCTCGGGGCAGGGGCACCCCTCCCCCCCCATGTTAGTGTCAAACCCGAACCAGGGGTGTCCTTCCAGCTGTTTGGTGTAGATTCCTGCCCCAGGAGTGGCAGACAACGCCCTGGCCCCTCCGGCAGGACTAAGTCCAAATCTTTCACCAAAACCCCCCCAAGCATGATGGGGCGCCCTCGCCTGTCTGGGCTAGGGGATGGCCGCAGCACCTTGCTCCTATCAGGAGGCGTCATGCCTCATTCTGGTGGATTCAGGAGGAAGTTTCCTCTGGATGCAGGATAGTGTTTGCTGGGCGGCCCCTTCCCGAGATTGTCAGGATGTTTCTGGTCCCTGTCTCTCTTCAGGTGTTGGCGCAGGCCATGCGTGGCCTGCGAGGTCTGGGGTCACTTGCAGGTTGCCCTTAACTGGCAGAGGCAGGGGCCTCTACACCAACCTTTCTACATTCCCCCAAAAGGATGAGGCACTCTGCCCATTCTGGCCTTCCATAGGTGTGCCAATTTACATTCCCAGGCGGTTTCTGCATGGTTTCTCTGAGTTGGGCCGCCAGTGCCCTGTGTCCAGGGACCTCTTGCCGTCTGTGGAGATCTAAGATGCTTATTTCATTGCCATTGTGTCTTCTGGGCACCGAGGATCTTATGGGTTAGTGTTGGAGGTCCAACACTGCTGATTGTGGCCTTGTTATCTGGCCTCTTCTGCTCCCAGAGTGATCGCTAAGGCGATAACGGGGGTGATGTCTCTGATGAGACCAAAGGGGCGTCCGCGCGAGGAACTGCCTGGTCGTCCTTCTTTGCTTCCCAATCTCTACATCAGGCCGAGTTTGTTACTCGACTGGTGATGTCCTTATTTGGTATCTCCATTCCTAGGGTTGAAATTGGATTCGGTTCAGGAGGGAACCTGCTTCCTTGACTATAAAGTGGACAATCTGGTTACATGGGCTCGGTCCCTCTTTGCTGTTCCCGTCTCTTTCACCAGGCTGGATTGCAGCTGGTGGGCCTGTTGGTGGCTGTTCAAAGGTTGTCCCTTATGCTCAGTGCCCTTGCGCTCTTCTGCAACTTATATTGTAAATGCTGGACTGGGTTCCAGCTTCCCTGGAGCTGGGTCTGTGTACCCTTCCACCTTGGTATGGTGGTTCCCCTTGAGACTGTTGTACTCAAGGAACCAGTCAGGGGGCGCTCCCTTCCTTGCATCTTCCTGTAGATGGATACCAAATCTGTCAGGTTGATGGAGGGGGACTTTTTTCTTCTAAAATCCCCTGTGGTTCCGGGGGAGTTGGGGCCTTTAGGGGTCCATTCACCTGTCTATTTTTGAAGCAGTAGGCTTTCAGGTTGGCTCTATCTCGCTGGACTTCTCCTTGCAGGATCTGTCTATTTGGGGGCTCCTTGATCTGTCTGGCGACAGGGCCTGTGTTAATTATCTGTGTGGACGCGGAGCAGGCTGATCCTCCAGGAAGGTATCTGACCCTGATCTGGGTGGAGGACAGCGTTCCCTGCATATCTGCGATATTCGCTCCGGTGGATGTCCTTCTGCGACAGGATGTGCTAATTCTTGTGTCTCTATGTGATCCATCTAGTGTGGGTCTTTTTGGGCCCCGCCACCATCATGGGTTCTAGGCCCTTGTTTCCCTGTCTCAGATTGTTCTGACCTTGGTCATGAGGCTTAGTAACTTTATGGCTGGACATTCTGTTCTGTATGTCTTATCTTCATTCAGCCTGCTAGGTGGGGTTCTGCACAAGTTTACTCTGGAAGGGGGAACCAGTGATACTGGTGGCCCCTGGGTGGCCTAGTGGAGTGTGGTTTGCAGATGTGGTACTGAGGACAGTGGTCCTGTACGTTCTGTCAGGAGTGCTGATCTGCTCACTCAGGCCCCCTTTTCTATTTCACCCCAATCTACAGGCTCTGGTCTGGATGGGCTGACGGTTGATTCATCCACCTTGACGGAGATGGGCTTATCTTCTGGGTGACTGTGAGTTCTGGAAGCCTAGAAGTTGGCTTCTGCTTCTTCTTCCGTCTATTGTGGGGAATTGCTTACCCATATTGATTGGTGTGAGTCTTAGTCTCTCCCCTGTGGGTGCTCTCTGTCCCCAGGGTTCTAGAGTTATTACAGCATGGGTTGGAGTTGGCTCTCCTACTCGGTACTCTGGAGGTTCAGGTTCTGCCCTGTACGTCTTCCTGTAGAAGTCTTTACTCGGTTTTTGCCTTGGTTAAGCATTCTTTCAGGGATTGCTCAGGTGCATCCCCCACGTAGTTCTAGGGTCCCTGTTGGGATTTGAATTTTATTCTGTTTGCCTTGCGGGGTGTTTCCCTTTGGCCCTATTCTGGATGCTGTCTGACTGTTCTTATCCACAAGGTTGTCCTTCTGGGGCTGTTACTTCAGTCAGATGTGGGTGACTGTGACTTCTGGAAGCCTAGGAGTTGGCTTCTGCTTCTTCTTCTTCTTCCGTCTATTGTGGGGAATTGCTTACCCATATTGATTGGTGTGAGTCTTAGTCTCTCCCCTGTGGGTGCTCTCTGTCCCCAGGGTTCTAGAGTTATTACAGCATGGGTTGGAGTTGGCTCTCCTACTCGGTACTCTGGAGGTTCAGGTTCTGCCCTGTACGTCTTCCTGTAGAAGTCTTTACTCGGTTTTTGCCTTGGTTAAGCATTCTTTCAGGGATTGCTCAGGTGCATCCCCCACGTAGTTCTAGGGTCCCTGTTGGGATTTGAATTTTATTCTGTTTGCCTTGCGGGGTGTTTCCCTTTGGCCCTATTCTGGATGCTGTCTGATGCTGTGTGTTATCCACAAGGTTGTCCTTCTGGGGGCTGTTACTTCAGTCAGACGTGTGCCTGAGTGGGCGGCTCTGTTTAGCTAGCCCTTGTTCTTTGATATATACACCAAGATGAGGTGGTGGTCCGCTTTACGCCGGATCTTCTGCCTAAGGTGGTGTCTTAGGCTCATGTATTCAAGACATTTGTCTTTCTTCTGTGCTTATTCCTAGTAACGCTGAGGCAATCTACTTCCCTCAACAGGTGCTGGAATTTTTCTCCTGGATTGTCTCTTGTCCCTTAGGGGGACTGATGCCCTTTGGGGTTTGTGGGCACCTACATCTGTATGTGCCTGATCTCGTCTGCTTCCAGGGGTTAAGCGGCCTTGGCCTAGCCTTTACTTGGATGAATGTCCTAGGGAAGGTTCGGCTTCTTCCTGGGCTACTGTTAGCGTTTGTTCTTGACAGGCTGTTATTCAGGCCTATTCCTTTAAGGGGAAGAATTTTCTTCTCACTTTATTTCTGATTCTACTGGTGCCTTGGTTTCTTTGGGCCTTTCAGCACCAGGTTTTGTTGCACAAGTTTGCTAGACCACTACTTGTTTTTTTTGTTCATACCTTTTCAAAGTTTTTTCTGATGTTGACGTTAGAGCCTTTGCTCATGTCACTCTTGGTAGCAAGGTTTGCAGGTGACAGTGCTTTTCCTGTCTGCTGTGCCTTTTTTGTTGGGGATCCCACCCTACTTTATGGACACTGCTATTGGATGTCCCAAGTGTAAGTATTATATCTGGAGCAGGACGTACTGTATACTTAGAATAATACAATTCTGTGAAATACTCACCTGTAGAATTGGTATTATACGTATACAGTACGTCCTGCTCCACCCCACCCTGTTTTTTTGCATTGTTCTGGATCCCCTGTATGGTGATTGTTGTTATTGCCAGTTTTTGGTGGTTGGATTCTCCATGTTTCTTGTTCACTGCTTTTCAATGCTGGGGATTTGTGGGAGGTCCCCGGGTATATGAAGGGCCGGGAGGAGCCTGTTTTTGCATGTCTGCAGTGCACAGCGCCCTCTGGCGGAGGATTACCCAAGTGTAAGTATCATATCTGGAGCAGGACGTACTGTATACGTATAATACCAATTCCACAGGTGAGTATTTCACAGAATTGGTAGAGCTTCTTGACATGGGTGGGGGGGTCAACAAGTTACATTTTAATTCACTGCTTTTAGTCCCACATACAGTAGGGATGAGCGGACATCGATGTTTAAAATTAGAAAAATGTTTTGGTTCAGGACCCAAAATTGACCCCAAACCCTATTGAAATCAATAGGGACCCACACTTTAGTGTTGTAAAATGGCTGTTTAGTGGTCGTTGCTCTGAAGCTCACACCTGTACTGAGAAAAATCCCCCCCCCCAACCAAAAGCAGCCTAAAGGGTCCCCTCACCCCACCCACAGCACCTTTAAGGTATCCCTGCCCCGACCCCACCCACAGCAGCCTAAAACGGATCCTGCACCCCACCCACAGCAGCATGCGCGGCCGCCACTCTATTCACTATCAACGCTTCACCATACACGTTAAAGGGACATTCCAGGCAACGTGTTAAATTAGGATGCCTTCTCCTTGCCCTATGCTGGCAGTCTGGGGTGGTACCTTTCACCCTCCAGCACTTTGCATTCCCTTGTAAACTCTATTGAACTTGCTACCTCCTGCTGACCTATTTTTCAGGGTCCCCAAAATGAATGGACCTCTTAGGGGACCCTCACATTGAAACATACATATATGGAGTCATCACAGAGGACCTGCAGAATAGAGGGAGTTGACTGGGAGATATTAAAGGGCCCCTTTGTGGACTTTCTCCACTCCAGTTTCTTTCTAAAATAAAATAACCCCCGCCCTCCCCCCCCATTAGCGATCCTGCACATGTAATAAAAGATGAAAAAAAAGACACTCACCTTCACCCCGAATCCAGCCGTCGAAGTTGTTGGTGCCATCCAGCCGTCGAAGTTGTTGGTGCCACAGCTCCAGCACCGAATGCCTGCTGCAATCTTCCTGAAGTCCCATCAGGCCGCTGGAAGCCAGCGCTTTCTGCTTTGTGTGCGGTCCCGTCCGCCCATTCAGCTGGATTTGGAGTGAAGGTGAGTTTTTTTTCTTTAATTACATGTGCAGAATCACTAATAGGTGGGAGAACATCGGGGGGTATGTTTTTTTCTCGTCCATTTTAGTTCAGGCCATCAGAAGAATCCAGAGATGAATGGGTTAACCTCTCCCGAAGGGCGTGGACTGCAAGAACAAAGGTGTGTCTCCACCTCCCGGGCCTATATCCTCCTGGCTGACTTCCTCCACTTCAGATTCTTTCTTGCATTGGAACTGGACTGCAAGGGTTTATCTGAACTCCTCTGCCATTTACTTTTTTTTTTTAAAGGAATTTTGCCTTGGAAGTGGGGGTATTGGAAACCTGACTGTTCCTGGGCCAATACTTCTCTGATATGGACCGACTTTCCCTCTGTAGCTATGCTGCATTCGCATCAGGATGGTAAGGGTAAGCGCCAGAGTCTTGGGGTTCACCTTTTTGTTTTATTAAAAAAGAGTGACACTCCAGGCTGAGAATTTTGCTACACGAAATAGCAGCCACAGGTTTTTTTCTGGTGAGCCTGATTGGGGGTGACCAAGGGAAATTTTTTGCCTCTTTTATTGCTCTTTCCCATGTGTTAATTATGTTTTACTGGTTGTAAAATTCTAAATTTGCACACATTTAAGGGGGCGGATCTAAGGCGGCAGCGAGGAAGGTTCGTTTTCTCGGCCGTAGCCATGGAAAGACTTTCGGCTTGGCGAAGTAGCTAGCACCGCTGAAACGGCTGGTTCTCTTCAGGAGCAGAATGTTCTGTTCTCGGCCGTCGTCGTGGGAAGATTTTCGACTTGGCGAAGTAGCTAGCACTACAGACAAACTCTGGTTCTTCTTAGGGGCTCAGTGCTCTTTCTTGGGCCAAGGCCATGGAAAGATTTTTGGCTTAGCAAAGTGCCGAGAACCGCCAAGCCCGCTGGTTCTTCTTAGGGCTCAGCGCTCTCTTTTTGGGCCAAAGCCGTGGAAAGATTTTCTGCTTAACGGAGTGCTGAGCACCGCCGAGGCCGTTGGTTCTTCTCTGCTGCCCGGGCGGACACTCGGGGCTTCCTCTGCCGGACGCTGGGGTTGCTGGCTGCCAGGGAGCTGCCCCGAGCCACCGCACGGCCACCCTCATGCGGACCTAAACCAATAGGTAGGTTTAATTTGATTGTATTTTTATATGATTATTGTGTTTATTAATATTATGTTATATTATTAAAACTATATTAATATAATCTATATTTTTATAGTTTAATATTGTTTTAATTTATATTTTTATATTTGTGAAAAAGGGCAGGATATAGTGGTTACCCCCCAGAGGACTCGAAGTAGTCACTTGTGACTGTCGAGGTCTTAGACCCCCTGGGAGGTGATCTAGTATTAATCACCATGACGGAGGCATCTGGGGTAATCGGATTTGGTCTTTAACAGATAGATTTACCCCAGGTCCAGTATGCATGCAGGTGGCACTGGACGAGGATAGCACGGTGTGCAGGGTTATGCTACGGTATTGAAGGATATGGAAGACAGTTTGTCTATTCCCTGATGGGGTTCTGACCCCTGTTGCCCTTGCCCTCTGAGACTTAAAACCCCCTTGGCAGCCTTCAAGCTGACCTAGACCTTAAGTGAGTCGTATGGCTACTAAGAAGGTTTTTTAAAGAAAAAATTTCCTCTGAATTGAAGAGCATATTGTGGCTGCCATAGTCTCCCTCTGATTCTTTAAATTTTGTCGGCAGCCCTCAAGTGGTCCTAAACCTTTAGAGGGTCATTAAGAAGTATATTAGAAGTATAGAAGAATATTTTGGCTGCCATAGTCTCCCAGGAAATTATCCGTTGGGGAGGATTCATCCAGTAGGGACTCAAGGTCCCCTACACAAGGGGGTGCTCAGTTAAGTAGAAGATGGATGGTTTGATTTCCTCCATTCATGGAGGATGTTGCGGAGCATACTCATTATTCTAATCTGATCAATTGGGAATGGCAGAAGTTAGGTAGTATTCCGACCATTCCTGAAGTACTAGATACTATGTATCCCTTTCCTCCAGATCAGATTGAATTATGGTCTCACCCTCCTGTGGTGGACGCTCTGGTGGCAGGTCTTTTTAAGATTTTGGTTATGCCATCTTCTGACAGCGCTTCTCCAAAGCATACAGCGGATAAGCGCGTGGATCAGGTGGCATGTCATGGTTATTCTATTATGGGGTCGACCTTGCGGCCGCCTGTGCTACATCCATAGCATTTTTGGGGAGCAGGAGGTGGTTAAAACAACTGGACTCTAAGACTCGTAGGGGTCATTCACGGAAGTCATGCTCCCGGTTGATCAAAACCAGTTTGGCTACAACAGGTATGTTATCCTGGCTATGGAGGATTGAGCAGGTAAAGTGCCAGAGTCTTAGTTCTGGTGGTAGATTTAAGGCGTGCTTTATGGCTTAAGCAATGGCCAGCTGACATAGCCTCTAAAAAGAATCTGACGGGACTCCCCTTTACTGTGGGGCATCTGTTTGGGGAATGCTTGGTTGACATGGTAAAGCATGCTACTAGTGGTAAATCATCTTATCTGCCACAGAAGCTGAAGTCTAATACTGCTTTCCATAGGACCTCTAATCCTCCGGGGTTCCGGTTAGACGTTCGGCCTCTACCAAAGAGATTTTTTGGAATAAGACAAAGTCCCAAATTAAGGCGACAGGTGTCTGGCAGAATAAAGTCAGACCCCATTTAAAGCCTGCTCAGGCATGAAGGGACGCCCCCGCTCTTGCAGGTGGGGGGAAAGCTTCTGCATTTTGCTCATATTTGGAGGTTTCATGTAACAGATATTTGGATACAGGAAGTCATATCCTCAGAATACAAATAGGAGCCAGACCTCCTCAGATATTCTCTTGTTCAGGGGTATCCCTAATTCTGCAGAAAGCAGAAGCATTGAGATCTGCCATATCTCGCCTTTTTTAGAGATGGAAGTTGCTTGATCAACAGTGATGTTGCTCCAGCCGATCCACGGTGTATATATAAGGATGCATACCTACATTGCAGTAGGTGGCCTACATCTTCAGTTTGTGGCGCTACCCTTCAGTCTATCATCAGCACCAAGGGTGTTTACCAAGGTGTTGGGAGGGCATCATGTTTTCTCTAAGAAGTCAGGGTATACATATAATTCATTACCTAGACTATCTGTTTATATGGGCCCCATCATGTCAGGGGGCCCAGAAGGATATACAGTCTATCTGATCGTCATAAGAAAAAATTGACTGGATAGTCAGTTATCTAAAGTCAAATATCATATCATACCTTCAAGAGATATTCTTTTCTGGGAATGTCATTAGACACGTCTCAGGCAAAAGTGTTTTTCCAGAACAGAAGAAACTTTTACTTCAGGCCAGGGTACAGGGTCTCTTGTCTTGCCCTCACCCGACGATACGTCAAGGAATGTGTCTGTTGGGCCTGATGTTAGCTTGAGGCAGTACCTTTTGCATTTTTTCACACAAGACCCCTGCAGATGGAATTGCTCACGATCTGGGATCACTCTTTTTTGTATGACACATTTAACAAGGCAGTCTCTAGCCTGGTGGTTGAGTCCTCAGCCTCTTCAGATTGGATCTTTTCTTCCAGTACAGTGGAAGATCATCACCATGGATGCCAGTCTATCTGGTTAGGGGAGCGTCATGGAGTCACAAACGATCCAGGGACAGTGGGGTCCAAAGGAGAGCAGACTCTTCATAAATATCCTGGAACTGAGAGAGATTGTGTCAGACATTGGACATACCATCTGAAGGGACATCCCGTCCATATTCAAACAGACATTCGGACGGCAGTGGTATATATCAATCACCATGGGGGCACCAGAAGCAGTAAAGCCCTCATGGAAATGAGCTGGATTTTACTTTGTGAGAAACGGGCTCTATGCATCTCGGCAGTACACATACCGGGATTGGACAACTTGCAGGCCGATCATCTCAGCAGAAAGGCCTTGCATCATTCTCTCAGTCAGAGAGTTTCTCAATTCCTATGCATGCGCTGGGGAATTACGGACATATCTCTTTGCATCACGGCACAGTCGGACGGTCCAAGTTTGTGTCCCTTCAGCAATAGCAAAAGATGCCCTGACTCTTCAGTGGTCAGCATTCAATCTTCCTTATACATTCCCTCTGATTCTACTCATGGGTCGAGTACTAAAAAAGGTTAGCTCGCAAGGGAGTCCCAACCATTCTGGTGGCTCCTCGGGAGCCAAGAAGAAGCTGATTCTCAGACATAGTAAGGATGTCAGAGGGCAACTCGTGGAGGTTACCCGGCGATCCAGATCTTCTCACACAGGGGCCTCTGAAGCATCCCAATTCACAAGTTCTGGCTTGGACGGCCTGGCTATTGAATGTTTTATCTTTCCTAAAGTGGTTTTCATCTTAATTAAGAGGTGAATTTGCCTTCCCTATGTTCTACTCCAGTGTCCGATAAAGAAAGGATTCTTCATTCGCTGGATGTAAAAAAGGGCCAAGATACTATCTCACTATTACACAATCTTTCCGTAGGTCAGACTCCTTATTTGTCATAACTGAGGGTCCACGGAAAGGTCTTCCACCATCTAAGTTTACCATCAGTCGATGGACTAGACAGGCAGTGGTAAGAGTCTATATTCCTAAGCGGAAGGATCCTCCTTTTAGGACTACTGCTCATTTGACAAGGGCTATTGGAGCATCTTGTGCTTTTTAGCATCAAGATTCAGTAGAACAAATATGCAAAGTCGCTACTTGGTCTTCAGTTCGTATATTTACCAAATTCTATGAGGTAGAGCCTTTGGTAGGAAGGAATTACATATAGTAATAATTAGATGGTTTTGGAATGTCTTATTCCTGAAAGGAATAAGGTTTTTCGGAATGTCTTATTCCTGAAAGGAATAAGGTTTTTCGGAATGTCTTATTCCTGAAAGGAATAAGGGTTTTTGGAATGTCTTATTCCTGAAAGGAATAAGGGTTTTTGGGGATCCCACCCGAATTAAGGGTACTGCTTTTGGAGGTCCCATTCATCTTTGAATCCTTGTGATGGCCTGAAGTAAAATGGAAGAGAAAAGATATTTCTGTGAGTACTCACCTGTAGAATTCCATCTCTTCCATTATTATTTCAGGACATCAGACCCTCCCTGCCTGCTAGGTTACTATGTCCATGCGTTGGATGCCTAATTTTAGTGGCGTGGTAAATATGTAAATAGTTGCTGTAAAAAAAGTTCAGCATAAAAAAATTAAAAAAAAGAGAGGAGTCTTGTATTTTGTCTCCAGCCTATTGTTTCCAACAGGAGAATTCTCTGAATTCTTCTGATGTCCTGAAGTAGTAATGGGAGAAATTAATTCTATAAGTGAGCACTCACAGAATAATCTTTTTTTCACATAGGGGCTGGAGTGGCCTTAAATATACATGTATAACTATATAAAAATAAAGGCTAAGTGCCTATTTACAGATGGCAAAGAAACCATGTCAATTCAAAAATTGCTGGCAAGAAGCCTGTTTCCAGAGGGCTAGGAACCACCCTAAACAGGGCCACCATCTGGAAGTAAAAAAAAATGCCCTTCATTCAAGTGAGTGTTTGGGAAAGGGGTATGGGTGATGGTAAACTCAGAGTGGGATTGGTGAAAAGAGGAGGATGGCAGAGCAGCAGGTGTGCATCAGGTGCCAGGTGAGGTGGGGGACCCCTCACCTCTTTGGGGGGGGGGGGGGCATGGTGGGTAGTTCTTCCTGGACAAAAGGGGAAGAAAGGTTAGAAGTTGCATCAACCAAAGGGAAAACAGCAGGCTTAGTCTCTCAGTGCCTGGGCTATTTACCCCATATTATGTGGCAATATAATGAGGCATAGTTTGGGCTACATGTAAACAGTGGGATGGGAGCTCCTCTGGGTCTTCGTTCTCTAGAAGACGGCCTGAAAGGAAGTGACATCATATTTTGGGGAGGCCCTGCTTAAGAACAAATATAGGCAGGGGAGGAAAGGATGGGGTAGAACACTTACATTGATCCCACATTTGTTGAACTTTTGGGGTAGGCCACACAGTGTAAACTGGGGTTTCCATGACTTGAGTTCCAACGGGGGAGGGGGTCCAGAGTGCTCCTCAGCCTCAGGGGCCACTCTAGGGGCATTCCTGGGTATTGATCTTGGGTTACCATAACGTCTGTTGCTGGTGGCTCAGGATACATCATGACAGATACAGACAAATAGAAAAGGGGTGGAGCTATACTTCAAACTTAAACAGCATGGGACAGAGACAGGTGTATAAAGGAGGTTGAGAGGGGAGAGGCTGGGTGGCAAAGTCAATTGAGCATCAGCAGAAGAAGGATCGAGGGAAGAGAGGCCAACAGCTGCCCCCACCCCACAGAACCAAACATTAACATGCAGGCCACCAGCTGTCCCCGCCCCCAGAACCAAACATTAATAATCAGAACACCAGCGGCCCCTCGACCAAACATTAAACTGCAGGCCACCAGCTGCCCCCTGCCCCATAGAACCAAACTTTAATAAGCAGGCCACCAGCTGCCCCGCCCCGCAGAACCAAACATTAATAAGCAGGAACCAAACATTAAACTGCAGGCCACCAGCTGCCCCCTGCCCCATAGAACCATAGGATGTGGACGGCTCTTAGCCAACTCATAGGTGAACGACGAATGTAGCTGAGCACACAGATCGGACAAGAGCCCACGCGTACGTCGTAGGAACAGGAAAACATTAGTTTTAATAGAAGATCTTAGTGGATTCACCCAGCAAGGATCACAACTCAGGATAGTCAAAATCCAAGATTTTGGTCCACTTTAATATTTGGGGCACAAACTTCCTCCTCAAGTTTTAGTAATTCTTGGCAGTACTTGGTGAATTCAGGTGATAAATGTTCACCAGTTTTTAGTTTCACCAAATTGAGGTGCCTCAATTGAAATAGTTCACCTAGCTCTAGAGTCTTTTATACCACAGGACAAGGTGAAGGATGCTTTCCACTGTTAAGCTGGACATAAGCTGGAGTGAGGAGTGGATGTATAGCCTGTGTGCTTGCTGCAGCCAGGGCAAGGGAGAGAGGTGGCAGTGTTAGGGCTGTGCAGCATATAGTGAAGCTGTGTGTTTGCTGGAAGTTCTGAAAGTTTAGGGTGATCCCTGGAGCAGACCAATAAATCCAGGTAAGCTGCGCTGACCCTGGCACAATTCAAGTGCCACAGTGTTCCATAGCTATGCCTGCAGTAGGCAATGATGTCAGTCACCTCATGTATATGTATAGACTTTTTATATAATGCATTTAATTAGCTGTCACTTTTACATCAGGTGTATTTGAGTTTAGAAAATCAGCTCCAGAAGCATGTCAGCCACCATGACACAGTGCAACAGTGCCAAGTCTGGCTATCCAGCGTGCACGAAGACATCCACCCCGATGCCAAAGCCCCTGTTAATTTTGCAGAGGCAATGAAACAGGTGAATAAGAAGATGGTGTTAAAATGTACCATTTATGTAAAGTTTCATTGTGTGTAGATGTTTTTTTTTTTTTTTACTAAAAATCAGTAATTAGCTGCCATGTATATATGATGGACAATGTGTTCCATCATATATTGAATAATAATTGACTAATAATTTACCTCTATGTTTTTACATTCTGTGTATCCACCAAGGTCAAGCAATACAGGACTCTTCAGGAGCAGGCTAACACTTACCTGGATCTCTTGTGTACTGCTTGTGACTTATCCGATGGGGCTGTTAAAACTGTTGCAATACATGTTCAGCAAGCAAAGCAGAAAGTAAGTCCCTGATACATCTAGTTATTGTTTAATGACCTGTAGGTACATTGCCATAAGGCATCTTAAAGTTAAAGCAAACCTGTATAGAG
The DNA here is from genome assembly GCA_027917425.1 of Gastrophryne carolinensis. Classification (NCBI taxonomy): domain Eukaryota; kingdom Metazoa; phylum Chordata; class Amphibia; order Anura; family Microhylidae; genus Gastrophryne; species Gastrophryne carolinensis. The sequence goes on along the minus strand of CM051237.1, from coordinate 344,490,519 downwards.
CACTTATCTTAAGGCAGAACAAAACCCTGGAATTTGGCTTTGACTCAATTTGAATTGAACTCCCGAATTGGGATACCCTGCTGTGTGAAACCCCCCAGTTCACCCAGTTAAACTCATCCCTCTTTGGCCCAACGGCACATGCACAAGCTCTTGTCCATTCAGAGCCCTTTTGGCTCTTCGGCAAAGGGCTCTGATTGCCTTTGATGGGGAGCACGTGCTGCCTCATCCCCGGCGGTGTGTGCGCTCCGCCCCAGCGGATGATGGGAGTGCGGGCATGCCGCCGGGGATGCAGGAATTGTGGCAGTTTGCACTCCCTATTGTAAAAAATCAAAACAGTTTGGCTTTAAATGGCTTTAATTGGACAAGGGCCTGCACATGCGCTGTTGGACTGGGGAAAGGTGGGTTATTACCATTGGCCTGGGGGGTTTCACATAGAGGGGCATCCCGATTGCCCCAGGGGAAATCCAGCGTCTGGCCCTGGAATCCTTCAGAGTCCAGGTCTGCCTATGGTGAGATTTATACCGCTTTAACTAGGGCTTTACTGTATATCAGAAAGTGTTGATGTAGTTTAGATTATCCAACACTGGAACCTGGCCTTCCTGTGCCTGTTCCTTCCTGAGTATAATAGATCAGGGGTACTTGAGATCCTATAAAGTGGCACTCAACAATGCTGCAGTCTGACCTGCACACCAACCTGATATGCCAACTATACCAGCATCTGATTTGTTACTTAAACTTGACCTTCAGCATTATTTAATGAAAAGCCCAAACCCTTAAAAAAACTATTCCCCAACATCTAAAATTAATAAATTTGAATTAAAAAAATTAAATAATATTTAACGTTTTTAGTTACTTATTATTCTTTCCCCCACTGGGGGACCCTAGGATACAGGCACCACCATCTTGCCTCATCACATACTGAGGAGAGGGGGAGGGAAGTGCAGGGGGCAGGGTTATAGTTGTGCTTTTCACAGACAGAGCAAAGCTGCGATCAGGATGAGGACAGCAATCCCAGAATGCAGAGCGGCATAGTCGGAAGATGCTTCCTGTTTGCAGGCAGCCTGATGCTCCATGAGCCGCCACCTTGGATGTTTAAAGGCTCAGAATATGCACTAGGTGCAGGTAGGATGATTTTTAATGTGGGCAATCTGTATGTACAGGGTGGGGAAAACACATTATGTGTATTATGTGTGTGTTTTATGTACTTTAAATGACAGTTTTAGGTAAGTGACAACCCATGACTACCATTCAGGTGGTAATTTGAAAATGGACAGTGATACTTGATTGAAAAGATGTTGGGGAACCCCTGCAATAGATGATGTAATATCTACATAGGCATTGCCCCTCTGCTTGATGTAGTTTGTTAAAGCAGACCTATAGCCAAAAATTATGGGATTATGTCCCTTTTGTCAATCACCTGCTGGGGCATCCCAATGTGTGTGTTTGATTGGTGTGTTATGATAATGACACGGACTGCTCCTCTGTCCAAAATTAATATTTACATTTAAACTGTACCTCTTTCATAACAAACCAGCTGTGAAAGATAATTTGTTTGGTTCTTATTCAGATTGAGCAGAAGATAATAGCCTTGCAGGATATGGCTAACAGCTGGGAAGAAGTTAAACAGATTAAGACAGAGCTTCAAGTGTACTTCCAGGAGGCGGGTCAGCAGCTTCAGAGCATGAAGATAAGACGAGCTGAGCTAGAGATCAAACTGGCACAGAACATGGTATCACAGCTAAAGGTACTGTGAGATATCTTATCTATTTAATGTGGGCTAACTAAATTCTTACCAGTTGCCTGTATGAAAAAAAAATGTCAATGATACATCTCTGCAAATAGGTAATGTTATACACTTAGAACCCAATACGACTGAATGCATTTTAGTACATACACTTCTACCTACTTAAAGTGAAAGACCTGCGCACTAAACTGACGTAATTCGGCTAGGTGACTCTTAATTGTTTTGAATGGGGAGCAAGACCAGCCGCATCCTCATATACTGGCGATTGTGTGTGCGCTAGTGCAGGGCAGCAGGAGATGCAGCTGCTCTCACTCCCAATTCACACTATTCAGAGCTGCTTGCTAAATTACACCATGGACTTCTCTGATTGGACGAGAGCCTGCGCATGCTGGACCGGTAAGAGGCGAGTCTGCACACGCCGATTCTGGGGGTTTCACACAGCGGGGTATCCCAAATCGTGATGCCCCATGGTTGTGGAACAAGGCACAGGAAAGTGGAAATCTGACTGAATCATGACTTAAGTGCCCTTAAAGCAGACCAAAAGTAAAAAAAAAGGCTTCCAAAAAGTTTGGTAAATTGCACCTGTAAAGCCCCACTCTGGTAATTGTTGACATAAACTATTTAAGAGGGCTTAATTCGATGCAAATGTTATGAAATAACAGGAAGATTTAATGCTCCATAACTGCATGGCAACAGCCATCTTGCCACATACATGAGCCCAGTTTATAAAAATCCCACAGTCAAAATTGCCTCACATATTGGTGCAATTCTTTATTTCTAGCAGAAAGCCATCAGTTGTGATGACTCATTGCTTTGCTGCACAGCTGAAAGAATTGTATCAATTCAGAAGTTACCCTGTCTGAATGATGTGTACCCTGTCTGCAGTGAACAGTGATAAAAAAACATTGTTGCAGTTTTCTTTTTTTCACACACACAATCCCTCTAGCAGCTGGGTATTCAGTGTGTGAGTGGTTATATAACATAATACACAAACTGCCACTCCCATGCAGTTTGGCAGCAAAGAATCAGCCTGTTATTTGATAACATCTGCGTAGGGTTAAGCCCTCTCAAATAATTCAGTATGCTTTTTGCATGGCACCTAACCCCCCAAATGCTCCCTGGGCTCTGTAAAAAGTGCAGCCTACTGCTTCGGGCATGTATAACACTAGTGTGTTAATAAGTGCATTTCATTTTGTGTTCACTGGTTTGTAGTTTGTCTCCATAGTCTGCATAAATGGGTACTAGGTTATGACACAATTCACCTGGCACTCTCAGCAATATATCACATAAACCTGTATAAGTATCAGCAATATATCACATAAACCTGTATAAGTATCAATAACCATTTATTTAAAATCACATACATAGACAAACATCTAAAAGCATACACAAGCCTGGGATTTCCATAATGTGGACCAGAAGTTGCCCACTGAAATGTGCCAGTACAACCTCCTAATCACTGATAAAATGATATAGTGTTATTGAGCTTATAAAGTGCTAATGTGAATAGTACTGCAGCATCATGATCTCCCAATTATCATTTACAGTATACAAGGTATTTTATGTATGCAAACAATTAATAAATACTTGAACCTAAAAACCTCAGTGGTGTATGATATTATCATGTTTCCATCCACTACTATATCATAATGGTTAGTACTTTTGACCATCTGGTGCTCCCTGCTATTTGGGATGCCTGGAGCATCCCATTTTTTTTTCTATATTAAGATCCTACTAGTTTCAAGCATTCAAGTCATAGAGAGCAATCATCTCTACATAGATACACATAACTATCAAGATTGTTCAGGTACCATCTTGTTTGAACCTTTTTACTGCCAGCCTACCTAGAGTTTTTGTCATCCTCTTTTGCCAGACCATTTTTCACTATTTTGCGCTACACATCAACTGTGATTTTTGAATAGATTTCCAGGGAATTCCCAGGAAAATAATGTTGTTTTTTTTCAGCAGAGTTTGAGCGTTTATGTGAAATGTTTTTTAAATTGTATTCTCAATATTTTGGGGTGAAATATGAACAAAAATAAATAAATAAATAAAAATCTATTTTTTACAGTTTGTAATGTTTTTTGTAATAAAAAAAGATAAAAGTTGAGTTTTTCAATACAACCTATGTATTGACAGACACCCTCTCCTCCAGGAGACTCCCCCAAACTGAAACAGCTCTTTAGCATATTTTCATCTAAAATACAGTTTTTGGAAGAAAAGCAACCCCTTACATTTGAAATACTCCCCCCCCCCCCCCCCCCTGAAAGTAAACACCTCAAGCTTTCTAGTCATACCAGGCTTGTTGATGTGGACACGTTTTTCTTGGAAGTAATCCCTCGATTAATTCTTTGTTTGCACAGGGTTTCCCTTAAAAAAAAAACAAAAAAACAAAAACAAAAAAGAATAAAAAAGCAGAATCAAAGCCACATTTTCCTTAAAAAAACAATATGCAAACAAGAAAAAAGTTAATAAGAAGTTAATAAGAAATCTGAAAGGTCCCCTGAACAGAACAATACCCAACATGCATAGGTACTGTGAAGGGAAGAGTTGCCAAACACCCCAAAGAAAAGCATGAAGAAAGAAAATTTTACTTGAAAATTTCAGCTCTGAAGACAAGTGCACCTTGCAATTGTTCAACAAAAATAACCTTTACTTTTGGAATTCACCCCACAAAGCATATACTCCCTAAAGTACACGTTAAGCTTTTTAGGCCTACCCAGCTTGTTTTAGTGGGCTCATCTCTCTGTAAGTTTTCCCCTGAAGAATTTTTGCATTGGTTTTCCCTAAAATAATGTTTAAACAAAGCAGAATAAAAAATACATTTTCCTAAAATATCAATATGCAAACAAAATATCAATATGCAAACAAGAAAAACAAGCTAAATTTAAAAGCACACGATCCCTCGAGCAGAACAATACCCAACATGCATAGGTACTTTTAACCCTTTTAACTGCCAACCTACTTCAGATTTTGTCACCCTCTGTTGACAGGTAATTTTTCACCATCTTGCTTAACTGTGATTTTTCCAGGAATTTCCAGGAAAATTGCATATTTTTTTTTTGTTTTATCTTGTTTGTAATTTTTCCACTGAAGAATATTTTCTCTTCCATTTTACTTCAGGTCATCAGAGTAATTCAGAGATGATTGGGTTAACCTCTCCCGAAGGGCGGAGACTGCAGGAACAAAGGCGTGGCCGATCCTATATCCTCCTGGATGACTTCCTCCACTCCAGTTTCTTTCTTGCAGTTAGAACTGGACTGCAAAGGTGTATCTGAGCTCCTCTCCCATTTACTTTTTGTTTTTAAAGCAATTATGCCATGGAAGTGGGGGTAATGGAAACCTGGCTGTTACTGGGCCCTTATACCCTCTAATCTGCATGGACCCACCTTGCATCCTCAGCTATGCTGCATTTGGATCAGGATGGTAAGGGTAAGCACCAGGGTCTTGGTTCACTTTGGGGTGTCACCTTTTGTTTTTTAAGAGCGGAAAAAGCAGCCATATGTTTTTGTTTGGTGAGCCTGATTGGGGGTGGGCAAGGGAATTACTTTCCCTCTTTTATTGCTCTTTCCCATGTGTTATGTGCTTTACTGGATCGTTTTCTCGGCTGCCGGCGATGAAAGAATTTCGGCTTAGCGAAGTAGCTAGCATTGCCAAAGTGGCCGGTTCTCCTTGGGGTCAAAGAGCTCTTTTCTCGGCCACCGCTGTGGAAAGATTTTCGGCTTAGCGAAGTAACAAGCACTGCCGGCGATCTCCGGTTCTTCTCAGCGGCATAGCACGTTTTTTTTTAAACCACTGCTATGGAAAGATTCCGCTTAGCGAATTGCCGAGCACCGCCAAAGACCTCTGGTTCTTCTTAGGGGCTCAGCGCTCTTTTCTTGGCCGACGCCATAGAAAGATTTTTCGCTTAGCGTAGTGCTGAGCACCACCACCACCGCCGCTGGTTCTTCTTAGGGGCTCAGTGCTCTTTACTCAGGCGACACCGTGGAAATATTTTCGGCTTAACGAAGTGCCGAGCACAGCCAACCCTGACAGTTCTTCTCTTCTGCCCTGGCGGACATGGCCATCCTCATGCGGACCTAAACCATTAGGTAGGTTAACTTGATTGTATTTTTATATGATTATTGTGTTTATTAATATTATGTTATTAATATTATTATAGTTTAATAATATTTTATATTTTGTGGGAAAGGGCAGGTAATAATAAATATAATATATATATATATATATATATATATATATATATATATATATATATATATATATATTGGTTACCCCTTGAAGCAGTCATTGGGGTAATCGGGTCTGGTCTTTAACCGATTTACCCCATGACCAGTATGCATTCAGGTGACACTGGATGAGGATAGCACGGTGTGCAGGGATTATGCTACGGTAGTAGTGGATATGGAAGACTGTTGTCTCCCCCCCAAAAGGGTTTTGACCCATGTCACCAGTGCCCTTTGAGCCTTAAAACCCCCCTTGGCAGACTTCAAGCGAACCTAAACATTTAGTGAGTCATATCGGTCATTAAGAAAAGTTTTTGGGAAAAAAAAAATCCTCTGAGTTTTTGAAGAGGATATTTGTTGCTGCCATAGTCTCCCTCTGAGTCTTTAAACTCTGTTGGCAGCCCTCAAGTGGTCCTAAACGTTTAGAGAGTCATTAAGAAGTATTGGCTACTAAAAAGGTTTTAAATAAAATATTTTTTTCCTCTGAGTTGAAGAGAATATTGTAGCTGCCATAATCTCCCAGGAAGTTATGCGTTGGGGAGGATTCATCCAGTAAGGACTCGGATTCAGAGTCCTCTACACAGCTCAGTTAAGTAGAAGATGGACGGTTTGATTTCCTCCATTCTGGAGGATGTTGCGGTGCATACTCATTATTCTAATCTGATCAATAGAGAATGGCAGAAGTCATGTAGTATTCCGACCATTCCTAAAGTACTAGATACTATGTATCCCTTTCCTCCAGATCAGATTGAATTATGGTCTCACCCTCCTGTGGTGGACACTCTGGTTCCAGGTCTTTTTAAGATTTTGGTTATGCCATCCTCTGACAGCTTATCTCCAAAGCATCCAGCGGATCAGGTGGCATGTTATGGTTATTCTATTATGGGGTCGACCTTGCGGCCAGCCTGTGCTACATCCTTAGCATTTTTGGGGAGCAGGAGGTTGTCATGCTTCCAGTGTACCAAAACAAATGTGGCTACAGCAGGTATGTTATCCTGGCTATGAAGGATTGATCAGGCTAAGTGCCAGAGGCCTAGCTCTGGTGGTAGCCTTAAGGCATGCTTTATGGCTTAGGCAATGTCCAGCTGAAATAGCCTCTAAAAAGAATCTGAAGGGACTCCCCTTCACTGTGGGGCATCTGTTTGGGGAGTGCTTGGTTGACACAGTAAAGCATGTTAATAGTGGTAAATCTACTTATTCCTAGTATGTCACACACCCCGCTTCCAACATTCATGACACTTGGGTAACCAGCCTGTAGAGGGCGATCTTGCAGAGATGACATGAGAAAAAGGAGCCCCTCCTGGTCCATAAATACCCGGGACCTCCCACTATTCCTCAGTCTTTTCGTCTCTGCAGTCGGTGAAGCATTCAGAAGATGACTCTCCTTCCTGCAGGTAGCCGGGTTATGCCCGGCCTTTTTCTATTTCTGCCTGAAGCCACATTTTTGTATTGTGATATTTATGTTATGCCTCCCAGTCTTGGCTGATTGGCTCGGGCAAAGGTAGATACACCCTTGGGTGTATATGGGAGCTTGCTCCCTCCGTGAGACCTCAAATAAGGGGTAGGCGGAATCCGGGTTGGTGAGTGACATGCCTGTTTTGGGTTTTTTAAATTTCCCTCTCTGTTTTTCGTTCGGCCCCGTTCTATGATGTCATGCTATTGTCCTTGGCTGGCCCGCTGTCTGCTCTCTGAGCAGTGCTAGGTGGTGGGCGGGGCTTTGAGTCGGCGTCGCATTTCTGCTTCCTCTTCCTGTTTGACATGTGGTTTGCTGGTTCTTGTTCTGGTGCTGGCCTCCACTGGTCCTGGCTGCTGCGTTGGTGCTGCTGCTGGGCTTTTCTTATATATTGGTCGCAGGGCTGTCACTGGGGGTTGTGGTCACTGTGAGTACCCTTTAGTTATACTAAAGGGAAATCTTTTTTATGTACTGTCATTTCTTTCTTGCATATGCATAAGGCTTATTGTGTTTTCTTTATCTTCCAGGGGGAAACACTCTTAATAGGGGTTTCTCCTGGTCCTTGTTTAAAATCCTTCCACCTAGGGACTATTAAGGGGCATCCCGGGTAGCTTCGGCTGTAAAAATCCCATATACTTGGTGACTATAAAAAAATTAAGTATTTTAATAAACACCATATGGAGGCATCTCAGGGTACTGGCTTTTCAGTACCTGCGGGACAGACTCGGTAGTGTTTTGCGATGTGGGGCATCCCTTGTTGGGGATAACGCATTTTTTTTTGTGTATCTTGTGTTCAGTTGGTTATAATGCAGCAGTCAGGGGCCCAAGCCTCAGGGTCGGTGGCTCCTGCCTCTTCCCCCACACCGCCTTGTCTTGTCCATACCCCCAGTGATCTTGTCATGGGTAGAGAGTCGCTTTCTGATGTATGTGCCTGATTGGCTCACATTAACAAATAAATGTCTAGCTCTGTGGCCAAGAAGGCCTCAGCTAAAAGAAAACATTTAGCTCTGGCGGTTGAGGCAAATGAGCTTTTATGTAGCGAGCATTTTTGATTGTTCTCCGTTTGAAGAAGGAGAATTCTTTGAAGAATCTGATGTTTCGGATGTTCAGCAATTTGTGGGTATTGACGCTGAACAAGGTGAAGGGGAGAATTTTGACACCCCTAAAGCTCTTGCTCAATTATATGAGGTCTTGGCTATTGATTTTCCAGAAGCAGTCCCTCCTCAGAAAGGGGAGTTCTTTGGAGCCTCCAAGCCTCGTTTTGAATTTCCTTATCAGAAACATTTTGAAGATATCATTCCTAAGGAATGGGAAAAGCCTGCGCGGCTTCCTGGCATTCCTTTGGGCTGGGATAAAAAAAAATATATATATCCCTTTCCTGCAGACACTGTAAGTGTTGGTCATCCCCCCTGTGGTGTATTCACCTGTGCTCAGTTTGTCCAATTCCTCTGTTTTGCATTCTCCGGAATCTACTTCCCTTAAGGATGGGGAGGACAAACGTATTGATCAAATGGCTTGCCATGCATTTGCTAGTGTTGGCTCGGCCTTGCGGCCTGTGGGTGCCTCGGCACTTATGGCAGTCGCTATTAGGTCTGTTATTAGAGACCTATTGAATACCTCAGGGCTTGATCCAGCCTCTGATGAGTCTTCCGCTCTCAAGCGATGTGATTTATTTGTGTCTTTTGTACTTTCTGCTTTAGATGACTCCATGGTCTTGTGTAGCAGAACTTCTGCCTTGCTTGTTGCGATTCGGCGGTCTATTTGGCTACGCCAGTGGGCGGCTGACACGGTGGCAAAGAAGTCGCTTACAGCACTTCCATTTGGGGGATTACGCCTCTTTGGTGAGAAGTTGGATTCTGTCATTAAAGGAGGCAAATTACCTCAGCGTAAGAAGCAACGTCGTTCCTTTCGGGGATCGGCTTCCTTTAACCCTTCCTTTTGTGGTTCCAGAACGGGCAGAGGATCGGCCCTTTTCAGCCCCAAGGGGGACTGCATGGAACAGAGGAAGAGGATGTGGCTGTCCAGGTCAGAGTTGGGGATCTAAGCCCAAGTCCACTTCCAAGCCTGCCCAGCAATGAGGAGGCGCCCTCACCCGTACGGGTGGGGGGGCGGCTGCGATTCTTTTTTCCAGGCTTGGGTCAAGAGTTATCAGACAGATGGATTCTGGAAGTTGTGTCCTCCGGTTACAAGCTGGAATTCGAGGTTCGGCCTCCTCCCAGATATTTCAGGTCTCGGATGCCCGCAGATCTGCTGATCGCACAGGGGCTCCGGACATCTGTGGCGAACCTTTTAAACATGGATGTTATCCACCAGGTTTCTCCAGCGGAAAGAGATCTGGGGTTTTACTCCAACCTATTTACGGTTCCCAAAAAAGGACGGCTCTGTTCGGCCTATTCTAGATCTGAGATGACTCAGTTTATTCGTTTCCGAAGGTTCCACATGGAGTCGTTGCGTTCAACGATCGACGCTCTCCGCCAGGGGGACATTATGACATCCATAAACATCAAGGATGCACATTCCTATTTTTGCCGCTCACCAAGAGTTTCTCAGATTCACAGTAGAAGACCACCATTTTCAGTTTGCGGCTCTTCCATTCGGTCTCACTCCATCCCCAAGAGTGTTTACCAGGGTCCTGGCAGGAGTAATGGCTATTCTCAGGGTCCAGGGCATTTGCATCGTGCCATTGCTGACGACTTGCTCATCACAGAGTCATCTTTCAATCAGACGGAATTGGACACCAGAACAGTGGTGACTACACTAGAGAGGTTTGATTGGGTGATAAACCATGCCAAATCCTCTCTTTGTCCCGTAAGGGAGATTCCCTTTCTGGGCTTGATTCTGGATACCCTTTAGGCCAGGGTATTTCTTCCTCAGTCCAAGATTGTTCGGATTCATGATTTAATTCATCTGCTCCTGTCCAATCCTCATCAGCCTATCCGCTTGGGGATGAGATTAGTGGGGTTGATGGTGGCCACGTTCGAAGCGGTTCCTTTTGCTCAGTTCCACATGAGGACGCTTCAGCTCTTTCTCCTGGCGAAGTGGGACAAGCACCCGTTGTCTTTGAATCGGACTTGTCTGTTGTCTCCCCTCGTCCTGCAGTCCCTCCAGTGGTGGCTGATTTCGAGCAATCTCAGGGACGGCAAATCATTTCTGACCCCTTGTTGGGAGTTGGTCACCACAGATGCCAGCCTTACGGGCTGGGGGGCATCTGGAGGAGACACCCGTTTCAGGGGTTGTGGGGGCCTCTGGAGGCTCACTCCCCAATCAATTTATTGGAACTTCGGGCCATTCGTCCTGTGCTGCTCCGACTGACTCATCTCTTGCGGGGTTTGCCGGTTCAGATTTGGTCAGACAACCGAACAGCAGTTGCATACATCAATCACCAGGGAGGGACTCGCAGTTGGGGTGCCCTCCGGGAAGTGTCTCTGATCCTTTAGTGGGCAGAGATCAATGTTCCCTGCATATCGGCAGTTTACATTCTGGGGATAGAGAATGTGGAGGCAGACTCCCTGAGCAGAGCATGCACTCGCCAGGGAAAATGGTTCCTTTGTCACAAGTGGGAGACTCCGCGGTTGGACCTGTTTGCGTCTCGCCACAACCACAAGCTTCCAGCTTTTGTGTCTCTATCCCAGGATCCTCTGGCAGTGGCAGTGGATGCCATGTCTCTTGCCTGGAAGGATCTGGGGTTCCTGTATCTTTTTCCTACTTTCTCCATGATAAGCAAGGTGGTGCGCAAGTTGGTTCTGGAAGGGGCACCAGCAATTCTGGTGGCTCCAAAGTGGCCAAGACGCCTGTGGTTCACAGAGGTCACAAGGCTGGCAGAGGATCTGTTGCCTCTGCCTCTTCTTCCAGATCTCTTAACTCAGGGTCAACTTTGTTACCCCAATTTACCAACGCTGGCTTTGACGGCGTGGCTGCTGAAATCTCCATCTTGAAGGAGGAAGGCCTTTCCGATGCTGTCATTCTGACTCTTGTTAGAGCTAGAGAGAACTCTTTCTCTGTGGTTTATTACAGGACTTGGAGGTCCTATATTGACTGGTGTGAGTCTAGGTCCCTGCTTTGCAGGGTATTTTCTATCCCTAGGATTTTGGAGTTTCTGCAACGGGGTCTGGATTTGGGCTTCCAGATTAGTACTTTGAAGGGGCAGGTTTCTGCTTTGGCTATGTTCTTTCAAAGGTCATTTGCTCTTCATCCTTTGGTTAAGACTTTTTTCCAGGGGGTCATGCATGTGCGGCCTCCTAGAAAGCCCCTACTTCCAGTTTGGGATCTTAATCTGGTGCTCTCTGCTATGCAGGCGGCTCCTTTTGAACCTTTACAGGAGGTTCCTCTCCATATTCTCACTCAGAAAGTTGCCTTTTTGGTTGCTATTATCTCTGTCCGTCGGGTTTCTGAATTGGCGGCCCTGTCAATACAGGCTCCTTACTATGAGAGGCATCAGGATAAGGTGGTTTTCAGTTTTAAACCAGATTTTCTTCCTAAAGTGGATATAGTTCTTCCTTCGTTGTGCCCTAATCCTAGTAATAACAAGGAAAGGGTTTTACATTCTATGGGTGTTGTTCATTGTGTTTAATATTATTTGGTTACTACTTCTGCTTTCCGTAAGACAGATGCCTTTTTTGTTGTACCTTCTGGGCCTAGGAAGGGTTTGGCACCCGCCAAATCTTCCATTAGTAAATGGATTCGTCAGGCCATTGTTGGGGCCTATTCTGCTAAGTGGAAGGTTCCCCCTTTTCATGTTACTGCTCATTCTACTCGTGCTGTTGGTGCGTCCTGAGCTTTTCAGCACCAGGCTTCTGTTGAACAAGTTTGCAAGGCTGCTACTTGGTCTTCGGTTCACACTTTTTCTAAGTTTTACAAGGTTGATGTGCGGGCCTCAGCGGATGCTGCTTTTGGTCGCAAGGTTCTGCAAGCTGCAGTAATTTAAGTTATGCCTTATTTTCCTTGTGGGATCAATAGACACTGCTATTGGATGTCCCAAGTGTCATGAATGTTGGAAGCGGGGTGTGTGACATACTAGGAATAATACCATTTTGTGAGTACTCACCTGTAAAATGGGTATTACGAGTCACACACCCCGCTTCCCCCGCCCTTTTTTATTCTGGGATCCTTTATATGGTGTTACTTATTATTTTTCACTATATAATTTTCTCTTCCTGGTTCTTCACTGCTTTTTTAAAAGACTGAGGAATAGTGGGAGGTCCCGGGGATATTTATGGATCAGGAGGGGCTCCTTTTTCTCATGTCATCTCTGCAAGATCGCCCTCTACAGGCTGGTTACCCAAGTGTCATGAATATTGGAAGCGGGGTGTGTGACATACTCGTAATACCCATTTTACAGGTGAGTACTCACAAAATGGTATTATCTGCCACAGAAGCAGAAGTCTAATACTGCTTTCCGCAGGGCCTCTACTCCTCCACGGTTCCAGCTAGAGGTTCGGCCTCTTCGGGAATAAGACTAAGTCCCAAATTAGGGCAAGAGGTGTCTGGCGGAATAAAGCCAAACCCCCTTCAAAGCCTGTTCAGGCATGAAGGAATGCCCCCAACCTTGCAGGTGTGGGAGTTCAGCTTCTGCATTTTTCCCATATTTGGAGGTTTCATGTAACAGATATTTGGATACAGAAAGTTGTATCCTCCTTACAAGATCGAATTAGGAGCCAGACCTGCTCTGAGATTCTCTTGGTCAGGGGTTTCCCTAATTCCGCAGAAAGCAGAAGCATTGAGATCTGCCGTTTCTCGCCTTTTTAGAGATTGGAGTTGTTGATCCACAGTGATGTTACTCCAGCCGAGAGTTTTTATAACCACAGTATGTATATATAAGGATGCATACCTACATTGCAGTAGGTGGCCTACATCTTCAGTTTGTGGCACTACCCTTCGGTCTATCATCAGCACCAAGGGTGTTTACCAAGGTGCTGGCAGGTCTCATGTCTTCTCTAAGAAGTCAGGGTATACCCATATCAGTGCCAAGCATGTAGATTCTGCATGCTCACTTCTACTCCACTTGAATACCAAGCACGTATAATTTACATCCCCCCCCCCCCCCCGCTACAGCAAAACTAAAGTAAAAAAACACTCACCTGCCCCCTCGTTTGATCCCTCCGGGTCTCCTCTTCACCCTTGGGGGCTCCGATCCCGAGTGCCCGGAATAGGGTAACCCCCCCCCCCCCCAGTTTTATCCACCGCCAGTTTTATACACCTCCATGTGTGCTCACTGTAAGTAAAAAAAATATATATATATAATATATATATAGGGCTGGTTATGCTGGGTAGTGTAGACCTCACTCCATTTTTGGGGGTCATTTTTAGGAGGTTTTAGCCCTTACAATACCCCCCAAAAAATGGGTCCCCCACCCCCGGGAAGGAGGACCCCACAACATTTTTTTTTTAAATTGAATCCGTTAAAGTGTGGATAGTAGTTGTATTTTATTTGTAAATGTTATAAAGTGCTCTTTTCAGTTTGGGGTCTCCTGGACAGTAACGGGGGGCTACGGATACATATGTGGTACCGTTGTAAAAATGGGGTTTTCACATTCAATATGGTTTTCTTTAGTAAAATTAATTGTTTATTTAAAATAAATGAGACAATTTAAAAGAAATAATGATTTTTGATTTTTTTTTTAGTTTTTTGACGTAATAATATTTAAAAAAAACAGTAAAAAAATTACAAACACATTTCATGTTAAAGCCTAAACTCTGCCTCAAAAAATATTTAAAATTTTCCTGGAAATCACGGTTAAACATAGCACAAAATTGTGAAAAATGACCTGTCAACAGAGGGTAACAAAACTTCAAGCAGGCTGGCAGTTAAAAAGGTTGAAAATAGCTATGCATGTTGGGTATTCTGTTCAGGGTATCTTGCGTTTTTAGACTTGGCTTGTTTTTTCTTGTTTGCATATTGATATTTTAGGGAAAGGTGTTTTTATTCTGCTTTTTTATACATTTTTAAGGAAACCATGTGCAACCTTAGAATTCTTTTACGGATTACTTTCAGAAAGATGAGCCCACTACAACAAGCTGGGTACGCTTAGAAAGCTTAACATGTGTGCTTTCAGGGAATATATGGTTTGTGGGGGGTATTCCAAAGGGAAAGGGTTGTTCTGGTAGAAAAAGCGCAAGGTGCACACTTTGTCAGCAGAGCAGAAATTTTCAAGTAAAATTATTCTTACGCAAATGCTTTGCTTTGGGTTGTTTGGCAACTCTTCCCTTTACAGAACCTATGCATGTTGGATATTGTTCTGTTCAGGGGGTATTGCTTTTTCAGATTTAACTTGTTTTTTTCTTGTTTGCATATTGTTTTTTTTTTTTTTTGGGAAAATGTGGCTCTAATTCTGTTTTTTTTTTTCGTTATTCCTTTTTAGGGAAACCCTGTGCAACCATATAATTTGTTGAGGGATTACTTCCAGAAAACTGCACCCATGTCAACAAGCCTGGTACACCTAGAAAGCTTGAGTTGTGTACTTCCAGAGAATATTGTTTGTTGAGAGTATTTCAAAAGTAAAGGGTTGTTTTTCTTGAAAAACTGCAAGGTGCACATAGCATAGTTGTATTTTATCTGAAAATCTCCTAAAGCGCTGTTTCAGTTTGGGGGAGTCTCCTGGGCAGGAAAGGGTGCCTACCAATACACATGTGGTACCGTTGTAACCGGGAGAAATTGGGCTTTTACATGCATTAAGATTTTATTGAAAAGCTTATTTTTTTTTTTATTACAACAAAACACTACAAATTGTAAAAAATAGATTTTTTTTGCACATATTTTACCCAAAAATATTGAAAATACACCTAAAAAATTACAGACATTTCATGTTGAAGCCCAGACACTGCTGAAAAAAACAATATATAATTTCCCTGGGAAATCCCTTTAAAAATCACGGTTTAACATATGGAGCGCAAAATAGTGCAAAATGGTCTGGCATCAAGGGTGACAAAATCTGCAGATAGACTGGCAGCGAAAGGGATACTCATAATCCCTTACTTAGACAATCTGTTTATATGGGACCCATCATGTCAGGGGACCCAGAGCGATATACAGTCTAATCGACATTGGATAACTGACTATCTAGTTGAATTATTTGAAAGTCAAATATCATACCTTCAAGAGTTAATCTTTTCTGGGAATGTCATTAGACACGTCTCAGGCAAAAGTGTTCTTCCAACACAGAAGTGACTTTTACTTCAGTCCAGGGTACAGGATCTCTTGTCTTGCCCTCACCCGACGATTCGTCAAGAAATGTGTCTGTCAGGATGTTCTTACTAAAGTGGTTTTCATCTTAATGAAGAGGTGAAGTTGCCTTCCTTGTGTCCTATTCCAGTGTTTGGTAAAGAAAGTGCTTTCACTACATCCGGCGAATGAAGAATCCTAAGATCTCACTGCTACACAATCATTCCGTAGGTCGGACTTCTTATTTGTCATACCTGAGGGTCCTCGGAAAGGTCTTCCACCATCTAAATCTACCATCAGCCGATGGATTAGACAGGCAGTGGTAAAAGCCTATGTCTCCCAAGGAAAGGATCCTCCCTTTAAGACTAATGCTCGACAAGAGCTTTCGGCGCATCTTGGGCTTTTCAGCATCAAGCTTCAGTGGAACAAGTATGCAAAGCCGCTACTTGGTCTTCAGTTCATACATTTGCCAAATTCTATAAGGTAGAGCCTTTGGTAGGAAGGAATTACATACAGCAATAATTAGATTGTTTTTGAATGTTTTATTCCTGAAAGGAATAAGGTTTTTTTTGAATGTTTTATTCCTGAAAGGAATAAGGTTTTTTTGGAATGTTTTATTCCTAAAAGGAATAAGGGTTTTTGGAGATCCCACTCGAATTAAGGGTACTGCTTTTGGAGGTCCCAATCGTCTCTGAATTACTCTGATGGCCTGAAGTAAAATAGAATAGAAAAGAGAATTCTGTGAGTACTCACCTGTAGAATTCATTTATCTTCCATTATTACTTCAGGACATTAGACCCTCCCTATCTGCTAGGTCCATGTGTTGGATGCCTAGTCTTGGTGGAGTGGTAAATAGTTTGATCAGCATCGAAAAATAAATAAATAATCGTAGAGAAGAGTCTTGTATTTGGTCTCCAGCCTTTTGTTTCCGACAAGAGATATAGGTATGCCTCCCAGGCAGCTGGTTCTACTGCTTTTTAATTAAACTGGAGTGGATGAAGTCAGCCAGGAGGATATAGGCCTGGGAGGAGGAGCCACACCAGATTACTTGCCAACCCTCTAAGCCTTGTGAACTGGAATAGGAGTCTAATGGGTCCATTATCAGTTCACAAATGGTTAACTGTAAAAAAAAAAACACACACACACACACACACACACACACAGAAAATGATTCCCCTCCAATTCCGTGTCCTGCGGCGATTCTGTCCCACGGTGATTTGACGACAGCTGCCGGGTTTGTTCAATGGTGGGGAGGCAGGGGCAGCCCCATACCCCTCCAACCTCCCTCTAGTGATCACCGCTGACAGCTCAGCGGCGAGATAGCATAGCTGGTTGAAACATTGGGTTATTCCAAAAGGAGAGAAGAGGTAGGTGGGGGACATCAAATTCCCTGAAAACGTAGCCGCATCCCATATTGAAAGTGAATGCTGAATAACAGGATTAATTATAGCTACAGAATCATCCACAGAAGATTATCAATGTCAAATGGAGCCACGATTCCAGCCTCTATATCCACCCAAAGAGAGAGATTCCCCATCTCGTGAGATGCTGCAAGCTGTGCAATTTGATAATACTTACAGAGATTTGGAGTACCTAAACCCTCAATCGTCTTAAAAGTAAACCCCTGGCATTCCTAGGTCTCTTCTCATGCCATATAAAATTAAATACCTTCCATTGCAAATTATTAAGTTGATTTAAAGTTTCCTTTACCGGCAAAACTCTAGCATTGTATAAAAACTTTTGGAGAAATTTCATCTTTTTGGCGTTTATGCTGCCCAGCCAAAGAGAGTTTGAGGTCCTTCCATCGAGTCAATAGGTCTGGTAATTGCCTAAACACTACCTCTTGGTAGTGTAATTTTTTGTTTAGACTTTCATAAAGATGAATTCATGAGATATATTTGAGAATGTGAATTGATTAATTGCTTGTGGAGAAGGTGCTACGATTTGGGTTTTTTCTGTGGTTGCTGGAGCCACAATAGGAGAATATTTATGCATTGCATTATATTAATTCCAACTGCAAGCATGACCACAAGCTTTATAGTAGAATGATGGTCGTTATATGATAGGTGGTGCGAAATCTTCAGTTTGGTTTTACTAAGAATAGTTTCTAGTCAAGATAATTCCTAGATATTTAAGACTGTCTTTTTCCCTTTTAGAATAAAATAGAGATTACATTCTAGCCCAAATATCCTCAGGGACTGGGGATTTTGCCACGTTGACCTCCAGCATTGAGGTAGCAACTTTTCCCAAAACCCGAAATAAATGAGGGATTGTTATTAATGGGTTGGTGATAAACAAAATAACATCATCTGAAAACATACGCGGTTTATGTGAGATCCCTAACAACTCAAAACCAGTAATGTCACCTGAATCTCAACTCAAAACCAGTAATGTCACCCGAATCTTTCATAGCATGTGCAAGATGCTCCATCACCAGGGCAAAAAGCCATCTGTGAGAGGGGAGGCAATTTTATGTTCTGGAAAGACTGACTAAAATCATCAGAAACTGTCATGGCTGGGGCAGCATACAGCTTTTGAAGTTGTGTACCAAAAATCTCAACTATTCTCTTCGGATTGCTAGTTGGAGCACCCCTAGCGTCTTTCAGTTTAATTGGTTTGTAAACTTGATCTGGGGTCCTAAGCTTGTGCGGCAAAAGAACATCTGGCTTGTTGGCCTTAACATAATATTTGTGTTGGACTCACTTTAAACAATTCTCTACTTTTGCTGGTAAGGCAAAATGTAAGTCATTTGAAGCCCTTTGGAGACTGGCCCTTAAAGATGGAGACATACACGCAGCCGTCTGACCTGCCAATTCTGAATACCTTCTTTCCAATCGTTCTATACAGTCATTCCTCTCCCGTTTCTTTTGCCCGGCTAATTGCATCAACTTGACTCTAGTTATCAGTTTATGTGCTTCTCAACACAGAACTGCCATTACTTCAGGTACATTATTTTCATTAAAATATTTCTTTATTGCCCCCTGCACAACCCCCACTACTCCCTCATCCAAAAATGGAGAATTATTCAGAACCCAGAAAATCCCCGGTGGCTTAGAAAGCTGCTCCTGCTTAGTGGAGGCAGGGGATACAAAATATTGTGGATAAGATGAGTCAAAATATCGGGGTCTAGACGACTAAGAGAATTGTGTTTCTTGAAGACATACTATCGGAGGCTTTAAAGATTGAAATAACAAATTTTTCTGAATGTCATACTCCATTTTTGTGGGGAATTTAGACCCTGAACATTAAGGGAAAAAAGCACAGATGCCATTACTAAAGCTTAGGAGCGTAAAAAATAAATGATTGAGATATATATATATATATATATATATATATATATATATATATATAATCATCTCAATCTTACCTAACTAGCACCTACTGAGAATACTCACTAGGCATAGCTTAAGAGCACAACATGAATGAGCAGCAAGACCGAAAGAGGCGATCTATATACAATTATAACATACTCTGCTTAAAAACAATTAATCTACTTATGCATAACAACCCAAATTAATAAAAACCAAAGGATAACAGCTTGTTAAATAAGGGCAGAGTCCTCGAGACCTAATGTATCCTTGGCCCAACCGTAACAGTCAGGGTATAATCTTGAAAATTCAGTCCAAGATGATCAAGTTTCCCTAATAAAAAAGCTGCACAATCAACCACAGTTAACAATAGTTACTTACATAAACTTAAGTGTAACCTTTCAAAGGCACTGTTGTTACAATTAAAGAACTAAAAAAGAACAATGGGATAGACAAAAAACAGGTTGCTCAAGACCTATCAGCCAGTTGTTGTGCTACCACTATCCCTAAGATGACCATGCTCCATATTATAATTGCCCCCCCCCTCAAAATGTTCCTTTTTTTCTTTTTTTTCCCGTCCCCCTCTTCCCCCTTTATCTTCTCTTCTATTCCCCCCTTTATCTTCTCTTCTCTTCCCCCCTTCATCTTACTCCTTCCCCTTCCCTCCTTTCATCCCCCTTTCCTCAGACAAGAATCAAAATAACTTGGGAGTGCGCATGCGTGCCGAGCACGGATGGACGCTTGAATACGCGCTCCGGTGAAACCTTTTGCCCGGGCCCCCCCAAAGTGCTCCGAGCGGCGGTTTAGCAGCGGCGAGGTTCGGGCGGACACCAGGAGTCAGCTTACCTATTTTGGAGCCGATCCGCGTCAGGCCCCAAAGCGCCTGTTTACAGCCTCACAGAATGGAGGTGAGCTGTGGCCGCCATATTGGTTTCTGATGCAGAGTGCGCAGCAGCCTCAGCGGTGATCTCTCCCCACGGAGCCTTTCTCTGCCCCATCATATAATTAAAAGACAGGCCTTCCCCTACTGTTAATAGCTGGCCACCAGCCCTGAGGAAAGGGTGGGTGGCTGGGTGTCCATCTCCTCCTCAGACACAGCCTGGTGGAGATCTGCTTATTGCACCTCCTTCCTGCAGGTGTTTCTTGGAGCCCCCATACGCTGGGTCATCATAAGCCCCTCTCCTTCCACCTCCTGTGGATTGGAGATCACACTGAGGAACTGTACCTGCCTGCAGTTATAGCCACCATCTTTTCTGCAGTCTCTCCCCATCACTGTCTATTATAAGGGGCTCTCCATTGAGCTTTACTGCCCTCTTAAAGGTGAAGTGCGCTGCCTTTTTTATGGTTTTCTCCACCTGACCCACATATCCACCCAAGCTGCTAATAAGACCCCGCTGCCTGCCTTTTGGGGTTCACCTCCGACCTGGGTTGGCTCTCCCCTCCCCCCCCCACTTATTATTTATCTGCCCTGACACATTCGTCAAGCCTTGGCAGTACTTCCAAGCCTCACGCAAAATGGAAACCCCCACGCCACCCCAAAGTGATCCCCTAATTCCCGTGGACCTTCCTCCAGAGGACGAGTCATGGATGGACGATTCCTTGCACAGCTCACCACCTAAGTCACAACCACCATCTCTTGACAAATACGAAGCTATGCTTGAGAAAGCCCTCACTTGAAATCTTGCAGGCAAAATGTGTCAGGTACAAATGGGGGTTTCCCTTCAAAATTTCCTTCAGCTACCGGGATCAGCGGTATGAAGCGTTCACCCCACAAGACCTGGAGGCTGCTCTCACCGTGGCTGGCCTGAGGGCTCCTGTTGCCACACCAGCTGCTCCGTCGCAAAAGAAGAGGGCTCTTTCATTCTCTCCTGTACCTAAGGACAAGCGTGGCCTGCGAAGGAGCATCGAGTCGTCGGAGCACTGGCCCGTAGGCTTGGCAAGCCTGCTGTGGGGGAGGGATGATGTGTTAGATTCCCTGTGTATTATCTCATTGGGCTCAATAGGGTTGTAGTTCTTGTCTTGTAATGTTGAGACTATCTGGTCTTCGCTGTGTGGTCTCCTGTTATATCTTACAGGCACTTTCTATGCACAAGCTCCCTTAGTACGTAACTTTAGCGGCTCTCTTGTTACTTGAGCCCCATTTGGTTTATTACCGGTTGTTTTACATGCATCCTCAGTAATATGTTGTAGACAGTTATTTGTATTTTTTGCTTACTGCTGCTCATTTACTTAGTTTTCAGGTTTAGTGGGCCGGGTGCTCGGGTTTCATGGCCCTGCACACTCCCTGCTCCCTTTCTCGCCAGGAACCCGTCGAGTCAGGAAGTTTTTTTTTTTTCCTGACCCTCCCCGCTGAGGGCCAGTTTCTACTCTGGTTAGTTTTGGGATTTTCCTTTGGAAATCCATCCAACCAGATTGCTTTTCCCAGTGTGGTGGAGGTTCTCTCTACCCCCCTGGGACATTTCTCTAAGGAAGGTTTTGTATTTTACTGTTTTGTTGATTTAGAATGTTCCATGTTGTTTCCCCCTCTTCTTTTTCTTCCCCCCTCCTTCCTCGTGTGTCCAGCCCCCCTAAACTAGCAGATAATTTGTGGTTTCTTGATGGCGGTTAAACTTGTCTCTCTGAACGTTCAAGGCCTGAATGCCCCCCAGAAAAGAGTGAAGGCGTTCCGCCAGATGAGGGCCCTGCATGCCGATATTGTCTGCTTCCAAGAGACTCATTTTACCAAGAAGAATATTCCTAAATTTCTCAGTTCAGACTACCCTCTCTTCTTCACGGCATCGGCGGATACCAAGCAGAGAGGAGTCTTCATCGCTTTTAAGTGCTCCCTCCCGTTCTCTATGGAACAGACAATACGGGATCCTCAGGGTCACTTCCTAATTGTTACTGGTATGGTACAAGACCAACTTGTACTAACTTGTACTTGTAATAACTTACTTATTATGCCCCAATCAGAATCCGAACGCTTTTTTTGAGGAGTTTCTTAGGACTCTGGACCCCCAGGTAAAGGGGCTCCTCATATTGGCGGGTGACTCAAATCAAGTCTTGCACCCCTCTCTGGACAGGCACACGGTGGGTCGATCCTTGGACTGCCCTAGGGTGGGCTCCTCAGGAAAAGTGTTCCGTTCCTTCTAAACCAATACCACCTCACTGTTGCATGGAGAGAGATCCATCCCACCAAGAGGGACTTCACTCACTACTCTTGCTCGCACAAGGTCTTTACGAGAATAGACCACATCTTTTTGCAGCTGTCCTCCCTGCCGTACCTCTCCCATTCCTTTATAGTTCAGATTGTTTGGGCGAATCACGACCTTGTTGCCGTCGAGTTGGTCTCCCTAACCCAAAGATCCTCCCAGAGGTCTTGGAAGCTGTACAACCCCGTGTTGTCTGATGAGGCACCCCTCGAACGCTTTAGCAAAGAGATTGAGAGCTTTTTCTTGCAAAACGCGGGGTCGGTGAGCACTGAGGCCCTGCTCTGGGAGGCTCATAAAGCGGTAATGTGTGGGCAGTTCATCCAAGAATCTGCTCGACACAAAGCCTCACATAACGAAAAGCTTCAAAAGTTGTTTGATGCATACCACTTAGCCTCTTCCACCTACAAAATCCGTCCAACCAGACGTAACAGAATCCATTTTAACCAAGCAGGCGTTCAACTTAATCTGTGCCTTTCAGGTGAGGCCGAGCGCCAAATCAATCGGACTAGGTTCAAGTGGTATCGCATCAGCAACAAACCGATCACTCCTTTTGCTAGAAGACTTAGAGGTGTCACCCAGAAGGTTAAACCTGTGCGCATTAGGACCCTAGAGGGCACATTAACTAGCAACCCATCAAGGGTGGTATCAACTTTTGGTAAACATCTTGAGGACCTATATAGATCCAAGACTGCACTAGACGAACGCCTTGCAGAAAAATTGCTAGGACAACTTCCATTACCTTTCTTACCACCGGAGGCCAAAACTTTCCTTGATAAGCCGGTCGAACTCTCTGAGGTCCAGGAAGCCATTAACTCTTTAAAGACTGGGAAGCAACCTGGCCCAGATGGGTTCTCCGCCCTTTACTATAAAAAGTTTTCCCATGTACACTCTCCGCATCGTGTCCGGATGTTTAACTCTCTCACTATTGGCGATTCATGGAGTACAGAGGCACTTACTGCTGCTGTCGGCATGATACCTAAACCCAATGCTGATACCAGCCTCTGGTCCAACTATAGGCCCATTTCCCTACTAAATATAGATGTTAAATTGTTAGCAAAGGTCCTCGCAGCATGGCTTAATAAGTATATTGCATCTTTAATTTCTAAGAAGCAGGCAGAATTCATTCCTCAACGCCAAGGGGGGGATAACATCCGCAAGGTCATTAATCTTGTCCATCTTGTGAGGAAGGAGGGCCATCACGCTATGCTACTAACCCTTGATATCCGTAAAGCATTCAATACGGTGGCCTGGGACTATCTCCAATTCATATTGAAAAAATGGGGGCTTGGTCCCTCCTTCATCACATGGATTTCCTCGCTATACTCTAAGCCTGGTGCATTCGTTAGGTATTCAGGCTACTCCTCTAAGCGGTTCATTTTGGGCAGAGACACTAGGCAAGGTTGTCCTCTCTCCCCCCTACTCTTTGCTCTCGCCATTGAGCCCCTTTCTAAGTTAATTCAGGCTAACATTAATATAGCGGGAGTCACTATTGGGGGATACAACCACAAGATTTCTTTATTTGCTATCTAACCCTGTCACATCCCTCCCAAATCTCTTTCAAACTCTGAATGACTTTTCCAAGATCTCTGGCCTGCAGATTAACACCTCAAAATCCCAAGCCCTCAACGTCTCCCTTCCTGACAGTACACTCTCTGCACTTAAGGCCTCCTTTAACTTCTCATGGCAAGAGCGACACATCAAATATCTAGGCATTCACTTGACTGCAAATTATGATTCCCTCTATGCCGCTAACTACCCCGTTATACTTAGGGACCTCCGCTCCCTATTGTCTTCATGGGCCAAGCTGCATATTTCTTGGCTTGGCAGGATAGCTGCCATAAAAATGACATGGCTTCCCAAAATACTCTAGGCATTTCGGGTCTTGCTGGTTCTGATTCCGGCTGCTTGCCTAAAAGGTCTCCAATCCACTTTAAACTCCTTCATCTGGGGTCAGCAAAAACCTAGAGTTAACCGTATGACAATGTACAGACCTAAACAACAGGGAGGTCTTGGAGTCCCTAATATAGCACGTTATTATTCTGCATGCCAGATTGCGCAATTGGCTGCTATTCATGCTGGAGATGATAGACCATTATGGGTAGATATCGAGCAGACCAGTTGTACCCCGACAGCCATTTCCAATGTATTGTGGCTGCCCTCATCAGCTTACAAGGGCATTGCCAACCCGGTTCTGAAGCACTCTCTCAGAATCCGGATCTAAAAGCCACCTCTCTTCCCCCCTGCCTCCCCCTATCGGTCTTGGGTAATCCTGAATTTCCCCCGGCCTTTCAGGAACCTGCCGCGTTTAGTTGGTGGAAATCACAAAACTTAACAAGGATTAAGGATCTCGTCTCACATAGGGGAATTTTAACATTCCCCGAGCTTCAATCCCTTATAGACATCCCAACTAGGGAATACTTACGCTACCTACAAATATCCCACTATATTGCTACTAAGCCTAGAGCAGGGGCTACTCCAAGACCATCTTCATCATTTGAGTTTGCTTGTGGATCACAACCTCTGGGGAAGGGGATGATTGCCACGGTGTATAGGAAGCTGAACGATTTTGAGGAGACACCCCTCCCAGCCTACACGAACAGGTGGGAAGCTGATCTTGGTGTAAGCATATTGCCTAGGGAATGGAAAATAGCTTGGTGGAACTCATTTTCATGTTTTCTGACCACGGGCGTCCAGGAGGTCAATACTAAAGTCTTACTCAGATGGTACTTAGTACCGGATAAGATCCATAGATTTTGCCCCTCCTATCCACCGGAGTGTTTTAGAGGTTGCCGCCTACTGGGATCATATATTCATATGTGGTGGGAGTGTAAGGTGGTCCGTCTTTTCCGGGCTAAGGTCTATTATCTTTTTAAAGAAAGCTACAGGATTAAATTTTACCCTCTCACCTCAACTCGCCCTACTTAATTTGAAACCCCCCGGATGTACAAGGTCTCAATTTGAGCTAATTAGACACATTCTTAAAGTGGACCAACACCCAGGATTTTGACTATCCTGGGTCTTGGTCCACTTCGGTGGGGCACCCCCCCTAACCCCCCGAAAAACTCACCTCTCCCCGCTCCCAGCGCCGACGTACAAGAACGTCTAAGCGGCAGCCGCCGCCGCCGCCTCCCTCGCGTCACTTTCGGCGCGCGCGCGCCCCCGCCGGCCATTCGCAGACGGCCGGCGCGGGCACGCGCACGCCTACAGGAGCGCGAGGGAGGCGGCGGCGGCCGGCCGCCGCCGAAGATAAGGTAAGGAGTTTGGGGTGTTTGGGGGGGTTTCACCCCGCGGGACATCCCGATCTCGGATGTCCCGCGGGGTGGGGGGTGATCGGCCCGGGAATCTTATAGATTCCCGGGCCGATCACCCGTGGGTGTTGGTCCACTTTAAACTTATCATAGCACACTCTTGGAAGAAGATGATGATCCCTAATGGTAGCCTGGTCCCTCGCATCAATGAAGTTATGTTCTTCGAAAAGATGGCAGCTTCGATGCAAGGTGACCTTGCCCCCTTCCTGACCACCTGGGAAGGTTGGATCACACACTTCTAACCTAAAAGCTTCGATCGCGCCCTCCTCACAACTCTGTGATGTGTTGTACACATCTCGCGCCAGTCGGTGGCTGGACACCCACCCCCAAACCTTCCCCTTTTCCTTGCTTTGCCACCCTATCTTCCTCATTCTAGCCCCCGCTTCTAACCTTCCGTTCTCCCTCCTTAGGTACGTGGTATTTTGCCACACGCACCTCATACATTGCTTTTGGAGATATTGTTTCCAGTTTGTGTATGTGTCGACACCCCTTTGGATGTAATTATTTGCTCCGTAAAATGCACAAAATGTAAAGTTTGATGCATTGTACTGTATTTCTCCTATATTCTCAATAAAAATATTGATAAAAAAAAAGAATCAAAATAACTTAATTTTATAGCATATGGTCTTGAGGAATCTGTTTATGATCAAATCAAGAAGAAGAAAATAATCCAACAAGCAAGGGCTTCCTATTCAGGATATCCAAAATCCATCAGGTGCCACCCTACAAACTTCAACTATCCTACAACGGTTACATGCAGTGGTGAAAAGAAAAAAAAAACAATTATCTGCAAGAAAAGAAATCACCCCAAAGACTACACAGGCTCACCAATTATTCTGAATAAGAAAAGTAATCAAGTAATCATAGAACCCAAAAATGAACTGGCCTCTTCTGTATTTGCATGCCTTCTTCTGTATATGCCCTGCCGCTTCCCAGCTCTTTGCGCCTTGGAATCCTCCAAACTAAGGACTTGTCTGGTCATTGTCCCCGAATTTTTTCTCCCAGCAGGCCAAGTTCCCAGGGAATGTCATGTAGCTCCTTTAGCTTTACTCTTAAAGGTGAATAAAACTCTGAATTCAAATCCCCATTTATACTTGATTCTGTAATCTTGCAAGATTTTAAGAAGCAGACATAGTTCCTTCCTTTTGTTGATTGTAGTGGGGGAGAGATAGTTACTGTAGGCCCCATCAAGTCTTCTTCCCCTGTACTGAATGCAGATAAGGGAGTGGTTGCCATCTTGGATGCCTCTTCCGTTACAGGCTGCTATCGAATAGGGCCTCCTCACTGGGATCAGAGGATCTCCACCGATCTCCAATGGCTCTGCAAAGCCTCCAGGCACCCGATCCGGGCTGCAGGTTAGCATTTTTAAGCTGATTCCGTCTGGTGGCCGCGGAGCACTGTCAGTGCACATCCTCCCACATCTCACGCACTAGCCTTCAAATAACATCTTAACACTTGAATCTAGTTTCCGGTTCAAGGTTGCCTCATCATCTAGGAGGCTTGGTGATTAAAGTCCTGTTCAGAGATCGCTGCTGTTCTATCCTGAATTTAGTCTTTTCTTAAGTTTGGGTCCTCTTTTTCTGCCTAAAACAGCCGTCTCTTCCTTGCACACAAGACTTAGTTATCTCATGCTCTGTGTCCTTGGTTTTCAGAGAAAACTGTAGTTTATTAGAACACACTCCAAGTTTTCTTCACAGATCACCTGTTTGTTTCATATTCAGAATGGAAAAGGGGACTGTCTAAAGTCACTATAGCTATGGAATATACAGGCCAGCTCCTGGGCCTACACTTGTATGAATATTTCTGCTTCATATATTTCAGCTCATTCCATTGCAGTCTCCATTTCCTGGGGTGAAAGATCAGAAGCTTTCATAGATTTTTGGAATTCTTTTGAGCTACTGCTAGGTCTACACATTCCTTAAGCACTACCACTGAAAGCTTTTATCAGACAAATGCACCATGGTAGAAATAAACTACAGGCAGTATCCCACCCTTAGAATCTAGATTTCTTTATTAATCCAAAATTTCTTGAGTATTCTCGCTGTGGCTTTCATGAAGGATGATGGGAGAAAACCCCCGTCCGCTGTAATAATATTTTTATGAGTCCTTCGGGACTGCCCTTAAGACCCCCCCCCCCCTTAAATGTTTTCTTTATTTTATCAGTTTATTATTTTTTCTTGCCCAATACTGAGGACTGGGGGGAAGGGGTGCGGCTTTTAAACCTGTCCCGGTTTGTGTTTCCTCTCTAGGGGAGGAGCCTCTCTCTCTTTCGCTCTCCTGAAGGACTCGTAGAAATACTGTTACCGGTAAATCAAACAGGAATTGTTAAAATATATGTCTTGCTACCCTTTCAAAGCATACCTGCCTGGAGAACCAATACTGGTAACTTTTAAGTTATGTTTTTAAAGTTAAACTTTCTTTACAGGATAAGAACAATCTAGAAAAGATGTTCTTATAAGACATAACATAGTGTTTGTATAGGGTGTGGTTCAATTTTGACATTTTTTTACATTTGTTCAATGGGTGCTTATCTGATTTGCCAGCTTTTATACACACTGTACTAAGTTCTTCCTGTTCTCCTTGCCTATTTTCTGTGTTCCAGGAATTCATTCAAAAGCTTCAGTCCAAGCAGAATGACATTACATCTTTGACAGAAAAAGTGAATAACTTAACTAACGGGTTGGAGTCTCCAGAGCACACCGACATTGGGCAGCTAAGCAACCACTGGCTTGATATTTGTTTTCAGATTAATAATCTGCTTCAGCAGCGGGAAGAGGACCTGCAGAGGACACGTGATTACCATGATCGTCTCAGTACAGTGGATGTTTTTCTAGAAAAGCTTACTAGTGAGTGGGATAACCTTGCCAGGTAAGGCATAACAAAATATTTTTCATTTGTATTCATTTATGTTTGCACTGCTTTGGTTTGGTTACGTTTCAAGGGGTAATTGTCAATTATACAGCATGGCCTCCTTGAGAAAATTGGCAAAACCGTATGGAATAACAGTACATTTGTCATCACAATTTCTTTGTTTGTTTTGTTTAAAAAAAAAAAAAAAAAAAAAGATTGTTGTGGGTAAGTACATGGTCTGGTATGAAAAAAAAAAATAAAAAAAAGACTGTTGTAAGTATCTGGTCAACCTTCAATTATGCAAGTTATAAGTACACCTCTCACTGTGGAAGTTGTACATTTTTAGTACAGTGGTGTTATCCTGGTTTTAACTAACAAGACCAGGAAGCAATAGAAACTGTGCTTGACATGGTGCTTGATATCCAGACTGCACTGGCATACATTTTAGTATTAATGTGAACAAGAATGAATTCCACTCACTATAGTGCTATACTAGTATAAAAAAAGTCATAAAGGTTATTTTATGTAAATATGTTACTTAACTACAGGCCTAATCCATGCTTGTTCTATTCGAGGTAAACAAGTTTTCTGGTGGGGGTGGGGGCGCCTTAGGGCTGTAAAGAACAGTACTTTGGAGGCAGTTGCAGTCCTGTCCTGTTTGGATAATGTATGAGGTAGGTACAATTAATGATCAGGCCACTTATCAGCCAGATTTGAACCAGACCAACAGCCTTGTACAACTCTCTAAGTAAACTCACTTAGCCCATCTGCATGCAGGATACTGAATTATTCTAGGTATGCAGCACGTCCTGCTCCAGATAATGATTCATAACAGATGGGAATTACCTCCGCCAGAGGGCGCTTGACTGCAGAGATGGCAAAAAGAGGCCCCTCCCGGTCCCATATATACCCGGGACCTCCAACAAATTCCCCAGTTTCTTCTCTGCAGTCGGCTGCAAAGGTCAGAAGATGGCTTCTCTTATCGCAGGTGAGTGGGGCTTAACAGCTCGCGGCCCTGTAGGACTATTCCCACCTGTTCCACTTATTACTTATGCCTCCCAGCTTTGGCTGCGCTGGTTGGGTGATGGTAGGCGGCACCTATCACAGGTGCTCTCTTTACGGAGCCTGGCTCCGACCGCAATCCCCCACCAAAGGGTAGGCGGTGCAGGTTATGGTGAACCTGATTTGGGATGCCCCGTCCGCTCTTGTCGTTCCCTGCCCTGGTCATTGGTGGGTCTCTTCTTGACGTCCACTCTTCCCCCTCTCTCGTTGTCCCGTTCGGGGGAGTGTGTATGTGCCCTTTTTGCCGTGTGTGTGTGATTGCACTTCATTCAGGCTCCGCGCTCTGTCTTTCACTTGTCATTTGAATTTGCCACCACTGACACGCACGCCTTCTGGCGTCTGCGGTCAGCAACAGCATCATCATCAAGAATCTTTGCGCGCACATTGGCTGTAGCTTCTGGCCTGTCTCTGCGCTTCTCGGAGGGGGCGTGGCTTGCTTTGTTGGCGCGTTCCGCGTCGGACCCTCCTGCGGCCCGCCCTTGAGGTTCCTCCAGCGCATTTTGGTCCTCGCCTGGTGTGATTGCTGGCCCCCCACCGTGGTCCGTGAGTGCCCCTGCGGGCTTGGCTTTTATTCCATTGTAATTTCGGTGTGCTTATGGGGTGTCATTATTATGTCTTTCAGGCGGGATAACTGTTTTTTAAGAGGTTTCTCCCGGTCCTGTCCCCTCTATTGGTTATAGTAACTTTTTTTAGAGGCCTACACTGTAAAATCCTCCCACTTCCCTGGTGGACATTTGGGGCATCCCGGGTTTCTTGTACGGCGTAATTCCTATTGGCCAGTTGTGTCACATTAATCACCATATGAAGGCTTCACAGGATATTGTGCTCGGGGTCCCCTCGGGACAAGCCCGGCTGTGTGTAGTGTGTGGGGCATCCCCTGTGAGTGATGATGTGCGGGTCTGTCTACCCTGCGCCCAGCAGGCGCTTGCCCTGCATTCTGGGCTATCTGTGACTGGGCCTGCGCCCACTATGCCCTCACCCACTCCCCCTCGCCTGATTATGACTCCCAGTGAGCTAAATACTAGTGGGGAGTCTCAGCCTGATGTGTCTTCCAGGTTGGCTAACATTGAGAGGCTGATTGCTAGCTCTGCGGCCTGTAAGGCCCCGGCTAAAAGACGTCATGTGGCGCCGGGTGCATCTGCCCTTCCTATGGAGACTGAGAACTTCCTTGATTTGTCTGACTATACCCCACTTGAGGAGGGGGAATTGTTCTCGGATTCAGAGTTATCTGATGATCAGCTTTGCAGTGGTGCTGACTATGGCACTGATCATTGGGATGCTGATGATACCAGTAGAATGTTAACTCTTTTTGATGTGCTTTCTATCTCCCTTCCTGCTGCGGCTCCCAAGCTACAGGGGGAACTTTTCAGTACTGCTAAACCACGTCTGGATATCCAGAACAGGTCCATTTCAATAATCTTGTTCTCAAAGAATGGGAGTGTCTGGGCCGGCTTCCCGGGATCCTCAAGGGCTGGGATAAAAGGTACCCTTTTCCAGCTGATGTGGTTAAATGTTGGTCAACCCCCCAGAAGTGGAGGCACCAGTATTGGGGTTGTCCAACACGTCTTTGGTCCATTCCCCTGATTCCACTACCCTTAAGGATAGTGAGGACCGGCGCATTGACCAGCTGGCTTCCCATGCTTTTGCCTCTGTGGGGTCTGCCTTGCGCCCTGTCTGTGCTTCTGCTATTACTGCTGTTGCTATCAGGTCTCTCCTCAAGGGTCTGCTGGAAGGCACCCCTGATGATACTTCTAGTGCCGAGTTCAGGGCCTTGTCACAGTGTGAAATGTTCATTGCATATGTCCTTTCTGCCTTAGATGACACCATTAGGATGTGTAGTAGAACCTCTGCATTGGTGGTAGCTATACGACGCTCTGTTTGGCTGCGCCAGTGGGCAGCTGATAACGCTGTTAAGAAGGACCTCACCGGGCTCCCCTTTAAGGGGCTGCACTTATTTGGTGATCGCTTGGACCTGTTTGCCAAGGGAGGTAAGTTGCCTCAACGTAAGAAGCAGTTGCGCCCGTTCGGGGGCCTTTGTTCCCTCCTACCGCGGATCCAGGTCCGGGAGAGGGGTCTCCTTTGCAGGTTCTAGGGGAGACTTCTGGGGCAGGGGCAGAGGTTGTGCCCGCTCCGGATCTTCCTGGGGGTCCAAGTCCAAATCTGTTGCCAAGCCTCCTCAGCCATGAAGGGGCGCCCTCACCCATCCGGGTGGGGGGGGCGGCTGCGGCTCTTCGCTCATGTCTGGATCTCAGACAGGTGGATTCTGGAGGTTGTGTCCTCCGGCTACAAGCTGCATGGCCGCCTCCAAGATTTCTCAGTTCTCAGATTCCTCTAGACCCCTTGGCAGCTCATGGGCTGTTTCTGGCGGTGCAAAGTCTACTGGACTCGGGGGTTATCTGTCAGGTCCCTCCTGTGGAAAGAGGTCGGGTTTTTATTCCAATCTGTTCACAGTACCCAAAAGGGATGGGTCCGTCTGACCCATCCTGCACTTAAAGCTGCTCAACAAGTTCATCAGGACCAGGCACTTTCGCATGGAGACCCTGCGCTCTGCGATCAGTTCATTGCGCCCGGGAGACTTCATGACCTCCATAGACATCAAAGATGCTTACCTTCATGTTCCAGTCTTCCCAGGGCATCAGAGATTCCTCAGGTTCGCACTGGCGGACCAGCACTACCAATATTCTTAGTATACAGTACGTCCTGCTCCAGATAGATTACTTACACTTGGGTTATCCTCCGCCAGATGGCGCTGCACTGCAGAGACATGTAAAACAGGCTCCCCCCGGCCCCTCAAATACCCGGGACCTCCCACAAATCCCCAGATTTCTCTGCAGTGCTTACTGCGAAGACATGAAATTATCACTCTCTCGCAGGTGAGCGGGGCTATTAGCCTGCGGCCCTGTTGGACTATTCCCACCCGTTCCTCGTGTGATGTGCCTCCCAGCCTGGGCTGCGCTGGTCGGGTATAGGTAGGCAGCACCATGTGTGCTTAAGGAGCGCTGCTCCACCGCAATCCCCCACCAAAGGGTAGGCGGTATAGGCTGATGGTGAGCCTTTATGGATGCCCCTCCCGCATTATTGTCCCATGCCCCGTGTAGCGGTGGGTCCTGTACAGAGGGCCTCCATCCTCCCTCATTCTCCCTGTAGCCTTCGGGAGGGAAAGAAGGCGGAGGGGGTGTGTGGGTGAGCGTGTATCGTGATTCGTGCATACGGCGTTTTGTCATGTCTTTTGACTAGTATATGTGGTGTCAGCCGGCGCGCTGACTCTTTTTTTTACTATTGCAAATGCCGCCGCCGCGCGCGTCTTTACATTCATTTGGATGTTCCGCGCCGGGCGGCGGCGTTACCTCAGACGCTTCTGCGTTCTCATTGGCTGCTTGTCTGTGGGCTTCTCGCTCGTCGGGGGGGGGGGGGGGGGGTTGGCTGGCTTGGCGCGCCCTGCGTCACGGCTCGCTCTGGCCTGCCCTTCGAGGTGCTCTCGGCGCCATTTTGTCAGGTCGCGCGCGTGTGTGATATACTCATTGTAGTGTGTTTGGTTCTGACACCCCTTCTTCCCATTGAGTCTTTCAGACGGGTGAATCCATTGGCTTCCCCCGGCCTGGTGTAATTGATAGTTGGGCCTTGTATAATTACTCCCACTTCCCTAGCGGGTCATTGGGGCATCCAGGGTTGCTTTATAGCGTAAATCCCTACTGGCATATCGTGCCTAATAATCACCATATGGAGGCATCCCAGGATAATGTTACCGGGGTCCCCTTGGGACAGGACCGGCTGTGTGTAGTGGGTGGGCAGCCTCATGCTGATACTGACAAGGCGCGGGTCTGTGTACCCTGTGCTGAGCAGGTGTTTGCATTGCAATCTGGCCTGCCAGTGGCTGCACCTCGTTTCACTTCACCTACTTCCCCAAGCTTAAATCTCACTCCTGTTGAGTTTCATACTAGTGGGGATTCTCAGCCTGATGTGTCTTCTAGACTGGCTACTGTTGAACAGATTATTGCGAATAGCGCGTAAGGGCCCTGGTAAGAAGCGGCACTTGACGCCTAATGTTACTGTTTTCCCTATGGGAACTGAGGAGTTTATGAATCTGTGTGGCTATACCCCGTCTGATGAAGGGGAGCTCTGTTCTGATTCAGGCTCATCTGATGAGAGACCAAGGGGTCATGACTATTCTGGCTTGGACCCCTGGGCCCCGGATGACACAGACAGATTATTGACCCAGATCTTTGAGGTTCTGTTTATTTCTCTCCCTGTTGAGGCTCCCAGGCAAAAAAAGGGGAGTTTTTCCATACAGCAAATCACGTTTGGAATTCCAGAGCAGGCACATTTCCATAACCTTGTGCTCAAGGAATGGGAGCACCCCAGTAAACTTCCCGGGGTTCCAAAAGAGTTGGGATAGGAAGCATCCCTTTCCTGCTGCGGTGGTTAAATGTTGGTCACCCCCCCCCCCGGGGTGGATGCCCCGATCCTGGTCTATCTAACACCCCTGTCATGCATTCCCCTGATTCCACTACCCTGCGGGATGCTGAGGACCGGCACATTGACCAGCTGGCCTCCCGCGCCTTTACATGTGCGGGGACGGCGCTGCGCCCGGTCTGTGCCTCTGCTATTACTGCTGTGGCCACTAGAACCCTTTTCTGAAATATGCTTGATAGTGCCCCTGATGATTTGCCTTGTGAGGTGTTTAATGCACTCTCCAGTTGTGGTGTTTTTGTAAATTTTGTCCTGTCAGCATTGGATGACACCATCAGAATGTGTGCCAGAACTTCGGCCCTCGTGGTGGCTATACGCCACTCGGTTTGGCTGCGCCAGTGGGCTGCTGACAATGCTGCCAAGAAGACTCTCACTGGTTTTCCCTTTAAAATACTGCGTCTGTTTGGAGACCGCCTGGACCTTTTTACTAAGGAAGGCAGGTTACCCCAGCGCAGGCGGCAACCTCGGCCCTTTCGGGGTCAGGGTTCCTTCTCCTCCCCTTACCGTGGTGCAAGACAGGGAAGGGGGGTATCTGTCCCTGGGGCCCGGGGAGATTTCTGGGGTAGAGGCAGAGGACGTGGACATCCTGGCTACTCCTGGGGTCCCAAATCTAAATCCTCTCCCAAGCCCCCTCAGGCATGACGGGGCGCCCTCACCCATCCGGGTGGGGGGAGGGCCGCAGCACTTCGCTCACGTCTGGAGGCTTCATATCTCAGACCGATGGATTCAGGAGATAGTGTCCTCCGGTTACAAGTTGGAGTTTGCTGCCGATCCCCCTCCTAGATTCATCAGGTCCCGGATTGCTCAGGACCCTGTGTCAACTTGGGAGCTAGTGCAAGCAGTGCAAGGCCTCCTGGAGCTGGGGGTCATCTGCCAGGTGCCTTTAAGAGAAAAAGGCAAGGGATTTTATTCCAACCTATTCACAGTACCCAAAAAGATGGTTCTGTCAGGTTCATCCTGGACTTAAAGATTCTCAACAACTTTTTGTCAAGGGCAGGCGCTTTCGCATGGAGATTCTGCGCTCTGCCATCAGTTCCCTGCACCAAGGGGATTTCATGACTTCTGTGGACATCAAAGATGTTTACCTTCATATTCCTGTGTTCCCAGGTCATCAAAAGTTCCTCAGGTTTGCTCTGATGGATCAACATTACCAATTTGTGTCCTTGCCCTTCGGCCTCACTTCAGCTCCCAGGGTGTTCACCAAGGTGCTGGCTGGCGTGATGTCTCTACTCAGATGTCAGGGTGTCAGCGTGCTTCCCTATCTGGCGACATCCTCATCACTTCCCAGTCTCTTCAGTACTTCAGGCAGAGTTGGATACTCAGCTGGTGGTGCCCATTCTGGAGTCATTTGGATGGGTGATCAACCATCCCAAGTCCTCACTGTCCCCTTCCTTGGTAACTCCATTCCTAGGAATGAATCTGGATACAGTTCAGGCAAGGATCTTCCTTCCTCAGCAGAAGGTGGACAATCTGATTGCACAGGCTCAGTCCCTCCTTGCTTGTCCCCATCCCTCCATCAGGCAGGGGATGCTGCTGGTGGGCCTGATGGTGGCGCCCTTCGACCCTTCGAAGCAGTCCCTTATGTTCAGTTCCACTTGAGGCCTCTGCATCTTCACCTATTGTCTCTATGGGACAAGGACCCAGCATCCCTGGACAGGGTCTGTGTGCTCTCCCCCCTGGTCAGGAGGTCCCTCTTGTGGTGGATGGACTCAAGAAACCTGTTGGGGGGCAGATCCTTTCTTGCCCCTTACTGGGAGACGGTCGCCACGGATGCCAGTCTATCAGGTTGGGGGGGGGGGGGGTTCTGGAAGTCCCTGCTTTTCCAGGGGAGGTGGGGCCCTCAGGAGGCCCACACACCTATCAATGTCTTGGAGCTGTGAGCGATCAGGTTAGTTCTGGCTCGCTTGACTACTCATCACTACTCATGTAGGCAGTTGCCTACATCAATCATCAGGGAGGGACCCGGAGCAAGAGGGCCCTCCAGGAAGTGTCTCTGATCCTGACCTGGGTGGAGGCCAATGTTCCCTGCATATCAGCGGTGTACATTCCGGGGGTGGAAAATCTGCTTGCAGACCCTCTGATCAGGGGGACCTCTCGCCAGGGAGAATGGTCCCTCTGCAACATGGTGTTCCAATCTCTGTGCCACCGTTGGTGCCAACCAGATGTGGATCTGTTTGCGTCCTGGCCTTTGTCTCCCTGCCCCAGGATCCTCTGGCCTTGACCACGGATGCTTTAGCACTGTCATGGCAGGACATTCAGTTCCTGTATGTCTTTCCTCCGTTCCCCCTGCTGTGCAGAGTTCTGCGCAAGATTGCTCTGGAGGGGGTGCCAGCAATTCTGGTGGCCCCCAGGCGGCCAAGAAGAGTGTGTTCGCAGACATGGTGCAGATGGCAGTAGACCAGTACGTTCTGCCAGGGGTGCCAGATCTGCTCACTCAGGGCCCCTTATGCCATCCCAATTTACAAACTCTGGCTTTGACGGCCTGGCTGCTGAAACCTCCATCTTGATGGAAAAAGGCTTGTTCGCCTTGGTGGTTGATACCATGGTGAAGGCTAGGAAGAAAACTTCTTCTTCTATCTATTACAGGGTATGGCATACCTACTTTGACTGGTGTGAGTCTAGGTCTTTTCCCTGTTGGGTTTTTTTTAGTCCCCAGGGTTCTGGCGTTCTTACAGCTTGGGTTGGAGTCGGGACTTCAACTCAGTATTCTGAAGGGTCAGGTTTTTCTGCCCTGTCTGTTTTCTTTCAGAAGTCTTTTGCTCAGCATTCTTTGATTAAGACCTTTTTTCCAGGGGGTCGCTCATGTGCGTCCCCCACGTAAGCCTATGGTCCCTGTTTGGGATTTGAACTTGGTTTTGTCTGCCTTGCAGGGTGCTCCCTTTGAACCTATGCATGATGCTGCTCTGGCTGTTCTTACCCTCAAGGTTGTCTTTCTGGTAGCCATTACTTTGGTCAGGAGTGTGTCTGAGTTGGCGTCTCTTCTATTCAGCCCCCATACTTGGTAAGACACCAGGACAAGGTGGTGTTCCGCTTTAGGACAGATTTTCTGCCTAAGGTAGTGTCTGCATTTCATTTGAATCAAGATATTGTTCTTCTTTCTTTGTGCCCTAATCCTAGCAACGCTAAGGAGTGGGTTTTGCATTCCTTGGATGTGGTCAGGTGTTTGAAGTATTACCTGGTGGTCACTGCGTCCTTCAGTAAAACTGATGCTCTTTTTGTGGTCCCTTCTGGGCCCAGGAAGGGTTTGGCTCCTGCCAAGTCTACTGTTAGCAAATGGATCCGCCAGGCCGTGATTCAGGCCTATTCTGCTAAGGGGAAGAGTCCTCCCTTTCGCCTTACTGCTCATTCTACTCATGCTATTGGTGCCTCTTGGGCCTTCCAGCACCAGGCTTCTGTTGAACAAGTTTGCAAGACCGCTACTTGGTCTTCTGTTCATACCTTTTCAAAGTTTTACAAGGTTGATGTTAGGGCCTCAGCTCATGCTGTTTTTGGCCGAAAAATTTTGCAGGCGGCAGTGGTTTAAACTGTCTGCTGTTACCTTTTTTGCTGGGGATCCCACCCTACTTTATGGACAC
The DNA here is from genome assembly GCA_027917425.1 of Gastrophryne carolinensis. NCBI lineage: Eukaryota > Metazoa > Chordata > Amphibia > Anura > Microhylidae > Gastrophryne > Gastrophryne carolinensis. The sequence goes on along the minus strand of CM051237.1, from coordinate 344,453,174 downwards.
TGCTATTGGATGTCCCAAGTGTAAGTAATCTATCTGGAGCAGGATGTACTGTATACTAAGAATAATACAATTCTGTGACATACTCACCTGTAGAATTGGTATTATAAGTATACAGTACGTCCTGCTCCACCCCACCCTTGGTTTTGCATTATTCTGGATCCCCTGTATGGTGATTGTTATCATTGTTATAGTTACCAGTTTGGGTGGTTAAATTCTCCTGGCTTCTCGTTCACTGCTTTTCAATGCTGGGGATTTGTGGGAGGTCCCGGGTATTTGAGGGGCCGGGAGGAGCCTGTTTTACATGTCACTGCAGTGCAGCGCCATCTGGCGGAGGATAACCCAAGTGTAAGTAATCTATCTGGAGCAGGACGTACTGTATACTTATAATACCAATTCTACAGGTGAGTATTTCACAGAATTGTATTTTGTGGCACTGCCCTTCGGTCTCACTTCGGCCCCCAGGGTCTTCACCAAGATGCTGGTGGGTGTCATGGCTCTCCTCAGGGCATTCGCATTCTTCCCTATCTGGACGACCTTCTCATCACTTTTCAGTCTTTCCAGCAGGCGGCATTGGATACCCAGCGGGTGGTGACGGTTCTGGAGTCGTTCGGCTGGGTGATCAATCACCCCTAATCTTCCCTATCCCCATCTCTGGTGACTTCCTTCCTGGGCATGAATCTGGATACTGTTCAGGCCAGGATCTTTCTCCCTCAGTAGAAGGTAGACTCTCTGCAAACTCTAGTTCACTCCCTTCTGTCATGCCCTCACCCCTCCATCTGGCAGGGGATGCAGCCAGTGGGGCAGATGGTGTCCTGCTTCGAGGGGGTCCCATATGCGCAGTTTCACATGAGACCTCTTCAACTCCATCTCCTATCAGTCTGGGACAAGAGTCCCCTGTCTCTGGATCAGGCCTTTGTTATGTCTCCTCTGGTCTGGCGGTCCCTCTTGTGGTGGCTGGACTCAAGGAACCTGTTGGGGGGCAGATCCTTCCTGGCCCCCTGTTGGGGAGACAGTCACCACGGATGCCAGTCTGTCAGGTTGGCGGGGGGGGGGGCTTCTGGAAGTCCCTACAATTCCAGGGGCTGTGGGGCCCTCAGGAGGCCCATGCTCCTATCGACATGCTGGAACTGAGGGCGGTTCCGTTGGTTCTGGCCCAATTGACTCCTCACCTGCGGTGCCGGCCGGTCCAAGTTCGTTCAGACAACCAGACGGTGGTTGCCTACATCAATCATCAGGGAGGGACTAGGAGCAAGAGTGCCTTCAAGGAGGTGTCCATGATTCTGTCCTGGGCGGAGGACAATGTCCCTTGCATCTCAGCAGTGTACATTCTGGGGGTGGAGAATCTGGAGGCAGATTTTCTGAGCAGGGGGACTTCTCGCCTGGGGGAATGGTCTCTCAGCAGCGAGGTCTTCCTAACCCTGTGTCACCGTTGGGGGGGGTTCTGGAAGTGGATCTGTTTGCTTCCCGCCACAATCACAAGCTCCCAGTCTTTGTCTTTCTGTCCCAGGATCCCCTTGCCCTTGCGGTGGATGCTCTGACTCTATCCTGGCTGGGGTTCCGTCTCCTGTATCCTTTTCCTCCATTCCCCCTGCTTGGCAGGGTTCTGCGCAAGCTAGCTCAGGAAAGGGTGCCAGCAATCCTGGTGGCCCCTCGTTGGCCAAGACAGGTGTGGTTCGCAGATATCGTTCAACTGGCAGTAGATCAGTACGCTCTGCCCCTGGTGCCGGGCCTTCTCACTCAAGGGCGGCTATGCCATCCCAATTTACAAACGCTGGCTTTGACAGCCTGGCTGCTAAAACCTCCATCTTAAGGGATGAGGGGCTTTCAGATTCTGTGGTTAATACTCTAATCAGGGCTAGGAAGAAATCCTCTTCTACCATCTACTATAGGATCTGGCGGACCTACATTGACTGGTGTGAGTCTAGGGTCCTTCCCTGTCGGGTGTTTTCCAAACAAGGTTTTGGCAAACCTCTGTTGCCAGTTTGGGATTTGAATTTGTTTTTTTCTGTCATTCAGGGCCCTCCATTTGAGCCTGTGCATGAGGCTGCTCTGTCTATTCTCACTCTTAAAGTTACCTTTTTGGTGGCTATCACCTCGGTCAGGCGTGTTTCGGAGTTGGCGCCCCCTTTCTATTCAGGCCCCCTACTTTGAGAGGTGGTTTTCCGCTTTAAACCTGATTTCTTGCCTAAGGTTGTATCTGCCTTCCATATCAATCAGGACATTGTGCTTCCCTCCTTGTGCCCTAATCCTGGTAATTCCAAGGAGAGGGCCTTACATTCCCTGGATGTGGTCAGGAATTTGAGGTTCTACTTGGTGGCTACTTCACCTTTTAGAAAGACTGATGCCTTGTTGGTGGTCCCTTCCAGTCCCAAGAAGGGCCTGGCTCCCGCTAAGTCTACTATTAGCAAATGGATTCGTCAGGCTATTTTTAGGGCCTATTTTGCTAGGGGAAAGGATCCTCCTTTCCGTGTTACTGCTCATTCTACACGTGCTGTTGGGGCCTCCTGGGCCTTCCAGCACCAGGCTTCTGTTGAACAAGTTTGTAAGGCTGCTACTTTGTCTTCTGTTCATACCTTTTCCAAGTTTTACAAATTTGATGTTCGGGCCTCAGCCAATGCTGTTTTTGGCCGCAAAGTTCTGCAGGCCGCAGTGGTTTGAACTGTGCGTTGTTGCTTTTGGGGATCCCACCCTATTTACGGACACTGCTATTGGATGTCCCATCTGTTATGAATCATTATCTGGAGCAGGACGTGCTGCATACTTAGAATAATACAATTCTGTGTTTATTCAACTTGTAGAATTGGTATTATAAGTATGCAACAAGTCCTGCTCCACCCCAGGGGCCTCTTTTTGCCATCTCTGCAGTCAAGCGCCCTCTGGCGGAGGTAATTCCCATGTGTTATGAATCATTATCTGAAGCAGGACATGCTGCATACTTATAATACCAATTCTACAAGGTGAGTAAACACAGAATTGTATTTTGTCAGCACTTGCATTTGCTCCTGCATCCACTTATAGCTGGACCGCCTCACAGATTTTCTCTTGGTTGTGGCCATCTTGGAGCACCTGAGAGGCTTCCTTTTCCAGCATCCCAGATGTGCAATTAATAAGAGCAGCAAATCCACCAGCAACACTTCCTGTTTTCAGGCTACTGGCAGTTCCATGGAATGCCATAGAAGCAACTGGGGATGAATGTATATAAGCAATGTTTTGGCGTTGGCCTGGTTTAAATTGTTAATATTGTATAATATTATACACATTAAGTGTTATTTATAACATTTACATTTGAATTTCTTTGTCAGATATGATACTGAGAGTACAGCTGCACATCTTGAAGCCCTGAAAGCCTTAGCCTCTATTCTCCAAGAGAGAAGGTTTGCTCTTGAAGACCTTAAGGAACAAAAGCAAAAAGTCCTAGAATATCTGAGTGCCGATGACAGAGAATTAGTTAAAGAGCAAACAAATCACTTTGAGCAGCGCTGGAATCAACTTAAAAACCTAGTTAAAAGTAAAATAGAGAAAAGTGCCACAACTTTGGAACAGTTAAGTTTACTCTGTTCCCGCCTTCAAGAGTTAAGTGAGTGGGCAGAGGAACAGCAACCTAGCATCTCAGAAGCTGTAAAACAAAGTCCACCCCCTGAACTTGCTCAGAACTTGTTAATAGACCATTTAGCAATTTGCAGTGAAGTAGAGACCAAACAGATGATGTTTAAAAACCTTCTTAAAGATGCTGATAGGATAATAGGCAACTTAGGACTCATTGAAAGGCAACAGCTTCAAAAAGCACTTGTAGATTCACAGAAACACTTAGACTGCCTCTATGGCTTAGTCACCCAAAGAAAAAGACACTTGAACAAGGCATTGTCTGAAAAAGCTCAATTTTTAATGGCTGCTTATCAAGCTTTGAGCCAAATTCAGCAGCACGAGAAGAAGGTTGTGTTTCAAAAATACATTTGTCTCCATCCTGATGATGTTAGTAAACAAATTCAGACTTGCAAAAATGTCCAAGCTAGTTTAAAGGCCTACCAGACTGACATTAACAGCCTCTGGAATCAGGGAAGGGAACTGATGAAAGAAGCAGAGCAGGAGAAGAATGAGGTTTTAGGAAAGCTACAAGAGCTTCAAAATGTTTATGATAATGTGTTGCAGAAATGTGGACAAAGGCTCATCAAACTTGAAAAAAGCTTTGTTTTAAGGACATTTTTTAAGGAGGATATGGAGAAAGCATGCCACTGGGTTAAACAGGCAGATGTCATAACATTTCCTGAAATAAATTTAATGAATGATGATTCTGAGCTATATTCACAGCTATCCAAATACCAGCAAGTACTTGAACAGGCACCAGATTATGAAAATCTGATACTTTCACTTCAAAGAAATGGACAAAAGATTCTTTCATCACTGAATGAGGTTGATCATTCTTACCTAGATGAGAAGCTTAATTTGTTGCCACAGCAATGTAATTATGTGGTTACTTTAGCCAAAGAAAAGCTTGGTAGAGTCCAGAAAGTAATTTTTCTCCGCAAAGAATATGCATCCTTAATTGATTTGACAAGCAAAGCATTAAAAGAATTTGAAAACCACTTTTTACACATGAATAAAGTTCCTCTCCATCTTTCAGTCCAAGAAGCTACTGCCCTTCAAGAAGAGTACTATTGTCTTTTAAATGAAGTTGTGACTCTAGGCATGGCAGTTGACAAGCTTAACCAAAAGAAAGAGATTTTCCGTAGCACAGGGCAGCCATGGCTACCTGATGAAATACTTCAAGTTGTGAGCCAGTATCATAAATTAAAAAGAACTATAGAGGAAAAGGGAAGGCACATGGGAGACACTATAATTGAGTATAGGAGACATGAAGATCTTTGTTCCAATTTCACTATAGGATTTGATACACTGGGTAAGGAGCTTGAAAAAGTGAATGTGGAGACACTTCCAGCTGAAGATGAACTAAAGAGCTATCGCACACTCTCAGCAAGCCTAAAGGATAATGAAACTCTTCTTAGATGTATTAATGAACACTTAGAGCAGATGTCTTCAATGTTAGTTCATTCGGCATACGAAAATGCACATAGACAAGTACAGCAGTGGCATGAAAAGCTAAAGTTGTGGAGTTCTGCAATACAAGATGGAATGGGTCAATGTGAGAACAGATTTATGCAGAGTATAGACTTTCACATTGATATTTGTAGAATGTTGGAGTGGCTAAGGCAAGTAAAGGTGGAGTTGAAAGAACCCCTGCTATTGGATGGGAAAACTGAAAACACACAGGAAGAAATTAGAAAGCTACAAATTCAGAAGGAGGAATTTGTCTCTTGTGTAAGAATACTAAATGCACTGTACACAAGGGAGAAAGAGAAATATCTCAAGATAAATAAATGTGTTCCAGCTGATGTAGAAAACGGCATGATTGAGTTGTCTGAACTTGAAAAATGCATCAATGAAGAAATCAAAAGGAAGCAGGTTTGTGTTTTTCGTTTATACCATATTTTTCTGATTTGGAGGGGGTAGGGTGGGCAGGTGGATCATAGATTGGCCTACAGATACTTTAAAGTCCCTGTCCAGGCACATACTTTCTTCCCACTTTTTTCTTGGAGGGAACAGTGTAAAATGTTTAATTTCAAAGCATCTCAAAATAAAGGGGAGGCAAAGAATTATTTGTTTAATTTTCCAACAGTCAACACAAACTTTAGAGCAGAAATAGACCAGAAGCAGTACATGTTCATAGAAATTAGTTGCATAATTTATAACCATGAGCAGTATACTCTTGACCTTAAACCGGACCTTCAGCTTTTAGACGCTTCTTATTTTTTCATCCCCTGGACTACAACTCAGGACTCTGGTATACGGCGCTGCCATCTTGCACAGAAAGACGCAGCAGAGATGGGGTCAGGAAAAGAACAGCAATCCCACTTGCCCCTGGGGCACCCCGATTGGTGGTGCCCTGCTGTGTGAAACCTCCCAGGTTGCCGAAACAAACTCACCTCTTTCCGGTCCTACGGCGCATGCGTGGCCGTTGGTCCAATCAGCACGCTTGGATCCACTGACGTCCCTTTGTCTAAGCCTTCGTCTAAGATGAGTGGCTCTGAGCGCGCTGACGGCCGCATCCCCTGCTAACCTCTAACAGGGAGCGTGTCCGCACTGGCCATTCTCAAGTGCCTGGTGCTGGCACACGCCCTGCTAGAGGGATAGCGGGGATGCGGCTGCAGCTCGAGCATGTGATGTTGGACCAGAAAACAACTCTTACCTTATCTTTAGGCCAGCTGTGCTTTCCCGGTCTCTGTGTGGCCACCGCTGAAAATAACCCAGGTCCGCATCCCCTCTGCACACGCTCCCGTCACTCATTCACTTGAATTGTCGCATGGGAGCACGCACGGAGCAGGAGGATGTGGCTCTGTGGCATTCTGTCAAGATGGTGGCGCCCAGGATCCGGAATGCCGGAGGAGCAGCAGTGGTTCAAGGTTCAGGTAAGGGTTTTTTTTTTTATTTTTTTTTTTTTGTAATCCCCCTGTCCTGCATCAGTGCCAGGGTAGGATATCGGGGTGTAGGGTCAATTTTAGGCTGAAGTTCCGCTTTAATAGTAGGAGTGTAACCGTGCTTCCAAAATGTTGGTATGACAAGCTTGGTGGTGTTCAACAAATGCACCAGCAGGGAGCGCCTTTATCTGCTGATGGAGATGCAGGAGAGTAACATAGAAGGTTGATGGCAGAAGGAGAGCATACGCTCCATCTAGTCTGCCCTTATGTGTATACTGTATGTTCTCTTTATCTTAGGATAGATGTGTGCTTATCCCAGGCATGTTTAAATTCACTGACTGACGATTTTTCAACAATCTCTGCTAGAAGTTTGTTCCAAGCATCTACTACTCTTTCTGTAAAATAATATTTTCTCCTAATACATTGCTCCTGATCTTCCCCCCGACCAGCTTCAGGTTGTGCCCCCTTGTTCTATCATTAAGCTTCTTCTTAGAAACACTGCCCAGCTGATCCTTATTCAATCCTTTCACATATTTAAAGGTCTCAGTCATGTCCCCCTCACCCCTCTTTCCTCCAGACTGTACAAATTAAGTTCTTTAAGTATCTCCTGAGTTTAAGTCCTTTTACCATTTTTGTTGCCCGTCTTTGAACACGTTCTATTTGAAAAAAGTATTTTTGCAGGTAAGGTCTTCAGAACTGCACCCAGTATTCTAGATGTGGCCTCACCAGGGCTCTATACAGTGGCATCACAACCTCCCTCTTCCTACTGGTCATGCCTCGAGCTATGCAGCCGAGCATCCTGCTTGCTTTTCCCACTGTCTGGCTACACTGTCCACTCATCTTGCAGCTATCAGTAATCAGTACCCCTAAATATCTTTCTTCCACTGTCCTGGCTAACGCCATACCACCCATATGGTGCTTAGAGCAGGGATTCCTTTTACCCAAGTGCATGATTTTACATTTAGAGACATTAACTCTAACACTAGCTCTAGTTTCCACAGTTTTGACCATCTATCCAGTAAAGCTAAATCCTTTTCCATGTTGCAGACACCTCCAGGAGTATCCACCCTATTACTAACGTATGTATCATCAGCAAACAGGCAAACTTTTCATACCAAGCCTTCTCCTATGTCACTTACAAAAAGAATGGGGCCCAGGATAGAGCCTTGCAACACACCACTTGTAACAACTTTCTGATACCAATCCTTCAGCCAACTGGAAATTCACTGAACTATCCAGGGATTGAGTCCTAGCTTCAATAACTTATCTATGAGCTCTTTATGTGGTACAGTGTCAAAGGCTTTGCTAAAATCCAGATAGGCAATTTCCCCAACACCACCTGCATCTAACACTTTAGTGACATTGTCAAAGAAATCAATAAGATTGGTCTGACATGATCTGCCCTCAGTAAAGCCGTACTGTTTGGGGTCCAACAGGTCGTTAAGAGTGTTTCCATTCATTTGAGCATTATAGATGTTAAACTATCTGGCCTGTAATTACTGGCTTCTTCCCTACTCCCCTTCTTATGGATTGGTACGACATCAGTCATTCTCTGATCATCTGGAACCTCACCAGTTGAAAGGGAATGGTTAAGTTGGTTTGGTAACTGCTCCTTGCTGCTCTTTTGCACTCATTTTATTTGATCCTTTATTTAAGTTCACTTCCTTTGATCTTTCCAAATCCTGCCCAAACTGATCATTGCTTACATTAGCAGATACATCCACATCAAGCTCAGAAAGAACAGCAAATTGGCTTAGTCCAATATTTGCATGTTTTTGTTCTATATTGCTCAATCTTCCATAGACAACAAAAGTGGGGTCTCTGGGTATCTGTGTGTCGGTTACAGATTCAGTTATGAATAGAATTGTGTCTCAATACTTAGCTATATACGGGCAGGACCATAGAATATGCAATAAGGTACCCTTGTCTGAATGACATCTCCAGCATGTGCTTGATGAGGAGGGGAACATTTTGCTTTTCCTATCTGGGGTGTATTTTATAGTTCATCTCCTGTATTCTTCTAGAGATGATTTGTGGGGCAAGATACAGATTTTATCCTTCTGGAATTCTGTAAAATTGCAGCCTAGATCATGTTGTCACTGAGAGATGGAATGATGAAAACATTGGGACATCATTTATTAGCAGACTGTATATGAAAAAAGAAGGCGCTCCGAGCCCCACTGCCTCGGATTGCAGTTGTTCATGCTTAAAGTGGTCCAAAACTCAGGATTTTTACTATCCTGGATTTTGGTCCTTATACTTAGGGCACCCCAATCAGGGGTACCCCACTGCGTGAAACCCCCCAGATCGCCTAAGGCAACTCACCTCTTCCCAGTCCTACGGCGCGTCTAAGAGCAGCAGCTCCGACCACAACTACAGCCACATCCTACGCTTAAACCGGACCTTCACCATGATTTAATGAAAAGCCCAAACTCTTAAAAAACGGTTCCCCAGCATCTAAAATTAATATATTTTACGTTTTTAGTCACTAACTTATTATTCCTTCCCCCACTGGGCTGCAACTCTGTTCAGGAATTTAGGATGCGGGCGCCGCCATCTTGACTCAGAAACATCACACTTACTGAAGAGAGGAGAGTGGGATAAGGTACAGGGGGGTGGGTTATAGCTGTGCTTTGCTCAGACAGAGCAGAGCTGGGGTCAGGTAATGGTCAGCAATCCCAGAATGCAGAGCAGCACAGTCAGGAGGCACTTCCTGTTTGCAGGCTGCCTGATAAGATGGCGGCTTCCATAAGCCGCCATCTTGGATGTTTAAAGGCTCATAACATGCAATAGATGCAGGTAGGATGATTTTTAATGTGAGCAATCTGTATGTACAGGGTGTGGGAAACATATAATATAGACTCTTATTCAGAGTGAAGGTCCGCTTTAAATCTAACAGGGAGCGTGCTAGCGCTGCCCATTCACAAATGCCGGGCACAGGCATGCGCCCTGATAGAGGGATAGCGAGCACACGGCTTGTGCATGCGCCGTTGGACCGGGAGACAATGTAAGTGAATGGGGTGACCTGGGGGTTTCACACAGCGGGGCATCCCGATTTTGGATGTCTCGGGGGAAGGAAACCAATATCTTATAGATTCCCGGGCCAATCGGCATTGGTTTTGGTCCACTTTAAGAGGAGAGAGGGATTGTTAGGGAGATCATCAGAGTTGGCCAGGGAGAGATTTTGGGCTGTGCTTTGAACTTGAAAAGTACCCGAAGAGAGGTGTTTATTGTTGGGTGTGATGAGGCAGGCATGTAGGGGATCTCCTTTAACCATAGCCTGCACCATCACACCCCACAATAAACACCTCCCTTCGGGTACTTTTCAAGTTTAAAGCACAGCCCAAAATCTCTCCCACCACCTGGTGGTGATGGAGTATTCTATATCCACCCAGTGTTTTTTGTCCTTTGAAAAACTGCCATCTGAAGTTGCGCAGCCGCCCAGTAAAGCCTGAGGTTTGGAGTGCCCAAGCCACCTTTACATTTTGGAGGACATAAGACTATAAAATTGATTCTGGGGGCTTTGTCCCTCCCGATGAAACTAGAGACGACATGTAAATGTACTAACAGAAAGAGAAATTTAGGCAGTATGGACATTTTACATATATCCCGGTTCATCCAAGAGAAGTTGGGGAGGTCTCATCAATTAAGATCATCTTTACCTGATTTTGCTAAGGTCTTGTAATTCAATTCATTTAAACCTTTAAGTGACAGTCTCCCTAGAGTTTGTCACCCTCTGTTGATAGACCATTTTTCACACTTGTGTGCTACACGTGTTCAACTGTGATTTTTGAAGAGATTTCCCAGGAAAATTATATATTGTTTTTTTTTTCAGCAGAGTCTGGGCTTGACCATGAAATGTCTTGATTGTCATTTTTTAAGTGTATTCTCAATATTTTTTTGTGCAAAAAAAAAAAAAATATATATATATATATATATTTTTTACAATTTGTAGTGCTCCCTTGTAATAAAAAATGCAATATGTTCTTACGCATGACCCAAACCAAGATCAAGATCTATCAAAGACTCACTAGTCAGAAGCCAATATACCGATACAGGAAAGGGCCCATGCTGCAAAACAAGGGCATTTTTAGATGCGAAGGGTGCAATTCTTGCAGTTACATCAAACAGGGCAACACTGTCACCCTTCTAGACCACACAACACACACCATCAAACATGTCATAAACTGCAATTCAACCAACATCATATATTTCTTAACATATTCATGCCCCCGTTTTTACATTGGCAAAACCAATATGAAACTTTAAACTCTCTATGAACATGTGAGGAACATCAAGAACAAAAATATCAACACACCAGTAGGAAGGCATTTTCTCACCAAACACGAATCTAACCCCAAATTAGTTTCCAAGCACTGGATAGAATACATTATAACCCCAGAAGAGGGGAATAATTAAACTCGCCTTGCAGAGAGAAACAATGTGGATTACAAAACTCAAAGTCTCGGGGGCGTGTCCTGGCAATAGCGGCGGGCAGACGTGGTTAATTGAGCTCCAGTCCCTCAGACCTGTATATCCTACAATACCGGACAGCAATATACCAAAAGCAGATGGGAAGAAATAAGATTAGATGGAGACCCAGAGGAGAGCAACATAAGAGATCCCCAAGGCACAAGGTTTGAGTCTGGAGCCAGGAGAAGGCAATGCAGGCAAGATGGCGAGGGGAGCGGAGCAACCGTCGGCAGAGAACAAAGGTGGGTGTAGCAAAATGGTGACTTTGCCACTCACAACAAATGACGCCGCTGAGGATGCAGCTGAGGCGGAGCGGGCAGACAGTTCATCAGCACCTGACGGGCGAAGTGTACCTGACACACTTGTAACACATATCTCCGCAATGAGAAACACTGATGGGGATATAGGAAGAGTCAGGTGGGGGATGAAAGAGATGGAGGTGGGAGATCTGACCGGAGAAAAGAGGGAGAGGTGGAAGCCCCTACATAAGATGAGGTGGCGGAGGAGATGCACTTGGGGGCGAGATCCGGCCGAGGAAGCACTCCAATTTGGGATGCCCAGCTGATAGAGAAAACAGGCAGCTATAAGCCCACCAAATGGAGAGGGTTGGAAAAATATGCATTCATCCCAAAGGCTCCCCGGTATCACCACTGGTGCCTTCTACAGAGTGATCAAGGGGCTTGCAGCACATTAGCCCCTCTCCCATGACGCCTCCTGAATCATGCCTTACCCCAACACCCCCTCTGGCCTGGTCGGAAGAATGGGAACCAGTACTGAATACAGCCGCTAGCACACGCTTGACGCCACCGTAGTCTGAGACCCCATCTAATGCAACAACATATGATAAAAGCATCCACCCAAAGACTATTTCGCTCTTGAGCGGGCTGCCAACCAAAGCGGACATTGAGAGTCTGATAGCACGAAATGAGGCGGCACATAAGAGAGAGATGGCAGTGGTCAAGCAGCAAGTCAGAGGTGGTAGATAGTCTCCTCTTTGGAAACAGAGGGGACAGCGACGGCCAACCGTATCCATGCCCTGGAAGCCAGATGCGACAGGCAAGAGGCCCTGCTACAGGCGTGCCAACTTAAAATGGACGACAACAGAAACCGGAGGAATAATACGTTTCAGAGGCATCCCGGAAGCATCACCCGGGGTAGACCTGTCACCTCCATTTTAAATATGGTGTTTGAGATGGACCCGCTCACCTCAGTTGAATTGGACAGGGTCCATAGGGCGCTGGGCCCAAGAAGTCAAGATCTCTCCAACCCCATATATGTGATTTGCAGGGTTCACCTTTACACCCTGAAAGAAGAAATCATGAGAAAAAGCTGGAGTAAGGGGCCAATTGAGTTCTGCTATCAAGATCTTACCAGATCTATCCAGACGGACCTTGCAGATGAGGAGATCCTTGAAGTCGTCGTTGGAAGTGGTAGTAAAAGCGGGGGCGACATATCGGTGGGGCTTCCCTTTTCACCTGATAGTCAAAAAAGAGAGGAATACTTTTTTGCTAAAGTCCCGATCGGAGCTGGAAAGCCTCTTCGCCTTTCTCCAATGTGATCAAATTCCAGTGCCGGATTGGCTTGCTCCTAATGTGTTCACGGTGGTCCAGCGTGAAGAGGGAGCCAGGCACAAAGGTCCGAGGAGCTACCGGGACTTGAAACACCTTCTCGACAGGACGTGGAGCATTGGCGGCCACCGGGACTGGTGAGATGACGCCTCAGAGTCTTGACGGACCCTTGGCTGACTCCTCTCGGCTTTCCCCTGGCTTACCCAGTTAGGATGGAGACTGAGAGGGCTGGCTGGGTGGCAAAAGACCAGAGGCACAATGAAGGCCGCTAAGGATCCTCTGGTAATTGATATCTGTTATCATAACTTTTTCGCTGCTTGGGTTTAATTCATTCATTTACTATGTGTTGGGCTTTTGGGCCCTGCTTCGATATCGTTAGTTCTGTTAAATTCTGCTTTGGTCGCTGTTCATGAAGACCTCGTCTAGAGAGGGTCATGGGGTTCTGGCCATGGTTCGGCTCCCTCTAGAGAATAGGCACAGCACCCTCAATAGTCTGATTAAGACAGTGCTGGTTGCCTGTCAGGTCTATTCTTTATCCGAAAAGGATATCTTAGTTGTTAGTGTTTGACCCTTCCTCCCAGTGTATTACCCTTCCCCCTCATTGCCCTACTTTAGTCCCAGGGGAGTGGGAGACCCACCCAACATATCAAACAGTTCCCAGTGCAGACCCTGCTGTCCTATTTAGTGGCTGGAACCCTAGGGTCACGTACAGAATGCAATTAACGCTATGTCTGAGGTTAAGGTAGTGTCCCTCAATGTTAAAGGACTAAACAGCCCCGAAAAAGCTCCTTAGTCATGAGAAACCTCAAAGGGTTGAAGGCCCAGGAAGCTTTCTTGCAAGAAACCCATTTTAGGGCCAAGGATTCACCCTCACTCTGTAACAATTATTACCCAAAGGCATATCACAGCCACTCCCCAGATTCCAGGTCTAGGGGGGGTTAGCATTCTGATAGATGCGACCCTCATTTGGGAGCTGTAGGACCTCAAGACAGACTGGGATGGTAGATGGATTTTCTTGAAGGGGAAGATTGCTTCTTGTTTATTCACGTTTGTAATGTCTATGTGCCAAACGCGGGTCAAACCGCTTTCTTAGAACGGGTGCTAGATGTGTTCACCTCATTTAGAGAGGGTGAGCTGATCATAGGAGGGGACTAACCTGGCATTGGATCCACTCATTGACACCTCAAGGGGAATCCCTCATGAATCCTTTGCCAGGCTGAAGTGTCTCAAAAAAGTACTGGCTCTCTGTCAGTCTCCTCGCCTTTCTTGCCCTTTAAAGCATCATGAGCGTGCTATGCCACGGACTGCATGCAGCAGCAGACATGCTCAGCTGGGTGTTTGTAACAGAGCTGGCTGTTCATCTGTCACATTGCTCCACAGCGACACCTGGTGTTCAGCCCACTGCAAGTACACAAAGCCTAGAGTATAAGCTCTTGGGCTTGATTTCACTTCCTGGTTTCCTGAGTCTGAATGGACAGGAAGTGACTTCACCCAGACTCTGACACATCCCTCCCTGTTCTGATTGATAGCCCTATTTAAGAGGATAGCTGGCCTGCAGCCAATGCTGTGTTATCAGCTTACTTCCTGGACTCTGTTTCTCTGACTCCTGAATTCCTGATCTGAATACTTGGATTTACCCACGGACAGATAACTCGGTTTTGATGCGGACTTGCTCAGTGGACTTTGCTTGTTTTCTGCCACCCGGATTCATCCTTGGACTCTGCCCAGACTTTTTATTTGCTCTTTGGGATTATTTGCTTCACTTTGCCCCATACCTGGAGCTCAGCTCTGCTCTCCCTATGGTTGTAGCCAGAAAGCTTGAAACTCTCCACCAGCTAGTGGATCCATGGAGAATACACCACTCGAGTGGCCGGGATAACACTTTTTTTATTCCTAGTATGTCACACCCCCCACTTCCCGATATTCATGACACTTGGGAACACGGCCTGTAGAGGGTGATCTTGCAGAGATGACATGGAAGAAAGGAGCCCCTCCTGGTCCATAAGTACTGGGTTCCTCCCTCTATTTCTCAGTTTTTTCATCTCTGCAGTCGGCGAAGCATTCAGAAGATGACTCTCCTTCAAGCTGCAGGTAGCCGGGTTTGCCCCGGCCCTTTTTTTCTCTATTTCTGTCTGAAACTCTTTAAACCTGGTTGGTTATATTGTATGCCTCCCAGCCCTGGCTGTGTGGTTCAGGCAAAGGTAGATACATACACCTTCTGGTGTATACAGGAGTATTACTCCTCCGTGAGACCTAAATGTGGGATGCCCCTGTCCCTTTATAATCCCCTTGTGCCTTATGGGTGCTTTTCTATCCCCTCCCCTTAGTTCTCCTTTAACCCTGCTGGGTAAAAAGGAGGGGGGAAGGGGGGGCGTTATCTGGGCTTATTTGTCACCATGCACACAAAAAAAAAAATATATAAAATAAGTCTTTATTTCTTATTTTTATTATGTATGTTTTACTATACTATTTAATAGGAAATGTTTTATTTAGATTTCCCTATCTCTGTCTAGGCAGCATTTTTTGCTTACCTATTAAAGCGCTTTGTTTCTAGCTGTGTTCAGATTTGAATTTTACCAAGATGCTGGCAGGAGTGATGGCTATATTCAGGGTCCAGGGCATCCGCATTGTGCCTTTTCTGGACGATCTTCTTATCGCGGCCTCCTCCCTCGAACAGAGTTGGACACCAGGATGGTGGTCTCTACGCTAGAGAGATTCGGATGGGTAATAAGTTACCCCGAATCCTCTCTCTGTCCGTCCAGGGAAATTCCCTTCCTGGGCCTGATTCTGGAATGGTTCTGATTCAGGACTTGATTCGTCTATTCTTGTCCAACCCTCGTCAGTCTATCTGTCTAGGGATGAGACTAGTGGGATTGATGGTAGCTGCATTGGAGGCAGTCCCGTTTGCTCAGTTTCACATAAGGATGCTTCAGCTCTTCCTCTTGGCAAAGTGGGACAGGTGCCCACTGTCATTGAATCAGACTTGTCTGTTGTCTCCCCATGTTTTGCAGTCCCTTCTCTGGTGGTTAATATCGCACAACCTCCAGAAGGGCAAGTCATTTCTGACTCCGCGTTGGGAACTGGTTACCACGGATGCCAGCCTGGTGAGCTGGGGGGGGGGGGGGCTTCTGGAGGAAGCATCAGTTCCAAGGATTGTGGGGGCCTTGGGAGGCTCATTCTCCAATCAATGTATTAGAGCTTCGGGCCATACGTCTCTTGTTCTACTTCGACTGACCCATTTCTTACAGGGTCTGCCAGTTCAGATTCGGTCAGACAACCGAACAGCTGTTGCATACATCAATCACCAGGGAGGGACTCGCAGTTGGGGTGCCCTCCGGGAAGTGTCTCTGATCCTTCAGTGGGCAGATATCAATGTTCCCTGCATATCAGCAGTTTACATTCCGGGGATAGAGAATGTGGAGGCAGACTCCCTGAGCAGGGGATGTTCTCGCCAGGGAGAATGGTCACTCAATCCAAGGGTCTTTCAGTTCCTCTGTCACAAGTGGGGGACTCCATGGTTGGACCTGTTTGCTTCTCGTCGCAATCACAAGCTGCCAGCTTTTGTGTCTCTATCCCAGGATCCTCTGGCAGTGGCAGCGGATGCCATGTCTCTAGCCTGGAAGGATCTGGGGTTCCTATATCTGTTTCCCCCATTCTCCATGATCAGCAAGGTGGTGCGCAAGCTAGCACTAGAGGAGGTGCCAGCAATTCTGGTGGTGCCAAGACGTCTGTGGTACGCAGACGTCCTAAGGCTGGCAGTGGATCATGTCCATCTGCCTCTTCTTCCAGATCTCATCACTCAGGGTTAACTTTTACCCCAATTTACAAACGCTGGCTTTGACGGCATGGCTGCTGAAGTCTCCATCTTGAAAGAAGAAGGTCTTTCTGATGTGGTTATTCAGACTCTTATTAGAGCTAGGAAGAAGTCTTCCTCTGTCATTTATTACAGGACTTGGAGGTCCTATATTGATTGGTGTGAATCCAGGGCTTTGCCCTGTAGAGTATTTTCTATTCCTAGAATTCTGGAATATCTGCAACGAGGTCTGGATATGGGATTCCAGATTAGTACTTTGAAAGGGCAAGTCTCTGCCTTGGCTATTTTCTTTCAAAGATCGTTTGCTCTTCATCCTTTGGTTAAGACCTTTTTCCAAGGAGTCGCGCATGTGCGGCCTCCCAGAAAGCCTTTACTTCCTGTTTGGGATCTTAATTTGGTGCTTTTGGCTATGCAAGCTGCTCCCTTTGAGCCATTGCAGGATATTCCTCTTCCTATTCTTACTCAGAAGGTTGCCTTTTTTGGTTGCTATTACTTCTGTCCGCCGACTTTCTGAACGGGTGGCTTTGTCTATTCAAGCCCCTTATTTTGAGAGGCATCAAGATAAGGTTGTTTTCCATTTTAAACCGGATTTCCTTCCTAAGGTGGTGTCTGCTTTCCACCTAAATCAGGATATAGTGCTTCCTTCCTTGTGTCCTAAACCTAGTAACGACAAGGAAAGGGTCTTACATTCTTTGGATGTAGTTTGTTGTGTTAAGTATTATTTAGTTACTACCTCGGCCTTCCGCAAGACGGATGCCTTTTTTGTTGTGCCTTCTGGGCCCAAGAAGGGTTTTGCTCCTGCCAAATCTTCCCTTAGTAAGTGGATACGTCAGGCTATCATTGGGGCCTATATGGCGAAGGGGAAGGTCCCCCCTTTTCGTGTCACCACTCATTCTACTCGTGTTATTGGAGCCTCTTGGGCTTTTCAGCAGCAAGCTTCTGTTGAACAAGTCTGCAAGGTTGCGACTTGGTCTTCTGTGCATACGTTTTACAAGGTTGATGTGCGGGCCTCAGCGGATGCTGTTTTTGGCCGCAAAGTTCTGCAAGCTGCAGTAATTTAAGTTATGCATTCCTTTGGGATCCCCACCCATTATAGACACTGCTATTGGATGTCCCAAGTGTCATGAATATCGGGAAGTGGGGGGTGTGACATACTAGGAATAATACCATTTTGTGAGATACTCACCTGTAATATGGTTATTACGAGTATGTCACACCCCCCACTTCCCCCGCCCTTTTTTGTTCAAGGGATCCTTTATATGGTGATTATTATTATTATTATTATTATTTCAAATAATTTTACAATTATTGAATATAATTGGCTCTTTTTGCTCTAAGGTATCCTTTATTTGGTATTATTATTTCAAATAATTTTACAGTTATTGAATGTTATTGACTCTTTTTGTTCTAAGGGATCCTTTATTTGGTATTATTATACAATTATTGAATATAATTGGCTCTTCCTGGTTCTTCACTGCTGTTTAAAAAGACTGAGGAATAGTGGGAGTAACCCAGTACTTATGGACCAGGAGGGGCTCCTTTTTTCCATGTCATCTCTGCAAGATCGCCCTCTACAGGCCGGGTTCCCAAGTGTCATGAATATCGGGAAGTGGGGTGTGTGACATACTCGTAATAACCATTTTACAGGTGAGTATCTCACAAAATGGTATTTTTCTACGCCACACGGGTTGTACTCTAGAATAGACCTATTTTTGGTCCCCCATGCTTCACTACCCCAGATCTCAAACACCACCATTGGCCACATCTCGGTATCGGATCATGCCCCTGTTATACTTACCACTACATGCCCCCATTTAATTCCGAGGTGCTGGTCCTGGAGGCTAAACACTTCTCTGTTAGAAGACCAAAACATGTTAGCGGTGGTACAGAGGGACCTGCAAGATTATTTTAAACTGAACACCACTAATGAAATTGGCTCTGGGGTTCTATGGGAGGCTCATAAATGCTCCATCAGAGGGTCTTTCATAAGGATGGGCTCAAGAATCAAGAAAGAAATGGCGGAACACACACTGGAGCTCCTCAGGGAGATTGGGAAACTACAGAGGATACGTAAGCCAATCGCCGCAATTCATCTTGCGGCTTTGAACTCTCTGAGAGAGGTGTGATACAGGCCCAAATGATGGTCTAAAAATGTTTTTTTCTGATCCAGGGGATAAATGGGGTAGGCTCCTAGCGAGGGCCCTGCGAGCTGAAAGGGCAAAGACATATGTTCCCAAAATCACCAATGCAGAGTGTCGTGCGGTCCACCTCACAAGAGACATAGCAGAAGCCTTTCACAAATTCTACGAGGTGCTGTGCAACCTTCCTAAGGCTCAGGGGGAAGGACAGGATCAACACATAGCCCAGTACATAAGGGCTTTGGGGTTGCCTAAATTGCCAGAGAGGGTACTGAAAGAGCTAGAAGAGCCTATATCACTGGTCGAGCTGCGAAAGGCAATAGCGGGTTCAGCTGGAGGGAAGGCTCTGGGCCCTGATTGCTTGTGCTTACAGTATTACAAGAAATTGTTTCCTCTCTTAGCCCCTAAAATGTTAGATGTGTTCAATTCCATTAAGGACGGGGCGACCCTCCCGCTAGACTCCCTCAGGGCTCACATTTCAGTGCTTCCAAAGGAGGGTAAAGACCCTAACCTCTGTGCGAGCTACAGACCGATCATGCTTTTGAATGCAGATATAAAGTTGTTTGCCAAAATATTAGCCTCCAGGATCGCCCCTCACCTACATCATGTCATTGGCTGCGATCAAGTGGGGTTCATGCCGAATAGAGAAGCCAGAGACATAGTTAATACGGTTGAAAAAAGACACATGTCCATCAAGTTCAGCCAAGGGTGCTGGGGTAGGGGAAGTTATTTTTTATTTTATAGGTGGAAGTTTTTTTTTTTTTTTTTATAATCAAATTTGTATTAGTTTTCAGAAATGAAGGGGGAGGGAGTTGGGTACAACAGGTATATTCCACAAGCAGGTTTATTAACTGATTAAACATCTCGTTAACCTCACTCAATAACAGTCACATTTGCCCAGGCCAATCAGGTTAGTCTGGCAGTTTCTGCCCTCAGTAAAACCGTGATGGTTGTCACTTATAATATTATGAATAGTTACATATTTGTGTATATAGTCCCTTAGTAGCCCCTCAAGCAATTCCCCACAATGGATGTTAAGCTTACAGGTCTGTAATTGCCCGGAGAAGACCTAGAGCCCTTTTTAAAAATGGACACCACATTTTCCTTGGCACTATACCAGTTGCTAGTGAGTTTTTAAAGATCAACAACAGGGGTGATGAGATAACGGAACATAGTTCTTTGAGAACTGGGTGAAGTCCATCTGGTCCTGCAGTCTTATTCACATTTAAATTATTTAGTTTTTCTTGGATGATAACCACATTTAGCTTGTTAATTTATATAGTTGGACTATTTGCTATCAGTGGCATCTCCTGTGTTGGCTCCTTGCTCCTCTCTTGTGTACACAGAACTAAAGCTCAACAGCTCTGCCTTATCTTCATCCCCAGTGACCATTTCCCCATTTTCATTACATAGGGCACCTACCTGTTCTGATTTAGTTTTCTTCAAATTAATATTTAAAAAAAATTGTTTAGGGTTTGTTTTGCTTTCTTTGGCCACATCTCTTTCATGTTGTGCTTTTGCCAACCTTATTTCTTTCTTACACATTTTATTTACTATTTTCTACTTTTCAAGAGCTACAGCTGAGAGCTCAGCCTTGTAATGTTTAAATGTCCTTTTTTTTGTTCTTTATTGCCCTTTTAACAGCAGGTGTCAGCCATAAGGGGTGTAATTTTAGCTGCTTGTATTTGTTACCCATAGGAATACATTTTGCAATGTTGGTACTCACAATTGATTTAAAGCACTCCCATTTGGCTCCCATTTGGCATCTGTATACTTATTCCTAAACAGATGCTCCTAGTCAATGCCCTGGAGTGCAGCTCTAAGCCTGGGGAAGTTGGCCTTCCTAAAATTCAAAGTTTTTGCCTGATAATAGAATACCCTATGAACACTAACTGTTTAGTCCTACCTGCTGTCCCAACCACCCGCTCATTAGCTGGGCTGCCCTCCCGGCTGTTAAGGAGAGCAGTATCCGCTAGGGCTGCCATTTCTTAGACACTCTTGCATCATTACCCTACTTGGCAATTTTGCTAGGGTGCGCAGACACAGGTATGGCCTTCCTTTTCTGTGCACCCTTTCTATTGCCTCTGTCTAGATTTACCCAGCTACTTATCTGTTCCTCCTGACCCATTACTCCACCCTCTGTATCTACCCCATTTATTGCCTGCTCAGTGAGCAAAACGCTCTTTTCCAAATTGTCAATCCTCCTTAGTGTTGCATTTTGCTCCTCCAGATCTCTAACCCAAGCTTCCCTTATTGAAAAGCCCCTTCACTTATAACACAACCTCACTTGAAAATACAAATGGAACTTGTAAAAGCTCCTGAACTCACTTTAAATAATCTTATTTATAACAAAGCAATACTTTCCTTCACCAGTGTCAGGCTCTGTCTGGCAAACAGGACAACACCATAAAGGTGTTGAACCTGATTCACCTGGCTTTTGATAGGGTCAACTGGCAATTTATGCAAGCCACGCTCAGACACATTGGTCTAGGCCCTAATGTGCTGACCTAGATTTAAAGCCTCTAAAGCTAGCCATCATCGGCATCAGTAAGGGTGAACGGAGTTCTCTTGGACACTCTTGGGATTTCTAATGGGACCAGGCAGGGATGTCCACTCTCAGCATTGATTTTTATCTTTGCCCGACGGAATCTGGACATCAAAGGACTTGAAGATCCAACAAATCAGTACAAGGTAGTCACATATGCGAACGACCTGATTTTCTGCCTGTCGGGTCCAGAAATATCCCTGCCAGTCCTGGATGGAGGAACTGAGACGATACAGGGGACTCACATACTATAAAATTAATTTTCAAAAGTATGAGGCCTCGAACGTGAACATTCCCACAAAAAGAGTTGATAACCTTCAGAGCTTGTTCCCCTTTAAATGGGGTATCTTGGGACCAAAATTGGGGGAATCTTGCAAATATTTTTGCACTAAACTTCCCTCCCCTGCTGAAAAGGTGAAGAAGTCGTCTCCAGATTGTCATTGGGCAAGATATCCTGGTTTGGCCTATGTAATGCTCTTAAAATGAACCTTCTTCCCCGGTTGCTATACCTAATGCAGGCCCTACCGGTGGCAGTTCCACAAGCATTTTTGTAGAAGGTCAGGGCACTCTTTGTCAGGTTTGTGTGTGTGGGGGGAGGGGAAACTGAGGCTAAACAGGAACATACTATTAAGGGCAAAAGAGCACGGCAGGCTAGGATTCCCCAACCCCGTCCTATACCATGCAGCGATCCACTTGAATAGGGCGATAGATTGGTGCCTGTACGGGAGACATAAGCAGTGGATGAGCTTGGAACAGGAGTTCTCGGAGGCCCCGGTAGCAAGTATCCTATGGCTAGAGGGTACGGATACCCTGCTGGCAATGAAACCCCTACAATGAACCCTACAATGGGCACTTCACTATGGGTCTGCAGGCAATACCTCGGACACCCAGATCTCTCCCCTTCGCCCTCCCCGATGTTCCTAATCCTGGGAAACCCCTGATTCCCCCTTGGTTTTAATGGACAGACCCTAAGGGTGTAGACTAGGGATGGGACCTATAGGGTGAAACATTTCTGGTCCCATGGGAGATGGGCAGATATAGATGGTCTGGCACAGGCTAGGGGTCTACCGACCTCGCTCAGCTATTTCTCGTACTTTCGAGGAATTGTGTTTGAGTAAGAACACCGAGAAACACGCGCTCTCATTTATTTACAAGATATTGATATCTCCCTGAGGCAGATGATCTCCCTTTTCTACGGAAGTGGGAGGAGGATCTGAAAATAATGTTCTCACCCGAGCAGAGTAAGCAAATCCTTGCAATGCCACACAGAACCTCTATCTGTACCAGATTTTAAGAATGCAGTTACAAAATTCACAGTCGGTGGTACAGGGTACCTGCATTACTCACCAAATGGTTTCCAGGGACTGCGGCGGAGTACTGGAGGTACGGGATGGCAACATATCATGTGGGCCTGCCCTAGGCTCAAAACATTTTGGGATGTGGTCAGACGATTAGCAGGGAGCCTGCTGGAAACAGATATTACAGAGGACCTGGCGGTGTGCAGTGACTACTGTGTCATCTGCTGAACACGGCTAAGGCATGTATTCCTCAAATGTGGAAAAAGGAAGTTCCACCTACGATAGCAATGTGGGTGCTGAAGGTTAACGAGATGCGTTTTGAGAGCCTGATACTAGCCAAGGAAAACAGGCAAGATAGCTTTACATGTACATGGTATAAGTGGCTGGCGTTCTCTGAGTCTGAGGAGTGCAGGGTGTTGCTGCGGACGGCTTAGGTATCCCCCCTCCCCCCTTTTTCCATGTCATTGATTTGTGTATCATCAGTATTTGTTGGTTCTTTTAGGCACAGAATGCAATGGTCAGGATAGACATTGGGCATTAAGATCTGTGTATGCACTGCCTATTATTGTCTCTTTTCAAATAACTGTATATCATTGCTTTGGATATTGTGTTTTCTGTATTATCTACCAAAAACTATAAATAAAGAATATATATTAAAAAAAAAAAAAAAAAACAAAACTCAAAGCCAAAAGCCCACCTGGCCTTAATGACAAATGTAGTTTTGTCCCTTTTCTCAAATAAAAGAAAAAAAATGTAACATTAGTCCACCCATACAGGGACACACAAGTTAAACCAATGATGTCTTATATTATTATACATACACCTTTAAAAACACTGATAAGTTATTTTTTATATATTTATATAATTCAACATAAAATTACAAGGATGTGCCTCCCTTACCCTGGTATGTCTCCTTAACCTAAAAAGAGCCTCTCAATTTCTTGAATATTAGGATGTTCCTAATTTAAATAACATTGAAGTGGCTTTCAAATCAAAAACATGGTGGCCACCACACCAAGGATACTCCCTTACAATATCTTCATTCAAACTGAAAACATGGCAGCCGCCACACCGCAGACATCTCCTAATAACAGCCCCTTTCTAACCAACAAAATGGCGGTGCCCCCGCCGCCGACCTGGCACGAACGCTACGGAAGTGCGGTAACACGCACTTCCTGCCCCGCTTAGACAACCAATGAGCCTCAGCAAAAATATTAATAATAATAATAATAATAATAATATTTCAGACTCTACTAGCGAGTACTACTCATTACACTCTTCCCAAACGTACCACCCCAAAACGTCTGCGGGTGCTGGATTACATGGTGACCTTGCCCCCTGTGGATATCTAAAAAGTAGTAAGTAATTTTGCTACTACATATATCTTTTCTACATAAAAGCAGTTCATCCTTACAGATAAGCCATAACACTTACACACTTCTCTAAGGAAAACTTCCAAATTGGGGCACCAAGGAGCAACAACAACAACCAATCAACCAAAGGGACATACCAGCAGAGAGCGAGGGACATCCTGCAAAATAACACTGATATTAGCTAATAAGCTTAACTGTAAGTACTTTATTTAAATTTACATTTCCGAAACCAAGACCCACCTTACACTTCACCAATGCAATATATACCCCTTTCCTACCAATTATATAGGTTCATGCACTGAAGAAGCGAACAGGTGAAATGCGTTTGCATATTGAACCGTGACTTATGGTTTGCTGATACCACAACTTGCTACAAACCGGGAAATAACCCGGTGAATACTTGCTGCAAATCGGTTCTACAACCTGCTTTCGCATGCAGAACCAAGAATAATTGCTTGCTACAAACTGGCTATACAAACATGAATTGTCTTTTTTGCCAATTATTGCCACCCCAAAAGGGTCTTTTTTTCCTTAGATTATATGATTTAAGATTATATGTATGTATGTTATGTCTATATTATTGTTGCACTCTCAATAAATGTTGTAACTTTAAACATGCTACTAAACTGATTGGGAGAATAGGGTATATGTCCCACCATGCTTCCAGGAAAAAGGTTAACCCCAGACGGGAAAGGTGGTACAAACCCTTTTTTCTCTCTTCTCTTTTTTCTCTATTGAGAGTCTTTATATTTCAGGATACTTGAGCTATAGATTTATTCTTATGTACTTACTGTATACCCAGACTATTGATTTCCAATGTATGCTTCTTTACCTGAGATACAACATGAAAAAAAAAAAATAGTATAGTTTGTTCCCTTACTTGAGAGATATCCTGCCAGAGTGTATGTAAACTTTTAGACAGACCTCAACTAGTATGCATACTAGCCTACTGTACCTGGTTTGATAGCAAGTGACTTTGCTTTACATAATGCAGGTCACTCCCTGCCATATCCTGTGGGTCTAACAAGAAGTTTATAGGCTATAGGTATGAAGAGCAGAGCTGCCAACTATCCACTGCCAGAAAAACAAATGTAGTAGTAGTAGTCATCATTGGTGCCCTGCAATATTAGAAGTTTGCGATTTGGAAACTAAGGCCTGAGCATGTTGCTAAGAAATACTTCATACCTGCCACATAGTGAAAGTTTTACCTCAATTCCAAAACCTGGTGTAACCTGGTGGTAATCTAAGGTCACCAGTAAATTAAATGGTGAAGCAAAGCTTACACTTCTTTTACTATATCTTTATTTAGTTTAGTGTGATATAAGAAACAAGTGCAAAGTTGCTTTCATAAGTAATACAGCATTGGATCTTTTGACACATTACAGAAATTCAACACTAGTGGATAGTATGGATAGAATGATTGCATAACAGTCATTACAATCTTACTTCATTGCTGATATTTCCAGGAATCCACTTTTGCTAACTAAATATAACCAACATACACAGAACCATAAAAAGGAGGAGTGTTTGAGGACGTTCAAAAAAGGGAAAGAAAATAAACACAACTACAGGAATAAAAGAGAAGAAAGATAGATGAAAAGAGAAGGGGGGGGGGGGTCTCGGCATGCGCTGCCCCCCTACAGGTCCAAGGCCGCAGAGTCATCAGCAAACCTGGTACTGCAACCACAGGAACCATGTTTTTAAAAAATGTGCATGACAATCCCATGAGCTTATGGCAGATAGCTTCTCCATTACCATTATATCATTCATTTTGTCCTTAACCGCTTGGAAAGACAGTATGGGTGCTTATCATTATCTAGCAATTATTTATGTAGTTGCACTGAAAATCAGATGTGAGAGCTCAGAGGTGTCTAGAGAATCCATGTGCCCTCCAATGCAACAGTGCCTCCCACTTTATAGAGACTATATAGACCAAAGCAGCATGACCTTATAGATATTTTTCATAGCATTGATGCTATAAGTGCTGCGTGCCTCCCGCCACGTGTCTTCAGTCATCTGGACTGGTTGAGCCGCCCAACCCCTACTCTCACTGACTTGTATAATGTAACTTTACCTCCTGGGCAGCAGAGATCAGTGATTGATAGAGTGAGAATATAAGTACCGGGCCGAGGAGTCGCTAGAGCAATGCCTCGCAAACTCAGTGGGAAGAAAGAGACTGAGACCTCATTTTTGAGTAGGCCAGAAACATAGTGATTGAGTTGTATGTTCCAGAACATTTCTGAGCTCGGCAATTGTTTTTGGTCTCTGGGAGAACAAGAGACATCTAACCAGACCAGCCAGGGGGAGAAAAAGAGACAGCAACTTAGTGTAATTGTACAATTTTCCATTTTATAGCATTGATGCTATAAGTGCTGCGTGCCTCCCGCCACGTGTCTTCAGTCATCTGGACTGGTTGAGCCGCCCAACCCCTACTCTCACTGACTTGTATAATGTAACTTTACCTCCTGGGCAGCAGAGATCAGTGATTGATAGAGTGAGGATATAAGTACCGGGCCGATGAGTTGCTAGAGCAATGCCTCGCAAACTCAGTGGGAAGAAAGAGACTGAGACCTCATTTTTGAGTAGGCCAGAAACATAGTGATTGAGTTGTATGTTCCAGAACATTTCTGAGCTCGGCAATTGTTTTTGGTCTCTGGGAGAACAAGAGACATCTAACCAGACCAGCCAGGGGGAGAAAAAGAGACAGCAACTTAGTGTAATCGTACAATTTTCCACACAGCCATGGAGTGAGCCAGCAGTGTGGACAAGCTTTTAGGGTGATATATCTAGCTGGGAGAAAGGCCAATGGCGCTATTGAGATGGGATTTCAGTCCTGAGATAGCTGCAAACCTATTTTAGTTCAGAAAATAAATTGGGAAACGTGGTATGAGGTGAGGTAACCATCATGAGCATATAATCGGCGCCATCTTGTTATGATGAGTGGCCTGCTCCATGCCATGAATGTTTTGATTCTGCCTTATTTATACTGGCCTTTGAGCAAGTAGCTATCAAAAATCAGAGGGGTGACAGGGGACAGCCCTGATGTGTTCCTCTCAAGATATTGAATGGGGGCATATTCAAAACCACAATATTGTAATGTCACCTTAGGTTGCTCATACATGTCCGAAACCCACATAAGCATATTATCCCTGATACCCCCATTTCCTCTGGGCAAATAGGAGAGAAGGCCATGACAGAAAGTGTCAAAAGCCTCGTGAAGGATAATAGCATAGCTTCCTACTGGCGTACATGAGCTAGGTATATTAAATGGTGTATTCTTTTAGTATCAACTGCTTGGCGTCCTGGTACAAACCCGACCTGGTCTTTGTGGACCAGTTTGAGTAAGAAGCTATTCATCCTGGAGGCTAAGATAAGCAGCTTTATATCTACATTCAACAAGGTGATAGATTGATGCTTTGCCCAATGTTGTGAGTCCTTTCTTGGTTTAGGAATCATGACATGTGCTCTAATAATCTCTGGGGTAAATGCCTTGCCATTTTTTTAGTGTTAAAAAGGTTTGCCAAGTGGTTGCTACTATATATGTAAACTCTTTGTAAAAAGCCGCAGAAAAGCCCTCTGGGCCCAGACGCTTGCCCATTTTCAGATTTTTAATGGCTCTGGTTATTTCTTCAGGAGTGATATTCGTCTCTACACAGTCAATGTCCTTGAGAATTCCATGGCCTCTTCAGATGTAAGGGGGTCCCTGCTTATACAAATGGGAGAGATTGTGCCTTAACTCTTCCAAGATTTGTATAGGATTACTGATAAGGATGTTCCCACTTAAGCTTCATGGGATGAGTATCCAATGTGAGGTAGCTTTAGTCTATTCACTAATGCAGACCACACATTATTACTTAATGCACTGTATTTGTTTTCATCCAGCATAGTCGCTTTTCAGCTTTGTCAGACTGGCAATGATTAAGTTCTGTTTTGAGCTTATAAACCTTTTTGAATAAAGTTGGTTTGAGGAGAGTGTTGCTGCCTCAAATGTCTGGAACAATGTCCTACTAATTTAGCTGTCCTTTTCTTTTTGCATCTAGGATTCTTGGATTAGATAGCTGTGAATCACCGCTTAAAACGCACCCCAAAGAGTGACTGGGAGTATACTGACCCCATGTTGTCCCAGATTACTTGGTTGCTTCCTGCTTAACCTCCTCCATGATCGATTCCACAGACAAAAGCGAGTCATTCAGGGTCCACATCGCTAGGTCAGGGTTAACTATCAGGACCTACATGTCACCAGTATGGGCTCCTGGTCTGACTAAGAGCCTGATAGAATATTGGTCTGGGAAAGAAGCATCTCTCTACAAATAGGTGTTCTATCTTAGGATAGGATTGCCAACCCTTTCAGTGCCAAGCACGTAGATTCTACGCGCTCGCTTCTACTTCACTTAAGTGCCAAGCACGTAGAATCTACGTGCCTGACTTTCCCCCCTGCTAGTTAAAAAAAAAATAAATAAATAAATAAAAAATACTCACCTGACCCCTCATTGGTTCTGGCCTGGTCTCCTTTTTAATTCGGTGCCATCCGATCCCCCGTGGCGGCTCGGTTGGCTCCAGGAGCCCCCGGAATAGCCCCCCCCCCCCCCCCCCCACTTTGGCAGCAGCAGCTGCTAACTGTAAAAAATAAATAAATAAAAATGACATTTACTTACCTGTGGTCGCGCTGCCTCCCGACAGGTCTCCTCTTCACTGGGGGGGCCTCCGATCGCCCCCCCCCAGGCTCTTCCGTGGCGAGGAGAGGGCAGAAATCGCCCTCCACCCCCACTTCCTGGATCGCGACTGCTAGCCCTCATTGTGATGTCGGCTGCCAGCTTCTTAAGTCCAGCACCCAAGACTAAGAATCAGTCTGCTCGGGTGCTTGGAGGAGAGAGCTGGGGAGGGGGAGAGGGCTGTGATCGCCCCCCCCTTCCCCAGGCTCTCTCCTCCAAACACCCGAGCAGACTGTCAGCTGTCATCGGAGATCGCCGGGGGACACAGGATCAGAGCTGAGTAAAGTAAAAAAAAAAAAAAGTCATTTTTTTTCTTATGTGTTTCAGTGTTTTTATTTATTCTGTTAACCCCTTGTGAACTGGTAAGGGGTCCATGAGACCCCTGTACCAGTTCACAAGGTTGGGGGCTGGCAGGTGACTTGCCATTTACCCCCGGCACCCCCTATTACCTGCCTCCCCAAAGCCCAGGGGGGGCAGAAGAGCCCAGGCCCACATAGGCTATGTGGGCTTGTAGGCTGAGGGGTGGGGGCCACAAAAGCTTTTGTGGCCCCTCCACTCTGTTCCTACAAAACCCCCATAGCTGGTCCCGGGCTGGTAATGCTGGGTAAGGGGGACCCCATTTCATTTTTTGGTGGGATTTTTAAGGGTTTCCAAAAAAGTTGGGGTCCCCCCCGGTACCGTTGTAATCGGGAGAAATTGGGCTTTCACATGCAATATGGTTTTCTCTAATAAAGTAAATATTTTATTTAAAATAAAGGAGACAATTGTCTAAAAAATATTTATTTTTTTTACACAAAAATATTAGAAAAAACAGTAGAAAAATTGCAAACAAGACATTTCATGTTAAAGCCTGGAAATTCCAGCAAAAATCACGGTTAAACATGGCACAGAATGGGGAAAAATGACCTGCCAACAGAGGGTGACAAAACTTCAAGTAGGCTAGCAATTAAAAGGGTTAATAGTACCTATGCATGTTGGGTATTGTTCTGCTCGGGGGCCCTTGCTCTTTCAGATTTAGCTTGTTTTTTTTTTGTTTGCATATTTATATTTTAGGAAAACATGTTTTTTATTCAGTTTTTTTATTAATTTTTTTAGGGAAACCCTGTGCAACCTAATGATTCTTCCCTTGACAGTACCTATGCATGTTGGGTATCATTCTGTTCGGAGCATGTTGCTTTTTGAGATTTTACTTGTTTTTTCTTGTTTGCACATAGTTTATTTTTTTTTTTTTTAAATGTGGCATGATTCTTCCTTTTTATTCTTTTTTAGGGAAACTTTGTGCAACCAAAGAATACATTGAGGGATTACTTCCAGAAAACTACGCCCACATAAACAAGCTTGGTACGCCTAGAAAGCTTCAGATGTGTACTTCCAGAGAATATATAGTTTGTGGGGGGTATTTCAAATGTAAAGGGTTGTTTTTCTGGAAAAATTGCAAGGTGCGTATAGCGCAGTTGTATTTTATCTGAAAATCTCCTAAAGCTCTGTTTCAGTTTGGGGGAGTCTCCTGGGCAGGAAGGGGTGTCTACCAATACATATGTGGTACCGCAGTGACCAGGAGAAATTGGGGTTTCGCATGCAATAACATTTTATTGACAAACTTACATTTTTTATTACAAAAAAACACTACAAATTGCAAAAAATAGATTTTTATTTTTTTTGCAAATATTTCACCAAAAGGTATTGAGAATACACTAAAAAAGGCCAAACAAGACATTTCATGTTGAAGCCCATACTCAAAAAAACAATATATCATTTTCCTGAGAAATCCCTGGAAATCCTTTCAAAAATCACAGTTGAACATGTGTAGCGCAAAATAGTGAAACATGGTCTGGCAACAGAGGGTGACAAAAGCTGCAGGTAGGCTGGCAGTGAAAGGGTTAAAGGGGTGCAATTCCCTCTAAGCTTCCACTAAGCCAGCTCTGTCAATCAGCTCCCCAAAACTCTTGGCCTCCCCACAACTTACAATTCATCATGTTATATTATTAATGTATTGTTACTATTTACTTTTAGATCACTCTTGACAAGATGTTTGTGAGTTGCCAACAATACCACCGAGCAATACAACGGGCTACTGACTGGCTTGAAGAAGCTCAGGAGTTACTGAAACTAAATGCAGATGGTGTGGATACTGAGAGAGCCGAAGATTTTCTTAAAGAATGTACAGAGTTTTTTAGCACAGAAATCAAATTCATTTCCCATCTAGATGAAACACAAAATTTGTTAACTGAACTTGAGTTTTGTCTGAACAAAGCTGGGCAGGATCATTTAAAACAGGCTGTAACTTCAATGAGAATCAAAGGAAAAGAAACCAAGGAGCAAGCCCAGTTTCAAATCGATCTGCTAAGAAGGTATTTTATAGCTGTATTCATTTGCATGATTTTGAGATGATTGATTTTAATTTTGTATTATAGTCCAAGATTTATGAGGGTTTTTTTTTTGTTACAACAGAAGTAAAATGTAAAAGGAGATAAGAACCCAGCAGTCAACATTACCTTAAATGGATTGTCCTGATAATTACTGAATACTATAAAATATTTCGTTCATAGTCGCAATTTAGTCTATATAGCTAGCTAGTAAGAAGCATACTCACAGATTTTGATAAACAAACACCATTACCCAACCTAAATATTATAAGCACTCACTCTTCCCCTTTGCAGACAAAGTTCTTGCAAACTGTGACCAGCTGAATCAGGTTAAACCGGACCGACATTTTACACTGGACCCCCATCAATCTGCCCCTATAAACTCCCTAAATCCTGTCTGTGACCCTGCTTACCCAGCAAAATGTGGCCACTCCCTGGCTAGCACCTGAGAATGAGACATGTGACCACTGCCAGCAAATCAAGTGGCCACATTTTGCTGGCAAGTTGACAGGTAAGATTTAGGGGGTTTGCAGGTAGTTAAAGGAGGGAGTTCCCCCCCCCCCCCCCCCCCCGGAGATGACCAACACTCTTTTAGTTAAATGGGTGTTGGTCTGGTTTAAATTGTACCTTGATTAAATAAAATGTTGTCATAAAATAGGCACCGCAAAGTGCTTACAGACAAACTCCCATTGTTCTGTGGGGGCTGGTCTCTGTGCTGCAGTTCATTATAGTGACTAGACCCTAGACTCTGATGTTGACAGTTGACCACCGATGGCACTGCAGTTTTTTTCATTAACAGAGAGACCCCGCATGGCCATGAGGTACAGGAGTAGGAGCTGTATTAGAAGTTATAGTGATTATTGTGTTCAATTATTTGATTTCTGGTATCTATATCCAGGGGCAGATTGGTCATAGGGAACATAGAGAGAATTCCTAGTAGGCCACACTGCTTTTAGGCCAACTAGGCTGTGTGTAGCTACCAGCACACAGCCCACCTCTCCCAGATCTTATTCCAGTGGTTGCAATACCAGATTGGATGCCTGCCTTCTTGTCAGTCATCAACCCCCAATCTTTACCACTGCTGGAGCACTGGAAATGCCTTGCCGGACATGGTTGTCCACAGGACCTGAAAGCGCAAATAATGCTGACCTACCGGGTGAAGACAGGTGAACCCACAGGGCATTGAAGTGCTGTGGAGTCAAGTTGAAGTAGCTTAGTCCAAAACAGAGAATCGAGAGTGAAAGAGCCGAAGCTTGTATTCAAGGCAGTGTGTGCTCTTACCATACTGCTGAAAGTGCGGGGGATTTAGCCTGCCACAGCAGCAGAAGACAGATGACACGGGTGCGGTGTAGGATGGTTAGAAGATAAGTACCTTACATTTCCCCCTCTCCTTGATGAGGGGCCTTGTGGGCCTTCCTCAAATTAGGCTTATCCAAATTTTTCCTGTTGAATTTTTTTTATTCGATATTGCAAGGAGTTACTTAAAAAGCAGAAGTCAACATTCTAACTTTGTACTTTGGGTGTCCCACTACAAAGATGGCTGGAGGGTGATCCCTGGAGCCTTGATCCTGTGCTAGTTTTAACAAAGAAATATGAAAAGAGAAATATGAAGAGAGCTGGGTGGTGATAACTTAGATGTTACCTATAACCTATCTTTTGCTACTCGTTTCCTTTACAAGGGTTTGATGAACCAAAGATCAATTCACAGCCTAATGGGATACCTATTCTAATAAAGATAAATTGGAATGAGATCCAGAGGGAGGAGTTTTAGGATCCCTTCCATATACACAGAAAAAAAGAGAAACACCCGAGGAGGCACTGGGGACATTGTTAAAAGATAACTTTGCAAAGGGAAGCATCTTAGCTCAATCATACTGTGAGTCTGAAACTAAAAAGATGCAAGGTTTCATTGGTTCTCTCTGTATACAGAAGACCAGGCAAAAGCAGAAAGACTTCCAAAACAGAAAGTTGAACTCCTTGATCAGAAAATGCATTG
The DNA here is from genome assembly GCA_027917425.1 of Gastrophryne carolinensis. Classification (NCBI taxonomy): domain Eukaryota; kingdom Metazoa; phylum Chordata; class Amphibia; order Anura; family Microhylidae; genus Gastrophryne; species Gastrophryne carolinensis. Next base: position 344,420,418 of record CM051237.1, on the reverse strand, counting down.
GGGCTGTGGCCTGGTGATGGCGCTCTCAGGATGTTCATCACTGGGTCATCTATTCTCTTAGCCCTTCCGACCAGCATATACAGGAAATAGAGCTGCTTTACCACTTGCCTGATTCATCCTCCAAGCCACGGAGAAATCAATCTAAGTTGTGCAGCAGCTCCATTTTGAGCTTCTTTTATTCCTTCATGTGCCCCCCCCCCCCCCACCGTGTGCATCTACCCGATCCACGGCAACAACAAGGGAGGTTAGCGTGAGTGCTGATATGCACTCCATGGCCCAACAGAGAGAACCAGGCAGATATAAAGCACACTTACCACCTCGGGTCATAGGAAGACTTCTGGCTCCCTCGCCAAATCTCTCTAGGGAGATCAGTGACATTTCAGATAAAAGATCTCCAAGAATGTCGGCAGCCATATATCCCACACTAGCAAGCATGTCCAGCAAATCCTCCTTATTCTCTGACCAGGAGAAGCCGGACTACAGAGCCATCCTGACATCCTTCCCCACCAAGAAGGATTTTAAACCTTTATTACTTCTTTCACTGAAAGGATGGAAAACCTGCTTAAAAGGTACTTTGACACAATCGGACAGAACTTAAGCTCACTTGACAACATAGACATAGAAGTTGCTCAAGAGAACCCGTTATTTAGAAAGTAAGTACCTTACATTTTCCCCTCTCTTTGATGTGGGCCTTTCTCAGATTAGGCTTACCTGATTTTTCCCTCTTGATTTTTTTAATTTAAATTTTGACATATTTATTAGAGGCTGGAACCCAACTTCTCTGCTCTGGACCATATCTCTCCCAATCAATCAGATATTGTTGAGGATGTTAATTCTGCTACTAAACAACATGTCTCTACATTGCTCTGACAGCTAGATAATTTGGAGAATCACAATAGGAGAAATAATGTCCGTATCAGAGGCTTGCCTGAGGCGACTGGGGCAGATGACTTAAAAGCTATTGTCACAAACCTTTTTAACCAGCTCCTGGAAAGACCTGGGGGGGTGCTATTGAAGTTGAGTCCATCGTATCACCAGACTGCTCACTAATGTCCCTCAACATCTGATGGATGTCCTCTGCCAGATACACTACTATAGAAATAAGGAGGACATTCTAGCTAAAGCCTTACCTCAAACTGGAATATGGGGGCTGGTGTAGGTGTCCTTATGGGCACGTATCACTTCCCCCCATTTTTTTTTTGCTACCCACACCAAACGTGTAGTAATAGGTTGAGGCTGGTACACACTCTGGTCTTGTTAGCATAAAATATAAGACTTCAGATTTTTGTTGGGTATAGGTAACCCCCGAAATATAAGACCTTAGAGTTTGACCCCGCCAATAAATTGTAATTGTTACGTGATTATTAAAAATATACAAAATTCTTTATTAGTTTATCAGAAAGTATATAAAAAAGGAGAAACACACATCATTGTTATCTCCTCACTGGTTGTGGTGTAACAACACCTATTTTAAATTCATAGGGATATACATGATTGTCTGAAACATAGTGGCATTACATACTGTCACTCATTGTACAATGCGGTACAAGGGAAAATACATAATTAATAAATATTGTTGAACATGTTTGAAACGATTAATGTAGGGGAGGGTGAACTAGTTTTCAGGGCTTCTTCTGCACCATGTACACCTTTTGTCCTCTATTCAGACTTTTTGTCACTCCATTCAATACATGTTGTAACCATTCCTAATAAGTAGAAAAAAAAAACACATCCAGTATATCAATGGGCTTATTACATTTCAGCTAGTACTAAATATTGAAGTATATCATTTTATATTGGAGTACTTTCTGGTTTCATGTTTTCCCAAAAGGACTGGCTGTACAAATGACTCACACGTGCATCATCACAATGCCTGGTCCCATCTACAGACATAGAAAATAACATACAAGTATATAGTGGTATTGAGCTCTGGTGAGGTTCTGCTTAAATATGCAGCCTAATGTTAAAATTAAATAGAAAGTAGAGACTTACTTGCATTGGCCAAGGTTCAGTGGTCACTTAAATTCAGGACACGTGTGGAGGTGCCCCCCGCCTCTCGTGGGCCAGTAGGTCAGGGGAGTTGGTATAGCTGCGGCCGTAACACGCTCCCACACTGCCACGGTGTGACCCGAGCGTGAAGGGTGATGGGATGTGCTTTTTTGTGCGATTCAACATCATCCTGGAAGTGCTAGTCACCTCCGGGGTAATTGGAACGCTTAGCGTTCCACGGATCCCCCGGTGGACGTCACCTCGCTGGGGGGAGAAAGGACAACGTAGGGGGCGAAAGTGCAGAGGGAACGTACAAGGTGTCATCGGCATGCAGGCGCTTATGCGCTCCCCGCATCACCATCTACACCACAGTCAATGGAGATTGGCCCCGCCCTGGTTTCTTCTTTTTTATATACTTTCTGCTAAACTAATAAAGAATTTTGTATATTTGTAATAATCACTAAACAATTACAATTTATTGGCGGGGTCAAACTCTTAAGGTCTTATAGTTTGGGGTTACCTAAAGCCTTACCTCCCAACTTTTGAGGGTGGGAAAGAGAGACAATTGTTAAATGAAGCCACACCCCCTCATTGATTGATGGATAGGAGATAGGATGTAACCGTTACAGATATGATGTTCGGCTGAAAAGGGACATTGAATTTGACGGAGCTTCTGTCGAAATCTTCTCCAGATGCTTCCCAGAGGATCCTTAGGATGAGGAGACTCGTGAGGCTTGTACTAGATGCCCTGCAAAGTGCAGGGGTGTCTTACCGCTGGGGACATCTCTTTCATGACATCATCCTAAAAGAAAATAGAACTTTCACACTACATACCCCCGAGCAGCTTCTCAAGCTTTCTTTTTTAAACTGTGCTAATGTAGAGGTTTCGGATTGGAACTGATCCCAGCTGACAGGCTCCCACAACAATGGAGAAGAGAGTCTTCTCCAGCAGGCACAGACTGATGCCACCAGCGAACCTGCTACAAAACCGTGAAGCCTCACTCTGCCCTCATCTTCAACATTTCATAAAACAGAATCATTCTAAAGAACCTGCCCTAGTTTGTTTCTCTTTAAACCCAGCCAATTTTTAACGCTCTAGCAGCCCTCTTGACCCCTTCACTCCATACAGTAAACTCCCAGTGCTGCTTTCTTTAACAGGTCTCTGTGGCCTAATCTGCCCTACTTCACCTATATACAAACCCCCTATTTATCAGAATACTGAAGATGCCACACTGGACATGGTTGACAAAAGGATTTGACAGTGAAATTTATGCTGACTAACGGGGTTAAGACAGGTTAACCCCCAGGCACTGAGCTGAAGGACCAGATAGCAGATCCAATGAGCCAAGGAGCAAACCTGGAGTAGCGAAGTAAAAAACAAAGTAAGGTGTCTATGTCTATAGTGGCTGCATGTGATGGTGCCTACTACAGCAGTAGAAGGTGGACGTGCGGGAGCGCCTTGGTCTCACTCTCAACTCCCCACCCACCATAACACTCTCCCCACCCTTGCTTTTCATTTGCAATGCTATAGCTTCGACATCACCTTCAAATACCTACCCTTTATGCAATATCTGCCATTTAATACTAAAGATTTTGTACCATTGCTTTATCAATGGTCATATCCACCCCCTGCCCATGGTCTGTCCCACAATGCTATAGATTCAGCTATATGCACCCTTGTTGGCCAGATGGGAAGCACATGGAGGAGGGGGGGGGTCATCAGCTCTTAGTTATGGTCTGGCCAAGGCGAGTAGAATTCCAGACTGATATTCTTAGTATACAGTACGTCCTGCTCCAGATTAGATTACTTACACTTGGGTATTACTCCGCCAGATGGCGCTGGACTGCAGAGACATCGAAAACAGGCTCCTCCCGGCCCCTCAAATACCAGGGACCTCCCACAAAATCCCTCAGATCTTCTCTGCACTCTGGGCTGCGAAGGACAAGAAGATGGCTCTCTCTTATCGCAGGTGAGTGGGGCTATTAGCCTGCGGCCCTGTAGGACTCTTCCCACCCGTTCCATTATTAATGTGCCTCCCAGCCTTGGCTGCGCTGGTCGAGTGATGGTAGGCAGCACCGCTGTCAGGTGCTTAGGAGCGCTGCTCCACCGCAATCCCCCACCAAAGGGTAGGCGGTATAGGCATATGGTGAGCCTCTATGGGGTGCCCCTCCCGCACTATTGCCCCTTGCCCCGTCTATCGGTGGGTCCTGTTAAGTGGCCACTGTGTTCCGCGCTTGGCGGCGGCATTACCTCAGGCCCTGGTGCGCCGTTATTAGCTGCTTGTCACGTGTACAGCTTCGCGCTCTTCAGGAGGGGCGGGGCCCGCGGTTGGCGCGTTCTGCGTCACTGTCCCCGTGGCCCGCCCCTCGAGGTATATCCAGCGCCATTTTCTTTTGGATCCGGCTGCTACGTGACTGCCATCTACCTACCGCGGTCTGTGAGTGCCCTCGTGGGCGGCTTTATTTACCATTTGTCATTCACATGTCACTTATGGTTCCCCTTTGCTTATGTCTTTCAGACGGGCCGAACCCTATTGGTTTCTCCCAACCCTACTCCCTCTATTTAGTTATTTAACTTGTGAGGCCTAGTGTGTAATTTACTCCCACTTCCCTAGCGGGCTATTGGGGCATCCCGGGTTGCTTTTATAGCGTCAATCCCTATCGGCCTATTGTGCCGCTAATACTGTAATGTAATGTACTAATGTGCGGGTCTGTGTACCTTGTGCCCAGCAGGTGCTTGCGCTGCAGCCTGGTTTACCAGTGGCTGGGCCTGCACCTCGTATGGCTTCACCTACTCCCCCAAGCTTAAATCTCACTCCCATTGAGTTGCATACTAGTGGGGATTCTCAGCCTGATGTGTCTTCCAGACTGGCTAGTGTTGAGAAGTTGCTTGCTAATACTTTGGCGTGTAAGGCCTCTGCAAAAAAAACGTCCTTAACGCCTGATGTCACTCTTTTCCCTATGGTGGCTGATGAGTTTTTGGAACTGTCTGGTTATACCCCCTTGGAAGAAGGGGAATTATTCTCTGACTCTGAGTCATCTGATGAGAGGCCCAGGGGTCATGACGATTCTGGCTCTGACCCCTGGGCCCCAGATGATACTGATTGGCTGTTGGCTCAGATTTTTGAGGTTCTGTCTATTTCTCCCCCGGTTGCGGCTCCCAGGCAACAGGGGGAATTGTTTCATACTGCTATGCCACGTTTGGAATTTCCTGAGCAAGCCCATTTTAATAACCTCATGCTCAAGGAATGGGAGCACCCCAGCAGGCTTCCCGGTGTACCTAAGAGTTGGGATAAGAGGTATCCCTTTCCTGCTGATGTGGTGAAGTGTTGGTCATCCCTCCTGAAGTGGATGCCCCGGTCCTAGGGTTATCTAACACCTCTGCCATGCACTCCCCTGACTCTACTATGCTGCGGGATGCTGAGGACCGGTGCATTGATCAGCTGGCGTCCCATGCCTTTGCACATGTGGGGACGGCGCTGCGCCCGGTCTGTGCCTCTGCCATTACGGCCGTGGCTATCAGGACCCTGCTCAGAAGTATCCTTGATGGTGCCCCTGATGATGTGTCTAGTGAGGAGTTTAATGCACTCTCTCGTTGTGATGTTTTTGTGTCCTCTCTGCCTTGGATGATACCATTAGAATGTGTGGCAGAACCTCTGCCCTTGTGGTGGCTATACGCCGTTCGGTTTGGCTGCGCCAGTATGCTGCTGACAACGCTGACAAGAAAGCCCTTACTGGTTTTCCCTTTAAAGGACTACGCTTGTTTGGGGACCGCCTGGACCTGTTTGCTAAGGGTGGCAGGTTACCCCAGCGCATGCGGGAGTCTCGGCCCTTTCGGGGTCAGTGCTCCCTCTCCCCCTCCTACCTTGGTGCTAGGCAAGGGAGGGGGATTTCCCTTGCCCGAGGAGACTTCAGAGGTAGGGGCAGAGGACGTGGACGCCCTGGCTCCTCCTGGGGCTCCAAGCTTAAGTCCTCACCCAAGCCCCCTCATGCATGAAGGGGCGCCCTCACCCATCCGAGTGGGGGGACGGCTTCAGCACTTTGCTCACGTCTGGAGGCTTCATGTCTCAGACCGGTGGATTCAGGAGGTAGTGTCCTCCAGTTACAAGACGGCGCTGCGCCCGGTCTGTGCCTCAGATCCCGGATTTCTCAGGACCCTGTGTCAGCTCAGGCTCTAGTGCAGGCAGTGCAAAGCCTTCTGGAGCTGGGGGTCATCTGCCAGGTCCCTTTAAGAGAAAGGGGCAAGGGCTTCTATTTCAACCTCTTCACCGTGCCCAAAAGAGATGGGTCAGTCAGGCCCATCCTGGACTTGAAGATCCTCAACAAATTTGTCAGGTGCAGGCGCTTTCGCATGGAAACTCTGCGCTCTGCCACCAGTTCCCTGCATCCAGGGGACTTCATGAAGTCTGTGGACATTAAAGATGCTTACCTTCATATTCCTGTGTTTCCAGGTCATCAAGGGTTCCTCAGGTTCGCTCTGGAGGATCAGCACTACCAATTTGTGGCATTGCCCTTTGGTCTTACTTCAGCTCCCAGAGTGTTCACCAAGGTGCTGGCAGGAGTGATGTCTCTGCTCAGGTCTCAGGGCATCCGCGTGCTGCCCTACCTGGACGACATTCTCATCACTTCCCAGTCCCTCCAACAGGCGGAGTTGGATACTCAGCTGGTAGTGTCCACTCTGGAGTAATTTGGCTGGGTGATCAACCATCCCAAGTCTTCTCTGTCTCCCTCCTTGGTGACTCCCTTCCTGGGAATGACTCTGGATACAGTTCAGGCAAGGATTTTTCTTCCTCAGCAGAAGGTGGACAGTCTGATTGCGCAGGTCCAGTTCCTACTATCTTGTCATCATCCTTCCATCAGGCAGGGAATGCAGCTGGTGGGCCTGATGGTGGCGTGCTTCGAGGCGGTCCCTTATGCTCAGTTCTACTTGAGGCCTCTGCAACTCCACCTCTTGTCAGTATGGGACAAGGATCCTGCGTCCCTGGACAAGGTCTTTGTGCTTTCCCCCCTGGTCAGGCGGTCCCTCTCGTGGTGGCTGGACACCAGGAACCTGTTGGGGGCAGATCCTTTCTGGCCCCCTCCTGGGAGACGGTCACCACGGATGCTAGTCTGACAGGTTGGGGGGGGGGGTCCCTGTAGTTCCAAGGGAGGTAGGGCCCTCCGGAGGCCCACACACCTATCAACGTTCTGGAACTGCGGGCGATCAGGTTGGTTCTGACTCAGTTGACTCATCACCTTCGGGGCCTGCCTGTTCAGGTACACTCGGACAACCAGATGGCAGTTGCCTACATCAATCATCAGGGAGCGACCCGGGGCAAGAGGGGCCCTCCAGGAAGTGTCTCTGATCCTGGCCTGGGCAGAGGCCAATGTTCCCTGCATATCAGCTGTGTACATCCCGGGGGTGGAGAATCTGCAGGCAGACTCTCTGAGCAGGGGGACCTCTCGCCTGGGAGAAAGGTTCCTCTGCAACAGGGTGTTTCAATCTCTGTGTCACCGTTGGGGCCAGCCAGATGTGGATCTGTTTGCGTCCCGTCACAATCACAAGCTCCCGGCCTTTGTCTTCCTGTCCCAGGATCCTCTGGCCTTGGCCACGGGTGTTCTAGCAATGTCATGGCAGGACTTTCAGCTCCTGTATGTCTTTCCTCCATTCCCCCTGTTGGGCAGGGTTCTGCGCAAGATTGCTCTGGAGGGGATGCCAGCAATACTGGTGGCCCCCAGGTGGCCAAGAAGAGTGTGGTTCGCAGACGTGGTGCAGCTGGCAGTAGATCAGTACGCTCTGCCCAGGGTGCCAGACCTGCTCACTCAGGGTCACTTACGCCATCCTAATTTACAAATTCTGGCTTTGACGGCCTGGCTGCTGAAACCTCCATCTTGATGGAGAAGGGGCTGTCTACCTCTGTTGTTGATACCATAATAGAGGCCAGGAAGAAGTCTTCTTCTTCCATTTACTATAGGGTTTGGCGTGCCTACATTGACTGGTGTGAGTATAGGTCTCTTCCTTGTCGTGTGTTCTCTATTCCCAGGATCCTGGAGTTCCTGCAGCATGGGTTGGAGATGGGGCTCCAACTCAGTACTCTGAAGGGTCATGTTTCTGCCCTGGCTGTTTTCTTCCAGAAGTCCTTTGCCCAGCATTCTCTGGTCAGGACTTTTTTCCAGGGGGTTACTCATGTGAGTTCCCCACGTAAGCCCATGTTGCCTGTTTGGGATTTGAACTTGGTCTTGTCAGCCTTGCAGGGTGCTCCCTTTGAACCTGTGCAGGACGCTGCATTCTTACTCTCAAAGTTGTCTTTTTGGTGGCTATCACCTCTGTTAGGCGTGTGTCTTAGTTGGCGGCGCTTTCCATCCAGCCCCCCTACTTTGAGAGACACCAGGACAAGGTGGTTCGCTTCAAGCCAGACTTTCTGCTTAAGGTAGTGTCTGCCTTTCATTTGAATCAGGACATTGTTCTTCCTTCCTTGTGCCCTAGTCCTAGTAATGCTAAGGAGAGGGTCTTGCATTCTTTGGATGTGGTTAGGTGTCTGAAGTACTATCTGGTGGCTACTGCACCTTTCAGAAAAACTGATGCTCTTTTTGTGGTCCCTTCTGGTCCTAGGAAGGGTTTGGCTCCTGCCAAGTCTACTATCAGCAAATGGATCCATCAGGCTGTGATTCAGGCCTATTCTGCTAAGGGGAAGAATCCTCCCTTCCGCCTTACTGCTCATTCTACTCGTGCTATTGGTGCCTCTTGGGCTTTTCAGCACCAGGCTTCTGTTGAACAAGTTTGCAAGGCCGCTACTTGGTCTTCTTCCTTTTCAAAGTTTTACAAGGTTGATGTTAGGGCCTCAGCTGATGCTGCCTTTGGCCGTAAGGTTCTGCAGGCGGCAGTGGTATGACCTGTCTGCTGTTACCTTTGGGGATCCCACCCTACTTTATGGACACTGCTATTGGATGTCCCAAGTGTACGTAATCTAATCTGGAGCAGGACATACTGTATACTAAGAATAATACAATTCTGTGATTACTCACCTGTAGAATTGGTATTATGAGTATACAGTACGTCCTGCTCCACCCCACCCTTGGTTTTGCATTATCCTGGATCCCCTGTATGGTGACTGTTATAGTTGTTATAGTTACCAGTTTGGTTCTGTTTAATTCTCCCGGCTTCTTGTTAACTGCTTTTCAATGCTGGGGATTTTGTGGGAGGTCCCTGGTATTTGAGGGGCCAGGAGGAGAAAGTTTTTTATGTCTCTGCAGTCCAGTGCCATCTGGCGGAGTAATACGCAAGTGTAAGTAATCTAATCTGGAGCAGGACGTACTGTATACTCATAATACCAATTCTACAGGTGAGTAATCACAGAATTGTATTTTTTCCTATTCTACATCTGTTTATACCTGGTTTTCATAATGACTAAATAAATGACTAGTTAACTAATAATTAGCTAATAATCAACTAATCAGTTAATTAATCTTATCAAACCATGTATTCTAAGTATGTCACACACCCCGCTTCAAGACATTCATTACATGTGGGTATACTGACCTGTAGATGGCGATCTTGCAGAGATGTCAATAAAGTGAGACCCTCCCTGTCCATAAATACCTGGGACCTCCCACTCATTCCCCAGTCTTTCATCTCTGCAGACGGGGAGCAAGTCAGAAGATGGATGTCTCCTCCTTGCAGGTAGCCGGGATGACTCCCGGCCCTCTATTTAATCTATTCCTGCCCGGATTCTTTATTGATTTTACTTGCCTCCCAGCCTAGGCTGCTGGTCCGGGCGAGGGTAGATGGCACCCTAGGTGCTCAGGAGCTCCGCTCCGCCGTGAGACCCCATAACAAGGGGTAGGCGGCTAACCGGGTTGGTGACCCCGGTTTGGGATGCCCTGTCCTTTGGCCTTCTGCCCTAGCATGGATTCCCCCTCTCCCGGATACTCTTGGGGGGGGGGGGGGCTGGTCTCTTATAGATTAATACTTTATTGTAGTGTGTGTGTTTGGTTACATGTACATTCGCGGTACTTAGACCGGCGGTCCCGCGGCGCCGGCCTCTGGGGTTTGTCATGGCGGCTGTTCACGGTGCCCAGGGGGAGCTTCTTCCTCTCAGAGCGGGGGGCGGGGACGGGCGTTTGCGCGAACGCCGCGATTCAGGTCCCGGCTTCTGGCTGGGAGCGACGGGGGAGGGGCGGGGCGCGACGAGCGAACCGCGCCGGCCCGCCCTCCTTCTTCCTCTGCCTGCGCGCCTTTTTCCTTCCCTGCCTGCGGCCCCATTAGTTTTGCTATGTATAGTTATTCATGCCCCTCCTTGGGGTTGTTTGGCAACGCTTCTGTTATTAACCCCTTTGGACATTTACTATGTGGTCTGATTGCTGTGTTTTGTTTGTGTGTTCCAGGTGGACCATTGTTCCTATTAAAGGGGGGTTCTCCCGGTCCTAGGGTCCCTGGTTAAATTTAGGGGTCTGTAAATTCCTCCCACGCGGGACTTAAAGGGGCATCCCGGGTTGCATTACTGCGTAATTCCCTCGGGGCATTGTGCATATTTATAAAAAATCACCATATGGAGGCTTCCCCGGATACTGGGCGTGTGCCCCCCTCCGGGCAATCCAGGCTGTGTTTGGGGTGTGGGGTATCCCTTTTGGGGGATGATGTATTTCTTTGTGTACCCTGTGCGCAACGGTCTATTACGCGGCAGTCCGGACCTCAGGCGTCTGGTTCTGCTCCGCCAGTCTCCTCTCCATCTCCCCCTCACTTGACACGTACCCCATGTGATGTGGTCATTGGCGGGGAGTCACAATCTGAGGTCTATTCCAGATTGGCCAATCTTGAAAAATTGTTTTCCAGTGCTGTTGCCAAAAAGGCCACGGCAAAGCAAAAACATTTGTATACAGCCAAGCAGGCCTTTGATATGGAGGAGTTTGACTCCCTGGATTGGTCTGATTGTTCCCCGCTTGAGGAAGGGGAGCTGTTTGAGGAGTCTGAGGGCTCCGATGGCCAGCAGTTTGTGGGTGCTGATAACGAGCAGGGCCAGAGGGATTCCTTGGATACCTCTAGGGTCCTGGCTCATATGTTTGAGGTCTTGGCTATTTCCCCCCCCTGAGGCGGCTCCTCCGCTGCAGGGGGAGTTCTTTGAGGTGACCAAGCCGCACTTGGAATTTCCTTATCAAAAGCATTTTGATGGTATCATTCTCAAGGAAGGAGAGGCCGACTCGGCTTCCGGGTGTCCCTCCGGGTTGGTGGACGCGGTGAAGCACTGGTCGTCCCCCCCCCCCCCCCCCAAGGTGGATGCTCCTGTTTTGGGGTTGTCCAGCTCCTCAATCCTGCATTCTCCGGAGGGAGGTAAGTTACCTCAGCGTAAGAAGCAGCGTCGCCCCTTTCGTGGGGCGGCTTCCTTCACTCAGTCCTTTCGTGGAGCTAGAGTTGGCAGGGGTTTGGCTTTCCCCTCGTCCAGAGGTGATTCCTAGTCCAGGGGCAGGGGTCGGGCCCATCCAGGACACAGTTGGGGCTCTAAGCCTAAAGCCGCTGCCAAACCAGCTCAGCAATGAGGGGGCGCCCTCAGCCTTGCGGGTGGGGGGACGGCTGCAACTCTTTTCCCGAGTCTGGGTCCAAGAGGTCTCGGACAGGTGGATTCAGGAAGTGGTGTCTTCCGGTTACAAGCTGGAGTTCGAGTTCCGGCCCCCAACCAGATTCTTCAGGTCTCGGGTGCCGTCAGATCCTCTGGCCGCTCAGGGGCTTCGGGCGGCAGTAGCAAGTCTCTTGGACATGGCTGTCATCTGTCCGGAGCCCCCCTCAGACCGGGGCCTGGGCTTCTATTCCAATTTGTTCATGGTGCCCAAGAAGGACGGATCCATTCCGTCCCATTCTGGATCTGAAGTTGCTCAACAGGTTCGTCCGTCCCCGGAAGTTCCGTATGGAAACTCTGCATTCAGCCATCCACTCACTTCGTCAGGGGGACTTCATGTCGTCCATAGACATCAAGGATGCTTACCTGCATATTCCAATATTTCCGGCACACCAGAGATTTATCAGGTTTGTCGTGGAAAATCAACATTTTCAGTTTGTGGCTCTTCCGTTTGGCCTTACCTCGGCTCCAAGGGTTTTCACCAAGGTGTTGGCAGGAGTGATGGCCATCCTCAGAGCCAGGGGTATCCGCATCGTGCCATATCTGGACGATCTTCTCATCATGGCGTCTTCCCTCAGTCAGGCACAGCTGGATACCAGGACCGTGGTGTCCACTCTGGAGAGTTTCGGTTGGGTGATCAACTATCCCAAGTCCTGCCTCTCTCCCTCCAGGGTGGTGAAGTTCCTGGGAATGTCTCTGGATACTTCTCAGGCCAGGGTGTTCCTCCCCCGGGCCAAGGCTCTTCTGATTCAGGAATTGACTCAGCGTCTCCTATCTATGCCCGTCCATCCGGCTGGGGATGCGACTGGTGGGATTGATGGTGGCATCGTTTGAGGCGGTTTCCTTTGCCCAGTTTCACACAAGGGCGCTCCAGCTCCATCTCTTGGCGGCCTGGGACGGGTCCCCGCTGTCATTGGATCAGTCTTTTCTAATGTCCCCCCGGGTGCGGCGTTCCCTTTGGTGGTGGCTGAAACCAAGCAATCTGATGATGGGCAGGTCCTTTCTGACCCCTCGTTGGGAGACGGTCACCACGGATGCCAGCCTGTCAGGTTGGGGGGATTTTGGAAGGATCTTCAGTTTCAGGGGCTGTGGGGGCCTCTGGAGGCTCACAATCCCATCAATGTTCTGGAGTTGAGAGCCATCAGGTTGGTTCTGGCTCACTTGACTCATCGGTTGCGGGACTACCGGTTCAAGTTCGGTCGGACAATCGGACGGCGGTTGCCTACATCAATCACCAGGGGGGGACTCGCAGCAGGCGTGCCCTCAGGGAAGTGTCTTTGATCCTGGATTGGGCAGAGGGCAATGTCCCATGCATCTCGGCAGTGTACATTCCGGGAGTGGAGAACACGGAGGCGGACTCCCTGAACAGGGGGTCATCTCGCCGGGGGGAATGGTCGCTCAGCCCCAAGGTGTTTTGGTCGTTTTGCCACCGGTGGGGGACTCCGGAGGTGGACCTCTTTGCCTCTCGTCACAATCACAAGCTTCCAGCATTTGTGTCTCTCTCACGGGATCCGCTGGGTCTGGCAGCGGATGCCATGTCTCTGAACTGGAGGGATCTGGGGTTTCTATATCTGTTCCCTCCGTTTCCCATGGTGGGCAAAGTGGTGCACAAGCTGGCCCTAGAGGGCGCGTCAGCAATCTTGGTGGCTCCAAGGTGGCCAAGACAGATTTGGTTCGCAGACGTGTTAAGGTTTGCAGAGGATCAGTTAGTTCTGCCCCTTCTGCCGGATCTACTCACTCAGGGTCCACTGCTCTACCCCAATTTACCAACGCTGGCTTTGACGGCATGGCTGCTGAAACCTCCATCTTGAAGGAGGAAGGTCTTTCTGATGCTGTCATTCAGACTCTGGTTAGGGCTAGAAAGTGGTCTTCCTCTGCCATCTACTATAGGATTTGGAGGTCTTATATTGATTGGTGTGAGATCAGGGCCTTGTTTCTATCCCTAGGGTATTGGAATTCCTGCAACATGGTCTGGACCTAGGTTTGCAGCTTAGTACGCTAAAAGGGCATGTTTCTGCCCTGGCGGTTTTCTTTCAAAAGTCTTTTGCTCTTCATCCTCTGGTTAGGACCTTTTTCCAGGGGGTTACACATGTGCGGCCTCCTAGGAAGCCTTTGCTCCCAGTTTTGGGATTTGAATTTGGTTCTTTCTGCATTGCAGGGTCCTCCTTTTGAACCTTTGCAGGATATTGCACTTTCTACGCTTACTCAGAAGGTTGTTTTTCTGGTTGCCATCACTTCCATTTGGCGTGTATCGGAGTTGGCGTCCTTGTCCATTAAGGCCCCTTACTTTGAGAGGCATCAGGACAAGGTTGTTTTCCGCTTCAAGCCAGATTTCCTTCCTAAGATGGTCTCTGCTTTTCATCTTAATCAGGACATTGTTCTACCCTCCTTGTTTCCTAAGCCTAGCAATGACAAGGAGAGGGTTTTGCATTCTTTGGATGTGGTTCGCTCTGTGAAGTACTATTTGGTGGCTACTTCCTCTTTTCGTAGGACTGACGCCCTTTTTGTGGTGCCCTCTGGGCCTAGGAAGGGTTTGGCTCCCGCCAAGTCTTCCATTAGTAAATGGGCTCGCCAGGCCATTGTTGGGGCCTATTCTGCCAAGGGGAAGATTCCCCCTTTTTGTGTTACTGCTCATTCTACTCGTGCTGTTGGGGCATCCTGGGCTTAAGGCTGTAAGGCTGGTACTTGGTCTTCGGTTCACACTTTTTCCAGGTTTTACAAGGTTGATGTTCGGGCCTCAGCGGATGCTGTTTTTGGCCGCAAGGTTCTGCAAGCTGCAGTGGTTTAAGTTTGTGCCTTGTTGCCTTGTTTTTAGATCCCCACCCTTTCTGGACACTGCTATTGGATGTCCCACGTGTAATGAATGTCTTGAAGCGGGGTGTGTGACATACTTAGAATAATACCATTTTGTGATTACTCACCTGTAAAATGGGTATTATAAGTATGTCACACACCCTGCTTCACCCTGCCCTTTGGTATTCTGGATCCTTTATATGGTGAACCTTTGTTAGTTTTAATTGGCTTTCCTGGTCCCTTTACCTTACTGCTATCTTTATACTGGGGAATGAGTGGGAGGTCCCAGGTATTTATGGACCGGGAGGGTCTTACTTTTTTTATTGACATCTCTGCAAGATCGCCATCTACAGGTCAGTATACCCACATGTAATGAATGTCTTGAAGCGGGGTGTGTGACATACTTATAATACCCATTTTACAGGTGACTAATCACAAAATGGTATTTTTACTGTCTGAGCATTGAGAATTTCACCCAAATGCCTAAATTATAATTCTGGACAGTGGCTACAGAGATCTCATAAACGTCAATAAATTTAGAAGATATCCTTGTGTATTCTTCTAAAAGGGTAAATGTTTTAGTATCAAACACCCTGCTTTATTGTTTATGTAAAATACGTGAGAACGTTTTTTGTACCTTAGTTTTGTGGTTTACCTTTATCAAAGCAAACCTAATTCAAACCTAGAATCTATAAGACTCTAGGTCTGGTTTGACCTCCACTCCTGGGCCATGATTTGATGATTTCACCCCGTCAGCTACCCATAATTCTTACCCAGCCAACAAGCTCACAGCACATGCGCCAGCAGCATCTCCCTCATCTTTCTCTGGCTGTGCATTTGTAATTGTATGGTTGGCATGGCCACACAAAGCATAGAGATGCAGGGGGTGACGTGCCCTGATTGCAAGTGTGGCTAAGATTCAGTTCACCTTTTCTAGCTACACATTAATATGTGTAGCTGTAAAAGCTGATTGGAAGAGAGCTGTGCCTGCACTGTGGGAACGCCTGCAAGAAATGTTTTACAGCCGATCAACAGAGTGCTGTGCAGAGAGACATTCCAAACCGGGATGCCCCAGGTGAACTGACCAAAACCCAGGAAAGTTGACCTCAAAGCCACATAAATAAGGACCATGTGGGTTATTTAGCCTACCTGATTGCACCCATAGCCAATGCAATCAGCTGTGGGCTTAACTGAACAAAATACCAAATGGTGTCAATTATATAATCTGAGCAATCTGGATAAGACATAGTTACATAGTTAATTTGGTTGAAAAAAAGACCTACGTCCATCAAGTTCAACCAAGAGTGTGACATAATTGAAAAATATAACATTTTATTTTATATTTCACTTGTTACTTATAGATGTACTGTTCAATGGAATTTATTCCAAGAAGAAAGACACCAAGTTATTGTTTCGTTGAATGAGGCTGAGAAAAAGTTGTCCAAGTTTTCTGTGATTAAAGACCCCTCTTTGGCCAAAGCAAAGGAGACGTTTCTGGCTCACAAGGTAACTTAGTATTGCTGGAACTGACAATCAGATTTAAATGAAAACTCCCTTTTTGTCTTTTTGTCAAGTTCTTTGGTGTTCTGCCTTATTGTTTTCCTCTCCTGGAATGTAAAAAAATCAGTATACTGTTTCCAAATGTCTTTTATTCCTGTGGCTCTGTGTTTCTAAAGAGGGAACAGCTTCCCTGGCTTGAGTAAAGCCCTTAGTATACTGTAGTTTCTGACTACAAATCCTAGAATCCTTCCACTGTAATAGGCAAGCTCATCGGCAGCTTTATCAAAATCAAGCAGCCCTGTAGCTTTCTCCTGGGGCAATCGGTATTGATCTTGCAATATGCCCATGGAAATGAGTGCAGAAAATCCCCTATTCTATATAAACCCCTCCTCACCCACCCTGGTTTAAAATCGGGATCTCCAAAAACAGGGGTCAATGGGGAACTCTGACCCAGCGGGTGCATTCCTACGAGCCTCTTTTAGCTTCTTAGATAAGGGAGGATCATTTAATCTATACAATTCATACAGGTTGGAAGATAACCTAATACCCAAATATATTAGGTCGGGTGAAACCAATTGAATTCCTAATAATTTCCATATTATATCCCTTACTTCTGGGGCTAGCTCAATATCACGTGCCGATGACTTGGTCCTGTTTATCCTCAGCCCCGAAATCTTAGAGAACTGTTCCAAAACCTCCATAATAGCTGGAAGTCATTCTTCAAGGCTTGTTACAAACAGGAGTAAATCGTCGGCAAACAATACACATTTATGTTCTAGATCTGCACATTACTTCCTTAAAGATTGAAAGAGCCTGTAATCTCTCGGCTAACTGCTTCATGGCCAATACAAATAAAGAGGGGGATTTAGGGCAACTCTGTCTTGTCCCACAATTGATGTACAAAGGCCTTGTGCTGTGCCCACTAATTGACACTACCACTACAGACCTAAAAACTGTCCAAAACATTTAGAACAAAGTCCATTTCCTGAAGCACAGCCTCAACATATTCTCATGATAGAGTATCAAAGACAAAGGCAGGCATACTTGCTCCCCCCCAGGGCATCCAGATTCAGGATGCTCCGCTGTGTCAGACCCCCCCAGGTCGCCTGAAAACTCTCCTTCTTTCCCTGTCCAACGGTGCATACAAGAGCAGCAGCTGCATCCCCGATATCCCTTTAGCAGGGTGCGTGCCCATGCCAGGCATTTGACCCTGTTAAAGGGTAGGGGGGGATGCGGCCACCAGAGTGCTTGGATTTGCTCGCCTCGCCTTAGATGAGCTCCCAAGGGTCGGGAATGGATCCGAGCGTGTTGACTGGATGAGAGGCTGCACTGTAGGACCGAGGAAGGGTCAAGATTGTGCGACCTGGGGGGGGTTTCGCATCCCAGACGGGGTGCCTGGGGGGGGGGGGGGCAAGGACCAAAACCTAGGATAGTCAAAATCCTGGCTTTTGGTCCACTTTAAAAGAGAGGTAACGTTAGTTCTGGTTTGATCGGATTCCTGCCTCCCAGGGATAAAGCCCACCTGGTCCAAATGCATCAACTCCACCAAAAACATATTAAGCCTGCTGGCCAATATCTTGATGAGTACCTTGATATCTTTGTTTATCATACAGATTGAGCAATAACTAATGCAATCTGTGGGATCCTTCCCTTTCTTAGCTATCACCACTATACTGGCCATCAGAGCCTCCAGAGGAATAGTTGCTCCGTTTTTGATGTTATTATACCACATCGCCATTAAGATTTTCCAAAATTGTTTGTAAGAGAGGCTGGAGAACCCATCCACACCAGGTGCCTTTGGCAGAGCCATCTTACAGACCTGTCTGACTCCTCCTCTGATATGACCCTCTCCATTACTCCCCTCTGGGAGCCAGTTGGTACTTTAGATCATTAGATAACAGAAAATAGAAAATGTTACTTGATGAGTAAAGTTTGGGAACCCCTGGTATAGTAATATAGTAGCATGTTGGGGTCAAGCTGCAGCTTCCCAGCATACCACATGATAGGGTCACCTGAGGCTATGTGAGGCAGCAGCCACAGCCAGTACTGCAGAGGGGGCTGCAATTGCTGGACCTGTTTTATTTTTTTTTCTTCTTATGCTTTTTGCTATCTTATTAGTTGTTCATTGGAGATCAGGGACCACGATCATGTTTAAGTCAATCATTGGTGGCTCAGCGGCTTAAGCCATGCTCCCTACCCAACCCGCTGCTCTATTGATGAGTAGAGCTGTATGTCCATGGGGGGGGGGGGCTTTTTCAGTTTGCCTCACGCAGCAGAGAAGCTAGGTTAACCCTTGTGTCTGGTGTATTAATTAGAGTAAAAATGACAGATGTTTAGGTATGTCATGAATATAGTAATGAGTTGACTTGATTTGTATTGATTTGAGTTGTATTGATTTCTTTCTTAGGAACTGGTAACCTTGGTAAATTCTTTCTATGAGACAATTACAGCTCTTGAGGAGAAGGCATCAGCAATGGAAAAAATAGGAAATAATTCCAGCAAAGCCACTATCAACAAGTCCATGACAACAGTATGGCAGAGATGGACAAGGCTTCGCAATACAGCACATGAACAGGAAAAGATACTGAAGGAGGCTGTGCAGGAATGGCAGGTGCTCAGTGATAAGGTACCATCTGTTTTCAAAACTGCTGTCTACAATCCCACACAATCAACACAGATATTCAAATGTTATTTTAAAGTGAACCAAAGCCCAGGCTTTTGACTATCCTGGGTTTTGGTCCTTGGCCCCGGGACACCCCAATTGGGGATTCTCTGCTGTGTAAACCCCCCCAGATCGCCGGAACTAAATCCCCTTTCCCTGGTTCTTTGGAGCATGAGTGGCATCCTGTTCAGCACCCTCGGATCTGCTCCTGCCCACTTGTGTAAGGATCATCAAAGACTCTGCTCCAGCCAAGTCTAGCTGAGCCCTGACGAATGGACATGAGTGTTCCGACGGCTGCATCCCCGCTACTCTCTAATATGGAGTGTACCCACACTGGCCATTTACAAATGCCTGGCGCGAGCGAGTGCCCTGCTAGAGGTATAGCAGGGAGTGGCTTCTCACGCATCTGCTGTTAGATCGGTGAGAAGGTGCATTTACTAGGCGACCTGGGGTTTTTTACACAGCAGGGCATCCCAAATCTGGATTCCCGGGGGGGGGGGGGGGCGAATATGCCTGCCCTGGAGTCTGACACCAGGGTGATTTTGGTCCACTTTAATGTGTAAAAACCAAATACACCCCTTTCCATTGCAATGAATGGAGGTGGGCATGCCAGCAATCAGGTAAGATACTACACGTACTGGGAGTGATGGGCTGCATGCACTAAAAGGTGAGTATATCGTTTTTATATAATCTGACTGAAAGTTGTCTTTAATGCCCTAATATGTCTCCAGTGCCAGATTTCTGGGCTTTACAGTAGTGGTACCTCTCCTTTTACTTTGAGCTAATGGTGCTGCCTTTAACTTGGTCATGGTCGATCTCCCCAGTTAAGTGGATCAAGTTGGATAAGAAAGCACAGCACAGTTAGAGGATTATAAAAATCCTCTTCTGTCTACCACCTACCCTATGATATATTAACCTTTGATATGATTATATTTAAAAAAAATAACACCGTACATGTTTTTCAGATTCAGGAATCCACCTTAGCCATTGATCAGTTACAGGAATGTGTCCCAGAAAGCTGCATAGAAAAGGTTACAAAGACTGAACTAATTGAGCTACTGGAGAACCATGAGAACTTTTCCTATGAGTTAGAGAAGAAGTTCTCTGCTGTCAGCCGCCTGAAACAACACGCTTTAAATGGTGTCCTGAGAAATATTTCAACTGAGTCTGCTACTTTGGAGGACATTCCAATCATTCAAGAAATAAAAGCTATGCTTGACAAATGCTTAAAGTAAGAAAACTTTACTAAAAACTGTGATGATAGAATATAGATATTCATGAAAAATTATACAGACCATAGCCTTTCATCATATGCAGTAGCCACCAAACGTTACTACACTATGCTTCACTAAAATCTGCACTACACTTAGGTACACTACATCTTATTATTTCAATTCCATGTCGGCCACACAAATTTCAACACCATGGGGTTGATTCAGCACCCTAAGTACAAAGTGCACTTTTTACTCCTGATATTGAATCACAAGTGCTGCAATCTGTGGGGGCCTAAAACTGGACTTACCTACAGTATGAAACAGTTTTTTGGATAAAAAAATTACCACTGGAATTTCAATAAAGTCACATTATTTTATTATGCTTAAAGTATGCAACAAAAAGTAAAGAAGAGCAGAAAACTTGTGAAACAAGAACTAAAGGAACGTGCGGATGTGGAGAGAGAGCTAAATATGGTGAAAGTCTGGATCAAGGATTCGCACAACAGGTTGTTGAATTCTGCATCAATACCTGATATGCAACTGGAAGAATGGCAGGTATGTTATTGTGGACATAAGGTTTTAATGATGTGTAGCGTTAGCCCTTGTTTTCATCTATCTGTAGTCAAAACTGTCTGCCAAATGTGTAGGTGACAGCTTTAAAAAGGCAGGAGAAGCCCTATTATAGCATGGACCGTTCTTGGTGTTGGTCTGAAAGAGAACATTTGCTGCATTTTCTAGTTTGCTATCCTTTAACCCCTTATATGACAGCCACGTAAAATTCATGTGGCTTCATCTCCGACCGTTAAGTGCCAGAACTGTAAGTTCCACATAGCTGGCATTTTCTCCTAGTTGGATCACTAAATCCAAAAAAAGTGCACCTCTGTCCAGGTTCCAGTGCCAGCAGTCTCATTATTCCAACCCCCCAAGGAGGGCCTCCACTTTTATGTCAGTCTCTGCCTCGTGTATGGCTTGTCATCTTGCTCACCACCCCAGGGAGGGGCCTTTTATATCGATGAGTGAGTTGAGGACAGCTCAATCCACTGGTATTAAAGACCCCTGCCTGCAGAAGGAGTAAGTGGCGAAACACGGAATAAGTGTCGGAAGACGGTAGCTGGGCAAAGAACACAGACGGCGTGGGACAGCATATTGGGGGAGAGGGGTTTGTCTACTGTGGTAATTCAGTCCTTGATTCGAGCACGGAAACAGTCATCCCCAAGAATTTACTACAGGACTTGGAGGGCCTTCGTGTCTTTTGGCGTTCCTCCAGCAAGGCCTGCACGCTGGCCTACTGCCCAGTAACCTTAGGGGCCAGCTCTTGGCTTTGTCCATTTTTTCGAATGGACGATTACGTAGCATAGGTTAATCTGCATTTAAATGCAGGGTGCTGTGCATGTTCGGCCTCTGCAGTGGCCGGTAATCCTGCCCTGGGATCTCAATATGGTCCTATCAACACTTCAGAGGCCCCCCATTGAACCCACGGCGGAGACATCCCTGACGACGCTAACATTGAAGGTGGCTTTTTTTGTGGCGATCTCCTCCATCTGATGGGCTTCGGAGCTGGCAACGCTTTCTATCAGATGACCCTTCTTAGTTCTGCAAGACAAAGTGGTGTTTCATGTAAAGCAGGATTTTTTGCCCAAGGTGGTCTCTCCCTTCCATCTTAATCAAGAGATAGGGCTACCCTCCTTGTGCCCATGCCGCATGCACCATAAGGAGCGACTCCTGCGTTCCCTCAATGAGGTCAGGGTATTAAAGTAATACTCGAGAGGTATGTAAGACGAATGTCTTGTTTGTGATCCCGGAAGGAACTGGTGGCTGCCAGGTCCATTCTTAGCAGATGGATCAGGCAGATGGTCATAAAAGCTTACATCTGCGGGGGAAGGAGGCACTCTTCTAGGTCACCGCTCACTCCACCAGGGCCTTTGCCGTGTCATAGGTTTCCAACACCAGGCGTAGGCAGAACAGGTCTGCTAGGAGATGACCTGCTCGTCTCTCCACACTTTCAATTTAAAAACAAAAAAATGTTTAGGACAGTGCCAAATGTAGCCCGAAGCAATGGTGTAACAATTGCCTTTGCCTGTTGTATCTCTTTAATGTAATTTTCTTTAATATGATTTTCTTGAATTTTTTCTTAATTACAAAAAAACTACATTTAAAAATAGATTTTTATTTTTTTTATATTTTTTCCCACATATTTTACGCCAAAAAGCACTGAAAAAATTACAAGTAAGACATTGTTTATACCAAGGAGGCATCAACGTGACCACGAGGGGTTGTCCATTCCTAGTCCTTCCGGGTCCATGGCATGCCTACAGGCAACTGGGGAGGGGGGCAGCGATCGCAAAAGCAGGATACCAATACAGAGATCTGTGTGTTGGTTTTAAAGGTGCATTTTAGCATGCAAAAAAAAAAAAAAAAAGCAACTACAGGTATCTTTACTGTAAACATTTTCTTTGACAAAGTAGTTGGATTATGTCAAAGAAAGGCAAGAGGTATATATATATTTACATCCCTCTATAGTACATACTGTTATGCTTATGAACTTTTTTTTCTCAGCTTCTGCAGGAAGACTGGAAATCTCATTACCAAAAGGTGGAAAAGATGTCTGCAGTTCAACAACATAAATATTTGGAAATGTATGCCATTCTGCCATCTGAACTCTCTTTATTATTTGCGGAGGTGTCTTTATCACTGGCAAATGTTAATGAGCAGGTAATTCATTGTCCTGTTCATATATATGGCAATATATTTGGTAGATTAACAGAGTATACGGTAACCCTTTTGTTGCCAATCACGGAACACCTACGTGCTCGCTTGGCCAGACGTTACATGCCAAGCGTGTAGGTGTTATGTGCTTTATTTTCCTAGCTAGTTTAGTAAAAAATGTAAAAAAGATTTTATCTGACCCCTCGTTCGATCGGCCCGGGTCTCCTCTTCACCCTGGGAGCATCCAATCCCCCCCCCCCCCAAGGCTCTTCTGACTTGTTGTTCCTGAAATATCCTGCTGCCGCTGACAGCTGTAGAAAAATAAAAACATTTGACATTTACTCACCTGCGGCCACAATCCCTCCCGTCTGGTCTCCTCTTGACTGTGGGGGGGGGGGGGGGGGGGGGGTTCTCTGATCGCCCCCGGGCTCTTTTGTGGTGAGGAGAGGGTTGGCGGTTGCTGGGCGGGGTGGATGACGTCACCCAGCAGCCAGCGTTTCTCTTCCGTCCTGAGAAGCTCAGTTGCTCCAAGTGTTCGGAGGAGGAAGGCTGGAGGGGCGAGAGGGCTGTGATCTCTTGCCCCCCCCCAGCCCTCCTCCACCGATCACCCGGCAGCTGTCATCAGAGATAATCACCGGAGAACAGCAGAGGATCGGAGGTGAGTAGAGAAAAAAATAAACAAATGTCATTTTCTCTTCCATTTTACTTCAGGCCATCAGAGTAATTCAGAGACGAATGGGTTAACCTCTCCTGAAGGGCGTGGACTGAAAGAACAAAGGCGTGTCTCCACCTCCCGGTCCTATATCCTCCTGGCTGACTTCCTTCACTACAGTTTTCTTTCTTGCAGTTATAACTGGACTGCAAGGGTGTATCTGAACTCCTCTCCCCTTTTACTTTTTATTTTTAAAGGAATTATGCCTTGGAAGCGGGGGTATTGGAAACCTGAAATCCTGGGCCTTTATACTCCTCTGATCTGAATGGACTCACTTTGCCTTCGCAGCTAAGCTGCATTTGGATCAGGATGGTAAGGGAAAGCGCCAGGGTCTTGGGACGCTTTGGGGTGTCACCTTTTTGTTTTTTAAAAAAGAGCTGACACTTCTGTGCTGAGAATTCCACCACAGGAAAAAGCAGGGACGTAGACTAGTATTATTTTCACCATGACAAAGGCATCTGGGGTAATTGGATCTGGCCGTTTAGCAGATATATTCACCCTATGTCCAGTATGCAAACAGGCACTGAACGAGGATAGCACGGTGTGTGCAGGGTTATGCTACTGTAGTAGTTGATTAGTGGATATGGAAGACAGTTGTCTCCTCCTTGCAAGGGTCTGACCCTTGTCGCCGCTTTCCTCTTAGCATTAAAAACCCCCCTTGGCAACCTTCAAGCAGACCTAAAGTTTTAGTGAGTCGTACTGGCTACTAAGAGGGTTTTTTGAAAAAAAAAAAAATGAGTTTTTGAAGAACATATTGTGGCTGCCATAGTCTCCGTCTGATTCTTTAAACTCTGTCTGCAACCCTCAAGTGGTCCTAAACTTTTAGAGAGTCATTTAGAAGTATCTGCTACTAAAAAGATTTTTAAAGAAAAGATTTTTTCCTCTGAGTTGAAGAGGATATTGTGGCTGCCATAGTCTCCCAGGAAGTTATCCTTTGGGAGGATTCATCCAAAAGACTCGGATTCAAAGTCCTCTACACAAGTGGGCACTCAGTTAAGGAGAAGATGGATGGATGGCTTGATTAAGGCAGAAGTCAGGTAGTCTTCCAACCATTCCTGAAGTACTAGATACTATGTATCCCTTTCCCCTGGATCAGATTGAATTATGGTCTTACTCTCCTGTGGTGGACGCTCTGGTTCCAGGTCTTTTTAAGATTTTGGTTATGTCATCCTCTGATAGTGCTTCTCCAAAGGATCCAGTGCATAAGTGCATGGATCAGGTGGCATGTCATGCTTATTCTATTATGGGGTCGACCTTGCGGTCCTGCCTGTGCTACATCCATAGCATTTTTGGGGAGCAGGAGGTTAAAACAATTTGATTCTAAGACTTGTATGGGTCGCTCATGTAAGTCAGGCTCCCAGTTGATTAAAACCAGTTTGGCTACAACAGATATGTGATCTTGGCTATGGAGGATGGATCTAGTTAAGGGCCAGAGGCCTAGCTCTGGTGGTAGCCTTAAGGCGTGCTTTATGGCTTAAGCAATAGCCAGCTGACATCGGCTCTAAAAAGAATCTGACGGGACTCCTCTTTAAGGTGGGGCATCTGTTTGGGGAGTGCTTGGTTGACATGGTAAAGCATGCTACTGGTGGCAATCTACTTATCTTCCACAGAGGCCGAAGTCTAACACTGCTTTCCGCAGGGCCTCTAATCCTCCGGGGTTCCGGCTAGAGGTTAGAAGGCCCAAATTAAGGCAACATGTGTCTGGCAGAATAAAGTCAGACCCCCTTCATAGCCTGCATGAAGGGACGCCCCTGCTCTTGTAGGTGAAGGGAAAGCTTCTGCATTTTGCTCATATTTGGAGGCTTCATGTAAAAGATATTTGAATACAGGAAGTTGTATCCTGCAGTTACAAGATCAAACTAGGAGCCAGACCTCCTCTGAGACTCTCTTGCTCAGGGGTATCCCTAATTCTGCAGAAGCACTGAGATCTGCTGTATCTCGCCTTTTAGAGATTGGAGTTGTTTGATCCACAGTGATGTTACTCCAGCCAGGAGATTTTATAACCACAGTGTATATATACAGGATGCATACCTACATTGCAGTAGGTGGCTTAAATCTTCAGTTTGTGGCGCTACCCTTGGGTGTATCATCAGCACCAAGGGTGTTTACCAAGGTGTTGGCAGGTCTTCTCTAAGAAGTCAGGGTATATATATAATCCCTTATCTAGACTATCTGTTTATATGGGCCCCATCTTCTCAGGGGGCCCAGAAGGATACACAAACTGTCTGATTGACATTGGATAACTGACTATACAGTCGAATTCTTCTAAAGTCAAATATAATATCATACCTTCAAGAGTTATTTATTTTCTTTTAAAGTCATTAGACACGTCTGAGGCGAAATTGTTCATACACAGAAGTGATTTTTATTTCAGGCCAGGGTACAGGATCTCTTGTCTTGCCCTCACCCGACGATACGTCAAGGAATGTGTCTGTTGGGTCTGATGTTGATTGAGGCAGTACCTTTTGCACTGTTTAACTCCTGCAGATGGAATTGCTCACAATCTGATCGAGACACACTCTGGTATATATTAGTCACCATGGGGGTACCAGAAGCAGTAAAGCCCTCATGGAAATTAGCTGGTTTTTACTTTGGGCTGAGAAACGGGTTCCATGTGTATGTATGGCAGATATAGGTATGCCTCCTGAGTGGCTGGTTCTACTGCTTTTTAATTAAACTGGAGTGGAGGAAGTCAGCCTGGAGGATATAGACCCTGGGAGGTGGAGATACGCCACGCCCCACGGAGGCTATGTGGGCTTGTAGCCAGAAGGGCGGGGGACCGCCAAAGCTGGCCCTTGCTCCCTGTTCCTAAAAGCCCTGCACAGCAGGTCCCGGGCTGGTTATGCTGGGTAGGGGGGGGATCCATGAGATGTGGCGGGTGACTTGCCATTAGCTTCCCTGAAGGCCGGGGGGGGGGGCAGGAGGGACTGGACCCACGAAAGCTATGTGGGCTTGTAGTCGGCAGGGTGGTGGGCCACCACCGCTGGCCCCTGTGCACTGTTCTACAAGCCCTGCATAGCTGGTCCCAGTCTGGTTATGCTGAGTAAGGAGGACCCCATGTCATTTTTGGTGGCCCCCTCTTATGTTCTGTCGCCCAGCATCTATAAAATGTTTCCAGCAACACCAGAACAGAAGCCGGAGTCATTGGCAGAAAGGAGAGGAATGGGATGAGAGAAAGTAAAAAAAAAAAAAAAAAAAGAATAAAATATGTTTTTCTCACTGTGTGTGTTTATATTTAACCCATTGTAAACTGGTTAGGAGTCCCTTTAGACCCCTATACTAGTTCACAAAGCTTAGGGGCTAACAAGTCACCTGTGGCCAACGGGTGACTTGTTATTAACCCCAACCCCCCATTACCTTCCTCCCCAAAGCCAAGGAGGGGGCAGAATGGCCCAGGGTCCAATTTAGGCAGTGCATGCTTGTAGCCGGCATGGCCGGCTGGCCCCAAAGAAAGGGACTGCCAGTTTTTTTAACCCTTCATAGTGTAGATAGTAGTTATAATTGGGCTATCACATGCAATATGGTTTTATTTAAAATAAAGGCGACAATTTTCTAAAAAAATCATAAAAATACAAACAAGACATTTCATGTTAAAGCCTAAACTCTGCTGATATATATATATATATATATATATATATATATATATATATATATATATATATATATATATATATATATATATATATAGAGAGAGATATATAGAGATATAATGGAAATTCCTGCAAAAACCATGGTTAAAGTGGACCAACACCCAGGGGGGGTCGGCCCAGAAATCTATAAGATTCCCGGACCGATCAGATCCCTCCCCGCGGGGCATCCGAAATCGGGATGTCCCGCGGGGAGGAACCCCCCAGGAGGCCCACAAACCTTACCTTAGCCCCGTTCCATCGGCGCATGCGCCGATCGGGGTGCCCCACTGAAGTGGACCAAAACCCAGGATAGTCAAAATCCTGGGTGTTGGTCCACTTTAAACATGGCGCAAAATGGTGAAAAATGACCTGTCATCAGAAGGTGACAAAACTTCAAGTAGGCAGGCAATTAAAAATGGTTTTATTTAATAAAACAAATGTTTTATTCAAAATAAAGACGACAATTTTCTAAAAAATCATAAAAATACAAACAAGACATTTCATGTTAAAACCTAAACTCTGCTGATAAATATATATATATATATATATATATATATATATATATATATATATATAATGGAAATTCCTGCAAAAACCACGGTTAAACTTGGCGCAAAATGGTGAAAAATGACCTGTCATCAGAAGGTGACAAAACTTCAAGTAGGCAGGCAATTAAAAGGGTTAAAAGTAGCTATGCATGCTGGGTATTGTTCTATTCAGGGGACCTTGCACTTTCAAATATAGCTTGTTTTTTCTTATTTGCATATTGATATTTTAGGAAAATATGTTTTTATTCTTCCTTTTTTTACATTTTTGAGGGAAACCCTGTGCAACCTAAGAATTATTCAAGGGATTACTTCCAGAAAGATGAGCCCACTACAGCACACTGGGTACACTTAGAAAGCTTAAAGTGGACCAACACCCAGGATTTTGACTATCCTGGGTTTTGGTCCACTTCGGCGGGGCACCCCGATCGGGGGTGCCCCGCTGTGTGAAACCCCCCAGAAACCCCAAAAAACTCACCTCTCAACGCTCCCACATGAACGCCGCAGCCAATCCCCGCCAACGTCCTGGCGGGGATCAGGAACGTCCAAGCCGCTTCCGCCGCCGCCTCCTCCCGCGCGTCACTCTTGGCGCGCGCGCGCCCCCGCCGGCCATTCACGGCGCGCGCACGTCTGGAGGGGCGCGCGGGAGGCGGCGGAAGCGCCGGCGGATCAGGTAAGATGTTTTTGGGGTTTCTGGGGGGTTTCACCCAGCGGGACATCCCGATCTCGGATGTCCCGCGGGGTGGGAGGTGAACCGCCCGGGAATCTTATAGATTTCCGGGCCGATCACCCCTGGGTGTTGGTCCACTTTAACATGTGTACTTTCAGAGAATATATGGTTTAAGGGGGATATTCCAAAGGTAAAGGTTTGTTTTGGTTGAAAAAGCTCAAGGTGTGCCCTTTGTCTGCATAGCTGAGATTTTCAAGTAAAATTACAGTTACATGCATGCTTTAATTTGGGGAGTTTGGCAACTCTTCCCTTGACAGGATCTATGCATGTTTCATATTGTTCTGTTCGGGGTGCCTTGCTTTTTTAGCTTTACCTTGTTTTTTCTTGTTTGCATATAGTTTTTTTCAGGGCTTTTGATTGTTCCTTTTTATTCTTTTTTTTTTAGGGAATCTCTGAGCAACCAAAGAATTAATTGATGGATTACTTCCAGAAAACTACACCCACATCAACAAGCCTGGTACTCCTAGAAAGCTTGAGGCGTTTACTTCCAGGGAATATATCGTTTGTGTGGGGAATTTAAAATATATAGGGTTGTTTTTCTTGAAAAACTGCAAGGTGCACATAGCGCATAGCATATTCACAGTCGCTGCAGGTATAGATCCTTCCCAAATACAAGGTAGTTGTGAATTAGAATTACATTTATCATATGGTTCATTGGTTCTGTTTTCAGGTTCTAACTTTGTAAATGCACCTGGCATGCAACTATTCTATTCTTGTGGGGAATGTTTGTATATAAGGATACCAAATCCATTTTAGAAGATTTTCTATCCAACAAGATATTTTCTGTTAATGTGCCAATACCCAAAACAATAGGCCTCCCAGGGTTGCCATCTTTGTGGATCTTGGCGACCCTGGGATCCTCAGGAATAAGTGGGTTTTACCTGACTCTGGATGCTGATTGGAAAAGATCTTGACCATTTCCCCAAGCTTTTTCATCTATGCTCCTGTGGGGTCACCTTCCAGTTTAAAGTAGTGGTCGGGGTTGTTCAGCTGTCTCTTGTTTGCTACCTGTATATAGTCAGTGGTGTTCATAATGACAACTGCAGGTTTGTTTATTATTATGCCCTGGTTTTCTCTCAGTTATCAAATTGTACTTGTTTCCTTTAGGGTTAGGTTGTATACCTGCAGCTTTTGTTTGTCCAAAGTTTCCTTTTTCACATTGTTTCTAAAACATTCAATGTGTTTTCCAATGTTAAATTTGTTCCAGGACTTGGAGTGAACACATTAATGTTTTAGTGAGGTTGTAACCTGATTTGCTACAGCACGTGTGCTGTGCTGTGGGTTCAATGAAATATTCCCTTAGCCTTAGTTTACTCCTTGCAGTTTTTTACATCCTCAGTAGGTTTTTCAGGGTGGAAGGACATACCTTTTGGGGCAGATGGAATCTCATGTTTATCACGTTTGTAAGCAGAGAGGCTCACCACTCAGCTCTATTTAACTGTGTTTTAGTTCTGTTTTGTTTTTGATTAGCAAGCTCTGAAGTTTGGTTTGATAAAGTTGGAGTTTGTTTTTTTTTTTTTTCTCTTGTGTGTCCTTCACCAGTGGGTGCTTAAGAGCTCCAGTTTCCCTCTGCATTATTCTCCTGTTCTGGATTTGAATCATGTTGTTCCTCAGTCTTTCGGAGGTTTTGATACACAATTGTTTTGCAAATTGGCTGTTGTATATGTATAGAGGTGGGTTGTAAATCATACCTCAACCTTTTGGATAAGTCACACCTCCTTGCATTTTGTAAGAAAGTAGATTACACATTGAAACTGTATCCATAAGCTGGATTTTAAATTCCATTTTGGGTGGTACATTGCAGAATCTCCAGAGTTGCAAACAGTATTAGACTTGAAGGAAAACTCTTTTTGTCAGGTTTTTGATGTTCTGCTATATGGTTTCCTCTTTTAGGATATAAAATAAACATTTGTGTTGGGATTGCTATTTACTTATCAGCATTTTGTTTCCACGTTTTTTATATTCCTGTGGCTCTGTGTTGCTAAAGTGATATCGGCTTATATGGCTTTAAATAAAGCCCTTAGAATAGTCTCCGACTACATATCCAGAATCCTTTCACTGTAACAGGTGAGCTTATCAACAACTCCAAGCAGCAGTGATGCCCTCCTCATGTAATAATGCTGCCAGTAAACCTTTTGTGCACAAGATTGTTATCCCTGCATCTGAAGAGGATGAATTGGAGGAGAAGCTCTATGTTGCCTTTAGCCAATCTGATGATTAGCAAGCCAGAGTCAGGACACACAATAATGGAATCTTTTAAAAATGCCATTGAAAGTGGAATCACCCAGGAAATATTCCCAATTCCACCCCTCCTGTCCTTCATGTACCTCACTCTGCTTATGGAGCATAAACTCCCACCAATTCAGCATCAAGAATGCTGGGACAGGTCTGCCAGTGAATGCACATTTTTCCAGGAGGGATCTCAATCAATTGATGACCCTAAGGTAACATATATAAGGGGATATTTTAAAGTGTAGATAGACAGGAAAATAGGG
This sequence comes from Gastrophryne carolinensis, assembly GCA_027917425.1. NCBI lineage: Eukaryota > Metazoa > Chordata > Amphibia > Anura > Microhylidae > Gastrophryne > Gastrophryne carolinensis. Next base: position 344,389,853 of record CM051237.1, on the reverse strand, counting down.
GAATTCTTGGGCAAAAGTAAATCAGACTTAATAGTCACTACAGCTTCACGCCCCACTATATATAAGCAGTTAACTGCGGTGCCCATTCTTGTTTTGTCCTGACAAGAAACAGGCACCATCAAGAATGAATGTGGTCCCTTCAAGCCTGACTAATCTGAAATGTATGTTTTGGGTAATTGTAAGTTACTTGCTCTAAATGAGCCTCTTACATTCTTATGCTTTTTTTAAGCATAACTAGAACTAGGTATTTCCGAAAACTCATGTTAAAGTGGAAGTCCACTCATATGTATACTAGATATAGTAAATATGGTCAACTGTGCTTTTTGTTTTTGCAAAACATTTTGTGTACATGAAGGAAAGCTTAATTCTAATGCCTAAAGTTTATGCTGTAGATTCAAGTGAAGCAGAGTGAAGCACAGCAAAACCAGATACTAAATCAGAAGCTCATTCAGCAGGTTGCAGAAATTGAACAGGAGTTGAATATCATTTTGGATAAGCTGAAAGTCAAAGCAAATGATCGGTCTCAAGCTGAAAAGGATCACAAGGTACGTAGTGCCCATCCCACAGGTATATTCAAAACTGGGATGTGATGTAATGCCCATCCACCAGTTATATTCAAAACGGGAAGAAAAAACCTGCCGTCCCCCACTTAGCCCTGCCATGTCCTTTATATTAACCTATACATGACTGTAAATAATAACTCTCACACATATATAGAGATAGTAGTAATTTTAAATATGCATACAGTTAGATGTGAGGAGGGTTTTGAAGAAAATTAACGTACTGTACTATGCACAGCATTACAGGAGCAGTTATAGGACAGTTCCAAAGCAGTATTGCATGTATAGGGTCTAATGTATAGTTTTATCCTCATGTTTTTATGAATTTATCACAAGTTTTTTTTCTTAGGTGCACACATATCAAGGACACCTATATTGCACTAAGAGCACAAATGACGAGCAATATAGTCTTAGCCATGGTATGCAATATACTCAGAGAGCCAACAGAAATCGTTTTCAAACAAATCTTATACATAATACAATTTATATATATATATATTTAAAGTACATGAGTGCTTTACAAATCAATTCAAGTCAGTTATAGCAGGTTACGCTAGGTATAAAGATTGACCACATCCCAGTGCGGAGATTAAAATACAAATGAAAGGATGGTTAGGTTACCAAGCCGCATGTAAAAGTGCCAACGCCTGTTTCAGAGTAGCTATGCCTCCCATTTCCTGGGCTAGTATGCTCGAAGTCGATATCTAAATGCTGGTGTCTTATCAAAAGGCTACCATAAATTCTGAACGTTTTTAATGAGCTCTCCTATTACGTCAGTTAGCCATACACAAGACTACAGCCAGTTTACAAAACCAGAGGGCCCTTACAGGACACACCCATTCCAAGAAAGTCCACCTACCCCCATTACAACCAGAGGGCTACAGCAGGCATTAAATTGCCCACAAAGGTTTCCTACATTCTACATTACAAACGTGCAGAGGGCCCTGGCAGAGCTCTCCCAGTGTAAATATTTGTGCAGGTGCAGCCAGAGGATTGCCTACATAGGGTTTTATGGATTTTAAATGTAATGAAAACAGTGTGGCAGACCCTGGCAGGGTTTCCCCAGTCCAAAAAGTTGGCCTCTCCTGCCCAGATACAGCCAGAGGAACAATGTAGCCAGAACATTGCCCGCAAAGTGTTTGATAGATTTTACATTTGATGAAAGCAGGAAATCCAAGGTTAAGGTTATATCATTTATTGGCTAATTCAATAGATTGAAAATGCAAGCTTTCTAAGCATTTCAAGCTTCTTCTTCAGGGGTAATACATATCTGTAACTTAGACACACATTTATACAGGAAACTACAAAGCAGGCCTAATTGTTTTTCTACTGACACACATGAAAAATAAAAAAAGTCATAAAATCGTAAGCTCTGAGATAAGAATTCTTTTAATTGTGAACCTGAGCAGTCACTTTCTTAGTGCTTACCCCATCTGTCTGATGTATATGGCTGAGGGGCACTGCACACACATGTTTAGGTATACTACATTAAGGGATTTGCAGGTATAACTACCCTGCATTTTGTAATCTTGTTAAAAACCTGGTGTCTTTATACTGTCGACGATGTAGATGTGTGTGCATGTTTCCACACCTTTTCTGCAGGCCTGGCCATTTTTGTGCTGGGTCACTTAGGAAGCTCCTCACAGTTAATTTTCTGAGATTAGGAGGTTGTCTGTATGCCAACAGAGGCGGGTTTGGGAATATTCCCTTACGATTTTACGACCTCATGTGTCAGCAGGGCTGGCTGCAGGTTTATGTGGGCCCTTGGGCGGCATGGTCTCAGTGGGCCCCTTTGTGTTGAAGAGTCAAATCACATCACTGAAGGAATGTCTGGATGCTCATTTGGACCAAAACTCTAGTTTTGGTCTACTTTGAAGTGCACCAAACGCCTTTAAACCTGACCTCGGCGTCTAAATAAATCCAGATTCTCCTGATTTTGAATGCCCCTGTGTGTGACCCCCCCCCCCCCCCCCCCCGTTTGTTCATTACTTTCCTCGAACTGATGTGGGATTGCCAGTTTTAGTTAAGATGCCCTGTTGTGTGGGCACCAGCTGTGGCAGTGCCCTCCCAGTCTGCCGCGGGTCAAGCATTATAGCACTTCCCAAATGATGGTCCTCTCAGTGGGCCCCCCTTGGAGGGCAGGCCCCTGGCAGCTGCACCATCTTGCCGGGTGCTGACGCTGGCCCTGTGTGTCAGTATAAATACAATTGTGCATGCTTTGTAGTTTCCTGTATAAATTTAAGTCTGTTACATAGCCTTGGATTTCCTGCTTACATTGGTGGCTAACTCATTGCAATAACTTACTAATGCTAAATTTGATGCAGAAAGTGCAGAGGGCCCTGGCAGGGCTCCCCCAGTCTAAAATTTGCCATGTCTCTCCTGCATGCAAAGACAGAAGGCCACAGCAGCAACCAATTGCTTACATAGGGTCTTATAGATTTTACGTTGAATGAATAAAGTTCAGATGGCCCTGAATGAACTCCCCCACTCCAAAAATGTTCACACCCACTCATTGCCTGCATAGGGTTTTTTAGACTTTCAAACTTGATTACAAAAGTATGGAGGCCCTAACAGGGCTCCTCCAGTCCCCAAATTAGGCCTCTCCCACCTAGATCCAGCCAGAAAAACACATAGTCTTTTATATATTTTACGCTTGATTAAGAAAGTGCAGATAGCCCTGGAAGGGCTCCCTAGTCTGAAAATCAGCCCACCTCATACCTAGGCAATAGCAAAAGTCCACAGCAGTCTTCCAATTTCCACATAGGGTTTTATAGATTTTACATTTGATGAAGAAAGAGGGCCCTGGCAGGGCTCCCCCTGTCAAACGTATAGTGTACCTCCTTCTCAGATCCTGCCAGCAGAAAACTATAACCAGCAGACTGCCCACAATAGATTGCACAAATGTGAAATTTTTAGACTCAGCATACAGCGGGCACTGGCAGGGCTCCCTCAAGAATGCAGATAAGTGACAGCAGAGGCACCACCAAAATGCATTATGATGTTACAGCTATTGGGGTCCCAAAAATGTGTGGAAGATGCACACATACTTCATCTGTTGCCATTCACCAGGTGTAAAGCTGTGATCCTCCCGACATCACTGACTGTGGCCCTCTTGAACTGGTGCTGCACTATGACTCGTTTTTGTTGACATAGCCTCTGCAACATGTATAAGGGGGAATTCCAACTTGTTGGCAGATAACGGTTTACAGGCAAAAGGTTTTGCCACTGAATCTCCACTAAACAAGAGGCTGAGAATGCCGGAAGTGCACGCAGACTCTTCTAGCCTTTTCCAGCAGTGTATTTAAACCTGGATAGATGTGGAAACACTGAACCACTGGGTTCTGCACATAAGCCATACAAGGTTCATTTATACGTTCTTCAAGCAGTGGGCGGCTTGGGGGCTGAACCATGTCCCATGTGGGGTCATATCCCAGCCTGATTCTCTAGAGCCCTCATCAGTTCGTGGGCGTTGTGTTTGATGCTCCTAAGCATATCAGTTTGAGTTAAGCGCTGGACCATTTCCTCCCTGCAAAACTGTACGGCTTTGGGCCCTGGTGACTTCCCACTCCCAACTGTTGACCACAATGTAGAAGGGCTGGTAAAGTGGGTGGATGAAGAGGAGGCCTAGGAGGGCAAAGAGGTGGCCATGCAGGAGCCAGTGTATCCTTGATGGGCTTGTTGCTCCTGAATGTGGTGGCTGAACCAAGTATCTGTTGTCAGATAGACCCTGACAGTAAGGGATATCTGCATGGCCTGATAAACTGCCTGCAGTACATGTCTGTGTGGGGCACAGATGAAGAAATAGTGGCACGTGTGAATTTTGTACTGAGGAAGAGCATTGGCCATTAAAGCCCTGTAAAGGTGACAAATTTTGTTTTAGAATCCACAAGGTATCCCTGTACACCAAACCAAAATCTGAATCTACTTTGGACAAGGATCTAGAGCTCATCACTAGTTGCAATCTATAGGATGCACTTCACTGGCGTCACATGACCGTGCTGATAAGAATATCTGCACCTGCTTATAAGACATTTGCATTAAGGTATCAGTTTAGATAATGCTAGACCTGGAAGGAGGTGCAACTCCTCTGAAATGCATAATTAAACCATCCTTTGACTTGGCTGCAAAGCTTTTCTGTTGCCCCTCTCTGTATACAGCATATGTGCCGGGGACACATTTTCTCATTTATGTCTCATTATTGCTAAGACTATATTCCTAGTCAGTTGCACTCTTAGTGCCATAGAGGAATCCTTGATATGTGTACACCTAAGGAATCTGCTATACACTTGTGATAATGTTGTGCTATGCTATCTATTCATATTTATAAGTGATTTGTGTAGACATGTTTTGTCCTACCATACCATGCATATGTCCGTCAAGTTCAACCAAATTTGCTCTTGATAATTTATATTATGAATTTTCTATATTATCGGAGTGTTCCTCATAATTTTCTTTTTTGTAAATAGTGCTGTACAGGGTATAATTACAAACAAGGTAAAAAATACAGTACTGAACGTACAAGACGCTACAAACTTCGCTATAAAGTTCAAATCAAATGGTATTAAAACAGGAGACAATAAAATGCAATAAAAGAAAATCCTGCCCCTTAAAGCGGACCTTCACTCTGAATAAGAGTCTATCTTATATGTTTCCCACACCCTGTGCATACAGATTGCTCACATTAAAAATCATCCTATCTGCATCTACTGAATGTTATGAGCCTGTAAACATCCAAGATGGCGGCTCATGGAACATCAGGCAGCCTGCAAACAGAATAATAAATAAAATACCCAGGGAGATCCTAGGTTATTACTGCGGTGCTCTGCCCTAAACCCTGATAGGGGGTGCCCATGAACCAAACTCTCAGACTGCAAAAACACACATACATACACCTGGTTCCTATAGGGCTGGCACTCCAACAGAAGACTCACAAAATATGACCTACCATGACCTATTTGATTGATCCAACGGCACAGATACAAATACCCAAAATTCCCTAAAAAAGTTAAAAAGCTAATGAGCATAATAAACACGGGGGGGGGCCCCCATTCAGCCACACTCCCAGGCATACAATCATCCCTCACTACCACACACCTATAAACACACTTGGCTGGCCAGCCGGTACAGGGTTAATGGACGGGGAATCCTGTGGGTGAGGGGAAAAGCAGTCACTGCTCCAAAGTCAAAGGTATATAAAGTGCAAATGCTTCAAATGCCATATATTCACAGGCGGCTCTTATCTCCTATACCAGCGATTGATAAACTCTCAATGCAGCAGTTCCACAGCTGGGATTAAACAGAGCTCCAACAATGCATGCCAGCAGGCAAATTCATGAGCTTAAGGAATAGCAGAGTATCTGCAATGGCGGGAGATGCACAGGTCAGGCCACCTCAATGAGGGCCATTGTGCCTGAACCACTCGACCGCCTAATACCTTCTCCTCAAAGTGCGGCTGCAGCTTTCATCCGCTGTCATCATACACCGCGCGTTGCCGATAAGCTGTTCCCACATCAAAGACATCAGAGTCACGTGCGGCCAGTGTGCGTGAGGAGGGGAGCCAGGGAGGGGGCGTGGAGGGGCCGGCCGTCCGCCGACATACGTTTCGCCCCGCCTACCGGGGGCTTCGTCAGGGTGACGCGGGCCAATCAGATTCCGCTATTTATCCTCTTCATGACACTCGCTCTCGGGCCGGACTCAGCTGTTCTATATTTAACTATTTCATGCCTGTTGCCAGCTATTCAGCATACTGACGGCACATGAGAGCACCTCCGTGCCTGGGAATTTCAAGCAGAATATACACATATCAGATGGCCAAGACAACCATGTTTACAGCGTAGTTTAAGCATTTTATTGTGGATGTTGCACATACATTCAGCGGCTGGCCGCTTTTTCATCATATCCTGTTTTATTAACATGCTGATCTTTATGTCTCACTTATACATCATACTCAATGCTCGGTTCACATTAAGAAAGCAGCCAACAGACAACCGTGTATACTCATTATGAGCACATCTACTCACCAACCCTTACACACTGAGGGACCTAGAGGTATATGGAAAAGGACACACTACTACCCGAGGCCCTATCTAGGGGTGCACCGTGGGTTGCACTCGTGATACCGCTATCTGTTCACACATATTTACACCTAGCCCTATCCAACCAAAGAGAGGAAAGGAAGAACGAGTGAACGGGAAGCCAGGTTGAGAAGCGAGGCAAACCTGGTGCTCAGCACTAGCCATAAGCCAGCTCCTAAATACAGATAAAGATAAATTTGTCTCCTTTTCCCACTCTCCACTATGGGCTGTTAAACCTTCTATGCATACAACCTATATTCTACAGGAAAGCACTGAGACCCACATCTGTGTTGAGACCCACAGGTGTCATAGTTCCCAGTTCAAATATAAATCGTGCCTCCTGTTGTCTCAATCTCTGGTCCCAGAAGCCCCTTCTTCCATTAGTACTTAATTTAAAAATTCCACATATACAGGTGCCCGCCGGATCACTGTTATGATACTGTCTGTAGTGTTCCGCCACCGGACTTTTTTCATTAACATTTTTTATATCACGAATATGCTCACTTACCCTTATCCTTAATTCACGTTTAGTTTTACCTACGTATTTTTTCCCACAGGGGCACGTGAGTAAATACACAACTAAGGTGGACGCACAGTTTATAAACCCTTTAATTGCTCTCGGGGAATTATCCCTCAAACCTGTGTATGCTGAAGTTTTTAATACATATTTACAAGCTCCACAGTGCCCACATTTGAAGCAACCGTCAGGTCGCATCCCACAATGTTTTCTTCCTCCACCCCCCGATCCTAAGTCACTATGTACCAAATGGTCCCGTAAGTTGTTGGCCCGTTTTGCAATATGTAGTGGTCTGGGCCCGACACACTTAGCTAATGTAGGGTCTAACTGTAAAATATGCCAGTGGGAATTCAAAATGTGTTTGAAATTATCCCAGTGCGTTCCAAACTGGGTAATCAACCGTACTGGTTGTCCATCATCTTTAGCATCTACATTCCTATCCCTTCTCCGACCTCCAGCTTTACCCGCTAATAGGTCATCGCGATGTACCTCTCCTGCCTTTTTCCTGCATGTTCGCAATAGTCTATGGGGGTACCCTCGATCCCTAAATCTCACCATGAGATCACGTGCTTCACGCTGATAGTCAGAGGAACAGTTCCTTCGAATCCGAAGGAACTGTCCTAGGGGGATGCCCCTCTTAAGTGGGCCAGGATGGTGGCTGGAAAAGTGAAGCAAGGTATTACCCGCTGTTGGTTTGCGAAAAGTCGTAGTAGTTAAATTTCCATCTTGTTTTCTGATAAGTAAATCCAGAAATTCTATACTGCATGGATCATGTTTGAAGGTAAGCCGAATGTTACGATCATTCTGATTTAACTGACCCACAAACTCTTCAAATTCCTGTGTGGTCCCCTTCCAGACCACCAAAATATCATCTATATATCTCAGCCAGAGGGCGACCCGTGCCCCAAAATCCGCCCGACCAAACACCTCCAAGCTCTCCCACCGCCCGAGGTGCAGGCAGGCGTAAGAAGGAGCACAGGCCGCCCCCATGGCTGTGCCATGGATCTGGTGGTAAAACATCTGGTTAAAGCAAAAGTAATTATTGAGTAATACAAACTCAAGAAGCTCCACAACAAATTTGTTGTAGGGGGCATCCCCAGGTCCTAATTCATCAAGAGTCTGTCCCACCGCCTCGAGGCCTACCGCATGGGGAATGGAGGTGTATAAACTTTCTACATCAATACTGGCGAGTAGCCAATTGTCCTCTATCTGAACCCGCCTAAGTTTGCGTAACAAATCGTTGCTATCCAGCACAAAAGACGGCAAAACTCTGACCAATGGTTTTAAATTCTCGTCGACAAATCTGGCTATTCTTTCCAGTGGACCTCCATTCCCAGATACGATAGGCCTACCCGGCGGTGCAGACAGACTCTTATGTACCTTAGGAATGGTATACAATACAGGAATGTTGTATTCCTGGACCCTCAGGTAGTTTAAAACCCTGGGAGTTACTAGTCCTTCCCCCGCCCAATCAAGTTTGTCATTCAAATTTGCCACGACCTTCGGAAAAGGATTATCACGGATTTTACAGTAAGTATTGGCATCAGCAAGTTGGGCCTCTATTTCTCTAATGTAGTACTCCTCATTGAGGAGCACTACATTGCCCCCCTTATCACTAGGCCGTATGATCAAGCCTGGTGCTTGTTCTAAGTCCTTAAAAGCTTTTCTTTCCTCCCAGGTGAGGTTACTTTGACCCCCAAGGGACGCCCAGTTCCCTTTCCTCAGGTCGCGCTGCACTAGCTGCAGAAATAGGGACAAATATTTATTCGAGTTTAAGGGTGGGAACCTCTTAGACCGTTCCCTGAGATGTTGTAATTGTGGCATTAGGTCTGGTATTTCATTTTCCCATTCATCATTAGTCTCATTAAAATCAATATCTTGAGGGGATGGCACAGGGGTCCCTTGGTCAATACTTGCTTGATTTCCAACTACATCTTTATTGCCAGAATACATGGCCCTAAACATTACCTTCCGCAAAAACAAAGTAGTATCCTTGAACAATGTGAATTCATCTCCACCTTTAGACGGGGAGAAGGAAAAACCTTTTGATAATACTGAAAGATGGTGGCTATTCAAATTGAAGTGTGACAAATTAATGACATTTAAACCCTTACTCACCCCACTGTCAGTATCATTACTTAGGGGGGTGGACCCCTCTGTTTCATTTTGTGTATCCCTCGTAAAGTTTTGACTCGATTGGCTACTCCTTCTCCTTCCCCTCTTCCTTTTCCTTGATCTAAAAGCCTGCAAACAGGAAGTGCCTTCTGACTGTGTTGCTCTGCATTCTGAGATTGCTGACCTTTTCCTGACCCCAGCTCTGCTCTGGCTATAACCCGCCCCCCTGTACTTTATCCTCCTCTCCACAGTAAGTGTGATGCTTCGGAGTCAAGAAGCATCACACTTACAAGGAGCCCTTGCTGCAGCCAAATCCCGCCTCACTTTTAGCCATGCGCAAACTTTCACCTGGACTTTCTGAATGGGTGCATGGGTACGCAAGGGCTAGGAGGTGAGAGAGGGAAGTGGCTGGAAGCACATTTGGCTCCTTTCGGTGCTGCTGACAGCTAAGCAGCTGAATGGCACCGAAGGGAGGTGATTGGTTGAGTGGGCTGCTTAGAGTCGCCTGAGTCTGCAGTATGGGAGCAACACAAAGTGAATGTGGCGACCTGGGGGGATACACAGAGTTGGGCATCCCTATTCAAGATGCCTCCACTGAGAGAAGCAATATTTGTTTAGAATTCCTATTTAATAAATATGCCTTATGTTCTGTATAAGTTCCCCTATTGCTTCTATAATGGTAAAAAAAAATCCTGATTTTTCTTCCAATACATTCCAGGCCGTCCCTTAATCATTACACCTGGTAATTCCTGCCCGGGGTGTAGACTGCAAGATAAAAAAAGGTGTGGCCCCTCCCGGCCCCATAAGTAGCAGCTGTCTCTAACCAAAGACCAGTTTATTTCTTGCTGAAGTCAGCTGCAGGTTTTTGTCTGGTAAAACTGATTGGGGGGGACCAAGGGATTTTCCCTTTCTCATTGCTCTTTCCCATGTGTTTAAGATGAGGTTGTTGGCAAGCAAAAAGGGGCTGCTCTGAGACACTGCACGGCCACCCTCAAGTGGACCTAAACCTTTTGCCAGGTCATTTTGTTTGTTTTTTTTTAATACTGTTTTTATTGTTTTATGTTTAAATCTATACTATTATAGATTGGGAAAGGGCAAATATAAAATTATACTATATAATTTATAAATATGGTGGTTACCCCCCCCCCCCCAGAGGACTCGCAGTATGGTGGAGGCATCTGGGATAGGGCTCTGGTCTTACCAGATTTACCCCATGTCCAGTATGCATGCAGTGGCACTGGACAAGGATAGCACGGTGTGCAAGGATTATGCTACGGTTGTAGTGGATAGGGAGACAGTTGTCTCCTCCCTGAAGGGGGTTCTGACCCCATGGCACCAGTGCTTTCTGAGACTTAAAAACCCCCTTTGCAGCCTGTATGTGGACCTAAACCTTTAGTGAGGCTACTAAGGTTTATAAAAAAAAATCCTCTGAGTGTATTGAAGAGGATATTGTGGCTGCCATAATCTCCTTCTGAGTCTTTAAACTCTGTCGGCAGCCTTCAAGTGGTCCTAAACCTATAGAGTCATCATGGAGTATTGGCTACTAAAAGAGTAATAAAAAAAAAAAAGGGGAGGAAGGGGATATTGTGGCTGCCATAGTCTTTCAGGAAGTTATATGTTGGGAGAATTCATCCAGTAGGGACTTTGTATTCAGAGTCCTCTACGCAAGGGGGTGCTCGGTTAAGGAGAAGATGGATGGATGGTTGATTCCTCCATTCTGGAGGATGTTGCGGGGCATTCGCTTTATTATAATCTGATCAATAGGGAATGGCAGAAGTCAGGTTGTCTTCCTACCATTCCTAAAGTACTAGATACTATGTATCCTTTTCCTCCAGATCAGATCGAATTATGGTCTCACCCTCCTGTGGTGGACACTCTGGTGCCAGGTCTTTTTAAGATTTTGGTTATGCCATCCGCTGATAGTGCTTCTCCAAAGGATCCAGCGGATAAGCGTGTGGATCAGGTGGCATGTCGTGCTTTTATGGGGTCGACCTTGCGGCCGGCCTGTGCTACATCCATAGCATTTTTGTGAGCAGGAGGTTGTTAAAACTCTGGACTCTAAGACTTGTATGGCTCGTTCACGAAAGCCATGCTCCCAGTTGATCAAAGGCAGTTGGCTCTAACAGGTATCTCATCCAGGCTATGGAGATTTGATCTGGTTGTGGGCCAGAGGCTTAGATCTGGTGGTCGCCTTAAGGCATGCTTTATGACTTAAGCAATGACCAGCTGACATAGCCTCTAAAAAGGAATATGACGACCTCCCCTTTTAAGGTGGGGCTTCTGTTTGGGAAGTGTTTGTTTGATTTGGTAAAGCATGCTACTAGTGGTAAGTCATTTAATCTGCCACAGAAGCCGAAGTCTAATACGGCTTCCGCAGGGTCTCTAATACTCCGGGGTTCCGGCTAGAGGTTCGGCCTCTTCGGGATACCGAAGATAATTATTTTGGAATAAGACAAAGTTCCAAACTAAGGCAACAGGTGTCTGGCAAAATAAAGCCAGACCCCCTTCGAAGCCGGCTCAGGCATGAAGGGATGCCCCCGCCCTTGAGATGTGGGGGAAAGCTTCTGCATTTGGCTCATATTTGCAGGCTTCATGTAACAGATATTTGAATACAGGAAGTTGTATCCTCAGGTTACAAAATCAAATTAGGAACCAGACCCCATCAGAGATCTCTGGTCAGGGTATCCCGAATTCAGCAGAAAGCAGAAGCATTGGGCATATCTCACCTTTTTAGAGATTGGAGTTTTTATAACCGCAGTGTATATATAAGGATGCATACCTACATTTTAGGAGGTGGCCTACTTCTTCAGTTTGTGGCGCTACCCTTCGGTCTATCATCAGAACCAAGGATGTTGGCAGGTTCATGTTTTTCTCTAAGAAGTCAGGGATACATGTAATCCCTTACTGAGTCTATCGGTTGATATGGGCCCCATCATGTCAGGGGGCCCAGAAGGATATCTTTGCATAGCTTCAAGAGTTATTCTTTTCTGGGAATGTCATGACACGTCTCATTCAAAAGTGCTCTTCCAACACAGAAGTGACTCTTACTTCAGGCCAGGGTACAGGGTCCCTTGTCTTGTCCTCACCCGATGATTCATCAAGAAATGTGTCTGTTGGGTCTGATGGTATCTTGCTTGAGTCAGTATCTTTTGCACTGTTTTCACAAGACCCCTGCAGATGGAATTGCTCACAATCTGGGATCGAGACCCACACACTCTGGATCACTCTTTTTGCATGACACCGTCAGCAAGGCAGTCTCTAGCCTGGTCCTCAGCCTCTTCAGATTGGTAAATTCTTTCTTCCAGTACAGTGGAAGATCATCACCATGGATGCCAGTCTATCTGGTTGGGGGTTGTGTCATGGGGTCACAAATGATCCAGGGACAGTGGAGTCCGATTTCACTCCTGTGTCGAGTACTAAAAAAGGTTTAGCTCACAGGGGAGTCCCAACCATTCTGGTGGCTCCTCGGTGACGAGAAGAAGCTGGTTCTCAGACATGATGTCACAGGGCAACTTGTGGAGGTTACGATCCAGATCTTCTCACACAGGGGCCTCTAAGGCATCCCAAATCACAAGTTCTGGCTCGAAAGGCCTGGTTATTGAATCCTTTATCTTGGAAGAAAGGGTTTTTTTTTTTCTGCCAGAGTCATCCAGACTATGATTCAGGCCAGGAAGAAATCTTTATCAAGTGATATACTATAGAGTCTGGCAAGCATTTATCGCTTGGTGCGAATCCAGGGGTTCGCTTGTAGTACTGTTCTGTTTACAGAATATATTGATTTTTGAAGTCTTGATGAAGGTCTTCAATTAAGGACAAATATCTGCTATCTGTCTTCTTTCAGAAACCCATAGCTGAGAATGATTTGATCAGAACTTGTTTTACAAGGAGTTGCTCATGTGCGGCCTCCTCATAATCCACTTCTGCCGGCTTGGGACCTGAACTTGTTTTTCAGGGTCCTCCTTTTTGAACCATGGTAGATGCGTCATTAAGTCTAAGGGCGCTTATGGTTATCTTAGTGGCAATAACCTCAGCAGGTGGGTTTGAATTAGCAGCTAATCAGTAAGCCTCGTTATTTATTGAGTGTTTTAGGATTTTCTTCCTAAAGGTATCTTTTCATTTTAATGAAGAGATGGTTTTGCCTTCCTTATGTCCTGCTCCAGTGTCTAATAAGGAAGGGGTGTTCTTCATAGTTTGGACTTCTTATGTCATACCTGAGGGTCCACATAAAAGGTCTTCCACCAGCTAAGTCTGCCATCAGTCGATGAATTAGACAGACAGTGGTAAGAGTCTATTCTGCCAAGCCCCTTGTTTGGGTCACAGCTCTCTCCACTAGGGCCATTGGTGCTTCCTGGGCCTTTCAGCATCAGGCCTCGGTGAAATAGGTTTGTAAAGCTGCCACTTGGCTTCGGTTCATATATTTACCAAATTTTACAAGGTAGGTGTTAGGGCTTCAGCTGACGCTGTATTTGGTCGAAAAGTACTTCGGGCAGTAGTGAATTGAACTACCTTCTGTACCGCGTTGGGGATCTCGCCCATATTAGGCACTGCTTTTGGATGTCCCAGGTGTAACGATTAAGCGACGGCCTGGAATGAATTGGAAGAAAAAAACACAATTATACTCACCTGTAGAATTGTTTTTTTCTGTTAATCCATTCCAGGCCACCCGGTCCGCCCCTTTTTGGGGTTCATTATTTTTTTGATGCCTTTTTTTATGGTGTTTATTCCATTTGGCATTGTGAAATGAAGAAAAAAAAGGAAAACAAAAGAGGAGAATTTTTTCGAGAGAAAACAAGTGGAGTTTGGTGTGAGGTAACATTGTCTCCTAGACTTGGGCCTCCCGGCCTTGCCTCTTGGTATATGATTTACTGCTTTTTAATTACTAGAGGCAGCTGCTACTTATGGGGCCGGGAGGGGCCACGCCTTTTTTTATCTTGCAGTCTCTGGGCAGGAATTACCAGGTGTAATGATTAAGGGACGGCCTGGAATGGATTAACAGAAAAAACTATTCTACAGGTGAATATCACAGAATTGTGTTACAATTTTACTATAATAAATGTATTTCTAGATGTCCATTTATAAAGGAGTTGGAGCCTGATAAAACTCCACAGTGCTGGTTTCTAGGACAAAGCCTTGCTGTACAAGAACAGACAGGAGACAAGGGGAGGAAATTGGGTTTTATATATGTTTGTGTGTTTTCTGTGCTCCCTGGTTCTTCATCTTTGCAGTACAATTATGTACAGAGAATGTCTTACGTTGTTTCACTTTTTAATAGATCTTGTGTGAGGAGTTGGCTAAGTGCAATATGAAGCTTGTGGAACTGGATGCAGCTATACAAGGCTTTGCCGAACAAAGTCCACTGGCAAACCAGCTGATAGACAAAATAGGCAAGCTGAATGAACTGCAGAAGCACGTCAGTAGGGAGGTCAATCACAAGACTGGTAAAATAAAGCAGGTACCTATCACTCCCCATGTGGAGGTTAAGTAACACTAGGACACATTGCAACTGACTATTACAGGTTATAATTGTTTCTCATTTCTTTTGGACCCTTTTTTATTGTTTTCATTGTATAGGCTGCATTACAGTTGGAAGAATATAATGAAATGTTAGAATTTGTTATGGGATGGATTGAAAAAGCGAAAGAATTGGCACATGGTAATATCTGCTGGAACTCAGCAAGTCAGCTACATGAGCAGGCAGTAGCTCATCAGGTAAGTTCATTTTTTTGTAATGTTAAATAGTTAAAGTGCAACAAAACACTGACCCTGGGGTCTAAAAGACATGTTCCCGCCCACAGTCTTTTCTGAAAGACTCCAGGCCCGGCTACTGGCCATCCCCTGGGATGCATCATTGTGTAAACCCCCCTTGGTCGCCATAATTATTACTCACATTTTCCAGCAGCTCCTTCTGTGATGTAAATTATCGCAGCCGCATCTCCAGCATCTCTGGGCTGAGGTGCACTCCTGTGCCCAGCCTATCTGGGTTGTAGACGGGAGCACACCCCAATCTAAGAAGAATTTTCCCGGTTCCCCAGTTCTGCATGTTAGGTCTTTACATGCCCCTTTCCATTGCAGAGAATGGAGCAGGTCGTGAAAGTGACTATTGATGGGGGGGTTGTAGGACATGGATCCAGTCATCAGGTAAGAGCTAGAGCCCTAGACTAGGAGCGATGGTCTGCATGGGTATAGAATTGACTTTAAGGCTGCCGATGAAAGAAGAAAGCCTTAAAGAGGACCCAAACCATACCTAAAGTCTGAAAAACTTTACGCCTGACAGAAAACCTTCACTAGGTAGCATCCTAAATTGGGATGTCCAGCAGTGTGAAAACGTTTTGCAGTGTAACACGGGGAAAGAGGCAGCAGCACAAGATATTAAACATTCAGCCTGAGTTTCATTACTGTCAGTGTGGCTGCCTCTGTAAATGAATAGTTTCCTCCCCATCTGTTTTAGTAATGTGAGCACCAGTCTTGTGTACACATAGGTTTTTAACATTTTGCACAAGAGAAAAGAAAAAAAAAATCACCTGTTTCTTGTAATGAGTTATATTCTTAGTATACAGTACGTCCTGCTCCAAATGTAATACTTACAATCGGGTTATACTCCGCCAGAGGGCGCTGGACTGCAGAGACATCGAAAATAGGCTCCTCCCGGCCCCTCAAATACCCGGGGACCTCCCACAAATCCCCAGAATTTCTCTGCAGTCTGGCTGCGAAGGACGAGAAATTGGCTCTCTACTCGCAGGTGAGCGGGGCTATTACCCTGCGGCCCTGTAGGACTATTCCCACCCATTCCCACCAACCTTGGCTGCGCTGGTCGGGTGAGGGTAGGCAGCACCACTGCTAGGTGCTTAGGAGCGCTGCTCCACCGCAATCCCCCACCAAAGGGTAGGTGATTCAGGCTTATGGTGAGCCTCTATGGGATGCCCCTCCCGCACTTTTGCCCCTTGCCCCTGCCTATCGGTGGGCCCTATTTAAGTGGCCGCTGTCCTCCCTCATCCTCCTTGTAGTCTTTGGGGGAAAAGGGGGGGGGGGGGGGCTGTAGATATGTATGTTATGCATTCTGTGCTTTACACTCTCTTTTCTTTTACAATAATTTTTATTGTTTATAGAAAAGCAGTAGTAGACAATACAAGGTTTGGGTAAAGACATTCTGTGGACTTCGTCAGTAACAGCATGTACATGTAAAATGACAAAACCAGCATGCATAGAAAGTTCACTTTACATAGTCCAAGAAGAAAAAGAGTGCAAAATATAAAAATTTCAATTAAACATAATGTTACATGTATACTGTGGTGGTTATAAGAAACAGTTATTATCATTTTGTCAATGACGAGGCATAGCCTCTACCTATATATGCAGTTACATGAGAGCCGAACAGTGAGAACAAAGAGAGGGGGTGAGGGTAAGGAGGACCACTGACTCAGAACAGAGGAAAAAAAAAGGAGAGATCGAGGGGAGTTGTATTAGGGAGAAAGAGAGGGGAAGGGTAAAAGGGAATGGAGAGGGGGGGGGGAGGACCCAACCAACAGCTCCCGTCCATATCGTGGTTCCTAGACGTCCCCAACTTTTCCACTCACTCCAATATAGTTTATCCATGGGGACCATATTTCACTAAAGCGATCATAGTCATCATGGGCTATTGCCGTCAGTTTTTCCATTATCATAATATCAGAAATTTTAGTAATCACCATCTGCCAGGGTAAATGCCCACTTCTCCAATTCCTAGCTATTATCAGTCTTGTTGCTGAGAAGATATGTAAAGCCAATTTCCATTGGGTGAATTTAAAATTATTTGTCTTATAAGAGAGGAGGGCTTCCCATGTGCTAGGGAAAAAAGTGCCTGTAAAGAACGTAGATAGGAGGTTATATACACTGCTCCACATCTTACAGGCATGAGGACAGCGCCACCATATGTGGTGCATAGTTCCTTCCTCCTGACATCCCCTAAAGCACATGGGAGAGGTATTTGCATCAAACTTGTGTATTCTGGCAGGGGTGAGGTACCATCTAAACAGGACCTTAAAAGAGTTCTCCTGAATGAGAGTGTTGTATGAGACCTTCCCTGCTGATTTCCATATGTTTGACCAGGTTTGCTCGTCACCTATTTTCCCTAAATCTTCCTCCCATTTAGTCATATATAAGTGAGAGTTTGTCCCCTCAGGTTTGACCAGGGATGCGTAGAGTTTTGAAATTGCTCCTCTTGCCAGTGGGTCATATAGGCATCTCTGTTCAAAGTCCGAAGGTTTACTATAGTGATCCAGGTCTCGAATCAGTGATTTGATGAAGTGGTCCAGTTGCAATGCCCTAAATTTTTCAGCGGGGGGTGCTACGATTCTATTGGTCAGTGAGAATGGGGATTCCCCTTTCCAACCTGTGAGCAGGTCTTGTATCGTGTGATATCCCTGTTCCTCCCACCACTTGAATCTCTGTCTTGACTCCAATCCCGGGGGAAACAACTGGTTTCCCAGGATAGGAGCTGCCGGCACATGTGGCGAGCACCACCCCCTGAGTTTCGCATCCTGTCCCAGATATCCAGCGCTGGGCCTATGCCCTGTGCCAGGGTCCCTGGTCTAAGTTTCTTTGGTGTCCAGATAATTGATGACACAGAAACTGGAGACAAGCTCTTAGACATCATCTGCACCCAACTAGGTATATTTTTTGTAGCATGCAAAGGGAGCAGTGCTGCCAGCTGCGCCGCCATATAATACTTATATAGGTTTGGAACGCCCAAGCCTCCATCCTCCCTTCTACAGTATAGCGTTCCCCTAGCGATCCGTGGTCTAATCGTTCCCCAGATGTATTTGTTAAGCTTTTGTTGTAATGGCTGGAGGGCACTTTTGGTTACATTTATAGGGAGGACTCTAAAAAAAATATAACAACTTAGGCAGAATAGTCATCTTAGTCGCTGCCAGGCGCCCCAGCCATGAAAGATTTACCTTACACTCTCTTTTCACATGCTGTCAGCCGCGCTGACTTGTCTTACTGCTTTTTTTAATTTGCGGCATTACCTCAGGCTCTTGCCTTTCTGGCTTCGCGCTCTTTGGCGCGTTCTGCGTCATCGCTGTTACCGGCCCGCCCCTCGAGGTATACCGACGCCATATTTCCTGCTTGGTTGGCCTATGCGCGATGGACTCCTACCTACCGCGGTCCGTAAGTGCCCTCGCGGGCGGCTTTATATCTATCACTTTTTATTACGATGTACTTAAGGTCTTGTCTGCTTATGTCTTTCAGGCGGGACGAACCCTTTTTGGCTTCTCCCGGCCCTGTTTTAGTATATTACTTGTAGGCCTTGTAAAAATTATACACCCACTTCCGTAGCGGGTTATTGGAGCATCCGGGGTTGCTATATAGCGTTATTCCCTATTGGCGTATAGCGCCGCTAAAATCACCATATGGAGGCATCCCAGGATAATGTGTCTTCGGGACAAGACCGGCTGTGTGTAGCGTGTGGGCAGCCTCATGCTGACGCTGACAAGGCGCGGGTCTGTGTACCCTGTGCTGAGCAGGTGCTTGCATTGCAATCTGGCCTGCCAGTGGCTGCACCTCGTTTCACTTCGCCTACTCCCCCAAGCTTAAACCTCACTCCTACTGAGTTGCATACTAGTGGGGATTCTCAGCCTGATGTGTCTTCTAGACTGGCTACTGTTGAGCAGTTGATTGCTAAGTCCTTAGCGTGTAAGGCCCCTGCTAAGAAGCGGCACTTGACGCCTAATGTCACTGTTTTCCCTATGGGAACTGAGGAGTTTTGGAATCTTTGTCGCTATACCCCGTCTGATGAAGGGGAGCTCTTTTCTGTTTCAGGCTCATCTGATGAGAGACCAAGGGGTCATGACGATTCTGGCTCTGACCCCTGGGCCCCGGATGACACTGACAGATTATTGACCAAGATCTTTGAGGTTCTGTCCATCTCTCTCCCTGTTGAGGCTCCCAGGCAAAGAGGGGAGCTTTTCCATACAGCAAAATCACGTTTGGAATTTCCCGAGCAGGCACATTTCCATAACCTTGTGCTCAAGGAATGGGAGCGCCTAAGTAAACTTCCCGGGGTTCCAAAAAGTTGGGATAGGAAGTATCCCTTTCCTGCTGAGGTGGTTAAATGTTGGTCATCCCCCCTGAGGTGGATGCCCCGATCCTAGGGCTATCTAACACCTCTGTCATGCATTGCCCTGATTCTACTACCCTGTGGGATGCAGAAGACCGGCGTATTGATCAGCTGGCATCCCACGCCTTTGCATGTGCGGGGACGGCGCTGCGCCCGGTCTGTGTCTCTGCCATTACTGCTGTGGCCACTAGAACCTTTATCAGAAATATGCTTGATAGTGCCCCTGATGATTTGCCTTGTGAGGTGTTTAATGCACTCTCCAGTTGTGATGTTTTTGTAAATTTTGTCCTATCGGCATTGGATGACACCATCAGAATGTGTGCCAGAACTTCTGCCCTCGTGGTGGCTATACGCCGCTCGGTTTGGCTGCGCCAGTGGGCTGCTGACAACGCTGCCAAGTTAGCCCTCACTGGGTTTCCCTTTAAAGGACTGCGCCTGTTTGGGGACCGCCTGGACCTTTTTGCTAAGGGAGGCAGGTTACCCCAGCGCAGACGGCAATCTCGGCCCTTTCGGGGTCAGGGTTCCTTCTCCTCCCCTTACCGTGGTGCAAGACAGGGAAGGGGGGTTTCTTTCCCTGGGGCCCGGGGAGATTTCTGGGATAGAGGCAGAGGACGTGGACGTCCTGGCTCCTCCTGGGGTTGCAAAGCTAAATCCTCTCCCAAGCCCCCTCAGGCATGATGGGGAGCCCTCACCCATTCGGGTGGGGGGACAGCTGCAGCACTTCGCTCACGTCTGGAGGCTTCATGTCTCAGACCGGTGGATTCAGGAGGTAGTGTCCTCCGGTTCAAGTTGGAGTTTGCTGCCGATCCCCCTTCAAGATTCATCAGATCCCGGATTCCTCAGGACCCTGTTTCAGCCCAGGAGCTAGTGCAAGCAGTGCAAGGCCTCCTGGAGCTGGGGGTCATCTGCCAGGTCCCCTTAAGAGAAAAAGGCAAGGGCTTTTATTCCAACCTATTCACAGTACCCAAAAAGGATGGTTCTGTCAGGCCCATCCTGGACTTGAAGAACCTCAACAAGTTTGTCAGGGGCAGGCGCTTTCGCATGGAAACTCTGCGCTCTGCCATGAGTTCCCTGCGCCAGGGGGATTTAATGACTTCTGTGGACATCAAAGATGCTTACCTTCATATTCCTGTGTTTCCAGGTCATCAAAGATTCCTCAGGTTCGCTCTGATGGATCAACACTACCAGTTTGTGGCCTTGCCCTTCGGCCTCAGCTCCCAGGGTGTTCACCAAGGTGCTGGCTGGCATGATGTCTCTGCTCAGATGTCAGGGCGTCCGCGTGCTTCCCTATCTGGACGACATCCTCATCACTTCCCAGTCTCTACATCAGGCAGAGTTGGATACTCAGCTGGTGGTGTCCACTCTGGAGTCATTTGGGTGGGTGATCAACCACCCCAAGTCTTCACTGTCCCCTTCCTTGGTAACTCCATTCCTAGGAATGAATCTGGATACAGTTCAGGCAAGGATCTTCCTTCCTCAGCAGAAGGTGGACAGTCTGATTGCACAGGCTCAGTCCCTCCTAGCTTGTCCCCATCCCTCCATCAGGCAGGGGATGCAGCTGGTGGGCCTGATGGTGGCATGCTTCGAAGCGGTCCCTTATGCTCAGTTTCACTTGAGGCCTCTGCAACTTCACCTATTGTCAGTATGGGACAAGGACCCAGTGTCCCTGGACAGGGTTTGTGTGCTCTCCCCCCTGGCCAGGAGGTCCCTCTTGTGGTGGATGGACTCAAGGAACCTGTTGGGGGGCAGATCCTTTCTTGCCTCTTCCTGGGAGACGGTCACCACGGATGCCAGTCTGTCATGTTGGGGAGTTTCTGGAAGTCCCTGCGGTTCCAGGGGAGGTGGGGCCCTCAGGAGGCCCCACACACCTATCAATGTCTTGGAGCTGCGGTCGATCAGGTTAGTTCTGGCTCGCTTGACTAATCATCTTCGGGGCCTGCCTGTTCAGGTGCGCTCAGACAACCAGACGGCAGTTGCCTACATCAATCATCAGGGAGGGACCCGGAGCAAGGGGGCCCTCCAGGAAGCGTCTCTGATCCTGACTTGGGCAAAGGCCAATGTCCCCTGCATTTCAGCTGTGTACATCCCGGGGGTGGAAAATCGCCTGGCGGACTCTCTGAGCAGGGGGACCTCTCACCAGGGAGAATGGTCCCTATGCAGCAGGGTGTTTTAATCTCTGTGTCACCGTTGGGGCCTACCATATGTGGATCTGTTTGCGTCCCGCCACAATCACAAGCTCCCAGCTTTTGTCTCTCTGTCCAGGGATCCTCTGGCCCTGACCTTGGATGCGCTAGCAATGTCATGGAAGGACTTTCAGTTCCTGTATGTCTTCCCTCCAATCCCCCTGCTGGGCAGGGTTCTGCACAAGATTGCTCTGGAAGGGGTGCCAGCAATTCTGGTAGCCCCCAGGTGGCCAAGAAGAGTGTGGTTTACAGATGTGGTACAGCTGGCAGTAGATCAGTACGCTCTGCCCTTGGTGCCAGATCTGATCACTCAGGGCTCACTACGCCATCCCAATTTACAAACTCTGCCTTTGACGACTTGGCTGCTGAAACCTCCATCTTTATGGAGAAGGGGCTGTCTTCCTCGGTTGTGGATACTTTGATTCAAGCTAGGAAGAAGTCTTCCATTTATTACAGGGTTTGGCGTGCCTACATTGACTGATGTGAGTCGAAGTCTCTTCCCTGTCGTGTGTTCTCTATTCCCAGGATTCTGGAGTTCCTGCAGCATGGGTTGGAGATGGGGCTCCAACTCAGTACTCTGAAGGGTCAGGTTTCTGCCCTGGCTATTTTCTTCCAGAAGTCCTTTGCTCAGCATCCTCTGATCAAGAGTTTTTTCATGTGCGTCCCCCACGTAAGCCTATGGTGCCTGTTTGGGATCTGAACTTGGTCCTGTCAGCCTTGCAGGGTGCTCCCTTTGAACCTGTGCAGGATGCTGCCTTGGCCATTCTTACGCTCAAGGTTGTGTTTCTGGTGGCTATCACTTCTGTCAGGCGTGAGTCTGAGTTGGCGGCGCTGTCCATTCAGCCCCCCTACTATGAGAGACACCAGGACAAGGTGGTGGTTCGTTTCAAACCTGACTTTCTGCCTAAGGTAGTGTCTGCCTTTCATTTGAATCAGGATATTGTTCTTCCTTCTTCGTGCCCTAATCCTAGCAATGCTAAGGAGAGAGTTTTGCACTCTTTGGATGTGGTTAGGTGTCTGAAGAACTGGTGGCTACTGCACCTTTCAGGAAAACTGATGCTCTTTTTGTGGTCCCTTCTGGTCCTAGGAATGGTTTGGCTCCTGCCAAGTCTACTATCAGCAAGTGGATTTGTCAGGCTGTGATTCAGGCCTACTCTGCTAAGGGGAAGAATCCTCCCTTCCGCCTTACTGCTCATTCCACTCGTGCTATTGGTGCCTCTTGGGCTTTTCAGCACCAGGCTTCTGTTGAACAAGTGTGCAAGGCCGCTACTTGGTCTTCTGTTCATACCTTTTCAAAGTTTTACAAGGTTGATGTTAGGGCCTCAGCTGATGCTGTTTTTGGCCGAAAGGTTCTGCAGGCGGCAGTGGTTTAAACTGACTGCTGCTGCCTTTTTTCTTGGGGATCCCACCCTAATTTATGGACACTGCTATTGGATGTCCCGATTGTAAGTATTATATTTGGTGCAGGACGTACTGTATAATAAGAATAATACAATTCTGTGATTACTCACCTGTAGAATTGGTATTATGAGTATACAGTGCGTCCTGCTCCAACCCACCCTTGGTTTTGCATTATCTTAGATCCCCTGTATGGTGATTGTTATCATTGTTATAGTTGATAGTTTGGGTTGTTTAATTCTCCCGGCTTCTCTTTAACTGCTTTTCAATGCTGGGGATTTGTGGGAGATCTCCGGGTATTTGAGGGGCCGGGAGGAGCCTATTTTCGATGTCTCTGCAGTCCAGCGCCATCTGGCGGAGTATAACCAGATTGTAAGTATTATATTTATACTCCTAATACCAATTCTACAGGTGAGTAATCACAGAATTGTATTTTTCTCTCGCTGGATTTGATTTGCCATATTTTTAGCAGTCACTGCTCTGCTAGGACATAGCTGCTAAACCGTTCAGAAAGGTATTCTAGCAAGAGAAGTAATTCATCAGGGGAAATAATTTTTTTAATCCAAATAGGTTAATCGGGATTAGTAGAGAATTAGCACAAGAAGGCTAATTCTTTATGAATGCATATCTGTAGCCAATTCAATTAGCTTTTTTTATTTTTTTTCGATTCAGAATGACTTATACAAAAATCTGTGAGCAGTCAATAGTAAATCCAACCCACATACTCTATCTATAAACAATAAGAACGTGAAGTGTTAAATGCATTAGCATGGCTGGGTTTAGTCAGTGTTAGTACAGTAGCAGCTTTTGTCTTAACACAGCATTGTAATAAGCAGACAATAGATGTTGGAACTTGCGTGCCTTTATTCAAGCATGGCTTTTTCTCTACTATTCCACTCCAGGCCATCAGGAAATCAGTAACGATTGGGTTAATTCTCGATCGAAAGGTGTGGACTGCAAGACAAAGGTGTGGTTCCTCCCGGCCTATACACTTCCGACTGCACTTCTGCAATCCATTTTCATTCATGCAGTTGGACTGGACTGCGAAGGTGTACCTGGATTTATTTTTCTCTAAATGTATTTACTTTTATAGGATTTAGGGTAAGCGCCAGGGTCTTGGAGCGCTATGGGGTGTCACTTTTGTTTTATAATGTAGTCACTTTTGTGCTGGAGTTCCGTCTTAAGAAAAGTCAGCAAAAGTCAGGTTTTTGTCTGGTAACTCCGCAGGGGGGACCAGGGGAAATAATTTTCCTCTTTTCTTGCTTTTTCCCAAAGTTCATTATGTTGTGTAAATGTGTTTATGTATATGTTTGTTTATACATATGATGGCATTTTACATTTTTGAACGTCGCACCCTTTTTTGGGGGCAGTGTGCCCGAGCGAGGGTGCGGAGTTAGGTTTCAGGAAGAGGCAGGCTCTTCCTTCTGTTTATGCATTGAGGACGGATCGCTGCCTGGTCCTTGTTGTTTTTTTTTTTTTTTTTTTTTTTTTTATGTTATTTTGTTTTGTAGATTGTGGGGAATCAATATTGGTGTGGTTCACACCTAAGGTCTTGGAGTAGTCACGTGTGACTATCGAGGTCTCTTATATACTTCAGTCTAGGCCCTCAGGGATATTTAGACTGTTTTGTTTCACCCTGACTGAGGAATCTGGGGTAATCGGGTCTGGTACCTTAGCAGACAGGGTCACTTTATATCCAGTTTGCATGCAAAAGCCTCTGGAAGAGGACAGTACTATTTATGCCGATTGCACTACAGTAGTACTCTAAGTTTGGGAGACAAATATCTCCTGCAGATAGGGTTCCTAGATGGACTTCTGGCGCTGGGCCCTTGGAACCTAAAGCTCCTTCGGCAGCTCAGCCCCACAAGGATAACCAGGGTTAAAGTGTCCAGGGGGATATTGCGGAGAGGTTGACCCGCATTGAAAGCAATTTAGAACCCCCGGTTCCAAGGAAGGCATTAAAGAAAAGGAAGCATGTAGGTTCCTCTGGTTCTAAGGAGGATATGTATGCTTCCGTAGTTTCTCAGGAGTAGTTATCAGATAGTGAACTTTCTTCCAGTAGGGAGGGGATTCAGATTCAGGGCCATCTACACAGGGGGGGCTCTCAGTTTAAAGAACAAACGGAGCATCTAATTAGTTCCATTTTAGAGATTTTGAATATCTCGTCTCCTAAGATTCCCAAGAGGAAGAAGGGAGATATGTGTAAGCCAGAAAAGGAGACAATTGTCTCCTGAGCAAACTCATTTTTCCAATCTTATCCTAAAGGAATGGCAGAGCCTGTTAGACTTCCTTCTATTCCTAGAGTGCTAGATACTAAGTATCCTTTTCCCCTAGATTTGATTAATGTATGTCTCGCTTTCCAGTGGAAAACGTTTCAGTCAGGTCTCTCTAAGATTACTGTTATGCTGTCTTCTGAAACTGCCTCCCCAAGGGATCCAGCGGATAAGCGCATAGATCAGGTGGCACGTCATGCTTTTTCTATTGTAGGATCAACTTTACGGCCAGCCTGTGCCACTTACATAGCATCTTTGGTTAACAGAAAGTTGTTAAAACAACTGCATTCTAAGACTCGGTCTAGGGGTCATTCATGGAGTACATGCTCCCAGTTGATTAAGATCAATATGGACATTAACAGGTATGTCATTTCTGCTATGGATGATTTGATAAGGTTAAGTACCAGAGGTTTAACTCTGTTAGTAGCGTTAATGCACTCATTATGGCTAAAGCAACGGTCAGCTGACGCTGCCTCCAAGAAGAATCTGATGGGACTCCCTTTTCAGGGGTGGACGTTTGTTTGGGGAGCAGTTGGATGATATGATAAAGGAGGCTACTGGAGGTAAGTTTACTACACGTCCACAAAGAATCTATTTTCCTTTTTCTTGCAGGCCCTCCAATCCCTGGCCTTTTTGTGTGGGTAGAGGTTCTGCGTCTTCGGGATATGGGAAAGATTTTTTAACAGTCTCAAATGGGGCAAGATCTTTCTGGCAGAATAAGGCAAAACCCCTCCTAAGCCCCCTCAGGCATGAGGAGACACCCTCACCCTTGTGCAGCTTCTGCATTTTGCTCCCATTTGGAGGCTCCATGTATCAGATCTGTGGATACAGGAGGTTGTTGACTCAGGTTACAAGATTAAATCGGAGGTATCAGGGGTATCTGAATTCCGGTGAAAGAACTCACCTTTTACAGATTGGAGCAGTTTGTCATGTTCCCCTTTTTAGAGAGGGGTCAGGGGATTTACACTGTGTTCCTAATTCCCAAGATGGACGGTTCTGTGTGCCCAATATTAGATCTTAAGGGCCTCAACAGGTTTGTCCGCTTTAATAAATTTCACATGGAATCCTTAAGATCCACAGTGATTTCACTTCATCTGGAAGAATTTATGACCACAGTGGATGTAAAGGATGCATACCTACATATCCTGATTTTTCCAGGTCATGAAAAATATTTGCGCTTTGCAGTAGATGGCCTACATCTTCAGTTTGTGGTTCTGCCTTTCAGCCTATCTTCAGCCCCAAGGTTGTTTTTGGCTTATGGCTTTTTTCAAGTAATTTTCTAAGAAATCAGGAGATACATATAATCCTTTAGATGATCTGCCTATCTTTTCAGGAGGCCCGGAAGGATACATAGACTGTCTTATTGACTTTAGAAAAGTTTGGCTGTATAGTCCGCTATCCACAATCGTATATCATACCTTCAAGAGTTATATCTTTCCTGTAAATGTCTTTAGACACGACTCGGGCCAAAGTATTTCTTCTGGAACAGAATTTCGCTTCAGGCCAGGGTACAGGATCTCTTGACCTGCCCTCACCCAACGATTCGTCAAGGAATGCATCTATTGGGCCTGATGGTGTCTTGCATCGAGTATTGTGCCTTTTGCGCAGTTTCACAGGGTCACAAATGATCCCGGGACAGTGGGGATTGGAGAGCAGTATTCCCCTAAATTTTCTGGAACTGAGAGTGATTCTATTGTTTCTCAAACATTAGACACCCGATCTGAGGGCTCATCACGTCAGGATGCAGACATTCAGTCTGACGGTGGTGGCATACATCAACCACCAGGGGGGCACCAGAAGCAGGAAAGCTCTCAAGGAGGTGAGCAGGATCTTACTCTTACCACATACCAGGAGTGGACAACTTGCAGGCTGATCATCTGAGCAGAACGGTCTTGCATCAGGGAGAATGACCCTCAGTCAGAGTCCCTTTGCATACACTTGGGGTTCCAAAGGTAGATTGCATTCCACCACAATCAGAAGGTTGCAAAGTTTGTATCCCAGTCCAGGAATCCTCTAGCAATAGTGACAGATGCACTGATTTTTCATTGGTCAGCATTTAAGCTTCTCTATGCATTCCCTCCGATTCCACTCCTGGTGGCTCCTCAGTGGCCAAGGAGAAGCTGGTTCTCAGACATAGTAAGAATGTCGGAAGGCGACCCTTGGAGGTTGAGCGACGATCCAGATCTTCCCACACAGGGGCCCTTGCGGCACCAGAATTTACAAGTTCTGGCTTTGACGGCCTGGATATTGAAACCTCCATCTTGGCAGAGAAAGGGCCTATATCTCCAAGAAGAAGAATCTTTCTTTTCATGTTACAGCTCATTCTAAACAAGCTATTGGAGCTTCCTGTGCTTCTGTAGCACAGGCTTCAGTAGAACAAGTATGCAAAGCTGCTACTTGGTCCTCAGTTCATACATTTACCATTTTTCATATGTAACAAGGTAGATGTTAGCACCTTGGCAGATACCACTTTTGGTGGAAAGGTATTACAGACAGTAGTAAGCTAGAGGTTGTTTTGGAATAGCTTACTCTTTATTAGAAGAATAAGATTTATTATTTGGGATCCCAGTCTGAAGTAGGGGCACTGCTTTTGGAGGTCCCAATCCTTACTGATGGCCTGGAGTGGAATAGGAAACAAAATACAATTCTGTGATTCTTACATGTAGAATCGCTTTCTCTTCTATTACCACTCCAGGGCGTCACACCCTCCCTATCTGCTAGGTTACTATAGCCATTTTTCAGGAAGCCTAGTCCTAGTGGAGCTTGTAAATAGTTGTTCAGCATCAAACAAATAAATAAATAATTAAATAAATAGAGAGAGGTAGAGAGGAACTTATATTGCATCTCCTTTTGTTTCCAACAAAGACATAAGGCTTCTTAGGATGCCTTATCCTCCCGGGTGGTTGTGTCTACAGCTTTTCTGTAGTACGGGATTGTGGAGGTGCAGCCGGAAGTATATAGGCCAGGAGGAACCACTCCTTTGTCTTGCAGTCCATGCCCTTCAGCTGAGAATTAATCCAATCGTTACTGATTTCCTGATTCCTTGGAGTGGTAATAGAAGAGAAAGCAATTCTACAGGTGAGTATCACAGAATTGTATTTTTATTTTCACCTAACTGGCCAACTAATCCCAAGAGAGGGACAACTGAGGCTAAGACAAACCTTCATCCTTTGCAACTTTGATGGCTGACACAATTGTCTACTTCATCTTTGGCTCGCATGACCCCCAACCCCCCTTTACTTGGCCTGCGACTGCTTTGAGACTTCCCAGTTGGGGCTGAGAGCTGCTTTCTCAAATGGCCATCCACCCACTCTTAACAAGCAACCTGTGTTGGTCCCTCCTGTGGATGGGCCACTTTTATGGGGTAAGCTGGGGCTGTGATCGGACAGGCCCAGGTCAGAGTTTGCAGCCAGTGGACCTTCACTGGCACTGGTGGAGGGGCTGCAGTGGTGGAGACCACATGCTGGAACGGATAAGCCACCTGACTGCACCCTGAAAACAGGCCACTTATCTGCAGCAGAATCAAGGGCAGGAGCTCGCCCAACGTGAGAATTGTAGCCCGACTCCCCGCTTGGATTGCCTGGGACCCTGGGGCATTAATCTAATCGGAGGTTTGAAGATTGGAGCCATGGATTGAGGCCTGGATTGCTGTGAAGCAACTGCTAAGTGTTCTGCCTGGGTTCCCGAGCGTGGCTGCTCTGTCCCATCTTGATTGTTCTCAAGGTTTCTCGTTGGTTCCAACTGTGGTTTACCCAAGTCTGTTAACAATTGTCTTAGCCATATAACTTCTTGGCTTGCCTGCACTGCTACAATGAGCTGCTTTCTGGTAATCCAACTGACAGCACTTCCTGACAGAAAAAACAAGTAACCACTGTTGTCTCCGGCCCAGTCAGCATCCATGTCTCTGGCCCAGTCGGCATCCACATATCTTCATCACTTGCTGGTAACTTTAGCTTGTAATGTAAAGTCCCTCTTAAAGATAGCTAATGACTCTATTTTACAGCATTCCAGTCCATCTGACTTGGCATTAAAACCTTTCTGCGTAGGATTCCAATAGCTTCTGCAATGTCAGGCCTTGTAGTGGTGGTAATGTACAACAATTTCCCTTTTGTTTTCCTGTACTGGGTGTTAGTTGGTACTGGCATATCTTGATAATTTATGTCCTTCAGGTAGTTAGTTTCCATAGGAGATGACACTGGTTTGACATCTTCCATTCCAAATGTTTCAATTATCTCTTGTATTCCGTGCTTTTGGTGCAGAAGAAAGTTGTCGTCTTCCTCTCTCTCAATCTGAATGCCGAGGTAATTATTTATGTTGCCAATATCTTTGGTCTCAAAGTGCTGATTCAGGCTTTTCAGTATTCCGGTTTTGTCCTCTTCCCGCTCAAAACAAATCAGGATATTGTCCACATAAATAAGCAGCAGATATCCTTACCAAGCCCTTGACCACTGAAAGACACTCAAGGCTTACAACGAAGATGGGTTTCATAGACTAAGCCTCAGCTGTTGAGAAGGGGTGTTGGAGATGCAACAGACTTCTACCTTACTCTATGCTGGAGTGAGTTTTGCTAGATCCATCTGTTTGATAATTTATTTGTGTGTATGCAGAAGTATTTCCTTAGATCCTATATGCTCATCTGAAGTTTGCCTTTGTTGATCTTTGAACCCTGGTGGTTATTCCATGTAGAAATGTGGTTTTCACATCAAAGTGTTTCACTTGCATTTTCCTTGTGGTGACAGCAGAGTCCTTATTGTAGCATGTTTAACTACTGGAGCAAAAGGCTCATCATAGTCATCTCCATATTTTTGAAAATACCCCTTGGCTACAAATCTTGCTTCGTATCGTTCCACTGTGCCACCTGCATTCACAACCTATGGCTTGTCTTCCAGGTGGTAGGTCTGTAAGTGCCCATGTTTTGGTGTCATGCATGAATTGTATCCCTTCTTTTGCAGCCTTTATGCATTTACTGGCTTCCCTTTCTGAAAGTTAAGGTATGTCTTCCCAAGTTGCAGGTTCATTGGTACTGGCAATGCTTGCCTTGTTTGAAAGATGTACAGGTGGTTTATCTGTTTTTTCTCGTTGAGCGTCTTGGTTCGGTGTCTGAGCTTGCTTGTGTTTTCTCTATAGTACTGTTAAGTTCTGTACTCACAACTGTTTGTTCAGAAGTTACAGATGATATACCAGTTTGGTCAGTTTGGCATTCTTTTGTAGGAGTCATCTTGGTTTATTGATTCACATGTTGCACATTTAATATCATGTGTATATATATATATGAATTTTATGGAAAGATCCTCAGTTCTGTACATAGTATCTTTTTAATCTTCATTGATAATATGGATTAGCATATGCATTCTGAGAGCAGATATAGGACAATCCTCCATCTGTTTTTAAATTGTCTATATATGTATTTTATTAAGTCTTTCATGTTGTTTGTAGAGACATATTTGGTATTGATTTAATAAAATAGATTTTTATTAATAAGAAATCTTTTGGTGTGCGGCATGTTGTTAGGAACCGTGGGGCTGATCTAGGGCCTTTGGGTTTGGTATATCTGTTGTGTTTATGCGTTCCATCTTGCCAGCACCCCCCTTATATTTTATCTCATTATTCAGCTGTGCACACCAACTTGCATAAATTCCTTAAGTTACAGATGATGGCTTATCAGCGTTGGTTTTCTCTTCTATTCTTCTCCTCAGTTGTCATCACATTGGCTCTCAGATCTTTAAAAGTTATACTTTTACTAATGGTAACCTTGTCTGTTTTCAGATTTAGGATTCTGTAGCTCTTAACATTGTTACTGTATCCAGCAAAGGCTCCTTCAAATTCCCTGTTTTGGAGCTTGGCATGTTTCCTCTGGAATGTAGATGAATGCTTTGTGGTTGTTCAGAATCTGTCAACATACATCTGATCATTTCAGTACTTTCTCTCAGTTAGTCAGTTTTGCTCTGGTGTGTATGTGGCTGCCTTTTGATGCTCTATTGTACTCTTATACTTTTTGACTCCATTGTCAATTTGAAGTATTAGAGGTTTCCTCTGAAATGTGTTACTTGCCTTTGCTACATAACCCTGTAATTTGTCAAGAAGTTCACTCTTGTGTTGCATTAAGTAAGTGACTGTGATCTTGAATAGTCCTCTATGAAAGTCAGTACCTTTTTGCCTCCAGGGTTTAGGGGACCACATTCATCACTGTGAATTAGGTCAAGTGGTCTTGAAGCCCTATTCTGACTGACTTTAGGAATTGTTGATTTGTGGCTTTGGATTTGATGCAAAATTCACACCTAACAGTAACTGGACAAGGGGATACTTTCAGATTCCTCTTTTGTAGTTGTTGAATGCATTCTGAATGTCTGTGACCTAAACACTTGAGCCATATCTGTACATAGTCGCTGTGTTTATGAGTGCATAGTCTCTCCTTTTCCTTGACTGTGCTGTGGTGATATAGATGGCCATCCAGCTTGGCACTCACTATGGTCTGCTTGCTGTCTAGAATAGAACACTTGTCACCTTGGAATTTTATGGAGAGTCCTTTGACTGTCAGCGCTTTACAGATAAGAGTCCTCCTTCAAGTTCAGGAACATAAAGCGCATCCTTCACTGGTATGGTTAATTGCCCCGCATCAATGGGGCATACAAAGGTTTCATGCTCATATCCCCATGCATGTATTTTACTTCCAACTGCAAGGTAAATAGTCTCTTTGTTATTCAGATCAAGTTCTGTGAAAAAGCTTTTATCACTTGTCACGCAACTGGTTGCTGCCTAGTTAATGTAACAGCCTTGAAATGTATAGTTGCCGGTCACTTTAAATGTGTCATTCCAGTTCCCTTCACATGGATCAGAGATTGTAGCATTGACTTTCTGCTTAGTATAAGAGGGACTCTGTCTCATTTGCTCTGCTTTACGTATATAGTACAGGCTCCTTTCTTTGCTAATGCTTATCTATGAGCCTGGTCTTTACAAATGCAAGCATCAAATCTGTCACATGCTGTGTCTCTAGCAAGCTGTGCTGTATCTGTCTGCTATTTGCTCACCAACTGATCTGAGTTGTGCGATTAATTCCATCATGGTATTTATGTGGTCTTGTATGTGTTAATCTGGATATTGTGCAGTCTTTTCTGTTTTTCTGTCGCAATCCTGATTATTATCCTGTAGCCGCTCTTTAGTGATAACCTCCCTCAAGTCATCTCTGGATATTAGCATTTCCATAGCTGATAATTCTCATTGTTCAGCTTGTCCACTACGAGTTTAAGCTTGGAGCTGCTGGAAATGATCCCTCCTTTATATATAAGAACAGTCTTACTTGTATATAGGAGATGTCTCTGTGGAAGCTTCTTTATGTCAATCTCTGCATCAACCACGCTGTCTTTTGTTATGGGCTTTGCTCTGCCTGGGGTACTGGACCTTATCCATTTATTGTGGCTTTCTTCGGTCACTGGGCCCTTATCCTGTTGTAGTGCATGGGAGTGCTGGATGCAGCGGAGTCTTAATCCAGAATAGACAGACATTAGTGTTGCAACAAGAACTGGCTTTACTGGAACATGGATGCAGTAATAGAATGTCACCCTACATGGTGTTTAACACAGACAGGAAAAGAAGTACCATAGATCAAATGCACAGGAAATACAACATATTAGAAAAATGCAGAGAAACTCCAGTTAAGCAGTGGTCAGAGTGCCATCTATTGCCATAGTTTGTCATAGCTGTAAACTGTAGTAAATCTAGCAAAAGTCACTCCAGAATAGACTAAGGTAGAAGTCTGTTCTACCTCCAAGAGGATTTACCCACATACCTGTCCCTAATGTAGTGATAGCAACCCTTGTGTAGCGATAGCAACACATATAAATCTCTAAAATGGAACCAGAGCAGAAGTTAACAATAAAAGGTTTTATTTTCAACCATGCTATGAATCATCACCTTTACCCAGGAGAAGCCCCTCTCTGTATTTATGGACTTCTGAAAAAGGAAGGACTCCACTAAAGCCAATTATCACCAGCGTCAATTATGTGACCTATAAAGTGGCAAAATATGTAGCCAACGTTCTAACCCCTTTGGTTAGCAATACACCACATTACATACAAAACTCCTAGGATTTCACAACCAAAATCCAGGGATTTTTACTGGGCAAAGAAGACACCAATGTGTCTTACAACATCACATCTCTTTTCACATGCATATCCACCACAGAGCCAGTTCAAACTGTGAAACAGTTATTACAAGACAACTCACTTGGCAGCAGAATGACGACTAACCCAAACCAAGTTTGTTTCTTGCTGGAGCTGTGCCTGAACACCGCCTTCACTGGAATCACTCAATTTGTCAGACTTGTATATGGAGAAAGTGGAGCCTTTAACTACCTTCAAAGGAATTGTACTGCGTTAGGAACCAAAAGAAATCTGAACAATTCGGCTCAGTGATCCACAACATCAAATTTACACAAATGGGTGTGGAAGGCTGGCATCAAAAGTTTGAAGGAAACCCACTAGCACACTAGTATCTGCAGTTTAACTACCACCACTCTCTGGAACATTCACTGGGAGTCATGAGGACTCTGTTCCACAGAGCAGAAAGGAAAGTGGTAAATATAGATGAAAACAGCGGTTTGGAGGAATGTGGTGTTGGCCGAAGATAAACCTATGTGGTAAGATGAAATACTTTATATGTTTGGGATTGTGGTTCATACCTAATTACCAAAATATGGTATTCCCTAAACCACTACTTATACACATTAATAAAAACAAAGGAACTAGTGACTAAAGTCCAGTTTCTATGCATTTTCAATTTTGCAGGTCAATATTCAAGGTCATTTAATTGAGTAGAAAGCTGGTACTCCATAATCCACATCATTTGAAGTGTCCTATGAAAATGTAGAAAATCATAAATGGATAATTGTTAGCAGAGTATCAATGCCAGACAGCAATTTAACCAATATTTGCTTTATAGATTCTTAATATTAAACAGGTTTACATGTGTATTGATGACAGGTTATACTGGATGATTCCAGAGATATCCACAGTGATTTGGAAGTTATGAATGAAAACGCTGACTCTCTGTCCAGTGTGTACCTTACAGAAGGTTTGCATCAGCAAGTGTCAGAACTTGGACGAGAGACTGAAGAATTGCAGCAATCACTCAAACTGTGTTTGCAGAGGCTACAAGATGCAGCAGCAGTAAGGGGTTACTTTTTATTGTAAGGTTTAGATCTATTTTGCCTAACTTAAAGATGAGTATTGCCCTTCGATTCTCTACATTTGTGTTTTGATTGCAATGTCCTGTCTCATTGTGATGTTAAATCGATCCATTTAAACCAGACCTTCAGCATGATTTAATGAAAAGCCCAAACCCTTAAAAAAACTAATCCCCAGTATCTAAAATTAATACATTTTAAGTTTTTAGTCCTTTACTTATTATTCTTTCCCCCACTGGACTGCAACTGTGGGTTATGGTTCTGCGGTCAGGGAAAGGACAGCAATCCCTGAATGCAGAGCAACACAGTCAGAAGACACTTCCTGTTTGCAGGCTGCCTGATGCAACATGATCTTGATTGTTTAAAGGCTCATAACATGCAGTAGATGCAGGTAGGATTTTGAATGTTTTTACAGGGTGTAGGAAAAATATAAGATATGCTTTTATTCAGGGTGAAGGTCCGCTTTAATAAGCCCACAAAGCGAGGTTGGGGGGTGGTGAAATCCTTTTTGCAGATTGCGGGCTTAGGGAAAGGGCATGGTCTCTGGATTCTGCAATCAGTTGTGATCAACACCCAAATTACTTAAAGTATCCAAGATTTAATGAAATAATCTGTGGTATGCTCATGGTATCCTTTTTTACTTATTATTTTTCTCTAAACCATGTAGGATATGAAAGATTTTGAAAACAAAGTGAGGGGTTTGCAAACGGCATTAGCACAAGTGCATTCTACATTAACCTCTCCAGAGCTTGGACGCTTGAGTCTTAAGGAACAGCTATCACACAGACAGGTAAGATGCTGCTAAAATAATGTTACTAAGTTTTCATCAAAGTCTAAAGCATAAGGACCTTTCCCCATGCCTGGTGCTTTTTTATTCACAATGTAGAAGTCATTTCTATGAGATCTCTGAAAATCGTAAAGGGCATCGCTAAAAGATGAACAGAGCTAACAAATATCAAGCCAGGATGTCATATCATGATTGTTTCTCCTATTTGTTCACCTACACATTTGGTCTGATGCTTAGCATGAACATATTAAATATTATACATTTTAGCATCTACTTTTCAAAATGGATTCTCTTAAGCCAAAAGTCCAAGCAGTTCAGATTTGCCAGAGTGCTTTAAGAATTCCTGAAGAGGTGGTAACTAGCTTGCCTATCTGTCGAACAGCTGTCAGGCTGCAAGAGGAGACCAGTCGTATTCAACATACAGCTATTCAACAGTGCAATATTATGCAGGTAACTCATTACTAACACATAAACTTATAAACAATATACATGTTATATAAAATGTATTATTTCTCTTTCATTTTACTTCAGGCCATCAGAGTAATTCGGTCACGATTGGGTTAACATCTCAGCCGAAGGACGTGGACTGCAAGAACAGAGGCGTGGCTTCCCCTCCCGGCCTATATACTATCGGCTGATTCCCTCCTAATCCAGTTTCTTCCTTGCAGTTGGAACTGGACTGCAAGGGTGTATGTGAACTACTCTCTCATTTACTTTTTTGTTTTTAAGGATTATGCCTTGGAATTGGTATTGGAAACCCTGTCTGTTCCTGGGCCCTTATACTCCTCTGATCTGGATGCACACTTTTTGTTTTGTAAAAAGAGTTGACACTCCTGCTGAAAATTTCGCCACAGGAAAAAGCAGCCACAGGTTTTTGTCTGGTGAGCCTGTTTGGGAATGACCAGGGGCATTATTTCCCTATTATTTCCTGCGTCTAAAAGGGGGCAGGATCTTGTTTGAATGGGCGGAGCTAAAAGCGGTAGGGAAGGAACAGAAGGCTTCCTTCCGCCGGTCAACATGGAGAGATCGTTGCTTTGGGCGCTGTCTCTGGAACAATTTCGACTAGGCAAAATACCTTGTACTGCCGATGCCGTGGGTTCTCCTCTGGGGCACAGTATGTTTCTCAGGTCACCGTCGCTGGAACAATTTCGACTAGGGAAAGTATCGAGCGCTGCCGGCGGTTCTCCTACAGGGCACAGCGCATTTTTAAGTCCGGCTTTGCTGGAACAATTTTGGCTAGGCGAAGTGCCGAACACCGCCAACGCCTCCTGGTTCCTCTCTGGGCCGCGCCTGTGCCTATACCTTCGGCTGCAGTTCTCCGACTGTGACGCTCGCCTCCTCCCGGTTGCTGGGGTTGTTGGCCGGCAAAGGGGGGGGGGGGGGGGGGCTCTTGAGCTGCTGCGTGGCCACCCTCAAGCGGACCTTGAGGGTGTAATTTTGTTTATATATTATTATGATTTGGGGTGTATTAATATTATGTTTTATTAATATTAATATGTTTTTTCTGTTGTGTGTGTTTTTTTTTTAGATTGTGGGAAAGGGCAGGCAATATATTGGTATGGTACGCCCGCTTAGGTCTCAGGTAGTCACTTGTGACTGTTGACAACTGGTATAGGTCTTAGATCTCCAGGGAGATTTTTATTTTCACCATGAAGGAGGCATCCAGGGTAAGTGGATCTGGTCGTTTAGCAGATAAATTTACCCCATGTCCAGTATGCAAGCAGATGGCACTGGAAGAGGATCGCATGAGGTGCAGGCAATGTGCATCAGTAGTGGTTGCTAAATATGGAAGACAGTTGCCTCCTCCTGCAAGTGCTTCGTCCCCTGTTGCTGGGCACTCAGATCCTAAGACTCTCTCGCCAGCCTAATCTCGGGGACATTCAGGACAAGAATGTCCTCCAAGAGATTGCAGATAGATTGGCCCGCCTAGAGAGTTGCTCAGAATCATCGACTAGGAAAACTCTAAAGAAAAAGAAGCATTTAATTTCCTTTAGAGAGGTCAGGGGTTTTACTCCGATTTATTCATAATTCCTAAGGACAAATTGGTACGCCCAATATTAGATCTTAAGGGCCTCAACAAGTTTTGTCCTTCTGAAGAGATTTTGCATGGAAACGCTAAAATCTACAGTGATGTCACTCCAGCTGGGAAATTGTATGACCACAGTGGATATAAAGGACGCGTACCTACACATTTCGATTTTTCCGGGTCATCAGAAATATCTGCAGTTTTGGATCCAGGGACAGTGGAGTCCGAAGGAGAGCAGACTCCCCATAAATATCCTGAAACTGAGAGAGATTCTTTTGTGTCTCAGACATTGGATATCCCATCTGAGGGGGCATCCCGTTCGGATTCAAACAGACAATCGGATAGTGGTGGCATACATCAATTACCAGGGGGGCACCAGAAGCAGGAAAGTTCTCAAAGTTTTCAAAGGTGAGCCGGATTTTACTTTGGGCAGAGAAGCAGGTTTGATGCATCTCGGCAGTACACATATCAAGAGTGGACAACTTGCAGGCAGATCATCTTAGCAGAGCGGTCCTCAATCCCTATGCATGCAGTAATGCCCAGCTGATCACCAGCCTAACTTCAAATGCCAACCCCCAATCTAACACTGCCGTCTTTACCTTTAGTCAAGCCCCCGTTTGCCGGGAGACATTATACATGGTTGCCCCCAGGAATTAAGGTCCCAAAGGATGGCACCTGAGGCCACAAAGGCTGATGTACAGCTGGGCAAAACTAACAATACATGGGGGGAATTCAGTTAATCATTCCTACCAGTGTCTTGACAGAAGGAATAACCAAAGCTGAAGTCCAGGGAAAGCCAAAGGTCGAAACCGTAATTTCAGAGAGTCACAGTATCCAAAGGGTCAGGCAAAAGAGTAGTTGGGATGCAAATTAAATTAATCCGGTCAGCAGGAAATAAATCAACAGCATAACAAGCTAGATGCTATCACAGGCAGTTTGTGCTGACGCCTGAACAGCTTTATGTGACTACTGACCAATGGGAGGTTGGAAGGCTGGGCTACACAGCAGTTGCTTAATTGACCACTACTCCTAGTGAGCCAGACAGAACCACTATAAATTGTAAAAAAATATATATATATATTTTTTGCACATATTTCACCCAACAGTATTTAGAATATACTAAGAAAAAGGCCAAACAACACATTTCATGTTGAAGCCCAGACTCTGCTGAAAAAAAAAAAAA
Source organism: Gastrophryne carolinensis (assembly GCA_027917425.1). Classification (NCBI taxonomy): domain Eukaryota; kingdom Metazoa; phylum Chordata; class Amphibia; order Anura; family Microhylidae; genus Gastrophryne; species Gastrophryne carolinensis. Next base: position 344,351,460 of record CM051237.1, on the reverse strand, counting down.
ACAACAATATATAATTGTCCTGGGAAATCCCTTCAAAAATCACAGTTGAACATGTGTAGCGCAAAATAGTGACACATAGTCTGGCAACAGAGGGTGACAAAATCTCCAGTTAGGCTGGCACTTAAAGGGTTAAACAGGATTTTCTTCCTAAGGTGGTTTCCCCTTTTCATCTTAATGAAGAGGTGGTTTTGCCTTCCTTATGTCCTGCTCCAGTGTCCATAAGGAAAGGATTCTTCATTTGCTGGGTGTAGTGAGAGCACTAAGATACTATCTCACTGCTACGCAATCTTTCCGCAAGTCAGACCTGAGGGTCCACGTCTTCCACCAGCTAAGCCTACCATCGGGTGATGGATTAGACAGGCAGTGGTAAGAGTTTATGTCTCCAAAGGGAAGGATCCGGCCTTTAGGATTACTGCTTATTTGACAACAGCTATTGAGGCTTCTTGGCCTTTTCAGCATCAAGCTTCAGTGGAACAAGTATGCAAGGCTTGGTCTTCAGTTTATACGTTTACAAAATTTTATAAGTTGGATATTAGAGCCTTGGCGGATGACGCTTTTGGTAGAAAAGTCTTACAGACAGTAATAAACTAAATGTTTTTGGAACTACTTATTTCTGATAGAAAGGAATTAGGTTTTTGGGGTTCCCACCCGAATGAAGGGTACTACTTTTGGAGGTCCCAATAGTGACTGAATTACTCTGATGGCCTGAAGTAAAATGAAAGAGAAAAGATAATTCTGTGAGTACTCACCTGTAGAATTGATTTCACTTTCATTATTACTTCAAGACAACAGACATTCCCTTTCTGCTAGGTTGTTATATCCATGTCTTGGATGCCTAGTCTTGGTGGAGATGTAAATATGTAAATAGTGGGACCAGCTTAAAAAAAATAAAAATAAAACGGAGAGAGAAGTCTTTTATTTTGTCTACAGCCTTTTGTCTCCAACAAGAGATATAGGAATGTCTCTCCCAAGCAGCTGGTTCTACTGTTTCTTGATTAAACTGGATTAGGAGGGAATCAGCCAATAGTATAAAAGCCTGGAGGAGGAGCCACACCTTTTGACCTTGCAGTTCACGCCCTTCAGCCGAGATGTTAACCCAATCATGCTTGAATTACTCTGATGTCCTTAAGTAATAATGAAATAGAAATCAATTCTACAGGTGAGAACTCACAGAATTATCTTTTTTAACACACTACCCTCATTAGCAACAGTCACATGATACAAGCAAGCATTTTGAAAACATACTTCCTGTATGTACACATAATGAAACTTGCCTGGCAGGAAAAAGAACATACTATGCTGAAAATAAAGACATTAGCAACTGAAATTGTTCCCTGCTCTACTTCTGTCCTTTCCTTTTTTTGCATCTGACTGGCAGACTAACAGGTTAATACACCTAATGCAGAATATTGACATATGTATTTTAATGTTAATTTTAATAGATGATTGTGCCCAGTCTGAAGAGGTCTGCTGAATGTTAGGCAGGCCTGATCACCCAACACTACTGCCCAGCCATACTTACATACCATATGTACCAATGCTGTCATTTCTTAAAGTGGACAATGGGTGTTGGGCCATGCACAGAGAGACATTCAAATTGCATGTGCACCAATGTGAGCCCTATTTTTTTTTTTTTAACAGTAGTCAGGATGCTGGAAAACTCCCTATTGTCAGGTTTTAGGTGTTCTGCCTTTTTATTTTCCTTAATAAAGTAAGAATAGCTTTACTGCCCTGATTCTTTGTCATGTGTGCTGGCTTCTGACATCAGCTCATTCCGTTGGTGTAAAAGACTCCTCCCTGCAGCGGCAGAAGCCAGGTGCAGGGCAGAGGACTCCGATCCTCCAGGCTTCCGCCGCTCAATTCCACCTGTCAGAAGCAGCAATGGATGGCTTTCGACAGCAGCAAACTGTGATGGAGGTAAGTAGTAAGAAAAAATTAATGGAGTTTTGTGTGTTTTTTAAGCCTTTGTGAAATGGTTAGGGGTCCTTAAGACCCCTGTACCTGTGCAAAATGCAGGAGGGGGCAGGGAAGTCACCTGCCTACAGTCAACTGTGTGGGCCGGTAGCATTCAGGGCCATTGCCGGCCCCTCAGCTTCTGCATTCTGGACTTTGCTAGTGAGGGAGGACAACCCCAGGTCATTATTTTTAGTTCAACCTCTCTTTATTGCATTTTCAAGACACAAAGGTGTACACAATACAGAAATATGGAGACAAAAGCTAAAACTATGTAGACAATTCAAGGCAGGCTCCAGTGCGACCATATCAACACGACACAGCAACATTATTCCTTCCCACTAGTGCCCCACCCACGAGGCTAGAGGCTGCTGATGGAATGGAATGTTCGTAATAGCCGACTGCCTCTGTTTGCATTCCATACCCCCAGCAGTATATGCCTGACTAGCCAGGAGAAGGGTGAGAAGGTCATCCTCCCTGCCCCTCGTGCATGTGAGCCTAAGCTACTACACAGGAATGGGCACTGGAGAGGGGGCAGTAGACGGTGTACACCCCACCACTCTGCACCAGGCCGGAGCCATCAGCCGTGGGGCGACCACCGAGGGCTGCATGAGTAATAGATGCCAAAAGCCACTTCTGTACAAAGTCTGTCATGTCCCGATGGTCCCCGGAGCCCTGGTGCAGGGGGAGACAAAACAACCAAGAGGAAAGAACGCAAGGGTAGGGGGACCAAATCTCAGGCACAGATTTAGGTGAGAAAGGGGGAGCAAGATCAGAGGGGTGAAGCGCTAGGAAGAATGGGGGCAAAGGTGTTGAGAAAGAGCGAGAGATGTGGGGATGAGACGAGGCAGAGGGGCGAGGAAAAGAGGGAGGGAGAAAAAAAGGGGGGGGCAGAAGGACACTGACGCTTATGATACGGGGGGGGGGGGAGAAGAGAATGAAGGGAGGGAGAAGTTTCCCATTCTGACGCTGCATCAAGGGGGATACAGAGGGAATGTGCTGCAAGTCTGGTGCCACAGGGCCAGTTTCTTCGCCCCTACCCCACACCCACTGCCAGGAAGGCCCTTGCCTCCGCTGTCTCCCTGTATCTCATCCAATTTGTCCAGGTCACCAAAAATGATCCGGTCCGCCCCCTCCTCAGAAATCGGCTCCTCCATTCTCATGATGTGATCCATTTCAGCAAACCACTCTGCAGCAATAAGTGGTTGCGTGGATTTCCAGTGCCTGGGGATACTTTCCTTGCCGCCATCAGGAAGAACTTGAGGACACGTTTCCTCTCCATGGCCATCGGGTCTAGGATCGGGGAGAGGAGAGCCACCCCAGGGATATTCAGCAAAGCAAAGCCCTCCACCTCAATATATATCCTGGAGAAAGCTTCCCAGAGCTCAAAGACCCAAGGAAATTCCCACCAGATATGCAGGATACCACCCTGGGCCACCACGCCACATCTCCAACACGCACCTGATTCCCTTGACGAGAACGCTGCTACATCTAGTGGGCACCTTAACCACCTTGTAAGAACTTTGTCATTTTTCTCCTGGGTCAAGCTGGCACTGGAGAACCCATGCCCCATGCGTCTGTGTGATTATTTTTAGGGACTCCTCTCTGGAGATTGAGATCCCCAAGCCCCTCTTCCACTTGGACAGGAATTCTAATCTCGAGGTATACCTAGAAGCTACCAGCAAGTTGTAAAGTCATGAGATCACTTGCTCGAGTGGCAGGGGCTATGGATGACCTCTAAAGGCATCCCCCTGAAGCGAGAAACCCCTCAAGCTGCCTATGCAGGAGCCAAGACAGGTGACAACCCCTGTCTTGTGATTTTAGTTTGGCCAGGGTAGGCAGTCTTCCCCCAATGAGGATATCTTGTCTACTATCCTCCTGTCTCCTTCCAGATCAGGAACTGAGAAAGCTGCTCTGGAACAAAGTCAGGGTTGTTGAATATCAAAGTAAGAGTGCCCGGCCTACTCGCCAACTGCCCTTGCCTCTGAAGCCTAGTCCAGCTGGTGAGGAAGTGCCAGGTTAAGAAGGGGAAACTATTCCAACCTGTATCATCCAGGGCAGATATCCACGGAATAGAGCATGGGTTGAAGTCCAATAGGTCCCGCTCCAGCTTAATCCAAAGCTTGTCCCCCCTCTATACGTCCTATCCGACAACCTCGTGAGGACCGCCGCATGGTAGAGTTTCAAATCCGGGTCCCCAGTCCTACCTTCTCTCTTCTGACCAGTATGTTAAACCTAACATGGGGTTTCCCAGAGCCCCAAAAATTTCAGGAACGCTGACTGAGTAGATTTAAAAATGTGCCTGTGGAGAAGGATGGGGATTGTTAGGAACAGGTACAAGTATTGGGGGAGGCTATCCATCTTTAAGATGTTGATCTTTCCAAACCAGGAGTAATGCTGTCTATCATACTTTGCGAGATCCTGTATAGTTTTGGATTTAAGCTCTTGGAAGTTGAGCTCGAACAGGCTACTCAGGTTAGATGGTATATCCATTCCTAGGTATTTTATTTCAGTGGGTTGCCACCTAAAAGGAAAGCTGCTCCTTAGGTTGTCCACCAAATGCTGTGCGGAAGGGTGAGGTTCAATGCCTCAGATTTTAATGCGGAAGGTGGAGAGCCGGACAAAATGTTCAAACTCCTTGAGAGCAGCTGGAAAGGGCAGGTCGTCCGCGATGACTGAAATCTATTACTGACGGCCCGCACTCGCATAGCAAAATGCTCCATAGTGTGGATGAATAATAGGGGTGAGAGAGGGCAGCCTTGGCGAGTGCCATTTGCGATTGAGAAGGGCTCAGATAAGACACAGTTAACCCTAACTCGTGCTGTTGGGTCCTTGTACAGCGCCAAGATCTTAAAGTTGATGATAGGCCCAAAGCCAATTTGAGAGGGTAGCTCTAGGGAAGCCCCAGCTTACCCTGTTGAACTCCTTCTCTGCGTCGCAGGAAATAATTCATGCCGGGACTCCTTTGTTGCGGACGTACGCAATAAGGTTCAGCAATCTGTTCGTATTATCCCTGGCTTCTCGGCCCGGGACGAATCCTACCTGATCCAGGTAGATCAGATTGGGAATCAGTGGTTGAAATCTGGTGGCTATAATTTTGGCGAACATTTTCAAATTGAAGTTAAGTAAGGAGCTAGGCCCATAGCTGCCACAGGCCGATGGGTCCTTGCCCGGCTTAGGTAGCACGACAATTGTGGCTTCTAGGGCATGCTTTGGGAAGGGGTTATCAGCCCTGATATGGTTAAATCCCCCCACCAAGAAAGGGGCAATTTGTGTTGCTAGGGCCTTGTAGAACATAGGGGTAAAGCCATGTAAACCTGGACTCTTCCCTATGGGGAAATACATGTTTTTAATGGTCTTCAAGACCTCCGGTACAGTAAATGGGGATTCCAGCTGGGCAGAGGCATCCTCAGAGATCATTGCATGTTCATACATAAGGCATATATATTGGCTTTCCTGGATATATACAGCAGAGACTAACAGTGAGGCTTTGACAACTATAATTCATTAAATAAGGTTTTTAATGTGAGCCCTTTTCCCCATGTACACAGCATAGGTTAGCCATACACAGTTTGTGATTTCATTTATGCAGGCATCGCTATTTAGTGGATTCTAATGTTCAGCTGTATGATTTCCAGGTAACAGCATCGACTGCTACTGGAATTGTCATCTACCACCAGCCAGTGTGAAAAGGGGGCCGGTTCTCTAGTGACTCCTTAACCAATGGCAGCCGCAGAGTGCGGCTCAATGGAGTCAGAGATTGGCCACAGCTCACCCAATGGCATGGCTGTGAAGATGACACCCCTTATATTGGAGCTCTTGCCTTTCCCAGATCAGGTATGATTAAGGGGGTCACAACCCAAAATGCGTAACCGACTGAGGGTGGCATCATTTGCGCATTCTTCAGCACAGGAATCGTATGTTTTTCTTTCTTTCAATCCATTCCAAGCCGTCCCTTAATCATTACACATGGGTAATTCCTGCCTATAGGGAGTGACTGCAAGATAAAAAAGGTGTGGCCCCTCCCGGGCCCCATAAGTAGCAGCTGCCTCTAATCAATCCAGTTTCATTCTTGCAGTTGATGTAGACTGTGAAGATCACTTGAATTTCTCTCTCAAGATTAGGTATTGGCAGCAAGCGCGGAATACATCCTGTCAGCTTCCTGCACAGCCTTATTCCCACGGATTCCTCTGACCCAACTCTATGCCTCCCCAGCTTTGCTGTTTTGGGGATCCGTGAAGGTAAGGTGAAGTGCACACACTCAGGGCTGCAGGCTTTCTTTAAAAAGCAAGTCGGCCGCAGGTTCTTGTCTGGCGAGCCTGATTGGGGGGACCAAGGGATTTCCCTCTTATTGTTCTTATTGCTCTTTCTCATGTGTTTAAGCTGTGGTTGTTGGCAGGCAAAAAGGACTCTGAGCCACTGCACGGCCACCCTCAAGTGGACCTATTGGGAAGGTTATTTTGTTTGTTTATAGTAGTTTATAATATATTTATAATATATATAGTGGTTACTCGCCAAAGGACTCGCAGTAGTCTTGTGACTGTTGAGAACTGTTTTATTCTTGGTCTCGGATCCCCAGGGTCCCAGACTAGTGTTATTTTCACCATGATGGAGGCATCTGGGGTAGTCAGATCTGGTCGTGCCAGATTTACCCCATGTCCAGTATGCATGCAGTGGCACTGGACAAGGATAGCACGGTGTGCAGGGATTATGCTACGGTTGTAGTGGATAGGGAGACAGTTGTCTTTTCCCTGAGGGGGCTCTGACCCCTATTGCCGGTGCTCTCTGAGAGAAGAGGATATCGTGGCTGCCATAGCTCACTAGCTTGTCGTTCTACCCCGCCATCAGCTCGCTACCCCCCCCCCCCCCCTCCCCAGGTCCTTTTTTTAAGGGTTTAACCCTACAAAATGTGAAGGTGTGGGGTCCCCCCACCAAAGAGGGGGGATCCCATGCCATTTTTTACATTTAATCTTTAAGGGTTTAACCCTAAACTCAAAAGCTATACATTTATAGAAATATATATATATATTTAAAATTTTATTTGCTCTTATTTTACTCCAAAATATTGAGAAAGCACTGAAAAAGACATTTCACAATAAAACCTGAATTCTGCTGAAAAACACATATACAATATAGACACAATTTCCCTTTAAATCCTTGGACATTACTGGAAAAATCACAGTTAAACATATATAGTGCAAAGTGGTTCAAAAAGAACAAAACCCTTTTTATGGTCTCCCATACCCCCCTCCCTGAGTAGCTTGGAAGATGTTGCCAGTTGGATGGTGGCCCAGTTTTTAAAAAAACAAACACTATAGGAATGGGGGTTACTTGTGAACAGAATGAAAGTTTCCTGCCTCAATTCATGTTTACACTTATGAGAACTAACATAAGTAATAACTGCCAACATTATTTTCCCTCTGTTGTTAAATAAAAGGAGGCAGTGATACAATATGAGCAATATGAACAAGAAATGAAGATTTTGCAATGTCTAATTGAGGAAGCACATTATGAATTACGAGATGTTAAAGTGACATCCAATAACATCCAAGAATTACAGATTCAGATTAAACGCCATGAGGTATGTGACTGATTTGCTGTATACTACATTTGCTGTAATTGTTCTATAATGGTTGTAATAGATTTTTTTGATGAATGCCTGTACCTGTAAACTATTTCCAGAATCTAATCATGTGCGTAAAGCATGCCTCAAACCAAAGTAACCTAAAAAGGGTAGCTACATACCAGAACCCCGACCATCCCAGTTTGAGGTCTCGTAAAATCTGAAATATTAGGTAGTAAACTTACTGGGCACCACTCGCATGTGACCGCTAGGGATCAACTCTTTTTACCAAATACAATATTCATGGCCTATTGCTTTGTGAATATGACAATATGAAAAATAATTGTGATTACATTAAATGTTTCCACCATAAGTATGTGTGTTGGCTCCCCTACGTTTAGAATATTAGTAAAAATATGTAAGCCATTTAATGAAGACCCGGTATAGACAGGTACAGCCAGGAACAGTGCGGCTATAATGTGAAGAGATTTTATCCAGTGGCACACAGCTGGTATGTGGTAGAGACATGATATATGCTGTGGACAGAGTGTGCAATGCTTGACTGCACCTAGGATTTGTAATGCTGTGGTCTGGTGTATATTTAGTTGTGGACAACTAGGCTGTTAGAAAGTTGTAATCAGGGCACGCCTTAGGCTGAATAGTGCCCTGTGCAAGGTTTTAGACTAGCATGCCCACAACACACTTGTACACTCTTACTACCACTATAAAGAAACATAAATAAATAAATATATAGTAGTAAAATCATTTTTTAAGAGTAGGAAACTACTACCGATCAGATCCCCCCCCTCTGCGGGGCAACCGAAATCTGGATGCCCCGCTGTATGAAACCCCCCAGGACGTCCAGAAACCTTACCTTATCCCCGTTCCAACGGCGCATGCGCAGGCCGCTGCCGCATTTCGCGCTTCTCTCTAGCAGGGCGCGCACCCGCGCCAGACATTTGTGAATGGCGGGCACGCTCCCTGTTAGATGGAGCGCGAGATGCGGCCTCCAGCGTGCTCAGAGCCGCTGTGGTTGTCCGACGCTTGTCCGTACATACCACAGCTGCTCTGAGCGCTCTGATTGGACGAGCACTCGCGTAGGAGCAGGGTGAGGTGAGTTTTTTAGGGCGATCTGGGGGGTTTCACGCAGCAGTCCCTTCAGGGGACCTGATTGGGGTGCCCCGCGGAAGTGGACCAAAACCCAGGATAGTGAAAATCCTGGGTGTTGGTCCACTTTAAAGTTGGGACTGGACTGCAAGGTGTACTTGGAACCCCTCTCATTTATTTGCAGTTTTCATAATTTTCTACCAGGATGTGGGGGCTTTGGGTGTAACTTATTTATTTGTCACTCTGGGCTGCAGTTTTGCTTTAAGGAAAGGTCAGTCGCAGGTTTTTGTCTGGTGAGCCTGCAGGGGGGACCAGAGGAATAATTTTTTAAGCCCTACACACAGCTCAGTATGAAATAGTTTAACGGAAAATACTGTATTTGGGGCCTCCACCAGATTTGTGCCCAGGGGCCTCCACCACACTTAATCCGGCCCTGCTTAAGATCCACAGAGATGTGGCTTCATCCAGAAGAATTTATGACCACAGTGAATATAAAGGATGCATACCTACATATCCCAAAATTTCCAGGTCATAAAAAAATATTTTCTCTTTGCAGTAGCTGGCCTACATCTTCAATTTGTGGCTCTGCCCTTTGGCCTTTCTTCATTACCAAAAGTATTTACCAAGGTTTTGGCAGGCCTTATGATTTACCTAAGAAACCAGGAGATATGCATAATCCCTTACTTGAACGATCTGCTGATCAGTGCCCCATCTTTTCAGGCGACCCAGCAGGATACACTGTCTTATCGACATTAGAAAAGTTTATCTTGATAATCAGCTATCCAAAGCCGCATATCATACCTTCAAGAGTTATATCTTTCCTGGAAATGTCATTAGACACAAATTAGGCCAAGGTATTTCTTGCGGAACAGAAGAGACTTTAGCTTCAGGCCAGTGTACAGGATCTCTTGTCCTGCCCTCAGCCGACGTTGTGTCAAGGATTCAGTCCCTAAAGCCTGATGGTTTCTTGCTTTGAGGCGGTGCCCTTTACACAGTTTCACACAAGGCCCTTGCAGATGGAATTGCTCTCGATCTGGTATTGAAAACCCACAAACTTTGGATCACCCCTTTTACATGACACACCCAACAAGGCAGTGCCTAACCTGGTGGCTGAATCCTCAGCCTTTTCTGCTTCACAGGGAAAATCTTTTCTACCTGTACAATGGCAGATTGTCACCATGGATGCCAGTCTAACAGGTTAGGGGGCTGTCCTAGGGTCACAAACGATCCAGGGACAGTGGGTACTGGGGGAGAGCAGTTTTCGTATAAATATTCTGGAACTGAGAGCAATTCTGTTGTCTCTCAAACATTGGAGTGGTCATCCCGTCAGGATTCAGAATGACAGTCTGATGGTGGTGGCATATATTAAGCATCGGGGGGCACCAGAAGCAGGAGAGGTAGGTAGTCGTGTTTTACTTTGGGCCAAGAGATATGTTCCATGCATCTTGGCAATCCACAAACCAGGAGTGAAAAACTTTCATGCCGATCAGCAGAACGGTCTTGCATCAGGGCGAATGCTCCCTCAGTCAGAGGGTTTTTTCAGTCCCTTTACAGGTGCCCCCAACAGATGCACTGATTCTTCAGTGGTCTGCATTCCCTCTGATTCCACTCCTGGGTCGAGTACTAAAAAAGATAACCCATGAAGGAATCCCAGCTATTCTGCTGGCTCCTTGGTGGCCAAGGAGAAGCTGGCTCTCAGACATAGTAATGATGTCAGAAGGTGACCCTTGAAGGTTGCCCAATAATCTAGATCTTCTCACACAGGGACCCCTACAGCACCCCAATGTACAAGTTGGCTATTGAAACCTTAATTTTGCCAGGAAAAGATAATGATTTTCTCGATTGAGAATTGGATTGGAAAGGAAGGTGAGTTTTCTGGCTTTTGGTCCACTTTAAGGTCATCTTTTTGTGGCAATTACTTCAGTACTACCGGTTTCTGAATTAGCAGCTTTATGGGTTAAGCCTCCTTAGAGTTGTATAAGGACAAGGCTGTGTTCCGTTTTAAACAGGATTAGCTTCCTAACGTGATTTCCCTTTTGCCTTCCTTATGTCCTGCTCTGGTTAACCATAAAGGGAGGGTCCTTCACTCTCTGGATGTAGTGAGAGCATTACAATTTTATATTTATTATAACTGAGGGTGGTGGATTAGACAAGCAGTAATAAGGGCCTATATCTCCCTTTAAGGTTACAGCTCATTCTACACGAGCTAAAGAACCAGGCTTCAGTAAAAGAAGTATGCAAGGCCGCTACTTGATCTTCAGTTTATACATTTATACATATACAGGGGATGCTGCTTTGTGTCTTTCTGTGTGTCACCCCTCTTTGTGACAAAAACCCAGCTTGGCATTCTGATATAATGAGATGTGATATTTGTTGTAGTCTAGTAGCAATCAGTGCTGAAAAAAATCTGCATTAATTAAGATTGACCAGAATGGCATGGACCTTTTCCCGGGTTTCATAATTACTGTAGTTTTCGCCTTATAAGATACACCTGCCCATAGGACGAACTTATGATTTGGAGGAGGAAAATAAGAAAATAAATATTCTGAACCAAATGTTGTGCTAAAACATGCCCCAAGAACCAAATAGGCAATGTGCAGAATCCCCCCATTACAGGCCAAGTGGCATTCCGCCACCCAATCCCTATACAGGCATTGTGGCATTTCCCCCCTCCAATTCCCATACAGGCAGTGTGGCACCCCCACTATTCCCTATTTAGGCAGTGTGGCATTCCCCCCTCCCATTCCCATATAGGCAGTGTGTCATTCCCCCCTCCTATTCCCATATAGGTAGAGTGGCACCCCCTCTCCTATTCCCATATAGGCAGTGTGGCATGCCCCCTCCCATTCCCCATATATGTAGTGTGGCATTACCCCCTCCTATTCCCATATAGGATGTGTGTCATTCCCCCCTCCTATTCCCATATACGCAGTGTGGTATCCCCCCTTCCATTCCCATATAGGCAGTGTGGCATGCCCCCTCCATTTCCCAATATAGGCAGTGTGGCATACTCCCCCTCCCATTACCATATAGGCAGTGTGACATTCCCCCCTCTCATTCCCATAAAGGCAGTGTGGCATTCCCCCCTCCCATTCCCTATAGGCAAAAGCAAAAAGTAAACTCACCTTTCCATCCTTCCCGCCATCTTCACACACACACACGGCTTGGTATAGTTGTGGGCGTGACTGATGCTCGAGCGTTGGCCAAGCCCACCTCTGTATAAGGCCGGGTGTGTGTGTGCTGTTGCAGCGGAGATGTGGCAAGGCAGCGTGAGCGGCAGATATAGCTGGCTCCACCGCTCGCACTGCCCCCGACACTTCTCCACAGCACCAGCGCACAGAGACACCCAGCTTTACACAGTGGTGGGCGTTGCCAATGCTCGAGCATCGGCCACGCCCACCGCTATATCAAGCCGGGTTTCTATGCTGATGCCACAGTAGGCAGCTGTATCTGCCGCCTCTGCCGTTTCCTCTCTGTGGCGCCAGCAGGCACAGCGTGAACACCCGGCTTGGTTTAGCGGTGGGCGTGGCTGTCGCTCGAGCATTGGCCACATCTACCACTGTGTAAGGCCGAGTGTCTGTATCTGCTGGCGCTGTGATGGTGGCCCTAGCTGATACTGCTCTCCCTAACAGCTGGAAGGACAACCTAGTGAGCAGGTGGTTGGGACTACAGGAATGAACAGTTAGCGGTAATAGGGGATTATATTATCAGACAGCCTGATAGAATAATTTGTCGCCAAGATCGCCAGGGTTCGGCATGTGGTGGCAGGGGTGGATAAATTACTGGGAGAGGCTGGGGATGACCACGTGGGGACCAAGGACAGAATTAATGCTAGATGGAGGATCCTTAAGAATACATTTAAGGAATTAGGCACCAAGTTGAAGAGAAGGACCTCCAAGGTTGTATTCTCTGGAATACTGCCTGTGCCATGCGCTACACATGAACGACAGTGGGAGCTTACAGAGTTAAACGCATGGCTCCTGGTGCAGGGCAGAAGGATTTGGATCCCTAGAGCACTGTGTTGACTTTTTATTCGGGTACAAGCTGTATTCTACATATATTTTACACCTGAATGGAAGAAGGGCTGCTGTACTGGGCAATAGGATACTAGAATGGGTGGAGGAGTATTTACACTAGTAATGAGGGGGGAGGGCAAGAGAGAAAAACAAAGGGGAAGACCTGTTAATTAGGGGAAAGCACATGATGGTGGTTGGAGAATTAGAAGGAGGGAGGACTGCTATGATGGATAAGGTAAGGAGATCCATGTTTTTCAAACCAGCAGTGAAAAATTAGGTGGATACATTGCTGCAGAAGCTAATACTAAAGTTCTGTATGTCAAACTAAATAGTGTATGTTCACAAATGCCGGAAGTCTGGCAAGTAATGTGGGGGAGCTTGATGCCCTGGTACTAGAAGAAAATATTGATGTTATTGGTGTGGCTGAGACATGGCTGAATTCCACACATGACTGGACTGTCAATCTTCAAGGGTGTGCTCTCTTTCGGAAAGATAGAGCAAATAGGAAGGGGTCGGAGTATGTCTTTGTAAAGCAAAAATTCAAAGCATATATTAATGAGGGGATACTAGAAAAAGATTGTGAGGATGTAGAATCCTTGTGGATAGAAGTGTGGGGTGATGTAAACAATGTTAAAATACAATTTATTGTAATCCATAGACCCCTCAGTTCGTAAGGCACCTCACTAGGGATGATGCTCTTTTGGATTTGGTAATATCAAATGATGATGACCTAATATGGACAGTAACAGTCCGTGAAAATCTGGTAACAGTGACCACAATATAGCTGTATTTAATAAAAGTTGTAAGAAAGATTTTCTGCTGGGAGGGCAAATACACTACATTTTAGGAAGGCCAACTTCCTCAGGCTCAGAGCTACACTCCAGGGCAGTGAGTATCTGTTGAGGAATAAGGATACAGATGCCAAATGGCAGTGCTTTAAATTAATTGTGAGTACCAACGTTGCAAAATGTATTCCTATTGGTAACAAATATAAGTGGCTAAAATCTCCCCCCCATGGCTGACACCTGTGGTTAAAAGGGCAATGAAGAACAAGAAAAGGACATTTAAATATTACAAGGCTGAGCTCTCATTTGTATCCCTTGAAAAGTATAAATTAGTAAATAAAGTATGAACTAAAGAAATAAAGTTGGCAAAAGTATAAACTGATAGAGATATGCCCAAAAAAGCAAAGCAAACCCTATTTTCTAATCAGAACAGGTAGGTGTCCTAATTAATGATAATGGGGAAAGGGTCACTGGGGATAAAGAGAAGGTGGAGTTGTTGAATTGATTCTATAGTTCTGTGTACACAAGAGAGGAGTAAGGAGCCAACACAGGAGATGCTGATAATAGAAATAGCCCAAGTGTAATACTCTACAAGCTAAACATCATCCAAGATATCATCCAAGAAAGACTAAATTATTTAAATGTGAATTAGACTGCAGGACCAGATGGACTTCAACCAAGAGTTCTCAAAGACCTCTGCTCAGTTATCTCATTACCCCTGTTCTTGATTTTTAAAGACTCAACAACTAATATAGTTCCAATGGATTGGTGCAAGGCAAATGTGGTGCCCATTTTCCAAAAGGGCTCTAGGTCTTCCCCAGGAAATTACAGACATGTAAGTTTAACATCCATTGTGGAAACATTTCTTGGCGTGCTGTTAAGGGACTACATACATGAATATGTAACTATGCATAATATTATAAGTGACAACCAACACGGTTTTACTAAGGACAGAAGCTGCCAGAATAACCTGATTGGCTTCTATGAGGAGGTGAGTAGAAGCTTGGACAGATGGACGACTGTAGGTATAGTTTTTTTGGAATTTTGCAAAAGCATTTGACAGTGTCGCCCACAGACGCTTATTGGGGAAATTAAGGTCTTCAGGGTTAGAGAATACAGTTTGTAACTGGATTGAAAACTGGCTGAAGGATCGTGTGCAGAGAGTTGTGGTTAATGATACCTAATCTGAATGGTTACCGGCTGTAAGCGGTAATGTAATGGTAAGCTGTGTACCCCAGGTTTCAGTGCTGGGCCCACTATTTTTCAACTTGTTAATAAACGACATAGGAGATGGAATTAAATGCATTGTCTCTATTTTTACAGATGACACAAATATATTTAGCACATTGCAGTCTGTTGAAGATGTTCCCAAGCTTCAAGCTGATTTGGACACTTGACAAATGTCAATGACAATGGCACTTCAATGTGAAGAAATTTAAAGTCATCTGGGGTTCTGGTAGACTACAGGCTAATAACAGCATGCAATGACAAGCATCTGCTTCTGAGAGCACCAAGATATTACCATGCATTAAGAGAAGCATGGAATCACAGGATAGCAGTGTAATTTTCCTCTTTACAAGGCACTGGTGCGTCCTCACCTGGAATATGCTGTCTGGGCACCCGTTCATAGGAAGGACACTGACTATGGAAAGGGTGCAGAGGAAAGCAACCAAACTAATAAGAGTAATGAAGGATCTTGTTTATGAGGAAAAATTACGAGAATTAAATCTGTTTAGTTTTGAGTGGAGACGTCTGAGGGGGGAAATGATTAACTTGTATAAATATATAAATGGTAAGTACAAAAAGTATGGGGAAACACTATTTCAGGTAAAATTCTCTCTAAAGGCAAGGGGGCACTCCCTTCGACAAAAAGAAATTCAATTTCCCGAGGTGACAATCATTTTTACCATAAGAACTATAAACCATTGACAGCTTTAAAAAAGGATTAGATGCTTATTTAGAAGAAAATAACATTAACAGTTACTAAAAGCTGCTATCAGTAATAAAACAAAAAATGAAATAAAAGTGACTGCATTACACCAACACACAACAAGCAGGCACCAACACACAACAAGGCAACCTAACGCACAAGGATGTCATTCACACGCACATTCTTACTGAGACTCGGGAGGTGCGGGATGAATATCGACCGCCCACGGAGAACAGGCGTCGCAACACTCCCACCAGCCTGGTCATATCTGCCTGGTCCCTGACCTAGTCAAGCCCTAGCCAGCCAGGCAACATGACCACCCTAGTGAAATGTAGTGTACCCCTTCACCGGCCCAGCTGTCTCCACACATTGCAACCATGGTGCCCAGACTTTACCAAATTTGTGGGAAACCCCCCGGGCGTTGTAAGTCCGTTTGTAAAAGGGCACTGTCGGAACCGCAGGATGCTTCCAGTTCAAAAGTATACACTTCCTGGCATAAAACATCAACAATCTTATCAGCTCCTTCAGCGCCCTTACCTTTGATAGTGGATCCATTAGCCCCAGAAGGCAAAATACAATTGATCCTTGGACCCGAAACCCCACCACTTTACTCACTATAACCACCGCCTCGCCCCAGAAGCGCTCCATTACTGCACACGACCAGGCTATATGTATCCACGTGGCGCTATCCCTCCTGCATCTCGGCACAGATCACCGTCCACCAAGCCCATTCTGAATAGGCGAGCTGACGTGATAAATGCTTGATTGATCCATTCGGTTTGAATTAATCTGTCCCTTGCTTCCATTACGTCGGAATAATCCGTTTCCAGACTCGACTCTAACCTGTGCCACTTAGCTACCACCTGCTCCCTGGGAGAGTTCAGGTATCCCAGCAGGGTCTTATATATTGAGGAAGTGGATTTTGGTAAGCTATCCAGCCTGATTGTGCTTTTAACCAGAGACTCTTGAATCCGCAATCCTTCTCCAGGGAACTGGACCTGCAGAGCTTGCTGGAGGTAACAAAGAAATTCCCTCGGAGATAGCTGGAACTTCCCGCTGATCTGTTCGAATGAAATGAGGTTGCCAGAGGTGTATAACTGACCAAGAACATGCACCCCTCCCCGCCCCCAAAACTGCACGTCCATCAAGACATTAAGTTCAGGTAGTTTGGGTGTTGCCCCAAAGGGGGTATGCAGGGACCACTCCAGCCCCCCTCCTGACTCTCCTCCCATCTTGCCCACTCTACCCCAAATATTGCACCATCCTCATACACATTATCCCCCGGTAAGGCTTTCTCAAGTGAAATCACTGGGTTCTCCCCAGGAAGGCTCATCCACCAGTGTACATACATGAGCTGTGTGGCATAGAAATACAAGAGCATATTTGGGACCGCTAGCCCCCCCTGGACACCTGTGACTTCATTACCCCCTATTTAATCTTGGTTGGGACTGTCCCCAGAAAAAGCCAAATATAATCGTGTCCACCGTCTTAAAGTTTGAACTGGGCAATAGCACCTGGCAGGTAAAGGTACAAGAATTTGGGTAGGAAGATCATCTTGTAGATATTAATTCTGCCCATAAAGGAAAGGGGTAGATTCACCCTCTAAGCGATGGGTCCTTTCAACTGCGCTACCACGGGGGATATATTTAAATTAATGTACTCACTAGGCACTCTACTAATCAATATCCCCAGGTATTTAAACTGGCTCACTACCTTCAGCCACGATCTAGAGGAGACTACTAACTTTTCAGCCCCGTCAATGGGCATTAAGCTAGATTTATCCCAGTTAATTTTAAGCCTTGAAAATTCACCAAATCTTACTACTGTGTCCAACAGGGCATCCAACGCTCTGCAGCAATCCGCCAGATACACCAGCGTGTCATCTGCGTACAGGAATATTTTCTCCTCTATACCATTAAAATTCCACCCCTTAATCACAGCAGATTCTCTTATTATAATAGCCAGGGCGAAGAGCAACGGTGAAAATGGGCATCCTTGCCCAGTTCCTCTGCTCAAGGAGAGTGGGTTACAGAAGATGCCATTAGTCCTCACCCTGGCCACTGGGCCCTGGTACAGCAGCTTTATATAATCTATGAAACTTTCAGGGAGGCCAAATCAGGCCAGTACTGCCCATAGATACAGCCACTCGATCGAATCAAAGGCCTTCTCGTTATCCCGAGTGACCACCGACCTGCTGCCCCAATTATCATGTGTGATCTGCAAATTAGAAAACAACCTACGAAGAATAATACCTGTAGTGTACCAGGACTGATCCAGCCCAGCAGCTAGGGTATCATCTTATTTAATCTAGTGGCCAGGATTTTTGCCAGCACCTTTGCCTCCTGATTCAGAAGTGATATGGGCCTATACGATGCGCATGAGTCTGGTGGCTTACCCTCCTTATGTATTAAGACTTTATGAGCCTCAGAGAAAGAGTCCAGCAACCTTCCTGTCTCAGCCGCCCATGCAACACCTCATGTAACCTAGGCCCTATTAGTATCTCTTATACCACTCTGGGTCCTGGTTCTTTCCGATTTGGAATGGCTCCTATCGCTGCCGTGACCTCATCCAGCGTGATGGGGCTACCTAAGGCCTCCCGATCCTCAGGGGAAGAGTTGGGAAGTTGATATCTAGATATACATCTAGCTCCCCTAGAGTATAAGATACTCTTAAAGAATACAGCACGGAGTAGAACGAGAGGAACCATTTGGATATGGCCTCGCTACTAGTCATGGTAGAGTCCCCACAAGTTATCTCTGCTATCGTACTGGGTGCCCTCTCCACCCTAGCCAGAAACTCTTACCATTCTTATCCCCTTTATTAAAGATGGCGCCATATATTTATAAGTGTACAAGCCACCTCTTTTTTCGGTATCCTCATGCTCTTTGGTTCCCCCTAACTTTATCCCCCATCCCTTGTCCATCCCAATTTAGGCCATCTGTTCGACTCTTCTTATTGTTTGTCTGCCTATCCATCTCTCATAATATAGTTGTGTATATCCTTCTTTCCTCCTTGCTTCTCTTCCCCCCCCCCCCCCCCCCCCCCCCCACCTCTTATAAGAGTTAGGTTTGACTTAAAATAGTCTGTACGCTCATAAAGAAAAAAAAAAAAAATAAACAAAAGAGGAGACAAAGGGCCAGTCTCTATGAAAAGCTATACACTTATGTTTTGCAATCCCTTAGTGGTCGGAGTCTGGTATGCTTAACTTATGGACACCCAGGCAGGCAGTGATGTTTCTTAATTGTTTACCATTCTATAGATTGTATGTTTTGCCATCTCTGTACATCTGTAAGGTTAGCAGACCTATCCAATAGCCTCTAATGTTGCTCTTTTTCAGAAAATCAAGGAATGTTTTTAATATACAACGTCTGTGTAAGGTGCAAGAGCAATATCTTTGGAATGATACTAACTTTTAATTGGCCACAGCTGACCAAACAAATAAATACAAGATTCAACACCACCGCAATACCACACCAACCTAGGTGGAAGACGATTATGCTCCACCAAGCCTTTGGCTCGAAATGCAACAGGACTAATTGACCATTTGGGGGCATCGATACAATACACTTAAGATTCCAAAGACAATGTCAAACAGTACCCAGTAAAAAACAAAAGGGGGGGGGGACCCCGTGGTGAGGATGAGGGGTTAACCTGGCAAGGCCACAGTCCCTCCTCCCCTTGTCACTTCCTCTGGACCCCCATCAGTTAAATTGACCCCCGGCTCCGATAGGAGCACAAGGCAGTCATAGTGTGCCTCTCCTTAAGGGGATAGCGCCCCTCATTCTCAAGAATAGCCTATTTAATCACATAGTCTGCAATTCTACATAGGGCATCTTGTTTTTTATGCTCGAAATATGCTGTGCTAAGGGTTTCGGCCCTTTAAGGGAGGTGGAGATGTGAATACCTTTAATTCTGTTGTCTACTTCACAGAACGTCTATCTTCTTTATTGAGTCATTGATTCTGGCTCAGAATTTGCTTGTGGTTCTGATTATGGTGTCAGGTAAGGGTATTCACATTGAACTTTTTGTTTAATGCTATGGAGAGCTGCTTTAAATTCTGCGAGCTCCTCAGCTATTGACTCTTCTGATATTACTTGAACAGATTGAACCTAGGATTCTTTGCTTTACCATTTGGGTTTCAAGATTTTTCTCTGAATTCAGCCACATATCTTCCAATAGATGTTTGGAAATCTTTGAATTGCATCATAAAGTTTGTTATTAGTTAGAAAATGTCACAGTTTCTTGCGCTGGTTCCTGGATGTTTAGCTTCCTCTAGGTCATTAGATGGTGGAACTCTTGGTGGCATCAATTCCAACAGTTGAAATCATTTTTTAATGCTTTCCTCCTGGTTTTAACAAGACCAGGCTCTTTGATCCACCTGTAATTTTCTTTCATGTGCTTTGGTGATGTGCTCCATATGGAGTGCAATATCCGTGGGGTATATGGTTCTGCTATGATAGTTCACTGGTTATTCTCTTGTTGGCATAGAAAAGTGTTGCACGGGCGCTTAGTCTTCTCTCTGGTAACTTTTCTTTTCCCTAGAATTCCTTTTGCAGGAGCCATTCTCCTGCGATCTTGTAGCTGGAGAGTGATTGTAAGCTAGAATCAAAGTTTCCTTTTTTTTTGCCACAAAACCATTATGTTGCAGCTGGCTTAGCACTTTAAAAGTTTATACAGTAAGGCTCTATTGTTGTTTCATTTTATTTCGGGCAAGAGAAAAGGTAAGCTTTCTTGATTAAGAATAGAAAAAAAGGAAAGTGGTTCCATATTCTGCTTTGCTTTTATATGTGGTTAGAGGTGTGACTGCTAAAATGGCAGACAAGAGGTGAACCTCAGTGAGCCAGGCTAGGAAACACAATAAAAGGAAGGAGCTTCCTTTAACAGCTGCTGCAGATGAGATTGGGCTGAGGAGAGCCCATACGCAGATGGGAGTGCAGGAGGCACTCAGGCCTGCAGCCAAAGCTGGATTTGTCTTGGCTCAAGGTGGTGCCTAGGCAGGTGTGCCCATACAGGGACTTGAACAAGTAGCTTCAAGAGTAGAAGCGGAGAGGCCTTGTTTCTGGTGGGGGGGGGGGGGGGGACATTTACAGTGAGTAGAACTGTATCGCCAGACATACTGATCATTGCTGTAGGTTTGCTCTGATTGTATGCTGAGGAAAGCTGACATTTGTTTGGATTGAACTATTCCCCTGGGTCAATTATTCACCCAAAGGGTCCCGGGGCTTACAGTGGTTTTATTGGATCGCAAATCTATGAAGTTGTCAGTTCTCAGAAACGTATTTCACTTTCCTATTTACTGTCTTAACCGGCCAGTGCTATCTAATAAATTTAAACCATTTCCCTGGTCCTGTAATTGAATAGTTAAGTATTGCCAGCTCTATCCTACATGTCTTCCTTTATATGTATCAATTCATTTCCATACAAATTTTGTGCAATCTTACCCCTTTTTTTTGTAATATGATTGTATTAAAATGAATTTTATTAAAAGATAACACGTTATACATTTAAAGTAATGTATATAATGTATACTTGTCTCCATTCAGCTCACTAGCTGCTCTGCTGTCAGAACCGTTAGCAGAGCTGAATGGAGCAGAGTGCCATGGGAATGCCAGAAAGTTGGGTTTTCTTGGTGATCCACAGGATTTAACACAGCTGAGCATCCCAAATTCGGGAGATTAAAAATCCTGGATTTTTTGTTCTCTTAAAGAGCAGTACACTGGCCCATGCTGTGGATTGTAACATTTATTTAAAGCAGGTCTCCATTCAAGAAAATAAAGGTAATAATTCCCTAAAGTTAATTCTTCTCTAAAGCAGACTCCTAGTATTACATGGGAGCGGCCATTTTGTATCACACCTGAAAGCCCTGCTCATATGAATATGATTGAGGGAGGGCGAGGAACCTTTGCTAGTACACAGACTCACTGCATTTGAGCTTTTCTTATGATCAGCCCAAACAGCCAGAAAGCTATTTTATCTGTGTCCACACAGAATGTTAGAATGACATAACATAATTTTCTAGCTGGTTACGTAGCTGCAGTGTGTCTGTGTGATATTTTTTCTCCACGCAGGGCTGGAGCTTGGGATTTTGCTATTAGCAGCCCACACCAAACTGAGAGAGACACACACACACAGTCAACAGCTGCTGTAGGGGATGAATGTAGCTACCTTGTTCCCCCCTCCCAAAAAAAGACCTACCCTGAAAATAAGCCATAGCATGATCTTTCAGAATTTAGAAATATGTTTGAATATAAGCCGTACACCAAAAATAAGTCCTAGCTACAGTTCGTTTGGAAACAAAACTAATTAGATCCATGAGGTCCACAACAGTAAGAGTAGCCAAATCCTGGGCTATGTGTGGTGCAAATATGGGAATTTGCTCTGGACTGGAAGCCGCCCATCACAGTCAGGGTCCCAGGCAGGCCAGGGATGAAGATTTATTTATCTATAAATGTAGATTGTTGTATAAGGTAAAATAAGCACTAAAGCATCTTTTGGAGCAAAACTTTATATATTTATATAAGACCCTGTCTAATTTTCATGGAAAACACAGCACTGTACGTAACAATGTACATCAGTGGCCGAAGAGCAGTGCTTTCAATGTTGATTCAATGTTTTAAGAGTGTTCTGATCGGTGATGAGTCATTACATCTGATAGTTCTTTACTTCTGGCAAGAAACAAATCAGTATTTGAAATGGATTTAGGCCGTGGTACTTGAGGGGCTGCAGGGAGTGCAACTGCCCCAGGGCCCAGAAGAAAAATTTGTGTTCACTTGGCATAATTTAGAAAAAAAAGCTCTATTTATCTCTGCTAGTTGTCTACCTGCATCCTACAAAAGTTGGAGTAAAAATACAGAAAAAAAAGTTTACTGTATGAGCTGTGGAAGGGTGGAAGGGCCCCATTTAATGTTCAAACTGGGGCCCCATCATATTTAGTTATGCATCACTGAATTGGGGGGGGGGGGGTTAGAGTAGCAATTTACTAATTTTGCTTCTTTGATTGGAGGTTTGCTTTATAGAAAGATTTCTTCACCCTATAGTTTAAATCATCTCTTGTCATTTTTGAAGCGTGGCTATAAGCTGAGCCCTGCATATATTATGTCTGCATAACAATGTCTAAAACTGAGCTGATCTGTGGGCAAACATATATACCCATCTGTATTAAAGCGGACCAAAACCCAATGAACTTGTGAGATACTTTTGGCTGAAGTCCCTGCTGATACTCTCTTCTTAGGTTGTAGAACTAGAAATCGATATTTTCACTTTTTGATTTGTCCTGGAACACTGATTTTTCTGCTGTTCCTTAGTGTGAGATGGCAGGCGATCAGGCATTGCACAGGCATTGCCAGCAATGTCAATGAATGGAGGAGACGGAGCTTTACTGCTAAAACAGGAGCCATTATCTTGGATTAGAGTGAAGCAGGAGCAGTTAAAATTGCAGCAAAATATACTCTTTATTGTGGGAGCAATTCCCTGGGGAGTCTTTTCAATGTTTTTCTGTGATATCATCATCAGTGCTGACCAGCAATTTCCTCGCTTGCCTGCAGCTCTGAATAGATCTCTGTGGTTTCCCCATGTTATGAGATTCAGTCTGGTTCAGTTCATTTTCACAGTCAACAACATCCTGTCTTTCAGCCGCCACAGCTAGATGATGCAGGGTTTGTAAGCTGTGATACTATTGGCTATACGCACCCAGCCTGTTTGCCCGCCTGAAAGCACAATGACAGCCTGACGTGCCTCACATTCCCTCTTTATCCTTTCATTGCTTACAAAAATAAAAATGTGTTCACAGGAACTGGCAAGGAAAATCAAAGGCTATCAGGAGCAAATAGTGTCAATGAATTCCAAGTGTAAGATGCTAACCATGAAAGCCAAGCATGCAACGATGTTGCTGACTGTGACTGAGGTGGAGGGCCCGACGGAGGGAATGGAGGAGCTAGACACTGAACTCCCTGCTCACTCAGCTCACCCATCTGTTGTTATGGTAAGGCCTGAGCTTACATTATACATATTTTCTGTGAGCAGTGATCATGAGTGTTGATCCCGATCGCCTGCTGCTCTGTTGTCTTTGAATGTATTAATTTTTCCTTTCCATAAATACTTTTACACATATATTCATCTTTTTTTTCTTTTCTTTTATCCTATTCCATCAGACCAGCTAATTCTGGCTAATGTATTTGGATCACAGGGTTCTTGGCACAGGTTGATTCAGTGATTTATGCAACCCTTGGCATTTAATTTCACTTATTAGGCATAAAAGCATGTAAAGTAAACTAGCCTAACTTAACCCTACCATCAGTAAATCTTAATTAGAGAGATACTCACTTTCCAGAGCTGCATACAACAGAGACAAGAAACAGTTGCATATGCATATGGCAGCTTCACTCCCTCCTTTTATACAGAGCTGCATGAGGAAAGGTGACTATGTCCTAAATCAAGGGCTCACAGGCAGCGGGGGTAGATGTGTTGGGGTCCTTGTGGTAAAAAGTTGCCAGAAGGGTTTAGGTTCCCTTTAAGCACTGGTCTTAAATGGGATGCCCCTATGAACCTGTAGTTATGATTTAGAAGCTTAAATTACATGTTTGACTCAGATGCATAGATTAGAATTAGGCTGAGGTGCAAGGGACGCGTTACGGGTTATGTTATCACAATTAAGGCTATGAATAGAATTTCAATCTTAGGTTGGCCTATTTTTCATGATCATTCTTGTATTCAGCACCAGATGCAAATAACACATGTTTTTCAGCTGGTGTTGAATCGCCTCTAAAGTACTGTAGATAATGTAAGTGAATGGTGGTTTTTCCTTCTAAAAAAGTATGCACTCTGTTACCACGACCACACTTCACAGAAAGTTCAGTCCTGGAAATTTCACAATGTGCTTATTGTTCTCTTGACAAAACTATTAGCTGTGAGCGGTACATGAACAGAGAGATAAGACATTTTAGATGTTACTAGGCAACAACTTTTGTTGATGCCCGAGGTGAGTTTTCAGAGAAGCCAAGGGGTTTCACACAGAAAATTTGGGGCCAAATTTGGATGCCCCAATGGAGGACTTTAACCCAGTCTTTTTCCCTCCATCCCCTGCAGGTGTAAAGCTTGTCACCAGCTGTTATGCCAGTGAAACCACCTTGACCCCTGAGACACTTTTGTATGTTCTTTTGTATTTTCTCTCGGTTTGTTACCAGACAGTGGTTCTAAATTTCCACATGTAGGTTATGGATAGCAAATAGATTAGTGGTTCTAAAACATCCCTATGCTATCAAAATTTAGGCTGATGTGGTGCATTAAAGGGGGCCTTCGTTGAGTATAGCACCAGTAATGAGGCAGCCTAAGAGAATGTAACAAATGTCTGTGTAGACTGTGATGCCTCCAGCACCTAGAGCAGTTCCTGGATTTATACTCCACTCCAGTGTCACATGTGATCGGGAAGAGAGCAGAAATCTATTTGCACCTGCAAATGATCACCCAGTCCACACA
Organism: Gastrophryne carolinensis; assembly: GCA_027917425.1. Taxonomy (NCBI): domain Eukaryota; kingdom Metazoa; phylum Chordata; class Amphibia; order Anura; family Microhylidae; genus Gastrophryne; species Gastrophryne carolinensis. Next base: position 344,326,632 of record CM051237.1, on the reverse strand, counting down.
GCACACAGTTGGAGGCACAAGACAGAGAGTGAGCAGGGCAAAGAAGATGGGATACAGCAGCGAGCAGAGAAGATGGGTTGCAGTGGAGAGCAGAAATCGTGCAGTGGGGACAAAGATGGAGTGTGGCAGGAGCAGAGCAGGGAGATGAAGAGGACCACTATATGGACTAGGCTTCAGCTTCCCCTTAATGGACTGCCACCAATCAGTACGGTGTTATTTACTCCCTCCATCTTATGATCAGAAGGAGCTCAGCCACTGAAAATGTGGAGTGGCGAGTATGAAAAATACCTAGACAAAGCAGTTTATTCGCCTCCCAGTTTGAAAGCATAAATGATTGTGTTACCATCTCATAATCCACTGAAATGTCAACATACCATTTTTTGTATATCAGGTTTTTTAGACCGTATATTTTCTTTATTAAATAACCGATGTTGAATGGCTTGATGTCTCCCGTGCTGATTTTTATGTCCATTTGTCTCTACTTTCTAAACTACTTGCTGTCCTTTGGGTTCCTTTTGATGTTCTCTTCAGATGACTGCCGGGCGCTGTCACACTCTTCTGTCACCTGTCACTGAGGAATCAGGGGAGGAGGGTACCAACAGTGAAATTTCCTCTCCACCAGCCTGTCGTTCTCCTTCCCCTGTGGCCACAGATGCATCTGTTAATCAGGTATCCCGGTGTTATTGTTTCCGTTCACTCGATGCCAGTAAAGCAGCACACAGTTCTCTGTACCTAACCCACTCATCAAATTAAGGGAAATCAGCCGATGCATTAAAAATCCATACCCACCAAATATTTTTTGAAGAAAAAAATGTTCCTTGGCCATAGTTTAGTTGTATAATATTGTACAGGGTGTCAAAAAGCAACATATGCAAACCAATTGAATAACTATGGAAAACTATTTATTCTTGGTGTGCCACACACCCCGCTTCACTTCTTAAATATTCATCCATTAATGGGTTAATCCACCGCCAGGTGACATAGTGCAGAGAGGAAGTCTTGTAACGAGCCCCCTTCCGGCCTATATATACCTGGTACCTCCCTTCAATCACCAGTATTTTTCTCTCTGCTTGCTGACAAGTCAGAAGATGGAAGTATCCTGCTTACAGGTAGGCCGGGGTATTCTTACCCCGCCACCCCCCTTTTGGTCTATTTCTGCCCGGTTTGAGTTTGTATACCTTTATGGTGGAATGGAAGCCTCCCAGCCTAGGCTGCTCACCGGGCAAATGGTAGATGGCACTTTAAGTGCCTAGGAGCTTATCTCCTACCGCTCGACCTCATGCGTGGGGCAATGCGGCTATCCGGCATGGTGATCCGGAAATGGGATGCCCCTGTCCCGAGGGTCCCCGTAGCCCCTTTCTCTCCCGTTACGGTCCCTTCTCCCTTCACTATGGGGGGGGGGGGGGGGGTTTGAGGGTGTGCTTTAAGTATGTGTGTTTCACTTGTATCACTTCTTTTCAACATGTGTGTGTGTTCATGATTATGCATTCACTGTTATTCAGCATGTGTAAACTGTTGGTTTTGGTCTGCTTGAAGGGCAGACTGCGCTGGGTAGGGGCTGGCCACTTTTTTTGGGCAGTTTATTGCTTTGTGGCCCCCTACCCCCTCCCCTCTTCCCCGCCTGGCATTTCATGTACTCTTTAGGCTGCGCCATGCAGTGTTTATCCTCCCCCCTCCGCTGCCTGGGCGCACGTGTAGTGGCCCATCTGAGAGTGATTTCCAGCTGATTGGCGTAGGGGGGGCGGGTCCCGTTGACGCGGCATCGGAGGCGCGGCGCCGACGTCATGCGGCGTCTTGTGGCGGGCCCATCGTTTACTTCCTTTTAAAAGCAGGAAGTCGCGTGGGCGCGCGGCCGCACTTAGTCTTCTGTGCTGGCTGCTGGCTGCAGTCCTGCTCCGGCTGCTGCCTTCGCTGACCAGGTAAGCGGCCCCACCCGTTGGGGCCGTTAAGTGGGGAATGTATATTTCTTTCTAGTGATATAGTGGGGAGTCACTTTTTATTAAGGGGGCATGATTTAAAGGCACTTTGGTGCCATGCTTATATGTTTCTTATACACATGTGAGGATCTGATGGTTTTCCTTTCCTTGCAGATCCTGGGATCCCTGCTTATGGTGGCCCTCCGGCTCTATGTGCCTGGCTAATTATTGGGATATCTATTAAATGTATATATATATAGACTATATATAAATATATATATATAGTTTATTAAAGGGGACCTTAACTTAAAAAAAAAAAAATATATATATATATATATATAAATAAAAAATCCTCCCTTCCGGGACATTACTAATAAAGGGGCATCCCGGGTTGGCTTATGCCTTAAAAGTCCCAAGTATTGCGAATACCATAAATCACCATATGGAGGCTTCCGTAATTTCCGGAAACGGTTCTGCTGAGCCGTTCGGGGGGTGCGTAGGTTGTGGGGTTCCACTCCCAGCTGATGATGTGTTTATTTGCATCCCTTGTGCAAATCAGACTATTGCGCGCCAGTCCGTTGCTTCGGCTGCGGGTCCTTCGCATCCTTCATCATCTCCTACCTCTCCCTCCCTGTTCCAGACCCCGCATGACACTGTCAAAAGTGGGGATTCGCATTCCGAGGCGGCGGCACAGCCCAGCCCCCGGAAAGTAATGCCCGTTAAAGCAGCGTTAAAGGCCGCTGCAAAACGAAGGCACCTGACTCCGGTACCTTCGGCTCCACAGGACGAGTTATGTGAACCTGTGGAATGGTCCGATGGATCCCCGGACGAGGATGAATTCCCGTCGGAGTCAGATGAGCCGGCAGGTCAGCTTGTGGCTGATGAGATTGGCGATTGGTCAGAGGGGGTTGTTTTTGACACCCCCTCTATTCTGGCTCAAATGTTTAAAATTTTGAGTTTAGATACGCCTGAGGCGGCCGCCCCGCCAAAGGGTCAGTTGTTTAAGGAGCCTCAGCTGCGTTTGGTTTTTCCCAGACAACACCACTTTGAGAGGGTGGTTCTTAAGGAATGGGAACATCCCACGCGGTTATCTGGAATTCCTTCCAGTTGGGAAAAGCGTTATCCTTTTCCACCAGAATTGGTGAAACTTTGGTCTGTCCCTCCTGACGTCGATACCCCTGTACTAGGGCTCTCCAGCACGGCTATGGGTACAGTCTGCTGAGACCACTGTCCCTAAAGATGGGGAAGATCGTCGGATTGACCAATACGCTCGACATGGTTTTATCTATTCCGGGTCAGCTTTGCGCCCGGTATGTGCTTCAGCCCTTCTTCTATTGGCAATTAAGTCCTTAATTCAGGGGCTATATGAGGATCTTAATCCCGCTTGCAAACAGTTCACTGCGCTTAAGCAGTGTGAATCTTTTGTGGCTTATGTCCTGGCCGCTCAGGACGATGCGCTGACTATGAGTAGCAAGGCAGCAGCTATGCTGGTGGCTATTCGCACGTCAGTATGGCTGCGTCAGTGGTCAGCGGACACGGCTTCCAAAAAGGTGCTCACAGCTCTCCCCTTTTTGGGGTTGCGTCTGTTTGGGGAGAAAATTGATTCAGTCGCAAAGGGTGGTAAGATGCCACAACGCAAGAGGCCTCGTGTCCCCTTTGGGGGGGCAGGTTCCGGTAGGCCTTCCTTTCGAGGATTCAGAGCGGGCAGGGGTGCTTCCCTTCCCGCTACCAGTGGCGCAGGTTGGACTCGGGGGAGGGGCCGTGGCCGGCCCACTCAGTCCTGGGGCGCCAAGCCCAAACCTGCTGATAAGCTCACTCAGCAATGAGGGGCTGCCCTCACCCGTGCGGGTGGGGGGACTATTGCGACTCTTCTACCAGGTTTGGAACCAAGTGGTTCCAGGCAGATGGATCCAGGAGGTAGTGTCGGCCAGTTACGACCTGGAATTCGAGTCTCACCCTCCTTCACGGTCCGTTCATGCGTCGGTTCATCCCGGCCTGAACTCTCATCAAAACAGTGTGTGTCTTCCCTTTGCCCAAATTCACACGAGAACGCTTCAGCTATTTCTGTTAGCGTGTTAGGACCAGCAACCTCAGTCGCTGGATCAGTCCTTCCAGTTGTCCTCCCGTGTACGGCAGTCCCTCCTGTGGTGGTTGGTCTCGACCAATCTTGTGTAGGGCAGGCCTTTCCTGACCCCCCTTTGGAAAATTGTCACCACGGACGCCAGTCTGTCGGGATGGGGCAGATTATGGAAGGAGCTGTGGTTTCAGGGGCAGTGGAGACCTTAAAGGCCCCACTTACCCATCAATATTCTGAATCTGAGAACCATCCGTCAGGTGCTTGCTCTCCTGACTCAGCACGTTCTGGGCCTTCTGGTCCAGATGTGTTCAGACAATCGATCAGCGGTTGCTTACGTCGGTCTTCAGGGAAGGACGCGCAGTCTGAGTACTCTCAGAGAAGTGTCCCTGATCCGGACCTGGGCAGTGTTCCATGTTCCCTGTCTCTCGGCGGTTGAGCAAGGGCTCTCCCCGTCTGGAAGAATAGGCTCTCCATCCTCGGGTGGTTCGCTCACTGTGTCTCCAATGGGAGACCCCGGAGGTGGACCTGTTGGCCCCTCATCACTATCACAGGCTCCCGTACTTCGTGTCGCTCTCCCAGGATCCTCTGGCTCTGGCAGTGGATGCCATGTCCCTGAACTGGGGAGCTCTGGGATTTCTATACCCTTTTCCTCCGATGCCCATGCTGGGCAGGGTTCTTCAGAGGTTGGCTCTGGAAAAGGTGTACTCCGTTCTCGTGGCCCCAAGGTGGCCAAGACGAGTGAGGTTCGCAGACATCGTTCGGCTGGCAGTGGTCCAGTTCGTTCCGCCTCTTCGGCCCGATCTGCTCACTCAGGGTCAATTGTGTTGCCCCAATTTACCAGCGCTGGGTTTGATGGCCTGGCTGCTGAAACCTCCATCCTGAAGGAGGAGGGTCTTTCTGATTCTGTCATTAAGACTCTGATCAGTGCCCGGAAGAGGTCTTCTTCCATCACCTACTATAGGACTTGGAAAGCCTATATCGCTTGGTGTGAGATAAGATCTTTTCCTTGTAGGGTCTTTTCGGTCTCCAGGATTCTGGAGTTTTTACAATCAGGGCTGGACTCTGGTCTCCAGCTTAGTACGTTGAAAGGGCAGGTCTCTGCCTTATCTATCTTTTTTCAGAAGCGTGTTGCGCTTAAACCTTTGGTTAAAACTTTTTTCCAGGGGGTTACGCATGTGCGGCCTCCCAGGAAACCATTACTCCCTGTTTGGGATTTGAATTTGGTTCTTTCGGCTCTTCAGGCTCCTCCTTTTGAGCCTTTGCAAGATATTGCTTTGTTTACCCTGACTCAGAAGATTGTCTTCTTGGTAGCTATCACTTCTGTCCGGCGTGTCTCAGAGTTGGCGGCCTTAACTATCCAGGCGCCTTACTTTGAGAGGCATCAGGATAAAGTGGTCTTTCGGTTCAAGCCAGACTTTCTTCCTAAGGTTGTTTCTGCTTTTCATTTGAACCAAGATATTGTTCTTCCCTCCTTGTGTCCTATCCTAAGAATGACAAAGAGAGGGTTTTGCATTGTTTGGATGTAGTACGCTGTGTTAAGTACTACTTGATTATCACGTCTCCTTTTCGTAGGACGGATTCCTTTTTTGTTGTGCCCCATGGGCCTAAGAAGGGTTTGGCACCAGCCAAATCTGCCATTAGCAAGTGGATACGTCAGGCCGTTACTGCGGCCTATTCTGCTAAAGGAAGAGTTCCCCCTTTTCGTATCACTGCTCATTCCACTCGCGCTGTTGGGGCGTCTTGGGCATTTCAGCACCAAGCTTCTGTTGAACAGGTTTGTAAGGCCGCCACTTGGTCTTCTGTTCACACTTTTTCTAAGTTTTACAAAGTTGATGTGCGGGCCTCAGCGGATGCTGTTTTTGGCCGCAAAGTTCTGCAGACTGCAGTCATTTAAGTTATGCTTCACCTGGCCTTGAGATGCCCTTCCCTTGTGGACACTGCTTTTGGATGTCCCATTAATGGATAAATATTTAAGAAGTGAAGCGGGGTGTGTGGCACACCAAGAATAATACCATTTTGTGAGTACTCACCTGAAAAATGGATATTGTTGGTGTGCCACACACCCCGCTTCACCCCCACCATTTTCGGCATTGCCGAAGCCTTTATATGGTGAAGCCCTTTTTTATTTATATCAAAATTGATTTTGAGGTTACCGGTGGAATACTGGTACCTTGTCTTTCTGCTTTTTAATATACTGGTGATTGAAGGGAGGTACCAGGTATATATAGGCCGGAAGGGGGCTCGTTACAAGACTTCCTCTCTGCACTACATCACCTGGCGGTGGATTAACCCATTAATGGATGAATATTGAAGAAGTGAAGCGGGGTGTGTGGCACACCAACAATATCCATTTTTCAGGTGAGTACTCACAAAATGGTATTTTGATATAGAAAGCTGATTGCTACACTTTGCTGGCAAGTACTTGTTACAGCTGTGTTTTATGTGTTATCAGTTGCAGTAATGCTTCTAAGTACGCTATATTCACTACAATGAAAGGGGCATGTTCGGTCTCTGCACAGGCCCTCTATTTTAGTGACTCGGGTGAGTTGCTGAGCACAGTAATAAGCCAATTAGTCTTGGTGGAAAAGGTAAATAACCTGCTGTTTTATTTAGGTGTTTAATCACTTTTAAAGATACATATTGCAGTATGTAATGTAGTGCTATTGTGTGGCTCAAGTCTGGGGAAGGGCTTGTCACCAAGGGATCTTATTCTTCTGGCTGGATCCCCTGTCCACCTAGTAAGCTGTAACACAAAACCACATACAATGTTGTAACAATGTATCCATTCCAGAATCTTTTTAGCTTCTGGCATGGATAGCTTGTTGAGTGGGGCTGATCATTACTGAGACCACCTTCCCTAGAAGATTTTGGTGGGTCTTAGGGACAAAAGCAACCAGCACCAGGTCAGACCTTCTTGGGCGCTGAATGTAAACATGAAGTCTACCCTATCAAGAAAAAAGGGTTCTGAATGTGTAAGCAAGATAACCATCATACTACTAAAATGTTGTTGGCACTATTAGGTACATTAAAATTTGGCAGTGATGTGAAAGCAGTGTAGATCAGATGACCAAAACCCACGGCCACCCTCCTGGAGGAACCCTCCAGGCCACCCAGAAACCCACCATCTTCCCCAGTCCAACGGCGCATGCATGAGCAGTGGCCGCATCCCCCGCTATTCCTTTAGCCGTTGTGCGTGCCCACGCCAGCCATTTGTAAATGGTCGTCACAGGTACGCTACCTGTTAGAGGGTAGCAGGGTATGCTGCCAAGAGCGTGTTTGGGGCCTGCACGCTTAGACAAGCTCTTTGACGAAGGGGCGGAAGTAGATCCAAGTGCGCTGATTGGACGAGAGGCAGTCATAATCCTGGGTTTTGGTCCACTTTAAAGTCAAGTATGGGGTGGACTAAGCCCTGGCCATGCTATGCATGGGTTCTAAAGTACCACCCAGTTCCCTATTGTGATAGAGGGATGGGGTAAATCATTCACATGGACCTGAAAACAATGCACCAAACCTCCCGGAGTGTGGTGCTCATGGAAGACTGAAGGAAGCTAGAAGGAGAAGGAGTTTACCTGGATCCTCATAATGCCTATATGATAACTCTCTCTTGCCCAAGCATAAGAGCAACATCTTAATCAGGACTGCGCTCAGCTACAATCAGGTGATTCCCCACTGAGGCCCCTTTCTGGGGAAAACTTTATATATATATATATATATATATATATATATATATATATATATATATTATATACCTTATCAATCTTCAGCACGAATTTGCCAAGAACGTGCCTGTACTGTTGATTTTATAGAGACTTACATGCCATTGTGCCTGTAGGAAACATACTGTCACTGCTAGGCCCCTTGTAAGCTGATAAGCCTGTGGCCCATTGATATCAGATATCATATGACATGTATAGTCATGGTGATGCATAGATGGCAGCATTGCAGCGTTGCAGCTTTAATCGGCACCAAGATTAAATTTGTCACCCTTTATAGTAAAATACCACTTGTTAGAGTGTCCCTCACCTGTCCTCTCACTCCTCCTACACAAAGCTGGGGCTGCTTACAGGAGTGACGAGCTGGGCACACTGCTCACCTGAGCTTTTCCTGCCTGGCTGTGTTCACTAGCCATGGTGGTCTGGCACCAAAGTGTCAGTATGCTTTTATATTTTCCTAATCCTTACACATGTACAGTATGTATTCTTGTGGAAGTCTGGATCTCATTTCACCTGGCAGCCTGTTCTTAGGACTTCGCATGTGCACTCATCCATGTAGCCTGGATCCCACTCTAGTCAGCCAGCTTCCGGGAATTCTCATACCTGTGCTGATCTTTAAAAGAAGCAACCTTGATCATTAGCAATTTCTGTGTGACCTGTGATCTTTAGGCATCCTGGTCTCCTGCTATTCCCTGAACATTCCTAGTATCCTGTGTATTCCTGCCATCACTTGTGTTCTGCCTCAGCTTCCTTGGATCTGTCCTTTGGACTATCTACCCATTGTTACCCAGCTTTTCCCTTGCTTGCGAACCTTCTCCGTCTGCACCAACCATTTGCTTGAGATCTAAACCTGCTGTTATGATGCTTGTTCTATGAACTACGATACCTAACTGTTCCCGTCATTCCAGATACTGTGTTAACCCAACCCACAGAGGACTTCACTCACCCTGCCAGTCAACCTGACACATGGACTGGGAGGGTCAGGCCAAGCTCTCTGCTGTTGCTGCAGCTCCTGCCCGGCTGCTCAGAGCACCTCTCCCTGCAGCACAAGGTTCAGGGAGAGGAGGTTCGCGTCCACAGCAGTACCAAGTGAAGCCCCTCCCACCCTGCCAACACATCACGAGCCAGCAAGGAAAGACACTGGACTGCTTATTAGAGGGGTGGGCCATTCACAGCATTTGCCAGAGCAGTATCCTCAACCACACCCACTGGCTAGCAGGAACTGGAGTCCCAGCCCCCCATCATGATGCAGGGACTGCTTATTAGAGGGGTAGGCCGTTCACCGCACTTTCCAGAGAAACCACTGCCTCTTACACCTCCACCCTTCTTGCCTTTGCCACGAATCAGAAAACACAGACCCTGCTGGTGCTCTCCCAGAAGGTAAACCGGCTTTTGCTGAGTAGGCCGACGGGTACACATCTGTCCCAAGGTGAGGTATAGCCTCTAGAGGAGACAGCAGGGGCACATACATCCAGCCAGTCCCCAGAATGGTTTTGTTCCAGTTTAAAGAGGACCAACCAGTCTAAAGGCTAATAAGGTTCGCCAAGGCATTCTAGTTCAGGATGTTCAAGATGTGAACCCTGCGCATATACTCACCTTTCCAGCGATCCCACGCCTATATCATCCCATCCCTGGATCCCACACTCAGCCATGCATTCAATTTCCTGCCCCCATCATATTTAGCCCTTTAAAAAGGAACACAATCCAGGATTTTCACTTATTTGGGTTATGTTCCCCCTGCTGTAGACACTAGGGAGGTGGTTGCTCATCTTCAAAGGAATAACAAGGAGCTTCAGGCAGTGTTTAAGTCTGCTTTAATAAGGGGTTACATTAAAAAAAAAAAAAAAAAAAAAAAAAAAAGGTAGGTAGATAATGAAAGGGAATTATATTTTTATTACAAAAATAGCTGCACATGTGTTGCAGTCTCAGTTTACTCAAGTTTATTTTCAACTGAAGGAAACATTTGTAGTACACCCACCCCCTTAGTAGTTGCAGTGTAAACTGCAGCATTTACTAAAGTTAAATAACTTAGCCAAAGATAACCAAGTTAGCCAGGGATCAGCTTTCATGAAAGAGGATCCACTTTAACCAATTTGAAGATACGTTAAGTTTGGCTACATATGTAAGTTACATTTTAACTGGGCTTTTGCTTGTAGATATCCAAAGCATTAGACATCTTGGCACCCTAAAGCCTGTCATCCTATATCAAGCCTTAAAGTGATTGGCAAGTCAAAAGTTAACAGTCCTTCCTGCTATGCCTGTCTATTTAGTGAGGAAATCACTTCCTTATTCAGTCTCCACCCCCGCTGACCTGGCCCTTCACTCAACCTTCAATGGACCAAAAACAGAAACAGCCACCACTCTCTCCCCAGACGTTCTGATTAGCTGCTTCTCTTTGGAGCTATGAAACTTCGCCTCCTCCCTCCTTTCTGGTCACACTAGAGACGCTTTTAGCCTGCAGCATCTCTTACCCCCATTTTCTGATCACACTATGTGCTGACATTAATAACTAGAGGCACAACAGTGCTTATTTTTTTATGACATATGTAAAGAAGTGTGCTTACATGACATTGCTGTTGCCACACCCACTGTTCTCCTCATTATCTCTCTGCATCAATACTTTTACAGATAATTTAGGAGCTGTAGGGTTTTTGAAAATGGATTGACGTTTGGGACAGTGTAATGTTTAGTTAGAGACAATGGGGAAACAATCAGGCTTGTCTTTAGTATAACTTTAAGTTGTGTCTTTTTCTTTTGTGAGCTAACAGAAAATGACCCCTAGCCTGTTCACTGAAATGTTCAATAATGCCTTTACTGATTCCCCTAGTTATTACCAGTTGTGAAACACTCTAATCATGATGTCATGCTAAGTTGTAGCATTCCTAGCATTAAGGTCCCTTAAGATCGGACGAAGATCGGAAAATTATTTCTATGAAGCAGAGAAACTCTACACACTTTAGAAAATCTTTAAAGCGAGCCGAAAGCACATAAAATATTAAAGTATCATTAATAAGCATGCAAACTGCTGCATGCTTATCATCGATCAGAACTCTGCTGGTATCCGCTGACCATCTTTCTACTTGATTCAGTCACTGGTTAAACGTCCGCAGCTACCAACTGTTTCATGTACATCAGATTCCCATGCTACATGAACCCAGAGGCCCTGCAGGAGAGAAGCAGCAGAGCCGACAGTAGTTGGCTGTGTGCTGCAGGAACATCTAGACCTGCGCTGGGAAGGCGTGGAAGTCTCTGGGGCTTTTTGTTATTTTTACACTACTGGTCCGCTTCTGAAAAGTCTGTTTCTGTTTTGTTTGGTTTCTTTTGTTTCAAAAAAGAAAAAAAGTGGACATTGATAAGCAAGCAAACCGCTGAATTCGTATAAATGACCTACTAACTTAAAGTGAACCAAAACCCAGGATTTTGGCTACCCTGGGTTTTGGCCCTTGCCCCGGGACACCCCGATTGTGGATGCTCCGCTGTGTGAAACTCCGCAGGTCGAATGAACTCACCTCTCCTAGGTCTTACTGCACATGCATGGCCTCTCGTCCAATCAGCGTGCTTGGATTCACTCCCACCCTTTCAACTAAGGCTAGCATATCCGAGCACGCCAGCGGCCACATCCCCCGATACTCTCTAACAGGGAGCTTGCCCGCATTTTTGTGTTTACTGCATTGGAGTATTGTAACTTCAAAGCAAGACAAAGGGGTAGACGTGGAAGGGGCCTTGTTTTGAATGTAACATTCATGCCCATTACATACAGTACAATATTTTGTATTGTAGTTTCAGGAAGTAAAATGTATTTATGTGCTATGTTTTCTGTTTAAATCACTGTGTTATCCTTCATCCTCAGGACATTGCTTATTACAAGGCTTTATCTGCTGAACAGTTGCAGACAGGTGATGCCAAAATCCAGACCAGCATAGCATCTCCTCAAGAAATATATGATTCAGGAATAGACACAATTGCAAATGCCAAGTTAGATGATCTACAGCGTTCTTGGGAGACACTGAAGAATGTGGTAGGTTTAATTTTCACATACACATACCAAGACGCTTGAAAACAAGAAATGGGCACTCCCCAGGCCAAAGTTATAGTTCCCAAATAATACAATAAGGGTAAGGATAATAATAAACAATGCTGACCCTGACTATAAATAAGCTACCGAAATAAAAAAAAATATAAACAATTATTGTAGAACAGGTGCACAAATGCACAGGATGAATGTAAAAGTCCAGAAAGACACAGACTATCGACCGTGCAAAAAAGTAGGCAAAAGTGCTTAAATGTATCTGAACATCCATGAGCATGAATTCCGAAACAATAATAATAAGATAACAAGATTGGATTGTGATTGTTCTGTCTATGTTGAACTCGAAAAAAAAAAAAAATATATATATATATATATATATTATATATACTCATGATTTAAGCACATTTAAACACTTAATTGCATCCTGTGCATTTGTAGTGGTGCTTCCTCTTTGATAGCCCAGTTTTTTTCCATGTTGAATTATTAGGCTCCTCACACGTTGTTGCGGTGAAGATGCCTAAATGCAGCACAGCCTAGCACACAATTGTGTGCTGTGCTGTGCCTGGCATGTACATGCCGCTGTGCACCTCCCCATTGTTTCCTGTCCTCTTGTTTAGGTGCGGAGATCCTGACAATGAGGCAGTGGACCAGCGGCATGGATCCGGTGGTGAGGACTAATATGGTCCTCGCACCACAACACATCACAGGTAAAGTGCAATGCAAGCGCTTTACCTGCAGTGCCCATAGACTGCTATGGGGGCCATTGCGCATTGATGTAAATGGGCTCATTTCATTTACTGGGCTGTGGTTTCCAGCCGTTTGTGACACCTAGTTGAATGGTGCATTGGTTGTGTTTCAATTGTTTGACAGCACTGTATTTAGTCATAGAAAATGATGTTTTGTTCAGAGTTTCACGTTGTAAGATTCTCTGTAGGGTTATATTACTGTCTGAGTTACCAATGGAAATATTTACATTTCATGACGTGCTGCAACCACCAAGATTGAATGGCTTCCACAGATCAATTTGTGAACAAAAACATTGCTAAATTGGCCACAATCAGATGACAACCGATCTGTTGAAATGCCCGCTGAAATTGAGTGGTGAACAAGATTTTTTTTGGTTGAGCATCGAATCGTGTAGGCTGAAGTAATTCTCATTCGCTACATTGTGGAAACAGAACCACAAATAGGACATGGAGCATCGAGCATGAGCAATCATTCTAACAAACAATTAGCTGACAACCGATCTGTTGAAATGCCTGCTGAAATTGAGTGGTGAACAAGATTTTTTTTGGTTGAGCATCGAATCGTGTAGGCTGAAGTAATTCTCATTCGCTACATTGTGGAAACAGAACCACAAATAGGACATGGAGCATCGAGCATGAGCAATCATTCTAACAAACAATTAGCTGACAAATATTCTATGCTGAAGCACAAATCAGCTGCTCGCATACAAGTCATACAAACATTCGCCCACTCAACGATCTGTCATTTTATTTGTTCAAGGAGTGCAAACAATCAAATAGCTATCGTGTAACATATGCATTTGGTGCTAAAAGGCATTAGATTCTATGTGAAATTATATGATAGATAGTCTGGAAAACAAAGAAGTCGTGGTGGATCCACAAAATTGAGGTTTGTTTGGAAATAACAGCAGCCTTTGTGGATTCAAATGGACTGCTGCTATTTCCAAACCAATACAGGTGCAAGAGATTTTAAAATAAAAAAATTATTTTATTGTATTGTGTGCAGCGTGTGGAAAATTGTCACAATCTTTCACAACCTCTCATAATGAAAATTAAAGCAAATGTCCAGTCAACCCCCATAGAGGCAATGTGTTGCCTCTACACATTATTAAATGCCCCATATGGGTTAAACTGGACCAAAACCCAGGATTTTGACTATCCTGGGTTTTGGTTCCTTCCCCCAGGGCACCCCAATTGGGAGGAGTGTGTATGGGCGACCTGGTGGGTATCACACCGCAGGGTATCCTGATTTTGGATGCCCCGTCACGGTGGGTTTTGGTCCACTTTAAACGTATTATTATATTATCTGATCTCATGAGCTGTGCATAGAAAAAAGTAACAATGCAGTTATATGTTTTTATCAGATCAGTGAAAAGCAACGCACTTTATATGAGGCTCTTGAACGGCAACAAAGATATCAAGATTCGCTTCAGTCAATTTCCACCAAAATGGAGGCCATTGAAGTTAAACTAAATGAGAGCCTACAGCCCAGCCAGGCTCCTGAAAGTCAAATGGCTGAGCACCAAGTGAGTTTGGCTTATGTTATGAGGACCCCTTTAAAAATAAGATTGAAATGCAAATAATTTGATAATTCTAATGTAATAATAGTAATAAATGTATATTTACCTTATATGCACGTATGGTTTACAGGTTTCCTCTGTTTTCTTTCAGGCTCTTATGGCTGAAATGGTAATGCTACAGGAAGAGATCAGCAAGCTGCAAGCTTCTTTTGCTGATGAACTAGTATCTGAAACTCTGGATTCTGAAGCTACTGATCAGTTAGCTTTGCAATCTACGCTCACTGTCCTAGCAGAGAGAATGGCCACAATTAGAATGAAGGCCTCCAGGAAACATCAGCTCTTGGAGGTGCATATGGGGGGATTGTGTAAGACTTGGAGAGGATGTACACGTTATGCCCTATATTATATTTTCCTTTACACATTTGTGAATAGCTGCAGCTTATGGGTTATATATATATATATATGTATATATATATATATATATATATATATACGGGAGAAAAAACATTTATTCGGATATGGAGAACAAAATCGCTGGAATACAACTGCTCCATTGAAAAACCCAGGGAGGTACGGGAAATAAAATGTTTAAAATAATGTGTTGTGTTTGAACAGCTTATAGCAATGGCATTCTTTGAGGATTAGAAAGGCTCCCAAAAATGTAGAAAGACTACACACATCTTAATGAATAACCCCAAAGTTGTTTAATTCTGATTGATTTGTGAAAATACTTTCTCTTTGAGAGTAAGTTATTGATGTCACTGTGATGTTTTAAAAGCAATGTCTCCCCTTGTAGTGACCCTCAGGCCTGCTGCACCCCCCCACTTCCTCAAGCATACTGATTAAACATGTTGTCCACTTGCAGTTAACTGGAAATGATCTCACCCCATTTACAATCACACAGGGCTTCACTGCAAGCCCCCCATAGGTCTAGATCAGGTCGGCTTCCCCCATTTGTGCTCCCGTGCCATGAGCTCTGTCTGCATATCCCCTTTCAGACTAATGGTTGCCGGCCATTGCCTGTTAAAAGCATATGATCAGGGAAGGTACAGTAAATCACCCAATATCAAACATTTTCATGTATTTTCAGGAGGGACAGGGAGTAAGAAACACACCACTAAGGGACTATAGTTTGGAGAGCAAGTACAATATGAAATCTTTATTTTTAAAGCTCAACATTTAAATGGGAGATTTACTAAAGTGTGTATAGATCCAAGTTATTGCAAATCCTGTTCTTCTCAATAATTTGGAATCGAGCAACTGTATAATCCAGCTAGTACAGTTACAGGGTTGAGAATTATAGGAACGTGGCTATGCATGATATCACTACTCTTCTGGAACAAATCAGTATACATATACCTTCAGTAGAACTCTTATGTGACCTTAACACTGACATAATACTTTTACAAATGTTTTCCCCAGGAAAAAATGAATCAACAGCTCGAAGAACAATGCCATTTGCAGAGATACCGCAAAGAAGCAGAGGAACTTGATCACTGGCTGCTGGGTGTTAGGGCAACTCTGGACAATGTGCTACATGCCTTTGAGAAGCCTATGTATATGGAGACACAACTTATTGATTGCCAGGTAAACCTCATAAGAGTCATGTGTGAGTATATGTTGTAGTATGTAGTAGTAGAGGGCAGCCGGTAATGATCTTTTCTTCTGGGCATGTGGCGGATGCAGCACTGCGTTTTTTTTTTTTTTTGATTTCAATATGTACGGGTTGATGGGGAGGATATTTCAGGCACTTTATTTAAAAAAGTTAATTCAAATCAGGGTATTCCACAGCTTCCCCCGGCAACCATAGCCAGTTCTAAGGAGTGTTCTGAGCCGATTGGATGTGGGCAGAGATTACTGTAATATCCTTTTTTCTCTTTTATTTTTTTTATTTTAGGATACTTCAGAAATATTAGTATCCACCTAGTTTCTGTACTCAAGTAATGGTCCCCCCCCCCCCCCCCCACACTTGTCTGTTAGGGAATGTCTCACAACGTGCTGTGACTCCTGGTTGGCGGAAATTTCAATGATTTGGTGAGCACATTGATCTTATGGCATTGTGCATTGAACCTTTAAACAGGAGCCATTGAAAGCTCACCTTCATCCAGCTACCAGTGCCAGGGGGTCTTCTTATGCCCCTGGTGGCCTCCATTCGCTGGGTCAGGGTCTTCAGACTGATTCTCTGCCCTGCGTGTGGCTTTTGCAGCATTTTCAATGCCACAGGGAGCGGCCTTTTGTACCAGTGAGTGATCAGATGTCAGCTAGCCACGTCTGTATAAAAGGCCCCTCCAAGCAGCGGGAGTGAATGGTGGAAGCTGTGAGCACGGTAGAGGACACCGTTCTGCTACTGCAGGGGGTGCAGTAACATTAAGGGCCGGGTGCCGAACCCTCTGCCTCACATAGCTGGTGCCCAGGCTTGTATTGCTGGAGAGAGGGAACAATTGCGTATTTTAATTTGTAAGGGTTTAAGGATTTTTAAGGGTTTAATGCTTGATGGTATTGCAAGTTAACTGCAAGTTGCTTAATAACTGCTTATGTAGCGGAGACAGCAGTGCCCTCTCTTTCGCAGGAGGTAGGGGAATGTCTGGTGGAGTCTTTTGCAGAGACGTATGTAGCAGCGGTCATCAAGGGAACACTGTTGAGAGGTCGGGCCGGACGGGCTTACCCCTAGGTTCTACAAGGCCTTGGAGGGGGCAGATTACCCCCTTTCTGACAAAAGTGTTTAACAGCATTTCTTATTCTTGCCCCTTTCCCAGGCAGGCCCTCAAAACCCATACATCGGTTATACCAAAACCCAATAAGGACAGGACAATGACAGGCAATTATAAACCAATATCCCTATTAAACGTGGACATCAAGCTATTTGCAAAAACAATTGCTATCAGATTACCACCATCCCTTGCCAGATTCAGATATAATAGTCTCTTGTCCACCTGCTTCAGCATTGGTAATGGAATGCAACAGGGGTGCCCTCTATTATGAAACATCTTGCGAATGCTTAACCCTTTTGTTGCCAAGCCCGTAACACCTACGTGCTGGCTTGGCTGGGCCTTAAGTGCCAAGCCCGTAGGTGTTACGTGCTTGACTTTCCTCGCTTCTAGTTTAA
Organism: Gastrophryne carolinensis; assembly: GCA_027917425.1. Taxonomy (NCBI): domain Eukaryota; kingdom Metazoa; phylum Chordata; class Amphibia; order Anura; family Microhylidae; genus Gastrophryne; species Gastrophryne carolinensis. The sequence continues at coordinate 344,309,524 of CM051237.1, read as the reverse complement.
AAAGTAAAAATAAAAAATACTCACCTGACCCCTTGTTGGATCCGGCCGGGTCTCCTCTTTAATTTGGTGCCATCCGATCCCCCGTGGGGGGTCGGATGGCTCCAGGAGAGCCCCTGGAATAGGCCGCCCCCCCCCCACTTCTGCAGCAGCAGCTTCTAACTGTAAAAAAAAAAATAAATAAAAATGACATTCACTTACCTGTGTGTGCGCTGGCTCCCGCTGTCCCTCCTCTTCACCTGGGGGGCCTCCGATCCCCCCCCAGGACTTACCGATCTTCAGGAGAGAGCCTGGGAGGCTCTCTCCTCTCTTCTTCTCGATGGCGGCCGCTATCATGCCTCTATGAAGTCATCCCGGCCCCGAACGGGCTTCAGCTTTCTCAGCTTCTCAGATGCCGGTGATCGGCGCTGGGGAAGGAGGTGACAGGAGATCCTCTGATCTCCTGCCTTCTCCTTCTCTGGATGCCGATCACCGGCATCTGTCAGCTGAGCGGCGAGGGACAAGAGCTTGCAATCGAAGGTAAGTACAGTAAAAAAAAATTTTTTTTTTTCTAATAAAATACTTTTTATTATTGTGTCGTGGTTTTTTTAACAGTTAACCCTTTGTGAGCTGGTAAGGGGTCCATGAGACCCCTTATACCAGTTCACAAGGCTGGGGGGGTGGCAAGTCACCTGCCCTAGCGGGTGACTTGCCATTAACCCCCGCACCCCCATTACCTGCCTCCCCAAAGGCCAGGGGGGGGCAGAAGAGCCCGGGCCCACATAGGCTATGTGGGCTCGTAGGCTGCAGGGTGGGGGGGCCACCAAAGCTGGCCCCCCCACTCTGTGCCTACAAGCCCCCATAGCTGGTCCCGGGCTGGTTACTTTGGGTAAGGGGGACCCTACGTCATTTTTTTTTTTGGATTTTTAAGGGTTTTTAACCCTTAAAAATCAAAAAAAAAATGGGGTCCCCCTTTTAATTAACCATTTGTCATCCAGCAGCTATAAAAGGCTTCTGGGCAGGAAAGGGTGTCTACCTATACATATGTGGTATCGCTGTAACCGGGAGAAATTGGGGTTTCTCACGCAATAAGATTTTATTGACAAACTTACATTTTTTATTACAAAAAAACTCTACAAATTGTAAAAAAATATTTTTTTTTTATTTTTTTTCACACATTTCACCCAAAAAAATGAGAATACACCTAAAAAATACAAACAAGACATTTCATGTTAAAGCCCAGACTCTGTTGAAAAAAAACAATATATAATTTTCCTGGGAAATCCCTGGAAATCCTTTCAAAAATGACAGTTGAATATGTGTAGCGCAAAATAGTGAAACATCGTCTGGCAACAGGGAGTGGCAAATGCTGCAGGTAGGCTGGCAGCGAAAGGGTTAAAGGCTAATCCTTCAATTTAGAGGATCCCCTGTGAAGGGGGGAAATATAAACTCTCCCTGTTCGCAGATGATCTTCTGTTATACACCCCCCCCCCCCCCACACACACACACACCTCATTGCCGTCTCTACTAAGAATTTGACAGATTTAGTAGCCTCAGCAACGTTAAAGTTAATTTCACGAAAACATTTCTTTGTCCAATGACGTTAAACAACTATTACAAACAAACTCCTTTAAATGGCGGAAAGAGTCCATCAAATATCTGGTAGTACAGCTCCCTTCTGATCTGGATAGTCTTTACAAGTTGAATTATGCTCCGCTTCTTTCAAAAACCCCGGATAGCCTCAAATAATAAAGTAAATTTCTGTATTCTTGGTTAGGCTTTATAAACATATTAAAAATGCATATACTGCCCCACTTCCTATATGTCTTTCAGGCTACCCCTATTGCCCCTGACAGTTGCTTTTTCAAGATGGTAAAGATGGCCCTATCTAAATTCGTGTGAAGCAATAGGAAACCCAAAATAAAACAATCAGCCCTAACTAGACTTAAGGGAAAGGGGGGGGGGGGGGGGGGGGTTAGGCCTACCAGACTTCAAATTATACCACACTGCAGCAACCTTAGTTAGACTATCCGACTGGTTTTACTACGGGAAAGAAAAACTATTGAAAGCAGTATTTCCCCCTGAGTGCTCTTTGTTGACCGCTTGGGATTTAGTGTTAAAAAAAAAAAAACCCTTACACCCCTGTTTGATAGGCCCTCTTTCCCGGGGAATGGGGTGTGTAAATTCCTTTTTTGGGAATGCTTGCAGGTGACCAGACTAAGTGATACATTGCAACGAAATTGCTCCCCAGGCTTGCAGGAGCTGGAGCCAGACCCGGTTCCATGGAGAAAGATTATCGTGGCTCCTCCACAGACCTACTCAGTTCTTACTCTCCAATGTCTTCTTTGTCTCCTTCAAAAACATTTTAAAATCAAACTCAGCACCTACTTACACCCTCTCACTCATGTTCTGCAGTCAGCTGGGGGTACCCTGGAGAAACTTGGATTTTTTACAGAGGTGGGTCAAGAGTTGGCGGCTGAGGAGTGGGAAAAATCTTTCATGTTAACCCACAAGCATTCTTTGGCATGCGGAGCACAGGAGAGAAATTAAAAAAAAAAAACTGGCCTACTGGTGCAAGTGCCCAGTAGACCTTGTCAAGTTTGTAGGGGCCAACTCTGGCAAATGTTGGCTGGAATGCCCCCTAGTGAAACTAAAACTTTAAAAATACAGGGGGCTTCTTCACCTACAAGACTATATGGGAGGTAATTGTTATTTTTATTCAGTCAGAAAAGATACTTCTCTTTTTTGACCTTATGTGTTCTGTGCTTTTATTTCTACCTTGCCTATGCTCATTGTTGTAATATAGTGGTTTTTACTTTTCTGGGCATACACCTGTTTTCTTTTCTGCTGTGTTTATTTATTTTAACTGTGGGGAAAAATTGGGACCCCTTGGCTTAGAAATCAACATGACACCAAAAGTGTATCTAATATGGATTGATGGTGTTCAAATGTCTGTTGCAGCAATTACACTAATCAGAAATTGTCCACTAGCACAACAGTTGGTTTTCCCTTACCTATGATGGATATGCCAGACTGGCCACATTTCTGCCCTTTTTTAAAAGATGGCTCAGGCCCAAATGTCGTCATATATGCAATTTAACCTTTTCTTCAATAATCTTGCTTTGCAATTGTATTTTAATTTAGCTCATGCAGATAGCATTATTCTGGGCCCTCAACCTTGTACTCAGACACCAATTTCCACAAAGAAATCCAGTAAGGCGAGCAAGAAGAGACGCAGACATTCACGGTCACCGTACAATTCAGAAGGCACCAATACTCGGTTGTCTTAATGTAGGACTGGGGTTTCATGTGATGCTGATCAGGCCTCTTAAGGTGAACATCAGTTGTCCTGAAAGTTTTGCCCTAAATTTAGTCTTTCCTGATCATACTGAATTTAAACAAATTCAGAAAACAAGTGGCCAATGACTGATAAGATGAAGGCTCCTAAGTTTTGGGACTCTTGGTATACCTTTTATAATGATTTTAGAAAAAGTGTGAAATCACGGTTCTGTCAACAGCTTCTTCGTAACCCACAGGTGTGTTGCAGATTGTGAGTGCTGGGTGCAGCGGAGTCATAACCCTGATACATTAGTGGTATAATAGGAACTTGCTTTACTGGAACATGAATGCAGTATGAGAATGTCACCACATGGTGGCTGAAACGTAGAGAAGAAGTATGAAGTACTAGTCATAGAGATTACAGCTAAATATACAGGAAATAAAACAGAAAAATATATAGAAACTCTATAGTTGCACATTGGCCACAGCTAGTGTCATAATCTGTAATAGCTGCAAACTACAACAAATTTAGTAAAAGTCAATAATCACTTTCAGAGACAATCTTTAAGCTATTGCAAAAGTATTATATCTTCAACAAGGTTAACCTGGAGCTTTTAAAGAACTTTTGGGTAGATGTGTAGAGTCCTTCTTTAAGTGGCCCAAAACCCACAGTTTTAACTAGCATCCTGCTCCTACTCTATTCTAATCCCAAATAATTCCTCCTGTTTTAGCTGTAAAGCCCTGCCTCCTCCATTCATTGCCACTGTTGTGTGTGTGGCAATGATGTAATTGCCACACCTATGCAATGTCTGATCGCTTGACATCTCACACCGAGGGACAGCAGAAAAAACTGTGTTCCAGGACGATTCAAAAAGTGAAAATATCTATTCCTAGTTCTACACCCTAAAAAGGGAGTATCAACAAGGGCTTTGTCTAAATTTATTTCACAACTTCAAAGGGTTTAAGATGTCATCTAGAACAATGTCACTTTCAGTTGCCTGCAAGAGTTCTCTAGCTAAAAGTTTACTCTGGCAACTTGAAAGGTAGAAGAAAGATGGTTCTCCCATATATACAGTAGGTCCAAGCTCTTTGGAGAAGATCTTGCGACATTACTTAAGGAAGTCACAGGAAGAAAGGGTTCTATTTTCCCTTAGCAGAGATTTTGACACTTTAAAATTTGGGAATTTGGCCCTTTTGATTCTCCAATAGATATAACAGATGGGGAGGTTGTTAATTTGCCTCCAACAACTAAACTAAAGTCAAAACTTCCTTCAGATAAAGCCTTAGAAACCAAAACTTAGGGATGAACCAAAATCTTTCACCGACTGAAGTGATGCCTGTGCCCTTTCAGGTAGGGGGGCGACTACATACTCAGGCTGGACAAGTGTTAAGATGCTTGGGTTGGGGCAGAGAATTTATATCATTTCCTCCCAACAGGTTTTTCACCTCAAATCTGCTGCAGAACCCTGTCCACCTGGCATATATCATTGAGGCTGTGTACTGGTCCCTGCGACTGAACATGGGACAGGATTCTATTCCAATTTCTTCATTGTTCCCAAAATGGAAGGATCTTTCATGCCTTCAAATATCTAAACCACTAGGTCTCCAACAGATGCTTTCGCATGGATTCGCAGATTGGTGTTGGCTTCCCTGATTCAAGGGGAATTCTTAGCCATTATAGACATCAGAGGTCATCACTTTCAATTTTTGTTGCACTGCCATTCAGGTTAGCCACCGTGATGGTGATCTTGAGGAGCAAGGGATTTCAGGTGACCCCTTACCTGGACGACCTTCAGGTACAAGGAATTCCCAGGGAGGAAGCTTGGGACAGTATATCTGGTTTTTTCAACACTGGATCAATTTGGTTGGCTGGTTAACAACAAATCCTCCTTGGTTCCATCCAATTAGACCAATTTTCTGGGGATGGAACTGGACACATCTGAAGCAAAAGTTTTTCTACCAGGGACAAAGAGACTGTTGGAAAAATGTTGTGGCAGCCTTTTGCACAGTATCGAACCAGACAGATACAAATATATTACTGGGCAATCTTTGTTGCTTTATAGATGATCTGAAATTTGAACTGACTTGGTGACTCCAGCCAAAAAATGTACCTGTGGGGAAGTCTCTCCTTCCCTTTTAGTGGTGAATTAACACCACAGATTCCAGTCTGATTAGATGGGGGAAAATTCTGGGGAAACAGTCGGTACAGCGATGGTGGTCTATCAAGGAACTGATACTTCTGCAATTCACATTTGTGATGTACAGAGTTCCATAACAGATTTTCTCAGGCAACAGGAGTTGAGACCGGGAGAGTGGTTGTTAGATCAAAAAATATTTGACTTCCTTTGTGACACCAGATGTGGATCTATTCATACCGATATCCACAGAACGGTTGAGAATTTTATGGTAGTATGAGTAAGAGATCCTCTAGCCCTATGAGTTGGTGGCCTAGTGACTCATTCCATCTAGTTAAGGAATTCCCTCCTCTACCACTCATGCTTCATTTTCTTTGTCAGCTATGTCTGTAATAAGTGAAGATGATCCTCCAGATCTGGTGATACTTGCAATGGACAATTTACCTTTTCCTTCTTCCAGACCTTCTGTTACATGGGCAGATTTTACACACCATTCTGAAGACCCTAACTTTGATGACATGGGTATTGAAAGGTCTATCCTAGAGCAGAAAGAGTTTTCCCAGCCCCTTATTCCCACCTTAATGAGTGCATGCAAATCTGCATAATTTATGAGCTTGTATGCCATTTATAATTGTTAGGCTATCTAACTTTTCTATCTATTTCTTTTTTCTATTCTCAGTTTCTTACAATCTGGATTGGAGAAAGTCAGTTAGTTTAAAAGCAAGTCCCTTCTCTCTCAGAGATGGATTTGTAAAAGATTATTCTGTTAAGACTTTGGTAAACAAACAGAGCCTTTGAATATCAATTTAGTCTTACTGGCCCTTCCACACATTTCATTTAGATAGTTACATAGCTAGTACAGTTGAAACAAGACATATATCCATCAAGTTCAACCAAGGGTCAGGGTTGGGAAGAGTTATTTTTATTTATGTATTTATTAATTAACTGATAACAGCTAATAGTAACATGTAATGTGCACCTAAGGCATCTAATCTTTTTTGAAGCTGTTGATGCTGTAACAAGTTACTGTGGTTGGCGATTTCACAGATTTATACTTATATTTAAAAGGTATACTCCTAAGAATACTTATACAGGTAAAAAATATATATATTTTTTTCAGACAAAGTGAGTGCCCCTTGTCTTTAGAGAGGATTTTAGATTAAATAATTTTACTTGCCCATTTATATATTTATACAGGTTAATCATGTCCCCCCTCAGACGTCTCCTCTCAAGACTAAATTACCATAATATTTTTTTCATACCAAAGACCCTTCAATCCTCTTCTCAGTTTGGTGACTCTCCTCCGCACCTTTTCCAAAATCAAGTCGTCCTTTCTATGAACTGGTTCCCAGAACTGGATGGCATATTCCAGGTGTGGGTGGACAACAGCTATGTAAATAGGCAATATTACATCTCTGTATTGTGATTCCATGCCTCTTTTAATGCATAATAATATCTTGGTAGCCTTAGAAACAGCTGTTTGGCATTGCATACTGTTATGTTATTATTTTTCCACAATGGATGTTAAACTTACAGGTCTGTAATTGCCCTGAGAAGAGGCAAAAAAATGGGCTCCACATTTGCCTTGCACCAATCCCTTGGTACTATACCAGTTGTTAGTGAGTCTTTAAAGATCAGGAACAGAGGTGTTGAAATAACTAAGCTGCGTTATTTAACTGTTTAACCAGTTAAGGATTATGCTTGGGGTATTGTTTGCAGTGGCATCATTTAAACTGGTACCTTGTGCCTCATTTGTGTACACAGAGCTCCACCTTTTATTGGTCCCCAGTGACCAATTCCCCATAATCATTTATTAAGGCACCTACCTGTTCTTGATTTTGTTTTCTTTGATTTTATATATTTAAAGAAATGTTTAGGGTTGGTTTTGCTTTCTTTCGCCACATCTTTCATTTTGTGCTTTTTGCCAGCTTTATTACTTGTTTACATTACTTATTTACTGCTTTATAGGTTTCATAGCAGTAAATACATCATATAAACAAGTAATTAGAGCTGCTGTATTCCATTTTGCTACTGACTTTGTCTCAAAATGTGTATTTTCTTGTGGCAATAACTTCCATCAAATCTCCTTTTCTATTTTTTTCATAAAGACAAAGTCGACTTTGTCTTTCCAGTTGTGTTACCATCTTTCTGTGCCTAATCCTTCTTTCTTCCAAGAGAAGTCATTTTCACTGGGATTATGTGGATCATGTCTTGAAGTTCAACAGACGTAGAACTAAGGCGATTGAATAAACTGATTCCTTATCTATCTCTGTAAATGGTCCCCAAAGAGGGGAATTGACACATTTCAAAAAGCATTGCTCAGTGGATCAAAATGGCTATTGTTGAGTCATACAAGGCCAAAGGTAAGCAGCCTGCTTTTGAAGGTCACCGGACCTTCATACCACCAGATCTTTTGGGCTCCTCTTGGACCTTCAAAGCATCAAGACTTTGTGGAGCAAATATTTATAGCTGCTACTTGGTCCCCGGTTCATACTTTACAAAGTTTTACACAATTGACAGCACAGCATTGGCATTCAGCAGTCAAGGGTTAATTGAAGCTGTCCCATACCCTCTCTACATATTACGTAGTACTAAAACGAAGTATCCTTACATAGTTTTAGTGCTCACCATAAAGGTCTTTTATTCTAGGCATGTGGAGGACACAGCCCTCTCTTATGATTTTGACTGCCCCAGACTGAATTTATTTTTTTTTTTCAAGCTGGTTATTTTTTTCCCATGCAATTTAGTAACAAAAAAGATATCAGCTCTACCTTAAATTATTAAAGGCCAAAGTCCAAGACTTGTTTGAGGGTGGCAGCGGCTGGGGGCGCACCCCTCGCGATGTGCAGGAAATCCAAGTGAATGCCAGCCGGCATTTGAAACTCCAATTATATTCTTAAAGATTAAAATCCATATCCTAAAACCGACAATCCCATAAAATGAAATGGGGATAAGGTCCTACGCGTTTAAGACGCAAAGGTCCTTAATCATGACATCATTTTTTCCCATGGTTTGTCTTCCTCTGCTACTTTTTATGAACTGGCTATGGTTGCTTGGGGAGGCTGTGGTATACCCAAATTTGAATCAGCTTTTTTTTTAAACGTATCTGTTCTCGTCCAATCAGATTGTTATGAAGTATTTTGCCATGGATGGATGGTATTGTGGATCTGTATACTTTTGAAACGTTTGTATGGTCACCCTCACAAAAAAATATTACTGTACATGTAATGGTTTTAGTTTTTCCACCGATCTTAAACTGAACTGTCACATCATGCATTTTGAATATGTGAGAGTAACCAAGTATTCAGCATCTGGACTTCTTGAAGAGGTTGCATTTGGACTTCTGAATTAGACTATAATATTTATACTAATGAAATGTCTAAATACTGCATTTTCAGATATAATACATACTGTATTTTTCAACAGGCAGTATGGCATCCCTAATACATGCAGTGTGGGAGGCATCGCAAATACAGGAAAAAAAAAATTCAGAGCTCCTATGCCACAGGAGCCACCTAAACACATAAACCGACAGGCGCACACAAATGCACATTACGGCCGTCCGCTGCCATCACCTCTTCCTGCCTCTACTGCCTTAGCTGTCTCAGCACAAAACAAGTTACTGGAGCTCCAGTTCCAGGAGGGAAGGCCTGTGACTCGTACCAGCTTCATTGGATGCTGGCACAGATCACAGGCCATGCTCACCCAGTTGCTGGAACTGATGGCGTGCAGTGGGGGGCCGGTAATGTATGTTTGTGTGTATGCGTTTAGGTGGCTGCTGTGGCGTAGTAGCTTGGGAATGTAAAAAAGCTTTTTTTTTTTATTTAGTTTTACATTTTAGACCTGGTAAGACACATTTTCCCCTCAATTCTGGTGGTATGGTATATATTAGGGGGGGATAGTGGAGTTTTAGAAGCTCCACTAAGTATGGATCCTGGATTCCTATGGGTAAAGGATGTCCCTACTCCTCTTTGAAATCGAAGAGGTTTGGGGGGGGAGTGGTTAGAGCCCTTGGGGGGGCTTTCTAACCCTGTATGGAGTAGTTTCTTGGACTTTGCTTTCTCTTGGTAACAGTGTAACAAAATCTAATGCAATGATTATGTCTAAGCATATATTTATTATTTAATATTCATCTTTCTTACTTTACATTGGTATTTAACACATATTTTACCATCACATATTTTTACCAAGTAACACCAATTTTTTAGTATTTTTCAATTTCTTTTTTGTGTTTTCACATATTAGATATAGTGCAGCGCAACAGTTTCAGTTTGTAGCAATTTGTGCTCTGCACAGGTTTGTAGCAAGACCTGTTGCGCTGTCCCGTTGTGATTGATCAGGTTCGGTGCATCTGTTCCTATCATATAGTTTTGCAAACGTTTCGCTGGTGATCCAGCTTCTTCAGTGCACTATTTTTTCTGGTGGTAAAAAGTTATATACAGAGTATGTGTAATATAATGAACTAAATTTACATTAGACTGGGTGCACTTATTTCCCAGATGCCTTATTCCTGAGGCTAGTAAGTCTCTATCAATAGTGGCCCCTGGAAATAGAGATTGAGTATATTTTAATCTATGTTAATCCCCAGTGTATCATTTATCTCTGCTGTAAGCGTTTAACATAAAGTACCTTTTTCTTCATAGGGCATTTACTCTCTTAGGTAATGCTCTCTGGTGTGATATTCAGGCCAGGTATGCTTCCTTTTTGTGGAGCCGCTATGCCTGTGTCTGTGTATATAGGAATGGGAAAACTTTGAGTGCTGGGTTCGCTGTAATGTGCTCCTATATCAATATTAAAATTAGACTCTTCTCACTGGCGCTTACCTTGGGCGAGCTTCTGTATGCTGAGTAGACCCCTCAGTGTCCAGTATTCGGGGTCCCCTGGTGCGCCGGTCTTATGTGGCGTGCAGTGTCCCTGTTTGTGCACCCTCGTGACCAATCCCGCTCCCTCCGGAGTCTATCTGATGCCGGCTGCAGCGCTGGAGCCGCCTGTCACGGGTTTAAGGCGGTTGTCCCGCCCTCCGCCCGTTCTCCGCCTATGATAGGCAGGGAGGGGGATGACGCAAGACGCTGTAAGTGCGCAGGCGCATCCCCCTCTCGGCGGCCCATTCAGCTGGATTCGTATGGTATATATTCCTGCATCTAAGCATTCTTGCTAGCTGTACATTTAAATGTAAACTAAGGGAGACTGCCACCTATGTTGTTCTTAAGCTAGACTTTAACTTCTAAAGTAATCACATGTTAAAGAGGCTCTTCGATAATCCCTGGTCTTGCAGCTGAAATTTTGGAAATACAGTATGATATGCCTGCACATTCTGCCTTTGGGATAGCTGAGTAATACCGTAAATGTTCGGATGTCAACAGTGTTCTGTCTGGTTTAGATGTCTCTCTGCTGTATATGTTTCCTGGAGCCTGAAATTGGTCCCTTTACTCTCCTCTCTTTGTTTTAAACAGACCTTCAGCAGCATTTAATGAAAAGTCCAAATCCCTCAAAAACTAATCCCCAGCATCTAAAATTAATATAATTTACATTTTTGGTCACTTACTTTGTATTCTTTGCCCCACTGGGCTGCAAAACTGTTCAGGACTCTAGGATACGGGCGCTGCCATCTTGTCTCAGATGTATCACAGACTGAGGAGAGGGCAAAGGTACAAGGGGCGGGGTTACAGCTGTGCTTTGCACAGACAGAGCAGAGCTGGAGTCAGGAAAAGGACCACAATCCCATAATGCAGAGCGGCATAGTCAGAAGACACTTCCTGTCTGTAGGCAGCCTGAGACTCCACGGGCCTCCATCTTGGATGTTAAAAGGCTCAAAAAATGCAGGTGTGGGTAGGATGATATTTAATATGGACAATCTGTATGTACGTGGTGGTGGGGGGGGGGGGGGGGAACATATAAGATATGCTGTTATTCAGGGTGACGCCTGGTTTAACATAACAGTAAAATAGTCCAACTCTGAAAATAGTGCTTTTTTTATGAAGTTAGCAATTACTGCAGTTGTTTATTAAAGACAATCTGTTTAGACAGGTCAATCTGTAGAGAGGATTATGCAGATACTGTATGCTCAGAGTCATTCACAAACCTTAATAGCTATCAGCTTATCTATGAAGCGCATAGATCATTTGCAGAGAGAAGTCCGTATCTTTTCACAAAGAAGGCTTTTTATGCAGGCTATCCAAAATGGGACTGTAGGGGAAAATAATAATTTAAAAGATGACCCAATAACCAATTCAAAACAGATGACTTGACCTCATATGTTAATATAGCTTTGATTAGCAGATGACTAATTTGCAGTGGTGCCGCTCATTTTGGATCCCCTTTGAATTTGCATCTCTTTTTTTTATTACTGCAGAGCATGCTTCTGGAAATAGAGCAAAAGCTTGTGGCTCTATCTGAACTTTCTGTACACAGTGAGAACTTACTTATGGAAGGAAAGGCCCATACAAAGGAGGAGGCTGAACAGTTGGCTGTGAAACTTAGGATATTAAAAGGAAGCCTTTTGGACCTGCAAAGAGTTCTTCAGGACAAGCAGATAAGCATCCAGGTAACACTAAAATGGCTATTTTCAACATACCTTTTCTCTAATGTTGTTTATAAGCAGTATGTCAAAATCTGCTAGACTTGGTGTGCTTACATTTAATGTTCTAACTCTTTTCTTAGCAGTTCTTAGGCACGCCTGTCTATTTTACATTTTACATTATACATTTACAGTATCATTTAATAATGTAAGGCACTCAGTAATAATATGCAAGTCACTGGATGGAAGGTGACTTGCCAGCCCCTCTTGCCCTGTGAACTGGCATAGGGATCTCATGAACCCCTTAACAGTTTTCAAAGGGGTTAAATGCAAAAACACACACAACATTGAAAATGTAATTTAGTAAAAAAAAAAAAAAAAAATGTTTTGTCTCCATACCCCCGGATCCAACCATGACCTGTTGCATGCCGATCACTGGCACGCTGTCACTGACACTAATCCCCACATTAGTTCTGCCAATCACTCCCAGCTCCTGACTCGCCACCACAGGGAGAAGCCTTTTATAGAGCTGAATTGCCCTATAAAAGGCCCCTCCCTGCAGCTGCCAGTGAGATGGCAAAAGCCGGCACGCAGGGCAGGGAACATGTCTTCTGTGTCCCCCCAGGGAGAGAGGAGACCCCAAGTGCTGAATCATGGTCAGAGGACCCAACATGGGGCAATGCTGGGAAGAACATACGTACGTGCTTGGCAGTTAACGGTAGGAGAGGCTAGCATGTAGGATTTGCGAGCTTGGCATTTAAATAGTTAAACATATCAGGCTCAAAGTAGCTAGCTTAGCAACCCTAGAAAGATTGTTGATCTTTTCTGTAAAGGGCTTACTAAACCATATTCGTCCTTTGAACCCTTAGATATAGAGGCTATGCCTTAGATATAGAGACTATTATTTTATCGTTTGTTGCTAATAGAACCCCCCCCCCCCCCCCCCCCATCCTTGAGAGACACTTTGGAGGCCAATTTTAGAGCTCCTAGATGTAATCAAAGGCCTGAAAACCAATAAGGGACTGGGACCATTAACTGTGGTACTTGAGTGGGTGGGGCGTGGCAAGAAAAGGTTTTTGTGTATTATTCCACTTTTTTATTTCTTTTTATTCATATTCATAAAAAGACAACAGATCATATATATGACAAAATATATGGTAAGAATATCAGTAAAAACAATATTATCATATTATCAAATCTTTTATAAAATGTCAAATTACAACAGACTGTTATAAGTCTGTAAAAAAAACTTTGTAGCGTTTGACGCTCTAGATCCTATCCCCCCTCCCCTTTTCCCTTCCCAGTATCATGTGCAAATCAAATAAGCTACACCAGTGTTATCAAAGTTGTGAATGTGGTAGCAGGGGTTTTTGGCCCGGAATAATCCATGTGCTCTTCCACTTTTAAAAGATAGAGGCACCCATCTCCAACTGCAGTACTTGTCCTCAATTCCAGACTAGCAAATTGTATCATTAATCACTCATATCTTCCCATAGCATTACATGTTTGGTAAAATAATTTACACACACCAGAATAAGCATACACTATTATTCCAGCGCATTTTGGTTTAGGAGACAGTTTGATTTGAGCAGTTCTCCCTTATATAAGCAGTGTAGTATTCACAAACATCCCCCCCCCGATTCCAGTAAATGAAAAAAAAAGTTTGGCTGGAAGTTTTTAAGTAGTATAGAAATGTAAACCCTCTTCTTGCCATTTAGCTTTTTTCACAATAGAGCTGTTAAGTGCCCGCCATGTAGATTCTATGTAGCTGGCATTTTCCCCAGTTTAGAGCCAAAAAAAGTCACCCGAACTTGACCTGAACCCTATTGAAGTCAATGGGGGCCCAGAAATGGGTGTAAAATGGGGTAACAAGGGCTCTCTGGTAGTACAACCCTCTAGCTTTAGATCCGGGGGGGGGGAAGGTCAGCCCTTTAATTGCGATTGCCCTGCACAAAAAGGGGTAGGGAAAGTCAGAATCAAAGAAAACAAAAAACTAAACACGTTAAAATAAATAAATAAAAAATACATGAAAAAAAAATATTTTTTTTTTACAAGTGTCAGAAATTAGGGGTAACACCAGGGTGATTGCCCTGCACATTACTAGGATTATGTATCCTTTATTAAAAAAATAATAAGAACCCCCCTCCAGGAACACTTTAAAAAGTGGTCCTACAGCCACTGCGCCCCTTGATGCTTTCAGTGTGAGCGAGCATGGCAAGACACAGTGGTACCACAGCAGAGCATGCCCAAGACTCAAAAAGCTGCACCATGACTCCTATTTCCCAACTCAGCCACAAACCAAGAAACTGGAGCAAAGCAATCAATTTCTCCTAGTATACATGAGTTTTTTACATACAATTAGATATTTTCAGGTGCTTTGAAATGGCTTAGTTTTTACTGTTTCCAAGCGGTATAAGGTAGGAGAAAGTTACTGTGTCAATAAACACTTTGCATAATGCAAATGTTAAATTTAAGTTTTAGTTTCAGTGCCATTATAAATTACTATAGTTATTGTATAGCTTTTCTATTTTTATAGTTCTATAATATATACTCATCTATCGTTATTGTAGCATTTCTTAGAGGCAAAGCTCAGTCATCCACATGATGTAATGTATGAGAAAATGTTAGTCTTTCAGTTAACGGGGTCAGTTATGTAAATTCCTTTATAACTCTATGACAAAAGCAGCATCATAAAACCAGACCTTAGCAGTATATCTGACATTTACCAGAGCAATGGTTGATCTACTTTTCTTTTGCCTGACGCCACAAAGTCTAAATCGGATATCTTCTAGTTCTAAGAGCTAGAGATGTTTGAAAGCTTGCAGAAGTCAGATATAATGCTCACTGGCACATTTACTTGATGTGACTGGAGGACCATACGTGTATGACTAAGATGTTGGCTTGAAAAAGTGATGAAACTGCTAACATGATAATACATTTAGATGTAATAAAATTAAACTGTTAAAGGTATTATCTGGGTTGTAAATTGCAAGACATTAAATTCCAGCATGTTATTTTATTATGGGATATCTGCACCAAAGAACATTTTCCTTCTTTTCATGCTCCATACTGTGTACAAAAAGTTGTGAAGGGGACAAGTGGAACCTGATTTTTTTGGGAGAAGTTTTGTGAGGCACGTAGGAAACAATCATATGGTTCAATTCACAAGAGGTATCTGTATTACTGTCATTCATTGATGTATTTATATACAGGGAACCATTTATGACAATGAAGACTCAGATGCAGAACTATCATCTTCACAAAGCCCCAGTGTCCAGGAGTGGCTGGCCAAGACACGTACAACACGATTATTGCAGAAGCAGAACAGTCTTCAGAAGCAAAAGGTGAAATGTTAGAAAAACTAAGTTCAAGAGCATCTGTAACAAAGATAGCTAAATGGTGGGCTTTCAGTTAAGCACACAATCTTTCCCCAAAAAGAAAAATATGCCGATCACACCCAATATAATAAAATCATTCCATGTTTATTGTACAGATTTAAAAACTACTACTAACAAAAATACCCTAACATGACAAATTAAAAAACACATAAGACAAAAGGGCAGTGGCGTAGACAAAGATTGAGCTCTAATAAATAATATATAAGTTTATAGCAAATAGATAAGCTCTCAACAGTATGTAATGTGTAATATGTGCACAGCAGCATAACATCAATAAAGTGCAAATGAAGAAGATTCAGTTTTTTCCATTTCCTGTAGTGCAAAACTACTCCAAAATTTGGAGTATTTGTATAGTTTGGTTAGAGAGGCTCTCCAGTGCTCAAGTGGCCATTTGGGTGGAGAGGATCGTCCGTGCTTAAGTGGCCATTTGTGGTGGAGAGGATACCCAGTGCTCAAGTGGGCATTTGAGGTGGACAGGCTTTAGACTCCAGCTAGCAATGTATGCAGAGTTCCACTTTACATTTTAGAAATAAAAGCACCTGTACTGTACAGTGTTATTTCCTTGCAAGGGATACAATTAGCTCCTGGAATTATACAGAAAAGTGCATACAATTACACAGAAAAGCATTTAAGAAGCTCTTCTTGAATGGGGGGGGGGGGGGGGGCTCAAAAACGTTGCAGGCAAGGCTGATTCTAAGGGCTGGAAAAGCTCAATCATGTACTGTATGTAAGACTGACACTGGTGACTGGGAGTATTGCTTTACTATAAATAAGATTTTAAAGTGAGATTAGGAGCTTTTGCGAGTTCTGGTTACATTTTCAAGAGAGGTTGGAATATAAGTGAGGGGACTTTCCATTAAGGAACTTTATATTAGGGGACTTTAAAACGGACCAACAACCCTTTTTTCTATAACGGGTGTTAGTCCTGCAGTCAGCTAATCAAAACAAGCATCCAGAATGCTGGAGTCCCCCCACATAGCCCTCCAGGACACCTGTAATCCTCACCTTCACTATGAGCTAGCATCGGGAAAGGAGTCCCACAATTGGCTGGTGGCCAGTCACAGGGGCAGGTTGTTCCGGTGGCTGGTGCAGAGGACACGACCTTGACCCATGTGACTGACCGGCCATTTGCAGGACTCCTTTCCCAGGGCTGGCTTCTAGTTCTAGCAACCTTGGAAGCTCGGGTTAGAGATCTGGAGGCGCAAAATACAACCCTGAGGAAGAATGACAATATGGAAAAGGCCATTCTGCTCACTTAGCAGGCATTAAGTGGGGTAGAAACAGAGGGTGGAGTAATGGGTCAGGAGGAGAAGATAAGTTGCTGGGTAAATGTAGATAGAGGGATTAGAAAGGGAGCACAGAAAAGGAAGGCGCTGACTGTGCTCCCTAGCAAAATTGCCAAGTTGGGAAATGATGCAAAAGTAGTAATTGGGGATTCTGTTATCATACGGACTAATCGAATAATTTGTCACCAAGACTGCCTCAACAGAATGAATACATTTAAGGAGTTAGACACCAAGTTGAAGAGAAGGACCTCCAAGTTGTATTCTCTGGAATACTGCCTGTGCCATGTGCTACTTATGAAAAACAGTGGGAGCTTAGAGAGTTAAATGCATGGCTCAAGTCCTGGTGCAGGGTAGAAGGATTTGGGCACATTGCTGATCCATTCAGGTACAAACTGTATTCTACACATAATTTGCACCTGAATGGAAGGAGGACTGCTGTGCTGGGTAAGAGGATAATAGAAGAGGGAGGGGTATTTAAACTAGAGATGAAGGGGGAGGGCAAGAGAGAAAACAAAGGGGAAGGGAGGTTACTTAGGGGACAGCATATGACTGTGGGTTAAGAATTAGAAGGGGGGGGGACTGCTATGATGGATAAGGAGATCCATGTGTTGCAAACCAGCAGTGAAAAAAATTAGGCATTACTGCAGAAGCTAATGCTAAAGCCCAACATGTCAAACTAGATAGGAAGTGTATGTTCACAAATGCCAAAAGTCTGGCAGGTAAAGTGGGGAAGCTAGAGGCTCTGGTACTAGAAGAAAATATTGATGTTATTGGTGTGGCTGAGACATGGCTGGATTCCACACATGACTGGACTGTCAAACTTAATCTTTCTTTTGGAAAAACAGATCAAATAGAAAAGGGGGCAGAGTGTGTTTATATGTAAAGCAAGAATTCAAAGCATATAATAATTAGGGGATACTAGCAGAAGATTGTGAGTATGCAGAATCGTTGTGGGTAGAAGTAGAAGCAGGACAATGTAAACAATGTAAAAATACAATTTGGTTTAATCTATAGACCCCCAAACATAACTGAGGCAATAGAGGGTCAGCTGCATAAACAGATAGAGTGAGCTTCACAGGCTGGTACAGTGGTGGTGATGGGGGACTTCAACTACCCAGGAATTGACTGGAGACATGGTTCAACTTCTACTACAAAGCGGAGAGCATTCCTCGGCGTGATACAGGATAAATATATTACTCAGTTTGTGGAGGCACCTACAAGGGATGATGACCTGATAGATATGGTAACTGTCCGTGAAAATCTGGGTAACAGTGACCATAATATAGTTGTCATAAACTGTAAGAAAGATTTTTTTTGTCTGGGAGGGCAAAACACTGAAAACACTGGGCCAACTTCCCCAGACTCAGAGCTGGACATAGACTGGGAGCACCGGTTGAGGAATATGGATACAGATGACAAATGGGAGTGCTTTAAATCATTTGTGAGGACCAATGTTGCTAAATGTATTCCTATGAGTAACAAATATAAGCAGCTAAAATTAAACCCCTCATAGCTGACAAAAATTACAAGTATGAGCTCAGCTGTAACCCTTGAAAAGTATAGATTAGTAAATAGAGCATGTAAGAGAGAAATAACATGTGGCCAAAGATAGCAAAACAAACCCTAAACGTTTTTTTTAAATATATAAATTGAAGCAAGAGAGGGGTGTGGAACAATCGCTACAACTACCTCAAAGAGGAGCACCACAAAATGTTTTTTATCTAAACACTTTATTTGAAAAAGCACAATAGAATACAAACATGCTACACAAGACACATTGAAAACATTGTGTATGGTAACTATTCAGAAGAAGAGGGGTGGAGGGGGAAAAGGGGGGGGGAAATTCAATGCCCCAATAAAGTGACTAGTGCAAAAAGATTCCCTCAAAAATTGCCCAATATATCAAAAGAATACTGTATATACCAAGAAAACTGAGGGGTTCTAATACCCCTTTAAAGTGACTGCTGCAACAAAATTCATTACAAATGCCCAAAATCCAAACCAGTGTTATGTCCAACATTCAAAGGAAAATTAATGCAAGTAATCCGCTAATAAACCTTAAAAAATGTACTAAATGAATCTTAAGTTTGTGATTATGGACACAACGTGCAAATAGCAGAAATATAACACATTAATATATACACAAAGTTACCAATAGAGAACCATAATCTGCACTACCGTCCTGGGAGAGGAGCAGCAGGGAACACCTGCGCACGTGGCTGCCCGTGTTATGCTTTTGCTGGGTGAGGCTCATTGTTCCACACACCTCTTTGGCGTCATGATCTGAGTGCGCACACGCAATCGCTGGATAGTACATTCCCACCTAGTTAGCAAGTTTAAATATATAAATGCAAAGAATCAGAAAAGGTAGGTGCCATAATTAATGATAATGGGGAAATGTTCACTAGGGATGAAGAGAAGGTGGAGCTATTAAATGCTCTGTGTACACAAGAGAGGAGTGAGGAGCCAACACAGGAGATGCCACTGATTGCAATAGCCCAAGTATATTACTCAACAAGCTAAACATGGATATAATCCAACAAAGACTGAATAATTTAAATGTGAATAAGACTGCATGACCAGATGACTTCACCCAAAAGTTCTTAAAGCTCAGTTTTCTCATCACCCTTGTTGTTGATATTTAAAGACTCACTAACAACTGGTATAGTGCCAAGGGACTGGCGCAAGTCAAATGTGGTGGCAGTTGACTATGCAACGGGTGTAGAGGAGAGCCACCAAACTAATAAGAGGAATGAAGGCTCTTAGTTATGAGGAAATATTGCAAGAATTTAATCTGTTTCATCTTGAGAGCTGACGTCTGAGGGGAACATGATTAACTTGTATAAATATATAAATGGGCAATACAAAAATATGGGAAACACTATTTCAGGTAAAAATCATTTCTAAAGAAAAGGGGGCACTCCCTTCAACTGGGAAAATGAGAAATACAATCTCTGGAGGCAACAAGCACTTATTACCATAGGAACTATAAATCTGTGTAATAGCCTCCTACAGAAGTTTGCTATGGCATCAACCACTGACAGCTTCAAAAAAAGGATCAGATGCTTATTTAGAAGAAAATAACATTAACAGTTACTATTAGCTGTTATCCGTAAAAAAATTAAATAAAAAAAAAACTTCTCTTACCTTAATACCTTTTGTTGAACTTGATGAACATACCATATTTTTCGCCCTATAAGAGACACTTATTTTCCCCCAAAAGTGGGGAGAATTTGTCAGTGTGTCTTATCGGGCGAATGTGGGAAAAATAAATTAAAAGGAAAAAGTTAACTCACCACGCCATCGCTCCCGCTCGCGCTGTCCCGGAAGCGGTGGAGGCAGCTGTATCTGCCGCCTTCTCCGCGGCGACAGCACACATAGACACTCGGCCTGTTACAGTGGTGGGCGTGGCCAAGAGTGTTCACTCTGCGGAGCCAGAGAGTGAACACTCTTGGCCATGCCCACCACTGTAACAGGCTGTATAACCCGGGTGTCTCTGTCTGCTGGCACTGTCCCTGTCACTTCTCCACGGCTTAGCAGACAAGAGACACCCAGACTTATACAGCAGTGGGCGTGGCCGACACTCGAGCGTCTCCCATAATAAAGCTAAAAAATCACAAGTGTGTGTGTGTCTGTGTGTGTTTTAGCACTGTTCAACAGCACAAGTATCGCAGGAAGCTCAGCTTGTGGCAAGTCTTTGCTTTTAAAATAGATGGTGTAATCTTCAAATTCGGCCATTGTTGATTTTCAGCTGGTTTAGGCTGCTGCTCCTCAGCTGTGGTTAAGGAGAGGGCAGGGACAGGAGCTCAGCTATATTGGCTTCACTGGTGTTTTTTTTCTGGCCCGCCCTCTCCTTCCTGTCTCTCCTTCCTGTCTTTCCTCAGGACACGTGAGTTTTTGCCACTTGTGTTATATATTCTTATGTATATATTTACTCTGTGATTCACTCAATGGTATTTTTCAGTAGCTAGCTCCAGCTCTGTCTAGAGAGACAACACTTTGATTGCACAGGCTGGAGTTTCTTTGTAAACACTCCCCTGTGCTGAGCTGCCTCACCTACGCTTGTGTGCAAGCCTAACTGCTGCTAAAGCCATTTCTTGTGGCTGGAGCAGCTGGCCTGTTGTCCAGCCTTCTTTGGAGCCTTGACTCTGGATATGCTGGGTTTTTACTACTGAAGAAAATCTGTCTTATAGATACACAGATATATGTATTGGTTTTGAGTGATGTGTATGTTTGGCTTATGTCCATTTTAAGGTGGACCTGGATTCATGTTACCTGGCTCTATGTGTTAAAGACCAACAACATGGAAACATAGAAGGTTGACGGCAGAAGGAAACCTTATGCTCCATCTAGTCTGCCCTTAAATAGTCCTAAAGGATGTTAAAAAAAATGTTTTTTGAAAAAACAAAAAACAAAAAAAAAACCTCCCACTTGGGACTTGAAGGGGCATCCCGGGTAGCAATTGCGTAAAACCCAGATATACTTGGCGACTATAATCAATTATAAGTATAATACTAAAGCATCATATGGAGGCATCTCAGGTAATGGGCTTGCAATTCCCTTGGCACAGACTCGGCAATGTTTTGGATGTGGGGCATCCCTTGTTTGGGATAACGCAGTTCTTGCGTCCCTTGTGCACAATTAACCATTATGCAGCAAACTGGGGCCCAGGCTTCAGGGTCCGTACCCCCAGTGATATTGTCATGGGTGGTGAGTCGCATTCTGATTTATGTGCCAGATTGGCTCATCTTGAAGGATTTATGTCTACCTCTGTGGCTAAGAAGGCCTCAGCTAAAAGAAAGCATTTGACTCATGCCGTCTTGGCAAGTGAGTTGGACAAATGCGAATTGCTTGATTGGTCTGACCCTTCTCAGTTAGAAGAAGGGGAATTATATGAGGATTCAGATGTTTCTGACGAACAGCAATTTGTTGGTACTGGAAGTGAGCAGGGTGAAGAGAGTGTTGTGGTTACCCCAAAAGCTCTTGCCCAGTTATTTGAGGTTTTGGTTATTACTCCTCCTGAAGTAGTCCCTCTCAAGAGAGGGGAATTCTTTGGAGCCTCTAAACCTCGTTTGGAATAACAAATCAAAAGCATTTTGATTATATTATTTTTAAAGAATGGGAGAAGCCTGCGCGGCTTCATGGCATTCCCTTGGGCTGGGACAAAAAATATCCCTTTTCAGCTGATATGGTTAAACGTTGGTCATCACCTCCTGAGGTGGATGCCCCTGTACTTCCTGACTCCACTACACTCAAGGATGGAGAGGACAAACGTATTGATCAAATGGCGTGCCACGCTTTTTCCAGTGTGGCCTCGGCCTTGCTGCCTGTTGGCGCTTCGGTGCTTATGTCGTTGGCTATTAGGTCTGTTGTGAGAGACCTAATCAATAACTCAGGGCTTGATCTGGCCTCTGATGAGTACGCCGCTCTTAAGCGTTGTGAGATGTTTGCATCTTTTGTACTTTCTGCTTTAGATGATACTCTGCTCATGTGCAGCAGAACCTCTGCTTTGTTAATCGCCATTCGGCGGTCAGTATGGTTGTGGCAGTGGGCGGCGGATGTTGTAGCCAAGAAATCGCTTACAGCGCTTCGGTTTGTGGGATTGCGCCTAAATTGGGTTCTGGAAGTAGTTTCTTCCGGTTACAAACTGGAATTCGAGTCCCGGCCTCCTCCCAGATTTTTCATGTCCCGGATGCCGTCAGATCCGGCAATTGTGCAGGGACTGCGGGCAGCAGTAGCGAATCTGTTAAACATGGCTGTCATCTGCCTAGTGCCTCCGGCGGAAAGGGGTTTGGGGTTTTACTCCAACCTATTCACGGTACCCAAGAAGGACGGCTCTGTTCGGCCTATCCTAGACCTAAGGAGACTCAATCAATTTATCCGTTTCAGAAGATTCCGCATGGAGTCTCTGCGATCAACGATCGATGCTCTCCGTCAGGGGGACTTCATGACATCCATAGACATCAAGGATGCTTATTTGCACATTCCTATTTTCCGGATCACCAGAGATTTCTCAGGTTCTCGATAGAAGACCAGCATTATCAATTTGTGGCCTTACCTCGGCCCCAAGAGTCTTTACCAAGATGCTGGCAGGAGTGATGGCTATATTCAGGGTCCAGGGCATCCGCATTGTGCCTTTTCTGGACGATCTTCTTATCGCGGCCTCCTCCCTCGAACAATCAGAGTTGGACACCAGGATGGTGGTCTCTATGCTAGAGAGGTTCGGATGGGTAATAAGTTACCCCAAATCCTCTCTCTGTCCATCCAGGGAAATTCCCTTCCTGGGCCTGATTCTGGAATGGTTCTGATTCAGGACTTGATTCGTCTATTCTTGTCCAACCCTCGTCAGTCTATCTGTCTAGGGATGAGACTAGTGGGATTGATGGTAGCTGCATTCGGGGCAGTACCGTTTTTGCCCAGTTTCACATAAGGACGCTTCAGCTCTTCCTCTTGGCAAAGTGGGACAGGTGCCCACAATCATTAAATCAGACTTGTCTGTTGTCTCCCCACGTTTTGCAGTCCCTTCAGTGGTGGTTAATATCGCACAACCTCCAGAAGGGCAAGTCCTTTCTGACTCCGCGTTGGGAACTGGTTACCACAGATACCAGCCTGGTAGGCTGGGGGGGCTTCTGGAAGAAGCATCAGTTCCAAGGATTGTGGGGGCCTCAGGAGGCTCATTCTCCAATCTATGTATTAGAGCTTCGGGCCATACGTCTTGTTCTACTTCGACTGACCCATTTCTTACAGGGTCTGCCAGTTTAGATTCGGTCAGACAACCGAACAGCTGTTGCAAACATCAATCACCAGGGAGGGACTCGCAGTTGGGGTGCCCTCCGGGAAGTGTCTCTGATCCTTCAGTGGGCAGATATCAATGTTCCCTGCATATCAGCAGTTTACATTCCGGGGATAGAGAATGTGGAGGCAGACTCCCTGAGCAGGGGATGTTCTCGCCAGGGAGAATGGTCTCTCAATCCAAGGGTCTTTCAGTTCCTCTGTCACAAGTGGGGGACTCCACGGTTGGACCTGTTGGCTTCTTGTCACAATCACAAGCTGACAGCTTTTGTGTCTCTATCCCAGGATCCTCTGGCAGTGGCAGTGGATGCCATGTCTCTGGCCTGGAAGGATCTGGGGTTCCTATATCTGTTTCCCCCATTCTCCATGATCAGCGAAGATGGTGCGCAAGTTAGCACTGGAGGAGGCGCCAGCAATTCTGGTGGCGCCAAGGTGGCCAAGACGTCTGTGGTACACAGACGTCGCAAGGCTGGCAGTGGATCGGTTCCACCTGCCTCTTCTTCCAGATCTCATCACTCAGGGACAACTTTGTTACCCCAATTTACAAATGCCGGCTTTGACGGCATTGCTGCTGAAGTCTCCTTCTTGAAAGAAGAAGGTCTTTCTGATGTGGTTATTCAGACTCTTATTAGAGCTAGGAAGAAGTCTTCCTCTGTCATTTATTGAGGGACTTTGAGGTCCTATATTGATTGATGTGAATCCAGGGCTTTGCCCTGTAGAGTATTTTCTCTTCCTAGAATTCTGGAATATCTGCAACGAGGTCTGGATATGGGATTCCAGATTAGTACTTAGCCAAGGCAGAGACTTGCCCTTTCAATTTTCTTTCAAGGGTCGTTCGCTCTTCATCCTTTGGTTAAAACCTTTTTCCAAGGAGTCGCACATATGCGGCCTCCCAGAAAGCCTATACTTCCTGTTTGGGACCTTAACCTGGTGCTTTCAGCTATGCAGGCTGCTCCCTTTGAGCCTTTGCAGGATATTCCTCTTCCTATTCTTACTCAGAAGGTTGCCTTTTTGGTTGCTATTACTTCTGTCCGCTGAATTTCTGAACTGGCGGCTTTGTCTATTCTAGCCCCTTATTTTGAGAGGCATCAAGGTAAGGTTGTCTTCTGTTTTAAACCGGATTTCTTTCCTAAGGTGGTGTCTGCTTTCCACCTAAATCAGGATATAGTTCTTCCTTCCTTGTGTCCTAAACCTGGTAACGACAAGGAAAGGGTCTTACATTCTTTGGATGTAGTTTGTTGTGTTAAGTATTATTTAGTTACTACCTCGGCCTTCCGCAAGACTGATGCCGTTTTTGTTGTGCCTTCTGGGCCCAAGAAGGGTTTTGCTACTGCCAAATCTTCCCTTAGTAGGTGGATACGTCAGGCCATCATTGGGGCCTATATGGCTAAGGGGAAGGTTCCCCCTTTTCGTGTCACCGCTCATTCTACTTGTGCTATTGGAGCTTCTTGGACTTTTCAGCACCAGGCTTCTGTTGAACAAGTTTGCAAGGCTGCAACTTGGTCTTCTGTGCATACTTTTTCTAAGTTTTACAAGGTTGACGTGCGGGCCTCAGTGGATGCTGCTTTTGGCCGCAAAATTCAGCAAGCTGCAGTAATTTAAGTTATGCATTATTCCTTGGGGATCCCCACCCATTATAGACACTGCTATTGGATGTCCCAAGTGTCATGGATCTTTGGAAGTGGGGTGTGTGACATACTAGGAATAATACCATGTTGTGAGTACTCACCTGTAAAATGGTTAGTACGAGTATGTCACACACCCCTTCCCCCGCCCTTTTTGTTCTAGGGATCCTCTATATGGTGATTATTATTGAATATAATTGGCTCTTCCTGGTTCTCACTGCTTTTTAATAAGACTGAGGAATAGTGGGAGGAACCCGGTACTTATGGACCAGGAGGGGCTCCTTTTTCTATGTCATCTCTGCAAGATCGCCCTCTACAGGCCGGTTTCCCAAGTGTCATGGATCTTTGGAAGTGGGGTGTGTGACATACTCGTAATAATAATTACAGGTGAGTACTCACAAAATGTTTTTTTTTTTTTTACTTTTGTCTATGCAGAATGGAAGGGGGGGGGATGCCACACTACCTATATGGGAATGCGGGGGGGGCACACTACCTATATGGGAATGTGGGGTGCTGGGTGCCACACTGCCTATATGGGAATGGGGGGAATGCCACACTGCCTATATGGGAATGGATGGGGGGATGCCACGTTGCCTATATGGGAATGCAGGGGGTGCCACACTACCTATATGGGAATGCGGGGGGTTGCCACACTACCTATATGGGAATGCGGGGAGGGGCCCCATTACCTATATGGGAATGTGGGGGGGTGCCACACTACTTATCTGGGAATTCAGGGGGTGCCACACTACCTATAAGGGAATGTGGGGGGGGGGGGGGTTTCCACACTGCCTATATGGGAATGGGTGGGGGGATGCCACACTGCCTATATGGGAATGGTATTGGGGAATGCCACACTGCCTATATGGGGAATGGGATGGGGAGATGCCACACTGCCTATATGGGGAATGGTATGGGGAGATGCCACACTGCTTATATGGGGAATGGGATGGGGTGGAATGCCACACTGCCTATGGTAAATAGGAAGGGGGGAATGCCACACTGCCTATGGCAGGGGGAATGCCACAGTGCCTATGGGAATGGGATGGGGCCATCCTACAATGCTTATGAGAATGGAAGGGGGGCATGCCACACTTCCCATGTGGAATGGGAAGGGGGAACACCACACTGCCCATTGGGAATGGGATGGGGGAATGGCACACTGCTCATTAGGAATGGGATGGGGGAATGCCGCACTGCCCATGGGGAATGGGATGGGGTAATGCCACATTGTCTGTAATGGGGTGTTTTAGCACATTTGGCTTAGAACTTTTTTTTCTTATTTTCCTCCTCCAAATCCTAGGTGCGTCTTATAGGCAGGTGCATCTTATAGGGTGAAATATACGGTATGTCTTTTTTCAACCATATTACCTGTAACTATGTAACTTACATTGACTGTATTTTTAATTGATTACAATGTGCTTCCGTAGAAAGGTGTGAATGGGCCGTGACGGCGCTTTTTAAGTTAGCAGCCTACAATTGCTAAAAAAAAATGCGACCAATGTAAGGTAATAGGGTCTTTCACATACATGATTGAGCTTTTCAAGTGCTTAGAATCAGCCTTGCCTGCAACTTTTTTGACTATTCGAAACATTATGTCTCCCCCATTAAACTCTATGGAAGCCCTTTTTTTTAAGATTTCTGAACAGGAAATTACACTACAGTACAGATGCTTTTTTTTCTAAATGTAAAATATTAATATTATTCCTGTGGGCATGGCTAGCCACTTTAGAACTAGAGAGCCTCCCTGCTTTAAATAGCTACTTGAGCACTGGAGAGCCCTTCACCCCAAATAGCCACTTGAGCACTTGAAGAGCCTCTCCAACCCAAATCACTTCTGCACTGCATTTTCTCTCCACCCCAGATTACCACTTGAGCACTGGAGAGCTTCTCTACCCAAAGGCGATTGGTCTGTTTTTTTTTCCATTGTTTGGCATAGCCAGTTCAGCCTGTAGTCTATTCTTCTGTGCATCATAGCGTTTGGTGCTGGCCCTTTTGTCCTGCACCAAATCCCGCATACCCCCTCCCACCATGCTGCTGGTGCTTCTGGCATGTGTCCAGATCTTGCTCCCCCTGAGCCTACAACATATCTGCCAGCACCACCACCTTACCATGGTCTAGGTTTCGGAACACACACACTCCTGTGGGCCCCTAGCAAGGCCCTTTTAGTATCGTACCACCAACACTTCTCAGAGCAGCAGGTACCAGATTCATCACCTGCAATAGCAGGTCCACAAGCCACTGCTGAGGCACATTATAGCTCAGACAGTGAAGATTAAATTGCGCTGCAACCATTGTAATTAGAATGAATCCAGCAAATAATCTGTTCAAAACATTGCAAGTTGATCAATATTAACCTGGAACAACCTTTTGCCAGTGGACGCGCGGGAGGCGGCGGACGCGCGCTGCTTGTTCGGCGATGCCTCTCGCTTGTCCGGCAGCGGGGATTGGCTGCAGCGGTCACGTGGGAGCGGGGTGAGGTGAGTTTTCGGGGCTTTCTGGGGGGTTTCACACAGCGGGGCACCCCCGATCGGGGTGCCCCACTGAAGTGGACCAAAACCCAGGATAGTCAAAATCTTGGGTGTTGGTCCACTTTAAGCAAGGGAAATCTTACATTTTCTCCTCGACCAATTACAGTGCTCCATTTTTCCTGGGGACCAAGGAGATAGGTAAGACTTCTCCCATGAGAAATGGGTGCTGTTCCAGTCTAAAAATACTTCTACTTGTATGTTGCTCAAAGTTTACTTTTACGGTTTTGCACTCAATATCATTGTAAATTTTTTGTTGAAGCCCGCTGTTAATTTTAAAGTTTTGCAGTAGTTTTGCACTACAGGGTGGGAAACTAGATCTTCCCATATGTCCTAAATATTTTAATGAGTATTTCCAAGGCAAACTCTTTTCAATCGCAAACGCTTTGCAAGCGCAGAAACGCTAGAAAATCTAGCTGCTAATTTAAACTGTTAAATTGCAATTTAAGTAAAATAATATAGTCAATGGATCATACATATTTGTATTGTCATTAGGAGCTTGAACAAGAACTTGCAGAACAAAAAAAGTTACTGCAATCTGTTGCAAGTCACGGTGGTGAAATCTTAAATCATCAAACAACCTCTGATAAGACAAGCGTCAGGTCAGTATTATATTGGCTTCATGTTTTATATATTTTTGTTACTTCCTATGGAGTTGTTGCATCTATTGGACTCTTACTGCATCTATGTCAAGTAAAGACAACAACTAATCCAATCCTTGACAAGTGTTTCCTGTGTATAAAATATGGAATCGAGGTATGGCCTGCTTATTCCATGAAATGAAAACAAATTATAGAGAACTCTAGAGAACCTCTGTATATACAGTACTATAAAGTCTCTTCCAATTTACATAAAACAACAAACATCACTCATCTCCCTGCCTGCAGGCATGAGCCCACGAAGTACAGTGGTTTCAATGCTGTGCGCTCCTGGGCTGACTGCGTACTCCCCACCTGGCCACAGTGGCTTTTCCTGCTGCCACCAAGGTGCAGGCATTCTCACTGATTGGCAGCAAGGCTATTTTGTAAGCATCAAACCCTGATCTTTGGTGGATGCTTACATGTATACCAGGAGCTGGCCACATCCACATGTTGTAAAGATCAGACTTTGATAGATCCCTTTAAATAAAACAGGTCAGCCATTCAAAAACCTTACCCAAATTTCACCCTCAAATTATTTGTTAATCTTAACTTTTGGACACAGTGACAGCATTGCTTATAGTTATTAAAATTGCTTTTGGTTTATTTTGCCTTGTGTTGTACAATGTAACAAACAGGATGAAGTCCCACTGTAACAAGTCACCTCCCATGTTAGAAATTGATCTGAGCGGCTGTCACCCCTCCTTTGTACATGAAGCAGGACATTCCTGAACATATTTTACAGTAGATTGTTATAGCTACAGATCTAGTAATAACTAAATGACCTGTGTGCAACCATCAAGTTGGGATCTATTAAGCCCCTGCTGCACAAAAACTACTACCTAGCTGCAGGTGTCTAAAGCATGGATGCGCAACCTGGGGGCCACATGCGGCCCATACTGCCCTCAGTTGTGGCCCTCAGCCCCCCTAAAGCATTAGAGACCAGAGCTTACCTTGCCTGCAATGCAATCAGCTTGCCGCTGCAGGCTGTCTCTAATTTCAAAGAAGAAAGTAAGGCACCAATGAACCTCTTTGGGATGGGTGACACGCATGTGCTACTGGTGTGGTGTTTGCGCTGGGTGTCAGGAGATGTCTATGTAGACTCTTCCAAGCTCACCTCTTCCCTCTTTACCTGTGGTCACTTCACCTTGCCTAAACCTCTGCCTACTCACTACTAACACTTTCCATTTCACCTCTATCAATCACTTTTCTTACCGTCTTACCTGTACCCACCTTTGCTCACGTGTTCATCACGTCTCAGCACACCGGCCTCAACTTACCTCTCACTGTCTTGCCTCCACCCACTTCTTTCCACCTCACCTCTTCCCTTCCTCTACCCACTACTACCTACCACTTTCCATCGTATTCCTTCTTACCTCTTCTCTTATTACGTGTGTTAATTTCGCCTCTGCCTACCTCTACCCACTTCTTTCCACCTCACTTTGCCTGGTCACTCTGCCCACCTCACCTAACTCTGCTCAGTTCTTCTCTCTCTGCCCTACCTCTTTCCACCTCACCTCTGATCACCTTACCTCTTTCTCTTCTGTTCACTCAACCTCATCTCACCTCACCTCTGCTCACTTTTGTATATTCTTAAACTGGACCTTTAGCATCATTTAATGAAAAGCCCAAACCCTTAAAAAAACTATTCCCCAGCATCTAAAATTAATTCATTTTACGCTTTTAGTCACTTAGCCTTAGACTCAATGTGCTGCCATCTTGGATGTTTAAAGGCTCAGAAAAATGCAGTAGATTCAGGGAGGGCTGATTTTTTAATATGGGCAGTTTGTATGTACAGGGTGGAGTAAGCATATAAGATATTCTATTATTCACAGTGAAGGTCCAGTTTAAACCCATATGCAATGATTTAAGGTAAAACCCTGCCTAAAGTAAATTGTTTGCGTTTTCACAGCTTACATTTTATTGCAGTCCCTTGAAGTAGAACAATAAGACAAGGTAGTCCTTAGAACAAAAAAAGATATTCTTAGTATACAGTACGTCCTGCTCCAGATAAGAATCATTACACTTGGGTATTACTCCGCTAGATGGCGCTGGACTGCAGAGACCGCGAAATTGGCTTCTCCCGGCCCCTCAAACACCCGGGTCCTCCCACAAATCCCCAGATCTTCTCTGCCGTCTGGACTGCGAAGGACAAGAAGATGTTGCAGGTGAGCGGGGCTATTAGCCTGCAGCCCTGTAGGACTATTTCCACCCGTTCCATTATTAATGTGCCTCCCAGCCTTGGCTGCGCTGGTCCGGGTGATGGTAGGCAGCACCGCTGTCAGCAATCCCCCGCCAAAGGGTAGACGGTATAGGCATATGGTGAGCCTCTATGGGATGCCCCTCCCGCCCTATTGCTACTATCTATCGGTGGGCCCTCTGGAAATTGGCTGCTGCCCTCCCTCACCCTCCCCTGTAGCTCTCGGGGGGGTCTATATGCCTTGGTGTTTTCACTGTATTGTGTGCTTCTTTCGGTGTCGGTCTCCACGCTAACTTGGTTGCACTGGTTGCGTTTTGAAAATGCCGCCACGCGCGCTCCTTTGTGCTTCGCGGTTGGCGGCGGCATTACCTCAGGCGCTGTTGAGCGGTCATTGGCTGCTTGTCAGGTGTGCTGCTTCGCGCTCTTCGGGGGGGGGGGCGGGGCCCGCGGTTGGCGCGTTCCACTTCACTGTCTCTGCGGCCCGCCCCTCGAGGTATACCCTGCGCCAATTTTTTGCTGGATTCGGCTGCTGCGTGACTGGCATCTACCTACCGCGGTCCCCTGTGCCAGTGCCCTCGCGGGCGGCTTTATTTACCCCATGTATTTATACTAGTCACTTATGGGGTTCTCTTCGTTTATGTCTTTCAGACGGGTCGAACTCGGTTTCTCCCGGCTCTTCTCCCTCTATTTAGTTATTAAACTTGTGAGACCTAGTGTGTAAATTACTCCCACTTCCCTAGCGGGCTATTGGGGCATCCCGGGTTGCTTTTATAGCGTGAATCCCTATCGGCTAATTGTGCCGCTATAATCACCATATGGAGGCGTCTCAGGATAATGTGCTCGGGGTTCCTTCGGGACAAGCCCGACTGTGTGTAGCTTGTGGGGTGTCCCCTACTAGTGCTGACAATGTGCGGGTCTGTATACCTTGTGCCCAGCAGGTGCTTG
Source organism: Gastrophryne carolinensis (assembly GCA_027917425.1). Classification (NCBI taxonomy): domain Eukaryota; kingdom Metazoa; phylum Chordata; class Amphibia; order Anura; family Microhylidae; genus Gastrophryne; species Gastrophryne carolinensis. Next base: position 344,278,205 of record CM051237.1, on the reverse strand, counting down.
CGCTGCAGCCTGGTTTACCAGTAGCTGGGCCTGCGCCACGTATGGTTTCACCTACTCCCCCAAGCTTAAATTTGACTCCTATTAAGTTGCATACCAGTGGAGATTCTCAACCTGATGTGTCTTCCAGACTGGCTAGTGTTGAGAAGTTGCTGGCTAATACCCTGGCGCGTAAGGCCTCTGCTAAGAAGCGGCACCTGACGCCTGATGTCACTCTGTTCCCTATGGAGGCTGATGAGTTTTTGGAACTGTCTGGTTATACCCCCTTGGAAGAAGAGGAATTATTCTCAGTCATCTGATGAGAGGCCATCTGAGTCATCTGATGAGAGGCCCAGGGGTCATGATTCTGGCTCTGACCCCTGGCCCCAGATGATACTGATAGGCTGTTGGCTCAGATTTTTGAGGTACTGTCTATCTTTCCCCCGGCTGCGGCCCCCAGGCAGCAGGGGGAATTGTTTCATACTGCTAAGCCACTTTTGGAATTTCCTGAGCAAGCCCATTTTAATAACCTCGTGCTCAAGGAATGGAAGCGTACCAGCAGACTTCCCGGTGTCCCTAAGAGTTGGGATAAGAGGTATCCCTTTCCTGCTGATGTGGTGAATAGCTGGTCTTCCCCTCCAGAGGTGGATGCCCCGGTCATGGGGTTGTCCAACACCTCTGTCATGCATTCCCCTGACTCTACTACGCTGCGGGATGGTGAGGACCGGCGCATTTGCCTGCGTGGGGATGGCGCTGCTCCTGGTCTGTGCCTCTGCCATTACTGCTGTGGCTATTAGGACCCTGCTGAGAAGTGTCCTAGATGGCACTCCTGATGATGTGTCTAGTGAGGAGTTTAATGCTCTCTCGTTGTGAGGTTTTTGTGACTTATGTCCTCTCTGTCTTGGATGATACCATTAGGATGTTTGGTAGAGCCTCTGCCCTTGTGGTGGCTATACGCCGCTCGGTTTGGCTGCGCCAGTGGGCTGCTGACAATGCTGCCAAGAAAGCTCTCACTGGTTTCCCTCTTCAAAGGACTACGCCTGTTTGGGGACCGCCTGGACCTGTTTGCTAAGGGAGGCAGGTTACGCCAGCACAGGCGGCAGTCTCGGCCCTTTCGGGGACAGGGCTCCTTTTCTTCCCCCTACCGTGGAGCCAGACAGAGGAGGGGGGGGGTCTCGCTTACCGGGCCCGAGGAGATTTCTGGGGTAGGGGCAGAGAACGTGGGCGCCCTGGCTCATCCTGGGGCTCCAAGCCTAAGTCTTCTCCCAAGCCCCCTCAGGCATGAAGGGGTGCCCTCACCCATCCGGGTGGGGGGACGGCTTCAGCATTCTGCTCACGTCTGGAGGCTTCATGTCTCAGACCGGTGGATTCAGGAGGTAGTGTCCTCCGGTTACAAGATAGAGTTTGCTGCCTGGCCGCCCCCAAGATTCATCAGATCCCGGATCTCTCAGGACCCTATGTCAGCTCAGGCTCTAGTTCTGGCAGTGCAAAGCCTTCTGGAGCTGGGGGTCATCTGTCAGGTCCCCTTACGAGAAAGGGGCAAGGGTTTCTATTCCAACCTTTTCATCATGCCCAAAAGAGATGGGTCAGTCAGGCCCATCCTGGACTTGAAGATCCTCAACAAATTTGTCAGGTGCAGGGGCTTTCGCATGGAAACTTTGCGCTCTGCCATCAGTTCCCTGTGTCTAGGGGACTTCATGACCTCTGTGGACATCAAGGATGCTTACCTTCATATTCCTGTTTTTCCAGGTCATCAAAGGTTCCTCAGGTTCGCTCTGGAGGATCAGCACTACCAATTTGTGGCATTGCCCTTCGGTCTCACTTTAGCTCCCAGGGTGTTCACCAGGAGTGCTGGCAGGAGTGATGTCTCTGCTCAGTTCTCAGGGCATTTACGTGCTGCCCTATTTGGACGACATTCTCATCACTTCTCAGTCCCTTCAACAGGCAGAGCTGGATACTCAGCTAGTAGTGTCCACTCTGGAGTCATTTGGCTGGGTGATCAACCATCCCAAATCTTCCCTGTCTCCCTCCTTGGTGACACCTTTCCTGGGAATGAATCTGGATACAGTTCAGGCAAGGATTTTTCTTCCTCAGCAGAAGGTGGACAGTCTTCTAGCCCAGGTTCAGTTCCTGCTATATTGCCCTCATCCCTCCATCAGGCAGGGAATGCAGCTGGTGGGCCTAAAGGTGTTGTGCTTCGCGGCAGTCCCTTATGCCCAGTTTCACATGAGGCCTCTGCAACTCCACCTCTTGTCAGTATGGGACAAGGATCCTGCGTCCCTGGACCAGGTCCTTGTGCTGTCCCCCCTAGTCAGGCGGTCCCTCTCATGGTGGCTGGACTCCAGAAACCTGTTGGTGGGCAGATCCTTTCTGGCCCCCTGCTGGGAGACCAGAATGCCAGTTTGACAGGTTGGGGGGGGCTTCTGGAAGTCCCTCCAGTTCCAAGGGGGGTGGGGCCCTCAGGAGGCCCACACACCTATCAACATTCTGGAACTGAGGGCGATCAGGTTGGTTCTGGCTCACTTGACCCTACACCTGCGGGGCCGGCCTGTTCAGGTCCACTCGGACTACCGGACGGCGGTTGCCTATATCATTCATCAGGGAGGGACCTCAAGGAAGTGTCTCTGATTCTGGCCTGGGCGGAGGACAATGTTCCCTGCATATTAGTTGTGTACATTCCGGGGGTGGAGAATCTGCAGGCAGACTCTCTGAGCAGGGGGACCTTTCGCCTGGGAGAATGGTCCCTCTGCGGCAGGGTGTTTCAGTCTCTGTGTCACCGTTGGGGCCAACCAGATGTGGATCTGTTTGCGTCCCGTCACAATCACAAGCTCCCAGCCTTTGTCTTCCTGTCCCAGGATCCTCTGGCCTTGGCCACGGATGCGCTAGCAATGTCATGGTGGGACTTTCAGCTCCTGTATGTCTTTCCCCCATTCCCTCTGTTGGGCAGGGTTCTGCGCAAAATAGCTCAGGAGGAGGTGCCAGCAATCCTGGTTGCCCCCAGGTGGCCAAGAAGAGTTTGGTTCGCAGACGTGGTGCAGCTGGCAATAGATCAGTACGCTCTGTCCAGGGTGCCAGACCTGCTCACTCAGGGTCACTACGCCATCCCAATTTACAAACTCTGGCTTTGACGGCCTGGCTGCTGAAATCTCCATCTTGATGGAGAAGGGGCTGTCTGCCTCTGTTGTTGATACCATGATAAAGGCTAGAAAGAAGTCTTCTTCTTCCATTTACTATAGGGTTTGGCGTGCCTACATTGACTGGTGTGAGTCTAGGTCTCTTCCCTGTTGTGTGTTCTCTATTCCCAGGATCCTGGAGTTCCTGCAGCATGGGTTGGAGCTGGGGCTCTAACTCAGTACTCTGAAGGGTCATGTTTCTGCCCTGGCTGTTTTCTTTCAGAAGTCCTTTGCCCAGCATTCTCTGATCAGGACTTTTTTCCAGGAGGTCACTCATGTGCGTCCCCCACGTAAGCCTATGTTGCCTGTTTGGGATTTGAACTTGGTCTTGTCTGCCTTGCAGGGTGCTCCCGTTGAACCTGTGCAGAATGCTGTCCTGGCCATTCTTACTCTCAAGGTTGTCTTTTTTGGTGGCTATAACTTCTGTTAGCCGTGTTTCTGAGTTGGCAGTGCTTTCTTTCCAGCCCCCCTACTTTGAGAGACACCAGGACAAGGTGGTGTTTCGCTTCAAGCCAGACTTTCTGCCTTTCATCTGAATCAGAACATTGTTCTTCCTTCCTTGTGCCCTAATCCTGGTAACGCTAAGGAGAGGGTTTTGCATTCCTTGGATGTGGTTAGGTGCCTGAAGTACTATATGGTGGCTACTGCACCTTTCAGAAAGACTGGTGCTCTTTTTGTGGTTCCTTCTGGTCCTAGGAAGGGTTTGGCTCCTGCCAAATCTACTATCCGCAAATGGATCTGTCAGGCTGTGATTCAGGCCTATTCTGCTAAGGGGAAGAATCCTCCCTTCCGCCTTATTGCTCATTCCACTCGTGCTATTGGTACCTCTTGGGCTTTTCAGCACCAGGCTTCTGTTGAACAAGTTTGCAAGGCCACTACCTGGTCTTCTGTTCATACTTTTTCCAAGTTTTACAAGGTTGATGTTAGGGCCTCAGCTGATGCTGCTTTTGGCTGCAAGGTTCTGCAGGCGGCAGTGGTCTGACCTGTCTGTTGTTACCTTTAGGGATCCCACCCTACTTTTTGGACACTGCTATTGGATGTCCCAATTGTAATGATTCTTATCTGGAGCAGAACGTACTGTATATTAAGAATAATACAATTCTGTGATTACTCACCTGTAGAATTGATATTATGAGTATACAGTACGTCCTGCTCCACCCCACCCTTGGTTTTGCATTATCCTAGGATCCCCTGTATGGTGATTGTTATCATTGTTATAGTTACTGGTTGATTCTGTTATCTTTCTCCCGGCTTCTCGTTAACTGCTTTTCAATGCTGGGGATTTGTGGGAGGTCCCGGGTATTTGAGGGGCCGGGAGGAGCCAATTTCTCGGTCTCTGCAGTCCAGCGCCATCTGGCGGAGTAATACCCAAATGTAATGATTCTTATCTGGAGCAGGACGTACTGTATACTCATAATATCAATTCTACAGGTGAGTAATAACAGAATTGTATTTTTACATCCCTGCTCTCCTCTCTTCTCTGTGCAGAAGTAGCACTAAACATATGCCTATTTATTGCTGGCTCTACTGAAATAGGAAATGTACACACATTCTCTTGCATAAATGGTGTACAGTTGAAACAAATCTTCTAAATACCATAATCTTGTTTAGACTTATTGAAATGACAGGCTTTTTAATTTTTTTCCAATAGTGATGGACCAGATAATCATTCTAGGGAGTTAGACTTGGAGGGAATGAAATGTACATCTCCAGACCAAATGAAAATTAAGTGGGAAAGTCTGCACCAGGATCTTTGCACCAAAAAGGAACGGATTCACACTGTACTGCAGCAAGAACAGGAGCAGCCAGTAAATATGACAAAAACTATGTTATATTCCTACCCACTTGTAAAATGTTTTCATGTTGTATCAAGTATCCTATATCTACTTATAAACCCAGACGTAGCCTTAAGAAGACACACCCTCAACACGCCATCAACCAAGTGTGTCTGCCAGAGGGGTGTCCATGGCGCTGTGCATGTGCTACTGGTAAAAACTTGATTGCTGCAGTCACTTGCATGGCCAATGTTGGAGCCACTTAATATCTAGCTATTTAGGGGCTTGTGGACATGCTCCTACACCCACAATGTAGCGTGTAGGCCTGCTTTATGCTTTGCTATGTAATTTTACCTTCTTTCATGCATTCTTCTTACCTAGATCTTCAGCAAAACAAACAGCATTATACCTGGAGTGCCTTTTTACAAAGGAGCCAAGCATATACAAGACAATTCACCTGTTTTAAATATATTGGAGGAATTAAACCAAGTGCTGGAAGATGTGTCCTCTCAGGTGTGTGATTTTTTTTTTTTGCACTATACATCTGTAACGAGCTAAGATAAAGTGTGGGTTTAGCGCAGTATTAAAGCAAATGAAAACCTAAAAGGTTCCAGGGCCCACTGCTAGCCTCCCCCCCAGGGCATCCTATACCGAATGCTCCGCAGTGTGACCGGTAAGCTCACCTTTTCCGATGGGTCCCATGACGCTGTGATGGCCGGCCACCACATACCCGGCTTCCCTGCATATGTTTCTGAATGGCTGGTCGCGGGAGTGTGCACATCCTAGCAGAGAGCCAGGCATGCGGCCAGGCATGTAAAAAAACACACACACTAATAACAAAATAAAAGTAAGTACTTACCTTCTTCCATCGCTGCCCAATGCCGTAGATCTTCAACCAGAAGTGTTCATCGGATGCCGGGAACAGGTCAAAGAATTGGTGCCCTCCTGCCGATCACTCTGGCTTCTCTGTTCATCCAGGGAGGGGCCTTATATACCGGCAAAAGAGAATGCTCACCTCCATCCAGGATCCAGTGCCAGGGGTCTCTTCCTCCCCCTTGGGTCTTAAGCAGGGCATAGGGCACCCCTGGCACTGGATCCTGGATGGAGGTGAGCGTTCTCTTTGGGCTGTAAACAGGGGAAATGCCAAACACCTGAAATTACATGGCTTGTGTTTAACGGTAGGAGACTCAGTCACATGAATTTCATGTGCTTGGTCTTTAAAGGGCTAAAAGATCAATTTCAGTTTAAACAGTCTCCTCCAACTTACTGAGCCGAAAAATTGGGAGCTAAAATTCAGTTTTCCGGTTAGTGGTGGATGCAAATTTTGTGGATCACTTGGCCAGTATAAGCCATGACAAAAAATCTTTATTCCAGAATTAATAATGATTGAGCAAGATCCAAGTTGCTCAAATTTAGAGCCTGCTATGTGGATATCCACAAAACATGACTTGTTGGTTTCCCTTGGGGATATGACTGAGAACTGCTGGGTTACATGACCTGATAACCCAATGAGAATCGCAGCCAATTTGTTGACACCACTTGAGACATGACATAACTTTCCTCAGTGGAAATTAAACTCATACCCTTCTTTGTGTTGTAAAATGTACTGATTTAAGTAACTGGGATTTCCTTAGATATTTTGACAAATAAGGTTTCATGTATTGTTTTTAGAATGGAGCTGTAGAAAGGAAGGTCCCTCCGCTGCAGAAAAAACTCTATGATGCTATTTTTGCTACTGCCACTTGGTTGGATGATGTAGAGGAATATCTTTTTGTACAGATACCCCTTCAATCAGAAGAGACCGAAACCTGTCTTAACCACCAAGAGGTATGATTCTTTAATGTGCTATCTTAAATCTGTTTACTGTTCTACCTGATTAAAAGAAATGGATGTTGTCTTAGTTAATGAAACTCGTTTTTTGGGTATTTTAAATATATTTCTCATTGTTATATCCTTACTTCAAAACAGACTTTGGCCAAAGACATAAAAGAAATAAGCAAGAAGATGGACAAGAACAAGAATCGCTTTTTACAAGCATTAACAAGCACCGGGGATCACCAAGAGATCATTGAAGACACCTTACAATGTCTCCTGGGAAGGCTTAACTGCTTAGAATCTGTTGTAAAACAGAAATGTAATCAGATGAAAGAGAGGTTACAGGATCTTCTGACCTTCCAGGTAAGATGACTGTATAAAAGCCTTGCATCTAAAACTGCATACCAATTTAGCAATCGTTAAAACCAGGATCAGAGCTCAACTTATTGGGTTATCTCAGCACACATTAAAAAGCATTGATGATTTCAAGATAGCTCAGTGCACCAGCGCATTAAATTAGGTGTTAAAAGACAACTATTATTCGAAACCTCTGAGAATGTTCTGTTCTTATATTATAGACCTTACAAAAAGAAACATTCCACCAATATACTTTATTAATATATTATTATATTCTATAACATATTAATATATTATTAATATACTTTATTTCAACAAAAAAATATTTCCTTCTGTAATTTTTTCCCTCTCCAATGCGAGGAAACTTGCTGAGTCAGCAGAAATGACTATAAATTGTATGCACAGTACTGCCATTTGTAATTCTGATGTGTGTCTGAAGATACAGAACTGTGCTTGAAATCTTTGTGAGCAGATTACTGCCCATGCTGCTCCAGTCATGCCTGACACGAGGATTGTGGCCAGTATGTGTGTGTAAAGATTTTAAGCACAGTGCTGTATTTTCAAACTCTTCTAAAAACTCTCAACTGACCCCTCGATCGATCCAAACGGTCTTCTCTTCACCTGGGGTGCATCTGATTCTCCCCCACCCCCTCTGGAGCTTGTCCAACTTCAAGAGAGGGCCTGGAATAGCCCCCCCCCCCCCCTTGTTATACTGACATCTACACAAAAAAAAAAAAAAAGACATTTTCTCTTCTGCAGCTACAATTCCTCCTGCCGTGTCTCCTCTTCACCCAGGGGCCTCCCCCCAGGCTCTTCCTATAAAGAAAAAAAAAAAAAAAATGTAATTGATGCAATCCATACCCGTTCACAAGGCTTGGGGCTTACTTACCATTTATGGCCCATCACCCAACAGGTATAAAGCCTTCCAGCAGGAGAGCAGAACCAAGAGTGATCGGCGTGGGACACAGTGTTCGGAGATGGATCAAAGGTAAGTATTAAAAATTATAAATTATTTTTTGTGTGTTTTTTTACAGTTAACCCTTTTTAAACTGATAAGGGTTGGGGGGTCTCCTGGGCAGGAACGGGGGCTACCGATACATATGTGGTACTGTTGTAATCGGGAGAAATGGGGCATTCACATGCAATATGATTTTGTTGAATAAAATGTAAGTTTTATTTAAAATAAAGGAGATACATTAAAATAAAGGAGATTCACACACAAAATTTTTTTTTTACATTTTTTGATCAAAAATATTTTTGAAAAAACTGGAAAAATTACATTTCATGTTAAAGGCCAAAAACAATATATAATTTTCCTGGAAATACCTGCAAAAAGCATAGTTAAACATCGCGCAAAATTGAGAAAAATGACATGTTAACAATCCAACTTGTTTGCTTATTGATATTTTAGGATTTTAGGAATTACTTCCAGAAAGATGAGCCCACTACAACAAGCTTGGGTACACCTAAAAAAACATGTGTGCACCTTTAGGTAATATATGGTTTGTGGGGGTATTTCAAATTTAAGGGTTGGGGTAGGGTAGGGTATGGATGTTTTGGTTGAATAGCTGAGATTTTCAAGTAAAGTTATGCTTACATGCATGCTTTATTTTGGGGTGTTTGGCAACTCTACTCTTGATAGTAGCTATGTATGTTGGTTATTGTTCTGTTCAGGGGCAATTTTACTTTGTTTTTGCTTGTTTGCATATTTTATTTTATTTTTTTAGGAAAATGTGACTTTTGATTTTGCTTTTTTATTTATTTATTTTTTTTATGGAAACCCTGTGTAACCAAATAATTCATTGAGGGATTACTTGCGGAAAACTGTGCTCACATCAACAAGTCTGGTACACCTAGAAATCTTGAGGTTTATACTTCCAGAGAATATATAGTTTGTGGGGGTATTTCAAATGTAAAGGGATGTTTTTCTTGAAAAACTGTGAGGTGCACATAGCAGTTATATTTTGTCTGAAAATCTCCTAAAGCGCTGTTTCAGTTGGGGAGAGTGTCCTGAGCAGGAAAGGGTGTCTATGAATACATATGTCGTACCGTAACTGTGATCTTTCAATAAATAAAAATTTTTTATTACAAAAAAAACTACAAATTGTAAAAAACTTTTTTTTTTTGCACATATTTCAGCCAAAAATATTGAGAATACACAAAAGAATTACACAATTTTCATGTGTAAGCCCAGACTCAGAGCTGAAAAAACAATATATAATTTCCCCTGGGAAATCCCTGAAAATCCCTTCAAAAATCACAGTATAGCGCAAAATATTGAAAAATAGTCCAGCAACAGAGGGTGACAAAATCTCTAGGTAGGCTTGCAGTTAAAGGGTTAAATATTGCTGCATCTGTACATTCATTATTTAATTGTGTGTAATTATTAAATGTCAATGTCTAGTAAATGACACAGGCTTTTGATAATATTGCAATAGCCTCTTTGGTCTGTGTACATTTTACAATTTTGAAACTACTATGTACAGTAGTAATAATGCAGGTGTATCAAAACATAAAGCATTTAGATAGGTGTGTATTGGGTTCAAACTGTACAAAAATAATATATTAAAAATCCACCTGGGGTACTGATGAATATTAGATCCCAGAGCATAGTAAAACAGATATTTCTTTAGTTTACATATATTCTGTCCTGAAATGTGCAAGGGCTGAGATTCAAATGTAAACGCTTTTTAAAAATAACATTTTTTTATTTGCATTGTACAGGGCATACACAGGAATGGGAGGTCAAGTTGGTACAAACAATCTAATTGCAAATGTTTAAATAATAAATACGTTTAGCTGAATGATATCAAATTCTATTTATACTGAATGATTGTTATCACTGATCAATATGAAATGACATGGCTCTCATCATTGAGATATAATACCATGATTTGGGTTTAGTGAGTTTGATAAACCTCAAAAACCCAATGCTTATGTATTTTAATTTGTACCCCAAAGCAAATATTATATATAGTTGTAATCTGCAATCAAAATACATCCACATCAGTCCATAGCAATGTTGACTAACATTGTATACCCTATCAGTTCTAAAATTGTTATTATATTAAGTATTTTTTATTATATTATAATAACATAATTTTATAATGATCCCCCCTGAAAGAACAGGGGGACAAATAAAAAGCAGTTACCACATAAAATATATATAATAAGAGTGGTGTATAAGGTATTAATCCTTAATTTGCTTGTGGCATTAAATTGATATAAAAATGTTTGAATCTGTCTGTTAGCTCAATATACAACAAGAAATAATAAAGGGTATGTAATTATCTGTTGTGCCATAACAAATTATAATGACACTTGACTAGTTGTTCGTTGAAGGGGATCACATGTCATGATGTGTTTGTTCAAAATCTGGCATATACTGTATAGTGAAGTTGTGCACTATAAGTTTTAATAAATAAAGCTCATGTACATTTCATGTGATACAGAAATATATGTAGAATAAAGAAACCTTTAATTTTTTTTACCATGCTCTGGGATTTAGTATTTAATCAGTAAATGTGTACGTAGAGGATCAAGTACCCTGTTTACATATTATCCCTAAAAGTTGACACTTTGTTTTTATGCATTATTTTTTGACAAATTTGGTTAAACTATACTATAATACATTTTAAAACCATTTTCATACCCTAAACTATAAACTTACCTCATAATGTGATTTATGCCATATTTTGGTAAGTGTATACTATTTGTTGTTGCGATCACATATCTGATTTCGATCCACATGGTGCATTTGTAGCAGATTAATATAATGCATAGTTAATGTTTTTTTTTTTCAAATGAGACTTCACCCTCCAGTACAGTTGCATGAAAGTCCTGACTTATTCTGGAAAAGATAGCACAGCCTATTGATTCCAACAGCAGCCCTACCTATTGCTTCATGCAACTGAATCCCATGACTGCCACCCTGAGCCCTCCTGGTGACAGAAAATAGATAATCGTTGTGGGAGAATAAAAACATTTATTTAAAGAACTATATAAAATGTATTACTAATTTGGGAATTTTAGAGTCAGCTTTGTGTGAAGTGACATTGAGATTTAGGATTCATTACACATCTTAAAAAATTGTTTATGTGGTATACTTCCTTATATCTGGCTAGCCAATTTACAGTAATAGGTATTGCAATTTTGTGATTGTAGAATGATCTGAAGATTCTCTTCACTTCCTTGGCTGATAATAAGTATACTGTACTACACAAACTGGCTGAAGCAGCAGAACGACCTGCAAAAGAACAGATGCAGGTAAATCAAATTATATACTATTCATTCATGTGGGAAACACATTTTGTTTAAAGTGGGCCCAAAACCCAGGATTGTGACTATTCTGGGTTTTGGTCTTTGCCCCTCCGGGCACCCCCGACCCGCTGTGTAAAACCATCCAGGTCGCCCGTTCTCACTGACGACATTTTGGCACACTGCATCATTTGAAATGGTGAAAGGTTTGCTATGGTAATCAATGTGTGCACTAGTATGCTGTTTTTTTCAGTGCACCACATAATAAATATGCAAAGATTGTAGCAGAGCACATAAAACACACATACATTGTGAAATAAATGATATTGGTAAATAAATAATTTATGGACAAAAAAACATTATTATGAGTGAACTTTATGATAGTAACTGCATGTTTTACATGGCTATTTTAATAAATGTGTTTAGCATGTATGTTGTAGCTTGTCAGAGCAGTCAGGCTTAGTTCTTGGTAAATCAAGCCCTTAGATTGTGACCCCATTGTGAAGATTATGTTTGCCTTTGGTGACCAAGAAGGATGTTCATCTAACAGTAGATCCATAGCTTGTCCTTGTTCCCTGTTTTGTTCTGTACATTAACTTTAGATTAACATAGATTTTGTGTGTCAGTGACCAAAGAGAAGGAGAGATTAAATGTGTATCCAATACCAAAAAAAGTCTAAAATAGTTCTAAACCTTGTCTGTGGGGGTGCTCGTGTATGCATGGTATGTATGGTTATGATATATATATATTAAACCTTGTCTTGCTTTATTTTTCTTGAAAGTTATTTCTCAAACTGACTTGTACTTGCGTCCTCAGCATTAAATACATATCTAGGGTGGCTCCATTCGGCATTCCTTTTTTTTTCCATAAACAAGGTGGTAAGGTGTTTTGCATTAGCATGAGTGGAAAAATGAGGTGGACCTTTGCACATAAGCACCACTGCTACCTCCCCCAATGGTGGCATCCCAATTTTCTATTTCACACTGCACTGGCCACGATACGCTGCCTCACATGACCTCTTTAGGACCAAAATAGGTTTGCATGCCCCTCCCCAGCAATCTAAGCTGAGCTGCAATAGTTGTAATGCCCGCCTCCCCAGCAATCTAAGCTGAGCTGCAATAGTTGTAAAGTGGACACCAACCCAGGTTTTCTCTCATATTCCACTCCAGGACATCAGTGAATCAGATACAAATGGGTTAACTCTCGTCCGAAGGGCCGGACTGCAAGAAAGTTGTTCTTCCTCATGGCCTGTATATACATCTGGCTGCTCTCCACAATCCAGTTACATTCTTACAGTTTGACTGAACTGCGAAGATTATGTCTAGATTTATTTTTCTCTGTATTCATTTATTTTTTGTTTGTATAGAATCAGGAAGCAGGGGATTTAACCCTGTCTGTCTTCCTGGCCCTCACACTCCCGCTGATCCAGTGGATCCACCTATGCCTCCTGAAGTCAGTTAGGCCGATACACCGGATCAGGGAAATTTAAGAGTAAGCTCTAGGGTCCTATGGGCTTTATATTTATTTTTATAATTGGGGGTAAAGGGCTGTTACAGGCATGGCATTTTGTTTTTCATTTTTGTGCCATGAAAGCGGGGGTGGTAACGTCATTGGTGAGAGGTAGGGCAGAGGCACGGCCTCAGCAGGAAGGGGAGTCAAGTTCCTTCCAGGTTGGGGCCCTTCCGTCGGAGTGAGTTCGGTGGCTATCAGTAGTGTGGCCCGGATCTCTGGCATCAGCTGTCGCCACTGCTTTACGTATCTGGCTGCTCCTCGTGGGCTGCTGCCCCCTGCCTATTCCTCTGCTTGGTTTGTTCGCTCCCTTCAGGACCACCTCAGGGTTAGGTTGCTCGACTTTTATATTTAGTGCCTTTTAGATTGTATTGTGGGTACTATATTTGTTAATGTTAGCTATTCTCTTTTGTCCTTTAGAGACATAGGTTGAGGTTCACCCCTAGGGCCTCGGAGTAGTCACATATTGATTATCAAGATCCCTCTTACCTTGGTCTTATGCCCTCTGGGATAATAGACTGACTTCACCATGACTGAGGTATCTGGGGCGTTCGGGTTATGTTAACCAAGAGTGTCGCCCCATGTCCAGTAGTACTTTCCAGATTAAGGAAACGGCTCCCTCCCTCTGAGGTATTTTCCTATGGAACACTCTAGGCCCACTCCCTCAGGGCTTACTGCTCCTCAGGCAGCTCCACCTTGCTTAGAAAGCCACTATTTCCAACCTAGGGGTCCCAAAGATCATGAAAGGCATCTAAAAAGCAAAAACATTTAGTTGCCATGGAGTCTTACAATTCTGAGGAGGAGGATATTTATTCTGCCATAGAATCTCAGCGATGATTTTATGGAGGAGGAGCTCTCGTCCAGTACTGTAGAGAGTAACTCCGATTTGGGTTCTTCTTCTGAACAAGGGTCTTCTATGTTCAATGAGCAGATGGTTAATCTGATTTCCTCTATTCTGAAGGTTTGGGGTATCCTGGCTGCTAGAGCCCCTAAAAGGAAGAAAGGGGATCTATACAGATTCTAAATAACAGAAGCAGCTGTTTCATGAGCAGTCTCATTTTACCAAGCATATATATATATATATATATATAACTTTTTTTAATAATAACCTATTATATGTCAAAAATGTAGTACTCATAAATAAACGCCTAAAGTTAATACCTTTTTAATGTCATAAATATCATATATCAGCAATACAAATATGACAGTGAGGAGCTCAATGTGAGCTTTAATATTCAACTCAAGTTGAAGAGGAGGGGGAGACACATTATTTACGGTTGCTATTTTTTTTTTATGATTGGTTCCTGTTATTTGGTTCTGAATCTTAATGACCACAGATTGTTGTATTTTTGCTTGCTTGTTTGACAACGTGCCCTGCTGATACCTCTATAGCCCTACCTACTCTGTGTTAAGATCCCCAAACTATGACCTTTTAGTCGTATGTGAGTATATTCTGTATGTTCTGTATCAATAAGCCCTTTTCAATAAAGAACCATATTGCAGAAATCTGTATACCATTGTGTTTCTTTGTTTAGGATATTTTACAAGTAGAAGATAGTCTAAAAGAATTTGACACAGAAATTATTGAGCTAAAAAAACGTGGAGAAACGCTACAGGTGGGCCAGCCAACAGTACAAGAGTTATCAAAGCTTCAGGTAATGCAAACATAATTTAATTTCATATCTGATATGCAGTTACATGTATTCAGTTAATAATACTAAGTAGTGTATTAAATAATCCACAATATTAGTGGTAATACGAAGGTACACTGTCCATATATGAACCAACATTTCGGGGCATGTGGTGCACTTGTAATTGGACTGCTGGCTTTTCTGTTTTCTGGACTTGCGATGCCACTGCTAGTCACTGCCCTCTTCTGGATTGCTGAATGGTAAGACTGGCCCTGTTACTATAATTTAGTTCATAATACTGTTAAACATAGTAAAACCTACTAGATAACAGATGCAAAATACTCACCCCACTACAGAAATATTTGAAAAACTAGTACTGTAAGGTTTACAGTATACAGGAACAGTATACAGTACTTGCTTTTAGTATATACTGCATATATTCCATGGCCATATCCAGTGCAATGCAATCATTTATATTTGCATTCTCCTGAGCAGGACACCTATGATGAATTGATGATGACCATCCACTCGAGAAGAAGTAGACTAAATCAGAACCTTGCCCTAAAAGGTCAATATGAGAGAGCCCTACAAGACCTGGTTGACTTGATTGAAACGGGAGAGGAGAAGATGTATGGAGGACAGAAATGCAGTGTGTCCACTAGAGAAGAGGTCCACATTATGTTAGATAAGCATAAGGTAAATGCACGGACAGTTCATAGCTCAGTTATTTTTCTTACTAGAGTAGGTTCCTCAGCCTTTTGTGGTGGTGTGTCGTTTTTTTTTCAATCACGTAAAACAGTGTTAAAAATACGCAAAACAGCCATTTAAATTTTATGAAACACACAAAAATGCTCACAGATAGTTTTCATTGAAGAAGATTTGTATGAAGCAAATCAGGCTTGGGTAATGTTTAGATGGCAGAAGATTGGATTGATCAGCTATATGCTACCTTACTACTTCCTGATAGTAGCTTTTGTACCAAACACTAGTCTAATAAAACAGCATTTCACAACCAGAGGTACGAGTACCACCCTCTGGTGGTACTTGTTGCCACTGGCAGGCGAGAAGCAGAGGGACATTATGCACTTTAGACCAGCTACTTAATAATTCTCCAGTGGGACTGGTGCATCAGAGAATCAGAACATCCTCCGATGGGCCCAGTCTGGTGCTGGCCATTTGGTGGGTGCCGGTGGGTCCCGGGTAAACAGATGTCCTCCGGGTCAGCGACAGTAGGGCCCAGTGAGATGTTTTGTTGCCTGTAGAACAGTAGACAATGTTATCCTTTTGTGTGCAGTGTCGGGAGCCAGGGTTTTATGTGAGGTGGAACTAAAATTCTAGTAACTTGTATGCCCCTCCAGTGGCATACCATACACAGAGAACCCAGCAAACGAGTTGCTAGCACATTAGGTTCTGGCATGGCTTCTGGCACTGCATCCTGTGCAATGACATTGTGTTCTCCTCGGGCCCCACTGCCTAAGATTCTGACTCCACTTCCGACGACACTGCCTCCATTCTAAGTCACCCATCTGTGCACTGCATGTACTCAGAGTAATGGTGTTTATTATTTAATGTCTGTGGGGAGGGGCATTAGTGAGTAGGGATCATTGTTTATTGTATGGCCTTGGGCGGGTTAAATAGGACCAACAGTCAAAGCTAAAGAAGCTGATTGGGAGCTGAGCCTCTTTTTGCGATCGGCAGCAGCACCCCCTGCATCGCTCTATGGATGTGCACAGGCATGCCAGCTATAGTTGACACACATCCATAGAGGGATGCAGGATATGCTGTGGGGGGAGGGGGGGGGGCAATTGCACATGCTCTGTGGGATCACCTGCAAGGTATATATAATGGGAAACCAATGAGGTTGCACACAGTGGGGCACCCCAAGCCTAGATGCCATGTGTGTTGGTATTTAACCAGACCCATCTAGGTCTGGTCTTGGTCTACGTTAAAATGGACCTGAAAAAATACTTTAGTCCATCCAGTTCAGCCTGTTTATCTCCTTACAGTGGTCTAGCAGCCATAGCTGGAAATGTTATTACATGCAAGGAAGGCATCCAGGCCACTTTTGAATGTTTTTACTGTATCCTTCAACTACCTCCTCTGGCAGCGAGTTTCATAGTCTCACTGCTCTTACAGAGATTAATCCCCTCCTATGTTAGTGGAGAAAGCACCTTAATCCTCCTTATTTAGAGTTCCATAAGGACAAGGCCGTCTCTTAATGAAGAGGTGGTTTTGCCCTCCTTATCAGTTCGAACAAGACAAATTTCAGTTTAATCAGTAATATATGGCTCATCTTTATCAGAAAACACCTCAAACAACACACACATGCAGATGGGAATGTCTTCCTGTACTTCTTTTATAGGTTAAATGGTCCAAGGCTGAACATTGCTTGATCATGCTAAGGTTCTAGAAGAATGACGTAGTCTACCATCTTGACGTAGTCTACCATCTTGAACAACCACAGTACATACATATTCACACTGTCTATATACAAAGTATGTATATAAAGGATCTATCCTAAGAGAAAGAGAACCTCTACACATAAGAGAAGTCTAGATGGGCCATGCAGTCTCATTTTGCCTTCAAACTTTCATATATATATATATATATATATATATATATATATATATATATATATATTTTTTTTTTTAATTATATTCTTCCCTATAATTTACAGGAGTACTTTCAAGGTTTGGAGTCACATTTGATCCTTACAGAAACTCTGTTCCTGAAAACTAGCAGCTTTGCATCTGTTATAGAGCTTCAACAGCACTCAGACTTAACAGCTAGGGCTTCTGCAGTACTGAAACAAGCTCATAAGCAAGGAGTTGAGCTAGAATATATTTTAGAGGTAAGAGAAATCTTTCTATATTGTATTTTATTTATTATGTAGTATACACCAGGCATACTCGGTTTGGCAGTTCATTATTGTAAGTTTATTATAATTTTTATAGAAATATATTGAATGTTCTCTTTATGCGGTGACGCCGTTGTTTTTTCAGCACTGTTCGAGAATGTATTGACAAGAAAATATCCTAAAGTACTCTCACAACATTCAGCAGTACTTTTTTGCATATTTTATACACATATAAGATCGAACTAGCAAAAAAAAAAAGTGGAAAGATTCGTGTAATTTAGTGTTTTTTTTTTCTGTTCGTGGTTTTTGAGCAGAGTTTTTGCTCCTGCCAATCTTGCATGGTACTGTTTTGTTCTTTTTGTTTTTTTATTTAAGTGACTCCCACCCTTCCCCAGCCAACCAGCCCAAGCACCAGGCACAGGGGCTGGTAACCCAGGGCTGTCTGTCCCTGCCATTTAACCAGCCCCTATGTTCTTTGGGACAGTTCTGGTGCTCTTCCAACCCTGGAAAACTGCTGGGCTCTTCAGCATCAGTGGTGTCCCAAGAGGGTGTGGATAATAGAGTGCTGGTCTTCCTGGACCCCTTACCAATGCACCAACATTAGTTAAAAAAAAAAAAAAAAAACAACGCACCAAAAAAAAAATTCTAACTTTTGTGCCCACTGGGCTGCATTCTCTTCTTCCTTTGATGGGGGCTTCCTCGATGAGCATTTTAGACTTGTATCAACCAGGTAAAAGACTTAAACTAATGATGCTGTCCGCTGCGCATATGCCTTTATTGGGCAGGAAATCCCAAAGCGGGATGCCCCAGTGGTGGTTGTCTTACTGAACCTAGCATCTTGTAGATGAGAAGAAACATGCACCCCTTGGCAGCCAACACCCCGGTGAGCTGGGACACTCAGCTACCCTCCACGTCGGCCAGCAGCGAGGAGAACTGCATCGCCCAAAGGCACACCCCATTCCCCAACCAGCGGAAGGAGAAGAAACATGAGCGGCGCCTGCTGGTCTAGGGTGCAATGTCACCTAGCAATAGGGAGAGAGGGGAAGCACAGCCAGGGTGTCTTAAGCAAGTTACAGACCCATTATGCTGATTATTATGCAGAATCACAGATCCAAGGGCCATGCCCACTTATTCTCAGTGTGCCACACACCCCGCTTCCCCTTTAATTCTTACGATTGGGTTACTCACCGCCAGGTGACGCAGTTGCAGAGAGGAAGTCTTGTAACGAGCCCCCTTCTGGCCCATATATACCTGGTACCTCCCACTTAACACCAGTGTTTTTCTCTCTGCATGGCGACAAGACTGAAGAAAGAAGTCTCCTGCTTGCAGGTAGCCGGGGTCTTGCCCTGGCACCCCCTTTGGGTCTATTTCTGCCCAGTTTGATTGTTTGTTACCTACGGGGTTAATGGAAGCCTCCCAGCCCAGGCTGCTCACTGGGCAAATGGTAGATGGCACTATAGGTGCCTAGGAGCTTATCTCCTCCGCTCGACCTCACGCGTGAGACAGTGCGGCTATCCGGCATGGTGATCCGGATTTGGGATGCCGCTTCGGTTCTTCTGTTGGCAGTTAGGTCCATTATTCAGGATCTGTGCGCAGATCTTGATCCCGCTTGTGATGAGTTTAGTGCTCTTAAGCAGTGTGAGTCATTTATTTCCTTTGTCCTGACCGCTCAGGACGATGCTCTGGCAATGAGTAGCAGGACAGCGGCAATGCTGGTGGCTATTCGTCGGTCAGTGTGGCTGCGCCAGTGGTCGGCGGACTTGGTCTCTAAAAAGGTGCTCACAGCACTTCCTTTTTTGGGTTTGCGACTGTTTGGTGATAAAATTGATTCAGTTGCAAAAGGTGGTAAATTGCCTCAACGCAAGAGGCCTCGTCGCCCCTTTCGGGGTGCAAGTGCCTTTAGACCTTCCTTTCGGAGATTTAGAGCGGGTAGGGGGGTTTCCTTTCCCGCTACCAGAGGTGCAGGTTGGACCCGGGGGAGGGGCCGTGGCTGTCCCACTCAGTCCTGGGGCGCCAAGCCCAAACCTGCTGGTAAGCCCGCTCAGCAATGAGGGGCTGCCCTCACCCGTGCGGGTGGGGGGACGATTGCGACACTTCTCCCAGGTTTGGGACCAGGAGGTTCCGGACAGATGGATCCAGGAGGTGGTGTCGTCCGGTTACAAACTGGAGTTCGAGTCTCGCCCTCCTTCACGGTTCTTTCGGTCTCGGTGCCCATCGATCCTTTTGCCGCGCAGGGGCTCCTGGCGTCGATAAGGAATCTTTTAGAAATGGCGGTCATCCGGCCAGTACCGCGCTTAGAGATGGGCCTCGGTTTCTACTCCAATCTTTTCGCAGTCCCCAAAAAGGACGGGTCGGTTCGTCCCGTCCTGGACCTGAAATTACTCAACAGGTTCATCCGTATTCGGAAGTTTCGCATGGAAACTTTGCGTACGGCCATCGGTTCTCTTCGGCAGGGGGACTTCATGATGTCCATAGACGTCAAGGATGCTTATCTTCATGTTCCCATCTGCCACGCTCATCAACGTTTTCTTCGATTCGTGATGAAAGATCCTTGATGAAGGTGCTGGCAGGGGTGATGGCCATTTTCAGATCTCGGGGCATTCGTGTCGTACCTTATCTGGACGACCTTCTCATCATGGCTCCGTCCCTCAATCAATCAGAGACAGACACCAGGATGGTGGTCCCCACGCTGGAAAGCTTTAGTTGGGTGATCAACTTTCCCAAGTCCTCCCTCGCTCCGGCCAGGGTGGTGTCCTTTCTGGGGATGCAGTTGGACTCTTGTCAACACAGGGTGTTTCTCCCTCAGTCCAAAATTTATCTGATTCAGGAGTTGGCTCGGGTCCTACTTTCCAATCCTCGGCCGTCCATCCGTCTGGGGATGAGGCTGGTAGGGTTGATGGTTGCCTCGTTCGAGGCAGTTCCTTTTGCTCAATTTCACACGAGGACGCTTCAGCTCTATCTGGTTGGTCTCGGCCAATCTCGTGAAGGGCAGGTCTTTCCTGACCCCTCTTTGGGAAATTGTCACCACGGACGCCAGTCTTTCGGGATGGGGAGGATTCTGGAAGGAGCTTCAGTTCCATGGGCAGTGGGGACCTCAAGAGGCCCACTTACCCATCAATATTCTGGAACTGAGAGCCATCCGTCGGGTTCTTGCCCTTCTGACTCAACACGTTCTGGGCCTTCCGGTCCAGGTTCGTTCAGACAATCGAACAGCGGTTGCTTACAGCAATCATCAGGGAGGGACTCGCAGTCCGGGTGCTCTCAGGGAGGTGTCCCTGATCCTGACCTGGGCGGAGGCCCATGTTCCTTGTCTCTCGACGGTGTACATTCCAGGGGTGGAAAACCAGGAAGCGGACCGGTTGAGCAGGGGCTCTTCCCGTCTGGGAGAATGGGCTCTCCATCCTCAGGTTTTTCGGTCACTGTGTCTCTGGTGGGGGACGCCGGAGGTGGACCTGTTTGCCTCTCGTCACAATTGCAGGCTCCCGAACTTCGTGTTGCTCTCCCAGGATCCCTTGGCTCTGGCAGTGGACACCATGTCCCTGAGCTGGGGGGATCTGGGGTGTCAGCAGCCACTTACCTGCGCCCCGTTCCTGTCGCGCTCCCCGTCCCGCCGCGCGGCTTTCTGATCGGCGGCCGCGGCGGCCTTCCTTCCGCCTGGCGCGCGCGCGCCTTCTTCTTCGGCTGGCGTCCCCGGCTCCAGTTCTCGTGCTCGCGCACACGCGCGAGCACGTTGTAATTATACCCTCCGGCGCCGCTGCTCTCAGCGCGGCCGCCGGAGGAAAACTAATTAAAGCTACAGGTGTGGGTGGGGGAGTGTTTCAGGTTGTCACTGGCCAATCTCACTCTGAATTACCAGGACGTCATTCCCTCACTACTTCCCTCCAATCAGCCCTCTCTGACTCCTGGGCGGGTCGCCCTGTTCCGTCCTATCGGATATCAGATTCTAGTTGCACCAATCATCAGAATCGTTCCCCTAGCCCAATCATACCTGGTTCCTTTATAACCGCTTTTCTGCCAGTTGCTGATTGCCTGTTATAGCGCCTAGACCCTTGTAGTTGTTATCCTTGATATTGATCCTGACTCCAGTTGCCGACCTTGCCTGTTTGACCATCCTCGATCTCCATTCCAGTTGCCGACCTTGCCTGTTTGACCATCCTCAATCTCCACTCCAGTTGCCGACCTCTGCTTGCCTTTGACCATCCTCGATCTCCACTCCTGTTGCCGACCCTTGCTTGCCTTTGACCATCCTCGATCTCCACTCCTGTTGCCGACCCTTGCTTGCCTTTGACCATCCTCGATCTCCACTCCTGCTGCCGACCCTTGCCTCGAACCTAGACCACGATCTGTCTATTGCTATTGTTCTGTCGCCTCCTCAGGTCTCCTGTTACCAACCTCCAGCCTGTCCTTGGACTTCCACCTTACGCTCATATACGGCAGGCAGGACCACGATCTGTCTATTGCTATTGTTCTGTCGCCTCCTCAGGTCTCCTGTTACCAACCTCCAGCCTGTCCTTGGACTTCCACCTTACGCTCATATACGGGCTACCCAATTCCACTTCCAGCCGCGGGCTCTCCAGTCCTCTGTACCGTAAGGTTTCATCCTTTGAGCCATAAAGTCCTGGGGGCAACCAATCCCGAGCAGGCGTGTTCTGCGTCTCGGCAAGCGGGGGCTCCTATAGGTGAAGCTGGCTGCGGAGATTGGGGGTTGAGGTCCTTACCAAGAGAGCTGGAGTTGTCCAAGTGGTTAATTGCGGTACCCGGAGCGTGACATGGGGTTTCTGTACCTGTTTCCTCCGATACCCATGCTGGGCAGGGTGGTTCGGAAGCTGGCTCTGGAAAGGGTGTCCGCCATTCTCGTGGCCCCAAGGTGGCCAAGGAGAGTATGGTTCACAGACATCGTTCGGCTGGCAGTGGACCAGTTCGTTCTGCCTCTTCGGCCCGATCTGCTCACTCAGGGTCGTTGTGTTACCCCAATTTACTAACGCTGGGTTTGACGGCCTGGCTGCTGAAACCTCCATCTTGAAGGAGGAGGGTCTTTCTGACTCGGTCGTTAAGACTTTGATCAGTGCCCGGAAGAGGTCTTCTTCTATCATCTACTATAGGACTTGGAAAGCCTATATCGCTTGGTGTGAGATTAGATCTTTTCCTTGTAGGGTCTTTTTGGTCTCCAGGATTCTGGAGTTTTTACAATCTGGCCTGGACTCTGGTCTTCAGCTAAGTACGTTGAAAGGGCAAGTTTCTGCCTTATCTATCTTTTTTCAGAAGCGTTTTGCGCTTCATCCTTTAGTTAAAACTTTTTTCCAGGGGGTTACGTATGTGCGGCCCCCCAGGAAACCATTACTTCCTCTTTGGGACTTGAATTTGGTTCTTTCTGCTCTTCAGGCTCCTCCTTTTGAGCATTTGCAAGATATTGCTTTGTCTACCCTGACTCAGAAGATTGTCTTCTTGGTAGCTATCACTTCGGTCCGGCGTGTCTCGGAGTTGGAGGCCTTGTCTATTCTGGCGCCCTACTTTGAGAGGCATCAGGATAAAGTGGTCTTTCGGTTCAAACCAGACTTTCTTCCTAAGGTTGTTTCTGCTTTTCATTTGAATCAGGATATTGTTCTTCCCTCCTTGTGTCCTAATCCTAAGAATGACAAAGAGAGGGTTTTGCATTGTTTGGATGTAGTACGCTGTGTTAAGTACTATTTGATTATTACTTCTCCTTTTCGTAAAACGGATGCCTTTTTTGTTGTGCCCTGTGTGCCTAAGAAGGGTTTGGCACCGGCCAAATCTTCCATTAGCAAATGGATACGTCAGGCCATTATTGCGGCCTATTCTGCTAAGGGGAAAGTTCCCCCTTTTCGTATCACTGCTCATTCTACTCGCGCCGTTGGAGCGTCTTGGGCTTTTCAGCACCAAGCTTCTGTTGAACAAGTTTGTAAGGCCGCTACTTGGTCTTCTGTTCATACTTTTTTTTACAAAGTTTTACAAAGTTGATGTGCGGGCCTCAGCGGATGCTGTTTTTGGCCGCAAAGTTCTGCAGACTGCAGTCATTTAAGTTATGCTTCATTTTTGCCTTCGGATACCCATCCCTTGTGGACACTGCTTTTGGATGTCCCAATCGTAAGAATTAAAGGGGAAGCGGGGTGTGTGGCACACTGAGAATAATACCATTTTGTGAGTACTCACCTGAAAAATGGATATTGTCAGTGTGCCACACACCCCGCTTCACCCGCCATTTTCGGTATCCCGGATCCTTTATATGGTGAAGCTTTTCTTTATTTTGAGGTTACCTTTAGATTACTGGTACCTTGTCTTTCTGCTTTTTAAATCACTGGTTTTAAGTGGGAGGTACCAGGTATATATGGGCCAGAAGGGGGCTCGTTACAAGACTTCCTCTCTGCAACTTCGTCACCTGGCGGTGAGTAACCCAATCGTAAGAATTAAAGGGGAAGCGGGGTATGTGGCACCCTGACAATATCCATTTTTCAGGTGAGTACTCACAAAATGGTATTTTTGCAGAAGAGAAATCATATGGTGAACCTGTAAACCCCTATATCTCGAAAATGTATTCTTCAATTTGAAAACGGTAACAGTTTAGGACTTCTAAATGTAGCCGACACAATGGTGTAAAAAAGACCAGTTAACCCTCTGCACACTCATACTATTGAAAAACCTAGCTAACACTTGTTAAGAACATGGACTGTTAGTTAACATAGATTGCAATGAATGTAAAAGCGAGGTAGCCGCATCAAGGCTGTCCAATTTGTACCCCGTCCCTTACATTACTAAGTTTAAATGTTTGTGCAGATATTGCTACTTCTTTACTTGTGTGTGCACAAGCAATGCAATACATTAATCATCCTGTCTAAAGACATTGCAATAACTTAGGTTGCAGTAACAGGGAGTCCAATTGCCCTCTACCTAAAAGAAACCCTTTTTGAACTGTAACACTGCAGGCAAGTAAAGCATTTATGTATTGCATTGCTTGTGCACACACACAAGTAAAGAAGTAGCAATGTCTGCACAAACTTTTAAACTTAGTAATGTTTGGGACGGGGTACAAATTGGACGGCCTTGACGCAGCTACCTCGCTTTTACATTCATTGCAATCAATGTTAAAGTGGACCAACACCCGGGATTTTGACTATCCTGGGTTTTGGTCCACTTAGGCGGGGCACCCCGATCGGGGGTGCCCCGCTGTGTGAAACCCCCCAGAAACCCCGATTGGGGTGCCCCGCAGTCAGGGGTCTGATCGGTCCGGGAATCTTATAGATACCCGGGCCGATCATGGGAGGGTGTTGGTCCACTTTAACTAACAGTCCATGTTCTTAACAAGTGTTAGCTAGGTTTTTCAATAGTATGAGTGTGCAGAAGGTTAACTTTCTTTTTTGCTTAGTGTGTGGTTACACCCCTCTAGCACCTCTTGACTGCTATATATTGACTGGATGAGCACATCCTATCTTTCTTTTTGCCGACACAATGGTGTAACATTTGCCTTTACCTGCAGTAAAGATACATTTATTGTTGTAAATTAAGCTACTTACAGCTCTGTGTCTCCTAAATCCTGTCCCCCACCTGGCGGCATCCTTTACTTTTTGCACTCAGTCAGAGGCGGAGCCTCTGGGGATTCACTCCCCCCCCCCCAAGTGACAGTACATCACTGCAGGAGAGAGGTAAGAAGGGGGATTTCTTTGGGTACCCCCTTCATGCCCCTCCAGTGGCATATGAGTCCCAAAATTATGAAAGCCTCTATAAAAGCTCCTCACCTTCCCAAATGTCCTGATTTCGGAGGGGCAGTCCCATTTTTTCACTGCTGCACTGTTGCCCCACGCAACTTACTTGCTGTCCCACTGTGCGGACATGGCAGCGGTAACAAAGCTGGCACTGCCCAACTAGATTTGGAAGAGTTGAGAGGTCGAAAGTTCTTTAATTACCTCTATGGGTAAGGTCACTAGGTTCTGGCTACTTCTCACCAAACCCAGGCTGGTTAAAATAGTTCCACAAGAAAATAAATTAAGTAGCTGATACACCAAGTTTTGCTATTATATATATATCAAAGGTAAAACTGTATTAAGATGATAATTTATATAAACAATTATGTTTACAGCAATGAAACTTCATATAAAGAATATGACAGAACTGTATAACAAGGTAGCAGGGGCTATGTTGTCCACTAGAGGTCACCCTCCCTCTTAATTTGTAGCAGTAATACCAGGTATACAATGATATGCTGTTGTGCCAGAGATATACAATCAAGTGTTCCAACAATCTCTGCATGAGACAAAAACTGTATTTAGCAAGTATTATCAACAAGTGAGCCACTAAGTAGCAAGATCAGTCTGTAGCAAGTTCAGTATTGTAGCAAGTACAGTTTTTGCAGCTCATGTGGTGTCTATGGAATACTTTTTAGCATTTAATAACATTGTATCAGTTTTGCAAACATGACATGACAAATAATGTATGAGGTAGGAAGCATGAACTGCCACAGAACATAAGCCAAACTTATTCAAACAAGAGATATCCATATACTGTATACTGGATCACACAGGAAATCTAGTGGAAACATAGCACTAAATGAGTGATGATCAACACTACCAATCTGTAGTGCAGAGCACAAAAGTATTTCTACAACCTGGCCCTTTCTCAGGGTAGAGAGAAGTCTCTCTCTGTAAAGCAACCTGGGTTTGAAAGCCCAGCTTGCCACCTTCACTGTGCCCCACACATGCACCCTGGGATCACAGAAAGATACATTTTACAGCAATCCTTGGGGATTTCACTCAGTGGGACATCTCAAATCGGCATGTTCTTTGGCAGGGGGGAATTGGTGAACAGCCTTTTAAACTCCAGGGCCAGTCAAAACATGTTTTGTTCTGCTTTAACTGGACTAAAAGTCATATTTAGCTTTTGGTATGGTACTTATGATTCCTAGGGGTCATCTCATTTTGGTATTCTCCAGAGTCTAAATTGCTGACTGTCCCTTCCAGCACCAAGACCCCACACTTACTAAGCTGTACTCCGCCACTTTACTCCAATGAAGCTCAGTAAATGTATACAGCCGAATTCCTCCTCTTCCAGCACCTGAGCTGCAGTGGAAAACAGCTGTGGCTTGCAGCTTGGGAAGTGCGGGGGCTTGGGCGGGGGTCAGTCAGTGATTCAGACTATGGGCATCCTGTCATATGGGATCCCTGCCATACCAAATCACTTGCTTTTGGTCTGGTTAAATTTTTAAAGGTTAGAGGAAACACTACTGGCTGTTTTGTTCACATGGGTAGCCAGCTTTGTTGGAGTACACATCTGCTTGTTATGTGTAGTGGTTCTAGATGTGGGGGAAGGGGATTTCCTTTACACTATTGATTGTATTAAAGTGACAAAAAAAACAGTAATCCCCTTCCTGTTTTTGCCCACTTTCAATAAAATGTGCACTGTGAATCCCCTAGTTGAACTCATACTAACTTTGATCCATAATCTCATGGTGCATGTACGGGCCCTCACCCTGCGTCTCTACTGTGTGCACTTCCTGAGTCTGGCAGATTAGCTGCAGTGAATGTAAAAGAGGGTCAAGCAAACTGAAGACTAAGTTCTGGATTGCTTTAATTCTGGGCCCTGAAATGGGCCACTACATGCTGCCTATTAATTTTGACTAGGTTAAGGAGGATCCTCTACCACTTCCCCTGTGATTTTTGTCTATGGATTGCAGTCTATCTATTATTTTAGGAACAGATTGATAGATTTTAGCACAGGCCAGTGCAGTTATATATTGACCTGTATAGTGCTTAGTTTGCTCGGTGGAGGTATACTGTTGTTTTTATTGATTACAGCAGCACTCCTTTTTTACGACAAGAAAGCATGGCTTAGCGACTCATGACAGAATACAGATTACTGTCATTAGGTTTGATTCAGCACCATATTTTTTGTTTACAAACTTTTATTCATTTTTTTACCTCTGTGCAATTAAGCAACATATTTAGCTGTACAAATGTTTAAAGAAATCCATACAGCCTGCATGTGTAACTTTGTGATTTTCTAATTTAAAAAATAATGTAAAAAAAAATGGTTTATTCTGTGATTTCTCTGGATATGTTTTATCCAGTGATTTTTGTGCAAAGTTCTCAATTATTCGGATCAGGATATATCTATAATAATACGTCAAGGCCTCTGGAGTTCAGTATTCTTCTTGAATGTCTTGCTTTGTCTCGGTTCTCTCTCCCTCTCTGGATTGATAAAAACACCTGAAAGGGTATTGTGATCAATTGTGAGACTATACTCAATATCTTTTGGAGAAGACTGGGTGTGAATTGGTGTTGACGGGTGGGAAATTTGGTGTAGGGTGCATGGCTTAAAATGGAACAAATCCCAGGGATCTTTAAATTCTATTGAAGGAGGGAAATATGATTTTATTAATATTTGCTACACACTAATCTCCAATAATTCTATTAGAGATTAATATTATAAATACCGCAAATACTAATAATCATCAGCCAAATGGCCACCAACCTGATACAAACCAATGGTCACTGAGACTATCCTCATACATCCAGTGACGTGTTCTAAGAAGTAATTCCTTCCCTCAAATGCCTTGCACATACATCTATTGTGTGAAAAATTATCCACCACACACAGTAAGATGTATATGTGAAAACAGGTTTAATTCACCAGCACAGTAAATAACCTTCATTAACCGAATATGTTCCTGAAGTTTCCCCAGATCATCTTTAAATGTTATAGGCAGTTATTACATGATAAGTTCTAAGTTAGTTACAGTACAGTAATGTTATAATAGAGAGAGATACTTGGCCATTATGCACTGCCTACAACCCTTCTCTGTGGGATTAGATAAATATTCTACAAATAAATGCCCACAGTATGCTTGCTATCATATTGTAACCAAGAAATTCATGATCCCCATTAATCTCTTACTTAAATGAACCCAAACACTTAATACATATCATGCGTAGTCTGAAAATATGCAGATTCTCAATCCCTGGCCAATACATATATGCTATGTTTAATATCAACGGTTGTATAATCCTTTTTTAAGACTCTCTCATCAATAAAGTCATAACGGTCATATTTCAGGAGTTACATCGCTCTTCACAATTATCATCCAATGCCCCTGTTTAATGCGTATTTGAATGTCTAAGTCTAGGTCCAACCTAATTAGGAATTCAAGAATTCCTTTTCAAGAGGAAATGACCTGCAGCTCAGAACCCACCTCTTATATTGAGGTACTGTGTTGGCAGCTAGGTGTAAATATAGTCTATTGTATTCATGGGGCATGGTCTGTTTACTATAGACAAATGGCAGGATCTCATTCTCACATCCTATTTGAGTGTTACTATGAATTCAGGTTTATAATTTGTGGGATATCTGTAATCATACCTAAGTATATTAAATATACCTATAATTATTACACTTCCTTTCCCCTTTAAAGAATGATCAGTGACCAATCTGTTTACATTTACCTGAATTAGAAAACAAACTAATGCCTTTGGACCCCAACCTAGCCAAAACTTATTGGTTGAAATAACCTTGGTCTAGCCATTTCTGTGACTTGTTCGTTCTTCTTCCCAGTAAATCAGAAACATAAACTGTTTAAAATGTGTGTTTTACATATCAAATATGATTATTTGTCTCATATCCTAATGTATATTGTTATTTACAAATTACATAGACATGGATGCAACTGGATGAAAAGTATCAAGAATTGATTAGACAATTAGAATTAATTGAAAGCAATACACCCAATGTTGGACTTGTGGAAGAATCTGAAGAAAGACTGTCAGAAAGAATTAGGTTATATCAGGTATGTTGAAACATGTTCTACATTATCATTATTATTGCTTATTTATATACGGTAGCTCAATTTTCTTTTGCAGCGCTGTACATTAACATATCAGTTTTCTCTAGCTGTAAACCTAATGCCCCTGAGCTGATGCTGTCCAGAATTCACAATTTTGAAATTGCCCCTTACCATTTTCTAGACTTTCTGCACAAAAGGTTGGCAAACTAACATTCTCTGATGATTGTTTTCAGTGCTTTAAGTCAAGTTTAACTGAACAACAGACAAGATTTTACCAGGTTCTTGAAGATGGAAAGAGACTTCTAATGTCTATTAACTGCTCTGAACTTGAGGCTTTGTTGAATCAGCTTGGAGAACAATGGATGAACAATACAAGCAAAATTTCCAAAGAACTAGGCCGAATGGAGAATATCCTTAAACACTGGAAAAGGTATTAAAAGCCTGCAATGACTCACACACTCCACTTAGCTATATACAATCAATTCCCTACTTATTAAGGTGCAAATTACCTAGTCCATGCAGCCTTCATATTGAGACACAGAGAGAAAATCATTCCTAAATAAGTTTATAATCTCGATAAAAGGTACATAATATCAACCAGCACTCAACCAATAAGGGTATGAGAAGGTGACTATGAAGGTGGATAAAGATAACTGGCTGATCTGAAGGTTTATCTGACGGTTGGTGACAGATATGCAAAAGTATGTTCAGACAGGCCTCTTTATGAAAGGGTAAGCATTTTGTATTATCTGGACTACTGGTATTGGATAGTGTTGCGCGAACCTGAACCGCAAAGTTCGGATGTGTACCAAACTTTGTGAGTTTGGGTTCCCGATCCCGAACACGGACAGCCAGAATTCCGTTTTCCGATCCAGCCTTCTCACACAGCCTAACATGAGGGTGATGGGGGGGCTCTGCTACACAGCCTGCTGTGGGGTAATGGGGGGATTCTGTCACAGAGCTTGCTATGGGGTGATGGGGGTATTCTGCCACACTGTCTGCTATGGGATGATGGGGGGGGGGGGGGGTCTGTCACAGAGACTGCTATGGTGGTGATGGGGGGCCTGTTATAGGCTTATGGGGGTTATTATTATTTTTTTAATAAAGTATAAATAATGTTAGTACTGTCCATACCCTATTTTGTGCAGGGCAGTTGCCCTGTTACCCCCAATTTTCAGTTTTCTATCCCCATTTTATAGCCATTTTTGGGCCTCAAAGTTCAGGTCCCCTTTGACTCCAATGGGGTTCGGGTTCCGGAACCATACTTTTGTTCAAATTTTGGCCAAACTTACTACGGGTTTACTCAACACCAGTAGGTGGAGGGAATAACAGAAAGATTGGAGGCTTGACGAGGTTAGATGGTTAATATGAAAAAAGAGTTTAGGATAACTTGTCAAATAAACCATGGTAAACCACTTAATTGGATGTTACAATAATTAGGGCATTAACTGGCATTTCTGTGGTACTATTTGAAGGCAGGACAGATACATGCAGTGTTATCTGGTGATGAAGGAGGTGACCTGAGTCTTAAACTGGACCTTCACCATGATTTATTGAAAAGCCCAAACCCTTAAAAAACGATTCCCCAGCACCTAACATTAACCCTTTAAATGCCAGCCACGTAAATTTTACGTGGTTGCTTCTCCTGGACTTAAGTGCCAGCCACGTAAAATTCACGTGCCTGGCATCTACCCCTGCTAGTGGGCAAAAAAATAAATAAAAATACTCACCTGACCCCTCGTTAGATCCGGCCGGGTCTCCTCTTTAATTTGGTGCCATCCGATCCCCCGTGGGGTCTCGGATGGCTCCAGGAGAGCCCCCGGAATAGTGCCCCCCCCCCCCCGCTTCGGCAGCAGCAGCTGCTATCTGTGAAAAAAAAAAAAAAAAAAAAATGACATTCACTTACCTTAGGTCGCGCTGCCTCCCGACAGGTCTCTTCTTCACTGGGGGGGCCTCCGATCGCCCCCCCCGGCTCTTCAGCTTCAGGGGAGAGCCTGAAAGGGCTCTCCCCCCTCCTGCTCCGACGGGCGCCGCCATCTTGTGATAAGCCCCGCCCCTTTGGGGCGAGGCTTATCGAGTCCCTCGCCCAAGCTCCGCCCCTTTGGGGGCGGGGCTTATCGCGAGCCCGGCTCGAAGCCCCGCCCCCTTTGTGACGTCACTCACCGGGTGTCGTCCTGGCTCCCGGCTGTTGTTCATTCAGATGCGATCATGCTGGCCACAGGAGCAGAGGGGCAGGTGATCAGATCATCACCTGCCCCTCTGCTACTGCAGCCAGCATGATCACATCTGTCAACACATCGAGGGACAAAGGAGCTGACGATCGGAGGTAAGTAAAGTAAAAAAAAAGTTTTTATTTTTTAATAAAATTTTTTATTAAAGTGTCAGTGTGTTTATTTTTACTGTTAACCCCTTGTGAACTGGTAAGGGGTCCATGAGACCCCTTATACCAGTTCACGAGGCATCCCCTATTACCTGCCTCCCCAAAGGCCAGGGGGGGGCAGAAGAGCCCGGGCCCACATAGGGTATGTGGGCTCGTAGGCTGCAGGGTGGGGGGGCCACAAAAGCTGGCCCCCCCACTCTGTGCCTACAAGCCCCCATACCTGGTCCCGGGCTGGTTATGACGGGTAGGGGGGACCCTACGTCATTTTTTTTTTGAATTTTAAGGGTTAGGGTTAGCCTAACCCTAACCCTTAAAATTCAAAAAAAAAATGAGGTCCCCCCCCCTGGGAGGGGGGACCCTACGTCATTTTTTTTTTTAATTTTAAGGGTTAGGGTTAGCCTAACCCTAACCCTTATTTTTTTTTTTTTTAATGACGTAGGGTCCCCCCCTCCCGGGGGGGGGGGGACCCTACTTCATTTTTTAAAAAAAATTTAAGGGTTAGGGTTAGCCTAACCCTTAAAATTCTGCCAAAAAATGGGTTCCCCCCCCCTTCCCGGGAGGGGGGATGCTACGTCTTTCTTTTTTTTTTTTTTTAAAGTGGACCAACACCCAGGCTGATCAGCACGGGAATCTATAAGATTCCAGGGCCGATCAGATCCCTCACCGCGGGGCATCCGAAATCGGGATGCCCCGCTGTGTGAAACCCCCCAGGACGCCCCATTCGCCTTACCTTATCCCCGTTCCAACGATGCATGCGCGGGCCTCCGCCGCCTCTCACGCTTCTGTCTAGCAGGGCGCCGTTTGTGAATGGCCGGCGCGGGCACGCTCCCTGTTAGAGGGAAGCGCGAGATGCGGCTGCCAGCGTGCTCGGAGCTGCTGTGGTTGTCCGTCCCTTGTCCGTGCATACCACAGCGGCTCTGAGCGCTCTGATTGGACGAGCGCTCGCGCATGCGCCGTAGGAGCGGGGTGAGGTGAGTTTTTTTATACCTTTCTCGGGGGTTTCACGCAGCGGGGCACCCCCGCGGAAGTGGAACAAAACCCAGGATAGTGAAAATCCTGGGTGTTGGTCCACTTTAAGGGTTAGGGTTAGGTTAACGCTAACCCTTAAAATTCTCCCCAAAAAATGGGGTCCCCTGGGAGGGGGGATCCTATGTCATTTTTTCTTTAGTTTTAAGGGTTAGGGTTAGGCTTAGCCTAACCCTAACCCTTAAAATTCCAAAAAAAACGGGCCCCCCCCCCCCCTGGGAGGGGGGTCCCTATGTCATTTTCTTTTTAAATTAACCCCTTGCGTTTATAGTGTGGATAGTAGTATTTTGTTTTTAAATGTTATAAAGTGCTATTTTCAGTTTGGGGGGGTCTCCTGGGCAAGAATGGGGGGCTATCGATACATATGTGGTACCGTTGTAATCGGGAGAAATGGGGCTATCACATGCAATATGGTTTTCATTACTAAAACAAATGTTTTATTTAAAATAAAGGAGACAATTGTTTAAAAAATATTATTTTATTTATTTTTTTGTTTTTTTTACGCAAAAATTTAATGTTAAAGCCTAAACTCTGCTGCAAAAATATATATATATATATTTTCCAGGAAATTCCGGCAAAAATCACGGTTAAACATGGCGCAAAATGGGGAAAAATGACCAACAGAGGGTGACAAAAGTTCAAGTAGGCTGGCAATTAAAAGGGTTAATAGTACCTATGCATGTTGGGTATTGTTCTGCTCGGGGGACCTTGCGCTTTCAGATTTAGCTTGTTTTTTCTTATTTGCATATTGATATTTTAGGAAAAGGTGTTTTTTATTCGGCTTTTTTATACATTTTCTTGTGAAACCCTGTGCAACCTAAGAATTCTTCAAGGGATTACTTCCAGAAAGATGAGCCCACGACAACAAGCTGGGTACGCTTAGAAAGCTTAAAATGTGTACTTTCCGGGAATATATGGTTTATGGGGGATATTCCAAATGTAAAGGCTTGTTTTGGTAGAAAAAGCACAAGGTGCGCACATTGTCTGCAGAGCTGAAATTTTGAAGTAAAATTGCTGTTACGCACATGCTTTACTTTGGTGTGTTTGGCAACTCTTCCCTTGACAGGACCTATGCATGCTGGGTATTGTTCTGTTCGGGGCATGTTGCTTTTTCAGATTTTCAGTTTTTCTCTTGTTTCCATATAGTTTTTTTTAGGAAAATGTGGTTTTGATTCTGCATTTTTATTCTTTTTTAGGGAAACCCTGTGCAACCAAAGAATACATTGAGGGGTTAACTCCAGAAAACTGCACCCATGTCAACAAACCTGGTACATCTAGAAAGCTTGAGGTGTGTACTTCCAGAGAATATATAGTTTGTCGGGGGTATTTCAAATGTAAAGGGTTGTTTTTCTTGAAAAACTGCAAGGTGCGCTTAGCGCGTAGCATAGTTGTATTTTATCTGAAAATCTCCTAAAGCGTTGTTTCAGTTTTGGGGAGTCGCCTGGGCAGGAAAGGGTGTCTACCAATACATATGTGGTACCGCTGTAACCGGGATAAATTGGTGTTTCACGCGCAAAAGATTTTAGTGAGAAACTTACATTTTTTATTACAAAAAAACACTACAAATTGTAAAAAATAGTTTTTTGGGTTTTTTTTTGCACATATTTCATCCACAAATATTGAGAATACACCTAAAAAATGACAAACAAGACATTTCATGTTAAAGCCCAGACTCTGCGGAAAAAAACAATATATCACTTTCCTGGGAAATCCCTGGAAATCCCTTCAAAAACCACAGTTGAACATGGGGAGCGCAAAATAGTGCAAAATGGTCTGGCAACAAAGGGTGACAAAATCTCAAGGTAGGCTGGCACTTAAAGGGTTAATATATTTTAGGTTTTTAGTCACTTATTTACTTTCCCCCACTGGGCTGCAACTCTGTTCAGGACTTTAGGATACGGGCGCAACCATCTTGACTCAGAAGCATCACACTTACTGAGGAGAGGAGAGCTGGATAAAGTACAGGGGGGTGGGTTATAGCTGTGCTTTGCTCAGATAGAGCAGAACTGGGGTCAGGAAAAGGTCAGCAATCCTAGAATGCAGAGCAGCACAGTCAGAAGGCACTTCCTGTTTGCAGGCTGCCTGATGTTCCATGAGCCGCCATCTTGGATGTTTAAAGGCTCATAACATGCAGTAGATGCAGGTAGGATGATTTTTAATGTGAGCAATCTGTATGTACAGGGTGGGGGAAACATAGATAGATAGACTCCTATTCAGAGTGAAGGACCGCTTTAATGTTGGAGAGGTCAACATCCAGTTTAGCTTCTCAAAGCAATTGGTGAATTGTCTACTATATTACCTGGGGTGAAACTGAGATGATGGAACAAACAATTTTTTTTATAGTATGATTAGGAAAACTAGCGATCATGACAGAAGAGATGGCTATGAGATAGTCCTAAAATGTTAATGAATGGTTCTGATTTGCAAACATGCACGCCACTTTGCGCCAATGTGCAATTGGCCAGTTTCCAGTGGTTTACGCCTGGCTCCGATAACACAGACAAGTAATGCAGTGTGGTGGAAAGTGATTTTCGTGGCACAGAGACCAATCTTGCTATTAAAGTGTATGGATTTCTCTTTCATTTTACTTCAGCCCATCAGAGTAATTCAGTCACGATTGGGTTAACATCTCGGCCGAAGGGCGTGGACTGCAAGAACGGCGGCGTGGCTCCTCCTCCCGGGCCTATATCCTTCTGGCTGACTTCCTCCAATACAGTTTCCTTCATGCAGTTGGAACTGGGCTGCAAGGGTGTATCTGAACCCCTCTCCCATTTATTTTTTATTTTTAAGGATCATGCCTTGGAAATGGGGGTATTGGAAACCCTGTCTGTTCTTCGCTCCTTATACTCCTCTGATCTGGATGGACCCACAATGCCTCTGCAGCTATGCTGCATTCGGATCAGGAAGGGAAAGGTACGCGCCAGGGTTTGGGGCGCTATGGGGTGTCACCTTTTGTTTTATAAAAAGAGCTGATACTCCTGTACTGAAAATTCCGCCACAGGAAAAAGCAGCCATAGGTTTTTGTCTGGTGAGCCTGATTGGGGTGACAAGGGGAATTATTTTACCTCTTTTATTGTTTTTTCCCATGTGTTAATTGTGTATTTTACTGGTTGCAAAATTCAAAATTTGGGCGCCTTTAAGGGGGTGGAGCTAAGGCGGCAGCGAGGATGTAGCTAGAACCGCCGTAGCGGCCGGTTCTCTTCTGGGGTACATCGATCTTTTCTCGGCCGCCGTTACGGAAAGATTTTCGGCTTGGCAAAGTATCTAGCACCACCAAAGCTGCCAGTTTTTCTCAGGGGCACAGCACTCTTTTCTCAGCCGCCGCCGCTGAAAGATTTTCCACTTAGCGAAGTGCAGAGCAACACTGAAACCTCCGGTTCTTCTTAGGGGCTCTTTGTGGTTTCTCAGGCCGGCCCCACTGAAAGATTTTCAGCTTGGCGAAGTAGCTAACACCGCCGGAGCGGCCAGTCCTTCTCAGGGGCACATGGCAGTTTCTCAGGCCACCTTAGCTGAAAGATTTTCGGCTTAGTGAAGTGCAGAGCACCACTGACGTCTCCGGTTCTTCTCAGGGGCACATCACGGTTTCTCAGACTGCCGCAGAAAGATTTTCGGCTTAGCGAAGTGCCCAGTGCCTGTTCTTCTCTGCTGCCCGGGCGGACGCTCGGCGCTTTGAGCCGCACGGCCACCCTTGTGCGGACCTAAACCATTGAGGAAGGTTAATTTATTTGTGTTTTCATATGATTATTGTGTTTATTAATATTATGTTATTAATATTAATATAGTTTAAAACCTATATAATAAATATTGTTTAATTTATATTTTTATAGTTTAATAGTATATCATGATTAATATTGTTTTAATCTATATTTTTCTTCCAATCCATTCCAGGCACTCCTTACTCTTGGGATTACCTCCTTGCTGACGTGACTGCAAGAAAGAAAACAGGTGTGGCCCCTCCCGGCCCATAAGTAGCAGCTGCCTCCTAACCAAGATCAGTTTTTTCTTTCTTGCAGTGGCAAGTGACTGTGAAGGTTCAGGAAAATAGCTCTCAAGGATTGGCAGCAAGCGGGGGTTTGCACCCTGTTGGCTTTCTGCGTAAGCCTTATTCCCACAGATCCCCTAGACCCAAATTGTGCCTCCTACAGCGTCTGGCTGTTCTGGGGTTCGTGAAGGTAAGGTGGAAGCGCCGGGGTCTTGGGGCGCTTACAGAGCGTATAGGCTCTGGGCTGCAGGCTTTTTAAAAAGCAAGTCAGCCGCAGGTTTATTCTAAGTGTGCCATACACTCCACTTCGATCTTCATGACATATGGGTAATCTCCAGTAGAGAGCGAACTTCTGCAGAGATGAATATGCAAAAAAGAAAGCCCCTCCTGTCCCATATATACCTGGGACCTGCCACCAATTTCCCAGTTCCTTCTCTGCAGGGAAGGCGACAAGACAGAAGATGTAGACTTCTCTTACTTGCAGGTAAGCCGGGCTCGCGCCCGGACCCTTTTTTGTCCCTATTGCTGCCAGGATTCATTCCAAATTTTCTCCTATTGAGCCTCCCAGCTTAGGCTGCGGGTCCTGGCAAGGGTAGGAGCACCCTGTGGGTGCATTGAGAGCCTTACTCCACCGCGAGACCTCAATTGGGGAAGGTGGTAAAACCAGGTTGTGGTGATCCTGGTACGGGATGCCCCCGTCCCTGCTAGCATGAGGGCTTATTATTGGCCGGGTTTCCCTTCCCCTCTGGGTCCCTTACTCCCTGGGGGGGGGGGGGGGGGGGGGCTGGCGCGTCCTAACAGGCCTCTCCTTTGCATTTATTAATTGTTTTGGATATGTGTGTGTGTCTGTTGTGGGTGCTTCACACTGTGTGTGTGTGTGTGTGTACGCTTGTGTGTGTGTGGTACACCTGGCTGTAATCCCTGATGAATTGGTCGCAGATGGCTTCCTGTCAGCCTGAGTGAGATTCACTCAGGCTGTGTGTGTGAAAAGGGGGCGGGGCCGGGCGCTCGGCGTGGCCGCGGTAGCCCCGCCCCCTCACCGTCGCGTTTTTTGTAAGGCCTCCCTCTGGCCAGATCCGCGCTGCAGGGAAGGGGGCGTGGCCCGGAAAGCGTGCCTGCAGCGCTGGCACGCCCCCCTTCTTCTTCCTGGGCCCTTTTTTCTTCAAGGCCAGGGGTCATCTTGGTGCTTCCTGCGTGGCTGTGACTGTGCCTAGGGGACAGGTAGGGGCTGGATGGCCGTTTTTTTATTGTTTTGGGGGTCACTCTCTGGTGGGGTGGGCCCTAGTATTGGCAATTTTATGATGTATATTCCTGTGTGTGTGTGTGTGTGTGTGTAATATATATATATATATATATATATATATATATATATATATATATATATATATATATATAATGTGTGTGGTATGGTTGTACTTTTATTAATTAAGATGCCATTAATAGTAACTGATTTGCCTATTGTGTGTTGCAGATTGCTTCATATTGTGCATATTAAGGGGTTCCTCCTGGTCCTGGGGTCCCTAGTTTAAAACTGCTCTCCTCTAAATCTTCCCACCGGGACATTTAAGGAGCATCCCGGGTTGCTTAAGCGTAATTCCCTGCGGTCTTGCGACTGACCACTAAAAAATCACCATATGGAGGCTCCGCAGGATACTGGGCTTGGGCTCACCTTGGGGCAAGCCCGCCCATGTGTGGGGTGTGGGGCATCCCTTACGGGAGAGGATGTACCAATCTGTACTCCATGCGCTCATAAGGCCATAACGTGGAAGTCTGGGTCCCAGCCTTCTGGGTCGGCTCCTCCCGCTTCATCGCCTTCCCCTCCCCGCTTGATCTGTACCCCGAGTGACATTGGTGCCAGCGGGGAGTCGCAGCCGGATGTTGGTGCCAGGTTGGCCAGCATTGAAAGGTTTATTGTTAGCACAGTGGGAAAGAAGGCCCAAGCTAAAAAGAGACATTTGTCGTCGGCCCAGCCCGTGTGGGATGCGGATGGCGACTCTATGGATTTGTCTGATTATTCCCCTTTAGAGGAGGGGGAAGTGTTTGAGGAGACAGAGTCTGATTTTGTACAGTCTGGTGATGCTTTTGTTGGGCAGGCGCCTGGGGATGCCGTAGATACGGCTGCTGTTTTGTCACATATGTTGAAGGTGTTGGATATTGATCCCCCGGAGGCGCCTCCCCTAAAGAAGGGGGAATTTTTGGGGGTCCGCAAGCCCCGCCTAGAAGTCCCTACGTAGGATAATTTTGACGCACTGATCCAGAAAGAATGGGAGAGGCCCTGACGGCTTCCTGGTGCTCCCCAGGGATGGGACAAGAAGTATCCTTTCCCGGTGGAGGCGGTCAAGCGATGGTCCTCTCCTCCTGAGGTCGATACGCCTGTTTTGGGCTTGACCAATTCTTCTGTGCTAAACACCCCTGAAGCTACCTCCCATAAGGATGGCGAGGATAAGCGCCTTGATCAGATGGCTTGTCATGTTTTTGCCAGTGTGGGATCGGCCCTGCGGCCGGCTTGTTCATCTGCTCTAGTGTCGCTTGCTACCAGGTCCCTTATCAGGGACTGGCTGAATGATGGTCAGTTTGGTCCGGATAGCGCTGAGTTCGCTACTCTTAAGAGGTGTGAATTGTTCATGGATTTTGTTTTGTCTGCTATGGAAGATTCTATCGTCATGTGTAGCAGGACTTCGGCTTTATTGGTGGCTATGCGCAGATTGGTCTGGCTGCGTCAGTGGACGGCAGACTTTGGGGCCAAGAAGTCGCTTACGGCTCTTCCCTTTATGGGTACGCGGCTGTTTGGAGATAAATTGGATGCTGTTGCTAAGGGAGGTAGGTTACCTCAGCGGAAGTAACAGCGCCGTCCCTTTCGGGGGGCTGGTTCCTTCACCCCTTCCTTTCGTGGAGCCAGAGCGATTAGGGGTCTGCCTGTCTCTGGTGTCAGGGGCTCATCCTGGAATAGGGTCAAAGGTCGGGCGCGCCCGACGGCTGCCTGGGGTTCCAAGCCTAAGCCCGCCAGTAAGCCGGCTCAGCAATGAAGGGGCGCCCTCACCCGAACGGGTGGGGGGACGGCTGCGGCTCTTCTTCCAGGTCTGGGCCCGGGAGGTCACAGACAATTGGATCTTGGAAGTGGTCTCGTCCGGGTACAAACTGGAGTTCGAGTACTGGCCGCCTCCAAGGTTGTTAAGGTCTCGGGTGCCCTCGGACCCTCTGGCTGCACAGGGGCTCCTGTTAGCAGTAAGAAACCTTCTGGACATGGGAGTTATTTGCCCGGTGCCTCAGTCGGAGAGAGGCAGGGGTTACTACTCCAGCCTTTTCACGGTACCCAAAAAGGAGGGTTCGGCGAGACCCATTCTAGATCTCAAGGTTCTAAACAGGTTTATCAGAGCCAAAAAGTTCCGCATGGAGACTCTGCGCTCCGCTATCATTTCCCTTCACCAGGGGGATTTCATGACATCCATAGACATCAAGGATGCGTATCTGCATGTTCCCATTTTTCCAGCGCATCAGAGATTGCTCAGGTTTGCGGTGGGGGATCAACATTTTCAGTTTGTAGCTATTCCCTTCGGGCTGACCTCGACGCCGCGGGTCTTCACCAAGGTCTTGGCGGGAATGATGGCCCTGCTCAGAGCTCATGGCATTCGCATTGTGCCTTATCTGGACGACCTGTTGATCTCCGCTTCTTCCCTCCGTCAGGCGGAGCTGGACACTCACCAGGTGGTGTCGACCCTGGAAAGGTTCGGGTGGGTGATCAACCGCCCCAAGTCTTCTCTCTCTCCATCACGATTGATTTCATTTCTGGGCATGAATCTGGATACCATTCAGGCCAGAGTGTTTCTGCCCCAGACCAAGGTGCAGGGGATTCGGGGTTTGATCCGTTTTCTTCTGGCCAATCCTTGTCCATCTATACGACAGGGGATGAAACTGGTGGGATTGATGGTGTCCTCCTTCGAGGCGGTACCATTTGCACAGTTTCACATGAGATCTCTTCAACTTCACCTATTGACGCATTGGGACAGGTGTCCGCAGTCATTGGATCAACCTTTCAGGATGTCTCCCAGGGTTCGGCAGTCCCTTCGGTGCTGGCTGGAATCGAGCAACCTGTTGAAGGGCAGATCCTTTCTGGTGCCTTGTTGGGAGACGGTCACCACAGATGCCAGCCTGTCGGGCTGGGGAGGTTATTGGAAAAGTCATCAGTTCAGCGGGGTGTGGGGTCGTCAGGAGGCTCACACCCCCATCAATGTATTGGAGCTCAGAGCCATCCAACTGGTTCTGGCTCAGCTGACCTCACATTTACAGGGTCTACCGGTTCAGGTTCTTGCAGACAACTGAACGGTGGTAGCTTACATCAATCACCAAGGAGGGACTCGCAGCAGGAGTGCCCTCAGGGAAGTCTCTCTGATCCTGCACTGGGCGGAGAGCAATGTTCCTTGCATTTCGGCTGTCTACATTCCGGGAGTGGAGAACACGGAGGCGGATTCCCTGAGCAGGGGATCCTCTTGCCAAGGAGAGTGGTCTCTCAACCCCAAGGTTTTTCTGGATCTTTGCCGCAAGTGGGGGACTCCGGAGGTGGATCTCTTTGCCTCGAGGCACAATCACAAACTTCCGGCCTTTGTTTCTCTTTCTCAGGATCCTCTGTCTCTGGCAGTGGATGCCTTGTCCCTTGCTTGGAAGGATCTGAATTTTCTGTACCTGTTTCCGCCCGCCTCCATGCTGGGCAGGGTAGTTCGCAAACTGGTTCTAGAAGGGGCACCAGCAATTCTGGTGGCTCCAAGGTGGCCAAGAAGGGTTTGGTACGCAGACATTGTAAGGCTGGCCATAGATCAGTACCGGCTTCCCTTGTTGCCGGATCTGTTATCTCAGGGTCAACTACTTTACCCCAATTTACAAGCGCTGGCTT
Organism: Gastrophryne carolinensis; assembly: GCA_027917425.1. Taxonomy (NCBI): domain Eukaryota; kingdom Metazoa; phylum Chordata; class Amphibia; order Anura; family Microhylidae; genus Gastrophryne; species Gastrophryne carolinensis. The sequence goes on along the minus strand of CM051237.1, from coordinate 344,236,794 downwards.
TGACGGCTTGGCTGATGAAACCTTCATTCTGAAGGAGGAAGGTTTGTCTGCGGCTGTTGTTCAGACCTTGATTAGGGCTAGGAAGCGGTCCTCTTCTGGCATTTACTATAGGACTTGGAGGTCCTATATTGATTGGTGTGAGGCTAGGGCCTTGCCTTGCAGGGTGTTTTCGATTCCTAGGATTTTGGAGTTTCTTCAGCATAATCTGGATCTTGGGTTCCAGCTTAGTACTTTGAAAGGACAGGTTTCTGCGCTGTCGGTTTTCTTCCAAAGGTCTTTTGCCTTACACCCGCTGGTTAAGACCTTTTTCCAAGGGGTCGCGGATGGGCGGCCCCCTCGGAAGGCTGTGGTTCCTGTTTGGGATTTGAACTTGGTTCTTTCGGCTCTCCAGGGTCCTCCTTTTGAGCCGTTACAGGATATTGCTCTTTCGGTTCTCATTCAGAAGGTTGCTTTCTTGGTGGCTATTACCTCTGTTCGGCGTGTCTCTGAGTTGGCGGCTCTGTCGATTCAGGCCCCTTACTTTGAGAAACGTTTTTCGTTTTAAGCCAGATTTCCTTCCTAAGGTGGTGTCTGCTTTCCACCTCAATCAGGATATTGTTCTCCCTTCCTTGTGTCCTAAGCCTAACAATGACAAGGAGAGGGTTCTGCACAATTTGGATGTTGTTTGCTGTGTGAAGTACTATTTAGTGACTACTTCTTCCTTTCGCAAGACGGACGCTTTTTTCGTGGTGCCCTGCAAGCCCAGGAAAAGTTTGGCACCTGCTAAGTCTACGATTTGCAAATGGATTCGTCATGCCATTGTTGGGGCTTATTCTGCTAAGGGGAGGACTCCCCCTTTTAGGGTCACTGCACACTCTACTCGTGCTGTTGGTGCATCCTGGGCTTTTCAGCACCAGGCTTCTGTTGAACAAGTTTGTAAGGCTGCTACTTGGTCTTCCGTTCATACTTTTTCCAAGTTTTACAAGGTTGATGTGCGGGCTTCAGCGAATGCTGTTTTTGGGCGCAAGGTTCTGCAAACTGCAGTGGTTTGAGTTGGTACATTCTTTACTGTTTCTGGTTCCCACCCATGGCGGACACTGCTATTGGATGTCCCATATGTCATGAAGATCGAAGTGGATTGTATGGCACACTTAGAATAATACCGTTTTGTGAGTACTCACCTTTAAAACGGGTATTATGAGTGTGCCATACACTCCACTTCGCCCCACCCCTCAGGTATTTTGGGGCTTTTATATGGTGAACCATTGGTTTTGATTGTTAAGGTTATAATTGGTTCTTCCTGGTCACCTTACTGCTTTTTTTACACTGGGAAATTGGTGGGAGGTCCCAGGTATATATGGGCCAGGAGGGGCTTTCTTTTTTGCATATTCATCTCGGCAGAAGTTCGCCCTCTACTGGAGATTACCCATATGTCATGAAGATCGAAGTGGAGTGTATGGCACACTCATAATACCCGTTTTAAAAGTGAGTACTCACAAAACGGTATTTTCTCTGGTGTACCTGCTGAGGAACGTTTTTTATATTCTTAGTATACAGTACGTCCTGCTCCAAATCTAATACTTACACTTGGGATATACTCCGCCAGATGGCGCTGGACTTAGACATTGAAAATAGGCTCCTCCCGGCCCCTCAAATACACAGGGACCTCCCACAAATCCCCAGAATTTCTCTGCAGTCTGGCTGCGAAGGACGAGAAATGGCTCTCTACTCGCAGGTGAGCGGGGCTATTAGCCTGGGGCCCTGTAGGACTATTCCCACCCGTTCCACTGGTAATATGCCTCCCAGCCTTGGCTGTGCTGGTCGGGTGAAGGTAGGCAGCACCGCTGTTAGGTGCTTAGGAGCGCTGCTCCACCGCAATCCTCCACCAAAGGGTAGGCGGTTCAGGCTTATGGTGAGCCTCTATGGGATGCCCCTCCCGCACTAGTGCCCCCTTGCCCCTGCCCATCGGTGGGCCCTGTTTAAGTGGCCGCTGTCCTCCCTCATCCTCCTTGTAGCCTTCGGGGGAAAAGAGGGGGGGGGGTGTAAATATGTATGCTATGCATTCTGTGTTTTACACTTTTTTTCCGTTCTGTTTAGTCTTGTGTCAGCCGCCGCGCTGGCTTGTCTTTACTGTCTTTTTAAAATTGCCGCCGCCGCGCACTGACTTGGTTCCGCGCTTGGCGGCGGCATTACCTCAGGCGCTGGTGGGCAATCATTGGCTGCTTGCACATTCTGGCTTCGTGCTCTTCGGGGGGGCTGGCCCGTCTATGGCGCGCTCCGCGTCATCGCTGATACCGGCCCGCCCCTCGAGGTATGCTGACGCCATCTTTGTCCTGCTTGGTTAGCCCATGCGCGACGGACCCCTACCTACCGCGGTCCGTAAGTGCCCTCGCGGGCGGCTTTATATCTTTCACTTTTGTTACTGTGTGCTTACAGGTCTTGTCTGCTTATGTCTTTCAGGTGGGGCGAACCCTTTTGGCTTCTCCCAGCCCTGTATTAGTATATAACTTGTAGGCTTTGTAAAAATAATACTCCCACTTCCCGATCGGGGGTGCCCCACTGTGTGAAACCCCCCAGAACGCCCGGAAACACTCACCTCACCACGCTCCTACACGGGCGCTCATCCAATCAGAGCGCTCAGAGCCGCTGTGGTATGCACGTACAAGCAGCGTCCAACCACAGCGGCTCTGAGCGCTGGAGGCCGCGTCTCGCGGGTCCCTCTTACAGGGAGAGCACCCGCGCCGGTCATTCACAAACGGCCGGCGCGGGTGCGCGCCCTGCTAGAGGGAAGCGCAAGACGCGGCTGTGGCCCGTGCATGCGCCGTTGGTACGGGGTTAAGGTAAGGTTTCTGGGCTTCCTGGGGGGTTTCACCCCGCGGGACATCCCGATTTCGGATGCCCCGCGGGGAGGGATCTGATCGGCCCGGGAATCTTATAGATTCCCTGGCCGATCCCCCCTGGGTGTTGGTCCACTTTAAACCTCACTCCTGCTGAGTTGCATACTAGTGGGGATTCTCAGCCTGATGTGTCTTCTAGACTGGCTACTGTTGAGCAGTTGATTGCCAAGTCCTTAGCGTGTAAGGCCCCTGCTAAGAAGCGGCACTTGACGCCTAATGTCACTGTTTTCCCTATGGGAACTGAGGAGTTTTGGAATCTTTGTGGCTATACCCCGTCTGATGAAGGGGAGCTCTTTTCTGATTCAGGCTCATCTGATGAGAGACCAAGGGGTCATGACGATTCTGGCTCTGACCCCTGGGCCCCGGATGACACTGACAGATTATTGACCCAGATTTTTGAGGTTCTGTCCATCTCTCTCCCTGTTGCGGCTCCCAGGCAAAGAGGGGAGCTTTTCCATACAGCAAAATCACGTTTGGAATTTCCAGAGCAGGCACATTTCCATAACCTTGTGCTCAAGGAATGGGAGCACCCCAGTAAACTTCCCGGGGTTCCAAAAAGTTGGTATAGGAAGTATCCCTTTCCGGCTGAGGTGGTTAAATGTTGGTCATCCCCCCCGAGGTGGATGCCCCGATCCTATGGCTATCTAACACCTCTGCCATGCATTCCCCTGACTCTACTACCCTGTGGGATGCTGAGGACCGGCGGTCCCTTTTCGGATTGGTTTTTAGGCTTAGGGCCTTTTAGGTCTGATTGCCAAATTAAAAAAAAAAAAAAAAAAAAAACACCATGAGGGAGGCATCAGGGGATGGTGATTTGGGCATCCCACTTGAGCAGGGCGGGCTCTGCCCTTTATGTAAGCAGGATACCCTGGGTAGTTTCTGCACGGTGTGTTCTGCTTGCGCCATGAGAATTGGTTTAGACCGTAATAGAGCGGCTGCTCAGGTCTCTAGCCCAGCTAATGCTGGAGGGAGCGTGACGGTTCAACCATCCCTTACATCCCCCAGAGAGGGGGAAGGCAGTGAGCCGCAGGCGGACGTAGCGCACAGGTTGGATAACCTGGAGAGGCAGTTGTCCTTGGTTATTCCAAAGAAGGCCGCCTATAAGAGGAGGCATTTGGAACCTGTTGCGGAGGAAAAAGATTTATTTGCCTCTTTTGGTGAGGAGAAGGACAAGGAGTATTTAGAGGAGCAGCTCTCAGAGGGCGAGTTGCTCTCAGGGGAGGAAGATAGTAACTCTATCTTATTCTCGTCTGATGAGGACCCCCTCCTCACAGACAAAACAAAATGTCTGCTCTCCTCGGTTTTTAAAAACTTTGAATATCACCCCTCCTGAGGTGGCGAATAGAGGGAAGGACGACCTGTTTAAGCCAGTAAGGCAAAGGCAGGTGTTCCCAGAACAGCCGCACTTTTCCAAGATAGTATTAAAGGAGTGGGAAAATCCTAACAAGCTGCCGGCTGTTCCCAAGATCCTAGACGCTAGGTATCCTTTCCCGGCGGACATGATTAAGCTTTGGTCTTATCCACCTGAGGTGGACGCCCCAGTAGCAGGCTTGTCTAATACTTCTATCATGCCGTCTGCTACTATGGGATCCTTAAGAGATCCCACAGAGAGATGTATGGATCAATTTGCCCGCCATGCTTTTGCCATGATAGGATCCTTTTTACATCCTGATTGTGCCACGGCCATTGTGTCCCTGGCTTCAAGGAAGAAGATTAAGAAAAATTTAGTCAGGGCTAAGTCTCGCAGGCTTATTCAAGAGTCCAAAGATTTTAAGGATTGTTTGGACTTTAACTCGTTCGCTATCACTGTGATGGATGATGCGGTCAGGCTGACGGCTAGAACCTCTGCTCTTGTTGTGGCCTTGTGCCGTTCCTTATGGCTAAGACAGTGGTCGGCTAATGCCGCCGCTAAGAAAGCTCTTACGGATCTACCTTTATTCTAAGTATGTCACACACCCCACTTCAAGACATTCATTACATGCTGGTATACTGACCTGTAGGTGGCGATCTTGCAGAGATGTCAATAAAAAAAGTAAGACCCTCCTAGTCCATAAATACCTAGGACCTCCCACTCATTCCCCAGTCTTTCATCTCTGCAGACGGCGAGCAAGTCAGAAGATGGATGTCTCCTCCTTGCAGGTAGCCGGGAAGACTCCCGGCCCTCTATTTGATCTATTCCTGCCCAGATTCTTTATTGATTTTACTGTCTCCCAGCCTAGGCTGCTGGTCCGGGCAATGGTAGATGGCACCCTAGGTGCTCAGGAGCTACGCTCCGCCGTTAGACCCCATAACAAGGGGTAGGCGGCTAACCGGGTTGGTGACCCCGGTTTGGGATGCCCTGTCCCTTGGCCTCCCACCCTAGCATGGATTCCTCCTCTCCCATATACCCTTAGAGGGGGGGGGGGGGCTGATCCCTTATAGATTCATACTTTATTGATATTGTGTGTGTGTGGTGCTTAACTTTACATGTGCATGTGCGGTACTCAGACTCGTGGCGCCGGCCTCCGGTGTTTGTCATGGCGGCTGTTCTAAGGTGTCCAGGGGGAGCTTCTTCCCCTCAGGGCGGGGTCGGGCGCTCACGCGAACGCCTACGGCCCGCCCCCGTGCTGCGGGCGCCGCGGTTCAGGTCCCGGCTTCTGGCCGGGAGGGGCGGGGCCGGGCACGGACCATGCCGCCCCGCCCTCCCTCTTCCTCTGCCTACGTGCCTTTTCCTTCCCTGCCAGGCGTGCGTGCGTGACGGTTGGTGAGTGGCCTGTGGCCCATTAGTTTTTCTTTACTAATCATGCCCCTCCTTGGGGTTGCTGGGCAACGCTTTTGTTATTAACCCCTTTGGACAATTGCTATGTGGTCTGATTGCTGTGTTTGTTTCTGTGTTACAGGTGGACCATTGTTCCCATTAAAGGGGGGTTCTCCCGGTCCTAGGGTCCCTGGTTAAATTTAGGGGTCTGTAAATTCCTCCCACGCGGGACTTAAAGGGGCATCCCGGGTTGCATTACTGCGTAATTCCCTCGGGGCATTGTGTGTATATATATATATATATATATATATATATATATATATATATATATATATATATAAAAACACCATATGGAGGCTTCCCCGTATACAGGGCTTGTGCCCCCCTCGGGGCAATCCAGGCTGTGTTTGGGGTGTGGGGTATCCCTTTTGGGGGATGTATTTCTTTGTGTACCCTGTGCACAACGGTCTATTACGCGGCAGTCCGGATCTCAGGCGTCTGGTTCTGCTCCGCCAGTCTCCTCTCCGTCTCCCCCTCGCTTGACACGTACCCCATGTGATGTGGTCATTGGCGGGGAGTCGCAATCTGAGGTGTGTGCCAGATTGGCCAATCTTGAAAAATTGTTTTCCAGTGCTGTTGCCAAAAAGACCACGGCAAAGCGAAAACATTTTGTATTCAGCCACGCAGGCCTTTGATATGGAGGAGTTTGACTCCCTGGATTGGTCTGATTGTTCCCCGCTTGAGGAAGGGGAGCTGTTTGAGGAGTCTGAGGGCTCCGATGACCTGTGGGTGCTGATACCGAGCAGGGCCAGGGGGATTCCTTGGATACCTCTAGGGTCCTGGCTCATATGTTTGAGGTCCTGGCTATTTCTCCCCCCGAGGCGGCTCCTCCGCTGAAGGGGGAGTTCTTTGAGGTGACCAAGCCGCGCTTGGAATATCCTTATCAAAAGCATTTTGATGGTATCATTCTTAAGGAATGGGAGAGGCCGACTCGGCTTCCGGGTGTCCCTCCGGGTTGGGACAAAAAATATCCCTTTCCGGCGGACGCGGTGAAGCACTGGTCGTCCCCCCCCCCCCCCCCCCCCGAGGTGGATGCTCCTGTTTTGGGGTTGTTCAGCTCCTCAATCCTGCATTCTCCGGAGTGCACTACTCTCAAGGATGGTGAGGATAAACACACTGACCAGATGGCTTGTCATGGTTTTGCCAGTGTTGGGTCGGCCTTGCGGCCGGTTTGTGCTTCAGTGTTTTTATTGGTAGCTGCCAGGTCGGTTGTTAGAGGACTGTTGAGCTCTTCCGGGCTTGACCCGGCTAGTGAGGAGTTTGCCACCCTTAAGCGAGCGATGTGAGTTATTTTTGTCCTTTGTGCTGACCGCCTTGGACGACACATTGGTGATGTGTAGCAGAGCTTCGGCCTTGCTTGTGGCTATCTGGCGGTCGGTTTGGTTACGCCAGTGGGCGGCTGATTTTGTGTCCAAAAAGTCGCTTACGGCCCTTCCCTTTGTGGGGTTGCGGCTCTTTGGAGAGAAATTGGATTCGGTGGCGAAGGGAGGTAAGGTACCTCAGAGTAAGAAGCAGCGTCGCCCCTTTAGGGGGGCGGCTTCCTTCACTCAGTCCTTTCGTGGGGCTAGAGTTGGCAGGGGTTCGGCCTTCCCCTCGTCCAGAGGTGATTCCTGGTCCAGGGGCAGGGGTCGGGCCCGTCCAGGAAACAGTTGGGGCTCTAAGCCTAAAGCCGCTGCCAAGCCGGCTCAGCAATGAGGGGGCGCCCTTACCCTTGCGGGTGGGGGGAAGGCTGCAAATCTTCTCCCGGGTCTGGGTCCAAGAGGTCATCTGTCCGGTGCCCCCCTCAGACCGGGTCCTGGGCTTCTATTCCAATTTGTTCACGGTGCCCAAGAAGGACGGATCCGTTCGTCCCATTCTGGATCTGAAGTTGCTCAACAGGTTCGTCCGTCCCCGGAAGTTCCGTATGGAAACTCTGCGCTCAGCCATCCACTCACTTCGTCAGGGGGACTTCATTTCTCAGGTTTGTCGTGGAAAATCGACATTTTCAGTTTGTGGCTCTTCCGTTTGGCCTTACCTCGGCTCCAAGGGTTTTTACCAAGGTGTTGGCAGGAGTGATGGCCATCCTCAGAGTCAGCAGGGGTATCCGCATCGTGCCATATCTGGACGATCTTCTCATCATGGCGTCTTCCCTCAGTCAGGCGCAGCTGGATACCAGGACCGTGGTGTCCACTCTTGGAGAGTTTCGGTTGGGTGATCAACTATCCCAAGTCCTGCCTCTCTGCCTCCAGGGTGGTGGAGTTCCTGGGAATGTCTCTGGATACTTCTCAGGCCAGGGTGTTCCTCCCCCGAGCCAAGGTTCTTCTGATTCAGGAATTGACTCAGCATCTCCTATCTATCCCCCGCCCGTCCATCCGGCTGGGGATGCGACTGGTGGGATTGATGGTGGCATCGTTCGAGGCGGTTCCCTTTGCCCAGTTTCACACGAGGACGCTCCAGCTCCATCTCTTGGCTGCCTGGGACGGGTCCCCGCTGTCATTGGATCAGTCCTTTCTGATGTCCCCCCGGGTGCAGCGTTCCCTTCGGTGGTGGCTGAAACCAAGCAATCTGATGAGGGGCAGGTCCTTTCTGACCCCTCGTTGGGAGACGGTCACCACGGATGCCAGCCTGTCTGGTTGGGAGGGATTTTGGAAGGATCTTCAGTTTCAGGGACTGTGGGGGGCCTCAGGAGGCTCACAATCCCATCAATGTTCTGGAGTTGAGAGCCATCAGGTTGGTTCTGGCTCTCTTGACTCATCAGTTGCGGGGACTTCCGGTTCAAGTTCGGTCGGACAATCGGACGGCGGTCGCCTACATCAATCACCAGGGAGGGACTCGCAGCAGGCGTGCCCTCAGGGAAGTGTCTTTGATCCTGGATTGGGCAGAGGGCAGTGTACATTCCGGGAGTGGAGAACACGGAGGCGGACTCCCTGAGCAGGAGGTCATCTCGACGGAGGGAATGGTCGCTCAGCCCCAAGGTGTTTCGGTCGCTTTGCCACCGGTGGGGGACTCCGGAGGTGGACCTCTTTGCCTCTTGTCACAATCACAAGCTTCCGGCATTTGTGTCTCTCTCGCGGGATCCGCTGGCTCTGGCAGCGGATGCCATGTCTCTGAACTGGAGGGATCTGGGGTTTCTATACCTGTTCCCTCCGTTTCCCATGGTGGGCAAAGTGGTGCGCAAGCTGGCCCTAGAGGGCGCGTCAGCAATCCTGGTGGCTCCAAGGTGGCCAAGACAGGTTTGGTTCGCAGACGTGGTAAGGTTTGCAGAGGATCAGCTAGATCTGCCCCTTCTGCCGGATCTGCTCACTCAGGGTCCACTGCTCTACCCCAATTTACCAATGCAGGCTTTGACGGCGTGGCTGCTGAAACCTCCATCTTGAAGGAGGAAGGTCTTTCTGATGCTGTCATTCAGACTCTGTTAGGGCTAGAAAGAAGTCTTCCTCTGCCATCTACTATAGGATTTGGAGGTCTTATATTGATTGGTGTGAGGTCAGGGGCTTGCCTTGCAGGGCGTTTTCTATCCCTAGGGTTTTGGAATTTCTGCAACATGGTCTGGACCTAGGTTTGCAGCTTAGTATGCTGAAAGGGCATGTTTCTGCCCTGGCGGTTTTCTTTCAAAACTCTTTTGCTCTTCATCCTCTGGTTAAGACCTTTTTCCAGGGGGTTACGCATGTGCGGTCTCCTATGAAGCCTTTGCTCCCAGTTTGGGATTTGAATTTGGTTCCTTCTGCCTTGCAGGGTCCTCCTTTTGATTTGATTTTGAGGTTGTTTTTCTGGTTGCCATCACTTTCGTTCGGCGTGTTTCGGAGTTGGCAGCCTTGTCTATTAAGGCTCCTTACTTTGAGAGGCATCAGGACAAGGTTGTTTTCCGCTTCAAGCCAGATTTCCTTCCTAAGGTGGTCTCTGCTTTTCATCTTAATCAGGACATTGTTCTACCCTCCTTGTGTCCTAAGCCTAGCAATGACAAGGAGAGGGTTTTGCATTCTTTGGATGTGGTTCGCTGTGTGAAGTACTATTTGGTGGCTACTTCCTCTATTCGTAGGACTGACGCCCTTTTTGTGGTGCCCTCTGGGCCTAGAAAGGGTTTGGCTCCCGCCAAGTCTTCCATTAGTAAATGGATTCGCCAGGCCATTGTTGAGGCCTATTCTGCCAAGGGGAAGATTGGCTTTCCTGGTCCCTTTACCTTACTGCTATCTTTATACTGGGGAATGAGTGGGAGGTCCCAGGTATTTATGGACCGGGAGGGTCTTACTTTTTTTATTGACATCTCTGCAAGATCGCCATCTACAGGTCAGTATACCCACATGTAATGAATGTCTTGAAGCAGGGAGTGTGACATACTTATAATACCCATTTTACAGGTGAGTAATCACAAAATGGTATTTTTAGGGAGCAGACTCTTTGGAGAAAAGCTGAACGGTATGGTCAAGGATGGCAAGCTTCCTCAGAGAAAGAGGTCAGCTCAGCCTTTTCAGAGGCCTTCATCATATCGGCCCTTTCGGAGTGACAGAGGTGTCTTCCGTCCTTGCTCCCATAGAGATTTTTGGGGCAGAGGCAGAGCGCGTAATAGGGCAGGAGGGGCCTGGAGAAGTAGTCCCAAACCTCCAGCCAAGCCCACTCCAGCATGAGGGGGTGCCCTCACCTGAGCGGGTGGGAGGACGGCTCTTGCATTTTGCTCATATCTGGAGGTGCCACATGGCGGATCTTTGGATCCAAGAGGTGGTGTCATCAGGCTACAAGATTGAGTTTGCGGCCAGACTGCCCGCAAGGTTCCTTTGCTCAAGGGCATCCCGGAACCAGTCAAAGATAGATGCCCTGAGATCCGCAGTTCAGCATCTCCTTCAAAAGGGAGTTATTTGTCGGGTACTCTTTTGGGAGGAAGGTCAGGGGTTTTACTCCAACCTGTTCACAATTCCCAAGAGGGATGGGTCGATTCGTCCCATTTTAGACTTAAAGGATCTCAACAGGTATATCCGCGTGAAACATTTCCGCATGGAGACGCTAAGGTCAGCGGTAAGAGTAGTTCGGCCCGGGGATCTTATGACTTTTATAGACATAAGGGACGCGTATTTGCATGTGCCGATTTTTCCAGGGCATCAGAAGTTCCTGAGGTTTGCCCTGGAAGATCAGCACTTCCAGTTTGTGGCGCTTCCATTCGGGATATCCTCGGCTCCAAGAGTGTTCACCAAAGTTTTGCCGAGTCTCATGCCCATTTTCAGGAGCCAGGGGATATGCATCATCCCATATTTGGACGATCTTTTAATTTTAGCCGGGTCTCTTCAGCAGATCATGAAAAACACACAGCCGGTCCTATCAACTCTGGAACAGTTCAGCTGGGTGATCAATTACCCGAAGTCCCATATCACTCCGGCACCAGTAAGGAATTTCTTAGGAATGATTCTGGACACAGTTCAAGTCAAAGTGTTTTTTACCAGAGCAGAAGGCTCAGCTAATGCGGAATCAAGTAGAGTTTTTACTGGCTTGTCAGCAGCCGACCATTCGGCTAGGGATGAAGCTAGTAGGCCTTATGGTAGCCTGTTTCGAGGCCGTACCTTTTGCCCAGTTTCACATGAGGCCTCTTCAGTGGAATCTGTTGGCAAGCTGGGATCGAGCCCTGCAGTCGCTGGATCAAGTCTTTGTGCTAACATCCTCAGCCAGGCAATCTCTTCTGTGGTGGATGGACCCTCTTCATCTGTCTGTAGGCAGGTCCTTTCTGACACCACAGTGGCAGATCGTTGCCACGGATGCCAGTCTTACAGGCTGGGGGCAAACACAGAAGATCCAGGGGCAGTGGGGGCCGAGGGGAGAATCAGCTTCCCATAAATATATTGGAATTAAGATCAATCTGGCTAGTGCTTTAGTATCTGACCCCCAGTTTAAAGGGGCAGGCAGTCCAGGTCCAGTCGGACAATCGGACGGCAGTAGCCTATATCAATCATCAGGGGGGTACTCTGAGCAAGAGTGCTCTATAGGAAGTAAGCCGGATTCTGACTTGGGCAGAGGAGAATGTTCCCTGCATCTCGGCAGTTTACATCCCGGGGGTAGAAAACCAGGAGGCCGACGCTCTGAGCGGAAAGGTTCTGCATCGGGGAGAGTGGTCCCTCAGTCGGAAGGTCTTTCAAGCCCTTTGTCTTCGCTGGGGGTGTCTGGAAGTTGATCTCTTTGCATCCAGACACAATCACAAACGGATTAAATTCATGTCCCTGTCAAGGGACCCTCTGGCCATAGCAAAGCATGCCCTGTCAGTCTCCTGGGCAAGGTTCAAGCTTCTGTACGTTTTTCTCCTGCTTCCGCTCCTGAGCCGTGTACTAGGAAAGATAGCTCAGGAGGGGGTACCAACCATTCTAGTAGCTCCTCATTGTCCAGGGAGAAGTTGGTTTTTAGACATACCAAGGTTGTCGGTGGACCATTGGCGCCTACCAGTCGAGCCAGATCTTCTCACACAGGGGGCACTTCGGCACCCGAATTTACAGATGCTGGCTTTGAAGGCCTGGCTATTGAGACCTCGATCTTAGCAGAGAAGGGGTTATCGGCTAAGGTTATTCATACCATCGTTCAGGCACTGAAGAAGTCGTCTTCCATAATTTATTACAGGGTCTGGCGATCATTCATATCTTGGTGTGAGGCTAGGAATTTTTCATGCAGAAGGTATTCGATTTCTAGAATTCTAGAATTTCTACAAGATGGCTTAGATATGGGCCTACAGTTAAGCACCCTAAATGGGCATGTGTCTTATCTATTTTTTTACCACAAGTCTATCGCTAGTAATCGGCTCATTAAGACTTTTTTCAAGGTGTCACTCATGTCCGACCACCGCGCAAGTCCATTTTACCGGTGTGGGACTTGAATCTGGTGTTGATGGCTCTATAGGGGGCTCCCTTTGAACCCATGAGTGACGCTCCATTGAGCATTTTGACGCTTAAGGTGATATTTTTGGTGGCAATCACCTCTGTGCGGCGTGTTTCTGAGTTATCCGCCTTATGTATGAAGTCTCCTTACTTTGAGTTACATAGAGACAAGGTAGTTTTTCGTTTTAAGCCTGATTTTTTACCTAAGGTCATCTCTCCTTTTCACCTTAATGAAGAGGTAATTCTACCTTCTTTATGCCCGGTTCCGGCTAATGCTAAGGAGAGGGCACTTCATTCTTTAGATGTAGTCAGGGCCATAAGATATTGTTTGGCAGCTACAGATTCCTTCCGCAAGACGGATTTTCTTTTTGTTTTATTAGAAGGGGCCGAGAAAGGGGCTTCCGCCAGCTAAAGCCACTGTCAGTAAGTGGATTAGGCAGGCAGTAGGAAGAGCCTATTCGGCCAAGGGGTAGGAACCCCCTTTTCGGGTCACGGCCCATTCCACTAGGGCCATTGGTGCTTCTTGGGCTTTTCAGCATCAGGCTTCGGTGGAACAGGTTTGCAAAGCTGCCACCTAATCTTCAGTTCATACATTCACCAAGTTTTACAAGGTAGATGTTAGAGCCTCAGCTGATGCTGTTGTTGGTCGGAAGATTCTTCAGGGGGTAGTGAGATGAACTACCTGCTGTTCTGCACTGGGGATCCCGCCCATAGATTGCACTGCTTTTGGATATCCCAAGTGTAAGGAGTGTCTGAAATGGTTTCGAAGAAAAAACACAATTCTGTGAAGTACTCACCTGTAGAATTGTTTTTTCTGGGAATCCATTCCAGGCACTCAGGCCCACCCATTTTGGGTCATGATCTATCATTTGATGCTTTTTTTGATGGTGTTTAGTCCATTTATTTCTTTCATTAGCCTTTAAAAAAATGAAAAGAAAAAAGAAGAAAAAGTATAAGAGAAAGTGAAAAGAACAAAATTTGATTTCTGAGAGTTCGGTGTGAAGTAACATGGACTCCTATGTAGGGCCTCCCGGCCTGCCTCTGATTTACATTTTTTACTGCTTTTTAAGTAAACTGATCTTAGTTAGGAGGCAGCTGCTACTTATGGGCTGGGATGGGCCACACCTGTTTTCTTTCTTGCAGTCACGTGATCAGCAAGGAGGTAATCCCAAGTGTAAGGAGTGCCTGGAATGGATTCCCAGAAAAAACAATTCTACAGGTGAGTACTTCACAGAATTGTGTTTTTTTTTAATTTTTTAGGGAAAGGGCAGGTAATATATATGTATATATGGTGGTTCACCCCCTTAGGTCTCAGAGTCATCTCTTGTGACTGACAAGAACTGTTATATACTTGGTCTCAGATCCCCAGGGAGGTAGACTAGTAATATTTCACCATGACGGAAGCATCTGAGGTAAACAGATCTGATCCTTAGCAGATTCCCCCAAGTCCAGTTTGCATGCAGGAGGCACTGGACGAGAATAGCACGGTGTGCAGGGGGTCTCTCCCCAAAAGGGTTCTGACCCCTGTCGCTGGTGCCCCCTGAGCCTTAAAATCCCCTTGGCAGCCTTCAACCGGACCTAAACCTTTAGTGAGTTGTACCGGCTACTAAGAAGGTTTTAAAAAAGAAAAAAAATTAGTTTACTCTGAGTTTTTGAAGAGCATATTGTGGCTGCCATAGTCTCCCTCTGAGTCCTGAAACTCTGTTGGTAGCCCTCAAGTGGTCCTAAACATTTAGAGGGTCATTTAAGAAGTATAGGCTACTAAAAAAGGTTTAAAAAAAAACAGTTGAAGAGGATATATGTGGCTGCCATAGTCTCACAGAAAGTTACCCGTTGAGGAAGATTCATCCAGTAGGGACTCGGAGTCCTCTGTACAAGGGGGCGCTCAGTTAAGGAGAAGATGGATGGTTTAATTTCCTCCATTCTGGTGGTTGTTGCGGTGCATACGCATTCCTCTAATCTGATCAATAGGGAATGGCAGAAGCCAGATAGTCTTCCCCCCCATTCCTGAAATACTAGATACTATGTATCCCTTTCCTCCAGATCAGATTGAATTATGGTCTCATCTTCCTGTGGTGGACACTCTGGTGCCAGGTCTTTTTAAGACTTTGGTTATGCCATCCTCTGATACTGCTTCTCCAAAGGGTCCACCGGATAAGCGAATGGATCAGGTGGCACGTCATGCTTATTCTATTATGGGGTCGACCTTGCGCCCGGCCTGTGCTATATCCTATAGCATCTTTGGCGAGCAGGAGGTTGTTAAAACAACTGGACTCTAAGACTTGTTCGAGTCATTCACGGAAGTCATGCTCCCAGTTGATCAAAATCAGTTTAGATATAACAGGTATGTGATCTTGGCTATGGAGGATTTGATGAGGTTAAGTGCCAGAGGCCTAGCTCTGGTGGTAGCCTTAAGGTGTACTTTATGGCTTAAGCAATGGCCAGCTGACACAGCCTCTAAAAAGTATCTGAGGGGACTCCCCTTTAAGTGGGGCGTCTGTTTGGGGAGTGCTTGGTTGACATGGTAAATAGTTGCTATAAATAATGATCAGCCTGAAAATAAAAATAAAAAAATAACAGAGAGAGGTGTCTTGTATTTTGTCTACAGCCTTTTGTCTCCAACAAGAGATATACGTATGCCTCCAGGTGGCTGGTTCTACTGCTTTTCATTTAAATTGGATTGGGGGGAGTCAGCCAGAAGGATATAGGCCCAGGAGGAGGAGCCACGCCTTTGTTCTTGCAGTCCATGCCCATTTTGGCCGAGATATTAACCCAATCGAGACTGAATTACTCTGATGTCCTGAAGTAATAATGAAAAATAAATCAATTCTACAGGTGAGTACTCACAGAATTATCTTTTTGTTGTTGGCCTATTCTCATTTTCCTTTTTACACATATTTTTCTTGAAACATCAATAACACTTCTCGAATAAGTCCTGTTTTTAAATCTTTATTTTTCAGGTTAAATTTTTTAAATTTTACAATCAGACCCCATAACCCTCTGAAAAGTAGCCATTTAGGGCCCGAAGAAAGAGGTCTGCAAGGCCAAGTGATGTCCTTAGTTTTATTTATTATTTGGCCAAAATTATATGCCAGTGTATTTGTATTTTTGTCCAAACAAAGTAAATGTCATTGATTTATTGCGGCACTTATTATCAGATACTGGTGTAACTGGTGAAAAGGAGGTTGTACTGGCAGTTGTGCCAAACACACTACATTACATCATTATCCACTGCCATTTCCAAGCGCCACAATGATGACATCAGTAGCGCTGCTGCTAATGAAATGTGGTACAGAGGGGACTGTAAAGGCAAGGGATAAAAACTTACATTCACTCATTCCTGTGTGGCTATGTCCATGTCTCCTGATGTTCCTTGCTTTTCCATTTTTTTTCCAAGGATCCAGGTGACCTGAACCAAGCTCCAGATGTGGTTTCATGGCCACTCCCACTGGTGTTCTTCCTCCGGCGCTGCACTCATTGCCGACAGATACGTGCATTCCCCAGCCTGATAGTGTTGCAGTGCAGGTGTGAGCATGACTCATCCGTCTGCAGCTTTTTTTTTCCTCCTCTTCCTGCCTGATGAGCCAGTGTTTACAGAAAACACTTGTAACAGGCCAGGTCTCATCATTCACTGTCTCCCTTCCTGCCTGTCACACAACTGAGCTAGTGAGTCTACAGAGCTCACTCTTAAAGTGGACCAAAACCCGTCTATATGCAAAAATATCCATTTCTAGGTCTTAATGCCAAGAAGGAAGTCTTGACAGGGACTTTGGGCAAATTTGTTTCACAAACTTGGTGGGTTTTGGTCTGCTTTAAAGCTGAAAGGCCTCCTCACCAATTTTATATTGATAGCAGCCATTTTGGAGCTTCTTTTCTCAGCATCTCAGCCATGCTGCTGCCTGAATTCAGCTGACATTACAGACAATGCACAGTAACAAGAAACCCAGCAGCACTTCATGTTTGCAGGCAGCCTGCAGATACATGAGCCGCCATTTTGTTCATAAAAGTTACCACAGAAGGAGTTGGAAACAGGGTAAATTAATTTTTATGTGCAGCAATCTACATTGCCCTGGGTGGGATGAATATGAGCACTGTTGTGTTGATCTGTTTTAAAGCAGACTGTTTCAGCTGTAAAGCTCCTCCTCCTCTATTTATTGCCACACTTAGGCAATGTCTGATAGTCTACCATCTCACACAGAGGGACAGTAAAACAGTGTTCCAAGACAATTTGAAAAGCATAAATATTTATTTTTAGGAGGATGGAGTATCAGTGGGGGCTTTGGACACATGTATTTCACAAGCTCAGTGAGTTTTGTTCTACTTTAAGTCATTGTTGACTGTTGATTCCCTTTAAGCTTTTCCCTCAAGGGAGTGTCTGCATTTCTTTAGGTAGAAGATATTTTAGGAAGTATACAAAAACAGTACTTATATGCTTTTTTAAATGTATATGGTTGATGCTCTGTAATTTACAGCTAAAATGTACATATAATGAAAAGTACTCCTGCAGTTTTACAAAAGATCTTAACATTAACACAATTTCAACTTCTAGATATAAAAATGAGTCTACTGAGCTTGTTAATTGGCTGGGCTCAGCAATAGACAGGCTGGATTTTTGGACTGAACAATCTATTACTGTGCCTCAAGAACTGGAGACAGTCCGGGATCACCTAAACGCTTTCTTGGTAAGTATGGCCATGTGATATTTTACACCTTCACTGTCCGACTGAATAGACTTTAGATGCTATGTACATATCATGATAGTATATTGGTGGGGGGGGGTCATTCATTTAAATATGAAAAGCTTTCTATCTCTTTTGAGAGGGATGGCGGTCAATTAAAAAATGTTTGTATCAGCTGCTCCCTTCTCGTATTTGTCATAGTAAAAAAAGAAAATGTAAAGTAGTAAAGTGGACCAAAGGTAAAAAAAATAAAAGTAGTTTAGTAAATATCTTCCCTAAAAACCCCTCTGCCAAAAACAATTGGGAGGACTTAACTCCTTGCAGATGTTCTGGAATAACAGGCTGATTCCTTGGCTGCAAAACAGCATGGGAGCGGCAATTTTGTCACACACATAAGCATGAGTTGAGTGCTGTGCCAGAAGCAGCTCACTCGCCACAACAATAAATGCCACAGAAACACAGACAGTACATGTATTATATTATATTATGTAAACACACACACACACACGCACTGAATAACCAGCTGATTGTGTGTGTGAAGGAAACCTGCAACAATGTCTCTTTATCACCACACCAGACCACAACCCAAGGTGCTAGACATTCAAGGAAATGGAGGACTATTTAGAAAGGTAATTAGGTGAGTGGAACAGAGTAGCAGAAGTGAGTGCCCAGTGGTCACTATTAAAAATGGCCATCGTAAAGACAACTAAGCAATATGTGAAACAAACTAACAAGAATAAAAGGAAGAAGAAACCACTATGGTTTACTAGGGAAGTCAGCACGATGATAAAAGAAAAGTAATATGCCCAAAAGTAAAAATTAAGTGAAAGTGTAGCTGACAGAGAGGCGTATAAAATTAAACAGAGGAAAGCAAAACTGATTATAAGGGCTCAAAAGGAAAAAATAAACCTGCACAGCGTGAAAGTAACTCTATGTATCAAAACTGGATGCTGGCTGTAGTGGACCCAAACACCCGACAACCGGGCGAAAGTAAATGTATAAAGGAGGGGACTGCCAGCTCAGACCCAAAGGTCCACCTGTTCAGCCGCTCAACAGAACTACCAAACTATTAGTGATTACATATATCAAAAATCTTTATTTAATACTAGCCAGAGCATACCTTAAAAACAATTAAAAACATGTTTGCTGGGGCTGGAGTGTTGCGGACTACTCAAATATACAATAATGATATGAAAACAATTAGATGCTAGATTAAATCTATAATATAACACACAAAATACATATATATGTCTATCTATGCCCAGGAGTTTCGCCTAAGAGCTGTGCCCGTGATATGTGTACAGTGCACAAAGAAGTAAAGGAAAGTGCATGCTACAAAATTATATACAGCAAAGAGGCCAGATAAAAGTCAGTGCAAGGTCATAGCCTATAGGGATTAAAGTGCTGAGTGCAAAAAAGTGCAAGTGCTAAAGAAGAGAGAAACTCCAGGGCATATACAGTATAACCCAGCAATATCCAAGAGCAATCTACATTACCACATGGTCACATAGTCAGGTCCTATTCCACCGCCCAGCGTGCCAACACCACTGACGCGTTGCGTGGCAACTAACTTCTGCCACTTCCTCAGAGAGAGTTGATTATAAGGGCTGCTAAAGGGAAAAAGGAGAAAGAAATGGCCAAATCTGTGAAGGGAGATAAAACCTTTTTCCGATATATTGGCGACAGAAAGAAGATAAAGTGCAGTCTCAATAATTAGAAATAGTGAAAATATTTATATTGACGGAGATTAGGCTGAAGCTGACCATCTGAATAGCTACTTTTGTTCAGTATTTTCAGATAGTGGCTTTCAAGCAGGCATGGCCATAGCATAGCATCCAGTTGGAAGGGTCCAGGTCCAGAGTTTTTGGAGGCTGATGTCTTAGCTGAGCTGGCACATCTAAAGGTAAGTAAGGCAATGGGCCCAGGTGGAATCCACCCCAGAGTTCTAAGGGAACTCAGATTTGTGATTGCAGACTCTCTGACTGATTTACTGAACCATTCCCTTTCAACTACGGTGATGTTCCAGATGATTGGAGAATGGCCAATGTCGTACCAATCCATAAGGGGAGTAGAGAAGAAGCTAGAAATTACAGGCCAGTTAGTTTAACATCTATAGTGGTCAAACTAATGGAAACTCTCATAAACATAACATTTCCGATCTAAAAATTAACAACCTGTTGGACCCAAATCAGCACTGCTTTACTGAATTATCTGAATCTGGATTGTAGCAAAGCCTTTGACACTGTACCACATAAAGAACGCATAGATAAGTTATTGAAGTTAGGGCTCCATCCCTGGATAGTTCAGTGGATTTCCAGCTGGCTGAAAGATTGGTATCAGAGTGAACAAAGGCGAGTTACAAGTGATGTGCCACAAGGTTCTGTCCTGGGCCCCATTCTATTTAATATGTTTGTAAGTGACATAGGAGAAGGCGTGGTATGAAAAGTTTGCCTGTTTGCGGATGATACAAAGGTTAGTAATAGGGTGGATATTCCTGGAGGTATCTGCAACATGGAAAATGATTTAACTTTACTGAATACATGGTCAAAACTGTGGAAACTAAAGTTTAATGTCTCTAAAGGCAAAATCATGCACCTGGGTAGAAAGAATCCCTGCTCTGAGTACCGTATGGGCAGCACTGTGTTAGCCAGGACCTCAGAGGAAAGAGATTTAAGGATACGGATTACTGAAAGCTGCAAGATGAGTGGACAGTGTAGCCAGGCAGTGGGAAAAGCAAGCAGGATGCTCGGCTGCATAGTTCGAGGCATCACCAGTAGGAAGAGGGAGGTTGTGATACCGCTGTATAGAGCCCTGGTGAGGCCACGGCTAGAATACTGTGTGCAGTTCTGGAGACCTTACCTGCATAAAGACATTATTCATATAAAACGGGTCCAAAGGCGGGCAACAAAAATGGTGGAAGGACTTAAAACTGGAAAGACTTTAAGATAACTTAATCTAGGGGCACAGCCTAAAGCTAGTCTGAGGAAAGATCAGGAGCATTGTTAGAAAATATTATTTTACAGAAAGAGTAGTTGATGATTGGAACAGAGGTAGTTGAAAAATCGACAGTCACTGAATTTAAAAATGCCTGGGAAATGCACACATCTATCCTAAGAGCACATACAGTATACACATAAAGGCAGACTAGATTGTTTGTATGGTCTCCTTTTGCCGTCACCTTTCTATGTTTATCACTGTTCACTGAGGATTTACTGCACTCCTATTCAGTCAATGTAAACAATATATATCTTTTAAAGTGTTATGAGTCATCACTAGAAATTAAGGAGGATTGCACTGTTATCTAAGGCAATTTTGACTGTAAAATTGAGTTTTCATAAGCTGGATTGAGCATAGGATCTGCCTGCTATTCCATAACATCCTCATGGAGTTAAGCCCTCTCAGATAGTTTGTCATTGATTGCCAGAGTGGGGCTTTAGGGGTGCATTTTATTGAACTTCTTTTTTACTTTCAGTCTGCTTTAATGTGTAACTTGCTCCTTGGATGTCCTTGACCCACTGACTTTTTTTTTTTTTGCTGTGAAGCATTGTATTACTTGTTAGGTAATTTAAATTGCCACAGTATGGCGTGGTCCTTGCATTTTCAGGGACCCTTCCTTTAATTAGAATAGATTAATCAAACATATACATCTTAATAATATTATACATTATATTAACTTGACCTTCTTTTAACATTGTTCTGGTAGGAATTCTCTAAAGAGGTTGATGCCAAGTCCTCACTGAAATCGTCAGTTCTGATCACTGGAAACCAGCTGCTTCGCCTTAAAAAAGTAGACACAGCAGCACTTCGTTCAGAGCTGGCCCAGATAGATAACCAGTGGACAGAGCTTCTGACTCACATTCCAGTCGTTCAAGAAAAACTACATCAGGTAGGCACTCACCTGTACAACATTGATCGTCAAAGGGGAAAAATACTTTATTAAAAATACTTTCCTGGTTGAAAGGGATACAGTATGTCACAATGCCAAGGAATCTTGACGTCTCTTAGTTTTTGGTTAGTTGCATTCAGCTGTCACTACTATTAGGGGGAACCATGTAAATGAGATATACATTATTACAGAAAATATTGCTCGCAATTGTTTTAATGTATTTATGTTAATGTTTTAGCTGCAGATGGACAAGCTACCATCACGTCATGCCATTACTGAAATTATGACTTGGATTTCTCTGATGGAAAATGTCATAAAGAAAGATGAAGAACATATCAAAAATGTTGTAGGCTGTGAAGCGATTCAGGAATATTTACTCAAATACAAGGTAAAGTTCTGAACCCTTGTCTCACTTTGGACTACGGAGCATACAAATTCAATATGGTTTAAGTAATATGTTTTAAATAGACACCAATTATGGAGATCCCTTCACTCTGTGCCACAAACACCATTCACCCGCAGCTTTTCTGGGTAAAAACCCACTCTTGTTTCCATTATCTGTATTATGTATTGTTTTCCATGTCTCCCGTGTTTAAATGTGAAAGGTCAACCTTTCTGGCTGTGTCTGCACAGGGAGCCCTTTCTGATTCTTTTAGGACATTCTCACCATGTGTTTATACTCTGGAAGGGAAAGTATACCTGATTTTTTTGGAATACAGTCTTTGTTAGGTTCCCTGTAGCCATTGTGAATTTTGCATTCTATTGGAAAAAGAGTAAAGAATGGATACTTTACAGAATCTAAATAAAATATTAATGGTAAAGAATGTAATATATTATGTGTAGAGTTTTTTTTAATATCCTATTACATTTTCTTCAGGGATTAAAGATTGACCTAAACTGTAAGCAGCTGACAGTGGATTTTGTGAATCAGTCGGTGCTCCAGATCAGCGGCCAGGATGTGGAAAGTAAGAGAAGCTACAAAACTAAATTTGCTGAGAAGCTGGGGGACATGAACAGACGCTGGCAAATCCTGCAAGGCTTTATAACCGAAAAGGTAACACATTATTAAAAGCTTTAGGTATATTCTAAGTATGCAGCACGTCCTGCTCCAGATAATGATTCATAACAGATGGGATTACCTCCGCCAGAGGGTGCTGGACTGCAGAGATGGCAAAAAGAGGCCCCTCCCAGTCCCATATATACCCGGGACCTCCCACAAATTTCCCAGTTCCTTCTCTGCAGTCGGCTGCGAAGGTCAGAAGATGGCTTCTGTTCTCGCAGGTGAGCCGGGCTTAGCAGCCCTTGGCCCTGTAGGACTATTTCCACCTTTTCCACCTTTTGCTTATGCCTCCCAGTTTTGGCTGCGCTGGTCGGGTGATGGTAGGCAGCACCTACCACTGGTGCTCTGTTACGGAGCTTGGCTCCGGCCGCAATCCCCCACCAAAGGGTCGGTGGTGCAGGTTATGGTGAACCTGAGTTGGGATGCCCCGTCTGCCTGTTGCCCTCCCATGCCCTGGTTTTGGGGGGGGGGGGGGACCCCTTAAGGGTTATCCACTCTCTCCCCTCTCTCTCCTTGTTCCGTCGGGGGGGGGGGGGGGGGGGTGCATGTTAGTTTATGCCTTTTTTACTGTATTGCACTTCTTCTTTTCAGGGCTCCGCGCCCTGTCTTCATTTTGAATTTGCCGCCGCTGACACGCGCGCCCTGTGGCGTCAGCGGCGGCATCATTATCAAGAATCCCTGCCTTCCTATTGGCTGCTGCTGCAGGCCAATTGCGCGCTCTGCGGAGGGGGTGTGACCTATCGGGGTGCGTTCCACGTCGTCCCCTCATACGGCCCGCCCCTCGAGGTCCCTCCAGCGCCATCTTGCCTTCCTCCTGGAGTGTCTGCTGGCCGCCTAACTCGGACTGTGAGTGCCCTTGCGGGCTTTATTTTTGCTATCCCTTTATCACTGTTGTGTGCTTATGGGTGTTCTTTTATTATGTTTTTCAGATGGGAGAACACTGTATTAAAGATGTTTCTCTCGGTTTTTAGAGGCCTAAATCCTCCCACTTCCCTGCGGACATTTGGGACATCCCGAGTTGCTCTTATGGCGTAATTCCCATTGGCCAATTGTGCCACCTTAATCACCATATGGAGGCTTCACAGGATATTGTGCTCGGGGTCCCGGGAATCCCCAAGGGCTGGGATAAAAGGTACCCCTTTCCCGCTGATGTGGTTAAATGTTGGTCAACCCCTCCAGAAGTGGATGCACCAGTATTGGGGTTGTCCAACACTTCTGTGGTCCATTCCCCTGACTCCACTACTCTTAAGGATAGTGAAGACCGGCGCATTGATCAGCTGGCTTCCCATGCCTTTGCCTGTGTGGGGTCTGCCTTGCGCCCTGTCTGTGCTTCTGCTATTACTGCTGTTGCTATCAGGTCTCTCCTCAAGGGTCTGTTGGAAAGCGCTCCTGATGATACTGCTAGTGCTGAGCTCAGGGCCTTGTCACAGTGTGAAATGTTCATTGCATATGTCCTCTCTGCTTTAGATGACACCATTAGGATGTGTAGTAGAACCTCTGCATTGGTGGTTGCTATACGCCGCTCTGTTTGGCTGCGCCAGTGGGCAGCTGATAACGCTGCTAAGAAGGCCCTCACAGGACTCCCCTTTAAGGGGCTGCGCTTATTTGGTGATTGCTTGGACCTGTTTGCCAACGTAAGAAGCAGTTGCGGCCCGTTCGGGGGCCTTTGTTCCCTCCTACCGAGGGTCCAGGCCCGGGAGAGGGGTCTCCTTTGCTGGCTCTAGGGGAGACTTCTGGGGCAGGGGCAGAGGTCGTGCCCGCTCCGGATCTTCCTGGGGGTCCAAGCCCAAATCTGTTGCCAAGCCTCCTCAGCTATGAAGGGGCGCCCTCACCTATCCGGGTGGGGGGACAGCTGCAGGTCTTCGCTCGTGTCTGGAGACAACAGATCTCAGACAGGTGGATTCTGGAGGTTGTGTCCTCCAGCTACAAGCTAGAGTTCGCTGCATGGCCGCCTCCAAGATTTCTCTATTCTCGGATTCCTCTAGACCCCTTGGCAGCTCATGGACTTTTTCTGGCGGTGCAAAATCTACTGGGCTTGGGGGTCATCTGTCAGGTCCCTCCTGTGGAAAGAGGTCGGGGTTTTTATTCCAATCTGTTCACAGTTCCCAAGAGGGATGGGTCAGTCAGACCCATTCTGGACTTAAAACTGCTCAACAAGTCCATCAGGACCAGGCACTTTCGCGTGGAGACCCTGCGCTCCGCGATCAGTTTGTTGCGCCCGGGAGACTTCATGACCTCCATAGACATCAAGGATGCTTACCTTCATGTTCCAGTCTTCTCAGGGCATCAGAGATTCCTCAGGTTCGCCCTGGCGGACCAGCACTACCAATTTGTGGCACTGCCCTTCGGTCTCACTTCAGCCCCCAGGGTCTTCACCAAGGTGCTGGCGGGTGTCATGGCTCTCCTCAGGGCATTCGCATTCTTCCCTATCTGGACGACCTTCTCATCACTTCTCAGTCCTTCCAGCAGGCGGTATTGGATACCCAGTGGGTGGTGACTGTTCTGGAGTCATTCGGCTGGGTGATCAATCACCCCAAATCTTCCCTATCCCCATCTCGGGTGACTTCCTTCCTGGGCATGAATCTGGATACTGTTCAGGCCAGGATCTTTCTTCCTCAGCAGAAGGTGGACTCTCTGCACTCCCTGTGTCATGCCCTCATCCCTCCATCCGGCAGGGGATGCAGCTAGTGGGGCAGATGGTGTCCTGCTTCAAGGCAGTTCCATATGCACAGTTTCACATGAGACCTCTTCAACTCCATCTCCTATCAGTCTGGGACAAGTGTCCCCTGTCTCGGGATCAGGCCTGCGTTCTGTCCCCTCTGGTCCGGTCTTGTGGTGGCTGGACTCGAGGAACCTGTTGGGGGGCAGATCCTTTCTGGCCCCCTGTTGGGAGACAGTCACCACGGATGCCAGTCTGTCAGGTTGGGGGGGGCTTCTGGAGAACCCTACAATTCCATGGGCAATTCCATGGGCTGTGGGGCCCTCAGGAGGCTCATGCCCCCATCAACGTCCTGGAACTGAGGGCGGTTCGGTTAGTACTGGCCCAGTTGACTCCTCACCTTCAGGGCCGGCCGGTCCAAGTTCGCTCAGACAACCAGACGGCGGTTGCCTACATCAACCATCAGGGAGGGACTCGGAGCAAGAGTGCCCTCAAGAAGGTGTCCATGATTCTGTCCTGGGTGGAGGACAATGTTCCTTGCATCTCAGCAGTGTACATTCCGGGGGTGGAGAATTTGGAGGCGGACTCCCTGAGCAGGGGGACCTCTCGCCTGGGGGAATGGTCTCTCAGCAGCGAGTTCTTCCTGTTCTTATTTCACTGTTGGGGGGTACCGGATGTGGATTTGTTTGCGTCCCGCCACTCTGTCCCAGGATCCCCTGGCCCTTGCGGTGGATGCTCTGACTCTATCCAGGCAGGGGTTCCGTCTCCTGTATCTTTTTCCTCCATTCCCCTTGCTGGGCAGGGTTCTGCGCAAGCTGGCTCAGGAAAGGGTGCCAGCAATCCTGGTGGCCCCCCGGTGACCAAGGCAGGTGTGGTTCGCAGATATCGTTCAGCTGGCAGTAGATCAGTACGCTCTGCCCCTGGTCCCGGACCTTCTCACTCAAGGGCAGCTTTGCCATCCCAGTTTACAAACGCTGGCTTTGACGGCCTGGCTGCTGAAACCTCCATCTTAAGGGATGAGGGGCTTTCTGAGTCTGTGGTTAACACTCTAATCAGGGCTAGGAAGAAATCCTATTCTGCCATCTACTATAGGGTCTGGCAGGCCTACATTGACTGGTGTGAGTCTAGGGACCTTCCTTGTCGGGTGTTTTCCATTCCTAGGATTCTGGAGTTCCTCCAGCATGATTTGGATTGGGTCTTCAGCTCAGCACGCTCAAGGGTCGCGTTTCTGCCTTGGCTGTTTTCTTCCAGAGATCTTTCGCTCATCATCCTCTGGTCAAGACTTTCTTCCAGGGGGTTGCTCATGTGTGTCCCCCTCACAAACCTCTGTTGCCAGTTTGGGACTTGAATTTGGTTTTGTCTGCCCTTCAGGGCCCTCCTTTTGAGCCTGTGCATGAGGCTGCTCTGTCTATTCTTACTCTTAACCCTTTTGTTGCCAAGCACGTAACACCTACGTGCTGGCTTGGCTGGGCCTTAAGTGCCAAGCACGTAGGTGTTACGTGCTTGACTTTCCTCGCTTGTAGTTTAAAAAGTAAAAACAACAAATACTCACCTGACCCCTTGTTGGATCCGGCCGGGTCTCCTCTTTAATTTGGTGCCATCCGATCCCCCGTGGGGGGTCGGATGGCTCCAGGAGAGCCCCCGGAATAGGCCGCCCCCCCCCCGCTTCTGCAGCAGCAGCTTTTAACTGTAAAAAAAAAAAAAAATAAAAATGACATTCACTTACCTGTGTGTGCGCTGGCTCCCGCTGTCCCTCCTCTTCACCTGGGGGGCCTCCGATCCCCCCCCAGGACTTACCGATCTTCAGGAGAGAGCCTGGGAGGCTCTCTCCTCTCTTCTGCACGATGGCGGCCGCCATCATGCCTCTAAGCCCCGCCCCCTTGAAGTCATCCCGGCCCCGATCTCAGGCTTCAGCCTTCTCAGCTTCTCAGATGCCGGTGATCGGCGCTGGGGAAGGAGGTGACAGGAGATCCTCTGATCTCCTGCCTTCTCCTTCTCTGGATGCCGATCACCGGCATCTGTCAGCTGAGCGGCGAGGGACAAGAGCTTGCAATCGAAGGTAAGTACAGTAAAAAAAAATTTTTTTTTTTTCTAATAAAATACTTTTTATTATTGTGTGGTGTTTTTTTTTCACATTAACCCTTTGTGAGCTGGTAAGGGGTCCATGAGACCCCTTATACCAGTTCACAAGGCTGGGGGGGTGGCAAG
Organism: Gastrophryne carolinensis; assembly: GCA_027917425.1. Taxonomy (NCBI): domain Eukaryota; kingdom Metazoa; phylum Chordata; class Amphibia; order Anura; family Microhylidae; genus Gastrophryne; species Gastrophryne carolinensis. The sequence continues at coordinate 344,209,805 of CM051237.1, read as the reverse complement.
TCACCTGCCCTAGCGGGTGGCTTGCCATTAACCCCCGCACCCCCATTACCTGCCTCCCCAAAGGCCAGGGGGGGGGCAGAAGAGCCCGGGCCCACATAGGCTATGTGGGCTCGTAGGCTGCAGGGTGGGGGGGCCACCAAAGCTGGCCCCCCCACTCTGTGCCTACAAGCCCCCATAGCTGGTCCCGGGCTGGTTACTTTGGGTAAGGGGGACCCCACGTCATTTTTTTTTTTGGATTTTGAAGGGTTTTTAACCCTTCAAAATCCAAAAAAAAATGGGGTCCCCCTCCCCGGGAAGGGGGACCCTATGTCATTTTTTTTTTTAATTAACCATTTGTCATCCAGCAGCTATAAAAGGCTTCTGGGCAGGAAAGGGTGTCTACCTATACATATGTGGTATCGCTGTAACCGGGAGAAATTGGGGTTTCTCACGCAATAAGATTTTATTGACAAACTTACATTTTTTATTACAAAAAAACTCTACAAATTGTAAAAAAATGTTTTTTTTTTGTTTTTTTTCACACATTTCACCCAAAAAAATTGAGAATACACCTAAAAAATACAAACAAGACATTTCATGTTAAAGCCCAGACTCTGTTGAAAAAAACAATATATAATTTTCCTGGGAAATCCCTGGAAATCCCTTCAAAAATGACAGTTGAATATGTGTAGCGCAAAATGGTGAAACATCGTCTGGCAACAGGGAGTGGCAAATGCTGCAGGTAGGCTGGCAGCGAAAGGGTTAAAGTTGCCTTTCTGGTGTCCATCACCTCGGTCAGGCGTATTTCGGAGTTGGCGGCCATTTTTATTCAGGCCCCCTACTTTGAGAGACACCAGGACAAGGTGGTTTTCAGATTTAAACCTGATTTCTTGCCTAAGGTTGTCTCTGCCTTCCATCTCAATCAGGACATTGTGCTTCCTTCCTTGTGCCCTAATCCTGGTAATTCCAAGGAGAGGGCCTTGCATTCCCTGGATGTGGTCAGGAATTTGAAGTTCTACTTGGTGGCTACTGCACCTTTTAGAAAGACTGATGCCTTGTTTGTGGTCCCTTCGGGTCCCAAGAAGGGTCTGGCCCCTGCTACGTCTAGTATTAGCAAATGGATTCGTCAGGCTATTTTTAGGGCCTATTCTGCTAGGGGAAAGGATCCTCCTTTCCGTGTTACTGCTCATTCTACACGTGCTGTTGGGGCCTCCTGGGCCTTCCAGCACCAGGCTTCTGTTGAACAAGTTTGTAAGGCTGCTACTTGGTCTTCTGTTCATACCTTTTCCAAGTTTTACAAGGTGGATGTTCGGGCCTCAGCGGATGCTGTTTTTGGCCGCAAGGTTCTGCAGGCGGCAGTGGTGTGAACTGCGTGTTGTTGCTTTTGGGATCCCACCCTGTTTAAGGACACTGCTATTGGATGTCCCATCTGTTATGAATCATTATCTGGAGCAGGACGTGCTGCATACTTAGAATAATACAATTCTGTGATTACTCACCTTGTAGAATTGGTAAATAAGTATGCAGCACGCCCTGCTCCACCCCGCCATGTTGCATTATCTTGGATCCTCTGTATGGTGGTTTTTAGCCTTGTTAAATTGTTACTGATTATTTGCTCCTCCTGGTTCTCCTTACTGCTTTTCAAAACTGGGGAATTTGTGGGAGGTCCCGGGTATATATGGGACCGGGAGGGGCCTCTTTTTGCCATCTCTGCAGTCCAGCGCCCTCTGGCGGGGGTAATCCCATCTGTTATGATTCATTATCTGGAGCAGGACGTGCTGCATACTTATAATACTAATTCTACAAGGTGAGTAATCACAGAATTGTATTTTTACAGTCCAGTACTTAAAAGGGACCAACACCCTGCAGGATCGATCCAATCCCTCCCCGTGGGGCATACAACATCGGGATGACCCGCTGTGTGAAACCCCCCAGGACGCCCGCAAACCTTACCTGGATCCTGATCCAACGGCGCATGCGTGGGCCACATCCCTGTTAGAGGGAAGTGCGAGATGCGGCTGCCAGCGTGCTCAGAGCCGCTAAGCTATGAAGGTGCTTAGATGCGCATAGCTCAGCGGCTCCGAGCGCGCTGATTGGACGAGCGGTCGTGCATGCGCCGTAGGAGCGGGGTGAGGTGAGTTTTATTTGGAGATCTGGGGGGTTTCACATGGCAGGGCCCCCCCGATTGGGGTGCCCCGGGGAAGTGGACCAATACCCAGGATAGGGTATAGGACCCGCGACCGGCTGCATCCCCGTTACCCCTGCAACTGTGCTCGCTCCTGCGCCCAGCTATTTAGTTTAGTCTGGGGTTACGTGCACTCCACAGGGAGTCTGGGGATGCGCCTTCCCCGCTCCCTATACCGCCTTCCATTTCAAAACAATAACTTGATGCCATGCCTTTGGATACACGGCATAAAGCACTGCTTGGATGAGAACCCGCACATGCCCCATAGGAAACCTGTAAAAGTGAGTTGAGTGGGTGACCTGCTGCATTTCAGGCAGAGGGGTATCCCAAATTGGTTTTCCCCAGGCCAATCACCATGATAGTCAAGCCTGGTAATTGGTCCACTTTAATGATGAGGCCTGCATTGGTTAGGGCATTGTCAAGGCAAAGCAGAGAGTGGGGGCAGATCTTCAATTTGCAAAAAATGACTGCTTATTTTATTAAAGTCGCATCGCACAAGGTTAGATATACTTTCAGGTTTTATTTTAGATCTCTTTAGGTCAATGTATTTAGATTGTAAAAGATGCATCATCTTAGTTACAAATCCTAAACTGTGTTTTTCCTTTCAGATCCAATTGTTGGAGGGGATGTTGGAATCATGGACAGAGTACAAAAACAATGTGCAGAGTCTAAAATGTTGGTTTGAGAATCAAGACAGAAAGCTTCAAAAACTGCAAAGCTTTGGAGATCAATCCTCCATTCAAAACAGCTTGAAGGATTGCCTGGTAATGCACATTTTATCCTGGTTTTTAAGGGTTGTTCACAAAAACTCAGTAAAACCGCTCTACTAGTGTGACCACCAATTGTGTTAGGCAGACATGCTGATCCTGAAGACCCTGAGTGGCTGTGGGGATAGTAGTAAGTTACATAAAACCTGTAAGTATATAAGGATTGAGTGGTAGCAGTAGACCTATATAGATGGAGACGTTGCTGTCTGCTTTACCTCTGGCACAATAGGTTAATTTAAAGGAAAACTCCCTTTTTGTCAGGTTTTTGGTGTTATGCCTTATTGTTTTCCTCTTTTGGAATGTAAAATAAACAATTGCATTAGGATTGTGACCCCTTTGCTGTGATTTGCTTATCTCCATGCAGTTTTCATGATTCTCATATTCCTGGGGCTTTGTTTTCCTACAGTGGGAGAGATTTTCATGGCCTTGAGTAAAAACAATGGACTATAAGTCCCACAATTCTTCCAATGTAACAGGTGAACTCTTTAGCAGCTTTGGCTAAGTCTAAGCAGCGTAATGACCTATCCAGCTATGATCCCTGCCATTAACCCATTTTTCTACTGGAATCCAAGACTGTGATCCTTTCGAACTAAAGAAGTTGAATTTCAGCAGAATATGTAAAACCTGTCACCCATACCTTAGCCAATCAGATGATTAGCTAGAGCGAGGAAGTCTATGATTTGTACTCAAAATTACCACTTCGGTGTACATAACTATGGTAAATACATTGATGCTATGGAAAACAGGTTTATTTTATAACACAGAATTGCAAACAAACAGAAAATATTTTGGCACACCATAATTGAAACTTAAAAATGCCACCGAGAGTGGAATTACCCTTTAAGCACAGTGAGGAAAAAAGGCATTTCTTTATTATTATTTTTTTTTTGCAGAAATTCAATTTTCTCTCTCTTAATTTTTTTGTGTAGATTTTTTTTCTTCAAATAATTGCGGAAAAAGTAAAACATGTTTTTATGGGAAGGAATTTTTCACTTTTACCTTTTATTAAGAGCATGAGTAAAAAGTCTCCTTTACCAACTGGCATGCGTTTTCCATTAAAATAATTGTGCCACAAATATTCTAGCATTTTTTTTTTAATTAACTGACATGCAGTTATTTTTTTTAAAAATGTGTTTTTTAAAGCCCTGACAGTTTAGTAGCACCTATGCCCTTGGGACCCATACCCATTTCTGAATGTCTCGCATGGGTATGCACAGCTCAAGGGGAGTGGCCAGCAGCTTGCGCTTTATTCAGCTTCTGACTTCAGAGTGGCTTTAAAGGAGCACTATCGCGAAAAAATGGGCAAATAAAAAATACATATAAATATGCTGGATGGTGGGTGGAGGGCATCAAGAAATATCCAGCCAGGCTTGTTTCTTTTATTTTAATGAATGGAAGTAGAAATCAGGGATGACAGAGCCTCATAGACTAAACCTGTTACCCCTGGATTTTTCTCCTACCAGTAAAAGAAAACCACAAGCTTGGTGGGAGGTTTATTCAGACTGGGTTAATAAGTGACCTGTCTTCTCATTACATGATGTGTGATGATTTTTAACATTACACAATTTTGCGATAGTGCTAGGAAAACTGAATGGAGCATGAGCCACTGATTGGAGGAAAATTTGTGCATGTGCTGTGAGGGTTTCAAACAGCGGGCCATCCCAAATCAGGATACCTTGCTACAAAGGACAATCACCAGGTTTAATCACCTGAAAACCCTGGTGATTCCTTTTTGCTTTTTGAGACTGATTTATTTAAAGTTGGTATAGACATTTTTTTCTTATCAGTGAAGTTGTAGGCATTTTTGTTTAGGTTGCTTGTTACCCCCCCCCCCCCCCCCCATCCCAGCTGCCTCAGACCACTATAGTCCAGGGTGCTGAAGCCAGGCGGTTTAACCGCTGTCCACTTCAGTGCTCCACAGACATTGTGGTTGTATAGGACCCAAAAATTCCTGATGGCAGCCCTGGTTGTCATATGCACTAACAATACGGAAATCACATTTATGAATGGTTAGGCATGGACAGTTTGCACGAGAGTTTGCAGTTTCTAGAATACTAGAATTCTAGAATACATTTCAAGTAGCAGGTAGTCAGATGGGCCCTGAAAATGAGAGAGGATAGTCCTAGTTCAGTTATTGTAGGGAAGTAAGTTGGAGAGTAAGGCAGGGGGGTGTTTGTAAGGGTGAGGGATTCGGAGGGGCAAAAGTGCGGGTAAATGTTAACAGTATATAGTCAGAGAGGGGTAGTAGAGAGGAGGAGGAGAGGTCATAGGTTAGTGAGTAGAAGGTCAAGGCAGACCATTGTTTTAGTTCAAAAGAGAAGGTTAGTGAGAGTAATCTGGTGGCAGCAGGGTTCTTAGTGTTGACAGGTATGTTGAAGTCACCCATGTTAATTGTGATATCTGTGGAAAGAAAGTAAAGGAGCTAGTTAGAAAAGTGGTCAAGGAAGAGGGAAGTAGTTCCAAGAGCTTACAATGGGAATATAAACAGACACAATGAACTTCAAGGAAGGAGCAGCGTTCAGATAAAAGGATGCCCCCCGTTTACTGGGCCTAGGAGTGTGGTTGAATCCCTCATGTGAAAGGGCAAAAGGTGAGGCTGTGAAGAAAAAGACATGCTGGAGAGATGTGTGGGTTAGGGATATGTCACTAGCAGTAAGTAAGAGTCAATGGGTATAGAAGAGATGGCTGTGGGTTTTGAAGGTGGCATAGTGTCTCTTGTGCGTGGATATAGAGGGGGTGAGTCGTTTTGCCAATATAAAAACATTAAAATACTAACAGGAAGCAATTTGATGTTGAATGACACGCCATATGCTAATTCATTGAGGTACAAGGTAACCTGCCACATAATGGCAGTTATTATAACTGATAATGCTGATCCCCGATGCTAAGCTGTGTTAAACTATTGATATAATCGCTGGAAAGAACCAGGGAGCAATATGGTTGACCATTTGAACAGAAGACTGCACCCCGTTTGTGAATATTCGGCAAAGGCTTTAGTAAAAAAAAGAAACACTGGCGATTTTGGGACATGGGGCTGGGGATATAAGGTGAAGACATGAACTTCTTTTCGCTTGGGGCTGGGTATATAAGGTGATGACGTTAACTTCTTTTCTGGACAAAGGATCACTTTAACTAAAATTGTTACTTTGTTCTAGGAGCTGGAAGAATTAATCAAGACTAAGGAAAAAGATGTGGAGAAGATAGGAAAGCATGGACTTTCACTGATTCAGTATAAAAAAGAAGAAGTTACAGCAGTCATCGTGGATGCTCTTGGCGAACTTCAACAGTTGTGGACTAACTTGAAGAGCAGGGTATATGCCTCCATTAAACTAATAATTATATATGGTAGTATTTAATGGAGCTCAATTGACCTTCCACCCCCTCTTCTCTTTACTTTTACACCAGACAGAAATCAATCTTTATCCAAATACATTGCAGTCCGTTCCTATTTGAGATGCCCCTCTGTGAAAACCCTGGGACTTCTACAACACTTTTGCAGCGCACAGTGGCATTCCCAGCTCCCTCTTAACCATTCAGATAGGCTAGGGGTGGGATCATGCCTCAGGCTAAAGAAAGCCTGGGAATGTGGCCTCAATTAGTGATCTCAACATTTTCAGGTGGGTGTGGCTGGGGTGTTCTCTTTTCTCTTTCACTCAGTCACACAGTAAAGCATTAGGGAAATATTCTTCTGTAACAAGAAGAGGCCAGACTGTGCAACTCAAATCAGTTTCTCCAGCAGGAGGATAGTGGAAAATTGAAGAAAAAAAAGCAATATCTTTTATAGGCTAAATAAATATATATATATTTCTTGCAAATATATTTTTATTCATTTTTAATTGAAACAGAAAAACTAGGGAAAGTACAATGTACTACAGTCTGGATCAGCTACAGTAGAACATATTATTAGCGAAGTGACTATATACTTGGCCCACCCAGTGCCTACACACTGGGCTATTTCCATAGCAGTTAAAATCTGTCACCTGAAAAGTCGAAATAACGAACACTCAGCATTATAATTCAGTATTCCAGTCATCTCTATACTGACTTATTAATATGGCACTCCACTGCAAGGCGTGCATCACCCACCTTATAACCCCTTCCTTGTGTAGGGGGGAAAGAGGAGGAAAGGAAAACAGGTCACTCCGGACCACAGGGCTCCAACCTCGAACCTGGGTGCAAACTGATGCATCGTGTAGTGTGCGCCTAATCCAAAGGCCCATCTCTGGTGTAAGCAAGTCCCTTACGCCACCCGTTCCGTCCCCTTCTGTCTTTCTAATCTCTGCCCCGCGTTCCATCCCCACCAAATCAGCTGCCCAGGCTAAGTATATTTTAAGTTGAGCTTTCAGGAATACCTAGTTATCTTCGCCAGACGCGATGTCAGGAAAAAACAGGTCTGTCTCCAGGTTTATGTGGGCCTCTGGAGTATCAGCTGGCCCCTTGCGGTGTTGTAGGACACGGCATTCATGGCGGTGAGGTGAATATTGTCAAGAAATTAAAAAATAATAGAAGAAATCACAGAACTAAAATATATAAGCAATATGGAATGACTGAAATAAAGAGTGATAGAATAAAATAAACAAAGAATAGATGGGAATTAATAAAGACTTATAAAAAAAAGGAAAAAAGCAAAAAGAATGACAGAAACAAAAAAAGAATAAAAGGAATGACAGAAAATAGGTAGGATGAAATTATAGAGAAGGAATGGCAGAAAAAAAAGAGATGAAACTAAAGAATAAAAGAAAGAGAAGAAGAAATAAGGGTAAACAAATGGCCGAATAAACAGATGAAAGAAAGAAACAAAGAATAGATGAAAAGAGTAAAAAAATAGAATAGGGGGAATAAACAAAGATTAGAAAAACTGACTGAAATAAAAAAAAGAGAGAAGGAATGGCAGAATGTACAGATGAATGAATGAAATGATGGAAAGAAAGTAAAAGTTATAATCGAAGGAAAGAAAGATAATATAATAGCATAATAAACAACAAATAGAACTGACAGTAATAAAAGGACAGATAATGAATAGAATAAAGAACATATTAAAGAAAGTAACAAAGACTAAAAGGCCTAACAGAAAGAAAGGCTTTCCTGATGGCCAATGTGCCCCTGGTTGAAAGTCCTTTTTCCTAGTTACTGCACGGCCCTGCGTCCTGCCTAGGGGCTGCACGGGGTTGAGGGAATGAGGTAGGCCATCCCAAGGTGCAAGGCTCCTGCCCCTTGAATGGGCACCACAATAAATTCCTTAGACATAGTAGAACAGAATGCTGAAAATCGGTAACCCCCGCTGTGTGAAAGCCCCTCAGGCTGCTGCAAAACTCACCTGCTTCATGGCTCCCTCACCGATGTAAACATTGGACAGCCACATCCCCTGAATATTTGGGCTGTGTGAGCCCATTCAGATGGGCTAGGGTCAGGAGCATGCCCGATGGCCGAAAAACAGAGCTGTTGTCTGAACATTACCAATGCAGGTCAAACTGCTCTAATTAAACGAGAGCTCGAGCATGGGGTACTTGGGCCTCAGTTCTGGTGTCCTGGTATTTAAATATTTTCTTAAGCTCCAAGGGGTGTTTGGCTCGGTATATGAATGATTAGTTTTGTGTGTTTGGGGTGGAAGCTCTCATTGTTGAGATTAGTGGTTCTGGCTGTCTGTTTATGATATACTGGTGTGGATAAGCAGTTGTGTTTAAAGTGGACCAACACCCAGGATTTTGACTATCCTGGGTGTTGGTCCACTTAGGTGGGGCACCCCGATCGGGGGTGCCCCGCTGTCTGAAACCCCCCCGATCGCCGCAAAAACTCACCTCTCCCCGCTCCCACGTGACCTCGTCCGGCCAATGACAGCACTCAGAGCAGCTCTGGTATGCGCGTCCAAAGCCGCTTGGACGCGCATACCAGAGCGCTGTCATTGGCTGCGTCTCTCGCTTCCCTCTAACAGGGAGCGCTCCTGCGCCGGCCATTCACAAAACGGCCGGCGCGGGAGCGCGCCCTGCTAGAGGGAAGCGAGGGACGCGGCCGCGTCTCGCGCATGCGCCGCTGGATCGCCGGTAAGGTGAGGATTGTGGGCCTCCTGGGGGGTTCCTCCCCGCGGGACATCCCGATTTCGGATGCCCCGCGGGGAGGGATCTGATCGGTCCGGGAATCTTATAGATTTCCAGGCCGATCCCCCCTGGGTGTTGGTCCACTTTAATGTGTACTTTTATATTCAAAAAGTGTACGTATTTGTGTAAGTAGGTAAGTTGTAGGTTGATGTGGTGAATGTTGTTAAAGTCTGCATGCATGCTGCTATTCCATCCTTGTAGGGAATGTTTATATACAATGATTCCACATCCATGGTGGCCAAAATGATTCCATCAGGCACAGGGCCTATGGCACTAAACTAAACTAAAAAGGTCAGTAGTGTCCTGGATGAAACTTGACGTGTCTCTGACCAGATATTTTAGAAGTTTTTCCATCCAACCGAGATGTTTTCAGTGAATGTGCCAATGCCAGAAACAATAGGCCTCTCAGAGCTTTGTGGATCTTATGAAGCATATAAACGCAGACATCTCTGGAATCCTAAAGAATAAGCTGATTGGAAACATATTTATTCTTAGTATACAGTACGTCCTGCTCCAAATCTAATATTTACAGTTGGGATATACTCCGCCAGATGGCGCTGGACTGAAGAGGCATCAAAAATAGGCTCCTCCCGGCCCCTCAAATACCTGGGGAACTCCCACAAATCCCCAGAATTTCTCTGCAGTCTGGCTGCGAAGGACGAGAAATGGCTCTCTACTCGCAGGTGAGCGGGGCTATTAGCCCGCGGTCCTGTAGGACTATTCCCACCCGTTCCACTAGTAATATGCCTCCCAGCCTTGGCTGTGCTGGTCGGGTGAAGGTAGGCAGCACCGCTGTTAGGTGCTTAGGAGCGCTGCTCCACCGCAATCCCCCACCAAAGGGTAGGCGGTTCAGGCTTATGGTGAGCCTCTATGGATGCCCCTCCCGCACTAGTGCCCCCTTGCCCCTGCTCATCGGTGGGCCCTGTTTAAGTGGCCGCTGTCCTCCCTCATCCTCCTTGTAGTCTTCGGGGGAAAAGAGGGGGGGGGGGTGTAAATATGTATGCTATGCATTCTGTGTTTTTCACCATTTTTCCATTCTCTTTAGTCTTGTGTCAGCCGCTGCGCTGGCTTGTCTTTACTGTCTTTTTAAATAATTGCCACCGCCACTGCACTCTTTCTTGGTTCCGCGCTTGGTGGCGGCATTACCTCAGGCGCTGGTGCGCCATCATTGGCTGCTTGCACGTTCGTGGCTTCGCGCTCTTCACTCCTGCCGAGTTGCATACTAGTGGGGATTCTCAGCCTGATGTGTCTTCTAGACCGGCTACTGCTGAGCAGTTGATTGGCCAATGTCCCCTGCATATCAGCTGTGTACATCCCGGGGGTGGAAAATTGCCTGGCGGACTCTCTGAGCAGGGGGATCTCTCGCCAGGGAGAATTTTCCCTATGCAGCAGGGTGTTTCAATCTCTGTGTCACCGTTGGGGCCAACCAGATGTGGATCTGTTTGCGTCCCGCCACAATCACAAGCTCCCAGCTTTTGTCTCTCTGTCCCAGGATCCTATGGCCTTGACCTCGGATGCGCTAGCAATGTCATGGCAGGACTTTCAGTTCTTGTATGTCTTCCCTCCAATTCCCCTGCTGGGCAGGGTTCTGCGCAAGATTGCTCTGGAAGGGGTGCCAGCAATTCTGGTGGCCCCCAGGTGGCCAAGAAGAGTGTGGTTCGCAGACGTGGTACAGCTGGCAGTAGATCAGTACGCTCTGCCCTTGGTGCCAGATCTGCTCACTCAGGGCTCACTATGCCGTCCCAATTTACAAACTCTGGCTTTGACGGCTTGGCTGCTGAAAACTCCATCTTGATGGAGAAGGGGCTGTCTTCCTTGGTTGTGGATACTTTGATTAAAGCTAGGAAGGAGTCTTCCTCTTCCATTTATTACAGGGTTTGGTGTGCCTACATTGACTGGTGTGAGTTTCTTCACTGTCGTATGTTCTCTATTCCCAGAATTCTGGAGTTCCTGCAGCATGGGTCGGAGATGGGGCTCCAACTCAGTACTCTGAAGGGTCAGGTTTCTGCCCTGGCTATTTTCTTCCAGAAGTCATTTGCTCAGCACCCTCTGATCATGACTTTTTTCCAGGATGTCACTCATGTGCGCCCCCCACGTAAGCCTATGGTGCCTGTTTGGGATCTGAACTTGGTTCTGTCAGCCTTGCAGGATGCTGCCTTGGCCATTCTTATGCTCAAGGTTGTATTTCTGGTGGCTATCACTTCTGTCAGGCGTGTGTCTGAGTTGGCGGCGCTTTCCATTCAGCCCCCCTACTATGAGAGACACCAGGACAAGGTGGTGTTTCGTTTCAAACCTGACTTTCTGCCTAAGGTAGTGTCTGTCTTTCATTTGAACCAGGATATTGCTCTTCCTTCTTTGTGCCCTAATCCTAGCAATGCTAAGGAGAGGGTTTTGCACTCTTTGGATGTGGTTAGGTGTCTGAAGTACTATCTGGTGGCTACTGCACCTTTCAGGAAAACCGATGCTCTTTTTGTGGTCCCTTCTGGTCCTAGGAAGGGTTTGGCTCCTGCCAAGTCTACTATCAGCAAGTGGATTTGTCATGCTGTGATTCAGGCCTAGTCTGCTAATGGGAAGAATCCTTCCTTCCGCCTTACTGCTCATTCCACTCGTGCTATTGGTGCCTCTTGGGCTTTTCAGCACCAGGCTTCTGTTGAACAAGTTTGCAAGGCCGCTACTTGGTCTTCTGTTCATATCTTTTCAAAGTTTTAGGGCCTCAGCTGATGCTGCTTTTGGCCGAAAGGTTCTGCAGGCGGCAGTGGTATAAAACTGTCTGCTGCTGATTTTTCTTGGGGATCCCACCCTACTTATGGACACTGCTATTGGATGTCCCAACTGTGAGTATTAGATTTGGAGCAGGACGTACTGTATACTAAGAATAATTAAATTCTGTGATTACTCACCTGTAGAATTTAAACCAAAGAACTGCAGGTGGCACCAGTATACTCTTGTGCTCTGAACGCTATATATATACGGGGTGCACTGCCCTATGCAGGGACCCTACTGCAAATGCACGATATGAAAGCTATTGGGAAATATTTCCTGGTTTTCGCTCAGTTACTGAATTTTCCTTGTTTCCTTCAGAGCTATGTTTTGTGCCTGGGACTTTTGTTTGTTCAAAATTTCCAATTTTACTTGGTTTCTGAAACATTTAATGTATGTTCCAGCGATAAATTTGTTCTAGGCCTTGGGGTCCATGGGATTTTTTGGGGGGTTCTTTATAATCTGATTTGCTGCAGCATCTTTCATGTCCTGTGGTACTTTGTTATGGAAACAATCCCTTAGCCTTAGTTTCCTGAAAACCTCCATATCATTGTAGAATTTTACATTAGTAGTAGTTTTTGCAGGGCAGAAGGCCAAATCATTTGAGAGAACTGAAAGCTCGCCTTAAAAAGATATTTCTTCAATTTTCTATGATACGCAATCGCTAACACGGTACAACACAATACTTCTTCCAGCAGGAGGAGTCAGATATGTTTTCTTATATCTTTGTTAGTCATGAGCATTTTCATTTTATTTTTGTATTTTCTTATTTTTTTTATAGTTGCAAGGGCTAAGAGAGAGGTAATATGTGTTCTGTAGTACCTGGCCGCTCATTTCCTGCTTTTGCCTGGACACAGAACACATGGTCCTACTGGACAGCACAGAGAATTTGAGGCATGGGGGAACTGGAAGGTTAGTGAAACACTGCTTCTGGGGCATCCCATTTCAGGATGCCCCAAGGAATAGAACTCAGATGGCCCTGGAGTCTTTTAGACTTAGGTCTAAGAGTCTTTAGGGTCCAAGACTTGGCTGAGTATAACATTTAAACCATTGCTGGCTCGTATCAGCTCAGTGGCCGTGCTTGTTTGCTGCAGGAAACATGCATGACAAGAAGAGTACAATGGATTCAAAATTTATACTGATATTCTAGTGCTGTTTTCTTTCTATTCCAGTATTATAATAGCATTTTTCTAAAACCTGTCATCTGGATGTCCTCTGCCTTAAATAATTAAATGATGCATAACTATAAGACAAATCGTTGCCAGACAAATGTTTTAATAGGACAATGTATGTATGTGGCCAGTCTCTTCTCTTTTCAAAATGGAACAACAATGAAAATAGCGAAGAACAAGGCATTTAAGTGTCTGAAGTATATATATACTATAGTCAAGTTTATTTTATGTGTCCTTTTTTTTAGGTTTATCAGCTGAAGATATTGTTACAGTCGGTATTTGATCAGTGGAGCATGTACAAAAAGGTTTATGAAGAACTCAACTGCTATTTAATGGAAGCCAGGTATTCCCTGTCCCGCTTCCGGCTCCTGACAGGATCCATGGAAGCTGTTAAAGTTCAAGTAGAGAACCTTCAGGTAAGTGATAAAATCAGACTTTAAGCTGCCAATACTAGGCCCATGTGACACATGGCTAATTAAAAAAAAATGATTCTAGGAGGAAAGAACTAAATTACTGGTAGGTTGGTAAAGATATATTTTTATCCTATGATTTGGCCTTTGATTTAATTAGATGACTTTTGGACATTGAAAATAGAAAATATGATTAGAAACTTCTGCATAGCTTTGTATACATTCCTTATATATACTTGTATATGAATGTTAGCATTTTGGCTAAAAAAAATGTTATCAATGCTCTTGCACAATCCAGTAATTACTCTAGGTTACTACACAGACACATCATTCTTCAGAGCCATACCTCTTTCACAGCACTGTGATGGAGAAATCACTTACACTTGTCAGAAAGCTATAGAATGTAGCACAGCAAGGGACTGATCATGTTACTTTTGTAACATTGACCACATGCTGAATTTTACAATGTAATATGCAAATTATTATTAAAGATTCACAAGTTTTATTGTCATGCACAATGGATCTCAGTTACACTGAACAATGACATGTTCTGCATTGCCTCCATTCCTGCTAGCCCCCCCAAAAATTTATAAAAACACCATAAACTTTCAGTAACATAGTAAAGAAAAGAATGTATTTACAATCATGTTGACTGAATGTATTGTTAAATGAAATCCTTGTGAGAGCCGCAGTGCGGAGTGAAAATGTAAATGCATGGAAGCTATTCAGATGTTTGACAGTAAGCTTAAAGTGGACCAACACCCAGGATTTTGACTATCCTGGGTCTTGGTCCACTTCGGTGGGGCACCCCCGATCGGGGTGCCCCGCTGTGTGAAACCCCCCCCCGATCACCCGAAAAACTCACCTCTCCCCGCTGCCGCCTCCCGCGCGGGCGCGCGCACGTCTAGAGGGGCGCGAGGGAGGCGGCAAGGTTACGACAAGGTAAGGGGATTTGGGGTGTTTGGGGGGGTTTCACCCCGCGGGACATCCCGATCTCGGATGTCCCGCGGGGAGGGAGGTGATCGGCCCGGGAATCTTATAGATTCCCGGGCCGATCACGGGAGGGTGATGGTCCACTTTAAAGGCAGTCACACGATTAAGTAGAATTTTATTATTATAGGTGTTGGTTGATGGCCTGGACTCAGAAGCCATTTTCTTAATCTGATGTCCTTGATCTCAAAAAATCTGTAAACTCTGGCATACGGGAGGAGGGCAAATAAACTATGCTGTGTATGGGGTTGGAAATTAAAGCGGGGAGCTAGCTGGCTTTTACAATTTAACACAGCGGAAGAGAGAGAGAGAGAAGCAGCAGCTGGAGTTTTAACATTCCCAGCCCGAGATTCATTATGTTCGGTGTTGCTGCCTTTGAACCATGAGGACAGGCAATAAAAGAAAAAATGCTGTCCTAGTGACTTTTAGATTTCTTCAGGGTCTCTAGGAGAAAGTCAAAAGACTTAGCTCTTTGAAATTTTGACCAAACTTCTTGGACCACTTAAACCGTACCAAAACCCCTACAAGAAACTGTGCTCATATGCATCCCTCCCCAGGGCAATTCATATTACTGCACATACAAATTAATTTACCTTTTTGTAACTCATGATATAGTCAAATTTACAAACAAATATGGGGGTCCAGGAAGTTGCAGGCTTCCTGCAAAGATGATATTTTTTCTGCTGCTGTTCATTGTGGGGTTATATCAGTTAAATACAGGCAGCACGGCTGGGATACTGGGAAAGTAAGCTCCAAAATGGCCACTACCAGGAAAAAATCTGTGAGGTGGTGTTTCAGCATTTAGTGGGTGCAGGAGCAAATGTAAGTGCTGTCTGCTGAGGAGCCTGAAAAGGCCTCTTGAAAGATTCCCTTTTAAAGGCATCTGTTATGCTGATGCCATGTTTTTATTCTGTTCGCTACATGGGTAGGTTAAGACCAGTGACAAATCAAGAATCTTACAGGGATTTTCTGGACTTAGTAAATAAGGCTGTGTTGGAGATCAACAGATAAAATTGTCAGGATTCTCTGGACCCTGGTATGATTTTCAGGTTAAGGAAGCTGATTTTTTTTCGATACTTTCTGTTGGCCAAAAAATATTCTTTATTTGTCTGAACCTGGACTTGAAAATATTAAGTAGTTTTGCTCAGAACAGGATGGAGCCCTTTGGTCTGTCCTATCCTTTCAAGAACTGGTGCAGATATTGGTTATAGTGTTTTTAAGGGTCTTCCTCCATACTCTTTTTGCATTTATTAGTGATTTTGTGGTAGGGCACCAGCACATCAAGTTGTGGCTTTACCTTTTGACCTTCTTAGCTGGGGACAGCGTCTTTCATATCCAGTAAAGTAATAGCCACAGTCATTGTTGTCCTAAAGCAACAGAGAATCAACATGTTTAACTAACTGAGCAGTATGCTGGAGACAAAGTTTCATTTGGAGAGCATCTGGTGAGTGGGTTTGTCCAGCTATTTGGGTTATTAATTGACGACCTTTTACCTGAGCAAGAGAGTGCTGGGACTGATAGTGGTTCAAAAGTCAGGTATCTACACGTCTGTCAATTGCTGTTCAACAAGTGTACTCGGTCATTAAGTCTAGTCTAAACATAGACAATCTGGATAGTAAAGGTTTTTGTCATAAATGTTATGTCCTAAATAACTGAACTTGACTTTGTGGTGTGGCCTTACAGAGTCTCCATGATAATCTGGACAAGCAAGAGATGTTTTTAAACAAGTTTATTTCAGTATCAAACAAGCTTCAGAATGAATGTAAATCACCTGTGGCAAAAACACTGAAGACCACTCTGAAGGAGGTTACCACTAGGTAAAAAAACATCATCATTTGGGTTTTTGTAAGCATACATCATTTGTAAGCATCTATCATAATGATTCAGAAGTCAAAAAGGCTTTTGTATCTCTTCAGTTTCTTTAGGGGGGCACCCTGATTTGGGATTTCCCACAATTCTATCAGAGGACGTAGGGATGTTACTTTTACGCAACTCTCTGCTGAATGCAGTATTCAGACAGATATGGATTAGGTTAGCAGAGCATGGTAAGGTAAATAAGTGCTTGTGAAGTTATTCTTTTTTTTTTTTACTTTTGGATTACTTTAAACAGAACAAAACCCAGGAATGTTGATCTGTGCCCCCGGGGCATCCGGAATTGGAATGCCCAGCTGTGTGAAACTCCCCAGTTTGCCCTTAAAAACTGACCTTGCCACACTCCAGTGGCTCATGTGCAGGCTCTTGTCTAATGAGAGGCTACATAACTCGGCAGACAGCTCTCATCGACCTGGATGGGGAGCAGCTTTCCCAGCTATGCGCATGCTCCCACAAGTGTGGCAAGGTGAGATTTTATGGGTGAATTGCGGGGTTTCTCACAGCAAAGCATCCTAATTTGGGTTGCCCCAAAAGAAAAGTCAGCAGGTGGCCCTGGAATCTTTAATCTTTTAGCCGCTGCTGGGTTTTGTTCCGCTTTAAATATAGCACAGACCATTTTAGGTAATTTTTGTATCAGTGTATTTTATCGAAGGACCTGCCTAGCAAAATAAAGCAACATAAAAAAATAGACGTCAAAAGGAATGCTGAAGCAGGATTAGGTGCTGCCGAGATAATAGTTTATCCAGCCAGCTTTTTTTGACAAAGTGTGAAAACCCCTAGGCCGCGATAAACACTCACCTTTCCCCTGCACATGTGCAGTCTCCTGTCCAATCAGAGGCACTTGCTCAAATGACTTGACTTGGCAAACCGCTCTGATGGGGAGCACGCACTCCCCATTCAACCAATCAGAGCCGCTTGCCAAATTTTATCATCACAGCAAGCGGCTCTGATTGGATTTCAGTCCGCGCAAGCGCCATTGGACCAGGGAGGAGGTAAGCAGATAGGGTGGTTTGGGGGGCTTCACACAGCGGAAGGTAAGCGAAACCAAACCCGGGAAAGTAAACAAACCTGGGTTTTGTTCCTCTTTGAATGGTTCTGCATTACATTTTTCTGAAATCTTAACTTTGACAAGTCCCTGCTTTCCATTTATTAATTTAGTTACCCTCCTTTGAATAAGTCCTTCTTATGCACTGGTGCCCAGAACTGTACACAATATTCCATATGGGGTCTGACCAGTGGCTTCTAGAGGTGTAAAATATTGCTCTGGTCATGGGCACCTATGCCCCTCTTGATGCACCCCATGATCCTGTTTGCCTTGGCAGCTGATGCCTGGCATTGGACACTGCAGTTTATTGTTAACTAAAACCCCTAGGTCCTTTTCCATTTTAGTTTTACCAAGTATTTTCTTATCAAGTGTGTCATCATGACATACATATTCCTAGTATGTCACACACCCCGCTTCCAACAGTCAAGACACTTGGGTAATCGGCCTGTAGAGGGCGATCTTGCAGAGATGACATGAGAAAAAGGAGCCCCTCCTGGTCCATAAATACCCGGGACCTCCCACTATTCCTCAGTCTTTTCGTCTCTGCAGTCGGCAAAGCATTCAGAAGATGACTCTCCTTCCTGCAGGTAGCCGGGTTACGCCCGGCCTTTTTCTATTTCTGCCTGAAGCCTCATTTTTGTATTGTGATATTTATGTTATGCCTCCCAGCCTTGGCTGATGGGCTCGGGCAAAGGTAGATACACCCTTGGGTGTATATGGGAGCTTACTCCCTCCGTGAGACCTCAAATAAGGCGTAGGCGGAATCCGGGTTGGTGTCCCTGTGCCGGGTTGATCTCCTTGTGCCTATTGGGTGCTTATTGTTTTCCCCCCTTTTGGCCCTCCTGTACCCTGCTGGGGTGATTGGGGGGGGGGGGTCTTTATTTAGGGAGTATCTTTTGGCCTATGCATTTGTTTGTTTTTTTTTTTAAAAAAAAGGGAAAAGATAAGAAAGTGACATACCTGTTTTGGGTTTTTTAAATTTCCCTCTCTTTTTTTTGTTCTGCCCCGTTCTATGATGTCATGCTATTGTCCTTGGCTGGCCCACCCTCTGCTCTCTGAGCAGTGCTAGATGGTGGGTGGGGCTTCTAGTTGGTGTCGCATTTCTGCTTCCTCTTCCTGTTTGACATGTGGTTTGCTGGTTCCTGTTCTGGTGCTGGCCTCCACTGGTCCTGGCTGCGTTGGTGCTGCTGCTGGGCTTTTCTTATATCGATTGGTCACAGGGCTGTCGCTGGGCCGTTGTGGTCACTGTGAGTACCCTTTAGTTATACTAAAGGGAAATCTTTTTTATTTACTGTCATTTCTTTCTTGCATATGCATAAGGCTTATTGTGTTTTCTCTATCTTCCAGGGGGAAACTCTCTTAATAGGGGTTTCTCCTGGTCCTTGTGTAAAATCCTCCCACCTAGGGACTATTAAGGGGCATCCCGGGTAGCTTTGGCTGTAAAAATCCCATATACTTGGCGACTATAAAAAAATTAAGTATTTTAATAAACACCATATGGAGGCATCTCAGGATACTGGCTTTTCAGTACCTGCGGGACAGACTCGGCAGTGTTTGCGATGTGGGGCATCCGTTGTTGGGGATAACACATTTTTTTTTGTGTATCTTGTATGTTCAATTGGTTATAATGCAGCAGTCAGGGGCCCAAGCCTCAGGGTCGGTGGCTCCTGCCTCTTCCCCCACACCGCCTTGTCTTGTCCATACCCCCAGTGATATTGTCATGGGTAGAGAGTCGCTTTCTGATGTATGTGCCTGATTGGCTCACATTAAAAAATAAATGTCTAGCTCTGTGGCCAAGAAGTCCTCAGCTAAAAGAAAACATTTAGCTCTGGCCGTTGAGGCAAATGAGCTTGATTGTAGTGAGCATTTTTGATTGTTCTCCATTTGAAGAAGGAGAATTCTTTGAAGAATCTGATGTTTCGGATGTTCAGCAATTTGTGGGTATTGACCCTGAACAAGTTGAAGGGGAGAATTTTGACACCCCTAAAGCTCTTGCTTAATTATATGAGGTCTTGGCTATCGATTTTCCAGAAGCAGTCCCTCCTCAGAAAGGGGAGTTCTTTGGAGCCTCCAAGCCTCGTTTTGAATTTC
The DNA here is from genome assembly GCA_027917425.1 of Gastrophryne carolinensis. Classification (NCBI taxonomy): domain Eukaryota; kingdom Metazoa; phylum Chordata; class Amphibia; order Anura; family Microhylidae; genus Gastrophryne; species Gastrophryne carolinensis. The sequence continues at coordinate 344,190,439 of CM051237.1, read as the reverse complement.
CTAATCAGAAACATTTTGAAGATATTCTTAAGGAATGGGAAAAGCCTGTGTGGCTTCCTGGCATTCCTTTGGGCTGGGATAAAAAAAAAAATATATATATATCCCTTTCCTGCAGACACTGTAAGCGTTGGTCATCCCCCCTGTGGTGGATTCACCTGTGCTCAGTTTGTCCAATTCCTCTGTTTTGCATTCTCCGGAATCTACTTCCCTTAAGGATGGGAAGGACAAACGTATTGATCAAATGGCTTGCCATGTGTTTGCTAGCGTTGGCTCGGTCTTGCAGCCTGTGGGTGCCTCTGCACTTATGGCAGTCGCTATTAGGTCTGTTATTAGAGACCTATTGAATACCTCAGGGCTTGATCCAGCCTCTGATGAGTTTTCCGCTCGCAAGCGATGTGATTTATTTGTGCTTTCTGCTTTAGATGACTCCATGGTCTTGTGTAGCAGAACTTCTGCCTTGCTTGTTGTGATTCGGCGGTCTATTGGCTACGCCAGTGGGCGGCTGACACGGTGGCAAAGAAGTCGCTTACAGCACTTCCCTTTGGGGGATTACACCTCTTTGGTGAGAAGTTGGATTCTGTCATTAAAGGAGGCAAATTGCCGCAGCGTAAGAAGCAGCGTCATTCCTTTCGAGGATCGGCTTCCTTTAACCCTTCCTTTCGTGGTTCCAGAACGGGCAGAGGATCGGCCCTTTTCAGCCCCAAGGGGGACTGCATGGAACAGAGGAAGAGGACGTGGCCGTCCAGGTCAGAGTTGGGGATCTAAGCCCAAGTCCACTTCCACGCCTGCCCAGCAATGAGGCGGCACCCTCACCCGTACGGGTGGGGGGATGGCTGCGATTCTTTTTTCCAGGCTTGGGTCAAGAGGTATCAGACAGATGGATTCTGGAAGTTGTGTCCTCCGGTTACAAGCTGGAATTCGAGGTTCGGTCTCCTCCCAGATTTTTCAGGTCTCGGATGCCCGCAGATCCGGTGATCGCACAGAGGCTCCGGGCAGCTGTGGCGAACTTTTTAAACATGTTATCCGCCAGGTTTCTCCAGCCTAACCTATTTACGGTTCCCAAAAAAGGACGGCTCTGTCCGGCTTATTCTAGATCTGAGACGACTCAATCAGTTTATTCGTTTCCGAAAGTTCCGCATTGAGTCGTTGCGTTCAACAATCGACGCTCTCCGCCAGGAGGGCTTTATGACGTCCATAGACGAGCATCAGATGCTTATCTGCACATTCCTATTTTTGCCGCTCACCAAAGGTTTCTCAGATTCACAGTAGAAGACCACCATTTTCAGTTTGCGGCTCTTCCATTCGGTCTCACTTCATCCCCAAGAGTGTTTACCAAGGTCTTGGCAGGAGTAATGGCTATTCTTAGGGTCCAGGGCATTCGCATTGTGCCATTTCTGGACGACTTGCTCATCACAGCGTCATCTTTCAATCAGACGGAATTGGACACCAGAACAGTGGTGACTACACTAGAGAGGTTTGGTTGAGTGATAAACCATGCCAAATTCTCTCTTTGTCCCGTAAGGGAGATTCCCTTTCTGGGCTTGATTCTGGATACCCTTCAGGCCAGGGTATTTCTTCCTCAGTCCAAGATTGTTCTGATTCAGGATTTAATTCATCTGTTCCTGTCCAATCCTCATCAGCCTATCCGCTTGGGGATGAGATTAGTGGGGTTGATGGTGGCCACGCTCAAAGCGGTTCCTTTTGCTCAGCTCCACATGAGGTCGCTTCAGCTCTTTCTCCTGGCGAAGTGGGACAAGCGTCCCGTTGTCTTTGGATCGGACTTGTCTGTTGTCTCCCCTCGTCCTGCAGTCCCTCCAGTGGTGGCTGATTTCGAGCAATCTCAGGGACGGCAAATCATTTCTGACCCCTTGTTGGGAGTTGGTCACCACAGATGCCAGCCTTACGGGCTGGGGGGGGCATCTGGAGGAGACACCGGTTTCAGGGGTTGTGGGGGCCTCTGGAGGCTCACTCCCCAATCAGTTTCTTGGAACTTCGGGCCATTCGTCTTGTGCTGCTCCGACTGACTCATCTCTTGCGGGGTTTGCCGGTTCATATTTGGTCAGACAACCGAACAGCAGTTGCATACATCAATCACCAGGGAGGGAATTGCAGTTGGGGTGCCCTCCGGGAAGTGTCTCTGATCCTTCAGTGGGCAGAGATCAATGTTCCCTGCATATCGGCAGTTTACATTCCGGGGATAGAGAATGTGGAGGCAGACTCCTTGAGCAGAGCATGCGCTCGCCAGGGTGAATGGTCTCTCAATCCCGAGGTCTTTCAGTTCCTTTGTCACAAGTGGGGGACTCCGCGGTTGGACCTGTTTGCGTCTCGCCACAACCACAAGCTTCCAGCCTTTGTGTCTCTATCCCAGGATCCTCTGGCAGTGGCAGTGGATGCCATGTCTCTTGCCTGGAAGGATCTGGGGTTCCTGTATCTTTTTCCCCCATTCTCCATGATAAGCAAGGCGGTGCGCAAGTTGGTTCTGGAAGGGGCATCAGCAATTCTGGTGGCTCCAAAGTGGCCAAGACGCCTGTGGTTCGCAGAGGTCACAAGGCTGGCAGAGGATCTGTTGCCTCTGCCTCTTCTTCCAGATCTCTTAACTCAGGGTCAACTTTGTTACCCCAATTTACCAACGCTGGCTTTGACGGCGTGGCTGCTGAAATCTCCATCTTGAAGGAGGAAGGCCTTTCCGATGCTGTCATTCTGACTCTTGTTAGAGCTAGAAAGAAGTCTTCCTCTGTGGTTTATTACAGGACTTGGAGGTCCTATATTGACTGGTGAGAGTCTAGGTCCCTGCCTTGCAGGGTATTTTCTTTCCCTAGGATTTTGGAGTTTCTGCAACGGGGTCTGGATTTGGGCTTCCAGATTAGTACTTTGAAAGGGTAGGTTTCTGCTTTGGCTATTTTCTTTCAAAGGTCATTTGCTCTTCATCCTTTGGTTAAGACTTTTTTCCAGGGGGTCACGCATATGCGGCCTCCTAGAAAGCCCCTACTTCCAGTTTGGGATCTTAATCTGGTGCTCTCTACTATGCAGGCGGCTCCTTTTGAACCTTTACATGAGGTTCCTCTTCATATTCTCACTCAGAAAGTTGCCTTTTTGGTTGCTATTACCTCTGTCCGTCGGGTTTCTGAATTGGCGGCCCTGTCAATACACGCTCCTTACTATGAGAGGCATCAGGATACGGTGGTTTTCCGTTTTAAACCAGATTTTCTTCCTAAAGTGGTGTCTGCCTTCCACTTAAATCAGGATATAGTTGTTCCTTCATTATGCCCTAATCCTAGTAATAACAAGGAAAGGGTTTTACATTCTTTGGATGTTGTTCGTTGTGTTAAGTATTATTTGGTTACTACTTCTGCTTTCCGTAAGACAGATGCCTTTTTTGTTGTGTCTTCTGGGCCTAGGAAGGGTTTGGCACCCGCCAAATCTTCCATTAGTAAATGGATTCGTCAGGCTATTGTTGGTGCCTATTCTACTAAGGGGAAGGTTCCCCCTTTTCGTGTTACTGCTCATTCTACTTGTGCTGTTGGTGCGTCCTGGGATTTTCAACACCAGGCTTCTGTTGAACAAGTTTGCAAGGCTGCTACTTGGTCTTCGGTTCACACTTTTTCAAGTTTTACAAGGTTGATGTGCGGGCCTCAGCGGATGCTGCTTTTGGTCGCAAGGTTCTGCAAGCTGCAGTAATTTAAGTTATGCCTTATTTTCCTTGTGGGATCCCCGCCCATTATAGACACTGCTATTGGATGTCCCAAGTGTCATGAATGTTGGAAGCGGGGTGTGTGACATACTAGGAATAATACCATTTTGTGAGTACTCACCTGTAAAATGGGTATTACGAGTATGTCACACACCCCGCTTCCCCTGCCCTTTTCTGTTCTGGGATCCTTTATATGGTGTTTCTTATTATTTTTCACAATATAATTTGCTCTTCCTGGTTCTTCACTGCTTTTTTAAAAGACTGAGGAATAGTGGGAGGTCCCGGGTATTTATGGACCAGGAGGGGCTCCTTTTTCTCATGTCATCTCTGCAAGATCGCCCTCTACAGGCTGGTTACCCAAGTGTCATGAATGTTGGAAGCGGGGTGTGTGACATACTCGTAATACCGATTTTACGGGTGAGTACTCACAAAATGGTATTTTTTCCTTCCCATGTGCGTAACCTTACATGTATCTGTGTTAAACTTCATTTGCCATTTTACTAACCATGCTTCCAATTAATCTAAATCTGTTTGTAGCTGCTTGCTGTCCTCTTTTGTGTTAATTACTTTACACAGCTTTGTATTATCTACAATCCTTTATGTCATTCCCTATGTCATTAATATATATAATGAAGAGAATTGGGCCTAGCATTGACCCCTGCAGTACCACCCTCTGTTTCCTATCATTAAGCCAAATACCCACCCATGTACACACATTTTCCCCCAGTCCACGAATTCATGTCTTTTGCACCAGTCTTTTATGTAGCACAGTATCAAAATGCTTTAGAAAAGTCAAAATATTTGATATCCAGTGACTGATCCAGTCTTGAACTCATAAAAGCTAATTAGGTTTGTCTGGCAGTAGAGATACCTCATAAATCCATGCTGATGCGGAGTAATAAGGTAATTTTCACTCCTATTATATTTATTTTTTTTTTGCCTTAGCATCAAGTTTTCTATGGATTCTGATATATCTGGAGGCTTGTAGAAACCCCCCATCAGTATGTTAGTTTTGTTTCTCCCTCCATGTATTTTAACCCATACAGACTCCACATGTTAGCTTCCTTCACATGTATCCTCCCGCAGTGTGGGGTGTAGAGAGGATTTTACAAATAAGCAGACTCCACCCCCTTTGCATTTTTTACGGTCCCTCCTAAACACATCGTAACCCTGTAGGTTTACTGCCCAGCCATGACTTTTATTCAGCCATGTCTCGGTTATTGCCACAATGTCATTATGTTCTTTTGTTATCAGTTCTAGTTCATCCATTTTATTTTGTCAAGCTTCAAATGCTTGTGATTATTTTTTAGATTGCTCTTATGCCTGCGAGATGTACCCCCCCACCCCAGTTTCATTTCTACACCCACTATCTCTTTCCTAACTTCCCCTCTAAAACTGCTATATACTTTCATAATATAGATATAGATACTGTTTTGGAAATGGACTTAATCTCTACTGGTGCTTCTAGTCAAAACAAGGTTTAGCTGCATATCTGCTGCCCAATTTAGAATTCTATTTTTTCTATTAACAAATAACATATTGACTTACTTATTATATTAATAGGTGGAATAGCTTACTGGAGGATGTTTCAGAACAGCTGCTTTCCAGCAGGTCTTTGCTTCAGCTGTGGCAGAAGTACAAAGATTTCTGTATGTTGTGTTCTGCCACTGTACAACAGCAAGAAGACCGCACCAATGAGTTACTAAAGTCTGCAACAAACAAGGACATAAGAGATGATGAAATTGCTACCTGGATACTGGAATGCAGTGTATGTACTATCCTTTGTATTTACCTAAAGTTAACAAGCCTGTACGGAAGACCACTGGCATCCTGTTTTTTTTAGTTCTGAATATACTGGAGAATATTTACAACTAATTTAAAATTCTTTTTGCTTCGAGTATCCCATTGGAGAGTTTTTGTCAGTAAATAAATACAAAGTATTACCCATTTGATACATTCTGTAAAATTTTCAGATTAGTCACCACAGACAGGATTTGATGCTGTTAAGTGGCCTAAAAGAATATTAGATAAAACCTCCCTGGCTCTATCCAATACTAAAAATGACTCCTCATGAAGAGATAGCTGCAGTCCTTCTGCTTGCACCCTCTGCTGTTAGCCTGTGATTGGCACATGTGCTGCACACCATCTAAGAGATGTATGCTCATTTTACCATAACAACAGAAGCGATCAGCATCACAGCCATAACCCTGCTCCTAGCAGACCTCAACTGGACTACAGCAGCCAATATTGTTTTCTAAATTGTTACAGCCATTTGCTGGATGTGACAGGAATGGTAAGACATTAATCGGAAAACGTGTGTTTTATCTTATTAGGTTCTTTTGAAAGACCTGGATTCTACAAAAAGTTCATTGGTTGTGCTTTTTGAATTAGGGGATCAAATTAAACAGCAAATAGACTTAACTGCAACTGCAGCCATCTTATCTGACCACCTGTCTCTAAGCCAGCGCTTGTTAGTATTAGAGCAGGCCCTTCAGAGGCAGCAGGCTATACTTCAGGTAAGCTGACAAAAAATCTATAAATGGTTCTCCGTATGTAAATCTATGTTTATATCTAGCTAATGTGTTGCCGACAAGGGACTTTTTGTGCATTTTATATCATATTGCAAAATATGGCATGTTTTTTGCCTCAGTGTAGTACAATGATGTTAACCTACCCATAGAAAATAATAGTCAGGATTTAGAATTGCTATGCATACAATAGGTCATTCACTGTAATGTATCACAAATGGCTAGGTCTGTGAATGTAGTCTAATATGACAACCAATTTGTAGGGGAAAAACCCGCGCTTGCACCTTTTCAATATATAGTTTTTATAAAATTAAATGGAATGCTCGACGTGTAAAATCCTATTATCCCTTTAGGTTACATAAACTGGAAACAATGAACACAGAGCATGCAGTTTAAAATGACATCTAAAGTCCAAGGGTTATTAAACATCCACAGTTAGCTTCTTAGATTCAGACATCAGCCAGCTTCCATAGAAATTCGAAGTGGGTATCCCAAAGCAGTTATACTGGAATTTTGGTGAAGCCATTAGGTAATCCACTTCAACTTTCCACCACGTGCCCTCCACCTGTATAGGTTACTCTTACCAGATGATGTGTAAATAATGTACTCCAAATGAAGCCTTTTTTTGTTGCTATATAGGTCACTTTCTTTTCAAGGCATGTAATCCTTATTAGACAATAAAGCTCTCAATTGTAGTTTTTAAAAAGTATGTCTCAAGCCGGATGCCATAAAGGAGATAAAACCAATAGAAACATCTAGTGTGATACCATTTTAATAAGTCTCGTTAAAAAATGGTTAAAAATGTGCACTCACATTTCAGATGATTAATAACAGCTTGTAATGAGTGTCAGGCGGGATCCTTCACCCTACTCCTTCTGCACCTTGGCCAGTGATGCTGCTCAGGGAGGGGGGGATGTCTGCTGGTGTCACACTCTATGGAAAAACACTGTAACTTCTTGTCCGCCCAGCCGCCATCAACGTTTCGTTGCTATATGCAACTTTCTCAAGACTGGCGGCGCGGTGGTGAATGCCGCTATTTATAATGTGCGGTTCGGGCGGGACGGCGACAGCAGGATTTCCTTTTGACGTATGCTGTGTGGATTGGCCTATCAACGGCTTTGTTTGATGTAAACGTCATCTGCCTAAGAGCCTATCAATGAAATGTTGTTCAGACCCTGCTATTGGTGGCGGTGTATGAACTGCTTGATGATAGGCTGACAGGGCTAGGAAGTTATTCTTCGATCCCACAGTTTAAGGAAGCATATAAATTGACTTATAAAATTAATTAATCCAGTGAGGAAGCTGTCTTATTCTTCACTGTCCCTAGCATATACAAATTTAAATAAATAAATTAATTTAAATAATAAAATACAGTCTTTATTTTATATAGAAGTGATCTTTGTTTAAATATATTTAATGGCAATTAACCGGCAGTGACATAATGTGTCTTAACCCCATGAGCATTCAGCCATTGGCTCGCAGTACGCAATATGACAATGGCAATATGACAACCAGTTGTAGGGCTTTTGATGCTTCTGCAAAGACATATGTCTGGTGATGTTAATTTGTGTGTGACAGGTAATTTGTTGTTTCAGGCTGGGGTGTTAGATTATGAGTCCTTTGAAAAAAGCCTTCAAGAACTAGAAGCCTGGATTGTAGCAGCCGAAAAAGTCTTAAATGGCCAAGATCCCAACAACTCATCAGACCTGTCTATAATTCAAGAGAGAATGGAAGAACTAAAAGTAAGCAACTTTTTCAATTTACTTGATATTTCTTAATTTAATTGATATCAAAGGCAGTGGGCTTTAAATTGAATAATGCAAATCCATCGTAAATGATGGACAGATGCATTAATTAAAAACCCAAGCATTATTTGTGTATTTTTCTTATCATGCAGAGGCAAATGTTGCAGTTTAGTAGCATGTGCCCAGACCTGGATCGACTTAATGAGTTAGGATATAGACTTCCTCTAAATGATAAGGAGATCAAACGAATGCAGTGTCTGAATAGGAACTGGACAATCATTTCATCTCAGACAACAGAAAGGTTCAGGTAAGATCGACGTACAAATGTTTTACCTTGTTATGCACTTTTTACTTTTGACTGTAATATATAATTTCATTACATGGAGCATTTAATTACAGCACGCCTATATTTGACATTTTGATATTTGTGAATTAAAAAGCATTTGTGCATTGCATTTTTCATTTAAAGTGGACCAAAACCCAGGATTTTGACGATCCTGGGTTTTGGTCCTTTCCCCCGGGGGAACCCCAATCGGGGGGGCTGTCTGAAACCCCCCAGATCACTGAGCGCATCTCACCTCTTACCAGTCCTGTGGAGCATGTGCAGCCGCTTGTCCAATCAATGCTGTCAGAGCACGGTGTTCTAAGCCTTCGTCTAAGGCCGGCGGCTCCAAGTGAGCTAGTGGCCGCATCCCCCGCTTTTCCCTCTAACAGGGAGCATGCCTGTGTCGGCCATTCAGAAATGCCTGGCGCAGGCACGCGCCCTGGGATAGTGGGGATATGTTCGCCGCTCACGTATGCACTGTTTGACCTGGGGGGGGTTCACACAGCGGGGCATCGCAATTTTGGATGCCCCGGGGGGGAGGGAATCGATATCTTATAGATTCCTGGGCCGATTGCGCTGGGTTTTGGTCCACTTTAAAGAATGCAATGATTAATAATGTGTAGCGCAAACAAAAAGTCTAAATGAATGTTTATTATATTTAAACAGAAAAAAATACAAGATAAATATCAGCCCACGTGGCCTGATATTTATCTGGTAATTTAAATATCAGGCCATGTGGATCCATTGTAGGACTCATTAGGCAGATTCTGTGTGCAAACAGAAATCAGAAATGAACAATCCCTAAGCTTAGTTTAGTTTTTTGGAATAATGTTTCAGTCTTATTAAGCCCATGTTGTGCCTTTTTATTATTCTTTGGCCTTGATTTTGTAAGAGTTGAAAAAAATTCTCATGGAAGTAAAAAATTTACTTCATGAGAAAAAAGCATGAGAATTTATTTGTTATCGAATCACCAGAAAAAAAACAGTGAAAGTCAATGACATTTTTCACTACTTTTCTTAGGAGTAAAAATGTATCACTTGCATTGTTTTCCTAGCTGGTGATTCAGCGACAGTGAAATTCTCATGCTTTTTTCTCACTTAGTGAGTTTTCTACTACCATGAGTATTCTTTTCAACTGAATTGAGGCCTTTGTGCCCATAATGTCTTGCATCACTTTAGGCAGGAAGTGCATTTAAAATGTGTGCAATTAAAGTGTAATTAGGGATAAAAATGGGTGACCAACCTAAAATTTGAAATTCCCAGACTGAACTTGGACTTTTCTTTTCCTCAAGCAGTCACAGACAACAAAAAAATGTGGTTTTTGTTATTTGCTTAAGACATACAGTACACAAATTCCACATTTCGAAATGTGTATCCATGTACACTGTATGAACCATGTAAACCTCTTAAGAAAGAGAAAATAGGAAATAATTGTAGATACAGAGCCTTGAAATGCGTAACAAAATGAATGTTGCATTCTTTTTAAATTATGTGGACTGGACTGGTAACTTGGAAACAAAAGAAACATACTTGGGGTGGTCTGCTAACATACTGTTCATACAGGCAAAAATCCACTAACCTGGGTTTAGGTCTGCATTTTGATTTTGGATGACCTGGTGTATGAAACCTCCCAGTTTGCCCAGTAACTCACCTTGATATTTGCTCCCACAACCCATGTGCAGGCTTTGCTCCAATTAGCATTTATTAGAGTGCACATTTATACCTGGCAATCAAGTTGTAACCTTTTGGACTCCAGGTTACAACCACAACCACCAGGTCATCCATAACAAAAAGGCTGCTCTGTTACTGTATGTTTTTTAAGTATATAGTATTTGCTTTTAAAATGATTTATAATGTTTACTTTTGCAGTAAGTTACAGTCCTTCATACTACATCATCAGACTTTCCTGGAAAAATGTGAGACTTGGATGGAATTTTTGATGCAGACCGAGCAGAAACTGGCAGTTGAGATCCCTGGAGACTACCAGGGTCTTCTGGAACAGCAAAGAGCTCACGAGGTAGGTTACAAAACATAAGGGCAGATTCAGCACAATAATTTCATGTTTCCCTTCAAAATTAACCTTGCATGAGAGAATTCTCACTTTCTTACATGATTCAGGAATACATGCAAGACCATTTTGCATGTGATAGATGCTTATGAGAAAGCCATGGGAGAATTCTCCCTTCCTTGTGAGATTTTACAACTTGCATGTCACTGTTGTCATTGTATGCGAGTTGTGGAAAGAAATCTCACCTACTAAACCAATACGTATTTTCAAAAAAAAAAAAAAACAGGAACCCAAGAGAAACCTGTTTACAATCTCATTTCATTAGACATATTACTTGTTGTTCACACTTCTGATACATTTTGCCTCTATGAATTTTTCAAAGGGGAGACTAATGACCTATGAACATAATGAATTAAGGTTATACTAAAGGCCTGATTGTTGATTGTTGTCTCTGGCTACACGTTGCACTGTTTTAAACTTCTCAGTTTTCAAAAAGACCCTGTAGTTCCTATTAGAGCATTGGAAAAAAAATGGAAGATAAAAAGTGGGTGTGGCAACAGCGATGTGATGTAAACACACTGTGATGAGTGTGTGAGAGGAGAAGGATGGGGGTTCAGAGCTGCAGAGAGAGGCAGCCAATCAAGACGTTCTTGGTCCATCGAAGGTTGATTGATGGACCAGATCAGCGGGGTGGGGACTGAAAGTTGAATGAGGAAGTGATTTTCCTCACTAAGGAGACAGACAGAGGAGGAAGCATAGCACTGGATCCATTCAATGAAAGGTAAGCTACTGATTTTTTTTTTTTACTTTTGACTTGTCAAACACTTTAACAATTAAAACTACAATTACATATTATATATGTCACTATGCAATAACAAATGAGACGAAATGACATAATGAAAAAGGTTTAAGTACAGAAAAGGGAAAAGTGCTACATATATACAAAACATCTTTGGTGTATTTGTTAAATGCCACACTCTATATAGCATAATGATTAAAACAATTAACAAATAAAACAATTAAAATATATTTTAATAATAATAATAATTAATAAATAATTGAGCTACACGGTACTTACATGCTGATATTTCAAGAAGGATAAGACACCTCTGCTTAGGGTACCTACCTTTTTTGCAGCACAGCTGATTGGTACCATTCTGGTGATAAGCAACTCACGTAATCGCTGGCACTGAGCTCCCGCCCCATCCAACCTGACCTTGTATACTAGGTTTGATGATAGAGAGGAAGTAGAAACTTCAGAAACGCTGCGCTAGACTCTTAAGAAAACAAACTACTAAAATGAATTAAAGTCTTTCCCAGCGCTGGAGTCAATTAGACATGGACTCCTAGACAGAAGGTGTGGTTCCTCCCAGCCTATGTTTACTTCCGTCTGCACCTCCACAATCCAGTTTCATTCTTGCAGTTGGACTGGACTGCAATATACCACCTTCTCATTTTTTTTCTTTTTTCCATTTTTTTTATAGAATCTTTACTTAGAAAGATTTAACCCCATCTCTCTTCCAGGCACCTATATCACACTGATCCGTGTACACATTATGCCTCCTCAGCCAAGCTGTTTTTGCGGATCAGGGTGGTAGGGGTAAGTACCAGGGTCTTGGGGTGCTACGTTGTGTATTTTTTGTTTTTATAAAGTTGACACCCTGCTGGAGTTTTTGCCTGAAGGAACAGTCAGCCGCAGGTTTTTGTCTGGTGAGCCTGCAGGGGGGGACCAGGGGGATAATTTTGCTCTCTTTTGCATTTTTCCCACAATGTCATTTTTTTTAATAGCACTATGTGACACGAAGAGGCAGACGCTTCCTTCCGTGTATGCAGCGAAGGGTCCGCCGCCTTAGGGACTGTTGCTGGGCAAAGTAAGAGGTTTCACCTGCTGCCGCCGCTTCGGGTCTCACTGCAGCTCATTCTTCTCGCCAGCCGCCTGCTTCTGATAGCAGGGCCGCTTTTCTGGCCACGGCTTTAGCCCATCTCTTCGTTGGCAGGCTGCCCTCTGTAGCTGGGCTGTGGCCACCGCGTGTCTCACTGCTGTTTGTGCTGGCTAGCTGCCTGCTGTAGAAGGGCCGCTTCCCGAGCCATGGCCGCTGCTGTGGCTGGTCTTGCTGCTGCCGGGCCGCGGCCCTTTCAATGCTGCTGTGGTTCCTGGTGCTGGCTGCGCTGTCCATGGGGCACTCCTGCTGCATCTGAGGGAGTAAAATTTATATATATATATATATATATATATATATTTCTTTATAATGTTAGTGCCTAATTATTATTATGGTTAAGTTTGTAATTTTCTTTTATTTTGTAGATTGTGGGAAAGGGAAAGCAATATTGGTGTGGTTCACCCCTAAGGTCTCGGATTTGTCACATATGACTATCGAGGTCTCTTATACACTTCAGTCTTAGGCCCTCAGGGATATTTAGACGATTTGGAGGCTTCTGGGGTAATCGGGTCTGGTACCTTAGCAGACACCCCATGTCTGGTATGCATGCAAAAGCCTCTGGATGAGGATAGCACTATTTGTGCTGAGTGCACTGTGGTGGTACTTGCTAAGTTTGGAAGACAATTATCTCCTTCAGAGAGGTTTCCTAGAGAGACCTCTGGCTCTGGGCACTCGGAACATAGAGCTCCTTCGGCAGCATAGCCATGTTTGAATAACCAGGATGATAGTGTCCAGCGGGATATTGCGGAGAGGTTGGCCCGCATAGAAAGCCATTTAAAACCTCCGGTTCCAAGGAAGGCATTAGAGAAAAGGAAACATTTCCTCTGATTCTGAGGAGGATATTTATTCTTCTATAGTTTCTCACAATGAGTTATCTAAGGGTGAACTTTCTTCCAGTAGGGAAGAGAGTATTTTGGATTCAGGGTCCTCTACACAAGGGGATTCTCTGACAGAATCTGTTCTTTAGAGAAGTTCCATTTAGTTCCATTTTAGAGATTCAGGCTATCTCAACTCCTAAAATTCCCAAGAGGAAAAAGGAGATCTGTTCAAGCAAGAGAAACAGAGGTAGCTATTTCCTGAGCAAACTCATTTCTTCAGTAGTATCTAAAAGGAATGGGAGAAGCAGGATAAGCTCCCCTCCATTCCTAAGCTCCTGGATACTAAGTATCCTTTTTAATCAGAACTAATTAATTTATGTTCTCTCCCTCCTGTGGTAGACGCTCCAGCTTCAGGTCTCTCTAATACTACTATTATGCTATGCTCTTATAGTGTCTGCCTAAAGGATCCAGCAGATAAACGCATAGATCGGGTGGCACATCATGCCATTTCTATTATAGGATCGACTTTATGGTCAGCCTGTGCTGCTTCCATAGCATCCTTGGAGAGCAGAAGGTTTTAGAAGCAACTGGATTCTAAGACTCGTTGAGGTCATTCACAGAATGCATGCTCCCAGTTGATTAAGACCAGTATGGATATTAACAAGTATTTCATCTTTGGATGATTTGTTTAGGTTAAGTGCCAGAGGTTTAGCTCTGTTAGTGGCTTTAACTCAATGGTCGACTGATGCTGCCTTCAAGAAGACTCTAATGGGACTCCCTTTTTGGGGGGACGTCTGTTTGGGGAGCATTTGGATGATGCTATGGTAAAGGAAGCTACTAGAGATAAGTCTACTAGACTTCCACAAAGAAAGAGGCCTATTCCTTTTTTTCACAAGCCCTCTAATCTCTGGCCCTTTCATGGGGGTAGAGGTTATGCCCAGTGTGGAATAGGAGAGAAAATACAATTCTGTGATTCTCACCAGTAGAATTAATTTCTCTTCGATATCCACTTCAGAGTGTCAGACCCTCCCTTTCTGCTGGGCTACTATATCCATTCTTCGGATGCCTAGTCCTAATGGAGCTTGTAAATATGCAAATTGTTGTTCAGCATAAAAATAAAAGAAATGGAGAAAGGTAGACAGGAACTTATCTTGTCTTGCCTTGTCTCCAACAAAGACATTAGGCTTCTTAGGATGCCTTATCCTCCCAGGCAGCTGTGTCTACTTCAATGACTAGATTGTGGAGGTGCAGACAGAAGTATATATAGGCTAGGAGGAACCACGCCTTCTGTCTTGCAGTCCACGCCCTTTGGTCCAGAGTTAACCCATTTGTTACTGATTCTTGACGCCCTGGAGTGGATATAGAAGAGAAATCAACTATACAGGTGAGAATCACAGGATCGTATTTTTTTGCTGTCCGCTGAGTGACCTTAAGGCTGTTACATGGTCAGGTGGAATTTGATATCTCTTTTAGGTGTGTAGGCTGCCTTATGGTAAGTCAGAATACATTCAGCCACTTCCCCCCTCCTCTGTTGGCTCCAACAACGCCAAAGAAGAGAAGGTGCTGAATGTTCCACACCGGGCACAGTGACGGCTATCGTGGACGATATGTTCTCCATTAAGAGTGCCTCGCTTTACCTCCCCCCAGCGGTGGCATCCCACCGCATCACTATATCCAATTGCTGAATTTTTTTGCCTGGGTGGGTATGTCCCAAGCGCAGTGCCTCACAATGGAACACTGTGCTGCTTCATTCTTGAACCTGTGTACGCCCACTGTCCCTGGCATGCACAGATGTCATCACCCCACCCTCTGCATCTCCTCGTTGATTGTGGCACTGAGGTATGCTGATACCCACATACGCGCCTTGTTGTAATTCATGGCATTTGTTATTGTATAGTGACTTTGTATATATACATATAGATTGACGGAGTATGTAATTGTAATTTTGTAATGTTGATTCATTATCTTTATTGGTCACTAGTCCCCCCTTTGAAAAAGCCATTAAGGAGAAATGCTTCAGTGAGCCTGAATAACAAATAATCTGTATAATGAAGTGATATTGTGAACAGGATGTTGTAATATTTTGTACTAGTTTACAATGTTGGACAAAAAAAATCACATATTTTTGAAAAAATATATTAAGTATATATTTTTTTTGTTTTTTTGGCTGAAAATGTACATTAAGATTAATAAATAATTTGTGTGGTGTATTTATTTGATGTTGTGGACTACTTTTGAATGGGTGAGGGTAAGGGTAAAGTGTACGACATCCCGGCGGTTGACTTGCATCCCCCGCCACATTACCCACATCCCCAATGGGAGTGGAAGAGCCCAGCGCCCCACAGCATGCTTAGCACCAGACATATGCCATAAGGCAAAAAGACTGGTAGTAACTAGGACCAGAGGCCAGCAGTGCGGCTCTAGATTCCTGGGATTACTAGTCCCTATACTTGGTGTGCCAGGCTCAGGGGTGAACTTTAGTATAAGAAAAAGTTACTTTGTTTTCCGTTTGCAGCTATTCCAAGCAGAAATGTTCAGTCGTCAGCAAATTTTGCATTCCATAATCCTTGATGGGCAAAGGCTTCTTGAGCAAGGTCAAGTGGATGACAGGTAAATGACAAATGATGATACCTAACTTTACCTCTATGTTCAAATATATGAATATATATATATATATATATATATATATATATATATATATATATATATATTATATTATACAAATACTATATAATTTACTTAAATGTTATTTAATTGCTTATCACAGGTTCATCAAATCTGCAACCTGTTATTAGATGGGGCATGCTCACTGCATGCTTATGTGCGGTGATTGTTCACCAGTCAGATTGTTAGGTTTAAAAAAGGGTACTAACCTTTGTCTCCCACATAGGACAGCTTGTCATAGCACAGCTAATCACACCAACACTGCATTAAAATATTGTTGTTTAGTTTGAAATAGTTTAGTTAGTTTAATATAACTCACTTACTTATTTTACATTTTAAATCAAATTAAATTAACCTCACCGACCTTACTTGTTCAGCATCACATGACATGTTATCTCACCTCATTATAACAAGCTACAAATGGCAGTCATTTAGTAATTTAAGAATCAACATTTACTGCTGATGGTTTGATCATTGCATTATCCTATGCCCAAACTTAACATGTGTGTTACAGTTAAATTGAACACCTTATCCAGATTAATTTATGACTCTTGCCTTTTTCATAGCACAGTGCAGTTGACAGGCTGGCCTATAGGGAAAAACCTAGCGCATAAAAGCAAGCTGATTATTTAAAAACAGAAGTTTTGACTTGCAGTGCTATTAAATACATGCCTACAGAAAGATAACCTCACCAAATATTAAAGATGCAGATGGGCTCTAATGCCAGCAAAGTGACACAGAATGGTGCACTTTATAAATTGAGCTTTAAATTGCTTCACTCCAACTCTCACTAATTCACATATTACCTTAGTTTAAAAGTTTAGAAGTCATTATTTATTGACTTTTTCCCATTTTATGGCTATGATTTATGTGTGTGCTAGCTCATAAAGATGGATAATCAACTGGCATCTATTTCTTAGGGATGAGTTCAACCTTAAACTTACTCTGCTAAGCAATCAATGGCAAGAAGTTATTCGCCGGGCTCAGCAGAGGAGAGGTATCATCGACAGTCAGATACGTCAATGGCAACGTTATAGAGAGATGGCAGAGAAACTGCGCAAATGGCTGATGGAGATGTCCTATCAGCCAGTGACTAGCTTTGGAAGGATTCCAATACCACTGCAGCAAGCTAAAAACCTTCTGGATGATGTTCAGGTATCCATTTTTCGGGGTGGGGTGCCTTGGAAGGTTTTTTTCTGTTTGTCGACCACAGTCTATAAATTAGGCTAAATCTCTGCAACTGGTTTACAGACAAGCCTGTATTCATGGTTTACACCACCACTATTTAAACCGTACCTTCAGCATCATTTAATAAAAAGCCCAAACTCTTAAAAAAAACTATTCCCCAGCATCTAAAATTAATATATTTTATGTTTTTAGTCAGCTGGGCTGTGACTCAGGTCTCTAGGATATGGGTGCCGCCATCTTACCTGAGAAGTATTACATACTGAAGAGAGGAGAGGGTGCAAAAATGCAGGGGGAGGGTTATAGTGGTGCTTTGCATAGACAGAGCAGAGCTGGGGTCAGGAAAAGGACAGGAATCCCAGAATCAGGGTGGCACAGTCAGAAGACACTTCCTGTTTACAGGCAGCCTGAGACTCCATGTGCCGCCAACTTGGATGATTAAAGGCTCATAAAATGCAGTAGATGCACGTAGGATGATTTTTAATGAGGGAAATCTGTATATACAGGGCGGGGAAACATACATGATAGACCCTTATTCAGGGTGAAGGTCCGGTTTTATCATGACACAACTACATACCAAAAAACACATATTGTTTACTGCACCCCTCAGTTATTACTGCCAGAAAAAAAGAAGTGCACCATAAGACACCACTGACAGAAGCTGGGGCATACAAGGAAAGGGGCACTGCAGACATCTATATTTTTTTGCTTTGTGACTTTACTGATTGACAGTTAATTAGCTGGTTGCCACACATCATTGCAGATGTTCAGTAGGGTAGGACAAGCAAGAACCTAAAACAATTATGTACAGTATAGATTTTGCCCGCAGAGGGTTGTATTTGCATCATGGAAACGGCATAAAAACTAATGGAAAAATTGATGACAAACCTGTAAGGTTTGCCACCATAACCCTTTATTTTCTCTTTCTTATCCAAAACAAAAGAGTTGTTTATGATACATTTAAAGATTAACATTTCTGAAAAGATTTTTTTAAGTTTATAGGCCAATTCTAATTCACATATCTCACCTTTTGCTTTCACTAAATCAGCTTCAGGACTTATTTTTCATGCATTGATTTGTATTTCTGAAAATTACATATGGGTCAGATCAGTTACAAACGCTTAATTTTGCAGCTAAGGGACAGAGTTCTTCATCGACAGCAAGGAAGCTACATCTTGACAGTGGAGGCCGGTAAGCAGCTTCTTCTGTCTGCTAACAGTGGGACAGAGGAATCCTTGCAGGCAGAGCTTATTGATATTCAAGAGAGATGGAAGGCCAACACCGAGCGGCTGGATGAACAAAAGAAAAAGCTTGCCTTTCTATTGAAAGTATGTCATCTTAATTGTATGTCTTTGAATGTATTTCGTGGATACAAATGTATTTCGTCTTGCCAAAGAAATGTTTAACCCTTTAACTGTCAGCCTACTTAGGGATTTTGTCACCCTCCACTGTAAGGCTATATTTCAGCATTTTGTAGTGGTTTGTGCATTTTTTTTACAGGAATTTCCAAGGATTCCCGGGAATTTCATATTTTTTTTCAACATAGTTTGTGCTTTAATTTAATTTGTTTGTAATTTTGTCAGTGCTTTCTCAATATTTTTGGGTGAAATATGTGGAAAAAAATAAAGAAGTAAAAGTAAAAAATGTGAGTTTTCAAGGAAATCATATAAAACCCCATTCCTCTGGATTTCAATGCTACCACATATGTATTGGTAGACACCTGTTCCTGCCAAGGAGACACCCCAAACTGAAAAGAGCGCTTTATGAGATTTTTTTTAAACGGCATGGGATTCCCCCCTTCCCAGCAAAACCGTCCCGATCACCAGCTATGGGTTATTAGAGGATGCTGGGAGTGGGGCAGAAGATTAGTGCCCTCTGCCCCCACCTGGCTTTTCTGCTCACTCCCCCTGCAGGAAGGGGACTTTTATAGCAGCTGAGTGAGGTGACGTCATCTATTAAAAGGCTCTCTACTCGCAGGTGAGTGGGGCTATTAGCCTGCGGCCCTGTAGGACTATGCGCTGGTCGGGTGATGGTAGGCAGCACCGCTGTTAGGTGCTTAGGAGCGCTGCTCCACCGCAATCCCCCACCAAAGGGTAGGCGGTTCAGGCTTATGGTGAGCCTCTATGGGATGCCCCTCCCGCACTATTGCCCCTGTCTACCGGTGGGCCCTATATTAAGTGGCCGCTGTTCTCCCTCATTCTCCTTGTAGCCTTCGGGGGAAAAGAGGGGGGGGGGGTGTGTGTAACTGTGTATGCTATGCATTCTGTGTTTTACACTTTATCATTTATTTTTTCTGCCTTGTGTCAGCCGCCGCACTGGCTTGCTTTCCTTTTTACTGTCTTTCAAATTTGCGCGCCCTTTATGTCACACTATGTTCCGTGCTTGGCGGCAGCATTACCTCAGGTGCTGGTGCGCCATAATTGGCTGCTTGGCACGTCCTGGCTTTGCACTCTTCGGGGGGGGCGGGGTCCTTCTATGGCGCACTCCGCTTCATCACCGGTACCGGCCCGCCCCTCGAGGTATACCGACGCCATCTTTAACCTGCTTGGTTGGCCCATGCGCGGCGGACCTCTACCTACCGCGGTCCGTAAGTGCCCTCGCGGGCGGCTTTATATTCTTCCTTTTATTACTGTGTGCTTATGGTCTTTTCTTCTTATGTCTTTCGGGCTGGGCGAACCCTTTGGCTTCTCCTGGCCCTTTATTAGTTATATAACTTGTAGGCCTTGTGTAATACTCCCACTTCACTAGCGGGTTATTGGGGCATCCGGGGTTGCTGTATAGCGTTAATCCCTATCGGCCTATAGTGCCGCTATAATAACCATATGGAGGAATCCCAGGATAATATGACCGGGGTTCCTTCGGGACAAAACCGGCTGTGTGTAGCGTGTGGGCAGCCTCATGCTGACGCTGACAAGGCGCGGGTCTGTGTAACCTGTGCTTGAACAGGTGCTTGCATTGCAATCTGGCCTGCCAGTGGCTGCACCTCGTTTCACTTCGCCTACTCCCCCAAGCTTAAACCTCACTCCTACTCACTCACTCGATACTAGTGGGGATTCTCAGCCTGATGTGTCTTCTAGACTGGCTACTGTTGAGCAGTTGATTGCTAAGTCCTTGGCGAGTAAGGCCCCTGCAAAAATGCGGCACTTGACGCCTAATGTCACTATTTTCCCTATGGAAACTGAGGAGTTTTGGAATATTTGCGGCTATACCCCGTCTGATGAAGGGGATCTTTTTTCTGACTCAGGCTCATCTGATGAGAGACCAAGGGGTCATGACGATTCTGGCTCTGACCCCTGGGCCCCGGATGACACTGACAGATTATTGACCCAGATTTTTGAGGTTCTGTCCATCTCTCTCCTTGTTGCGGCTCCCAGGCAAAGGAGGGAGCTTTTCCATACAGCAAAATCACGTTTGGAATTTCCAGAGCAGGCATATTTCCATAACCTTGTGCTCAAGGAATGGGAGCGCCCCAGTAAACTTCCGAGGTCCCTAAAAGTTGGGATAGGAAGTATCCTTTTCCTGCTGATGTGATAAAATGTTGGTCATCCCCCCCCCCGAGGTGGATGCCCCGGTCCAAGGGCTATCTAACACCTCTGTCATGCATTCACCTGACTCTACTACCCTGCGGGATGCTGAGGACCGGCGCATTGACCAGCTGGCATCCCACGCCTTTGCATGCGCGGGGACGGCGCTGCGCCCGGTCTGTGCCTCTGCCATTACTGCTGTGGCCACTAGAACCCTTATCAGAAATATGCTTGACAGTGCCCCTGATGATTTGCCTTGTGAGGTGTTCAATGCACTTTCCAGTTGTGATGTGTTTGTAAATTTTCTCCTCTCTGCCATGGATGACACCATCAGAATGTGTGCCAGAACATCTGCCCTTGTGGTGGCTATACGCTGCTCGGTTTGGCTGCGCCAGTGGGCTGCTGACAACGCTGCCAAGAATGCCCTCACTGGTTTTCCCTTCAAAGGACTGCGCCTGTTTGGGGACCGCCTGGACCTTTTTGCTAAGGGAGGCAGGTTACCCCAGCGCAGGCGGCAATCTCGGCCCTTTTGGGGTCAGGGTTCCTTCTCTCTCCTCCCCTTACCGTGGAGCCAGACAGGGGAGGGGGGTTTCCTTTCCTGGGACCCGGGGAGATTTCTGGGGTAGGGGCAGAGGACGTGGACGTCCTGGCCCCTCCTGGGGTCCCAAAGCAAAATCATCCCCCAAGCCCCCTCAGGCATGCGGGAGCGCCCTCACCCATCCGGGTGGGGGAATGGCTGCAGTACTTTGCTCACTTCTGGAGGCTTCATGTCTCAGACCGTGGAGTGGAGTGGATTCAGGAGGTAGTGTCCTCCGGTTACAAGTTGGAGTTTGCTGCCTGCCCCCCTCCAAGATTCATCAGATCCCGGATTCCTCAGGACCCTGTGTCAGCTCAGGGACTGATGCAAGCAGTGCAAGGCCTCCTGAAGCTGGGGGTCATCTGCCAGGTCCCCTTAAGAGAAAAAGGCAAGGGCTTTTATTCCAACCTATTCACAGTACCCAAAAAAGATGGTTCAGTCAGGCCCATCCTGGACTTAAAGATCCTCAACAAATTTGTCAGGGACAGGCGCTTTCGCATGGAAACTCTGCGCTCTGCCATCAGTTCCCTGCGCCAAGGGGATTTCATGACTTCTGTGGACATCAAAGATGCTTACCTTCATATTCCTGAATTTCCAGGTCACCAAAGGTTCCTCAGGTTCGCTCTGATGGATCAACACTACCAGTTTGTGGCTTTGCCATTCGGTCTCACTTCAGTTCCCAGGGTGTTCACCAAGGTGCTGGCGGGCGTGATGTCTCTCCTCAGATGTCAGGGCATCCGCGTGCTTCCCTATCTGGACGACATTCTCATCACTTCCCAATCTCTACATCAGGCAGAGTTGGATACTCAGCTGGTGGTGTCCACTCTGGAGTCATTTGGATGGGTGATCAACCACCCCAAGTCCTCACTGTCCCCTTCCTTGGTAACTTCATTCCTAGGAATGAATCTGGATACAGTTCAGGCAAGGATTTTCCTTCCTCAACAGAAGGTGGACAGTCTGATTGCACAGGCTCAGTTCCTCCTATCTTGTCCTCATCCCTCCATCAGGCAGGGGATGCAGCTGGTGGGCCTGATGGTGGCATGCTTTGAAGCGGTCCCTTATGCTCAGTTCCACTTGAGGCCTCTGCAACTTCACCTATTGTCAGTATGGGACAAGGACCCAGCGTCCCTGGATGGGGTCTGTGTGCTCTCCCCTCGGATCAGGAGGTCCCTCTTGTGGTGGATGGACTCAAGGAACCTGTTGGGGGCAGATCTTTTCTTACCCCTCCCTGGGAGACGGTCACCACGGATGCCAGTCTGTCAGGTTGGGGGGGTTCTGGAAGTCCCTGCGGTTCCAGGGGAGGTGGGGTCCTCAGGAGGCCCACACACCTATCAATGTCTTGGAACTGCGGCCGATCAGGTTAGTTCTGGCTCACTTGACTACTCACCTTCGGGGCCTGCCTTTTCAGGTGCGCTCGGACAACCAGACGGCAGTTGCCTACATCCATCATCAGGGAGGGACCCGGAGCAAGGTGGCCCTCCAGGAAGCGTCTCTGATCCTGACTTGGGCGGAGGCCAATGTCCCCTGCATATCAGCTGTGTACATCCCGGGGTGGAAAATCGCCTGGCGGACTCTCTGAGCAGGGGGACCTCTCGCCAGGGAGAATAGTCTCTATGCAGCAGGGTGTTTCAATCCCTGTGTCACCGTTGGGGCCAACCACATGTGGATCTGTTTGCGTCCCGTCATAATCACAAGCTCCCAGCTTTTGTCTCACTGTCCCAGGATCCTCTGGCCTTGACCTCGGATGCTCTAGCAATGTCATGGCAGGACTTTCAGTTCCTGTATGTCTTCCTTCCAATTCCCCTGCTGGGCAGCGTTCTGCGCAAGATTGCCCTGGAGGGGGTGCCAGCAATCCTGGTGGCCCCGAGGTGGCCAAGAAGAGGGTGGTTCGCAGACGTGGTGCAGCTGGCAGTAGATCAGTACACTCTGCCCTTGGTGCCAGATCTGCTCACTCAGGGCTCTCTACGCCATCCCAATTTACAAACTCTGGCTTTGACGGCCTGGCTGCTGAAACCTCCATCTTGATGGAGAAGGGGCTGTCTTCCTCGGTTGTGGATACTTTGATAAAGGCTAGGAAGAAGTCTTCCTCTTCCATTTATTACAAGGTTTGGCGTGCCTACATTGACTGGTGCGAGCCCCCCACGTAAGCCTATGGTGCCTGTTTGGGATTTGAATTTGGTTTTGTCAGCCTTGCAGGGTGCTCCCTTTGAACCTGTGCAGGATGCTGTCCTTGCTATTCTTACACTCAAGACTCTCTTTCTGGTGGCTATCACTTCTGTTAGGCGTGTGTCTGAGTTGGCCGCTCTTTCTATTCAAGCCCCCTACTATGAGAGACACCAGGACAAGGTGGTGTTTCGTTTCAAGCCAGACTTTCTGCCTAAGGTAGTATCTGCTTTTCATTTGAATCAGGACATTGTTCTTCCTTCCTTGTGCCCTAATCCTAGTAATGCTAAGGAAAGGGTCTTGCATTCTTTGGATGTGGTTAGGTGTCTGAAGTACTATCTGGTGGCTACCGCACCCTTCAGGAAAACTGATGCTCTTTTTGTGGTCCCTTCTGGGCCTAGGAAGGGTTTGGCTCCTGCCAAGTCCACTATCAGCAAACGGATCCGTCAGGCTATAATTCAGGTCTACTCTGCTAAGGGGAAGAATCCTCCCTTCCACCTTACTGCTCATTCCACTCTTGCTATTGGTGCTTCTTGGGCTTTTCAGCACCAGGCTTCTGTTGAACAAGTTTGCAAGGCCGCTACCTGGTCTTCTGTTCATACCTTTTCAAAGTTTTACAAGGTTGATGTTAGGGCCTCAGCTGACACTGCTTTTGGCTGAAAGGTTCTACAGGCGGCAGTGGTTTAAAGTGGCTATTTTTTTCCTGGGGATCCCACCCTACTTTATGGACACTGCTATTGGATGTCCCACGTGTATGTAATCTATTTGGAGCAGGGCGTACTGTATACTAAGAATAATACTATACTGTGATAACTCACCTGTAGAATTGGTATTATGAGTATACAGTACATCCTGCTCCAACCCACCCTTGGCTTTGCATTATCTTGGATTCCCCGTATGGTGATTGTTATCATTGTTGTAGTTAATAGTTTGGGTTGTTTAATTCTCCTGGCTTCTCGTTAACTGCTTTTCAATGCTGTGGATTTGTGGGAGGTCCCCGGATATGGGGCCGAGAGGAGCCGATGTCTCTGCAGTCCAGCGCCATCTGGCGGAGTAATACCCACGTGTAAGTAATCTATTTACTGCAGGACGTACTGTATACTCATAATACCAATTCTTCAGGTGAGTAATCACAGAATTGTATTTTTATGGGCTTGGTGTTTAAAGCACAACTGTTGTTAAAAAAAATAAAAAGGATGTGTAAAACATGTTAGATGGCAGAAGGAGGCGTTGCTCTGTTTTTGTACTGAAAAAAGAATACAAACAAAAGAACAAACGCAAAAAAAAGAGCAGAAAAGTTATTTTAACAGGGGAAGACTCATAACAGTCTGTTGCCTATGCTAGTGTGTGCTGTCACACAAGTCCTATGATAGGTGCATAGATTATTTTGCTCATCGTGCAATTAGGCAGAAATTAGAGATGTTAATGCTATGTTTCCCACAAGCCCTCTAAGAACAGGCAATTAAGGTTCAACATAGGATGCCATTCAGCATCCAGCAAAATTATCCATCCAGAGAATTTTTTTTTTTTTTTACACCTAGGATGCAAACATGTAAGAGAACTGGCTACAGGACAACTGAACGCAAAACTAACCAATATAGGTGGTGTTTCTCTTTCTGTCTATGATACCATGTTAGCACCATTTGGGTTATCAGGTGGAGGGGCAATAGTGGCAGGGTCCTCTGATCTCATGGGCCCTGATGTAATTGCTACCTCTGCAATTCCTGTTTCTCCCCTGTACACTATTCATTGGCAGTTCTGGCTGATGTATGACATAAAAACAGCAAATGTATTGTGAAATTTAATTTACTAAATATCTATTACAGGAATATAACTGAGCTGCTACATCAAACTCACCCAGTTCTTCAATGGTCATACAGCATAAAATATGCATAAAAATACACATACAAATGGCACAATATTCAGCAATGCAATTGAGAGATTACTCACACATCGCATAAAGCAGTGAGTAAGCGTATTACTCAGCCCTGCTTTTTACTTTGTATAGTGTTATCGAGAGAGGGCACAGTGTGAGATTATTTTATATTGTTCTGGAAGAAATATAGAAAATGTAAGATGATTGGGTGCCCTAGTCAGATGTACAGTTCTGCAGTTCTACTTTAGATTCCTCTAAATCTTGAAGCAATCTTAAAGCAATTATTTTAAAGTTGCATATTTTTTGGTTTATATATGTTTCTGCTATGAAATCTTATGTGATTTCAGGTCATCAGAAGAATTCAGATACGAATGGGTTAACCTCTCCCGAAGGGTGTGGACTGCAGGAACAAAGGCGTGTCTCCACCTCCTGGGCCTATATCCTCCTGGCTGACTTCTCCACTCCAGTTTCTTTCTTGCAGTTGGAACTGGGCTGCAAGGGTGTATCTGAACTCCTCTCCCATTTACTTTTTGTTTTTAAAGGAATTATGCCTTGGAAGTGGGGGTATTGGAAACCTGACTGTTCCTGGGCCCTTATACTCCTCTGATCTGAATGGACCCACTTTGCCTCCGCAGCTAAGCTGCAATCGGATCAGGATGGTAAGGTAAGCGCCAGGGTCTTGGGGCTTTGGTGTGTCACCTTTTTGTTTTTAAAAAGGAGTGACACTCCTGTTCTGAGAATTCCACCACAGGAAAAAGCAGCCACAGGTTTTTGTCTGGTGAGTCTGATTGGGGGTGACCAATGGAATTATTTTTTTTCTCTTTTATTGCTCTTTCCCATGTGTTAATTGTGTTTTACTGGTCGTAAAATTCAAAATTTGTGCCACCTTTAACGGGGCGGAACGAGGAAGGATGGTTTTCTTGGCTACTGGTGTTGAAAGAATTTCGGCTTAGCGAAGTAGCTAGCACTGCTGAAGCGGCCGGTTCTCTTCAGGGGCACAGCGCTACTGTTCTTGGCCGCTGCCGTGGAAAGATTTTCGGCTTGGTGAAGTAGCTAGCACCGCCGACAATCTCCTGTTCTTCTCAGTGGTTTTCAGTCTGCCGCCGTGGAAAGATTTTCGGCTTAGCGAAGTGCTGAACACCGCCGACACCTCCGCTTCTTCTTAGGGGCTCAGCGCTCATTCTCATGCCAATGGCGTGGAAAGATTTCCGGCTTAGCAAAGTGCTGAGTACCGCCGACACCTTGGGTTCTTCTTAGGGGGTCAGCACTCTTTCTTGGGCTGAGGCAGTGGAAAGATTTTCGGCTTAGCGAAGTGCTGAGCACCGCCAAGCCCCCCGGTTCTCGGAGCTCCCCTGGCCAGACGCTGGGGTTGCTGGCTAGCAGGGGGCGGCTCCGAGCCACCGCACGGCCACCCTCATGCGGACCTAAACCATTAGGTAGGTTAATTTGCTTGTATTTTTATATGATTATTGTGTTTATTAATATCATTTTAATAATATATCATCTATATTTTTTATAGTTTAATAATTATATAGTTTTAATTTATATTTTTATATTTTGTGGGAAACGGCAGTTAATATATATATATATATATATATATATATATTAACTCGAAGTAGTCACTTGTGACTAACAGGAACTGTTCACATACTAGGTCTTAGACCTCCTGGAAAATAATATAGTATTAATCACCAGGATAGCAGGGAGGATAGTCACAAGGAGGTGTGCAGGGTTATGCTACGGTATTGATGGATATGGAAGACAGTTGTCTCCTCCTTGCAAGGGTTCTGACCCTTGTCACCGGTGCCCTCCGAGCCTTAAAATCCCCTTGGCAGTCTTCAAGCAGACCTAAGTCTAGCGGAGCATACGCATTATTCTATTCTGATCAATAGGGAATGGCAGAAGTCAGGTAGTCTCCGACCATTCCTAAAGTACTAGATACTATGTATCCCTTTCCTCCAGATCAGATTGAATTATGGTCTCTCCTGTGGTGGACGCTCTGGTGCCTGGTCTTTTTAAGTTTTGGTTATGCCATCCTCTGATAGTGCTTCTCCAAAGGATCCAGAGGATAAGCACGTGGATCCGGTGGCATGTCATGCTTATTCTATTATGGGGTCGACCTTGCGGCCAGCCTGTGCTACATCCATAGCATTTTTGGGGAGCAGGAGGTTGTTAAAACAACTGGACTCTAAGACTCGTAAGGGTGGTTCACGGAAGTCATGTTCCCAGTTGATCAAAACCAGTTTGACTACAACAGGTATGTGATCTTGCCTATGGAGGAGCCTAGCTTTGGTGGTAGCCTTAAGGCGTGCTTTATGGCTTAAGCAATGACCAGCTGACATATTAGCCTCTAAAAAGAATCTGTTTGGAGAGTGCTTGGTTGACATGGTAAAGCCTGCTACTGGTGGTAATTCATCTAATCTGCCGCAGAAGCTGAAGTCTAATACTGCTTTCTGCAGGGCCTCTAATCCTTCGGGGTTCTGGCTAGAGGTTCAGCCTCTTCGGGATAACGAAGAGATTTTTTGGAATAAGTCCCAAATAAAGGCCATAGGTGTCTGCTAGAATAAAACCAGACTCCCTTCAAAGCCTGCTCAGGCATGAAGGGATGCCTCCAACCTTGCAGGTGTGGGGGGACAGCTTCTGCATTTTGCTCATATTGGAGGCTTCATGTAACAGATGTTTGGATACTGGAAACTGTATCCTCAGGTCACAAGATCAAATTAGGAGCCAGACCTCCTAGGAGATTCTCTTGGTCAGGGGTATTTTTAATTCCGCAGAAAACAGCATTGAGATCTGCCATATCTCGCCTTTTTAGAGATTGGAGTTGTTGATCCACAGTGAAGTTACTCCAGCCAGGAGTTTTTTATAACCACAGGGTATATATATAAGGATGCATACCGACATTGCAGTATGTGGCCTACATCTTCAGTTTGTGTGAGCACTCTCTGCTCCCCGCCGATGTACAAGTTTTTACATTCCTTATGCCCACCTGACACGGAACATCATGGAAGGGATGTTCTTCAGTCAAATATCATATCATACCTTCAAGAGTTATTTCTTTTCTGGGAATGTCATTAGACAGAAGAGACTTTTACTTCAGGCCAGGGTACAGGGTCTTTTGTCTTGCCCTCACCCTATGATTCATCAAGGAATGTGTCTGTTGGGCCTGATGGTAACTTGCTTTGAGGCAGTACCTTTTGCACTGTTCACACAAGACCCCTGCAGATGGAATTGTTCACAATCTGGGATTGAGACCCACAGACTCTGGATCACTCTTTTTTGCATGACACAGTCAACAAGGCAGTCTCTAGCCTGGTGATTGAGTCCTCAGCCCATTGAGATTGGCAAATCTTTTTTTCCAGTACAGTGGAAGATCATCACCACGGATGAAAGTCTATCTGGTTGGAGAGCGTCATGGAGTCACAAACGATCCAGGGACAGTGGAGTCCGAAGGAGAGCAGATTCTCCATAAATATCCTGGAACTGAGAGAGATTCTATTGTGTCTCAGACATTCTGAAGGGGCATCCCGTCCGTATTCAAACAGACAATCGGACGGTGGTGGTATATATCAATCACCACTGGGGTACCAGAAGCAGTAAAGCCCTCATGGAAATGAGCTGTTTTCTACTTTGGCCGATCATCTCAGCAGAACGGTCCTGCATCAGAGGGAATGGTCTCTTAGGGGGGTTTTCAGTCCCTATGCATGCGCTGGTGCGCAAGTTTTGGCTTCGGCGGCCTGGCTATCCCAATTCACAAGTTATAGCTTGGACGGCCTGGCTATTGAATCCTTTATTTAGGCAGAAAGGGGGTTTCCAGACTATGATTCAGGCCAGGAAGAAATCTATATCAATGATCTACTATAGGGTCTGGCAAGCATTTAGCGCTTGGTGCAATTCGAAAGGGTTCGCTGGTAGAATTTTTTTCTGTTCCCAGAATATTGGATTTTTGCAAAAAGGTCTTGATAAAGGTTTTCAATTGAGGACTTTAAAAGGACATATATGTATCTGCTTTATCTCTTTTTTCAGAAACCCATTGCTGAGAATAAATTTATCAAAACTTTTGTATAGGGAGTCGCTCATGTGCGGTCTCCTCGTAACCCACTGCTGCCGGTTTGGGACCTTAACTTAATATATCAGCTCTTCAGGGTCCTCCTTTTGAACCATAAGCAGATGCTCCTTTTAGGACTACTGCTCCTTCAACTAGAGCTATTGGAGCATCTTGGGCTTTTCAGCATCAAGCTTCAGTGGAACAAGTATGCAAAGTCGCTACTTGGTTTTCAGTTAATACATTTACCAAATTCTATAAGGTTGGAATGTCCTATTCCTGAAAGAAATAAGGGTTTTTGCGGATCCCACCTGAATTAAGGGAACTGCTTTTGGAGGTCCCATTCATCTCTGAATTCTTCTGATGGCCTGAAGTATTCCCCTGTAGAATGTATTTCTCTTCCATTATTACTTCAGGACATAGACCCTCCCTATCTGCTAGGTTACTATGCCCATGTTTTGGATGCCTATGTAAATAGTTGCTGTAAATAATTATCAGCATCGAAAAAATAATAATTTAAACGGAGAGAGGAGTATTGTATTTTGTCTCCAGAGATATAGGCATGCCTCCCGGGCGGCTGGTTCTACTGCTTTTTAATTTAACAGGAGTGGAGGAAGTCAGCCAGGAGGCTATAGGCCCGGGAGGTGGAGAGAGGTCTTTGTTCTTGCAGTCCACACCCTTTGGGAGAGGTTAACCCATTCGTCTCTGAATTCTTCTGATGTCCTGAAGTAATAATGGAAGAGAAATTAATTCTACAGGTGAGTACGCACAGAATTTTCTTTTTTATCCTTATATGTTAAATATATTTTCTGTATATCTAGGAATATTTAGTACAGCTTATGTTTATTAATATTTTATTGTATGCTTAAATATGTCAAGTGACAGAACTATTGTAACAAAACAATTGTCAGTGAATTGTGTTTCCCTGACAATTTGTCTATTGGACTAGAACAGGAAGAGAGCTGCAGTTCCTGCCCATCTGCAGGTGTAAGACCCAACATGCAGGTAGCTTTCCCAGTTCTGCTCTAGTCTTTATCAGGAGAAAATCTAAGACAATTGCTTTTGTTTTAAGATGTGTCCTAGGTTTTAATGTGTTTTTAATGCTGTTACAGTTTTTCTCGTTAGTTGAGATTCACAATATTTTAAGGGCTGCCGTGGCAACCCCAGGACCTTGCTTCCACTGCCCCTGGGGAACAAAATACTCATGCATTCCCTGGGTAACTCCGGGTGTGGGGGTTCCCCGTCTCTTGGGCTACGGACGTAACCCCCATCTAAGGCGAGCGTGGATTAGACAGGGCCAGCTTTTTATTTTATCCTTCTTGGGGTGGGCCACTCTGCGGACCTGGACCTTCATCTCACCCCCCTCGTGTCCCCCCTCATCCTTCAACCTGATGCTTTCCGGGGGATGGGGGCAGGCTGGGCTCTATGCGGTGCTGTTTGGGCAGGCTGTGTCCGCACTGTCCTTTTAACCCTTTGATTCAACTATCCTGGTAATTGTGCCCTGCCCCGGTGGCATCATGATGTAGGACGCCCCCCTGTGTGAATTCCCCAGATTGCCCACTTTCACTCTCCTTTATAATAGTGCCTCGTAGAACTTTGCGCCGACATAGGTGTGATAGTGTGTCTGTCGCCGTCTCGCCTGTGGAGTGCGTGCTTCAGTGCACCCAGCCTATCTGAATGGCTGAACGTGGGAAATGTGCACAGCTGCAGAGAAGTCGGTGCAGACAGCATCGCTGGAGTGCCGGGATCAGGTAAGATTACCGGCTCCCTGAAGATTTCGCACAGCAAGGCATCCGGTATAGGATGTCCCAGGGGCAGGTTAGCGACCGGTCCTGGAATCTTTTAGATTCACATGTCTTTTAGAGGATTCACATCTCTCTTCATGGTGTACAAACTTGGCAATGGATTGCAGCTAGTGAAAACTGCTTCTGTGAAACATACATTTGCTAACATCAGAAAAACATTTAAAAAACTAGATCTCAGCACCTTAAGGACATTATTTGGGCACACAAAGGCTGCTGGTTCTGGTAATTGAGATGGATAGTCTTGGGTAGCACGATTGCAGATCTTGTGTAGGCTTGGCACCTTTTTTGCAATATGTGGGGCCAGGCAGAACATGTTTTTAGCTGGTGGGAGCTGACTGCAGGAAACAGCTAACAACTGAGGTGGCAGGCTGGCAGGGAACAGCGGAGGCAGCAAGCTGGCAGAGGTCATAAGAGATGGAGGTTCAGGACCCTTGGGAGGCTGGCAAGTGGTAATGTGTATCAGAGTGGTAGAATCCCCTGACAACAGTGCTAGCATCGGACACAGTCTTTGGGGAGCTGGCAGCAGACACCTCTTTCACAGACTGATTGATGAGGATCTAGTGGAGTAGGATGAAAGGCAGGAACTGAAGAGTGCTAGTTTAAGCCTAGACGAGAATCGGGAGCAGAGCTGAGCATGTACGGTTGTTACCAAGGTACATCGAACATCCTTGCCTGCAATGCCAATTTAACCACAGCTAATTGCTTTCAGGTGTTGGTTGATTACCCCTGACCAGTTAGTGGACAGAGCCACCTGCCGGTGGACACTAATATATACAGAGCTATGAGTAAGTTGGAACAGTGCCACCAACATGTGACCAATAACTAGTCTTTCCCTCATAGTGAGTAACCAGAGATTTCTCTGATGCTGGCATGGGCAAGGATTGCAGAGCATTGTGACAAGAAGAAGACCCAGAAGCGTAAACACCCTATGGCCGTCTCCTAGGCCTTTGATGTTCAGGAATCCAAGGACCGCTCCCCCTTGGCATTGGCATCGGCATTGAATGCACCGGATTCTTCCATTTTTGTGGAATGTGTGGATGACCTCATCCAAACCATTAGGCATACCCTGGGTATCAAGAAAACAGCTGCTGTTGCATTGGATGAGCAGCCGGATGTCTATCAGAATAAAAGTGTATATGAGGCCTTTCTTGATCAGTGAGCAAGGAATAGGAGAAGCCAGAAAGGGATATCCACTACCCATTCTCAGAGAAGGCTCTCCAGATGTGGGTGAATGTGGTGAATGACACCCACTGCCAGTTTTGCAAAGCATTTGCTGCTTCCTACTTCCGAAAGTACCTCCTTAAAGGATAGGGTTGACAGGAGACTGGATGTGATTGGTCGCCACATGTTTTCTGGATGGTGCTGCTTTGCTTTCTACAGTTTGATTAACTTGGTTAAGATTTTCAGGGTAGCAATGGATGACATTACTAAGTTGTATTGCAGTAACCTTGCCCTGACAGTCGCAATGCTCTGTGACCAAAGCAATCCTCTGCTTACGCTACTTTGAAGAACACCCTTGCTGTCTTACCCTTTGTGGATGGACATTACACTCTCTCAACAGGGTTTCTCCTGGTGATGCTTTTTTCCAAAGTTATATGCTTTGTTATATGCCCAGAAAATGCAGAGAGCGTGGTGAGCTTGTGCTCCAGTCTTTAGCCCCGTGTATGTAATGTTCTTTGAGGTTGCCCCCTACACCTAGATTTACACCAGGGCCATTATGTCCCATTGGGATCAATCTTTTTGGGCCTGGAGAGATCGTTCACTCTTTCTGGGGGTGGTTTGATCATGCCTGGAGTGATGGCTCCTGTCCCAATTCCTGAGTCTGGGTAACTCCTTCCTACCAGCTCAGTGAACTGTGATCACAACCGATGCCAGGCTGACTGGTTGGGGGAGGGTGGTGTGTGTAGCCAGCTCAAGATCCCGGGTCAATGGTCACTGGTGGTTTACCATCAATGTCCTGGAACTCAGGACAATTTCGTGTGCGTGTTCCATTGGTCCAGCAGCCAACCAAGAGTAAAAGGACATTTTGTGAGGTGGTCAGGACCAAACAGCATTTTTCTTGCTGTTAATCCCTGTGGGCCACCCCCCCCCCCCCCTTTTCTCCAATCTCTGGTGCTAGCTTCACCTATAGCCAAGCCGCTGTTTGCTGGGATGCTTTAAGGACTTCACTGGACACGGTTGCCCCCAGGACTTAATAGCACAAAGATTGGGAACTTGCAGGGGTGAAGGCGGATGAACCAGAGGTAAGACTGGGCGATTTTGGGTAAACGGCATACACACGTAAGAGTTATACACACGTTATCAATCCTAATGATAAGCAACACCAAGGGAGAAGGGTCAAAGATCAAGCCAAGAGATCAGAGGGTAGGCAGTACAAGGGATGAGATGGGTTTGTAATCGGAGTTCAGGCAGGTGTCGGTCCAGGCAACAGTCACAGAGTGGTCAGGCAATATTGGTCGGCAAAGATAAACAATCAGGACGTCACAAGAACTATAACACCCAGCTGCATGCTATCACGGGCGATGACAGAATGGCAAAAAAACTTTATAGGGCTGGGGTGCTGGGGATTGATTGGAGTGCTTTTTTCTTCCAATCCATTCCAAGCCATCCCTAATCATTACACCTGGGTAATTCCTTCCCGGATGGGCGTGTACTGCAAGATCAAAAGTGTGGCTCCTCCCGGCCCCCATAAGTAGCAGCCACCTCTAATCAAAGACCAGTTAATTTCTTGCAGTTTGGAAGTACTGTGAAGATGGCTTGATTTTCTCTCTATCAAGGATTAGGTATTTGGCAGCAAGTGGGGATTTCAACCTGTCGGCTTCCTGCAAGACCTTATTCCCACGGATTTCTCTGACCCAACTCTATGCCTCCCCAGCTTTGGTGCTGTTTAAATTGGGGTCCGTGAAGGTAAGGTGAAGCGCCGGGTTCTGGGGCACTTGCTGAGTGTTAAACCCTCAGAGCTGCAGGCTTCATTAACAAGCAAGTCAGCTGCAGGTTTTTGGTATATAGTTCCAAGTACAGCCGCACTCTTACTCTCAGTATTGTGTGGGTGCGCGGTTCGCGGAGACGCCGCATATACCAGTCTATTTGTGAAGAACCAGCACTCCAAAAAGTTCATGCAAAAAGTTGTATTGCTATATCATAAGCATAGTACAGCAGTGGAAGTGAGTCGACGTTTCGGGGTGCACTGGGGCCCCCTTCATCAGGACCCACCACATGTACAAGAGGAGTCAGAGTGGTGGGTCCTGATGAAGGGGGCCCCAGTGCACCCCGAAACGTCGACTCACTTCCACTGCTGTACTATGCTTATGATATAGCAATACAACTTTTTGCATGAACTTTTTGGAGTGCTGGTTCCTCACAAATAAGCTGCAGGTTTTTGTCTGGTGAGCCTGCTCTTTCCCATGTGTTTAAGCTGAGGTTGTTGGCCAGCAAAAAGGGGCTGCTCTGAGCCACTGCACGGCCACCCTCAAGTGGACCTAAACCTTTTGGCAGGTCATTTTGTTTGTTTTTTAATACTGTTTTTTATTGTTTTTTGTTTAAATCTATACTATTATAGATTGGGAAAGGGCAAATATAATATTACTATATAATTTATATATATGGTGGTACCCCCCAGAGGACTCGCTGTACTCTTGTGACTGTCGAGAACCTATATATACTTGGTCAGAACCCCAGGTTCATAGACTAGTTTTATTAAATTCACCATGGCGGAGGCATCTGGGGTAGCAGATCTGGTCTTACCAGATTTACCCTATGTCCAGTATGCATGCAGCAGCACTGGACAAGGATAGCACAGTGTGCAGGGATTATGCTACGGTTGTAGTGGATAGGGAGACAGTTGTCTCTTTCCTGAGGGGGCTCTGACCCCTATTGCCGGTGCTCTCTTAGACTTACAAAACCCCTTTGCAGCCTTAATGCAGACCTAAATCTTTAGTGTGGCTACTAAGAAGGTTTCTAAAAAAAAAAATTCCTCTGAGTGTATTGAAGAGGATATTGTGGCTGCCATAGTCTCTTTCTGAGTCTTTAAACTCTGTCGGCAGCCCTCAAGTGGTCCTAAACCTATAGAGTCATCATGGAGTATTAGCTACTAAAGAGGTTTTAAAGAAAATAATTCTTCCTCTGAGTTGAAGAGGATATTGCGGCTGTCATAGTCTCCTTTTGAGTCTTTAAACTCTGTCGGCAGCCCTCAAGTGGTTCTAAACCTATAGAGTCATAATGGAGTATTGGCTATTAAAAAGGTTTTTAAAGTAAAGAATTTGAGTTGAAGAGGATATTGTGGCTGCCATAGTCTCCTTCTGAGTCTTTAAACTTTAAAGTATTGGCTACTAAAAAGGTAATAAAAATAATATTTTTTCCTCTGAGGAAGGGGATATTGTGGCTGCCATAGTCTCTCAGGAAGTTATCCATTGGGAGAATTCATCCAGTAGGGACTTGGGTCAGCATCCTTTACACAAGGGGGTGTCCGGTTATGGAGAAGATGGATGGATGGTTGATTTCCTCCATTTTGGAGGATGTTGCGCGGCATACTCTTTATTATAATCTGATCAATAGGGATTGGCAGAAGTCAGGTTGTCTTCCGACCATTCCTAAAGTACTAGATACTATGTATCCTTTTCCTACAGATCAGATTGAATTTTGGTCTCTCCCTCCTGTGGTGGACGCTCTGGGGCCAGGTCTCTTTAAGATTTTGGTTATACCATCCTCTGATAGTGCTTCTCCAAAGGATCCAGCGGATAAGCGCGTGGATCAGGTGGCATGTTGTGCTTTTATGGGGTCGACCTTGCGGCCGGCCTGTGCTACATCCATAGCATTTTTTGTGAGCAGGAGGTTGCGAAAACAACTGGACTCAAAACAACTGGACTCTAAGACTTGTATGGCTCGTTCACTGAAGCCATGCTCCCAGTACATCAAAGCCAGTTGGCTCTAACAGGTATGTCATCCAGGCTATAGAGGTTTGATCTGGTTGTGGGCCAGAGGCCTATCTCTGGTGGTCGCTTTATGGCTTAAGCAATGGCCAGCTGACATAGCCTCTAAAAAGGAATATGATGGGACTCCCCTTTTAAGGTGGGGTGTCTGTTTGGGAAGTGCTTGGTTGACATGGTAAAGCATGCTACTAGTGGTAAGTCATTTAATCTGCCACAGAAGCCGAAGTCTAATACTGCTTCCGCAGGGCCTCTCATACTCCGGCTAGTGGTTCGGCCTCTTCGAGATACCAAAGCTAATTATTTTGGAATAAGACAAAGTTCCAAACTAAGGTAACAGGTGTCTGGCAAAGCTTCTGCATTTGTCTCATATTTGCAGGCTTCATGTAACAGATATTTGGATACATGAAGTTGTATCCTTAGGTTACAAAATCAAATTAGAAACCAGACCCCATAAGAGATCTCTGGTCCGGGGTATCCCGAATTCAGCAAAATGCAGAAGCATTGAGATCTGCGTAACCATGAGGTCATCAGAAGCAGTAAAGCCCTGATGGAAGTGAGCGGGGGTTTTTACTTTGGGCCGAGAAACCGGTTCCATGTTTTTTGGTGGTACACATACCTGGAGTGGACAACTTGTAGGCAGATCATATCAGCAGAACGGTTCTGCATCAGAGGGAATGGTCTCTTAGCCAGAGGGTTTTTTAATCCCTATGCACGTGCTGGGGGATCCCAGACTTAGATCTCTTGCATCACGGCTCAGTCGGAAGGTCTGAAGGATGTCTCAGCCCAGTGATCCTCTAACAATAGAAACAGATGTCCTGACTCTTCAGTGGTCAGCATTCAAGCTTCTTTATGCATTTCCCTCCGATTTCACTCCTGTGTCGAGTACTAAAAAAGGTTTAGCTCACAAGGGAGTCCCAACCATTCTGGTGGCTCCTCGGTGACAAGAAGCAGCTGGTTCTCAGACATAGTAAGGATGTCACAGGGCAACTTGTGGAGGCGACGATCCAGATCTTCTCACACAGGGACCGCTTGGAAGGCATGGCTATTGAATCCTTTATCTTGGAAAGAAAGGGTTTTTTTTTGCCAAAGTCATCCAGACTATTATCTCTCTACTACAAAATCTTTCCATAGTTTGGACTTCTTATGTCATACCTGAGGGTCCACGGAAAGGTCTTCCACCAGCTAAGTCTGCCATCAGTCGATGGATTAGACAGACAGTGGTAAGAGTCTATTCTGCCAAGGGGAGTGAGCCCCTTGTTTGGGTCACAGCTCTTTCCACTAGGGCCATTGGTGCTTCCTGGGCTTTTCAGCATCAGGCCTCGGTGGAACAGGTTTGTAAAGCTGTCACCTGGTCTTTGGTCATACATTTACCAATTTTACAAGGTAGGTGTTAGGGCCTCAGCTGACTCTGTATTTGGTCGAAGGGTACTTCAGGTGGTAGTGAACTGAACTACCTGCTGTACCGCGTTGGGGATCCCGCCCATAATAGGCACTGCTTTTGGATGTCCCAGGTGTAATGATTAAGGGACAGCCTGGAATGGATTGGAAGAAAAAAACACAATTCTGTGAGACTCACCTGTAGAATTGGTTTTGATTCCAATCCATTCCAGGCCATCTAACCCGCCCTCTTTTGGGGTTTATTATGTCCTGGATACCTTTTTTTATGGTGATTACTCCATTTATTATTTAATAGGACACTTGTAAAAAAAATAAAAAAAAAAAGGACGAGAAGGATTTTTCGAGAGAAAACAAGCGGAGGCGGTGTGAAGTAACATGGTCTCCTATATTCGGGGTCTCCTGGCCTTAATCTCTTGTTATGATTTACTGCTATTTTAATTACTGGTCTTTGATTAGAGGCAGCTGCTACTTATGGGGGCTGGGAGGAGCCACGCCTTTGATCTTGCAGTACACGCCCATCCGGGCAGGAATTACCCAGGTGTAATGATTAAGGGACGGCCTGGAATGGATCGGAATCAAAACCATTTCTACAAGTGAGTCTCACAGAATTGTGTTTTTGGGCTCATTGGCCCCTGAAAAACCTAAGGGCTAATAGCCTCATTAACAATTCCTATTCCTTACTAGTAAGATTAGGGTGCATTGGCCCTTTAAACTAACCTCTGGCGGGCGCACTGTCTACAGCAACCCTAGAGGGCATGTGGCCGAAAGAGGAGGGAGTGGAATCCCTCTGCGCCACCTGAACTGGTGCCCGCTGCTGACATGGCTGCCTGGCGACGGGGAACCTGGAAACCCGCCGAGTGGCTGACCAAGGATGCCCCTGGACCAGATGGAAGGTGAGTGCATTGTGACACATTTCTGCTGTACACCCATGTAACACACATGCAGACTTTCTCAGCAGAGAAATCATGGATGAGGAAGATCGAGCTCTATATCCAGAGGTGTTCTGCATAATTTGCGATAGGTGGGTTGTTCCAGAGGTGGACCAGTTGGGATC
Organism: Gastrophryne carolinensis; assembly: GCA_027917425.1. Lineage (NCBI taxonomy): Eukaryota > Metazoa > Chordata > Amphibia > Anura > Microhylidae > Gastrophryne > Gastrophryne carolinensis. The sequence goes on along the minus strand of CM051237.1, from coordinate 344,152,166 downwards.
CAGGCAGATTTGTAGCTCTCATTTGGGATCCTTTGGCATTTGTGGATGCCCTGGTCACTCGTGGTGTCAGTTATAGTTAGTTGATGGTGTCCATTCTAGGTCTGGTTGATGGGTTGCAGCTAAAGGGCTAGGTGTCTTAGCCTTTGGTCTGCATGTCTGTCCTTCTCAGTAGGTTCTGGTGCCCACTCAGGATCTTATCTTAGTACTTTCTGCTTTACGATGATGCCTTTTGAGAATTTGTCTGATGCCACCTTGTTCATTTTAACATTGAAGGTGGTGTTTCTTGTGGCCATCACTTCAGTTCACAGGGTATCCGAGCTGGCGGCGTTATCTATCCGCCGGCTCTTTCTGTCCTCACAGGAACAAGGTGGTCCTGCATTTGCAAGAAGATATTTTACTGAATGTTGTTTCGGTCTTTAGTCTGAATGTGATTTTAATCATAACTGCCTATTGCCGATTCTAGTTCATCCAGAGAAATGTATTCTGCCCTTTATATAGTGGCTACAGCTTCTGTGTATAAAACAGATGCACGGTTTCTAATACCACTTTTAGCTGTTGGATCAGACAGACTGTTTCTCAGGCCTTTTATGTAAGGACGCCCCTTTTCCTATAACAGCTCACTCTACTAGAGCTGTGGGTGCATCCTGGGCCCTTCGGCACCAGGCTTCAGTGGACCCGGTGTGCAAGGCTGCCACTTGGTTAACTGTCCACACTTGCACTACCTTCTATAAGATAGCTTGTTCGATTATTAGCAGATGTGTGGAAGAAATGTGCCTCAGGTAACGGTTCAGTCCTCCAACCAGGGTCTGAGTTTTTTCGCCAAAGTTTTACTAGCTTTTTCACACAGTTACCTTTTTTGTTCATGATTTTAACTTGTTGACTTGTTTCCCACCCTTCCGGAGACTGCTTTGTACAATTGTAACTGCACAGCGTTACTGGATGGACAATTAAATTATGTACTTACCTGTAAAATGGTTTTCTCTTAGTTGTCCACACAGTGATACTGTACTAACTCGAGATGGTTTCAAACTTTGGCAAGGTTGTCTTAGGCCACTGAGATTTTCTTGAATTTTGTGTTTGTTTCTTCCTATTATTTGATAACTCCTCCCAAAGGCCCTGTCTCAACTGCTTTTGTACTGGGAAAGCTATCTGCATGCCAGGTTTTATACCTGAGAATGGGGAGGAATCGCACCTTCTTTCATGCCCTAGTCCAGCCTACCAGCTGCGAGTGATACCCAGTCGTAATTGTTCAGTGTCCCTGCATGGCCTGCTAAAGGAAAACTATTTTACACTTAAGTACACAAATGGTAGTCTTTGACATTGCAGACAGTCTCATACAGGGAGATGCACTGCAGTGCAAGCTAGTCAGTGCTGGGCGGGGATATTTAGGTGTGCATTGTTCGATATAGATACTGAAAATATGCACTTTCAGGACTGGGAGAAATGTGAGAAAGGAATAGCAGATTCTTTGGAAAAGCTGCGGACATTCAGGAAGAACCTCTCTGGGGAGCCTCTGCCCGAGCATCACGATGAGCTGCATACAGAACAGATCCGCTACAAGGTAAACTGCATGGGAGCTTAATAACTACTGCAAGATGCTGATGTTTATCTGTTAGGGTTTGCGCTGTCATGTAATTTTCCATAGTATAATACAGTATATTATTTCTACAGGAACTTGAAAATGCAGTGAAAGGATGGGTAGAGGACCTTGCCTATCTGACAGAACTCAAATACACTTTTTCACCATTCATCAGTGCAGATGATATATCTATTCTGAATGAGCGTGTCGAGCTGCTGCAGCGGCAGTGGGAGGAACTCTGCCATCAGGTAGTTTATTCAGGGGATCTCTGCAGCTTTTGATGACCGAAACTGAGGTGGTCAGTCAGTCTTTCAGTCTTGATATGTGTTTTTTAACTTGTGTTATGTGTTTTATAATACTTGTATAAGCAACTTGCCTATTCCCTGTGACAAATAGTGGAGGGTGGGCTGTAGTGCAAAATGCAGAAGCATCTGGCAATTGAGCCAGGCAGCCCAGGACTTGGGCCGATCAGGTGGGTGTCAGACTGCTGGACTAGGAGCGATTGTCTGCGGGGAATGAAAGGGGAGTAGAGCATTTATTTTTGTATTGCCTGGATAATGACTTTAAATATCACACATTTTTATTAGAAATTAAACTAATTTCAATCATTACATTTAATTGTAATAGCAAATCCTTTTTATTGAAGAGATTATAAAGTCAAAAGTCTGAACCACTTTACCTTAAAGTGGACTAGGACGAGGTGAGTTTGTTTGGGCGACCTGGGGGGTTGCACACAGCAGGGCACCCTCAATCGGGGTGTCCTGGGGGGAAAGGACCAAACTCCTGGGTTTTGGTTCTCCTTAACAGTCTCCGTAACAGTCAGTAATGTGACTGGTTGTGGGGCGCTCATACTTTCTAAAAGCACTTGAGTGGAATCGCTAGTGCAGTAGCCTGCAAAACCCTGCAGGCAAGGCTTTTGCTGGGCAATGTAAAATAGGCTATAGGTTTCATTATGTGAACTGCATTTACATAATGCAGCTGTAAAAAATTATATTTCGCTGGGCTGCACCTCGTGTAATTGCATAGACAGGGCCTCCAGACTGCTCTTTACCCCCCTCCTCATATGCACTCACATAGAGCACACATCCCGTAGCCGTATATGTGCCAGAGCAGTTCCTCCTGCTAACAAGACTAGACTAGCAGATGCCTCAAGCATAGAGAGAGCACAAGAAAACTGTTATTTCCTGGGCTATGTCTTCCACTTTTTATCACTGATGCAGGATGCTGTTGTATTTCTCCATGTGTCTAAGAAAGTAAAAATAAAACAGCAATTGCTCCTTTTTTAGCAGCCTTTGGAATACGTATTTCTCTCCCCCTTTCAGTCATTTTGTTTTTCTCAGTAGGATGGCTACTCCCTGATATCCTCGCATCCCCTTCCCAAGTAGTAAGCTCATTTTATTCATGGTTGCCTCTCTGCTAAATACCCACCTATTACCCCCCATCCCACTTACTTTCAGCTTGCCTCCTCCCTGGTATCTCTTGATTGCCCCCACGACTGTCTCTTCTCCCACAGTACCTTCTGGTGGCCCTTTGGTCCCATTTCCCAGTAACCTAAGCACACCATCTCCCTGGTATCTCCTGACTGCCCTCCCTACCTGCCCCTCCATAGTACCTACTGATTTCACCTTTGTGCCATTACCCTGAACTCACCTTCTCCATGATATCTCCTGATTGCCCCCGCCCCCCCCCCCCCCATTGCCTTCTGATTTCCCCCTGGTCCCATTACCCTAAGCCCACCTCATCCCTGGTACCTCCTGATTGTCCACCGTCTCTGTCTGTCTCCCCCTAACCACCCTCCTCCCCTCAGTAGCTACTGATTTCCCCATTGGTCCCTTTACCCTTATCCCAATTTCTCCACAGTATCTCCTGATTTCCCCCACATTACCTACTGATTTGCCCATGGTCCCATTAAATCCTGGACCCACCCCATTCTTGGTACCTCCTGATTGCCCGCCTTCATTGTCTCTAACCACCACCCAAAACCTACTGATTGCCCCCTAGTCCCATTACCCTGTGCCCACTTCCTCCATGGTTTCTCCTCGCGGGATGATGCTAAAATAGCCATAGGTTTCTATGGGCAGCATTTCATAGGCGAAAATGCCTCCAATGTAACCAAAAATGTCATGCTCAAACATGACAACTCTAAAGCATTAACATTACACATATCCATAGGTTGCCCTGAAATCTATCAGTACTACACTCACATACAGTATTCCCTTCCCGTGCCTGGCATAAAAAAGATCTATCAGTAAATAAAAAGTTGGATTAATATACACAGTCTGTATACACCATATATTTAAAGTGGACCAAGAGCCAGGATTTTGACTATCCTAGGTTTTTGTCCTTGCGTCCCAGGCACCCTGATTGGGGAAGCCCAGCTCTGTCAAACCTCCAAGGGCGCCCGGAGTGGCTTACCTTTCCGCGGTCCTACGGCGCATGTGTGACTTCTAATCAGCGCACTTGACTGCGTTGACGCGTTCTCTGCTCAGCTCTTCATGTAGCCAAGTCTATCCGAGCAGCCCTTCACAGAGGCCTGGGGCGGGCCCTGCTAAAGGGTTAGTGGGGATACGGAGCTGCTCGCGCATGTGCCTTTGGACCGGGCTGAAGGTGTGTATACCAGCGACCTAGGGGGTTTCAGACAGCAGGGCATCCCGATACTGGATGCCCCGGGGGGAGGGGATTCGGTCCACTTTAACTAAAAAGACACATCCACGAATAAGCTTCAAGAAAATGTTATGGTGTAAACATTCAAATCCTCTTCTTATTTAAACAAATTTAAAACAAAATAGCTCTTAATTATTATCCTGTCCCCACCTATCTCCACTGATAGCTCCTAAGATATTAACAGCTGCAATCGTTTCGTTTTCAACAAGCCTAATATCTGATAAGTTTGCAGTTGTCAACTTTTTTTGCATGTCATTTTGCACATCACCTAAAAATACAGATATGTAGATTTTATCAGACACTACACTTACGTGATGCTGCCCGGATGTGATGGTGAGCATTGTGTATAGTAGTTATTTCCTCTGTTCACTGAGGTAAACCCCACAGGAAATCCACCATTTCTAGTTTTATAATAAAACCGATCACTTTAGTGAGGCTCTTTTTTTATTGTAAAAATGAAGTGCCTCATAAGTATCAGATTCTCCGCTTTATAAGGCAAGATATTATGTAGGTATATATTTGTAAGTATGAGTATTGGTGGTATCACATTTATTTAACCTGTGCAGTTCTTCACATATCCCTATGTTTAGCTTTAACAAAAAATCAAATATTTAACTTCAGCTATGCTTTGAAATTTCAGGTCTCTTTACGACATCAGCAAATTAGTGAGAGGCTTAAAGAGTGGACCCTTTTTAATGAGAAAAACAAAGAGGTGTGTGACTGGCTGACCAAAATGGAAAGCAAAGTTTCTCAGAATGGTGACATCAGCATCGAGGAGATGATCGACAAACTCAGAAAGGTATCAACAAAGTGGTTGGTTTTGACCTTCCTTTCTTTTGGATTTTATACCAGGGTGTGCAAAAAAGATATTAGCTGCAATGAATAAATGGGGGGGGGGGGATGCTAATTATTTAGTGAAACAAGTTTAACTTTGGGTGCACAAAAAGATCAATAAAAGTGTCAGTTCTATTTTTTTCAACTCAATCTGTGATGGCATTTCTCATTTGAGAAACATTAAAACGAAAAACTTTTATAGCACTTTTTCTGTGTTAAATTAAGAAAAGTTAAACCGGACCTTCAGCATGATTTAATGAAAAGCCCAAACTCTTAAAAAACGGTTCCCCAGCATCTAAAATTAATATATTTTAAGTTTTTAGTCACTAACTTATTATTCTTTTCCCCACTGGGCTGCAACTCTGTTCAGGAATTTAGGATACGGGCGCCGCCATCTTGACTCAGAAGCATCACACTTACTGAGGAGAGGAGAGTGGGATAAGGTATACGGGGGTGGGTTATAGCTGTGCTTTGCTCAGACAGAGCAGAGCTGGGGTCAGGTAAAGATCAGCAGTCCCAGAATGCAGAGCAGCACAGTCAGGAGGCACTTCCTGTTTGCAGGCTGCCTGATAAGATGGCGGCTTCCATAAGCCGCCATCTTGAATGTTTATAGGCCCATAACATACAGTAGATGTAGGTAGGATGATTTTTAATGTGAGCAATCTGTATGTACAGGGTGTGGGAAACATATAAGATAGACTCTTATTCAGAGTGAAGGTCCGCTTTAAGTTTCAGTTCATACCTAAAAGAAAACCCAAATTTGAACCTTCTTGACAAAATAAATAGCATGACCCGCACCGTATACTCCCCATATGAGTTGTTGAGTGCACCAGAAAATGCACAGTGAGTGCACATTTGGGTGTTTGGGTATTTGGCGATGCAACCTTGGTGCCAAAAATGAGTTCTAATATTCTTTTTTTTTTTTCACTAGATTCAGTCCAGGTCGTCCCAGAAGTGATGACGGTTGGGTAATCCACCGCCAGGTGGCACTTGACTGCAGGATCAAATGCTGTAGCTCCTCCCGGCCCCCTATAAAAGCAGGTGTCTCAGATGATTCCCCAGTGTTCTTCCTGCAGTCTTGCTGCATAAGGATCATCTGGATACGTTCTCCTGGATACTGCAGCTGAGCAGGGCCTCCTAGCCCGTCAGCCGCTGCATCCTTATTACCACTGTTCCTGTGGACCCACTACTGCCTCCCAGCTTCAGCTGACCTGGACAGTAAAGGTAGGGTGAACACCGGGGTCAGGCGTTGGCAATGCTCTGGGCCGCAGACCCTGTCTAAAGGGTAGCCGGCCACTGGCTGATGGTGAGCCTATAAGGGGGGGGGGGGGGGAACCACTCATGCCCGCGGGGGCTCCTGCTCTCCCTGCCCCACAAGCTTTATTTTGTGTGTTGTGCTTGGTGTACTTCTCTCTGGGACAGGACTCTGTGGAGTCCTTGCAAACTGGTGTTTTGTGACTTTTTACCTCACATACTTACATCCTTACATACTTACATACACCCTCCTCGCTCCCTCAAGGCTCCTGCTCTTCTCCCCTCTCCATCACGTTGCCGCGCTGTGAGGAGGGGGGGTGACGGCGCTGCACAGGCGGATGGAATGGCTGGGGCCGCGGGCTTCGCCGCTGGCTGAGCGCTGTGCGCTTACTGGCCGGCCTGGCCACGTGGGGCATCAGGCAGATGCTTCTGGATGGCTCCCTTGCAGTTCTGGCCCTCCTCCATCTTGGGGGCGGGCGCGATTTTCGTGCCGTCGGCGGGGGAGTGGGGCGGCACGATGGCGCTTTTCGCGTCACTGTTGTGCGCCCCCCCCCTCGAGGAACGTGTGCTGCTGCTCCTCGCCATCTTGTCTGCTCTCCTGCATGCTGTGGTCGTCCTGAGCTGAGGCCTTTGCGCTGTGTCGTGAGTTCCTCTTGATAATCATCTCTTATTATTATTATTATGCTGCGGGGCATGTGCTGTGGGATGTTTGTCTTTCACATTGTGTCTTCTAGGTGGGCCCCTTGATATAAGGTTTGTGGTTCCTCTTGGCCTACGCCCCCCCCCCCTCTCTCCACGCCCTCTCCCTGTAAAGAGGGATCACATAAGAGGCACTCATTTTTGCGGGCTGGTCAGGTTGGGTCATTAGTGCCTTGTACCTGTACCATTACTCAAATCACCATAATGGAGGCTTCCGGAGATAGTGAGCTAGGGGCCCATCGGGGCGGGTGAAGCTCTGTCCCATGTGCGGTGCTAGCCCTCTGGGCAGACTCGGTTTGTGTCACTTGCGCCAGAAGTGTTATTTTGGAGCATGATCGGGCGGGCGTATCTGCCCCTAGCCCGTTATTGCCTGCGGCCTCTCCAGAACCCCTGCGATTGCGCTCAGCCCCCAGCGAAAGGGAAGCCAGTAGGGGGTCCCAATCTGATTTGGCTTATCGGGTGGCCAGCCTTGAGAGACAGATCTCTCGCTCGGCTCCTAAGAAGGCCACTAGTAAGAGGCGGCATATTGAGCCGGTTTATTCTGATAACGATGATGATGATGATCTCTTTGGAGGCCGAGTTGCATGAGGACTCCATCTCCACGGTGGATTATTCTGTTGGCCTTGATAGTGGGCCTGGTTCTTCCTTGGATGAGGCTACATGGCTCCCTGATGATACGGAGCGGTTGCTGACTGCGGTCTTTGAGACGCTGCACATTGTCCCTAGAGTGACTAAAAGGAAGCAGGGTGATTTGTTTTGGTCTGAGAGACAGAGTCGAGTCTTTCCTGAGCAGGCCCATTTTTCTAACATGATTTTCAAGGAATGGGAAAGGCCTATCAAGTTACCGTCGGTGCCCAAGGGCCTGGACAGGCGGTATCCCTTTCCCGAGGAGCTGGTCCGGTTATGGCCCCGTCCTCCCGAGGTGGATGCCCCCATGTTGGGTCTGTCCAACACTTCGGTCATGCCTTCACCCGATACTGCGTCCCTACGTGATCCAGCTGACAAGCGCATGGATCAGCTGGTCTGTCATGCCTTCACCTTTGCTGGTGCTTGGTTCCACCCCATGTGTGCTGCGACTATTGTCTCCCTGGACATTAGGAAGAAAGTGAGATGCCTTGTGGATATTGCCAAGTCTCGCAAGCGGGCTGAGGAGTACAAGGACCTCAAGGCTTGCGTGGAATTTATTGCCTTAGTTGTCTCTGCCATGGACGATAGTGTCCGGCTCGGTGCCAGGGTCTCGGCCCTGCTGGTCGCGCTTCGCCGCTCACTCTGGTTGCGGCAGTGGTCGACTGATGCCGCTGCCAATAAGTCGCTCACTAGTTTCCCTTTTGTGGGTCACAGGCTGTTTGGGGAGCGTCTGGACCTCCTGGTCAAGGACGGAAGACTCCCTCAGTGACGAAGGTCTGCGTGGCCCTTTCGGGTTCATCTGCCTATCGCTCCTTTCGAGGAGGAAGAGGCTGTTCATTTTCAGGTACTCGTAGAGATTCCTGGGGATGAGGTAGGTCCCGTTGACGACCCAATCCGATCCAAGTCCAAGCCCCCTGCCAAGGCCCCTCAGGCAGGAGGAGGCGCCCTCACCCATCCGCGTGGGGGGACGGCTTCTGCTATTTGCTCACATCTGGAGACATTGTGTCTCAGATCGGTGGATTCAGGAGGTGGGTTCCTCCGGTTACAAAATAGAGCTGGCAGTCTGGCCGCCCTCAAGATTTCTTCAGTCACGGATTTCCCAGAACCCAGTGACGGCACAAGGCCTGCGAACGGCCGTCTAACACCTTATGCTGTCAGGTGTGATTTGTCCCGTGCCTCGGCAGGAACGGGGTCAGGGTTTTTACTCCAATCTGTTCACGGTGCCCAAGAAGGATGGAACGCTGAGACCCATCCTGGACCTGGAGGGTCTCAACAAGTTTGTCAGGGTCAGACATTTTCGCATGGAGACCTTACGGTCCGTAGTGAGCTCGCTTCGACCCGGCGACTTCTTGACCACGGTGGACATCAAGGATGCTTATCTGCATATTCCGACATTCCAGGGGCATCAGAAGTTCCTGAGGTTTGCGCTGGAGGATCAGCACTACCAGTTTGTGGTGTTGCCATTCGGGATATCCTCAGCCCCTTCACCAAGGTGCTGGCGGGTGTCATGGCTATCCTGAGAATCCAGGGCATTCGCGTGCTGCCTTATCTGGACGATTTACTGATTGCGGCTCAGTCTCTTCCTCAGGCCGAGAGCGACACCCGGACGGTGTTGTCCACTCTCGAGGATTTCGGTTGGGTAGTCAATTACCCCAAGTCTTCAATCACTCTCTCGATGGTGAGGTCTTTTCTGGGCATGACGCTGGACACCTCCCAGGCCAAGGTATTCCTGCCACAGCAGAAGGTGGTGGGTCTTCAGACGCAGGTGCAGGCATTGCTGTCTTATCAGCTACCATCTGTCCATCTGGGGATGAAACTGGTGGGCCTTATGGTATCATGCTTCGAGGCAGTGCCCTTTGCTCAGTTCCACATGAGACCTCTTCAATTGAATCTTTTGACCGGTTGGGATCGGACGCAGGAGTCACTGGAACTGCATCTCGGCGGTTTACATTCCTGGGATAGAGAACCAGGAGGCAGACTCCCTGAGCAGGAGTGCCTCACGCCTGGGGGAATGGTCTCTCAGCAACAAGATATTTCACGCTCTGTCTCCGCTGGGGTCAGCCGGACGTGAACCTTTTTACATCCAGACACAATCACAAGCTCCCAAGATTCATCTCCCTGTATAGAGATCCTCTGGCCTGTGCCACAGACGCTCTGGCGATTCCTTGGACGGAGTTCAGGCTTCTTTTATGCGTTCCCTCCGTTTCCTCTCCTGGACCAAGTGCTGCGCAAGATAGCCCAGGAGGGGGTACCAACCATCCTGGTGGCTCCTCGCTGGCCAAGAAGGAGTTGGTTCGCGGACATAATTCAGATGTCAGTCGATCGCTACGTCATGCCGACGACCCAGGGCTTCTCACGCAGGGGTCGCTGCGGCACCCCAATTTACAGACGCTGGCTATTGAAACCTCAATCCTGACGGATAAGGAGCTGTCTGCCACGGTTGTTCAGACCATGATTTAGGCGCAGAAGAAGTCTTCTTCCATGATATACTACCGAGTTTGGCATGCCTACATTGCCTAGTGTGAATCCAAGAGCTTTCCTTGCCGCGCTTTCTCTATATCTAGGATTTTGGAGTTTTTACAACACGGCTTAGATTTGGGTCTCCAGCTGAGCACCCTCAAGGGCCAGGTCTCGGCCTTGGCCATCTATTCTTGGTGTGCCACACACCCCGCTTCACTTCTTAAATATTCATTACTCATGGGTTAATCACCTGCAGGTGACGTAGTGCAGAGAGGAAGTCTTGTAACGAGCCCCACCTTCCGGCCTATATATACCTGGTACCTCCCTTCAATCACCAGTATTTTTCTCTCTGCGTGACTAGCAGAGGTTGGAAGTTTCCTTCTTACAGGTAGGTCGGGGCTTACCCCGCCACCCCCCTTTTGGTCTATTTCTGCCCGGTTTGAGTTGATACCTCTATGGTGGATAGGAAGCCTCCCAGCTTAGGCTGCTCACCGGGTAATTGGTAGATGGCACAATTGGTGCCTAGGAGCTTATCTCCTCCCGCTCATCTCCCTCTTGTGGGAGCAATGCGGCAGTCCGGCTGGTGATCCGGAAATGGGATGCCCCTGTCCCGAGGGTCCCCGTAGCCCTTTCTCCCCCGCTCCGGTCCTTTCTCCCTTCGCTTGGGGGGGGGGGGGGGGGGGGGGGGGGGGTATGGAGGGTTATGTATCTTGTATGTGTTTTCACTGTGTGTCTTTTCTGTGTGTTCACTCTTACATAGTAACTGTGTTTTGGCCGGGGCTCCGGGCAGATGCTTAGGCACGGCCAGTGTGTTTTGGTCTGCTTTATGGGGGCGGGGCAGCGGACCGCGCTCACTTGGTTCCCTCCCGCCTCCCTTCCCTTCCCGCTGCTCCGTGCGGCAGCCTGTGTGGCTGCGCCTGTGTCCTCCGCCGGCTCGGTGTCAGCCAGCGCGGCTGGTGGCATTTCCCCATTGATTGGAGCAGGGCGGCTCCCTGTGACGCGGGGGGGCGTGGCGCCGGCGAAAGCGGCGCCGGCGGAAGCGGCGCTCGGCGGCCTCAGTCTCACTTTCCTCTGTTGCGGTGAAAGGAGGTCTCGTGGGGGGGGCGCGCGCTGCAGCAACACATGAGTTTGTGTGCTGCGGCTGGCAACATGTCCCTCCGGTCTGGCTCCTGGCGTCGGTGACAGGTAAGCGGTCTCGCTTTGGTGGGGCTGACTTTTAAGGAAGCACTCTCTTTGTTTGAACTTTGTGAACATGCTGCTTTGTTTTTTTCTCACAAGGGATCTGATGGTTTGTTTGTTCTTTCCTTTCAGATCCTGGGATCCCTCTTTTACTGCGGCCTCCGGCTCTATATTGCCTGGCTAGTCTTTCTTGATTTAATATTGCATTTTGGATATATGTATACATAGATATATATATGTATATATATTTATTTTGAGTCTGTTAAAGGGGACCTTTTTCTCTTAAAAAAAAAAAAAAATATATAATAAATCCCTCCCTTCCGGGACATATTTATAAAGGGGCATCCCGGGTTGGCTTATGCCTTAAAAGTCCCAGTATTTGCGATACCATAAATCACCAATATGGAGGCTTCTGTTACTACCGGAAACGACTCGTCAGAGCCGTCCAGGGGGTGTGTAAAATGCGGGGCTGCGCTCCCTGCTGATGATATTTTTATGTGCATTTCTTGTGCAAGGCAGATTGTGGCGCGTCAGTCTGCTGATCCGGCGGCTGACCCGTCGCAACCTCTATTATCTCCTGCCTCTCCCTCCCTGTTCCGGACCCCGCATGACATTGTCAAGGGTGGGGATTCGCAATCCGAGGTGGTGGTAGAATCAGCCAAACTTCGGGAAGTATTGCCCGTTAAAGCGGGGCTAAAGGCCTCTGCAAAACGGAAGCGCCTGACTCCGGTATCTTCGGCTCCTCAGGACGAATTATGTGAGCCTGTGGAATGGTCCGATGGCTCCCCGGATGAGGGTGAATTCCTCTTGGAGTCAGATGAGCCGGCAGGTCAGCTTAAGGCTGATGCGATTGGCGATCGGTCAGCGGGGGTTGCCCTTGACACCCCCTCCATGCTGGCACAAATGTTTGAAATTTTGAATTTAGATCCGCCTGAGGCTGTCACCCGGCCAAAGGGCCAGTTGTTTGAGGAGCCTCAGCCGCGTTTGGTTTTTCCCAGACAGCACCACTTTGAGAGAGTGGTCCTGAAAGAATGGGAACATCCCACACGATTATCTGGAATCCCTCCCAGTTGGGAAAAGCGTTATCCTTTTCCGCCAGAATTGCTGAAGCTTTGGTCCGTCCCTCCTGAAGTCGATACCCCTGTGCTAGGGTTAGCTAGCTCCGCTATGGTACAGTCTGCTGAGACCTCTGTCCCTAAAGATGGGGAGGATCGTAGGATTGACCAGTTTGCTCGCTATGGCTTCGTTTATGCTGGGTCAACAATGCGCCCCTTGTGCGCTTCGGCCCTTCTTCTGTTAGCGGTAAGATCTGTTATCCAGGGGCTATGCGAGGATCTCAATCCCGCCTGTGATGAGTTCGCTGCGCTTAAGCAGTGCGAGTCTTTTGTGTCTTACGTTCTATCCGCTCAGGACGATGCGCTGGCTATGAGTAGCAGGACAGCGGCGATGCTGGTCGCTATTCGTAGGTCAGTATGGCTGCGTCAGTGGTCGGCGGACCCAGCTTCTAAGAGGGTGCTCACAGCTCTCCCCTTTTTGGGGCTGCGGCTCTTCGGGGAGAAAATTGATTCAGTCGCAAAGGATGGCAAGATGCCACAACGCAGGAGGCCTCGACGCCCCTTTAGAGGGGCTGTTTCTGGTAGGCCGTCCTTTCGAGGTTACAGAGCGGGTAGAGGGACTTCCCTTCCCTCTACCAGTCGTTCAGGTTGGACGCGGGGCAGGGGCCGTGGCCGTCCCGCCCAGTCCTGGGGCTCTAAGCCCAAACCTGCGGGTAAGCCCACTCAGCAATGAGGGGCCGCCCTCACCCGTGCGGGTGGGGGGACGATTGCGGCACTTCTCCCAGGTTTGGAACCGGGAGGTTCCAGACAGGTGGATTCAGGAGATAGTGTCGTCCGGTTACAAACTGGAGTTCGAGTCTCGCCCTCCTTCACGGTTCTTTCGGTCTCGGGTGCCCATCGATCCTTCGGCCGCACAGGAGCTCCTGGCGTCGGTGAAAAATCTGTTAGAGATGGCGGTCATCCGGCCGGTACCGCGTTTAGAGATGGGCCTCGGTTTCTACTCCAATCTGTTCGCTGTCCCCAAGAGGGATGGGTCGGTTCGTCCCGTCCTGGACCTGAAGTTGCTCAACAGGTTCATCCGTTTTCGGAGGTTTCACATGGAAACCTTGCGCACTGCCGTCGGCTCTCTTCGGCAAGGGGACTTCATGACGTCTATAGACATCAAGGATGCTTATCTGCATGTTCCCGTCTGCCTCCCTCATCAACGCTTTCTTCGATTCATGTTGGAGGATCGGCATTATCAGTTCGTGGCACTTCCGTTTGGCCTTACCTCAGCGCCAAGAGTGTTCACCAAGGTGTTGGCAGGGGTCATGGCCATTTTCAGAGCTCGGGGCATTCGTGTCGTACCTTATTTGGACGACCTTCTTATCATGGCTCCGTCACCCGATCAATCGGAGAAGGACACCAGGGTGGTGCTCTCCACGCTGGAAAGTTTCGGTTGGGTGATCAACCTCTCCAAGTCCTCCCTCGCTCCGGCCAGGGTGGTGTCCTTTCTGGGGATGCGGTTAGACTCTTTTCAACACAGAGTGTTTCTCCCTCAGTCCAAAATTCTTTTAATTCAGGAGTTGGCTCGAGTCCTACTCTCCAATCCTCGACCGTCCATCCGTCTGGGGATGAGGCTGGTAGGGTTGATGGTTGCCTCCTTCGAGGCAGTTCCTTTTGCTCAATTCCACACGAGGACGCTTCAGCTTTATCTGTTGGCGTCTTGGGACCGGCAGCCTCGGTCGCTGGATCAGCCCTTCCAGTTGTCCTCCCGGGTCCGGCAGTCCCTCCAGTGGTGGTTGGTCTCGACCAATCTCATGAAGGGCAGGTCTTTTCTGGCCCCCCTTTGGGAAATTGTCACCACGGACGCCAGTCTGTCGGGATGGGGCGGATTCTGGAAGGAGCTGCAGTTCCAGGGGCAGTGGGGACCTCGGGAGGCCCTCTTACCCATCAATATTCTGGAACTGAGAGCCATCCGTCGGGTGCTTACTCTCCTGACTCAGCACGTTCTGGGCCTTCCGGTCCAGGTGCGTTCAGACAATCGAACAGCGGTTGCTTACATCAATCATCAGGGAGGGACTCGCAGCCTGAGTGCTCTCAGGGAGGTGTCCCTGATCCTGACCTGGGCAGAAGCTCATGTTCCTCGTCTCTCGGCGGTATACATCCCAGGAGTGGAGAACCTGAAAGCGGACCGCTTGAGCAGGGGCTCTCCCCGTCGGGGAGAATGGGCCCTCCATCCTCGGGTGTTTCGCTCTTTGTGTCGCCAATGGGGGACTCCAGAGGTGGACCTGTTTGCCTCTCGTCACAATCACAGGCTCCCGAACTTCGTGTCGCTCTCCCAGGATCCTCTGGCTCTGGCAGTGGACGCCATGTCCCTGAGCTGGGGGGATCTGGGGTTTCTGTACCTGTTTCCTCCGACACCCATGCTAGGCAGAGTGCTTCGGAAGTTGGCTCTGGAAGGGGTGTCCGCCGTCCTCGTAGCCCCAAGGTGGCCGAGGCGAGTGTGGTTCGCAGACATCGTTCGGCTGGCAGTGGACCAGGTCGTTCTGCCCCTTCGGCCCGATTTGCTCACTCAGGGTCAATTGTATTACCCCAATTTACCAGCGCTAGCTTTGACGGCCTGGCTGCTGAGACCTCCATCCTAAAGGAAGAGGGTCTTTCTGATTCTGTCGTTAGGACTTTGATTAGTGCCCGAAAGAGGTCTTCTTCTGTCACCTACTATAGGACCTGGAAAGCCTATATCGCTTGGTGCGAGATGAGATCTTTTCCTTGTAGGGTATTTTCGGTCCCCAGGGTTCTGGAGTTTTTACAATCTGGGCTGGACTCTGGTCTTCAGCTAAGTACGTTGAAAGGGCAGGTTTCTGCCTTATCTATCTTTTTTCAGAAGCGTGTTGCGCTTAAGTCTTTAGTTAAAACCTTTTTCCAGGGGGTTACGCATGTGCGGCCTCCCAGGAAACCATTACTCCCGGTTTGGGATTTGAATTTGGTTCTTTCTGCTCTTCAGGCTCCTCCTTTTGAGCCTTTGCAAGGGATTGCTTTATCTACCCTGACTCAGAAGATTGTCTTCTTGGTAGCGATCACTTCGATCCGGCGTGTCTCGGAATTGGCGGCCTTGTCTATTCAGGCGCCCTACTTCGAGAAGCATCGGGATAAGGTGGTCTTTCGATTCAAGCCAGACTTTCTTCCTAAGGTTGTTTCTGCTTTTCATTTGAACCAAGATATTGTTCTTCCCTCCTTTTGTCCTAATCCTAAGAATGACAAAGAGAGGGGTTTGCATTGTTTGGATGTAGTACGCTGTGTTAAGTGCTACTTGGTTGTCACGTCTCCTTTCCGTAGGACGGATTCCTTTTTTGTTGTGCCCCATGGGCCTAGGAAGGGTTTGGCACCAGCCAAATCTGCCATTAGCAAGTGGATACGTCAGGCCGTTACTGCGGCCTATTCTGCTAAGGGAAGAGTTCCCCCTTTTCGTATTACTGCTCATTCCACTCGCGCTGTTGGGGCGTCTTGGGCTTTTCAGCACCAAGCTTCTGTTGAACAGGTTTGTAAGGCCGCCACTTGGTCTTCTGTTCACACTTTTTCTAAGTTTTACAAAGTTGATGTGCGGGCCTCAGCGGATGCTGTTTTCGGCCGCAAAGTTCTGCAGACTGCAGTCGTTTAAGTTCTGCTTCACCTGGCCTTGAGTTGCCCAGCCCTTGTGGACACTGCTTTTGGATGTCCCATGAGTAATGAATATTTAAGAAGTGAAGCGGGGTGTGTGGCACACCAAGAATAATACCATTTTGTGAGTACTCACCTGAAAAATGGATATTGTTGGTGTGCCACACACCCCGCTTCACACCCGCCCTTTTCGGTATTACCGAAGCCTTTATATGGTGAAGCCTTTTTATATCAAATTTGATTTTGAGGTTACTGGTGGAATACTGGTACCTTGTATTACTGCTTTGTTGATTATACTGGTGATTGAAGGGAGGTACCAGGTATATATAGGCCGGAAGGTGGGGCTCGTTACAAGACTTCCTCTCTGCACTACGTCACCTGCAGGTGATTAACCCATGAGTAATGAATATTTAAGAAGTGAAGCGGGGTGTGTGGCACACCAACAATATCCATTTTTCAGGTGAGTACTCACAAAATGGTATTTTTTCCAAAGATCCTTTGCCAATCATAGACTGATCAAGACTTTTTTCCAAAGAGTTACCCATGTACGCCCACCGCGTAAGCCTGTATTACCGGTGTGGGACTTGAATTTGGTGCTTTCTGCTCTCAAGGGTCCCCCCCTTTGAGCCCTTGTGCGACGCTGCATTGTCTATTTTTGACCCTAAAGGTGGTCTTTTTGGTAGCTATCACATCGGTGCGTCGCATGTCAGAGTTGGCCGTGCTTTGTATGAAGCCTCCTTACTTTGAACGGCCTAAGGATATAGTGGTGCTTCGCTTTAAACCTGATTTTTTTGCCTAAGGTCATTTCTCCCTTTCACCTTAATGTCTTGCCTTCCTTGTGTCCAGCACCGACTAACTCTAAGGAAAGGACCCTCCATTCCCTGGATGTGGTCAGAGCCATTAAGTTCTACCTGGTTGCGACTGAATCCTTCAGGAAATCGGATTTGCTCTTTGTCCTCACTGAGGGTTCTAGGTAGGGCTTACCTCCGGCCAAATCCACTCTCAGCAAGTGGATCAGACAGGCGGTGTTGCAAGCATATTCTGCCAAGGGGAAGGAACCCCCTTTTCGTGTTACAGCTCATTCTACTAGAACTATTGGTGTTTCCTGGGCTTTTCAGCACCAGGCCTCTGTTGAACAAATTCATACCTTTACAAAGTTTTACAATGTTGATGTTAGGGCCTCAGCTGATGCTGTTTTTGGCCGAAAGGTGCTTCAGGTGGTTGTGAGATGAACTACACGCTGTTCCGCACTGGTGATCCCGCCCTAATGGACACTGCTTTTGGATGTCCCAACTGTCATCACTTCTGGGACGACCTTGACTGGATAAGGTGAAAAATACAATTCTGTGAAACTCACCTGTAGAATTGTTTTTGAATATATCCAGTCCATATCGTCCCACCCCGCCCTTGTTTTTTTCATTATCTTTGGTTTGCCTTTTATGGTGATAACCATTTTTATATTGGACCGTTGTTTTTTGTTGGAGAGAGTACATTCTGAAGCTATGTGAAGTAACATGGTTTCTTGTCCTCCTGGCCTGTCTCTTTTTCTTACTGCTGTTTAACCACTGGGGAATCATCTGAGACACCTGCTTTTATAGGGGGCCGGGAGGAGCTACAGCTTTTGATCCTGCAGTCAAGCACCACCTGGCGGTGGATTACCCAACTGTCATCACTTCTGGGACGACCTGGACTGGATATATTCAAAAACAATTCTACAGGTAAGTTTCACAGAATTGTATTTTTACAGTATTTTTCAATGAGTTAAGGATCATTTTGAGAGTCTGGAATTAACAGCATTCTATGGGTTATGTACCTCACCTGTAAAAATTCCAAGGGTAGGCATGCCTTTGGGAAATGTTACAACATAATTTTCTTGTGTGTTCAAATACAAAAGCTCACTCAAATGTAAACTTTAGTTCATATCGGAAAGAACACCGGAAGGTAAACTTGCCCCCCAATTGCCACATCAGTGCTATTTAGAGTAGTATAATATAGTTTATATATTTTTTTACACTGGTGCATATTGCTGCACAACAAGAAATACATTTACTAAAACATTAGCTATGCAGCAACATGCTGAGCAAACTATAAATTATATTACTACTACTCTAATTTGCATTTATATGGAATTGTCTGGCATTCCTCCCATCCCATAGGCAGTGAAGACATCCCCTATCCTCCAGATGCTGGAGGAAAAAAATATAATAACATTGCTTCCCCACCGCAAGCAGGTGAAAGACGGGCAGATATAGTTACCTGCTCTTGGTGCCTCAGACGCGCTCGTCTGAACACACACAGGTTTGCGCAGTGGATGGGCGTGGCACTACTTATGCACTATCAAGGGTTAAACCCTTAAACATTTAGAAAATAAAACACCCTTCCTAGTAAAACCAGCCCAGGCACCAGCTATGGGGGCGCTGAAGGCTACCAGCCTGCGTAGCACCACCTGGGCTTTGCGGTGGCAGTTAATGAGGCCGGGGGGTTAATGGTAAGTCATCTGCTTGCTTGCATGTGACTTGCTAGCCCCTTGTCCCTTGGGGTCCTTACCAGTTCACAAGAAGTTAAAAGGAAAAAAAACAGATCGGAAATGTCATATATTTTTTTTTTTTCGAATTGCCTTGCTTTCATTGCGATCACTGCGAATTGCCTTGCTTTCATTGCCGATCACTGCCCCGCACTGATTACTGACAGCTGGTTCAGAGTCCCATGCCCTTGCGCCGACCTTCAATGATAATTCCTTGCTTCTGGCATCTCTCCGGCTGCCGGAACTGGCCTTTTATACTGGAGGAATGAGATGACATCATCTCACTCCTTCTTATAAAAGGAATTGGCGTTCTCTCAGGTGCTG
The DNA here is from genome assembly GCA_027917425.1 of Gastrophryne carolinensis. Classification (NCBI taxonomy): domain Eukaryota; kingdom Metazoa; phylum Chordata; class Amphibia; order Anura; family Microhylidae; genus Gastrophryne; species Gastrophryne carolinensis. The sequence continues at coordinate 344,133,328 of CM051237.1, read as the reverse complement.
AAGACCCTGGGCAGAAGGAACGGAGGCCCCTTCAGGGGGAAGAGGAGATGCGCGATAGAGGTGATTTTTTTTTTCTTTGACCCTGGAATATATAAGATTCTGCTAGGGTTGCTAGATTCCCTCCCTCCCGCGGCATACAGAATCGGGATGCCCACTGTGTGAAACCCCCCAGGTCACCCGGAAACTCACCTTATCCCTGGTCCAAAGGCACATCCGCAAGCAACTGCCACATCCCCGCTGTCCCTTTAGAAGGTAACCAGAGATGCTGCTGCTGGCGCACTTGGGTCTGCTCCCTTAGACGAAGGCTTACACGAAGAGGTGGGAGTGGATCCAAGCAGGCTGATTGGATGGGAGGTCATGCATGCACCATAGGCCTGGGTAAAGGGGAGTTAGTTTGGGTGACCGGGGGGGGAGGGGTTTCACACAGTGGGGCATCCCCAATCGGGGTGCCCCAGGGGCAAGAAATAAAACCCAGGAAAGTCAAAATCCTGAGTTTGGTTCACTTTCGCCCTTTAATTGCCAGTCTACCTAGAGTTTTTGCCACCCTCTGTTACCAGACCATATTGCATTATATTCTTAGTATACAGTACGTCCTGCTCCAGATATAATACTTACACTTGGGTTATCCTCCGCCAGATGGCGCTGCACTGCAGAGACATGGAAAAACAGGCTCCTCCCGGCCCTTCAAATACCCAGGGACCTCCCACAAATCCCCAGATTTCTCTGCAGTGCTAACTGCGAAGACATGATGTATCACTCTCTCGCAGGTGAGCGGGGCTGCCAAAGCCTGCGGCCCTGTTGGACTATTCCCACCCGTCCTCCCTGTGATGTGCCTCCCAGCCTGGGCTGCGCTGGTCGGGTGAAGGTAGGCAGCACCTTGCGTGCTTAACGGAGCTATGCTCCACCGCAGTCCCCCACCAAAGGGTAGGCGGTTTAGGGCTGATGGTGAGCCTCTAGGGGATGCCCCTCCCGCACTATTGCCCCATGCCCCGTGCGGTGGGCCCTGTACAAAGGGTCGCCATCCTCCCTCATTCCCCCCCGTAGCCCGGGGGGAAAGAAAGGGGGTGTGTGTGTGTAGTAAGGTCTTGTGTATGTTTTTACACGTTATGGCCTTAGTCTGCTCGGACTAGTATCCCTGGGGTCAGAACCGCGCTGTTTAGTTTTTACTGTGTAATTGTCGCCGCCGCGCACACTTCTTCCTTTACTGGATGTGCGGCGCTGGGCGGCGACGTCGCCTCAGGCGCTGCTGCGTCTTCATTGGCAAATCATCTCCTCTAAGTGTCCCATTCACTTCGCTCCTCATAACAGTTTGTATCCACCTCAGAGCTTCGCGCTCTTCGGGGGGGGGGGGGGGGAGGGGACATAGGTTGGCGCGCTCTGCGTCACTGGCCGCTCTGGCCCGCCCTTCGAGGTTCGCTTTGGCGCATTTTGATACTGGTCGCACGCACGCGTGGTGACGGTCCTCCTCCTCCCTGGGTCTGTAAGTGCCCTAGCGGGCGATTTTCATGATCTGTGTTTACTGCGCATGGTTCTGACACTCTTTATTCCCATTATGTCTTTCAGACTGGTGAACACCATTGGCTTCTCCCGGCCCGGTATTAAATTATAGCGGGCCTTATTAAATTCTCCCACTTCCATAGCGGGTCTTGGGGCATCCAGGGTTACTTAGAGTGTAAATCCCTACTGGCATATTGTGCCTTGACTAATCACCATATGGAGGCATCTCAGAATTATGTGACCGGGGTCTCTCCGGGACAAGACCGGCGGTGTATAGCGTGTGGACAACCCCATGCTGATGCTGGCAGGGCACGGGTCTGCGTACCCTGTGCCGAGCAAGCCCTGGCCCTGCAATCTGGTCGGCCAGGGGCTGCACCTAGCTTCAATTCACCTATCTCCCCAGGCTTAAATCTCTCTCCTGCTGAGTCGCCTACAAGTGGGGAATTGCAGCCTGCCGACCCTTCCAGGCTGCCTACGGCTGAACAGATTATTGCTAGGTTGTCAGAGCGTATGGGCCCTGGTAAAAAGCGGCACCTGTTGCCCCATGTTTCTGTATGCTCTATGAGAACTGAGGGGTTTGCTACTCCGTGTGACTATACCCCCTGACGACCTGTTGCTTAAGGTCTTTAAGGCACTGTCTATCTCTCCCCCCCGGTCAGGTCCCCAAGCCTAGAGGGGAGCATTTCCATACTGCGACTGCACGTTTGGAATTTTTAGCGCAGACTCATTTCCATGCTCTTGTCCTCAAAGAATGGGAATGCCCCAGTAAAATTCCAGGGGACTGGGATAGGAAATACCCTTTTCCCCCTGAGGTGGTTAATTGCTGGTCGTCAACCCCCTGTGGTGGATGCGCCAATCATAGGGGTCCCTAACCCCCCCTTTATTACAACCCCTGCCCATAGCGCCCTTTGGGATGCTGAGGACCGGCGCATTGAGCTGCTGGCCTCCCATGCCTTTTCTTGTGCCGGGACGGCGCTGCGTCCGGCCTGTGCCGCAGCCATTACTGCGGTGGCCGCTAGAACCCTCATCAAAAAATTGCTCGATCATCACCCCGAGGATCTCCCCTGGGAGGTTTTCAATGCACTCTCCAATTGTGATGTATTTGTTAAGTTTATTCTATTGGCGCTAGATGACGCGATTAGAATGTGTGCAAGAACTTCCGCCCTTGCGGTGGCTATTCGTCGCTTGCTCTGGCTGCGACAGTGGGGTGCTGATGATGCTACTAAAAAGACTCTTACTGGGCTCCCCTTCAGAGGGAAACGCCTATTTGGGGCCCGTCTAGACCTGTTCGGTAAAAAGGGCAAATCACCCCTTCGCAGACGGCCGTCCCGGCCCCCTCGAGGAAGGAGCACCCCCCCTCCCCCCTATCTTAGTGTTAAACAGGAACCAGGGGTGTCCTTCCGGATTTTTGGGGCAGACTCCTACCCCACGAGCAGCAGGCAACGATCTGGCTCCTCCGGCGGGGCTAAGCCCAAATCTTCCACCAAACCCCCTCAAGCATGATGGGGCGCCCTCGCCCGGCTGGGTGAGGGGATGGCTGCAGCACCTTGCTCTTATCAGGAGGCATTCGCCTCACTCTGGCGGATTCAGGAGGTTGTGTCCTCCAGATACAGGATAGAGTTTGCTGCTCTGCCTTCCCCAGTTTTTATCAGACCCCAGGTACGCCTGGTCCCTGCCCCTGTTCAGTTGCTGGCACAGGCCATGTTAGGCCTGCAAGGTCTGAGGGTCTCTTGCAGATTGCCCGTAATAGGCAGAGGTAAGGGCCGCTATACCACCTCCCACAGCCCCCCAAAGGATGGGTCAGGTGGTCCATTCGGGATTCACAGCAATTCTCTAATTACAGGCAGTTTTCCTGCATTGATACTCTTGTGTTTGGCCATCAGCACCTTGTGCCAGTGGGCGTCTTGCTGCCTGGGGTGCTCTTCAATGCTTATGTTTACATTCCTATGCCCTCAGGTCTCTGGGGCTCTCCAGGTTCGTGTTGGAAGTCCAACACTGTTAATTGTGGCCCTGCTATCTGGCCTCTCTTCAATTCCCAGAGTGTTCACTCAGGTGCTGTCGTTGGTGATGTCTCTGATGAGACCAAGGGACGTCTGCGCGATGTTTACCCGGACGCCCTTCCTCACTTCCCTGTCTCTGCGTCAGGATAGTTGGATACCCGGCTGGTGAGCCATTGGGAGTCATTTGGATGGGTGTTCAATCACCTCGAGTCCTCGCTGTTCCCTAAAGTGGTAACTCCATTAACAGGAATGATTCTGGATCAGGTTCAAACCAGATTCTCCCCCTTTCAGCAATTAGGTGGGCATTCTGGTCTCATGGGGCCAGTCCCTCACTACTGTCCCAGTTTCTTAACACCAGGCAGGGATGCAACTGGTGGGCCGTTGTTAACTTGCTCGGCAGGAGCCCGAGCAGCTAAAGAGGTTACTTATGCTCAGTTCTCCTTGAGCCATCTGCGACTTCTAGTGGTAACATAGGACACTGATCCAGCACCCCTGGAGCAGGGTCTGTGGGCCTTCCCCCCTGTCTGACGGTTTTCTCTTGAAAGTAGATGAACTCGAGGGACCTGTCTTGTTTGAGTCGCCTACAAGTGGGGAATTGCAGCCTGCCGACCCTTCCAGGCTGCCTACGGCTGAACAGATTATTGCTAGGTTGTCAGAGCGTATGGGCCCTGGTAAAAAGCGGCACCTGTCGCCCCATGTTTCTGTATGCTCTATGAGAACTGAGGGGTTTGCTACTCCGTGTGACTATACCCCCTGACGACCTGTTGCTTAAGGTCTTTAAGGCACTGTCTATCTCTCCCCCCCGGTCAGGTCCCCAAGCCTAGAGGGGAGCATTTCCATACTGCGACTGCACGTTTGGAATTTTTAGCGCAGACTCATTTCCATGCTCTTGTCCTCAAAGAATGGGAATGCCCCAGTAAAATTCCAGGGGACTGGGATAGGAAATACCCTTTTCCCCCTGAGGTGGTTAATTGCTGGTCGTCAACCCCGTGTGGTGGATGCGCCAATCATAGGGGTCCCTAACCCCCCCTTTATTACAACCCCTGCCCATAGCGCCCTTTGGGATGCTGAGGACCGGCGCATTGAGCTGCTGGCCTCCCATGCCTTTTCTTGTGCCGGGACGGCGCTGCGTCCGGCCTGTGCCGCAGCCATTACTGCGGTGGCCGCTAGAACCCTCATCAAAAAATTGCTCGATCATCACCCCGAGGATCTCCCCTGGGAGGTTTTCAATGCACTCTCCAATTGTGATGTATTTGTTAAGTTTATTCTATTGGCGCTAGATGACGCGATTAGAATGTGTGCAAGAACTTCCGCCCTTGCGGTGGCTATTCGTCGCTTGCTCTGGCTGCGACAGTGGGGTGCTGATGATGCTACTAAAAAGACTCTTACTGGGCTCCCCTTCAGAGGGAAACGCCTATTTGGGGCCCGTCTAGACCTGTTCGGTAAAAAGGGCAAATCACCCCTTCGCAGACGGCCGTCCCGGCCCCCTCGAGGAAGGAGCACCCCCCCTCCCCCCTATCTTAGTGTTAAACAGGAACCAGGGGTGTCCTTCCGGATTTTTGGGGCAGACTCCTACCCCACGAGCAGCAGGCAACGATCTGGCTCCTCCGGCGGGGCTAAGCCCAAATCTTCCACCAAACCCCCTCAAGCATGATGGGGCGCCCTCGCCCGGCTGGGTGAGGGGATGGCTGCAGCACCTTGCTCTTATCAGGAGGCATTCGCCTCACTCTGGCGGATTCAGGAGGTTGTGTCCTCCAGATACAGGATAGAGTTTGCTGCTCTGCCTTCCCCAGTTTTTATCAGACCCCAGGTACGCCTGGTCCCTGCCCCTGTTCAGTTGCTGGCACAGGCCATGTTAGGCCTGCAAGGTCTGAGGGTCTCTTGCAGATTGCCCGTAATAGGCAGAGGTAAGGGCCGCTATACCACCTCCCACAGCCCCCCAAAGGATGGGTCAGGTGGTCCATTCGGGATTCACAGCAATTCTCTAATTACAGGCAGTTTTCCTGCATTGATACTCTTGTGTTTGGCCATCAGCACCTTGTGCCAGTGGGCGTCTTGCTGCCTGGGGTGCTCTTCAATGCTTATGTTTACATTCCTATGCCCTCAGGTCTCTGGGGCTCTCCAGGTTCGTGTTGGAAGTCCAACACTGTTAATTGTGGCCCTGCTATCTGGCCTCTCTTCAATTCCCAGAGTGTTCACTCAGGTGCTGTCGTTGGTGATGTCTCTGATGAGACCAAGGGACGTCTGCGCGAGACCCGGACGCCCTTCCTCACTTCCCTGTCTCTGCGTCAGGATAGTTGGATACCCGGCTGGTGAGCCATTGGGAGTCATTTGGATGGGTGTTCAATCACCTCGAGTCCTCGCTGTTCCCTAAAGTGGTAACTCCATTAACAGGAATGATTCTGGATCAGGTTCAAACCAGATTCTCCCCCTTTCAGCAATTAGGTGGGCATTCTGGTCTCATGGGGCCAGTCCCTCACTACTGTCCCAGTTTCTTAACACCAGGCAGGGATGCAACTGGTGGGCCGTTGTTAACTTGCTCGGCAGGAGCCCGAGCAGCTAAAGAGGTTACTTATGCTCAGTTCTCCTTGAGCCATCTGCGACTTCTAGTGGTAACATAGGACACTGATCCAGCACCCCTGGAGCAGGGTCTGTGGGCCTTCCCCCCTGTCTGACGGTTTTCTCTTGAAAGTGGATGAACTCGAGGGACCTGTCGGGGGGCAGTTCCCTCTTGCCTTTCCTGGAAACGGCCACCATGGATGCCAACCTTTCAGGTTGAAGGGGATGGTTTCTTCCAAACTCCCTGCGATTCTGGTGTTGGTGGGGACCTTAGAGGGTGCTTACGCCTATTGAAGTCTAAGCAGTGAGCGTTTTTCAGTTGGCTCTTCTCGCTTGGCTGTTCCCCTCCCGGAATTGCCAGGCTGGGGGTGCTCGGTCCGTCTGATGTCAGGCGTACTACATTAACCATTGGAAGGGGCCTGGAGCTGTCCGACCTTCCAGGGAGTGTCTATGTTCCCTTCTGGGCGGAGACAGTGCCCCCTGCATGTTAGTTATATTAGCTCCGGCTAAGCCCCTCTGCGACAGGATGTGCTAATCCCCGTGTCGTTATGGAATCCATCCAGTCGTGGATTTGTTGGGTTCTGTCACCTTCACAGGCTATCGGCCTTTGTTTCCCTGTCCCGGGATCCTATGTCAGTGGTCCGGATGCCTTAGTACCGTCTTGACAGGACTTTTGGTTCTGTATGCCCTTCTCCATTCCCTCTGCCAGGCAGGGTTATGCGGAAGATTGCTCTGGTAAGGGGTCCAGTAATGCTGTTCGGTCTACCTAGCCCTCATTCCTTGAGATACACCAGGATAAGGTGGAGTTCCGCCTGAAGCCGGATTCTCTACCTCTGTAGGTGTCGTATGTTCAATTATCCGAGATATTGTTTTCCACGGCTGTCCCCCTTCCTTGCAATGTTGAGGAAGTGGTTCTGCATTCCTTATAAAGGTGTTGGCAGTTTTTTTCTTTAGAAGTCACTGTGTCCTTTAAGGGAACTGAGGTTCATTGGGGCTTGAAGTCATTACATCCTGAATGTGCTCTCGGAAGTTGGGCGGTTTGGTCCTGGTTGTTACCTTAATGGATGTTACTCCTGGTACCCTGTTTTTGGCCTTGGCTTCTGCCAAATTCATTAGCTTCGGATTGTCAGGCTATTACTCAGACCTATTCAGGCAAGGGGAAGAACCTCCCTTGTTGCCTTGATTCCTTCTACGTGTGCTTGATGCCTCTTGGGCTTTCAGCACCGGTTTTGCTGTTGAACTGATTGGAGGAGCCTGTTTTTCCATGTCTCTGCAGTGCAGCGCCATCTGGCGGAGGATAACCCAAGTGTAAGTATTATATCTGGAGCAGGACGTACTGTATACCAATAATACCAATTCTACATGTGAGTACTTCACAGAATTGTATTTTTGCGCTACACATGATTAACTGTGATTTTTGAAGGGATTTCCCAAGAAAATTATATATATTTTTTAGCAGAGTTTGAGCTTTAACATGAAATGTCTTGTTTGTCATTTTTTAGTGTATTCTCAATATTTGTGGGTGAAATATGTGCAAAAAATAAAAAGAAATCTATTTTTTTACCATTTGTGGTGTTTTTTGTAAACCTGAAACAGCTCTTTAGGAGATTTTTAGATAAAATACAACTGCTATGCGCACCTTGCAGTTTTTCAAGAAAAACAACTCCTTAAAATACCCCCCACAAACTATATATTATCTGGAAGTACACACCTCAAGCTTTCTAGGCATACCAGGCTTGTTGATGTGGACACAGTTTTCTGAAAGTAACCCCGCGATGAATTATTTGGTTGCACAGGTTTTCCCCCCAAAAAAGAATATAGAAGCAGAATCAAAGGCAATATGAAAACAAGGAAAAACAAATTAAATCTGAAAAAGCAAGATTCCCCAAACAGAACAATGCCTAACATGCATGTACGGTCAAGGAAGTAGTTGCCAAACACCCCAAAGTAAAACATGCACGTAAGGGTAATTTTACTTGAAAATTAGCCTTTCGCACTTATTCAACCCAAAACAACCATTTTAGAATATTTAGAAACCCCCCCCCCCCCCACACACAAACCATATATTCTCTGAAAGTACACACATTTCAAAAATATCTGTATGCAAACAAGCAAAAAAGCAAAAACAAGCTAAATCTGAAAACACAAGGTCCCTCGAACAGAGCAATACCCAACATGCATGGCTACTTTTAACATGCATGGCTACTTTTAACCCTTTTAACTACAGCCTACTTGAGATTTTGTCACCCTCTGCTGACAGGTCATTTTTCACCATTTTGCACTGTGTTTTACTGTGATTTTTGCAGTTTAGGCTTTAACAACAAATATCTTGGTTGTACTTTTGTTTGTATAAGAAAAAAAAAAAAAAATATATATATATATATATATATATATATATATATATATATATATATTTCTGTTAAAATGTTTTTTTTTAATTGTCCTGTTATTTTAAATCAAATATGTATCTTATATAAAAAAAACATATTGCACGTGAAAGCCCAATTTCTCCCGATTACAACAGTAACACATATGTATCCTGTGCAGGAGACCCCCAAAACCCAAAAGAGCACTTTGTAATATTTACAAATAAAATGCAACTACTATCCATCCCGACCACTGTGTCCCTCCAATCACCCCGCGCAACTGGGGCCTCTCCTGAAGCAAGGAGAGGGGGGGGGGGGGCAGATGCCTCCCGGGTGGTGGAGGGGAAAGAAATTGCTTGGCACTTAAAAGGAGTGGAAGCAAGCCTGCAGGAACTACAGACTTAAAGCGTTAATATTAGGAAAATGCCAGCTACATGACAATTCACATAGTTATCATTTAAAGAGAAAAAAAATGAATGTTGACTTGGGTGGAGTCTTATTAGCATAGCTCCATGCTGGACGTGAGAGCAATGCTGCCCAAAAGGGACACTGCACAAGGAGAAGGGGAGAGCACAGCCCTCATTTGAGGAACAACTTTCTTAAACCCTGAAAAAAGCCATATGGCCATCATATTGGCCATGAGAAGGAGGTAATGCAGCACAACCAGACGGTAAATTACTGGTTGAGCAGACTGAGGAATAGGAGAATAGTGGCAGCAATCCTGCTGCGACATTGAGGATAGACAGTTGCCAACCGCCTGGCAACGGGAAATCTCGGACAGAGAGCGGCAAGCTCTGAAGCAGGAGAGAGGGTGACAGGATTAAAGGAGGCAGTAAGATCCGAGCCACCTGGACCTAGACTGCAGGTGGGGAGGGAGATATATTGGAGCCATATTCAGAGAATTAGAAGTAAACATCACCATTAGTCTGACGACCAGCTCTTTAGTCCCCATAATTATCTGGCTCCCAGGCATTAAAAAAAGAATCAAAGACTGTCCACCCTGTCTGCCTGTAAAATGTCCTCACATTATGCTTAAAAATGGTATATTCCCTTTTGGAAAAAATCCTGAAAAATAAATAAAATATAAGAAACTGGGAAGTCAGGAAATTGTCTTTATTTTTGGAATCATGGAATAGGTTTACTAATCGAAATATAGGGCACATAATGCTTTACTAAAACAGAAAGTATGTGTATGGGACATACAGGTCAAGAATGAAAGGGTTTTCCCAAAATCCCTTCCAATAGGTGGCCGAAAGTAAATGGTCTCTTTACACCTCTTAAATCTATACACAAAGTGCCTGTATCCACCATCCTCTCATCCAGGCTTATGTGATTTTCTGTGGGTCTCACCCTTCACCCACAGAAGTCATGGTGGTTTGCAATATTACAATGGTGCAGAATTATGCTTAACAGTTAGTCCCAACTTCTAAAATCTGATGCATCCTATTTTTTCTAGGACTACCAGGAAGAGATTGCAGTTTTTTGGGAAACCAAAATGCAGTTACAGCAAATGGGAGAGAGGTTAGCCAAGGCAAGCCATGAGAGCAAGGCATCAGAAATCGAATATAAGCTGATCAAAGTAAATGACAGGTGGCAGCATCTCCTGGACCTTATTGGCGCAAGGTAAATAATTTTCTATATCTAAATTTTGATCTATTGTTTATGGAATGAGAGTGTATTTTAGATGTTTTACAATGATCACATAACATGATTAAAGAGTTTTTTTGTTGTCTATGCAGCTAACAAAGAAATATCAGAAATATCGAGGTTTATATTTTTTACCCCATGATTTCTCTTCTGAAAAAACTGGGTGTGGCCTTTGGATCTGTGATGCTGCATAATAATCAGCAATGTGATGAATCTGGAGGAGGAGGGAGGGACCATCAATCCTGTCCTGCTCTGCTGAGCTGATTAGGGGACAGGATACAAAAGGGAATGTCATTGGCTGAACCTGTAAACCCTGATATCTCGCCCATTTCTGGCTCTATTTGAAAACGGAAAACAGTTTAGGACAGTGCGAAATATAGCCCAATGCAATGGTATAACAAATAACTTTGCCTGCAGTATCAATTTAACTAGTATTGGAAAAACCACTACGGTAATAAAATGGTCATTATATAAAGCACTTGGACAAGAGAATGTTGCTAATATGAAGAGCGTCTTTCTTGATCCCCGGAGGAGCTTGATGAGGAGAAGAAAGCCAGATGGCCTACATATTGTCCACAAGGAGCGGGTAATGCAGTGGAGCAGGAAAATACTGGTGGAGGAGAATAAGGGACTGAAAGAGTGACAGCAGTCCCATAGAGAAATGGAGGAGAAACAGTAGCCAACCAGTGACTGACAGTGGGAGATCTCGGGTAGAGATCAGCAGGATGTGGAGCAGGAGAGCCAGTGAGAAGGCAGTACAATTGAGCCAACCTGGCCCTGGACTGGGGGTGAAGCGGTAGATATAGATCCATTTTCAGAGAATGAGGGATAATAGATAAACTGTACAGTTAATCTGATTAACAAGCTCTTTTGCCCCCATAATAATCTTGCTCCCAAGTATTCTAAAAGTATTTGTGAACCCTTTCTTGCCTTTAAAACGTCCTCACAACAGGTTTGATTCACTATCGGTCGAGATTTTCAGTTTCATGCGAGATTCAGAGACACATGCGAGACTATCTTGCACATATGAGAAACTTGCAATAGAGAATTCTACATGTGAGATTTCACAGCTTGCAGGACAGTTTACTGAATCGGTTTATGTAAGTTGTAAATTTTTTCATTGAAAAGCCAATCTGCAAAGCTGGCATGTTGTTTTTGCAGTGAAAATGACCCAAGTAACCCCCCCCCCCCCCCAAAATGCTTATCAACCTAGCAAACCAAGCATTGAGGCTAGTAATCCCAGGGTTCAAGGGCCTATCAGCCTGGCACTTTGATTACCAGCCCTTATTCCCTACAGAACAGGTCCGGTACTGAGCAGGTCTGGGAACCAGGCTCATCTGCATCCCCTGTCTATTGGGCATGTGGGTGTTGAGGGGGAGGGCCATCAAGCCACCTAACAGGATGTCGACCAGGTGACTTACAGTTCTTCTGCACATTGAACTGTTGTAGGCGTCCTCAAGTTCAAATTTGTTAAAACAAAAATACCGTAAAATGTTTAAAAAACTTTAATTAACCTATATTTACCCTTTCCCTGCTCTTTTCATGTTAGTAAAAAATTAAATTCATGAGAAAAAAGCCTGAGAATGTCACTGTTACCTAATCACCAGATAAAAAAGACAACGCAAGTCAATGATGATGTAGAAAGGAGTAAACAGAAGTGACATTTACTTTAATTGTTCTCCTAGCTGGTGATTCACCAACAGTGAAATTCTCTGCCTTTTTTCTCATGAATTTAATTTTTTACTACCATGAGAATTTTTTTCAACTCCTATTAAATCGAGGCCTAAGTCTGTTAAACTTCTTTGTAAGCCTCAGTGGTCATGGGCTTGGTAAGAATATTTGCTATCATATCTTCAGTCAGGCAATAAAGTCATTTCAGAAGTCCCTGCTCTTGAAGATTCTGCAAAAAGGGAAACTTCACATCAATATGCTTGGGTCTCGAGCTGTGGTTGACCCAAGTCTGTTAACAATTGTCTTAGCCATATGACTTGGCTTGCATGCGCTGCTGCAAACAAGTAGCCACTGGTAGATTGTATATCACTGGTGTCTGCGGCCCAGTCAGTGTCCACATAACATGCCAGAATGCTTTCATCGCTTGCTGGTAACTTTAACTTGCAATGTAAAGTCCCTTTTAAGATAGGGAATGACCCACTTTATAGCATTCCGGCCCACTCTGACTTGGCATTGGATTCCAATAGCTTCTTCAATGTCAGGCCTTGTAGCGGTGATATTGTACATGAATTTCCTGTACTGTGTGTTAGTTGGTAATGGAGTATCTTGGCTGTTTATTTCCTTCAGGTAGTAGGTTTTCCATAGGATACTTTACCGGTTTGGCTTCTTCCATTTCAAAAGTTTCAATTACTTCTTGTATTTTGTGCTTTTGGTTTAGAAGGAAGCTGCATTGTCTATAAAAAAAAAGCTGGTAGGTAAATTACATATTGGGTAGAGCAGAGAGTAGTGTCTGCAATTGTTATGTGTGCCTGTGCAACCAGCTCTCACCACATTAGTGGGTCAGTACATCCTGCGTGCCTTTCTCTGTATTCTCATTGCGTATGTGAATACACTGATCATCTTCCACTAGTAAGCCTTAACCCTTTAACTGCAATCCTACCTAGAGTTTGTGTCGCCCTCTGTTGCCAGACCATTTTCACTATTTTGTGCTACATATGTTCAACTGTAACTTTTGAAGGGATTTCCAGGGATTTCTCTCAATTATATATTGTTTTTTTTTCTGCAGAGTCTGGGCTTTAATGTGAAATTTCGTGTTTGTCATTTTTTAAGTGTATTCTCAATATTTTGGAGTGAAATATGTGCAAAAATAAAATAAAAATTAGGTACGTTTTCCAATAGTATCTTAAAAAGCCCAATTTTTCCTGGTTACAACGGTACTACATATAGACACCCTTTTCCAGGAGACTACCCCAAACTGAAAAGGTGCTTTAGAAGATTTTCAGATAAAACTGCTATGTGCACCAGTTAAAAAGAAAGCCCTTAACATTTGAATACCCCACACAAACTGTATATTTTCTACAAGTACACACCTCAAGCTTTCTAGGCGTACTATGCTTGTTATTGTGGGTGCAGTTTTCTGGAAGTATTCCCTCAATTATTTGGATGCAAGAACAAAAAAGCAAAATCAAAACCACATTTACATTAAGAAAACAAGAAAAACAAGAAAAAACAAGTTAACACAGGGTTTCCCTAAAAAATGTATAAAAAAGCAGAAATAAAACACATTTTTCTAAAATATCAATATGCAAACAACAAAAAACAAGCTAAATCTGAAATCTAACACAGCAAGGCCCCCCGAACAGAACAATACCCAACATGCATAGGTACTGTGAAGAGAAGAGTTGCCCCAAAGTAAAGCATGGAAATTTTACTTGAAAATTTCACCTCTGCAGACAAAGTGTGCACATTGCAATTTTTCAACCAAAATAACCCTTTTCATTTGGACCCCCCCAACCATATATTCCCTGAAAGTACACATTTAGCTTTCTAGGCATACCTAGCTTGTTGTAGTGGGCTCATCTCTCTGGAAGTAATCCCTTGAAGAATTCTTTGGTTGCACAGGGTTTCCCTAAAACATTCATAAAAAAAAAAATCAAAGAACATGTTTTCCTAAAATATCAATATGTAAACAAGAAAAAACAAGCTATAACTCATAGCACAAGGTCCCCCGAGCCGAACAATGCATAGCTACTTTTAAGCATTTTAACTGCCAGCCTACTTGAGATTTTTAACCGTTTTGCACTGTTTTGGCAGGAATTTCCAGGAAAATTACATAATTTTTTGGTGGCAGTGTTTAGGCTCTAACATGAACAATGTCTTGTTTGTAATTTTTCCACTGTTTTTGAGTAAAAAATATATATAAATATATATATTTTTAATAATTGTCTCATTTATTTTAAATAACATTTTATTTTATTAAAGAAAGCCATGTGAAAGCCCCATTTCTCCCGATTTCAACGGTATTCCTGCCCAGGAGACCCCCCCCAAACTGAAAAGAGCACTATATAACCTTTACAAATAAAATACAACTACTATCCACACTATAAAGGGTTGAATAAAAAAAATGTGTGGGGTCCTCCTTCCCAGGGGGAGACCCCATTTTTGGGGGCATTTTAGGGGTTTAAAACCCTTAAAAATAAAAAAACAATGGCACGAGTTCCTCTCTAACCAGCATCTCTCAACGAGGCTGGGGACCAGCTATGGAGGCTTGTACAACAGGGCAGGGTGCAGGGGCCAGCCTTGGTGCCCCCGCCTTGCAGGCTCTTCTTCCCTCCCCCCAGCTTTGGGGGGAGGGGGGTCACCTGCAGCTAGCGGGTGACTTGCCAGCATCCTAAGCCTTGTGAACTGGTATAGGGGTTTCATAGATCCCTTACCATTTTATAAGGGGTTAAATGTTAAAAACACATGGGCACGCAGAAAGAAATATTTTATTTATTTAATACTTACCTCCCATCTATCCCCGAACAAGGTGTCCCACACTGATCACTTTGGCTTTTACTGCTGCTACTGGAAGCCTTTTATACCTATTGGTGACAAGTAACAAATGGTTTATTAAAGAAAAAATTACATATGGTCCCCCCTCTCCAGCATAACTTGCCCAGGGACCAGCTATGGGGCCTTGGTGGCCCCACGCCCTGCCAGCTGCAAGCCCGCAAAGCCTAAATTGGTAATGTCGCTGGAAAGTTTCTTTATGTCGATCTTTGCATCGCCCGCACTGCCTTCCGTTTTGGGCTTTACTCTGTCTGGGTCTTGTCTGGTCTCTGGAGCTTCATTCGGTCATTCAGGCACCTAGCACTCCCACTTTGCAACAATATAACTAAATTACTGCGTCTGTCTGTATATAAAGATATACTTAGATGAGCCTCGCACTGCGGCCACTGGGACGCCAGTCGATGAAAGAGCGGTGGGCAGGTAGAGGGCAGGGTAACTGAACCCCGCCATCTGTCCCCGCTCTGGCCATTGCCGGCACTACTGCTACTTTTCGGGCCGGCACACGCACACACCTGCTCCATGCAGCCAGTGGGCGTGGCCTGCGTCTGCATCCCGGCTGCATGGACCGGGTGTGTGCGCACCCCAGCATGAGAATTGGCGGCGTTACTGGCAGCGGCCAGAGTGGGGACTGGGGATGAGGTTCAGTTACCCTGCCCTCTCTTGCTCGCCGCATTTTCATCGGCTGGCGTCCCGGTGGCCACAGCGCAAGGCTGCAGGCGAGGCTGTAAGTATACCTTACAGGGGGTAATTTAGCCACACGGCATATGGGAATGGGAGGGGGGAATGCCACACTGCCTTTGGGAATGGGATGGGGATGAATTCCACACTGCCTATGGGAATAAGATGGGGGGATGCCACACTACCCATGGAAATGGGAGCGAGGAAATGCCACACTGCATATCGGGAATGGAATGGGTGAATGCCACACTGCCTATGGGATTGGGGGAATGCCATACTGCCTATGGGATGGGGGGAATGCCACAATGCCTACATGGGGAATGGGATGGAGGAATGCCATACTGCCTATGGGAATGGGATGGGGGAATGCCATACTGCCTATGGGATGGGGGGAATGCCACAATGCATTTGGGGATGGGGGATGCCACATTTCTTATGGGAATGGGATGAGGGAATGCCACCGTGCATATGGGGAAGGGATGGGGGGAGGCCACGCTGTCTGTAATGGGGTGTTTTAGCACAACATTTGGTTTAGAATATTTTTTTCTTATTTTCCTCCTCCAAATCCTAGATACGGGCAGGTTCGTTTTATAGGGCGAAATATACGGTATACCTAACATGGCCAATATTAAGAGCAGATAACTCTCTTAGTATAACTCTTATTAGTATAATATACAATGATCATAGATCCGAAATCCACAATTCCACATATTACATTGAAAGAACGGCTGAAGGCTTATTGGAGCCTAAATAGTATATTACCCTAAAGCAGCTACAGCTCTAGCTCTTTACAAAATGTCCAAAATGTGAGCTGGAGAGAGATGTTTAATTTTATTGTCTCTGGAGTTGTCCAGAAATTAAAATAAGGCATTGTCAAAGTATCAAAACTACAAAACGCTATAATCACTTTTTATTTCCCAGAGAAGATCGTTTCTAGTCTGGCGCCTGATCTAGGTGCTGACCACTGCTTCCATAGTATTGACCATGTCTGGACAATGACTTCAGTCTTCACTTAAAAACTGGGATCATAAGTTAACAAGCAGAAAGGTACTGCATGGGTTAAGATAGGGCTCCACTAATGTTTACACTAGGCTCTGTCACCTATGGTTACAACTCTAGTCCCAGCTCCCACTGACTATTTATTGCTGCAGTGTCAAGTGACACATTTAATAGGAAGGGTAGCCTCAGCTGTTGCCTGTGAAGAGGACGGGGGGGAGGGTGATATTAAATCTTTTACTGTATGTTTGGTACACAAAAATATATTTGATATTACATGAAATATTTGTGCACTTCCACAGTGCAACATACGTGGTTTAATCAGAAGAGAAAAGTGGTTAGTATATATTTTGGGAAACTGACCTACTTTGTCTATTATGCCTTATTTGCCTAATTGTATTAATTGCTGTAGTTCAGTGTTTAGCTTTTAGAAAAACATATATTACTGATGGTACTGATGGTAGGCAGCACCGCTGTTAGATGCTTAGGAGCGCTGCTCCACCGCAATCCCCCACCAAAGGGTAGGCGGTACAGGCATATGGTGAGCCTCTATGGGATGCCCCTCCCGCACTATTGCCCCTTGCCCCTGTCTATCGGTGGGCCCTATGTTAAGTGGCCGCTGTCCTCCCTCACTCTCCTTGTAGCCTTCGGGGGAAAGAGGGGGGTGTGTGTGTATGTATATATGTGTATTGGCTTTTATGCTTCACTACATTATGCTTGGTGTCAGCCGCCGCGCTGACTTGTTTTACATTTATTGTGCTTGAAATTGCCGCCACCGCGCGCGTTTTCTTTCCCGTGTTCCGCACTTGGCGGCGGCGTTACCTCAGGCGCCGGTGCGCCGTCGTTGGTTGCTTGTCACGTTTTGGCTTTGCACTCTTCAGGGGGGGTGGGGCCTGTCTTTGGCCTGTCTTTTTGCCCCTCGAGGTATACCGACGCCATTTTTTTGCATGGTTCTGGCTGCTGCGTGACGGGCTTCTACCTACCGCGGTCCGGCAAGCCTGGGTGTGTGTAGCTTGTGGGGAGTCCCATGTTGACGCGGACAGGGCGCGCGTCTGTGTACCCTGTGCCAAACAGGTGCTTGAACTGCAATCCGGCCTTCCAGTGGCTGAGTCTACTATTAGTTTCGCCTCACCTACTCCCCCAAGCTTAAATCTCACTCCGATTGAGTTGCATACAAGTGGGGATTCTCAGCCTGATGTGTCTTCTAGACTGGCTAGTGTTGAGAAGTTAATTGCTAATACCTTGGCGCGTAAGGCCTCTGCAAAAAAAAAACGGCACTTAACGCCTGATGTCACTCTTTTCCCTATGGAAGCTGATGAGTTTTTGCAACCATCTGGCTATACCCCTTTGGAGGAAGGGGAGCTATTCTCCGACTCAGTGTCATCTGATGAGAGGCCCAGGGGTCATGACGATTCTGGCTCTGACCCCTGGGCCCCAGATGATACTGATAGGCTGTTGGCCCAGATTTCTGAGGTTCTGTCTATCTCTCCCCCTGTTGCGGCTCCCAGGCAAAGGGGGGAACTTTTTCATACTGCTAAGTCAGGCTTGGAATTTCCTGAGCAAGCACATTTCAATAACCTTGTGCTCAAGGAATGGGAACGTCCCAGTAGACTTCCCGGTGTACCTAAGAGTTGGGATAGGAAGTATCCCTTTCCTGCTGATGTGGTGAAGTGTTGGTCATCCCCTCCCGAAGTGGATGCCCCAGTTCTAGGGTTATCTAACACCTCTGTCATGCACTCCCCTGACTCTACTACCCTGTGGGATGCTGAGGACCAGTGCATTGACCAGCTGGCGTCCCATGCCTTTGCATGTGTGGGGATGGCGCTGCACCCGGTCTGTGCCTCTGCCATTATGGCTGTGGCTATAAGGACCCTGCTCAGAAGTATCCTTGATGGTGCCCCTGATGATTTGCTTTGTGAGGAGTTTAATGCACTCTCTAGTTGTGATGTTTTTGTGAATTTTGTCCTCTCTGCCTTGGATGACACCATTAGAATGTGTGGCAGAACCTCTGCCCTTGTGGTGGCTATACGCCGCTCGGTTTGGCTGCGCCAGTGGACTGCTGACAACGCTGCCAAACAGGCCCTCACTGGTTTTCCCTTCAAAGGACTACGCCTGTTTGGGGACCGCCTGGACCTATTTGCTAAGGGAGGCAGGTTACCCCAGTGCAGGCGGCAGTCTCGGCCCTTTCGGGGTCAGGGCTCCTTTTCCTCCCCCTACTGTGGTGCTAGACAAGGGAGGGGGGCTTCCTTTACTGGGGCCCGAGGACACTTTTGGGGTAGGGGCAAGGGACGGGGATGCCCTGGCTCCTCCTGGGGCTCCAAGCTTAAGTCCTCTCCCAAGCCCCCTCAGGCATGATGGGGCGCCCTCACCCATCCGGGTGGGGGGACGGCTTCAGCACTTTGCTCACGTCTGGAGGCTTCATGTCTCAGACCGGTGGATTCAGGAGGTAGTGTCCTCTGGTTACAAGATAGAGTTAGCTGCCTGCCCCCCCCCCCCAAGATTCATCAGATCCCGGATTCCTCAGGACCCTGTGTCAGCTCAGGATCTAGTGCAGGCAGTGCAAAGCCTTCTGGAGCTGGGGGTCATCTGCAAGGTCCTTTTAAGAGAAAAAGGCAAGGGCTTCTATTCCAACCTCTTCACAGTGCCCAAAAAAGATGGTTCAGTCAGGCCCATCCTGGACTTGAAGATCTTCAACAAATTTGTCAGGTGCAGGCGCTTTCGCATGGAAACTCTGCCATCAGTTCCCTGCACCCAGGGGATTTCATGACATCTGTGGACATCAAAGATGCTTACCTTCATATTCCTGTGTTTCCAGGTCGTCAAAGGTTCCTCAGGTTCGCTCTGGAGGATCAACACTATCAATTTGGGGCATTGCCCTTCGGTCTCACTTCAGCTCCCAGGGTGTTCACCAAGGTGCTGGCAGGAGTGATGTCTCTGCTCAGGTTTCAGGGCATCCGCGTGCTGCCCTATCTGGACGACATTCTCATCACTTCCCAGTCTCTACATCAGGCAGAGTTGGATACTCAGCTGGTGGTGTCCGCTCTGGAGTCATTTGGCTGGGTGATCAACCACCCCAAGTCTTCTCTGTCCCCCTCCTTGGTGACTTCATTCCTGGGAATGAATCTGAATACAGTTCAGGCAAGGATTTTTCTTCCTCAGCGGAAGGTGGACAGTCTGATTTGCGCTTTCCCCCCTGGTCAGGTGTTCCCTCTCGTGGTGGCTGGACTCCAGGAACCTGTTGGGGGGCAGATCCTTTCTGACCCCCTCCTGGGAGACGGTCACCACGGATGCCAGTCTGTCAGGTTGGGGAGGTTTCTGGAAGTCCGTGCAGTGCCAGGGGAGGTGGGGCCCTCAGGAGGCCCACACACCTATCAACGCCTTGGAGCTGCGGGCGATTAGGCTAGTTCTGGTTCAGTTGACTCCTCTCCTGTGGGCCCTGCCTGTTTAGGTGCGCTCGGACAACCAGACGGCAGTTGCCTACATCAATCATCAGGGAGGGACCCGGAGCAAGAGGGCCCTCCAGGAAGTGTTTCTGATCCTGACCTGGGCGGAGGCCAATGTTCCCTGCATATCAGCGGTGTACATTCCGGGGGTGGAAAATCTGCTGGCAGACTCTGAGCAGGGGGACCTCTTGCCAGGGAGAATGGTCCCTCTGCAACAGGGTGTTCCAATCTCTGTGTCACCGTTGGGGCCAACCAGATATGGATCTGTTTGCGTCCCGTCACAAGCTCCCGGCCTTTGTCTCCCTGTCCCAGGATCCTCTGGCCTTGACCATGGATGCTCTGGCAATGTCATGGCAGGACTTTCAGTTCCTGTATGTCTTTCCTCCACTCCCCCTGCTGGGCAGGGTTCTGCGCAAGATTGCTTGTGATCCTTACAAGCTGATGAATTTGAATTCAGCAGAATTGGTTAAACCTGGTACCCATGCCTTAGATAATCAGATGATTACCAAGCTAGAGTGAGGAAGTCTATGATATATACTCAGAATCACCACTTTGGTGTACATAGCTATAGTAAACACATTGTTGCTATGGAGAACTGTTATGTTATTTTTTAAAGGAAAATTTAAAAAATAACAGATATGCTTGGCACATTGAAGACATCATTTTGCCACAAAATAATGGAAAGTTTTAACTTTTGCAAAAACTACAGGCATCCCTCTCTCCAGGCTTCTACTTACCTCCTCATAGAAGCCAATCCAGTTTCTCTGGCAGCTTCTGCCCTTAGTAATATTATGCTGGTTGTCACTTATAATATTATGCATAGTTATATATTCGTGTATGTAGCCCCTCAAGCAAGTTTTTCACAATGGATGTTAAACGTACAGGTCTGTAGCTACCCCGAAACCTAGAGCCCTTTTAAAATGGGGCACCACATTGCGCTAATCCCTTGGCACTATACCAGTTGTTAGTGAGTCTTTAAAGATCAAGAACAGGAGGATGAGATAATTGAGCTGAGTCCTTTAAATACTCTTGAGTGAAGTCCACCTGGTTCTACGGTCTTATTCACATTTTAATTATTTAGTCTTATTGGATGATATCCTTGTTAAGCTTGTTGAAAATTATGCTTGGGGTATTGCAATCCGTGGTATCTCCTATATTGGCTCCCTGCTCCTCTTTTGTGTATACAGAGCTAAAGAACCTATTCAACAGCTCCGCTTCTCTTCATCCCAAGTGACCAATTTCCCATTACCATTAATTAGGGCACATAGCTGTTTTTATTTTGTTTTCTTGGACTTTATATATTTATAGCCACATTTAGGGGTTGGTATTGCTTTCTTTGGCCACATATTTTTCATGTTGTGCTTTTGCCAACTTTATTACTGTCTTACATGCTTTATTAAACACATTATAGTTTTCAGGGGTTTACTGCTAAGAGTTCAGCTTTGCAATTTTTAAATGTCCTTTTCTTTTTAGTTGTTTCCTGTTTAACTGCAGGTCAGCAAGGAGGAATTTAATTTTAGATGCTTTATTACCCACCGGAATTTTGCAATTTTGGCACTCACAATTGACTTGAAGCACTACCATTTCCCTGCTGTGTCTCCCAATCTTCAATCCTAGCATAAGCAACATAGCTTTCTTTCCTTTGGACACGTAGTTAAAAGAGAAATACATTATTGCAACTTATCTAAATGGTGTGCATACTAAAATATAAGTGTTAGGAGCTCCTCTCTCCCGTCTTTCCTCCAGACTGTAGAAATTAACATATATGAAGACACTGGTATTCACTGGCTCGGATGGAGTCACTTGGGTCATCTGCTTAATTGGATCTACTATATGGGAAATAGTAATGGAAACATAGAAGGTTGACGACAGAAGATCATAAGGTCCATTTAGTCTGCCCTTATGTGTGTATATTCTCTTTATCTTTGGGTAGATGCATTATTATCCCAGGTATGTTAAAATTATCTTACTGTACATTTTTCAACTGGAAGTTTGTTCCAAGCATCCACTACTTCCGGTTGTGTCTCCTAGTTCTATCATTAAATTTCGTCTTAAAAACATGTCTCCTAGACTTTATAAAACTTTACTTTACAAAATAAGTTATTTAGGTCTCTCATGATAAGTTTTAGGTTTCAGTCCTTCTACCATTGGTGTTGGTTACATTTGGACCTATTGTGTGCTTTTCCTACTATCCACTCATCTTGCAGCTTTCGCTAATCACTATCCATAAATCTCTCTTCTCCCATGGGGTACTCAGAGCAGGGATGGTTTTACATTTTGATACATTAAATTCCAGTTTCCACTATTTAAACCATTTATACAGCAAAGCCAAATCACTTTCCATGTTGGAGACACCTTCAGGAATATCCACCCTACTCACCTTTGTATCATTAGCAAACATGCAATAATAATAATAGGCACACATTTTTCTTTTTGTCTTAAGCTCAGCTCAGCTGGGGATTCTGAAGCAAGATGAGCAAACACAGTCTAAGGGAGGCATACAGTAAATAGGATGTGCCCACAAATTTCAGTAATTCCACAAAGTCCGCGTTGAGGTGTTTGCTATTGTGTTTGCATGCTTCAGGCCAGAAAAAATGATTATCCTCAAAGAGAAAATAAACTACGTGTCAGCTCCACATTGTCAAAGACGACTGCTGAATGTAAGCCTGCAGCACGAGCTCTGGATAAACTGAGAAAAATTTGCCAGGGTGAGCTCTTTATAGTGTAGATGGGGAACACAAATATGCGGGGTGTGGAGTCACAGGCTAGGAAGATATACACATGATACATACAATCTGTCTACACCATCAGAGATGCAGATCGCTCAGGGCATGGGAGGTCCGTTCCTCAATGTAAAGCCTTTAAGGAGGTTGCACAAAGTTCCTAGCAGTCCTATGGTAGATGCAGACATGGCTAAGGTTGAAATAGAGGGCAGACCGTCCACAACACAGCAGTCAGATTTACAGCAGGTATGAGAGGACAGGAACTAGCCAGGATGGTAGTTGAAAGCTTGAGCACCATTACATACCAAGTGTCACAATGTTCCAGCCTAGGGGTGGGGCCACACACAAAATCTATATAGGAAAGGCAGAGGTGGGAATTGCAAACACATGAGAGGACATGGAGCATGAGGCAGGGAACCCAGGGGAGTTGAGTTGATCAAAAATAACTATCACTGATCACTATCCCGGGTTTTGGTCCTCCCCCCCCCCCTGGGGCACCCTGATTTAGGGTACTCTGCTGTGTGAAACCCCCAAGATCGCCAATTAGGGCTTATACATTGCCCTAGGAATAATGATCCAGTAAAAGAGCAAAACGATTCGGGAGAGAAATAGTACATATTTGACATTCCCATGTCTCATGTGACTACTGCTAGCCCACAGCGTTTGCAGGGTATGAGCAGGAGCAAAGCAATGAACATGCTCCTTAAAGGAACACTAACGCGAAATTGTGTAAGGTTAAAAATCCAGATAAACATGTCGGTTAATGAGAGGAGGAGTCACTTATACACCCGAACTGAATAAAACTCTTACCAAGTTTGTGGTTTATTTTCACATGGTAGGAACAAAATCCAGGGGTGACAGGTTTAGTCTATGAGGGGTGATGGAGCATCTCACCCTGGATGACCTTTTCCTTCCATTAAAATAAAAGAAACAATCCTGGCTGCATATTTCTTGATGTTGGGTGTATAAGTGACCTGTCCTCCCTCCATACAGCATATTTATATATTTTTATCATTGGGCCATTTTTTCACGATAGTGCTCATTTAAGCAATATGGAAGAGTGGGTGGCTTGCATTGCTATCTAACCAAAGGGGTCTTCTAAATCAGGATGCCCAAAGCGGTGTACCTGAAGTCTTTTTGGGTTTAGGTCCCCTTAATATCTAAATATATTGCAGGAGATGCTTGTAATTTGAGTTTTCTTTGAAATTTCCCCCTTTACTACAGTAGGCAAGAATTAATTGCATTGGGTAGAATTGACAGAAGCATTCCTACTGTAGTGTATATTATTTTAGCATTTAATAGTTTTGACATTTTCTAGTTTACTTTCAATATCAAAATTAGTAATACCTTAGTAGGGGAAGCATGTTTGTTTTTCCTATTTCCATTTGGAATGATGTGCACAATATACTGCGTTACAGTGGGCTGTTCCAGTTACATTGTGCAATGATAAATCTGTGTTTCTAGGCATTAGGACATGCAAAATGCTGTCCTCTTAATAGAGTGTGCTCTATAGCTTGTTGTGCCACTGAAAGGACATGTTACATTTGCAGACCGCATTCCTTCAGCCCTATCCCTCACATTCTCTGGAGTGGGGCCTTTTTATAGAAGCATGACCAGTTGTTCAGACACTCGCTCTCACGTTGCACACCCAGAGCTTACAAAGGTTTGTTGTCCTTGCTTGGGCTAGCTTCGTTTTCGTATATACCTTCAGCGAAGAAGTGAAAGGATCTTTTTTATTTTGCAATGAGCAGTACTTGCTCATGGTTTTGCCTTTATTGATGAGTATGTACATGGTTGTGGCAGCTGCCATTGCCGATCTAGGGGCACATAGAATGGCAGAGGACAGCATTGAAGATTCAGAACTTCCTGACTGCGACTGCGATGTCTCAAGGCAAGAAACTGACTAATTTTGTCTTGCATGCTGCAGATGTGATTGTATCAATTATTCACTGCTGTTGATATAGTCAGCAAGATATCAGTGATCATATGTTCATACTATTTGCAATTTTGTGGGACTTCCCAAATGTTTTTCTTTTTTCATTGTTTTTTACCAGCAAGCAAATGTAGGTTGTCAATGTTTGAGGTACTAAAGGCTTTAAACAATTTGTCTCTGCAATTTCAAGTATTATATATATATATTTCTATAGCATCGTCTTAATCTGTAGCGCCATACAAAATAGTAATTACAGGTATACAGCCTCTCTTGTTGGAAACAATCGGCTAAATGAAAAGTTGGTACATATAAGTAACACAATATCTTTGCCTCGCGTTGATAAAGGAACAAGCATGTGCAGAAGACCTGACAATAGTCTGACCTGTCTGGCTCATTTTCTCCATGTGATGCATTTAGATGGCACAACATGAGGCAAAAGTGGATCTTTATTTAAAGGGTAATTCCACTTTCAATTGCCTTTTAGAAGTTTCCAATATTAAATGCCAAAATGATGCCCTCGTGTTTTTTTTGCTTGGTTTGCAACTCAGTGTTATGAAAGAAAACTGTTTTCTATAGCAACAATGTGTTTAGCAACATACACCAAAGTGTTTTGAATTACAAATCAGAGACTTTGGATTGCTTATCATCTTGATTGGCTAAGGCGAGATGACAGGTTCAACCCCATCTACTCTAATTCAAACTCTGCAGATTTGGGGGTCACAATCTTGTATTTTGGTAACTAAATGGTTACTGGCAGTGTTCTCTCCTGTGGATGGCCATTACTGCTGCATGATTTTGCTATAGCTGCTGATAAGCTTACAGTGTAAGGATTCTGGAATTTGTAACCAGTAGTTTTTAATCAAGGCCAGAGAAACCGCTCCCGCTTTAGGATCACAGAAAATATATGAAATTTGGAAACTTGGAAACTGTGTGCTGATAAGAAATGGGACATACATGTTTGTTTTACATTTCAGAAAAGGAGAACAAAAGGGCAAAACACTAAAAATCTGAAAAAGGTAGTTTCCTTTAATCATGTCATCTTTTTTTTGGCTGATTCACCAGTCGTCTAATGCCCCCCACCCCGCCTTCCACCCTACCATGGCAGTAAGGCAGGATGGGGGTTGCAAATAAAAAAAAAAAAAACAGGTGCCCGCACCGCTCCTCCCGAGCCCCAGTGGTGGCCGTAGGAAAAGAGGCAAAGCTGCATCCCCGGCTCCATGTGCACTCCCACAGCTCATTCACTTGAATGGGTAGAAGCACACGCGGTGCCGGGGATGCGGCTCTGTCTTTCTCAGCCAAGATCCAGGGTGCCGGAGGAGCGTATGGGCTTTTTTATCTGTAACCCCCCGTCCTGCCTCAGCACCAGGGTGGGGTTGCAGGGCAGGGGGTCATTAGATGACTGAAGTTTCATTTTAAGGTGTTTTTCTATTCAACCCTGGCTGGTATTGTTTTGTATTTCTTTTGGGGCACGTAGAGGATGCAGCAGTTCTTCTTCATTCTAAATGTTTGGGTTTATAGGGAATCCATAGAAGATTAAAAAAGAAAAGTAATTAAACCTGAGTATACCCAAATTTTCACCTGCAAGCATAGCCAGTTCTAAAGAGCTTACTGAGGATACCCCATCACCCCATATGTTGAGAATAAAGAAGAAGTGCTATGTCCTTCACATGCCCAGACCTTTAAGTTGAGAACTAACACAATTTTTTTTGTAAGGTTTCTGCATTTAAAGGGGACTCTGCTAAAGACTTAATGCAGAAATTTATGGATAGTCACTTTATGGTTGATTCAGCACCATGCAAGAAAAGCAAATATGTGCTCCTCTCCTGATTCAGCAGACACTTTTTTTTGTTAGAGAGAATTTTAGTTTTGGTGTGAGAAATAGTGAAAACTTGTGTGATTCAGGGATTGTTGAACAGGGAAACTTTTGGTCGAGAGTGAGTTTTTTTGGTGCTGCTTTTATCATATGCTGGAATCCTTTTTTAAAATTGAAAATTACATGTGGAATTCATTTTTTAGTTTTTTTACTTTTTAATTTTGAAGAATTAAAAAAAAATCTTACCCCCTCACAGGGGCACCAAGCATGGGGTGTGAAAACCCAGGGCTAAGGGTCTGTCTGACCCCTCGTCCTGCCAGTGTACGAGCCCCTATGCCCTTCCGTTTGGGTCTTTTGCTGCTTTAGGTGTGTCATTGGCACCCCTGGAAGAACATTGGGCTCATACCAAGCAACTGTCTCTTCTGCACCCCCAGTGCCACAAGAGCGTGTTCAAATAGGTGACATGCCGCCCCCCCCCCCCCCCCCCCCCTGTTAACTGACCCCTTAGCAGTTCACACCAAGCAGTTACAGAAAATACACAACGCAAAATAAACTTTTATATGTACAACAAATTTCAATTCACTTCTAATGCACCAAAATACTACTACTTTTCATGAAACTGCCTTTATTGACAGACAAAAACACCCTGAAACACACCTAAAATCAATTGTTAAACCAACCAGTAGAGGGCATTATGTATATAAGGATGTTGGTCCAGTTTAAAGATTTTGTGTCATCAAAAACCCCAAGATACAACCAACAGCTTTGTACAGGTCGAAAAAATGACTCGACCGATTTTACCTTGGTAGCAGCCATTTTGGAGCTTCCATTCCCAGCACCCCAGCTGTACTGCTGCCTGGATTCAACACATAGCCACCAATGCACAGCAGCAGGAAACCCAGCTCTTTGCAGGTGACATGCAGCTCCATCAGATGCCATTTTGTCTGTAAAGTTGACCACAGCAGGAGTTACAAAAAGGTAAAATAATTTTTATGTGCATCAATCTGAATTGCCCTGGGGAGGGATGAATATGAACACTTTGTTGTAAGGGTGTTGGTCCAGTTTAATACTTTAAATTTGACTACTATAAGTCTGCATCCTCCTCCCATCGGGTCTTCTACATCCCGTGCAGGGCCATCTAGGTCAAAATGGCTGTTAATGGCTGGGTCTAGGGTCTGGTAGTTCGGCCCTGTGATTACCAGCCCCTATCCTTGTTTTCTTGGGTTGGTAAGCTTTAGAGGAGGGAGAACATGCCTTTTTTTCCTTGATTTTTTTTTGGGTGGGGAATTAAAAAGAAATAGTACCTCCCCCCAAAAAATAAAGCGTTGGGGCTGGTAATCCCTAGGTATTACCAGCTGATATGTTCATGTGATCCAGATGGTCTAAGGAAGGCACTGGAAGACCACAAGATGATCCCAGGGGAAGACCAGGACAACCCAACAACATAGAAGCCTTGGTAGACCAGAGGAGGGTGCCGTTTAGCGGCCGTGGTGACCCCGGTTCTATCCCTAGGGTGGGTCCATAGCATCCCTGAAAGAGCAATGAACCTAGACCAAATGGCATAGGGGCTGGTCTCCTATGTGTCCCTAAATTATGTGAGAAAGTGAGAGTTTTTACATACATGATTGTTTTTGACGGGACGTGTGGAATTCCCAGTTGCTGCTGAATCAACCCTATAATCTATAAAAAATATTTTGAGCTCAACTGTACTATTTCTTATTGATTAAATTAAAATAATAGAAAAGAAGTGCCTTGACTAAATTGCATACATGATTACAATGCATGTATCCAACTTTCTAGGTCATTATTCATTTGCTACAGAAACTATTAAGTGTAAATGCTAATATAATAGTCTGCTCCCAATATTGATTTTTCTTTTTTTTCCTTTGCAGAGTGAAGAAATTAAAGGAGACCTTGGTTGTAGTGCAACAATTGGATAAGAACATGAGCAGCCTAAGATCATGGCTGTGTCACATAGAATCTGAGCTGTCCAAACCCATTGTGTATGAAACCAACAATTTTGAAGAGATACAAAGGAAACTAAATGAACAGCAGGTAAACCCAAAATAAGTATGATACATCACTGCCACTTTTAGGTGTGAAAGTGTAAATAGTGTTGCCACCACGCCATAAGAGCTACAAATGCACTTGGCTGCTGTGGAACTAATAAAATCAGCTCAGTTGCCCTCCTTGCACTCAGGTACTATAGTTAACCTTTTGTTATACATTTGAGAATCTAGTAGATACACCTATTGTTTCTGGGTTGATGTACTCTAGTTTCAGATTGCAATTACCTTCTCGACCTGTTCCTTGTCCTTATAATTTCTTGAAGGCAAGTGCGGGATCTTTTGGATTAGAAATTACAGTAAAAACAGTTGACAGAAATGACAGGTATCCAATTATCTTCTAACACGGAGCCTATTCTTTTTATATAGTGAGATTAACTGGCAGCAACCAGACACTTTAGCAATTTCCTAAAGAAGTCACACAGACCTACTGTCCATGCTGTTTTTTGCAGGGAAATAAAATATTGGGAACATACAGAAGATGGTTTATGAAAGAAACAGGATAGTTTTCTGTATTTAAATTGATAAACCATTTTGACTTCAAAACAAAAACATTGGGCTTTAAATTATCTGCTAGCCATGATAGCAGAAAAGATCTGAGGAACTAATGATTAGTGGACTTTTATAGTCATGCTTATTATTTAGTGAAATATTTTTAGTGCTCTTTATGTGTTCCATATGTGAACTGCAACCTGCATCTCTGAAACCTTTTTAGCTTCATCACGCAAAAAAGTGCAAATATATAATTTGTTCCCAGAAATCACCCGTACCTGTGATAGGACATTTTTATGTGAGGTGTATCAAGAGGAAAGAATATTTATTTTTAAATTTGGATATAACTAGGGATGCAAGAGCCCCCCTCCTCCCCTCCAAAGTTCGAGTTTTGAACTTTGAATAAATGTTCGCGATCAGGGACCCGAACCACATCCCCATTAAAATCAATGGGGTCACTAACTTTGGGGGGGGGGTCTGTGGTGGGGGAGGGGATGCAGAGTGTGCAGCAGTAGCTCTTACCTCTACCTGATCCTCTTTTGTATGCGGTAGCCAACAAAACACAACACGATTATAAACCAAAATACAGGGACCCAATTCTGCTGGCTTGCTAATAATGTAAACATAGAAGTAGAGCGAGTAGCATAAGGTGGACCAAAAGTACTAAGTACTATACAAATACATCCCCGAATACACAATCTAAAATAACAACCATATCAACAACCCTATTGAGATTGTAAAGTGCTATGAATAATGCAACAACTGTCTTTTTTTTTTTTTTTAACAATAAATCTTTATTGAGATGAGCAGAGCAACAAGACACATCAAGATTGACAGGTCATCACATTGTACTTTTTCAATACAATAAAGCAATACAGGCATCGCAGAATAATGTCACTTTAACATTAATAACCCCTCTCTGACGCCTATGTAGGCTGACCCCCTCTTCTACTCCTAGGGAGTTGCCCTGCTGCTTCCACCCATCCGCTTAGGTAGGATAGGGAATGGGTTACAAGGTGTAAGGGGAGTGTCTCCTCCGCACTCCCGAATGCCCCAGTACCACTACCCCTGACCAGGGAGGGCGGGCCCAGAGCCACGAGGGGGCGGGAAGGAGGAGAGGAGCAGGGGGATGAAGAAAAGAAAGAAAGAAGGGCCTCCTCGGTCCGCCCCGTCCACCGCCTGTGGGTAGCCACGGTCTCCATTATAGCCCATCTCCCCATCAGTCCCAAATCACAACTGTATTCCCAATACTTAACCTCTCTGGTGCATGTAATAATTGGATGCACAAGAACCAGACAGAGGTGAAAGCTTCCTTTATTGTTTGAAAGGCTGTAAAAGCTTGTTTTGAGAAGGCATCTTTATGCGTTAAATCATTTGGGACAACAATAGTAGAACCCCTTAATAAAGTGTCTATAAGCTCAAAAATATTTGGAAGGCCTTTGGGGTCTTACATTGTTTCCATTCAAGAACCATTGATACCTTATTGGGATCCATGATTGAGCCCATTCTATAGGGAACTTCGGAGATTGTAAACATACATTTGAAGAGCTTGGCATAGAGATTGTTCTCCCTATTTTTCAACATGACCTTGGTGTTCAGACATGGACCAGGAGAAAATCAAAATATCATCTATATAGACAATGAGATGACTCAAGTATTTAGAAAACCATTTTCCATTAATCCCCATGCGTATAAATAAGATTTTTGGCCCCCTAAGATCTAGGCTGTGTAAAAATCTGTCAGTCCTAAGGATACTTTGTTCACCCCAAGGGTGGTGTGCATACACTGAACAACACAAAAGATAAAACTTTAACCAATACTCCAATATGGATTATTTAACCAAGGACAAGACAGGACAATCCAAAATAAAAAAATCTAACTTTTTCGAATGAAGAACACTCCTTATTAATAGCTGAGGTAAAACCTGAAGGCGAAACCCTGAAAGCACCAAGGGGATAGTCTAGGCCTCAGCAAAAGATTTGTGGAGAGTACAGAGCCCCCAGGTAGCCCTGTGATGGTCGCAGATTTGGTGAAAAAACAGGGCAGATGTACACAAGACCACAACGGAAGGTGTTTTTTAAACTAAATAAACCTAACTTTGACAATCTTTCAGGGTATTCTAGCCCCCGCACCCCTTTTATTAACTTTGTTGCCCTTCTTTGAACGCACTCCAGTTCTGATCTGTCCTTTTTAAGCACAGGTGCCCAGAACTGTACACAATACTCCATGTGGGGTCTGACCAGTGACTTGTAGAGGGGTAAAATGATGCTCTGGTCATGAGCACCTATGCCCCTCCTGATGCACCCCATGATCCTATTTGCTTTGGCAGCTGCTGCCTGGCATTGATTGCTACAGTTGAGCTTATTGTTAACTAAAACCCCTAGATCCTTTTCCATTGTTGTTTTACCAAGTGTTTATTTATTTAGTATGTAAGCATGTCACCGCTTTCTCCTTCCCATGTGCATAACCTTACATTTATCTGTGTTAAACTTCATTTGCCATTTAACTGCCCCTGCTTCCAATTTATCTAAATTCTAAATCTGTTTGTAGCTGCCTGCTGTCCTCTTTTGTTTTAATTACTTTACACAGCTTAGTATCATCTGCAAAGATTGAGACTTTACTGTTTAATCTGTACCCAATGTCATATATATATATAAATATATATATTGACCCTTGTGGTACTCCACTAGTAACGATGACCCAAATCTGAGAGTGTACCATTGATAACCACCCTCTGCTTCCGATCATTAAGGTTTTGGGTTTTGGTCCACGTTATAGTGTAAGCATAAGAATGGCGTACCATGAGGTTAAAGCTAGCGAAGAGCTGCACCCTGCACGCAAGGACACGTGGTGCTAAGTGAGCAAGCTTTGTATAGAAAACAATGGCCATATTTCTGCATTAAAGAAAACAGGTCTCTGGCAATCCAACCAAACACCCCCCAAAAAAACAACATACATGCCTCTTACAAATATTACTGTTTAATTAGTACTTCCACTACAGCATAGCTTGCCTCTTTATTACATGTATCCACAATGTTAGCCATGTACATACGGCTACACAGGCAACTTAAAAAGTTTTAAAAATGATGCATTTACATTTACCCATTAAAAAACCTTACAACACCACCATGCAGCAGTCAGAAAACAATACTAAACAGTAGAAAAAATCACTTGAAAAAGTAAAAAATTTACGCATGCGATACGATTTGTCGAGCAACACTAATTTATAGAGAGAGAACCATTTTTTTTTGTTTTAAATTTGTGCCAGCATTAACACAGATTCACAAAAATAAACCAACTATAGCTTGTAATATTTTACTTACCAAATGAGCCCAGTTTCCCAAAGCTTACCACAGGAGACAATAGCACAAGCCAAGACACAAACAATGAAGGGTCATGGCCCCAGCAAGGACAAGAGGATATGAGCCCAAATACAAGATTCCAGAAGGCTCAAGGCCAAATACAAGGTTCAGGAAGGCCTATGGGCCCCACAAGGACAAGGAGGTATAGCAAAGGGTTGTCGAGCACAGCTAGACTTCAGAAAGACAAAGCAATGATCCAACACAGAGGCACATGCATTTATAGGAACCACCACAGCATAATTAATGCCAGATGAGGTTAAACAAGGTAGCTCTAAGGTCCATGGGAGAACCACAGCACTTCAGCAGACACGTAGAAGGGACTTTGGGCGATGACAGATGGTTCAAGACCCCTTTCATGCTAGTCCTGACAAGAACATTCCCACTCAGTAAAAGCTTGTAAATATTATTTTAATCCGATGGAAAGATACCCGACTGTGCAGATGAGGTTACCCGGTCTCATTTAGGTGCTGAAGTTTCCCAAAGTCATCACCAGGCAGGCTTTGTTGAAGTGACCAACATTGCTGCCGTAAAGACATAAAGCTTGATTCACAGCCCTGAATGAAAATATTGTTTTAGTGCGAAGGAAAACTCACTAACGTGAATTCTGGCAATCTCGCCTGATTCAGTGCTCCTTCCGAGATTATTTTGTTTGTGCAAAATTGAATTCATACTTTCATCCAAGATCTAAGAGCTAATAGCTCATTAATAAAAATCATGACACTATAGCTGGCAAAATTTTTCTCAATGAAAATTACAGCCGTTATTACGTTTTTTTTTTCAGTTTCCAACAATTCTACAACAAAAAAACTGTGCCCCCTCCCCCCAAAAAAGGAAACCAGCCCATGCACCAAGCATAAGGGCTTGTAACTCAGGGTTTAGGGGCTGTGCCCTAGAAAACACCATCCATGCCCCTCCCATCCTGTGATGTGTAAGTCACATAGCGTAGGTTCTAGAGAAGCCCATTTCTTACTATAAATGCCACTCACTGTGGTTCATTATGGAGTCTCTGACCAGGACTCAGGAGGAAAGCCAAAATGCCATCAGAGCGTCAGTAGATACCCGGCCAGCATTTTAATTGATGTAGTGCTGGACAGAGGAATGTTGAAGGTAAGTTGACATTAAGATTAAAATAGTTATTTTTTTATTATCAGTGTTATGTTTTTTCTTCACTTTTACTTTGAACTTGTAATGGGTCCTATGGACTCCTATACCTGTTTAATGCTCATTACTCGCACCTCCAATGGGCATGGTGGTGCAGATGGGCTGGTGCTGGGCACCTGACCTGTGCTAGAGGACATAAGGTTTTGTAATGGCCAGGGCCAGGGGTCAGCCATTCGTCCAACTGGAATTACAAACCCCTATGCTTGGTATGCAGGTTGGTAAAGCTTAAAGGGGGGTAACCTATGCATTTGGGGTAGTACATTTTTTTTTTAAATAGGCCCGTCCCCCATGTGTCAATTTGAAAAAAAAAAAATGGGGGTCTCCCCTTGAGCGCCAAGAGCCAAATGGCTGACCCCTGGTCCTGGCCATTGCAAGCCCTTAGCACAGGTCCAGTGCCCAGCAACAGTCCATGCTATGGGCCGCCGGGCTTATCCACACCACCATGCCCATTGGTGGTGCAGGTAATGGAAATTAGTATGGAGCTCGATCTGGGGCTCCACCCAATTTTGATACATTAAATTAAGTACACACCACTCTGTCTTGCAGCCTTTGTCCCCCACTGGTTTTCCACCTTCTGCAGGTCCACCAGGTCATTGGTGTTCTCCTGGTCCAGTAAGATGGTCATCTGGTGGCAGCGGCTATTTAGCCCCCACTATGGGGGAGGGGGGGGGACATGGGGAATTTCCCTTTGAAACCTCTCAAAGATGGTTTACTGTTAACTTATTAAAACATTTTCTTTGCATGGGCTCTTTTTTCACTACTTGTGAACTGGTGAGAGGTCAAGGACCCTTATACCAGTTCAAAGTGGCTGGCATGCTACAGTACAATTACCCGGACCCCCTCCTGAGCCCAGTGCTCATTAGCATCCACACCAGACCTCAGCTGAAGGGCATAGCAATTATTAGACACACAGGGCCCGAGGCCAGCTTCTCAGCCTCTGGGTCCTAGGCTGCTAACCTCTATGTCTGGTGTGCCATGAGGGGGGGGGGGGGGGACACCTTTGTTGTTATTTTCATGTAATCTAATTAGTCTAGTCTACTCTGTGATTAGTCTACTCTATTAGTTCAATCAGAAATTGGATTGGAATACCTTGAACAGATAGGAAACAATGTGAATCTGCATAGCATATTGGTTCAGAAATATACTGATGTGATGTCAATTGCCCTTGGATAATCAAAGCTGGGTATGTACTTTTCTGTGACAATAAGGCCTCTATTTCAGGAGCTCCAGAGAGACATTGAGAAACGCAGTACTGGAGTTGCGTCAGTTTTGAACCTCTGTGAAGTTCTTCTACATGACAGTGATGCTTGTGCCAATGACAGTGAGTGTGATTCCATACAGCAAGCCACTCGTAGTCTAGACCGCAGATGGAGGAACATCTGTGCCATGTCTATGGAGAGGAGACTTAAGTAAGTTTAAGTTAATATGTGTATTTATAAAAAAAAAAAAAACAGATTTTTTTGTAAATAGTTGACACCCTGACCAGAGAGTATATGCAACCTATTGGTTACTATGGACTGTGATAATTACTGGTTTAAGTACACTTGTTGACTTATTACTAGACGAGCTGAAGGTATAAATCTTTCCGGGTAAACACCATTAGAGTCTATGTGGGGGGAGTTAAATTGGCAAATTTTTCCCTGTTTTGATTTTCTCCCCCTCTCCATGGTTTACTAGCCTGGTGTAGTTGGCATGGGCCTAACTCTGAACTCAGAGGCTGAACAGCAAGCTTCCACAACTCTAAACTATGCTTATTGGCAAGCCACCGCCTGCTGTATTCCAGGTAGGTGGCTTGCCAAACCCTCTATCCTTTGAACTGGTATAGGTGACTTTGAGCCCCCGTATCAGTTTACAAGTAGAGTAAAAACTCAGGTTTCCCCTCAATGTCACAGTGCTGTGATGGGAAACTTGCCAATACCCCCTTAATTACTGCACCCCATTATGTGCTCTAGGGGTATGGAAGAGCATCTGACCTGTGCAGAAGGGCATAGGGTCTGTTTTACCTGCCAGGACAGACTGTCTGTTTTTGAAATATATTTGAAAGGGACAAATACTTTGGCCCAGTTATTGCCTTCAGAGCTAACTGAGTTGAATAAGCAATATTCAAGTTGAATTTGTAGCCTATGCTCATCACTAATTATCACTATACTACCCTAGCTGGCTCTGTGTGTGTGTGTGTGTGTGTATATATATATATATATATATATATATATATACACACACACACACACACACACACACACACACACACACACACACACACACCTTATTATTTATTGCAAATTAATGCAGGCTAGAGCAGACTTAGCTAAGTTTAAGGGAATTGAAATGGCTTTCTGGACCTTACAATTATACCTACATACTCATGACAATTCCTGGAAAACAAAAATCCCTCCTGCATATAACTTCTGAGATGAGAAATGTGACCACCAGCCCAAGCTGTCAGATCAGAAAAAAAGAAAGCTTCATCACATTCGCAAATGGGGTTTCAGTGGTGGGTAAATCAGGGGAGAAGGGACGATTTCTTTTCCTGGCAATAGTATCAAAATGATCTCTTGTACAATAATGATTGCTTGAAAAATTCTGGAAATTAACCCTTTTTTTAAACATTTTTTAGCTTGCTAGGCAAAATGACCAACATATGTGTACATGTCTCATTCATTTTGCAAGTAGCTACAGCATGATTATGGTTTTCTTTTGTTCAGTTCTCTGTGCACTCCCTCAACTAGAGAAAACAGCTGGTTTAATCCAGTGGCATGTTGATCAAGTATAATATGTCAGGACCTGGCTGGCCACCAGTCAGTAGCAGAGAATACAACATGATTGGCAATGGGGCCAGGTAAAGCAAAATATCTTTGTAATGAAATATAATATCCATCTATTCCTGCAGAATTGAAGAGACATGGAGGCTTTGGCAGAAATTCTTGGAGGACTTTTCTCGGTTTGAAGACTGGTTAAATATTTCAGAAAGGACAGCTGCCTTCCCTAGTTCCTCTGGTGTGCTATACACAGTGGCAAAGGAAGAGCTAAAAAAATTTGAGGTTGGTTAAAAACTTTTAATATCTTAGATGATATATAGTTTGTTATTCTGACATCAGAAATAACTAAATGTAATTTATTTTGTAGTTATATGTAATGGGTTATAAAATGCAATCACATCATCCATTGTTGGATTGAAAAAGCAAATAGCTCCAGTTCTGGCAGTATGTTATCCTTGTTTGCTTTGGTGATTAGCAAGGAAGGGAGCAACATGCAATTTTTCACTGCTGCTGTCAGGAGCGCACTGTCAGAATTGAAGCCAAAATCTCACTCACGTGGCCAATTCAGCCTTCAGGATTTTGGGGGATCAAGTTGGCTTCCAGTCAGGTAAGTATAGATTTTTTTTTTGCTTTAATAATCCTTTGGTCAAACATCTTTACTATTTTATTTGGAATGATTATTGTTGATTTTCTACATATTTAGCTGTCCAGTGGGTTTTTGTTATCAATACATAAACCCCTATAACGTATAGCATACATATATTTGTCTACTTTCCAACATCAGCAATAACATTTTTTCTGTATTAGAGAGTGTGAGTAAGACACTTTAAAGTAAAGCTTTTACCTGGAATATGTGGGATACCAGGCTTCTGTTCATGTGGCGCACCTCTATTGGAATCAATAGGCTGGTCTGACTTTTTGTTATTTAAAAACAGCAAGAATAAAAACTATGCGTTAGGAGATTTATATATAAGCAGATTTGATATTTTTCTCCACGTAACCGGAAAAGGAAAATCATTTATTACAAAATCCATAAATAGCATGTCTGGAAAACACGATGAGTTGGATAAGATTTCTTAAACTGTCCGATTACCCACAGTTACATATATACAAAGAAAGGGGAAAGTGCCCACTCATTCCCCCATAGTAATTCCAGAGACTTATTGCACACACCCAAAAATTATGTATAAAAATATATATTTATTAAATCAATTTGACATAAAAAATACAACTATGACATATTAAAAAACATAAAGGACAAGCTAATTTCTAATCTGCCATAAGAGGGGGCTGTTGTTCCTATCACTACATCACTATATCACTATATTCCATATATTTGATACATCAAAAAAAATCCTACTCATGATATAGTGTGTTAAAAAATAATAATAAAGACTGTATTTAAAGTGCAATGTGCAATAGCAAAAGTGCATCAATCACATAGAAAAAAACATAATACAAACCATGTCAAATACTTCAAAGCTAATATATATGCAGAGGAGAACAAATCATTAGAAAAAAAAAAAATATATATATATATATTGCTACTTATCTTGTGATGCCAGACAGCAAGACATGCGCCCCCAGCCCGAATCCCCCCCCCCCCCCCCCCCCCCCAGCGAAAAGCCCAGGCGTTCCGAGACAATCCTCTCTCTTTTTCAAGGCAGAGTGCTCAGCAGGAAGGTGCTGTGGGTCCCCCTTATGAACCCACCTGCCTACGTTCCCCCGCAGCTGTAATTAGAAGCTGTTGAGCGGCGGACGTACTCCGGCCGGAGGTGCGTCACGCCGCCCAACCGGAAATGACGTCACCCGCCTTCCACCGTGGAAGTGCGTCTCCGGAGCAGTCTGCTGAGATGAGCCTGCAGCAGGGAGGTATAGATGGGTCATCTCTCACAGAGCGCGGCGCGGGACTAGGAGCGAGGAAGGTAAGTACTACCCGGCGGACCCGCTTCTAAGAACAACAATTACCACAAACAAACATACTAAACACAAACCATATTATAAATTATATATACATCTCCTATCACTGTATACTTTTGATAACCATAAGTACCATCTATGTACTATTATACTGGCGTCTTCACTATCACTTTCTTGAGCCTAATTTACTACTGAGCAACATCCACACAGTATAATGCCACCCTCACTGATGGCATATATTCGCTGCGACAAGTGGATTTGGAATATATTTATTCATTACCCTGGGACCTATTCGCTGGTCCTGTCCGATTACCCCAAATCAAACGCACATACTGGTGCCCCCCCATACCCAATTAGGTAAGATATAGAGGAGAATCATCCTGTGTCTAATGGTATCTATGGCTTTCCAAGCTCAGTTTGAAGCCTTAATGTGGATTAAGATTCCAGGGCGGGCCCTTGCATTTAAGAAATGCAAAAATAGTAACTATTAAGAAGTTTCAATATATGCAGATTTGCAAAGTAGCCTTCCCTAGAGGCATCCCTATATGAGATGCTGTGTGAAACCCTCCATGGGTGCCCCAGAAGTTGCCTGCTTCCTGGCACCCTCAGCAATGTAAACATTTGGCAGCCACATCCCCCCATTTTCGGGCTGAGAGCATTCTCCCACCCCTGGCTGGGGATGAGTGTGCGCGCGGCTGGAAATGCACCAGCTGTGTTCCTAATTGGCGAAGCCCTGCATGAAAACAGAGCAATTTGCCAGGCCTAACATAGGCACAGCAAACGGCTCTGTTTGAACAAGAGCTGGCACATGTGCTGTTGAACTGGGTAGAGATGTGTGTTTCAGGGCGTTCTGGTTGATTTCACACAGCATTCATCAGGACAGAACCCGGGATAGTTTTTGCTTTAAGTTTAGAAATACAGAATTCTAACAATTTATAGATGAGAATCACCCTGTTGTCCAAGGCATATATGTCAAATAGATATATATATATATATATATATAT
This sequence comes from Gastrophryne carolinensis, assembly GCA_027917425.1. NCBI lineage: Eukaryota > Metazoa > Chordata > Amphibia > Anura > Microhylidae > Gastrophryne > Gastrophryne carolinensis. The sequence continues at coordinate 344,094,406 of CM051237.1, read as the reverse complement.
ATATATATATATATATATATATATATATATCCAGGTTGAAGAGAGAATCCCCCAGATCGTCTATAAACTTACCTTTCATATTCCCATTGCGCATGTGTGGGCTGGCAGCCCTTCACCTTCTTATGCTCTCTATTTATTCTCAGTGTGCCACACACCCCGCTTCCCCTTTAATTCTTACGATTGGGGTTACTCACCGCCAGGTGACGCAGTTGCAGAGAGGAAGTCTTGTAACGAGCCCCCTTCCTGCCCATATATACCTGGTACCTCCCACTTAACACCAGTGTTTTTCTCTCTGCATGGCGACAAGACAGAAGGAAGAAGTCTCCTGCTTGCAGGTAGCCGGGGTCTTGCCCCGGCACCCCCTTTGGGTCTTTTTCTGCCCAGTTTGATTGTTTGTTACCTACATGGTTAATGGAAGCCTCCCAGCCCAGGCTGCTCATTGGGCAAATGGTAGATGGCACTATAGGTGCCTAGGAGCTTATCTCCTCCGCTCGACCTCACGCGTGGGGCAATGCGGCTATCCGGCATGGTGATCCGGATTTGGGATGCCCCTGTCCCGAGGTTCCCCTTGGCCCCTTTCTCTCCCGTTACGGTCCGATTATTCCCTGGACGAGGAGGGGGAACTCCTTGTGGAGTCGGATGAGCCTGCTGACCAGCTTGAGATCGATGCTGTTGGTGATCTGGCTGCGGGGGTATTCCTTGACACCCCCTCCATTTTGGCTCAGATGTTTGAAATTTTGAATTTAGATCCGCCTGAGGCAGTCGCCCTGCCAAAGGGTGAGTTGTTTGGTATGCCTCAGCCGCGTTTGGTGTTTCCCAGGCAACAACACTTTGAGAGGGTTGTGCTTAAGGAATGGGAACATCCCACACGACTGGCTGGAATCCCTTCTAGTTGGGATACGTCGCTATCCTTTTCCGGTGGAATTGGTGAAGCTTTGGTCAGTTCCCCCTGACGTCGATACCCCTGTGTTAGGGCTGTCTAGCACGGCTGTGGTACAGTCTTCTGAGACCACTGCCATTAAGGATGGTGAGGATCGTCGGAATGACCAGTATGCTCGCCATGGTTTTATCAGTGCCGGATCGACGATGCGGCCGGTGTGTGCTTCGGCGCTTCTTCTGTTGGCAGTTAGGTCATTATTCCGGATCTATGCGCAGATCTTGATCCCGCTTGTGATGAGTTTAGTGCTCTTAAGCAGTGTGAGTCATTTATTTCCTTTGTCCTGACCGCTCAGGACGATGCTCTGGCGATGAGTAGCAGGACAGCGGCAATGCTGGTGGCTATTCGTCGGTCAGTGTTGCTGCGCCAGTGGTCGGCGGACTTGGTCTCTAAAAAGGTGCTCACAGCACTTCCTTTTTTGGGTTTGCGACTGTTTGGTGATAAATTAGATTCAGTTGCAAAAGGTGGTAAATTGCCTCAACGCAAGAGGCCTCGTCCTTTCGGGGATTTAGAGCGGGTAGGGGGGCTTCCTTTCCCGCTACCAGAGGTGCAGGTTGGACCCGGGGGAGGGGCCGTGGCCATCCCGCTCAGTCCTGGGGCGCCAAGCCCAAACCTGCTGGTAAGCCCGCTCAGCAATGAGGGGCTGCCCTCACCCGTGCCGGTGGGGGGACGATTGGGACACTTCTCCCAGGTTTGGGACCAGGAGGTTCCGGACAGATGGATCCAGGAGGAGGTGGTGTCGTCCGGTTACAAACTGGAGTTCGAGTCTCGCCCTCCTTCACGGTTCTTTTGGTCTCGGGTGCCCATCGATCCTTTGGCCGCACAGGGGCTCCTGGCGTCGATAAGGAATCTTTTAGAAATGGCGGTCATCCGGCCGGTACCGCGCTTAGAGATGGGCCTCTGTTTCTACTCCAATCTTTTCGCAGTCCCCAAAAAGGATGGGTCGGTTCGTCCCGCCCTGGACCTGAAGTTACTCAACAGGTTCATCCGTATTCGGAAGTTTCGCATGGAAACTTTGCGTACGGCCATCGGTTCTCTTCGGCAGGGGGACTTCATGACGTCCATAGACATCAAGGATGCTTATCTTCATGTTCCCATCTGCCAGGCTCATCAACGTTTTCTTCGATTCGTGATGAAAGATCAGCATTTTCAATTCGTGGCACTTCCGTTTGGCCTTACCTCGGCCCCAAGAGTGTTCACCAAGGTGCCGGCAGGGGTGATGGCCATTTTCACATCTCGGGGCATTCGTGTCGTACCTTATCTGGACGACCTTCTCATCATGGCTCCATCCCTCAATCAATCAGAGACAGACACCAGGATGGTGGTCTCCACGCTGGAAAGCTTTGGTTGGGTGATTAACTTTCCCAAGTCCTCCCTCGCTCCGGCCAGGGTGGTGTCCTTTCTGGGGATGCAGTTGGACTCTTGTCAACACAGGGTGTTTCTCCCTCAGTCCAAAATTTATCTGATTCAGGAGTTGGCTCGGGTCCTACTTTCCAATCCTCGGCCGTCCATCCGTCTGGGGATGAGGCTGGTAGGGTTGATGGTTGCCTCGTTTGAGGCAGTTCCTTTTTCTCAATTTCACACGAGGACGCTTCAGCTCTATCTGTTGGCGTCCTGGGACCGGCGGCCTTGGTCGCTGGATCGGCCCTTCCAGTTGTCCTCCCAGGTCCGGCAGTCCCTCCAATGGTGGTTGGTCTCGGCCAATCTCGTGAAGGGCAGGTCTTTCCTGACCCCTCTTTGGGAAATTGTCACCATGGACGCCAGTCTTTCGGGATGGGGGGGACTCTGGAAGGAGCTTCAGTTCCAGGGGCAGTGGGGACCTCAACAGGCCCACTTACCCATCAATATTCTGGAACTGAGAGCCATCCGTCGGGTTCTTGCCCTTCTGACGCAACACGTTCTGGGCCTTCCGGTCCAGGTTCGTTCAGACAATCGAACAGCGGTTGCTTACATCAATCATCAGGGAGGGACTCGCAGTCTGGGTGCTCTCAGAGAGGTGTCCCTGATCCTGACCTGGGCGGAGGCCCATGTTCCTTGTCTCTCGGCGGTGTACATTCCAGGGGTGGAAAACCAGGAAGCGGACCGGTTGAGAAGGGGCTCTTCCTGTCTGGGAGAATGGGCTCTCCATCCTCAGGTTTTTCGCTCACTGTGTCTCCGGTGGGGGACGCCGGAGGTGGACCTGTTTGCCTCTTGTCACAATTGCAGGCTCCCGAACTTCGTGTCGCTCTCCCAGGATCCCTTGGCTCTGGCAGTGGACGCCATGTCCCTGAGCTGGGGGGATCTGGGGTTTCTGTACCTGTTTCCTCCGATACCCATGCTGGGCAGGGTGGTTCGGAAGCTGGCTCTGGAAAGGGTGTCCGCCATTCTCGTGGCCCCAAGGTGGCCAAGGCGAGTGTGGTTCGCAGACATCGTTCGGCTGGCAGTGGACCAGTTCGTTCTGCCTCTTCGGCCCGATCTGCTCACTCAGGGTCGGTTGTGTTACCCCAATTTACTAACGCTGGGTTTGACGGCCTGGCTGCTGAAACCTCCATCTTGAAGGAGGAGGGTCTTTCTGACTCGGTCGTTAAGACTCTGATCAGTGCCCGGAAGAGGTCTTCTTCTATCATCTACTATAGGACTTGGAAAGCCTATATCGCTTGGTGTGAGATTAGATCTTTTCCTTGTAGGGTCTTTTCGGTCTTCAGGATTCTGGAGTTTTTACAATCTGGCCTGGACTCTGGTCTTCAGCTAAGTACGTTGAAAGGGCAAGTTTCTGCCTTATCTATCTTTTTTCAGAAGTGTTTTGCGCTTCATCCTTTAGTTAAAACTTTTTTCCAGGGGGTTACGCATGTGCGCCCCCCCAGGAAACCATTGCTCCCTGTTTGGGACTTGAATTTGGTTCTTTCTGCTCTTCAGGCTCCTCCTTTTGAGCCTTTGCAAGATATTGCTTTGTCTACCCTGACTCAGAAGATTGTCTTCTTGGTAGCTATCACTTCGGTCTGGCGTGTCTCGGAGTTGGCGGCCTTGTCTATTCAGGCGCCCTACTTTGAGAGGCATCAGGATAAAGTGGTCTTTCGGTTCAAACCAGACTTTCTTCCTAAGGTTGTTTCTGCTTTTCATTTGAATCAGGATATTGTTCTTCCCTCCTTGTGTCCTAATCCTAAGAATGACAAAGATAGGGTTTTGCATTGTTTGGATGTAGTACGCTGTGTTAAGTACTATTTGATTATTACGTCTCCTTTTCGTAAAACGGATGCCTTTTTTGTTGTGCCCTGTGGGCCTAAGAAGGGTTTGGCTCCGGCCAAATCTTCCATTAGCAAATGGATACGTCAGGCCATTATTGCGGCCTATTCTGCTAAGGGGAAAGTTCCCCCTTTTCGTATCACTGCTCATTCTACTCGCGCCGTTGGAGCGTCTTGGCCTTTTCAGCACCAAGCTTCTGTTGAACAAGTTTGTAAGGCTGCTACTTGGTCTTCTGTTCATACTTTTTCTAAGTTTTACAAAGTTGATGTGCGGGCCTCAGCGGATGCTGTTTTTGGCCGCAAAGTTCTGCAGACTGCAGTCATTTAAGTTATGCTTCATTTTTGCCTTCGGATACCCATCCCTTGTGGACACTGCCTTTGGATGTCCCAATCGTAAGAATTAAAGGGGAAGCGGGGTGTGTGGCACACTGAGAATAATACCATTTTGTGAGTACTCACCTGAAAAATGGATATTGTCAGTGTGCCACACACCCCGCTTCACCCGCCCTTTTCGGTATCCCGGATCCTATATATGGTGAAGCTTTTCTTTATTTTGAGGTTACCTTTAGATTACTGGTACCTTGTCTTTCTGCTTTTTAAATCACTGGTGTTAAGTGGGAGGTACCAGGTATATATGGGACGGAAGGGGGCTCGTTACAAGACTTCCTCTCTGCAACTGCGTCACCTGGCGGTGAGTAACCCAATCGTAAGAATTAAAGGGGAAGCGGGGTGTGTGGCACACTGACAATATCCATTTTTCAGGTGAGTACTCACAAAATGGTATTTTACTATGCCACTATGAGCTCAGCAGCTGCCCTTCTCCTCTGCATAGCCACGCCAGCAATTCAGAAATGCCTGGTGTGGGTACACGCCCCAGATAAAGGTGAGGAAATGTTGAGCCAGAGAGAAGCTAATCACACTGAACATGGAGTATTCAGTCAATACCCAGGAGGAAGCTGGGAAATAAATAACGTCTCAAGTGCTCCAATATGGCAGCTTTATGAAGGAGGAACTGGATGCACAGCACACAGTGAAATAGGTGACAGAAAAAACAGGTAATAATTCCAATATTACCAGTGTGTTATAATTGCCCTGTGGGGGAAGGTTTAAAATTGAATTTACTTTTCTGAGCTGGTGGGTGGTTTTCTGCTTGAAGTTCACTTAAGCTGCTTTTATGCACATGCAAAGTTGAGCAGAGATAGCAGGAAGAGGTGGGGTGAAATGAAGTGACAAAAGGTAAGTTTAACAGAGGTGGGTGGAGGTGAGGTGAGAAGGAATGGGCAAAAGTAAGGCAAAGAAAGATCATTTCAAAAGAGGTTAAGTGGAAAGATCTGAGGTGGGTAGAGATAGGCAGAGGTGATTCGAGGTGAGGTGGGGAGAAGTGAGAAGGTAAGAGAAGCAGTGGTGAGGTGGGTAGAGGGGAGATAGGAAGAGGAGGGTGGGAAGGAGTGGGCAGAGGTAAGGCAGAGAGAGGTGAGGCAGGACTGGTTAGTTGACAGAGCAAAGCCAAGTAGGGTTGATTAGAGGTGGGATGATCAGAGGTGAGATAGTAATAGAAGTGATGGAGGGGTGAGGTGTGTAAGAGGTGAATAGAGGTAGGCCAGATGTGGCCCCCGGGCTTCAGATTGTGCATCCTTGGGTTAGAGCATAGATAACTGGACACATCGTATGTGTATCTAAAAGCTAAATTCCTGTCACCTGCTATCAGTCACTTAAAATTGCAACACGCTTCTGCACAACAGCTGCCTGTAGCCTGCCCAGCTGTCCTGTACTGGGACAACTGTTCTTTTACATACTCCCTTCATAACGCAGCAACAGCTGAGATAAAGAGTAGCAACTTGTTTTTACACAAAGTAATCACAGATATACCTTTATGGTCTTGGAGCCCACATTGGTAATAATAATTCATCATTCACATTCTAGGCATCTAAAAAGATCAGTAGATACACTGACATCTGTGAGAAATATAAATGTCTGTAATGCAGAGTAATGAAGAGAAAAATATATTAAGTCATATAATCCTTGTCAGTAATCACACAAGACGGGTTATTTGACAAGAGATTACTCAGAAACATTTATCACATCAATGTTCAATCATGTGCTTGGGGTTTAATTATTTTTTATTTCTGCACGTTATTCTTCATAAGAATTGAAAGACTATTTGAGAATGTCAAACCAAATAGTTTCCCTGAGGCATAGTGTTTTTTTCTATTCATGCGGCATAGAGACATAGTAATACCAAGCTCATTAAGGGGTTTTCGTGCTTTCGGAATGTAAAAGTTTTATATATTCCACTACTAAAATATGTCACACTACATAATTGGCTACTTTATTAGATAAGGTAAAAAGCTTATAATTGGCTATATTATCACATCTACTGAAAAAATTAGTAACACCTTGTTACTCACGCGCATCTAAAAATTGTTAAAAAAGTGTTATTATGCTGATAATTTAAGTATTGCTCTGTTAAAGTGGACCAAAAGACAAAAAACATACCTTGATTCACAGAGCTGTCGGACAGGTGAGTTAGTGGTTGATCATTGAAAAGCATGCAGCCTAGGCCATTTTGAGTGTTGCTTTGCTCATAAATGTGAATGCTACTTGAATACATTTTATTATAATCTACTATATTTTCTAGCATTGCCCTTCTGTTCTGCCAAATCCCACTCCTTAGGGATAGTTTTCAGTTTTTTTGTCATTCTGATCAAGGAAATAAACCTTTGGATTATCCCCTTTATACACGGTATGCAGAAAACTGAACAAGTGATCCCAAACCACCATTCCATCCACCTTGTTAAAAAAAAGTAATTCCAGTTCTCAGCCAGTTCCTCCAGAAACTAAAGCAAGTCCCTCTAGGGCAGTGGTTTCCAACCTAATTTCATGAAGTACCACTCATATATATTCATATAATTTTTCTAATAATGTTAAAACTTAAAAACCCTCAAAAAGCTTTTAAAGGTGCCGCAGCCTATTTAGTGCATAGGAAATCAGCTGGGAGGGCAACTTAAAAGCTGAACAAAACCCAGCACTTCTCCCCTGGAATCTAAATCGAGGTGCCCCATTGTGTGGAACCCCGCCATTTGAGGAGATGTGGACACCAGCTGTGACAGAGCCCTCCCAGTCCCCCATTGGTCAAGTGCCATCACACATCCCAAAGGCCGGACCTGTCGGTGGTGCCCCCCCGGAGGGTGAAGACCCCTGGCACCTGCCCCGCATTGCCGGGTGCTGACACTGGCCCTGTACAGAAATGCAGGAAACACTGCAGCAGTAGGTGGTAGTGTCTGCTGTAGTTTTTCCTACACTTTCTGGTTTGCCTATGGGTAAAATGTATCACTCACTGAGGTCTGTGGGAAGTGTTTAGATGTATTTAATAAATGTCCCATTTAAATGTTCTGAAAGAAGCATATCAATGTGGGGCAGTGTGACAGGCTCCCGCTCTGAACTTTTAATGGCTACCTCCAGCCTATTAAAGGGGCACTATAGATAAGTCCCCATTCACATGTTTGGCAGCAAATGGCAGCCAGACATGTGACCACTGGCACTGATTCTGTTTTGATGTGCAATCCCACACTGCAAACTAGCAATGATACAGTTACTAAAAAAGCTAGACGATTTGACTAAAGCCCCCCAGTGGTGCCTGCAGCAAAGGTGTTTAGGTGCAAAGGTGCACTTAATAGGATGTAGGTCCTATTAAAACACATTGGCATTGGTCCACACTAACTTTGAGAAGCTTTCTGAGACTGCTTTAGGGCTCAGGGGGGCTGTGACTCGCCGCTGCTGTTTGGGGTTTGGCTGTTTCCTCTAAGCCTTGGTGGCTACTGAGTGCAGTGGTTTGTGAACTGGGTAACACTCCATCAAGGCAGCCTTCTGGGTGGGCCCCCTTAAGACTGTGCTGTCCTGATAGAGGCACCCCAGCAGCCTTATATTCCCAAAGCAGAAATCAAACGTGCTCTCCTGCAGCACCAATTACATGTTGTGTTGTATTAACACTAGGGAGAATAAAATGCTAGTACAAACCCTGGTCATCTGTTGACTGGACTACTGTAACACCCTCCTCTGTTGTTTGCCAACAAACAGACAGGCTCCCCTCCAATCTGTTCTAAACTCTGCTGCTCGCCTCATCCACCTCTCCTCTCGCTTCACCAGCGCTGCCCCCTCTGTCAATCCCTCCACTGGTTACCTGTCTCTGAGAGAGTTCAAACTTCTAACACAAACCTACAAAGCTCTCTCCAACCAGCTCCCTTTCTGCATTTCATCTCTGATCCATCATTACCAACCCAAGAGCAACCTTCACTCTGCCTCTGACATTCTCCCGGCCTCCTCCTTGTTTACCTCCTCGCACTCCCGCCTTCAAGACTTCTCCCATGCCTCCCCACTTCTCTGGAATGCACTTCCCCGCTCAATCTGCCACTCTCCATCACTCCAAGCTTTTAAATAAAAACTCACTTCTTCAGACAAGCATGTAACCTGGCTTAAGCAACTCCTATAACCTTCAAATGGCACATGCAGCCATACTCAAGCTCTAGCACTTGTGATCCCTACCTTTTGTCTCCACCCCCATCCTTTAGACTGTAAGATCACAAGGGCAGGGTTCTCCTTCCTATTGTCTCCTGTGTTCACGCTTGGTTTATACCATACTCAAGCTCTAGCACTTGTGATCCCTACCTTTTGTCTCCACCCCCATCCTTTAGACCTTAAGATCACAAGGGCAGGGTTCTCCTTCCTATTGTCTCCTGTGTTCACGCTTGGTTTATACCATACTCAAGCTCTAGCACTTGTGATCCCTACCTTTTGTCTCCACCCCCATCCTTTAGACTGTAAGATCGCAAGGGCAGGGTTCTCCTTCCTATTGTCTCCTGTGTTCACGCTTGGTTTGTACCAGCAAGCAGAAAGAGCTTGCATGCTGCCGTTGCCCTGGCAGGGTAGTTTGCCTTGAGTGCTGCAAACATATGTAAAAAATGTACAACAAATATTCAACTAATAGCATGATGTCCTTTAAAGCTAATAGCTAAATGAGGTGCACTTTATGGTGTCTCTGGTATGATTTACAAACATCTGCTGTTTGGAATAGGTGCAATTAAGCTAATCTACATTGTTATTAATAGTTAGCCACCAGTAACCACTCAACACCTGCTGCCATTTGATTTCTGGTTTTAAATTTATCTGGTATCCTCCTGTGAACTTCAGTGGAGTCTATGTATACCCTTTTATCAAATGATCCTTTGGAAATAGACTCGCTCTTCAGACGCTGTGTAATTTTTCAAAGGATCCTTCAGGAATTGCTTCTCTCTTCAGGTGGATGTGGGGTTTATCTTTTTTGGGCACTGAAAAAAAGTCACTCAGATTTCTTAAAGTCAAGCATGGAAACCAGGTTAAATGGCATTAGCAATTGTGCCAGTGCATGTCTCCCTTTCCACCACCTTGGGAATCTAGGTATAAGACTTTGGTCTCTGCACAGCCACTAAATATCTCCCTTTATTCTGATCTGATTTACAAACCAATAGTCCAAATACTTTTCTGCATCCTTAGTAATGCTTAGGGTCTCTGAACCATAGTCTTCAGTTAACTCACCTTCCATTGTTTCCAGGCTACTGTATCTCATTGGAAACAGGTATAGTTACCAGGATGAATGGATATAGACGGGATAATCTATCCTCTTTACAGGAGAATACAAAAGGGCCAGCTGTAGCCTGGCTCTGGCACATTTTATGCAGTTGGTTATATTGTTCTCCTTAGAACATTCATTTTTTTTTTTTATACCCAGTCTCTAGTGATAGCAAGGAAGGTGAATCCAGGCATTTGCAATATCTTCTGGGGAATGCTTTCTCTATTATTTTAACGGAATCCTTAAAGATCACATTTTAATGCCAAGCAGTGGATCTGGATTCACACACTGCATGTGTTACTTAGGTGGCCAGAGCCTACATCTTCATCTTAAAAAGTCAGGTTCATTACATTTTTAATTGAGGGCATCTGGGATAAGCCTTCTTCACTCATCTGAGATGAATTTTGGTTTCACTGGCTCTATTCAGCAGGGCTGTGGAGTCTTAGTTGGAGCTTATTTAGGCTAGAGTCATAAAAAAGCTATCGACACCAGCATACAAAAAATCTCTTACTAATATAAAATCCAATAATGAATGTAACACTCATAGGAAGTCTATAAACATTAATCATAAATATAGTTTATTTCAGTCTTCATTTGTGAGTAGTTGGAGTCGGCACGCTCTCTGATAAAGGCTAGTGGAGAGGCTGCCGTCGGCATACTCAGCTCAGCTCGGCTAGACTCAGCTGGAGCCAAGTGCTTATTCTAGACGAGTTAATGTTAGCACAGTCAAGCGCGCCAATTGGACGGGAGACCACGCATGTGCTGTAGGACCAGGGAAAGTTGAGTTAAACTGGGCGACTTGAGGGGTTTCACACAGTAGGGCATCCCGCATTGGGGGGAAAAGGACCAAAACCTGGGATAGTCAAAAGAGTTTTGGTACACTTTTAAGTCACATATGCTCAAGCCTTCTGATGTGGCCCCTGGCCTGTTTTGGGGAAAGTGAGAGGGTTAAATAGAACTGGTGTTTGTGGATGAGAGGCTGCAAGGAGAGATATAGGAGGGCCCCATTGCCAAATAGAGGTGGCAGCGGTGGCTTAGAGGAATGTGGTGACAATGATAGTGCAACACCACACCACAGTGGCATCTCTGGCACCATAACAAGATAAAAAAAACATTTTATATTTAATTGTAGATTTGGCATTGATAGGCATTTTAGTTTGGGAATACGGGTATGATTCGGGATTGATTATATGGGATTGTTATATATAAATGTGGTAATGGGGTAGGGTGGTGGAAAGACATACGAGTAAAGACAAACTATGGAGTTTGTGGAGACAGTGGGTATCCTGATTCTTGCTATTTAAAATGAAAAATGTGAAATCTGAACCTATTCATTATGGCGCCCGCAAACAGTTTTCAAATTGTGTATATACGACACCCCCTCTTCAAAAGATTGATCACCCCCTGCTTTAAGTTGAATTTGCATTTCAATAAATATGCTTATGGTCTATTTATTGACTATTTATGAGGGAGTCGAAGTCAGGGCCTGACAAAATCGAGGAGTCGGAGCCGGGCTTTGGCTTACCAACTCCACAGCCCTGAAACTTCTTTAACATATTTTCTCCCATACGTTCATTTGGGCTTTCATTATAATTACAGCGTCTTCTCCTGTAACTCAAATACATTTGTCTGCCCATTGCCACGTATACCTGCCTATGTGATTCACATTCTACAATGGGACAGAGATCAAATTCAGCATCTCCTGTATCATCCTGATCAAAAGTGATAGTAGATATTTTCTTTATTTCTTGTAACTTTATTTGGTAGGGGTGTTATTTCCTTTTTTCCATTATACCACAACAATAGTTATTAGCATAAGTATTAGTCCTGCTGCTGCTGTTCCACTTTTTACATTCCTATCATCAACCCCTTTAGTAGTTTTATCAATACACCTTTTCCCAAACCGTATTTTCCACCCCTGTCCCTAGTTCCTACATTTGCTCAGCCCTAAGTCCCCATCCACCAGGAAAGTGGAATGGGTTTCCTCACCGGCTTGATATGAGTGGACCCTATATTTGTGACTTAACAAAGGTAAATTTGTTGTGGCCCCAGCCGAAGGAGACAAAAGCATACCTGTAACGGATTTACAGAGCTGTTTGGCTTTGTGGGGCAGACCATTTTTATTATGAAAATAAATCAAATAAAAGCATATGATAGTTCATATGTAATTAAGTCACCTGTTTACATGAGTAAAACAAGGGGAAAGCAACAACATCAACAATTAAACAACACAGCTCAGAAAGTATTTTGTTGTTTTTAGGAAAGAAGAAGACCAGTTATTTTCAAAAGAGAAAAGAACATATCAGATGTGTTGTGCAACCCCTAGCTAGCTATTTCTGATGATAAGATAAACTATGATGTGTGTCATGTGATTTCTTTCACGTTGCTTTTGAGGGAAAAAGGGAAAAAAATTCTCTTACACTGTCCCAGACAGATAAGGAATCCATTGTTTCCATCCTGCGAATGTAAGTCTAGGAAAACAGTCAAGAACTATTCCCAATGTTTACATTGTGGTAAATTGTATCAAAATGTCTGTTTCTTCCCTGCTTGGTTGTGTAAAGCACAATCCGGCCCGGGTTGTTAGATGTTCTAAGGCCTCCACAAGTGTGCACACTGATTACAGGGGAAGCCTGTATAAGAAGAGAGCACACGGCCTTTCCTTTGTTGATGACCAGCCTGTTGGAGTGAGCCCAGGCTGAGCTGCACCGTGGTGAAGGATAGCACTGGACATTGAGCAGAGGGCTGATACGCCCTGTAAAGTGGACTGGAATTGATCAGCTTGCTGGAGTACCCAGCCCAGGACTATTTGGTTGGTGAAGTAACCCTTTTTGCTTTCTGCATTTATGCTGCAACCTTTGGACTATCTACTGAACTTTGCTGAATAAAAGCCGCTTTGCCGTTCAAATCCGTTGTCGTCACTGCTGATTGTTTGCCCACTTACAATTGGTGGAGGATGCGAGGGGCACAGTGACTGTTGCTAGGGGCAACGGAGTGACAAAACGCACTGCATTTTGCTTGTCCTTGGCGAAGGCAGCAATCAAGATGTCTCAACAAAAGCAAATGGAGGAGGTGATAAAACACCTAATACAAGCTGACCTCCGGCATGAGCAAGCTCTGGCCCAACAGCAGCAAGCCCAGCAGCTGGCCCTCGCACAGCAGCAGCAAGCCCAGCAACAGGCCCTGGCACAACAGTTCCTAATGCAGCAGGAGACAAATCGCCTGTTGATGGAACAAATAGCTGCGATTAGAGAGACTGGTGGTGCTAAAGTTTCACAACCGGAGAGAAGCCCAGTTGAGTTGGAGGGTGCGAGGAGAGCCGTACAGCGGGTCCTACAAAAGCTGACCCATGAGGATGATGTGGAGGCCTACCTCACGGTGTTTGAGCACATGGCTGAGAGAGAGCAGCTGCCAGACACGGAATGGGCTGACGTGATTGCACCGTTCCTGTCAGGTGAGCCGCAGAAAGCATATTTTGATCTCAGGGAGCAGGATGTGCAGGACTATGCCAAGCTAAAAATGGAGATCCTTGCTCGCCTGGGAGTCACGCCAGCGGTTCGGGCAAGGCGAGTACACAACTGGACTTTTTCTGTTGATAAACCTGCCGATCGCAGATGTATGACCTAATTCATCTGGTCCAAAAGTGGTTGGAGCCAGAGCGTTTGACCCCTGCGCAGATCATCGAAAAAGTCGTGGTGGACCATTTTGTTCGGGCACTACCGCCGAAGCTACAGCAATGGGCTGGACAGGGCGACCCACAGACTGTTGAGCAGCTAGTTAACGTCGTGGAACGATTTGTCGCGACTGAGGACCAACTTCGGGATGCCCCTGACAAGACCGGCAGACCAGTGAGTAAACAAGTTCCCCTGGGAAGTGTGTGGAGAGCTGTGAGAGGGCAAAAGACTGTCCCTGACCCCCAGAGGCCCCCTAACCCTAGGGAAGACATCTGGGCAAGGAGGTTCCAGGGTCCCCAGTGTTGGAGGTGCCGTGAGTGGGGGCACATAGCCGCGGATTGCCCCCTCGGCCCTGAACCCATGGAATGTGACGCGGGTCGCAGAAGTTCCTTGCTGGCGCCAGTCAGCGGTCAAAATCTGAAACGCAGGTTGTGTCTTTAAAGATGAATGGTCGCCCAGTAAAGGCATTATTGGACTCAGGTAGCCGGGTAACTTTGGTCCAGGCCAACCTGGTGCATGGTGGTTGCAAACCAAAGAAAAAGCTGAGCGTGCTTTGCATCCACGGGGATATCGTGACTTACCCTGTGGCAGTGGGTAAGTTTGAGACCCCCGCGGGAACATTGTCCCATGAGGTTGGCGTAGTAAAATGCCTGGGCTATGATGTCGTGGTTGGGTGGGATTTCCCCTTGTTCTGGCCCTTGTGGGAAAGGTGTATCCCTCCTGCCAACAATGGAGTACCCCCGGCAGAACGGGTAACCCTCCCCGTTAAGTCCGTTAGACGTGTGGTCCCCAACACATTATGTAATAGGCCGACCAGGGTGAGGGCCTGTAATCAGGGTGACCGAGTACGGAGAATAGTACCCATGGCTGAAAAAAGTGAACTTTAAAGCGGAACATAAGCCGGGGAATGTAGTCGCTGTGTCCCGAACCCACTGTATGGCCGCTGAAGGTTGTCAGACCGTGGGTCTGAAGAAGAGGGGGGGGGGATATGTGGTAAATTGTATCAAAATGTCTGTTTCTTCCCTGCTTGGTTGTATAAAGCACAATCCGGCCCGGGTTTTCAGGACCCGGGTCACTTCCCCAATTCCATAACGTGTTGTTACATGTTCTAAGACCTCCACAAGTGTGCACGCTGATTACAGGGGAAGCCTGTATAAGAAGAGAGCACACGGCCTTTCCTTTGTTGATGACCAGCCTGTTGGAGTGAGCCCAGGCTGAGCTGCACCGTGGTGAAGGATAGCACTTGACATTGAGCAGAGGGCTGATACGCCCTGTAAAGTGGACTGGAATTGATCAGCTTGCTGGAGTACCCAGCCCAGGACTATTTGGTTGGTGAAGTAACCCTTTTTGCTTTCTGCATTTATGCTGCAACCTTTGGACTATCTACTGAACTTTGCTGAATAAAAGCCGTTTTGCCATTCAAATCCATTGTCGTCACTGCTGATTGTTTGCCCGCTTACAACATGCAAAGTTGAGAATTAAGAATTATTCATACTGAAATATAAATCACATATAAATCACATTACACTATCATATTCGTTATTCTAAATCAGCCACGTTTGAGTAGAGCTCCGGGACAGCGGTATAAACTGCCTGAATTAAACTGCAGCCAGCACAGTTCCAGCCAAAATAGACTTAAGGAAAGCTTAGCAACATCTGATGGCTCCCTGAAATGTCTCCTTTGAGGTCCCCCTGCCTGCTTCGAGGAAAAGGGTCTTCCCCAATGGCGCAGTTAATCCCCAGGCAACAGCCTTCATAGCCGAGTCTACCCTGCTGCCAGCTCCCAGACTACACCCAGGTATGTAAAAAAACAGGGGGATGGGGGTAGCACTAGAAATGCCATGGAGCTGCGACCTGTGTGAGTGGCCAACCTCGAAATGTATTAGTGTAAAGAAGGGGTTAACAAATACAGAGTTGGGTTGTAGATTCAGAGAAAATAAAAAAAAAAACAACTACTGATATCTGAAAGGACAGGCTTGCTTAATAATTTCTCTGAGAATATATATAGTTGTAAGCAAAATTATTATACTGATGCTTAATTTAATGTAAATGTAATGTTAATGCTAAATAATGTGGGTGGATTAGGTGGGTTAGAGCATAAAGAACTCCATATTTCAGCCAGCATGTTAAATAGCTATAAGAAGGGCACTTGCCGCCATGGTCCGGGGGTACGTAAAGGCCCTGGGCCTCTGAAGAGATAGGGTTCCAATCAGTATTTCCAGTGGCTAGTGCGACTTTTCCCGGTATTGTTTTTCCTGGGCTGCTGAAAACTCCTGTATGCTGTATAGTCTCCACTGGCGCGAGTATTAGTTTGACGTGAGGCCCAGGGAATGCTTTAAATACCTTTAATGGTCAAAGACAACAGTTCTTTCCTCCATAAAGACACAAGGGGATGTTAGTTCAAAACAAGCCACGCTCGTGTGGCTCTGCAATCCCGAGTTTCATCTGGATGATGTCCTTAGGGTGCTGTCTGCGCAGGTGTGTCCAGTCCTCTCTTTCATTGGTCCTTGCTTCCTGCAATTCATGCGATGCTCCTTCAGGGCATGATGGGAAGTGTAGTACAAATGGTGAGTCTCTTCATATAGTGGCATGGCCCCACTGTGTGCAGTCTAGTTATTTTCCAAGTTCAACTGCTTAAGAGACATAAAAAAAAAAATATTTTTTTTGTCTGAATGTATGCATAAAATGAATATTTAAAAAAAAAGTAATACATGAATAAATTAAATATTGCAAAGTTAAAAAGCAAAGTGAAATAAAAATAGTGAACAATGGATTTTTAAGATGGATATGTAAAAAGTGTATATAAAAGGATTAATATATAAAACAATGAGGGTGAATGATAGATAATTGTATGTGAATGTAAATATAGAAATTCGCCTTCACAGACCGAACATTCTTTTCCACACAAGGGAAAATTACAGTTTAAATCAGTTTCTATATTGAGACCATTGGAAGACAATGTATCAAGTTCATATATCCAGTGTGTTTCTTTCTTCGCAAGCTCCCTATGTATATTTGCGTCTCGCCAGTTCAGACCAATTTTCCCTTCCATTTTACTTCAGGCCATCAGAGAAATTCAGACACGAGTGGGTTAACTCCCTAGCTGAAGCGCGTGGACTGCAAGAACAAAGGCGTGGTTCATCCTGGCTTATATACCTCCAGGTAACTTCCTACAATCCAGCTTTTATTCTTGCAGTTGGAACTGGACTGCAAGGATGTATCCTCTACCATACAATCCTCTTACTTTTTTGTTTATAGGATTACACCTTGGAAACGGGGGGGAAATTAACCCTCACTGCCTTCCTGGCCCTTATATTTCCTCTGATCTGGTTGGACCCACAATCAGCCTTCTCTGCTATGCTGTATGCAGATCTGGGCTGTTTTTTAAAAAAGTCTGACTGGCAGTGGGGCCGCTTCCTGAGCCGCTGCTGTGGCCACTTTCAAGCATATGTAAACGGTTGGATGATATGGTTATTATTGTATATTATATAATAATAATGTTATTCTCATTAGTGATGATATTAATATTATTAATAGTGTTATTGTTATCAATATGATTATTAATAAGTAGTAGTTGCTGATTATGGAAGACAGTTGTCTCCCCCTGCAAGGGCTCAAACCACTGTGGCTGGGCCCTTAGACACTAGGGCTCCTTCAGTAGCTCAGTAGCTGGTGAGGATAACCAGGGTGATAGTGTCCTCTGGGAGATTGCGTCCTCCGGATCCACCGGTTCCAAAGAAATCATTAAAGAACAGGAAGCATTTAATTTCCTCTGATGTGGAAGGGGATATTTTTGCTGCGGTAGTCTCCCAGAATAAGTTATTAGAGGGGGAAGTTTCTTCCAAGAATAATGGAAGTTAGAGTACAGATGGAGGATCTGATTAGTTCCATTTAAAACATTTTAAATAGAATAGCTGCAGTAAAAATGACATGGCTCCCCAAAATGCTCTACTTCTTTCGGGTTTTGCCAGTTCCGATAGCGGCCGTATATCTGAAAGGCCTCCAATCCGCCTTAAACGCCTTTATTTGCGCTAAGCAAAAACCAAGGATAAATCGTGTGACTATGTATAGATCCAAACAACAGGGAGGCCTTGGAGTTCCTAATATTGTTCGCTACTACTTCGCATGTCAGATTGCTCAAATGGCTATTCTCCATGCTGGGGATGATAGACCATTATGGGTAGACATTGAGCAGGCCAGTTGTACCCCGATAGCAATCTCAAACTTAGTTTATCTACCCCCAATAGCGCTCAAGGGTATTGACAACCCGGTCCTCAAACACTCCCTCAAAACCTGGAAAATTAACAGGTTAAAAGGCCCTCTCGTCTCCCCCCAGACTCCTCTCCTATCAGTTCTAGGTAACCCTGAATTTCTTCCTGCCTTCCTGGAACCAGCCGTGTTCAGCTAGTGGGAATCGCAAAACCTAACGAGGATTAAGGATTTTGTTCTGCATAGAGGAATAATCACATTCCCCGAGCTCAAATCCCTTAGGAATATTCCGAACAGGGAATATTTCCACTTTTTACAAATAATGCACTACATAGCCACCAAACTCAGGATGGGTGCTGCGCCAGGGCCGTCCTCATCATTTGAGTCCGCATGCGGGACATACCCCCTTGGGAAGGGGATGATAGCCATGGTTTATAAGACGCTAAACGAAGACGTGGAGGCACCTCTCCCAGCCTACACAAATAGATGGGAAAATGACCTGGGTATAAGGTTAGCACCAAGCGATTGGAAGATTGCATGGCGGAACTCATTCTCGTGGTTCCTAAACGCCGCTGCCCAAGAGATCGATACTAAGGTCCTACTCCGATGGTATCTTGTCCCAGATACGATTCACAGATTTTGTCCTTCTTACCCACCTGAGTGCTTTAGAGAATGCCGACTTCAGGGATCATACATCCATATCTGGTGGGAATGTAGGGTGGTTCGCCACTTTTGGGCTAAGGTCTATTATCTTTTAGGGAAAGCAACAGGGTTACGCCTGACTCCCTCGCCCCGACTCGCCCTGCTCAATTTGAAACCTCCTGGCTGTACCAAGGCACAATTTGAGCTTATTAGACACATCCTGACAGCTGCCGAACTCGTAATTGCACACTCATGGAAGAAAAAAACGATTCCCTAGTGGGAGTTTGATCCCTCGCATCAACGAAGTAATGCTTTTTGAAAAGATGGCTGCTTTGATGCAAGGTGACCTCACCCCCTTCATGACTACGTGGGAGGGTTGGATTGCTCACTTTCATCCCAAGAACTTTGACTGATCCCTCCTCACATCTCAATGATGCACTGTACACTCCTTAAGCTAAGTGTTGTCTGGTCACTCACCCCTATCCATTTTCCGCTTCCTCTTCTTGTCTTTCTATCTTTTTCACTCTAGTTTCCTTTCTCGTGTCTTCCGCCCTTTATCTCTGGGTACGTGGTCTTTTACTACGCGTGCCTCATATTTTCCCTTAAAAGGCATTATTATTTGTTGGTCTACAAGGTTTACCTTTTCTTGTAAATTTTTTCGAACGTCTTTATATACTTTATAAATTATGTTGTATGCTGATGTACCTCCATTATAACCTTAATAAAAAATATTGTTTAAAAAAAAAAAAAACATTTTGAATATTTCAGCTCCAGAGCTCCCCAAGAGGGAGAAGTGAGATTTTTATTATCCAAAGGGAATGGCAGGAGCCAAATAGTCTTCCACCCATTCCTAAAGTATTAACTACTAGGTATCCTTTTTCCTCAGAGCAGATTGATTTATGGTCTCGCCCTCCTGTGGTAGATGTTCAGTTTCTGGTCTTTCTAGGACTTCGGTGATGCCATCCTCTAATAGTGGCTCCCCAAGTGATCCAGTGGATAAGCGTATAGATCAGGTGGCGCGTCATGCTTTTTCTATTATAGGATCAACCTTACGCCCAGCCTGTGCCACATCCATGGTATCCTTGGTGAGCAGAAGGTTGCTAAAGTAACTGGTTTCTAAGACTTGTTTGGGTCTCTCGCAGATGGCATGCTCCCAATTGATTAAGACCAGTTTGGATATAGGTATGTAATCTCTGCTATGATTAGATTAAGTGTCAGAGGTTTAGCTTTGTTAGTGGCTTTAGGCGTTCATTATGGCTAAGGGAATGGGCGGCTGATGCTGCCTCAAAGAAGAATCTGACGGGACTCCCTTTTCAGGGGGGGTGTCTGTTTGGGGAGCGCTTGGATGACTTGGTAAAGGAAGTTACTGGAGGTTAGTCTACTAAACTTCCACTGGGAAAGGTTTTTACTTTAGTTCTAGGCCCTTTGTGGTCATTTAGTTCTAGGCCCTTTTGTGGGGGTAAGGTTTCCACCTCTTCGGGATACAAAAAATAATTTTGGAATAGACCAAAGGCCTTTTGGAATAGACCAAAGGCCTTTGGGGGGAGGGATACTATAGAGTTTTGGGCGAGTATTAACGTTTAGTGTAAATTTGAATTGTTAAAGGGTTTTGGTGTGCTTGAGGGGGGTTCACCTAGGGTGTAGACCTTGGTTTTTCCCTCTCACACTTTTCCACAGGTGCGCTACTTGTTTAGAAGCCCGAGAAGGATGGTATCTCAATGAGTATGTGATTCCTCCTTCTCTTCTTCTAATGCAAACAATTAATATAGGCTGCAAGATTGATGATGAACAAAGGTTGCTGCCAGTTTGGCACAAAATTGCAAAGTATTGGCTCAGGAAAGTATGTTGAGACACTTACCCGCCTGGCCCGGGGGTGCAAGACCTGCCCTGGGCCACTGAGTGTGATGCGCTGAGTGATGAAACGTTGCACTGCTTGTGGAGCGTCTGGAGGTTGGTTGCTTCTTTAATAAATTCCAGTCGGATAAAATAAATCCAAAGCTTTATTAATAGGAAAAATGGGGGTTAAATCCAAAAGGGTAGGAGTTAAAATAGGGTTACTCCTCGCTGTAAAAGAGTCCTCAATGGCGCTAATGAAAAGCGCTGTGCTTCTCTGCGAATGCAGTGTAGCGTCTTTTAGAAGGTAGATGCGGCTGAGTCCATGCCGTATTGCGGTAAGAAAGGGGTACTCTGTACTGGTTACCGATGTTGAAGCAGCTGCTGGAGCGGTCCGGGTCAGGGAGGGTTCGTTCCGTGCTGCTACTGTAGTGTCTTCACCAATTAAGTGTGCTGCTGCGGCTTCTGGCGGGGTCCGACGCGCGTTTCGTTGTTTAATGTTTTCAAGGTCCCTGGTGTGCCTGCACAGCTCATTCCCTTTTATAGTGGTGGCGGGCAGAGAGGATTCTGGGTGATGTAGTTTTCAAGTGTAGTTCATTGAATATGCACCTGTTTATAAGCTGAAGGCATGACAAAGAAGAAAGGGCAGTTTCTTTGCAAAATTAATGATGTTGCATGTAAATAAAAGATACGTATATATGTAGGGAATATTTATGTAAAAAATTACAATGTCAAGTAAAATAAAAGTATCCATAAAAATTCTAAATAGAGTATTATCAATGAATGTTGGTTAAAATAAATATGAAATAATGAATGTATAGATGCGAGAAAGTATTTAGTTGAATAAAGATGCGAAGTATTAATAGTTATAATAAAAACACAATTAAGCTAAGAATGGGGATGGGTAGAGAGCATTAATTAATAGGACAGTTAAGTAAAAGAGTGAAGTCTTAATAGGAACAAATAAATAAATAGAAGACGGTAAATATATTGAAGTATATGTATGTAGATGTATAAACTAATAAAGTAATTGAATGGTACTTTGCAGGTCTGAATAAAATAAATGAAAGGTTAATGTATATGTATAAAGATGCAGATTGGAAGTGGACCTGATGCGGGAGACTGTGTTAGTAAAAGGGAATGATAATTTATTTGTTTTCAAAACAGTGCAGGTCTATTTCAATATTCAGTCCAGTAGGCTCTAACGAATTTAGATCAAAAATCCATCTTGTCTCTTTTTTAGATAATTCGTTTTGGATATCCGCACCTCTCCAATTAAGCTGTATTTTTTCCAGTATCCAATATTGTATACTTTTTGGGTCTCCATTATGTGTTGAAGCAAAGTGGGCTGAGACACTATGTGTTGGTAGTCTTCTCTTGATATTCCTCATGTGCTCTGATAACCTTGTTTTGAGAGGTCTTTTTGTGCGCCCAACATATATCAAACCACATGGGCATTGCAGACAGTATATCACACCTGATGTGTTACAGGTGGTACTGTCCCTAAGTTTGTACGTTGTGCCAGAGGAAGGATTAATGAATTCTGTGCGTCTTCTAGGAAAAGTGGTATTGTTAACCGTTATTTTGCAAGCAATGCAGTCCCTGCATCTGTGGAAGCCTGGAAGGCATGTCGTAGATGCTTTTCGTTCTGGAGGGTTGATGTGGCTACTGGTCAGTTGTTGCGCTAGTGATGGAGGTTTGCGGTATATAAATCTTGGTTTTGTCCCAACGATTTTTCTTAAGGTGGGATCTGTTTCCAATATTGTCCAGTGTTTGCTGATGACTTTCTCTATATCCCTATAATCTTTGTTAAACTTCGTGATGAAAGGCACTTCTTCCATTATGGAATTGGTTGTATTTTTGGGGTGGTTGATTGAGTTATTTTCGGAATTGTTTTTCTTGGTTTCGTCATTGACTTCTTTAACTGTTTGAATTGTATTCAGAGATTTTACTTTGCTGAATAATAAGCTAAAAGGTATATATTGTTTGGTGTAGATTATTCTTCATTAGGTTATAGGTTCATACCCGGATCCCTCCTGAAGTAAGGGTACTGCTTTTGAATGTCCCACTCATGTCTGAATTTCTGGCCTGAAGTAAAACAGAAGAGAAAAGATAATTCTGTGATACTCATCTGTAGAATTGATTTCTCTTCCATTATTACTTTCAGACCCTCCCTGTCTGCTAGGTTACTATAATCATTTCCTTGGATCCCTAAGTAAGAAATAAACAGAGAGGTAGAGAGGGGTATGTTTATTGTCTCCCCTTTTGTCCACAGCAAAAATATAGGAATGCCTTATTCCTCCCGGGTGGCTGGATCTAGCCGAAGGTGTATAGGCTGGGAGGAGCCACGCCTTTGTTCTTGCAGTTCACGCCCTTCGGCCAAGGAGTTAACCCACTCGTGTCTGAATTTCTCTGATGTAATTACTTTCCCTGAAGTAATAATGGAAGAGAAATCAATTCTACAGGTGACTATCACAGAATTATCTTTTTTCTATAATCCAATATGTTAACCCTTTCGGGTCCTTATTATGGTAATCAGAAAGATGGGCGGATACACTATGCATTTTTAAACCTTTTGCAATATTACAAATACGTTCCACCATTATCGTTTGAAACTGTTTTTTAGTTTTCTGTACGTATACACCCAGGAATGCCCAGCAACATCGGAAGGGGCTCCTGGTCTTCCTTTCTCAGGGATCCCAGTGTGTGACCCCAGCGGCAAGGAGAAACAGCCGCCATTTAAACAAAAGGCACACTGGAAGCCAGCACAAGTGAGCAACACTTATAGCATGGGTTTTACCCACTGAACGAAAACAACTCCCAGAAAGTGAAGGGATGTTTGAGGAGGACATATTTCCTGCACCATCTTGCCATTGGAGCCCCACTAACTATAGTGGCTGGGAGCACTGTGTCACATTGCATTGGTACAGTTGAAAATGTTGTCTATAGCTTCACTTGGTAGACACCCCAAGCCACATTTTCCATCCACGTTTGAATGACTGTGAAAACCTGTTCTCTGGATTTTAGGCACAATATATGTTCTTTATTTCTTTTGTTTAAATGATTTAATTGATGTTAATACCCAACATCTAACTATACTGTATAGCCTGGGTATCGTGTCATTTCATATATACTGGAAACACTGAGTGAATATTTAAATGCTCACTCTGTCTTGCCCATTCCTCTTTGCAAATTGTTATTAAGATGTTCATTTTGCTTAATGCCTAGCCTGTTTTATATATAAAGTGAGGCAATAACTATATAGTCTGGTTGGTAAAGCAATCCATAAAATCAGCTCAAACGTGTTGAATATCATACATTGCAACCATAACTTTCCCTTATATACATGGCTGCCCACATATGCAAAATTGTTGCCACCTGCTGGTCAACTCTGTGTATGTAAGCTCTACTGTAACTTGATTCTGAGATTGCTCCTGAGAAGTTCTACTTCCTTTATTACACTGCCATCTGCTGACCAGATCTCAAGACAGCTGCCTTTAACTTTGTAAATACTTTACTTCCGGTACTTGGAGAAAAATGTGACAACCTACAAAACTCTATACACTCAGTACTTACAACCATAACATCAAACACAAAACTGAGTGGTGAGACAGAGCAAAGGATCAGTGACCTAAAGGACCTTCAGGCCACCACAGAGTGCTCCACATCTAGTAATAAACCATACTTTCCTCCATGCAAGATCAAATAGATGACTTGGAAAATAGGAGTCCCCACTCAAATTTGCATTTTATAGGAATCCCCAGAACCTATAAGGGTCTGAACTTACAGAACTTTTTCACAACCGATTTAATGATTGCAAACATGCGAGATCGATTCAATATAAACTGTCCTGGCTCCTTATTGAAGCAAACATGAGGTCAATATTGATGGCAACAAAATCCTTATCTTCCAGGACTTTTTGGTAACATTTGCACAATGACATAAGGACCAGTAACTAGCACTTTGTAAGACACAAAAGAAAAACTGTAACAGCTATTACCCCATCTGCGGTGACTTCCTGAAGTATGGAACACCAGCAACAGCCATTAGCTGTCCATATGAATGAAAAAAATGCAGCTTTGTAAAAGGTCCCCCAAAAATTCTTTATTAGAGCTGATAAAATGACATGAAAATGTCCATAGGGTCTACTTAAAAAACACATTTATTGCAACAACCATGCATTTTGGGCATCACTGTGCACCATTATCAATATCTAAATTTTTGATTAAGAGCACACGGTGACACCTGAAATAGTTGTTGCAGGACTGTAAAGATTTCTCCAAACAAGGTGTCCGGTTCACAGTTCTCTATCGAGTCACGTTGGGAATGTATATAGAGGACAACATCAAGATATTTGATTCAATTCAGGAGGCCAAGTCTTTCTCATCGAGATCAGCCTCGGCACACTGAACTGCTGTATTGTGCTCTCTTTCATAAAGGTTTTTATTTACGCCTACCCATATATATAAACTCTACATATATATAATAGTCTCGGACACAGAATCTCAAAATTTATATAGTAGAATGGTATGGTTTCTGAGTTTGCAATAGTTAAGTAACATATACAAGGTTCAAGTAAATTACTTCTATTACTCAAAAAGGGTTCAACAGGATAAGTTTCTTGTTATAAAAGTAAGAAAAATTTGAGAAATGCGTCTTACTAGACCAAACCATCCCAAGAATACACAAAGCACTAATGGTTATATGTGGGACCGGTGCTAAGGAATGTGGACTGAAGAGCCTCTGGGTTTGTGAGAGATGCCTTAGCCTGTCTGAATGACCTGACCTATGTATGACTGGTCAGATGCAACTAATGATATATTGCGAGAGAGACAGAAATATTTTAACAATATTTATTTTCCATAAAGGACCGTTGTTTACACCCTTGAACACACACACACAGAGCATCTTTCTGTGGACGGGGATGGGGGTGCTCATGGTGCCAGCAAGGGGGATGGGGGTGCTCAAGGTGCCAGCAAGGGTTGTTGTTTTTGTTTTGTTTTTTTACCTTTAGCAGTAACTGCAAATTTCATTGCACCCCCTTGCAAATGGCCACCCTAGGCCTAGGTCTAGGGTTGCTTAATGGTAAATACAACCATGCTGCTATTATCTTATTCTTAGTATACAGTACGTCCTTCTCCAAATCTAATACTTACACTTGGGATATACTCTGCCAGATGGCGCTGGACTGCAGAGTCATCGAAAATAGGCTCCTCCCAGCCCCTCAAATACCCAGGGACCTCCCACAAATCCCCAGAATTTCTCTGCAGTCTGGCTGCGAAGGACGAGAAATGGCTCTCTACTCGCAGGTGAGCGGGGCTATTAGCCTGGGGCCCTGTAGGACTATTCCCACCCGTTCCACTAGTAATATGCCTCCCAGCCTTGGCTGCGCTGGTCGGGTGAAGGTAGGCAGCACCGCTGTTGGGTGCTTAGGAGCGCTGCTCCACCGCAATCCCCCACCAAAGGGTAGGCTGTTCAGGCTTATGGTTAGCCTCTATGGGATGCCCCTCCCGCACTACTTGCCCCTTGCCCCTGCTCATCGGTGGGCCCTGTTTAAGTGGCCGCTGTCCTCCCTCATCCTCCTTGTAGCCTTCGGGGGAAAAGAGGGGGGGGGGTGTAAATATGTATGCTATGCATTCTGTGTTTAACACTCACCCATTCTGTTTAGTCTTGTGTCAGCCGCCGCGCTGACTTGTCTTTACTGGCTTTTTAAAAAATTGCCGCCGCACGCTGACTTGGTTCCGCGCTTGGCGGCGGCATTACCTCGGGCGCTGGTGCGCCATCATTGGCTGCTTGCACGTTCTGGCTTCGCGCTCTTCGGGGGGGGCGGGGCCCGTCTATGGCGCGCTCCGCGTCATCGCTGATACCGGCCCGCCCCTCGAGGTATACTGACGCCATCTTTATCCTGCTTGGTTGGCCCATGCGTCCATGGTCCGTAAGTGCCCTCGCAGGCGGCTTTACATCTTTCACTTTTGTTACTGTGTGCTTACAGGTCTTGTCTGCTTATGTCTTTCAGGCGAGGCGAACCCTTTTGGCTTCTCCCGGCCCTGTATTAGTATATAACATGTAGGCCTTGTAAAAATAATATTCCCACTTCCCTAGCGGGTTATTGGGGCATTCGGGGTTGCTATATAGCGTTATTCCCTATCCGCATATAGCGCCGCTATAATCACCATATGGAGGCATCCCAGGATATTGTAACCGGGTTCCCTTCGGGACAAGACCAGCTGAGTGTAGCGTGTGGGCAGCCTCATGCTGACGCTGACAAGGCGCGGGTCTGTGTACCCTGTGCTGAGCAGGTGCTTGCATTGCAATCTGGCCTGCCAGTGGCTGCACCTCGTTTCACTTCACCTACTCCCCCAAACCTCACTCCTACTGAGTTGCATACTAGTGGGGATTCTCAGCCTGATGTGTCTTCTAGACTGGCTACTGTTGAGCAGTTGACTGCCAAGTCCTTAGCGTGTAAGGCCCCTGCTAAGAAGTGGTACTTGACGCCTAATGTCACTGTTTTCCCTATGGGAACTGAGGAGTTTTGGAATCTTTGTGGCTATACCCAGTCTGATGAAGGGGAGCTCTTTTCTGATTCAGGCTCATCTGATGAGAGACCAAGGGGTCATGACGATTCTGGCTCTGACCCCTGGGCCCCGGATGACACTGACAGATTATTGACCCAGATTTTTGAGGTTCTGTCCATCTCTCTCCCTGTTGAGGCTCCAAGGCAAAGAGGGGAGCTTTTCCATACAGCAAAATCACATAACTTTCCATAACCTTGTGCTCAAGGAATGGGAGCGCCCCAGTAAACTTCCCGGGGTTCCAAAGAGTTGGGATAGGAAGTATCCCTTTCCTGCTGAGGTGGTTAAATGTTGGTCATCCCCCCCCCCCCCGAGGTGGATGCCCCGATTCTAGGGCTATCTAACACCTCTGTCATGCATTCCCCTGACTCTACTACCCTGCAGGATGCTGAGGACCGGCGCATTGACCAGCTGGCATCCCACGCCTTTGCATGTGCGGGGACGGCGCTGCGCCCGGTCTGTGCCTCTACCATTATTGCTGTGGCCACTAGAACCCTTATCATAAATATGCTTGATAGTGCCCCTGATGATTTGCCTTGTGAGGTGTTGTATTGCACTCTCCAGTTGTGATGTTTTTGTAAATTTTGTCCTCTAAGCATTGGATGACACCATCAGAATGTGTGCCAGAGCTTCTGCCCTTGTGGTGGCTATACGCCGCTCGGTTTGGCTGTGCCAGTGGGCTGCTGACAATGCTGCCAAAAAGGCCCTCACTGGGTTTCCCTTTAAAGGACTGTGCCTGTTTGGGGACCGCCTGGACCTTTTTGCTAAGGGAAGCAGGTTACCCCAGCGCAGGCGCAATCTCGGCCCTTTCGGGGTCAGGGTTCCTTCTCCTCCCCTTACCGTGGTGCAAGACAGGGAAGGGGGTTTCCTTTCCTGGGGCCCGGGGAGATTTCTGGGGTAGAGGCAGAGGACGTGGACGTCCTGGCTCCTCCTGGGGTCCCAAAGCAAAATCCTCTCCCAAGCCCCCTCAGGCATGATGGGGCGCCCTCACCCATCCGGGTGGGGGGACGGCTGCAGCACTTTGCTCACGTCCTGGAGGCTTCATGTCTCAGACCGGTGGATTCAGGAGGTAGTGTCCCCCTCCAAGATTCATCAGATCCCGGATTCCTCAGGACCCTGTGTCAGCTCAGGGACTGATGCAAGCAGTGCAAGGCCTCCTGGAGCTGGGGGTCATCTGCCAGGTCCCCTTAACAGAAAAAGGCAAGGGCTTTTACTCCAACCTTTTCACAGTACCCAAAAAAGATGGTTCAGTCAGGCCCATCCTGGACTTGAAGATCCTCAACAAGTTTGTCAGGGGCAGGCGCTTTCGTATGGAAACTCTGCGCTCTGCCATCAGTTCCCTGCGCCAAGGGGATTTCATGATTTCTGTGGACATGAAAGATGCTTATCTTCATATTCTTGTGTTCCCAGGTCATCAAAGGTTCCTCAGGTTCGCTCTGATGGATCAACACTACCAGTTTGTGGCATTGCCCTTCAGCCTCACTTCAGCTCCCAGGGTGTTCACCAAGGTGCTGGCTGGCGTGATGTCTCTGCTCAGATGTCAGGGCGTCTGCGTGCTTCCCTATCTGGACAACATTCTCATCACTTCCCAGTCTCTACATCAGGCAGAGTTGGATACTCAGCTGGTGGTGTCCACTCTGGAGTCATTTGGATGGGTGATCAACCACCCCAAGTCCTCATTGTCCCCTTCCTTGGTAACTCCATTCCTAGGAATGAATCTGGATACAGTTCAGGCAAGGATTTTCCTTCCTCAACAGAAGGTGGACAGTCTGATTGCACAGGCTCAGTCCCTCCTAGCTTGTCCCCATCCCTCCATCAGGCAGGGGATGCAGCTGGTGGGCCTGATGGTGGCATGCTTCAAAGCAGTCCCTTATGCTCAGTTCCACTTGAGGCCTCTGCAACTTCATCTATTGTCAGTATGGGACAAGGACCCAGCATCCCTGGACAGGGTCTGTGTGCTCTCCCCCCATGGTCAGGAGGTCCCTCTTGTGGTGGATGGACTCAAGGAACCTGTTGGGGGGGCAGATCCTTTTTTACCCCTTCCTGGGAGACGGTCACCACGGATGCCAGTCTGTCAGGTTGGGGGGGTTTCTGGAAGTCCCTACGGTTCCAGGGGAGGTGGGGCCCTCAGGAGGCCCACACAGCTATCAATGTCTTGGAACTGCGGGCGATCAGGCTACTTCTGGCTCACTTGACTACTCACCTTCGGGGCCTGCCTGTTCAGGTGTGCTCGGACAACCAGACGGCAGTTGCCTACATCAATCATCAGGGAGGGACCCGGAGCAAGGGGGCCCTCCAGGAAGCGTCTCTGATCCTGACTTGGGCGGAGGCCAATGTCCCCTGCATATCAGCTGTGTACATCCCGGGGATGGAAAATTGCCTGGCGGACTCTCTGAGCAGGGGGACCTCTCACCAGGGAGAATGGTCCCTATGCAGCAGGGTGTTTCAATCTCTGTGTCACCGTTGGGGCCAACCAGATGTGGATCTGTTTGCGTCCCGCCACAATCACAAGCTCCCAGCTTTTGTCTCTCTGTCCCAGGATCCTCTGGCCTTGACCTCGGATGCGCTAGCAATGTCATGGCAGGACTTTCGGTTCCTGTATATCTTCCCTCCAATCCCCCTGCTGGGCAGGATTCTGCGCAAGATTGCTCTGGAAGGGGTGCCAGCAATTCTGGTGGCCCCCAGGTGGCCAAGAAGAGTGTGGTTCGCAGACGTGGTACAGCTGGCAGTAGATCAGTACACTTTGCTCTTGGTGCCAGATCTGCTCACTCAGGGCTCACTACGCCATCCCAATTTACAAACTCTGGCTTTGACGGCTTGGCTGCTGAAACCTCCATCTTAATGGAGAAGGGGCTGTCTTCCTCGGTTGTGGATACTTTGATTAAAGCTAGGAAGAAGTCTTCCTCTTCCATTTATTACAGGGTTTGGCGTGCCTACATTGACTGGTGTGAGTCTAAGTCTCTTCCCTGTCGTGTGTTCTCTATTCCCAGGATTCTGGAGTTCCTGCAGCATGGGTTGGAGATGGGGCTCCAACTCAGTACTCTGAAGGGTCAGGTTTCTGCCCTGGCTATTTTCTTCCAGAAGTCCTTTGCTCAGCACCCTCTGATCAGGACTTTTTTCCAGGGGGTCACTCGTGTTCAATCAAGGTTCTGCAGGCGGCAGTGGTTTAAACTGTCTGCTGCTAATTTTTAATGGGGATCCCACCCTACTTTATGGACACTGCTATTGGATGTCCCAAGTGTAAGTATTAGATTTGGAGCAGGACGTACTGTATACTAAGAATAATACAATTCTGTGATTACTCACCTGTAGAATTGGTATTATGAGTATACAGTACGTTCTGCTCCAACCCACCCTTGGTTTGCATTTTCTTGGATCCCCTGTATGGTGATTGTTATCATTGTTATAGTTGATAGTTTGGATGGTTTAATTCTCCCGGCTTCTCATTAACTGCTTTTCAATGCTGGGGGATTTGTAGGAGGTCCCTGGGTATTTGAGGGGCTGGGAGGAGCCTATTTTCGATGTCTCTGCAGTCCAGCGCCATCTGGCGGAGTATATCCCAAGTGTATGTATTAGATTTGGAGCAGGACGTACTGTATACTCATAATACCAATTCTACAGGTGGGTAATCACAGAATTGTATTTTATAACTGTTGTACATATTCTATAAAAATATCTAGCATATATTTTTATATTTGAGCTGCGCACAATTTCTAGAACCATGTTTCTGGTTTATTAGTAGAGAGCTTTGCTTCCAGGGGAGCAACTTTGTTATCAATCACTAGAAGTGCTAATTTCTGTGTATGAAATGTTGTAGAGTGTAAGTGCTGGGTGCAGTGGAGTCCAGATACATTTGTGGTGAACAGCAACTGCCTTTACTGGAACATGAGTGCAGTAAGAGAAAGTCAACAGTGGATAACATAGACAGGAAAAAGTCATAGAGATCGCCTCAATGCACAGGAAAAACAGCATGGATAGACTACAGTTAAGCATTGGTAATAGCGACATCTAGTGTCCTAACTGTAAACTGGAGCCAATCCAGCAATATAGATGCAGATCAGGTACAGAGACAAGCTGTAAGCTGTTGCACAGTATCTCCAACAGGTAAAACTTTGTACTAAATTCACAATACAGCATAGAGGAACACATACAGCAGCAACCTTACAAATCTGAATTGAGCTCTAGTTATATAAACAGAGCAACTAAGCAACTATTTCCTTGTTCTTTTAATTTTTATCAAGAATGTATTAATAACAACAAAGCGTAGTTTATGAAGGGAGGACATTTGCCCTGGCAAGATTTCCAGTGTCCCACAGATCAAGATATTATCGGTCTCCATTCCCTGGCTTTAGTCTGATGTAATTTTTCTTTTCTTGTGCCAAGCAACAATAAAGTTTTATATTTCTTATTTCTTTGTTCAAACAAAGTTTAAGAAGACACAAATATTGCTCTGTCCTTTAAAACAGAAATGTTTCCCTTTTTTAATATTGACAGCATTGAGGCAATAAAAATGTATTTTGTACACTCGTATCTAAAGTATCTCATTTTTTAGTCTCAATATTTGTATCTATTTGCTTTTTAGGCATTCCAAAGACAAGTTCATGAGTGTCTTACTCAGCTGGAACTCATTAACAAACAATATCGGCGCCTAGCTCGGGAGAACCGGACTGATTCTGCAGGAAAATTAAAGCAAATGGTCCACAAAGGCAACCAGCGCTGGGACAACTTGCAGAAAAGAGTCACATCTATTCTTAGAAGATTGAAGGTCTGTTTTAGTGGGCTAAACACATTCAAAATATATATATATATAACACTCAGAGCTGATTGGTTCAAGGAAAGACTAGTTTTCTAAAGTAAGCTTTGGTTGGCAAATAATCATTACACTGAGAGGTAGACTGACCATAGGGAGAATTTCCAGTGGTCCACACTGCTTTGGGGCCAGTTGGGTGGGTGTAGCCCCCAGCCAAACAGCCCACCTCATCTGGTGCCTTTGTGGGAATTCACTCTCTCCTAGTTGTACACTGCTGTCCCTAACACCTGCCTCATGAGTCTCGCTTTCCTCTGCCTCTATCCTGGCTCAATGGGAACACTCAGCCCACAATCTACCCCTGCAATGCATATAGCCTCTGCGTCATATCTGGTTTCAAACCCATACCCGCCCATATCTATTATCCAAATTTTCAGTATAGTCCCTTATAGTCAATTTAATATACTTATATACTCTTATACCGAATCCCGGGGCTAGGCACTTCCCAGGTTCTTTTCTACATAGCCTTTGAATATGACCACAGCTTTTATCTATTAAAAATAAATTTTCTCTTATTGATAAATATTCTTAAAAACTTTCTAACATAAGTGTAAATCCATTACTTCTTATTTCATTATTCCGCAATGATTCTGTTCGCAATTTTTATTTCATTGCTTCTTTTTCTCCTGTTGGGACATGTTTCACTCTCTCTGGCTTTCTCAATGCCCTATGTGTAAAGATATATAATGTGTTAAAACTTTCTCATATATTCATTAACATGGTACATCTCATTGTACATTCATATTAAAGGGAAGACTGTGCAAAGATACCTCAATACTCCTGTGCTGCGCCACAAGAAAAAGCAGCCACAGGTTTTTGTCTGGTGAGCCTGATTGGGGGTGACCAAGGGAATTATTTTCCCTCTTTTTTTGGTCTTTCCCATGTGTTTATTATGTGTTTTACTAGTTGTAAAGGCTGCAGGGAGGAGGGATCATTTTCTCGGCAGCTGGCGTTGAAAGAATTTCAGCTTAGCAAAGTAGCTAGCATCACCTAAGTAGCCGGTTCTCCTCAGGGGCACAACGCTCTTTTCTCGGCCGCCACCATGGGAAGATTTTCAGCTTAGCGAAGTGCCGAGCACCACCACCGACCTCCGGTTTCGGCTAAGCAAGGCACCTAGCACCGCCGACCTCTCAGTTCTCCTCCGGCAGCGCATAATTACAGGGGTTGATGGCCGGCAAAAGGGCTGCTTCTGAGCAACCTTCAAGCGGACCTAAACCTTTAGGTAGGTAATTTTGTTTGTTTTATTTTGATTGTGTGTATTAATATGTTTAATTAATATTGTTTTATTGTTTTAATCTGTATTGTTATAGATTGTGGAAAGGGCAGGTAATATAAATAATATATGGTGGTTTACCCCCAGAGCATGCGTAGTCACATGGACGGTCGAGAACTGGTATATACTTGGTCTCAGATCCCCAGGGACGTAGACTAGTATTATTTTGACCATGACAGAGGCATCTGGAGTAATCGGATCTGGTTTTTAACAGATTAACCCCATGTCCAGTATGCATGCATGTGGCACTGGACGAGGATAGCACGGTGTGCAGGGTTATGCTACGGTAGTAGTGGATATGGAAGACAGTTGTCTCCCCCCTGCAAGGGTTCTAACCCCTGTCGCTGGTGCCCTCTGAGACATAAA
Organism: Gastrophryne carolinensis; assembly: GCA_027917425.1. Classification (NCBI taxonomy): domain Eukaryota; kingdom Metazoa; phylum Chordata; class Amphibia; order Anura; family Microhylidae; genus Gastrophryne; species Gastrophryne carolinensis. The sequence continues at coordinate 344,061,270 of CM051237.1, read as the reverse complement.
ACCCCCTTGGCAGCCTTCAAGCAAACCTAAACCTTTAGTGAGTCGTATTGGCTACTAAGAAGATTTTTAAAGAAAAAAATTTGAATTTTGAAGAGGATGTTGTGGCTGCCTCTTTAAGCGGCAGCCCTCAAGTGGTCCTAAACCTTTAGAGAAGAAGTGTCTAGTATAAGAAGTATTGGCTACTAAAAAGAAAAAAATCTCTGAATATATATATATATATATATATATATATATATATATATATATATATATATATCTGCCATGTCTCCCAGGAAGTTATCTGCTGGGGAGGATTCATCCAGTAGGGACTCGGAATCAGAGTCCTCTACACAAGGGGGCACTCAGTTAAGTAGAAGATGGATGTTGCGGTGCATACGCATTACTCTAATCTGATCAATAGGAAATGGCAGAACCCAGATAATCTTCCGCCCATTCCTAACGTACTAGATACTATGTTTTTTTCCAGATCAGATTGAATTATGGTCTCACCCTTCTGTGGGGGACACTCTGGTGCCAGGTCTTTTTTTAAAGACTTCGGTTATGTCATCCTCTGATCTGATGGGACTCCCCTTTAAGGCAGGGCTTCTGTCTAGAGAGTGCTTGGTTGACATGTTAAAGCAGGCTACTGGTGGTAAATCTACTTATCTGCTACAGAAACTGAAGTCTAATACTGCTTTCCGCAGGGCCTCTAATCCTCCGGCTTTTCATGGGTGTAGAGGTTCTGCCTCTCCTGGATACCGAAGAGATTTTTGGAATAAGACAAAGTACCAAATTAAGGCAAGAGGTGTCTGGCGGAATAAAGCCAAACCCCCTTCAAAGCCTGCTCAGGCATGACGGGTGCCCCCAACCTTGCAGGTGTGGGGGGACATCTTCCGACCATTCCTAGAGTACTAGAGTACAAGATACTAGGTATCCCTTTCCTCCAGATCAGATTGAATTATGGTCTCGCCCTTCTGTGGTGGACGCTCTGGTGCCAGGTCTCTTTAAGATTTTGGTTAAACCATCCTCTGATAGTGCTTCTCCAAAGGATCCAGCGGATAAGCGTGTGGATCAGGTGGCATGTCGTGCTTTTATGGGGTCGACCTTGCTGCTGGCCAGTGCTACATCCATAGCATTTGGGAGCAGGAGGTTGTTCATGGAAGCCATGCTCCCAGTTGATCAAAGCCAGTTGGCTCTAACAAGTATGTGATCCAGGCTATGGAGGTTTGATCTGTTTATGGGCCAGAGGCCTAGCTCTGGTGGTCGCCTTCAAGCTTGCTTTATGGCTTAAGCAATGGCCAGCTGACATAGCCTCTAAAAAGGAATATGACGGGACTCCCCTTTAAGGTGGGGTGTCTGTTTGGGGAGTGCTTGGTTGACATGGTAAAGAATGCTACTAGTGGTAAGTCATTTAATCTGCCACAGAAGCCGACGTTTTGTACTGCTTCCGCAGGGTCTCTAATACTCCGGGTTTCCGGCTAGAGGTTCGGCCTCTTCGGGATACCGAAGATAATTTTTTTGGAATAAGTTCGAAGCTGGCTCAGGCATGAAGGGATGCCCCCGCCCTTGAGGGCTTCATGTAACAGATATTTGGATCCAGGAAGTTGTAACCTCTGGTTACAAAATAAAATTAGGAGCCAGACCCCATCAGAGATCTCTGGTCAGGGGTATCCAGAATTCCGCAGAAAGCAGAAGAATTGAGATCTGCTGTATCTTGCCTTTTTAGAGATTGGAGTTTTTTTTATCCACAGTGTATTTATATGTATGCATACCTACATTGTAGTAGTTGGCCTACTTCTTCAGTTTGTGGCGCTACCCTTCGGTCTATCATCAGCACCAAGGGTGCTTACCATGGTGTTGGCAGGTCTCATGTTTTTCTCTAAGAAGTCAGGGATACATATAATCCCTTACTGAGACTATTGGTTGATATGGGCCCCATCATGTTGGGGGGTCTAGAAGGATATACTGACTATCCAGTCGAATTCTTCTTAAGTCAAATATCTTTTCATAGCTTCAAGAGTTATTCTTTTCTGGGCTCAGGCAAAAGTGCTTTTCCAACACAGAAGTGACTCTGTCTTGCTCTCACCCGACGGTTCATCAAGAAATGTGTCTGTTGGGCCTGTTGGTATATTGCTTGAGTCAGTACTTTTTGCACGGTTTTCACAAGACCCCTGCAGATGGAATTGCTCACAATCTGGGATCGAGACCCACACACTCTGGATCACTCTTTTGTATGACATCATCCACAAGGCCGTCTCTAGCCTGGTCCTCAGCCTCTTCAGATTGGCAAATCCTTTCTTCCAGTACAGTGGCTCTCCATAAGTATCCTGGAACTGAGAGCTATTCTATTGTATTTCAAACATTGGACATCCCATCTAAAGGGGCATCCCGTCTGGATACAAACAGACAATTGGACGGCGGTGGTATATATCAACCACCATGAGGGCATCAGAAGCAGTAAAGCCCTGATGGAAGTGAGCTGGGTTTTTACTTTGGGCCGAGAAACCGGTTCCATGTCTCTTGGTGGTACATATACCTGGAGTGGACAACTTGCAAGCATCATCTCGGCAGAACGGTCCTGCATCAGAGGGAATTGTCTCTTAGCAGAAAGTTTTTTAATCCCTATGCACGTGCTGGGTATCCCAGATGTAGATCTTGTATCACGGCTCAGTCGGAAGGTCCGAAGTTTGTCTCAGCCAGGGATCCTCTAACAATAGCAACAGATGCCGTGACTCTTCAGTAGTCGGCATTCAAGCTTCTTTATGCATCTCCCTCCGATTTTACTCCTGGGTTGAGTACTAAAAAATGTTTAGCTCACAAGGGAGTCCCAACCATTCTGGTGGCTCCTCTGTGGCCAAGAAGAAGCTGGTTCTCAGACATAGTAAGGATGTCAGAGGGCAACTTGTGGAGGCGACGATCCAGATCTTCTCACACAGTGGCCTCTAAGACATCACAAATCACAAGTTCTTGGACGGCCTGGCTATTGAATCCTTTATCTTGGCAGAAAGGGTTTTTTTAGACTATGATTCAGGCCAGGAAGAAATTTTATTAAATGATCTATTATTGAGCGTGGCAAGCATTTATCGCTTGGGGCGAATCCAGGGGTTCGCTGTTCTGTTTACAGAATATATTGATTTTCTTGATGAAGGTCTTCATTTCAGAAACCCATAGCTGAGAATGAATTTATCAGAACTTGTTTTACAAGTAGTCGCTCATGTGCGGCCTCCTCATAAGCCACTTCTGCCGGTTTGGGACCTGAACTTGTTTTATCAGCTCTTCAGGGTCCTTCTTTTTGAGCCATGGTAGATGCGTCATGTCTAAGGGCGCTTTTGGTTACCTCTTAGTGGCAATAACCTCAGCAGTCGGGTTTCTGAATTAGCAGCTTATCAGTAAATCAGTTATTTGGGTGTTTTAGGATTTTCTTCCTAAAGGTATCTTTTGATTTTAGTTCAGTATCTTTTTATTAAAGTTTACATCATACAATATAACAAGACAGTACAGAGCAGTAGTACAGAAGGACAAGAGACATGTCTATTCCCATATCCACGGGTACACATATATTACCAAAACACCAGATTCAACAGGCATACTCCCATCTCCGACCCCGGCTCCCCCCCTCCGTAGATTGCACAAACAATCAACACCTTATTCAGGGCCACCATCGTATGCTTAATGCCCTCATCCCCTCAGTTCCCTCCATATCCGGTCTGCTAACTAGGTACAGCTTTCTCTCCAAGACCCAGGAACTAAAACCAGGGGAGAGTGGAGCAGTTGATGTGCAGCCGAACCCCACGAGGATTCTATTCTCGAGAGGATAGATGGCCACCCGAGGCAGAGGGAAAGGGCCCTCGGGAGGGTCCTGGAGGACATGGGACATCCAAGACATGTGAAAAGGAAGAAAGGAAAAAGGGAAGGGGGAAGGAAGAGAGGGTGAAGAAGGAATAGGGAATAGAATTACGGGGCTAGTGGTGTGGGTGGGGGCAAGGCAGATTTCAGGACATGGATAGGGGTAAGAACACACATCATAACACGTATATAGCCAAAGATATGAAAAGTGGGGGTGGGGATGGAGGCAGGGGCGCGCAGACACAGGGCCCCCTACTGTACCTCCAATGACAGGTGGGTGTCCCTATAGTCCAACCAGCCAGCCCATGTCATCATATATCTCTCCTGCGTGTCCTCAGCGTCTGAGATCAGCTCCTCCATGCGGTGAATGACCTCCACCTCCCGCACCCATTCAACTAGTGAAGGTGGAGTTGTAGATTTCCATCGCCTTGGGATGATCGCTCTCATCGCCGTCAGAAGATGGCGCAGGGCACCCTTTTTGCCACTGGACAGGGGACCGGGAAGCATAGACAGCAGAGCCACGCGCGGGGAGTTCTGCACCGTCTCTCCTGTGATGTTGCTATATATAGCGAAGATCTTCTCTCAAAGGGCCTGAATTGGAGGACAGCTCCACCAGATATGGACCATGTTACCCTGCCCCACCAGACATCTCCAGCATCTATCAGAACAGGAGGCGTCAAACTTGCTCTGATCTGCTGGGCACCTGTACCACCTAGACAGAACCTTAAAGTTCCTCTCCTGAGCCACACTTGGGACTGCCAATTTGTGGGTGAGCAAGTAAATTTTGGTAAGCTCCTCCCTAGAAATAGATATCCCTAGTTCCTCTTCCCACTTCCGTATGAACCCTGGCGGGGAATCATGTAGTGCACTCAAAAGGGATTGATAAAGGACAGCGATTGCATGCGCCTCAGGAGGTGCCTGCGTGAGGACGTGCTCTAACTGAGTCAGGGGCATTCTACTCCGCTCTACTAAACTTTGAGTCCCCACAAAAGCACTCAGCTGCCTATAAAGAAACCAGGAGACATACTGCCCCGGGACCTTTTGCCTTATTTCATCCAACGTGGGGAGTCCGTTCGGAGCCAAAATACTGCCTATAGTTACATTGGGCGAGGCCTCCCACACCAGAAAGCCCCTAACCTGCACCCCCGGCATAAAGGAGTAACTGTCAAAGAGAGGGGTCAGAGTGCCCGGCCTGCTGATTATGATGCTCCGTGTAGTCATCTTATCCCATACCAGCAGGAACTCACTCACACGGGGAGCGGACCCCCCCCAGGGTAGCGAAGTCAAGTTCACAGGAGAAATTGCCCTCTCCATTTTTACCCATTGCTCCCCTTCCGCTGTATGGTAAGTCTTCAGGTCGGGAAGGCCAGCCCCACCGTCCGACTTAAGCCTGGTTAGGGTACTAAATCTTATACGGGGCTTACCTGTGCCCCACACGAATCTCAGAAAAGCCGTCTTCAGTTTCCTGAAGAAGCTACTTGGTAAATGAATAGGCACTGTTTGGAAGGTATATAAGAATTTGGGAAGAATGTCCATTTTTAGCACATTAATCCTTCCGAACCAAGTGAAATGCCTCTTATCATCTTTTCATTTTAATGAAGAGATGGTTTTGCCTTCCTTATGTCCTGCTCCAGTATCTGATAAGGAAGGGGGATTCTTCACTGTTTGGATGTAGTGACTTTAGTGAGAGCTCTAAGGTGGTATTTCACTACTACATAATCTTTCCATAGTTTGGACTTCTTATGGTCATACCTGGGGGGCCATGGAAAGGTCTTCCACCAGCTAAGTCTGCCATCAGCCGATGGATTAGACAGACAGTGGTAAGCGTCTATTCTGCCAAGGGGAAGGAGCACAGCTCTTTCCACTAGGGCCATTGGTGCTTCCTGGGCCTTTCAGCATCAGGCCTCGGTGGAATAGGTTTGTAAAGCTGCCACCTGGTCTTCAGTTCATACATTTACCAAATTTTACAAAGTAGATGTTAGGGCCTCAGCTGACGCTGTGTTTGGTCGAAAGGTTCTTCAGGTGGTAGTGATTTGAACTACCTGCTGTACCACTTTGGGGATCCCGCCCATATTAGGCACTGCTTTTGGAGGTCCCAATCGTAATGAATAAGGACGGCCTGGAATGGATTGGAAGAAAAAACACAATTCTGTGATGCTCATCTGTAGAATTGTTTTTTCTGTTAATCTATTCCAGGTCGTCCGGCCCGCTTCTTTTGGGGGAACATAGGAAGTTATGATCTATCCTTGATACCTTTTTTATAATATTTCACATTGAAAAGAATGCTAGGTTGATATATCCATGTCTTGGATGCCTAGTCTTGTGGAGATATATATATAAAAAAAAAAAAAGTAATAGTACATATTTATAATCCGAGAGAGGCGTCTTGTACAGTATGTTGTCTCCAGCTTTTTTGTCTCCAAGAGATATTGGTATACCTCCCGTGGGCTGGTTATACTGCTTTTTAATTAACTGGAATCTAGGAAGTCAGCCGGAAGGATATGGGCTGAGAGGCGGAAGGTGAGTATCACAGAATTGTGTTTTCTACTCTTCCATGCTGGCTTTCAGGGTCAGCATCTTTAATCCAGCTTTCATTCAACTTGCTTCATATTTCTCTTCAACTCCCAGGTTGCCCCTCAGCAGCAGGTGACCTATATATGTATGTTTCAATCTGAGGGTCCCTTCAGAAGTCAATTTATTTAGGGGACCCTGAAAAATGTGTCCATAGAAGGGACCAAGATCTATCAAGTTTTTCAGTGAATACAAAGTGCTGGTGAATAAAAGATGCCATCCCTGTCAGACAGCTAGGCCAAGAAGAAAGCAGGCCAATTCAACTCTTTGCCTGGAATGTCCCTTTCAAAAATACATTTGGAACACCAGCACACATTAAACATTTTTTTATTTTTTCTTCTATTCCATATACAAGATTTGTGGTGCTCCTAGGACCTAAACGCTAAGAGAAAAAATAAAAAGCTAGCCAACAACCAAAACCTCACTTTAAACATATGCTCCAAGCAGAAAAATAATGGTATTGGGTTTTCTACAATTAAATATCGCACTGGTAAAGTACAATGTACCAGCAAATTGGCGCTATGGCACTATGGGGTAGTTGGCCAAGTAAGGATACACAGGCAACTGCACTGTCAAAATGTTTTACCAATTCTATTGCCAAATGACATATAAAACAAACATGGTACAAGGACATATTAAAAAAAAGGTACAACACATATTGATTATCTGATTATCCAGTAGCCATAGGGAGAAAATAAATTCATACAAAAAAATAAACAACCAAAGTAAGCCTACATTTTACTACAAAAAATAAAAGAAATAGAACTACCATGCAAAAATGCTTTTTAATATGTATATTGCATATAAAGGGCAACAACTTTGCAATCTACTATAAAAGTTAAGCAGCTAACTATCAACAATCGTGTAAATAAATGACCCTATATATAGTGAAAGTGCTGTGGAAAATGGCTACAATCAAAATGCAATGAATTGAAGCTACAATCTACTACAGATAGTAAAGAATATCGCCAAGGATGGGGGTGGCGTGGGCGTGGCAAGATGGCTGCCTGATCAGATGCACCTGAACGGGGCTCCTGCATTCATCCGGACTTAATTGCCAAATCTCACACGACTGGGCAGCCTGTAGAGCACAAAAGATCTTTCCCGGGCAGGTGAGTGGCCAGCGGAGGTGAATTGAACAGCGGCGGACGCGATCAGCTGTTCAGAGCGGCGGGTAGGCAGAAGAAAGCCTCAGAGCGCCGCACACGTGGAGCACTGACAGGGCCGGTGGCAGTGAAGGGAGAGCGGCGGCCACGATCAGCTGTTAGATGCAGCAGGGAGGCGGAAGGATGCCTTGTGCGCCACACACTCGTAGCCACAGCCTGGGACCCACGGAGGGGGCAGAGTGGCAAAAGAAGCCTGGCGGTCTCGGCTCTGCCAAGGAGAAAGAGAGGGGCATCAGGCTGCCAAAGGTACAGGCCAGGGCTGAGGGGAGCATATTGGCGCGAGGAGAAGAGCCAGCGCCATCTTGTGTGTGGGAAGGGCAGTCAGCTGGCTGTAGTGCTGCCATACCTAACGTTCCCTGGACTGAGTCTGAAGCTACAAAGGGGGTGCAGGCAGTTGGCCCTCCCCGGGTGGTGATGCCAAGGGGTGAGATTTCTGGCACAGAATAAGTCAACCTGAGCTATATTGCTCCCCCCTGTTGATAAAAGTTGGGACTGCTGACACAGAGATAACGCTCATTCTCCCCCCCCTGGAGATAGTGGACGCACAGAGGGAAGTGTCAGCGATTGGGGCAGAGGGGCCTGCTGTGTTCCCGTGGCCCTAACCGAGTGGCTTTAAACAAGGCGCCTCCACATATGAGAGGGAATAAAAAGCGCATCAGCTGTTGTACGCAAATGATGGAAACCGCGGGTGGATCTGGGCAGGAACCTTCTAACCCAGACACTGCCGCCATCAGGGCAGCAATCATCTTCAATCAGTTTAGCCATGACCTGGACAAAGTTCGGGACCGCACGAGGGAGGCGGATAGGAGACTTGGTGAAACAGAGGAGAGAGTGGCGGCGCAGGTGGTGGAGTTGGCTGTTCTGAGGAGGCAAGTGGCTACGCTAATGGGGAGGGCCGAGGACTCTGAAAACAGGAATCGTAGGAACAAGGTTAGAATCCGGGGCCTGCTGGAAAAAAACAGAGGGCTCCTCCCTAGAGCAGTTAGACGAGAATCTCATCAAGGAGACCTTGGCACCATCTAACCTGACCAAGTTCTTCACGGTGGAAAGAGCGCACAGGATACCCCCCGAGACCGATGCCGCCAGGGCCCCCGCCGAGACTGTTCATATTCAAAGTTCTCCACTACAAAGACAGAGACACCATTCCTGCTGCAACCAGAGTGAAAGGAATGGTGACTCTTGGCAATGCTCTCCTTTCCTTTTTCCCAGATTTCACGTCGGAGGTCCAAAAGTTACGCCGATCCTTTAACAGAAGTCTCCAGAAAAAGAAAATTAAGTACTCTATTCTGTTTTCAGCGAGGCTGTGTGTGCAGGATGGAGAATCTACAAAATGTTTTACTTCAGCTGAAGAAGCTAATGCGTGGCTGGATTTCCTTCCAGGTGCTTGATGTCCGGGGCCCCGAACTGGGAGAGGCGGTCCATGCCGTCTTGTACGACGATAGTCGGGCCGACCCTGCCCGGGAACTCATACTTGGGTTTCGTTCTCAATAACGCTAGTCATGTTGACTCTTTGCTTGGCTGTCCGAGTTGTCTATTATCCTTTGAAAGCTCTGTTTGCAGGGGAGCTATGGCTAGGTATTCCCATGGTGACATCACCCCCTTGTCCCCCTGACCCTATGCTTATACTTGCTCTGATCCCTTATCCCCCACCCCCTTTCCCTGGTTGGCATTGATCCCCCCTCGTCCCTGATTATCCTAAAAGTTGCCCTGAGAATCCATGGCGGGGGAGCCTGCCGACCTGTTACTATTCAAGATGATGTTATGTGTATAGGCCCCTAGAGGGCTGGGTCTTCCACGCCTTTAATGCAACTTGTTTCACCTGTGTTGTAGATGGTTGGTTGTTTGGGAGGGAAGATGATGGTCACCAAAGTTGGGGACTGGCGGAACGGGGTGGGCAGTTGGATTGTTTTATTTGTCCAGTTTTTTTGTGTGGGTGCGAGTGTGTGGTATGCATGGAGGCTCAGGAAAGGATGGGCTGGTCAGTTAGGGGGATGAGGGAGGAGGTGAGAGGCGCCCCTGGAGTTAAGGACATCGAACTGTTAGAGTGAGATGAGTGTAACATTCTGTCTTGGAATGTCTGGTGGCTTAATGATAAAATTAAGCATACGACGGCCCTGCAATTCATTAAAAGATACAAGCCCAATGTCGTGATCCTGCAGGAAACCCACTTAATGGGTGAAGCGGCGTTAGCGCTGAAGCGGCCCTGGATCTCTCAATCGTACAATGCATTGTTTTCGTCCTACTCCGGGGGGGGGGGGGCCTCAGTGCTAATTTCAAAGGGCACGCCATTTGCTCTGTATTCCAAATACGTAGACCTGGAGGGATGCTATGTGATACTTCATGCCAAGGTATTTGATTTAGAGGTTATAATTGTTGGGGTATATGTTCCTCCGCCGTTCGACATGCTGCTTCTTCAATGTATCTCCGGGGGGTTGATGATGTACCCCGTGGTGCCTCTGTAGGGGAGGCAAGAGACAGGTTTATTCAAACTAAATGGCTCCATCAAGCATATATAACGCCAGTGCGCCTCTGCAGAATGGGATTAGTGTGTGTATAACGAACAGAAGGATACATTTCCTGTATCTCTGAGCCCTGAATGAGTGGTGTGTGTATGGTATCTGTGTGTGTTGTATGCACTTGTTCTGTTAGGTGCTGGTGCCTGCGGCACTGTATCAAAGTGTTGGTGTTGTTATTGTTACTTACTTTAAAATGCAAAATAAAAACTTAAACAAAAAAAAAAGGATGGGGTAGCAGCAGACAAGGGCAGCAATCCCCCCACAGCGCTCACGCGGCCGTGGCTACCATTCCACTTTCTTGGAAGTGCCGTTTTTGATTGTACCCTTCATTGCATTTTGATTGTAGACTTTTCCACAGCACTTGCACTTAATATATATAATCATTCATTTACATGATTGTGACTAGTTAGTTGTTTATTTTTTATAGCAGCTTGCACAGTTGTTGCACTTTATATGCAATACACATACTTATAAAAAAAGTTTTTTCATGGTAGTTATATGTCTGATTTTTCTTGCACTGGCACTTCTTACATTTTTTATAATTTTTTGTAGTAAAATATAAGCTTACTCTGGTTGTTCTTTTTGTATGATTTTTTTTTATCAAAATGGCTACTGCATGACTAATATGTGCATAAGCTGCAGGGTTACCCTGTTTTTATGTAATTGTGTCATGTATGTTTTATATGTTTTTGGCAATAAAATTGGTATACATTTTTGATTGGTGCATCCTTACTTGGCCTTGTTTTTGTTTTCTAAAGAAATAGACAAGGGGTTTCTTTCTTAAAGAAAAGCTGGTAAATGAATACATGTCTAACAGGTGCCTCATTGTAGATGTAATAACTGTTAACATAGTTGACAGGTAGGTTAATTAAACAAAAACATTACACTGGCACATGCAAAATTCAAATCTTCAAACAACACAACCCAAAAGTGTTTTGTTGGATTGGAACCTTTTATAATATATATGTAAGATATTGAGCTTTTATAATGTAATAATGTTAGCCATTTCTTATGTGCTTCTCTATAGCATTTTATTGGTCAGCGGGAAGAATCTGAAGCTGCACGAGATAGTATTTTGGTGTGGCTGACCGAAATGGATCTTCAATTGACAAACATTGAACATTTCTCAGAGTGTGATGTGCAGGCTAAAATTAAGCAGCTTAAGGTGATTATTCTGTTTGTCAGAACTATATTTACACAGTGTCATCATATTCTAGAGCACTTTACATATTAGTAATTACAAGCACACATAGGGGTTACAGAATGCACTGGGAGAGAGGCCCTTGGGTTTCAAGCTTTAGAATTAGGAGGAGAAAAACATCAAGATTCTATTTACTTTATCGACTTGCTTTAGTTGAGATATTTCTATGCAATAAGCAGACTTTATGGCTGTTATCACATTTATACCTAGATTCAGCAGCTCGCTTTACCTCATAAAAATCAGGACTGTTTCCTGCTTTATTTCAAAAGAAGGCATTCATTAATATAAGGTGTGATTCAGTTACGGGAGAAAATTAGACCATGACAGTAAATCTTTCACAAGAGTAATGTGACTTAATTTGCTTCTAAAGTAAATATTACTGTATTTTTTGCTCCATAAGACGGACCAGCTTCCTTCAAGCTTGGGGAACATGCCCGTGCATCTTATAAAATTATCTGGCCAGCACACACCCATCTAACTTACCAGGCTTACCTGCTGCCCCCACCACACAAACAAAGATGCCCCCACCAAACACAGCTCCTTGCCAGTGTTCGTTCCCGCCAGTGCCCACACGGTGGCACTGGTGCTGCCTTCCTGCAAAACACTGAAACACTTTACCAGTGTTCATTGCTTCTGCCACCTGCCTGCCAGTGCTGGTGCCTTCCACCAAAGCCGTAAACAACTTAGTGCAGTTTCCGCCATGCATATCTTGAGTGTAGCCCTGGGTTCGGGAGCAGGTGGGCGAGCCGGTATTGGGCCGTCGTCCAATGGAAACAATGGACGCTGGCCAGAGACACAGGCCACATACATACGTGGTCTGAAACCAGTGCTATGTGCAAGGAAGACGTGTGTGGCGGCGGCAGCAGCAGCAGCGAAGGGATGCCACACTCGGCCTGCAATGAAATGTCACTCACTGCCTGCAATGAGTGATGCCGCAATCTGCCTGTAATGAGGAATGCCCCTCACTGTCTGTAATGAGGGATGCTGCACGCTGCCTGCAATGAGGGATGCCCCTCACTGTTTGTAATGAGGGATGCTGCACGCTGCCTGCAATGAGAGATGGTGCCTGCAATGAGGGATGCCCCTCACTTATGAAGGATGCTGCACTCTCTGTTTAAGGGGGATGGCCCTCACTGCCCGCTTACTGTCTGTTATGAGGGATGCCTTTAATAGGGGTTTATGCACACTTCCTGTAATATGGGGGGGGGGTATTCAGCACACCATTCGGTTTAGAATATATATTTTGATAATAACCAGCATATGTGCACTTTGAATTTATAAACTCCTGTAATGTTTTTTTTTTTTTTTTTTTTTAATAATGCCCTATTTTATCTCAAGCCTTATTCTGAATATAGGCATAAAATGGCCCTTGTTTTCACAAGATATTTTAAGGAAAGTTTATTAAATCAAGCCTAGATGGTAGAAAAACAGATAACCTACATATGACACTATTTATTAACAAAGACTTGTTGGTAACTTTAGGCTTTTCAACAAGAGATATCACTAAACTCAGGAAAAATCGACCAAATTATCACTCAAGGGGAACAACTCATACTAAAAAGTGAGCCTCTTGATGCCGCTGTTATCGAAGAAGAACTAGATGAACTACGGAGGTACTGTGTGGAGGTCTTTGGTCGTGTTGAGCGGTATCACAAAAAACTAATTCGTCTTCCGGTATGTATGATATTCATATTTCGTTCTATAGATAAATTAGATTGCATACATTTCCAAAGGAAAGTTTCACAGATATAAGTGCATTCTTGACAACAGCAGGTACTGTATGTTGTGCTTTATGATGTTGTCATACAGCGTTTTTTTTTTTTAAATTAAAGTGATCCTATACCCAGAAAATAATTTAATGTCACATTCTATCCCCCCAAAACAGCCTGTTTTCTTTCAGTTACAATCTAAATTGCTGCATGTGGTGTATATGGCAGTTTCGCATATAGTGATTTCAGATTTCTGCTGTTTTTTATAACTGCTAAGGTTGGCCCTCAATACTGAGCTGTGTGTAACCAAATGTATCATCGCTGGAAAGCACCAGGGGGTTCTGCTGCTTGCCCAGGGAGCCATCAGCCTGCATCAGGTTTCTGTTTTTATAAGATTTAGGGAAAGGCTTTAGTAAAAAAGAAACACATGTTGTTTTAGGGCACTGAGCTAAAGATAGAAGGGGGCAACATCAATTTTATTTCCAGGTGTAGGACCACTTTATTGGATTAGCCACAAAATGATACTGGAAATGCAGTTCTAACATGACAACCATGCAATGTATCTTGTTCTTTTTCTGGTTTGTATTGACTTTGTACTAACTGTAAGATTTTCACTTTCCAACATCATATTTGATCTTTTGGACCATTTATTTTTCTGACTTGCTCTATATTCAGAAATCAATAAATACATTATAAAACTCATCAAAATTAAAGTTTGGAACTTGGTCTTTTGGAATCCCTTACCAATCTGCCTGAGCAGCTTTAGTACCAACTTACATATGTTCAGCGGCCATCACTACAAGCAACATATTTATGTGTTTGAGCTGGGAAATCTTAAAATATATGCCTTGTGTAGGAAAGCGCTGGGAGAGTACTAAATGGCGTGTACATTCCAGCCAGGATTCCTATGTGTCCCTGGTGAGGGTTCCCATCCCTAGTCTGCACCAGGCTTTCCCAGTAACCCCCGCCCTGTTAGGCCTGCAGCTGGAAAGTTTTAAAAAGAAAGAGCCCTGGGAGTCTCCAGAGATCTCCAGAGTGCAGACTGTGATTTGAGCAGCCATATGTTTGCAGCTGCCATATTGCTGAGCAAGGAGAGCAAACCCTGCTTGGGATAAGAAGAGTGTGAAGCCTACACCTGGACTATTGTTCATTGGGACGTTATAGGCTGACTAGCTATCCTGTGTTGTTACTGAAGTCTCTGCTGCAGATAAGCAGTCAGTGTGTTTGTTTTGATGCTTTGCTTGCTGAAAAAGAATTCCGCTGAGACAGCTTTGTAAAGGAATTCTTCCTGAAGGTCGTTTATTTACCTATGCTGTACATCTGTTCCACTGCCACTAACTGCTTTGAACCTCATGCTGACTTACACTAAGAGCTAATTCCCACACTCATTGGTTGCATCCTTCATATGTAGATATATATATATATATATATATATATATATATATATATTAAATATAATATATATTATTGTCTATACTTCTATAATAATGCATGCAGCAAATCTGATTAGGCACCTTTTGATTCTAACATAAAAAGATGCAAATTTGATCATCGCCTTATTATTGTATCTCTAGTTTACCGAATATGAACATGACTTCTCTGACCAGGAGGTAGATGGAGATGATACAATGGATCTGTCTGATATGCAATGGTACACAAAGAACTCTAGCGGCATTCTTTCACCTTTGCCTTCATCAAATCACTCATTATCGTTAATTGTTCCAATGAGGAGTGAACAATCAGGCCGTGATACACCAGCTAGTGTGGACTCTATACCTCTGGAGTGGGATCATGACTATGACCTTAGCCGGGATTTAGAAACAGCTGTTTCACCAGTACTTCAATCAGATGAAGAGGATGAACATGATAAAACATTCTTTCTTCAAGGAGCTACTGGTTTAATTGGTAATATAGTTTTTTTACATGTATATCTTAAACTGGATCAACACCCATGTTATATAAAATGGGTGTTGGTCTGCTTCAGGGCATCCTGACTGCTGGAGTTCCCCACCCCCACCCCCCCCCCCCATTTTGAACCCTCTGCAAATCTTACCTTAATCTGCATTTCCTCGGCTTCCTCTGTGATGACTCCCAGACGAGATTTGCCGCTGGCCAGTCGCAGGGCCGGAGTTAAATGAAAGTGGGGGACCCTAGTAATCAGAATGCCCACCCCAAGGGGACCAACTACTAATGTATATAAAATTGGCATTGGTGCGGTTTACCAAACCAGGAGCAATATTTGTTTTTTTTTAGTCTGTTTCTTCTATTGAAATGTAAATTAATAAGGTCCTTCTTGGAAATTTTGCTTTCTTGAAATATGGATGGTAAAAACTCAGAGCTGGCTATACAGACAATGACCTCGATTTAATAAAAGTTGAAAAATAAATCATGGCATGGCAGTTTGCCATTTCTGAGTCAAAAGTGGAATTGAGTATTGAGAACACTATAAGCGCTGTTTGAATATTGGAGTTTGGTAAGTGTATAATATTAGTGAGGGGGGCACAAGACTGAAGTGAGTTCATGTGGTGCTATCATATCTGATGCTCTGCCAACAATAATTGGACTTTTAAACTTTGTTTTAATTAGTGGAATTGACTTTTATTACCTTCCTTATCTGGTGATTCAGCAACAGTGGAATTCTCTTGTGTTTCTTTTCTGAAGTGAATTTTTTACAGCCGCGATATTACTGCCATTTAAAAACATTTACTTAATCAAGGTCAATGTGTGAAAGCCTGCCTGAGCTAGACTGTAATTAGTACGTGAGACATTTGAAATCCTGTTCAAAAATGGAGATGGCTTGCAAGCTTAAGCGGCTTCTGTCTCAGAGTTTAGCTTTATCTACATATACTTTTCACAACACCTACAGCTGCGTCAGTTTTATAGAGAGCTTGGGGAATCGTGCTGCTGAGCACAAGCTAAGCGGGTTCGTGACCACTATTACAATGTTACAGTGGGACACAGTGTGGCTTGTTACAATGTAACAGCAGGGTGTCATCCTCCTTGTTACAATATGACAGTGGGAGTAAGACTTGCAGTGTGTGCATTATCCCTCAAAGAAATTCTGCAGCCTTATTTAAATTGCTATAGATCTAATGTCAGAACTAGTAAATCGATACAGACCTCAACAGGACTCCATTTAAATTCCAGAAAGAGTAGATTAGTTACAAAACAGACTTGTATTAAACTTTTTTTGCCATTAAAATTAGGAAATCTGACTGTTATCCTCAATGGGGATTCTGAGGAGGAGGAAATGTATGCTGCCATAAAATCCCATGAAGATTTGTTGAAGAGGGAACTTTCATTCAAAGGGGAAGAGAGTCATTTAGTTTAAGGGTCATTGGAATGAAGTAGTGGGTTTCTCTGTTTAGAGGGCAGCTGTTTCCCCAGCAGTGTAATTTTACCAGACTTATCCAAAAGGAATGGGAAAAGCCGGACAGGCTACATTCAATTCTTAGAGTTCTGGATGCTAAATACCCTTTTCCCTCAGACCTGAGTAGGTTATGGTCCTCCCTCCCTCCTAGTAAAAAATATTGCACTTACAAACAAACTTCAATCACAGCGTTTTTAAAATCCACAATGTAAGGCTGCGCAGAGGAATTGCTTCTCTCAAAGCTGATCATTAATAAAAGCCAGCAAAATTTCACAATAGAAATGGTGAATGAGTGTCCTCCTTATAGTAATGCCATATCCCACCTGACGCGTTTTGTTGCGCTAGCTTGCGCTAGTAACTTTAACGAAGACGCTAGCACAACGAAACGTGGTATTGCTCTGTGTTATTCCAATTATATTTTTATTGTTTCGCTCGTGGTTTTGGACAGCGTATGTACACGTGAGAGCAAAACTAAGACTTGGTGTGAGAAAAGACAATCTTTGATTAGCGCTGTGCTTTAACTGTTTTTTATCCTACTTCTGACAGTGTCTGCCTAAAGGATCCAGTGGATAATCGTTGTATCAGGTGGCACGGCATGCTTTCTCTATAGTAGGATTGGCCTTGCGGACAGTCTGCGCCGCAGCCATGATGGGCAGATGGTTATTAAAACAATTGAATTCTAAAACTTGTTTGGATCATTCACATAGTGTATGCCCCAGTTGATTAACCAGTATGGAAATCAACAGGAACATCATCTCTTCTATGGATGATATGGTCAGGTTAAACACTAGAGGTTTAGCTCTGCTAGTGCCTCTGAGATGTTCAATATGGCTTAAACAATGGTAGTTAGACGCAACTTAGAAAAGGACCCTGATGGGAACTCCCCTTTCTAGGGGGGGCGTCTGTTCAGGGAGTGTTTGAATGACATAGTAAAGAAGGCGACTGGGGGCAGGTCTACTAGACTCCCACAAAGAAGGAAGTCTAACTCATTTTCTTCCAGATCTTTCTTCTGAGATCTTCCAATCCTCTGACCTTTCACGGGGTAGAGGTTCCGTCTCCTCGGTACATGGAAAATAATTTTGGAATAAAGCAAAGACCCAAAACAGGGCAAGATCTTTCTAGAAAAATAAAGCTACCCCCCCCCCCTTCTGGTGGTGGGGGGGGGCAACGGCTTCTGCATTTTGCTCCCATTTAGAGGCTCCACGTAACAGATGCTTTGGATACAGGAGATTCTTTAGTTACTAGATGGAATTGGGGGCTAGACCTCCTTGGAGGTTCTTTTGTTCAGGGGTATCCGGGAAAAGCAGAAGCATTGAGGTCCAGCACATTCCTCTTTTAGAGAGAGGTCACGAAGTTTACTCCAATTTGTTCATAATTCCAAGAAGGATGGTTCTGTGTGCCCAATATTAGAAAGCAAGGGCCTCAACATTTACATCCATCTGAGAAGATTTTGCATGGAATCCTTATGATCCACAGTGGTGACACTTCAGCTGGGGGATACATATCCCTATCTTCCCAGGTCATCAAAAATATTTGCACTTTGCAGTAGACAGCCTACACCTTCAGTTAATTGCTGTGTCCTTTGGCCTGTCTTTAGCCCCAAGGGTGTTTACCAAGGTTATGGCCCTTCTAAGAAACCAGGGGATGCAAATAATTGCTTACTTAGCTGATCTGTTGATCAAAGCCTCATCCTTTCAGGAGACCTGGAAAGAAACAGAGACTGTGTTGTCTTATTGACAAATTTGGCTGGATAGTCAACTATCCAAAGTCGCATATCATGCCCTCAAGAATTATTTCTTTCCTGGGAATGACATAAGACACAATTCAGGCCAAAGAATTTCTTCTGGAACAAAAAAGACTCTCACTTCAGGCCAGGGTACAGGCTCTCTTCACTTGCCCTCACTCAACGAGTCGTTGGAAATGCGTCTGTTAGGCCTGATGGTGTCACACAAGACCCCTGCAGTTGGAATTGCTCTCAATCTGGGATCGAACCAAGGAAATTCTGCATTACCCCTTTTACACTCAGCAAAGCATTCCCTAACCTGGTGGCTGAATTTTCAGCCTCTTCAAGTGAGCAAATATTTTCTTCCAGTACAATGGAAGACAGTCACCATGGATGCCAGCCTAAGGGTTTGGGGTGGTGTCATGGGGTCACAGACGATCCAGGGACAGTTCGGACCTGGAGAGAGCAGATTCCCCATAAAAAATCTGGAGCTGAGAGCAATTCTATTGTCTCTCACACATTGGACCTCAGATCTGAGTGGTAGCCTATATCAACTACCAAGGGGGCACCAGGAGCAAGAGAGCTCTCAAGGAGGTTAGCCAGATCTTACTTTGGGCCAAGAAGCATGTTCTGTGCATGCAAATCCAATTGTCTAAGCAGAGCAGTCCTGGATCAGGGAGAATGGTCCCTCAGTCAAAGGGTTTTTCAGACCCTTTGCCTGTGCTGGGGGCTCCCAGATGTAGATCTCATCATGTTCTGCCACAGTCGTAAAGGAAATTTGTCTCCCGGTCCAGGGACCCTCTAGCTATAGCGATTCACTGACCCTTCCTTGGTCATTATTGAGGCTTCTCTTTGCATTCCCTCCGTTTCCACACTTGGGTCAAGTACTAAAAAAAGATAGCCCGCAAGAGGCTCTGCGTTGGCCAAGGAAAAATTGGTTTTAGTAGTAATTAGTAAAGATGTTGGAAGGTGACCATTGATGATTGCCCGACGATCCAGATCTGCTGACACAAGGGTCTCTATGGCACCTCAGTTTACAAGTTCTGGCTTTGATGGCCTGATTTCTTGGCTTTGATTTCTGCCATCCTGGACCATGATTCAGGCCCGAAAGAAGAATTCATCAAAAATTGACCACAGAGTCTGGCGAGTATTTATCGCTTGGTGCAGATCTAGAGATTTCACCTGTACAACCTTTTCTGTCTCCAGAATTTTGGAATTTTTTCAGAAGGGTCTTGATGAGGATCTTCAATTGAGCACTCTAAAAGGACAGATACCTTCTTTATCCATGTGCCTCCTCTGCGTAAGCCTCTTCTGCCTGCCTGGGTACTGAACTTTAATCAACCTTTCAGGGTCCTCCTTTTGAACCGTTGGCAGGAGCATTATGACACTTAAGGTCATCTTCTTAGTGGCAATTACCTTGGTGCGGTGGGTTAGCAGCCTTAACGGTTAAGCCTCCTTATTTAGTTTTGCACAAGGACAAGGCTGTCGTTTTAAACAGGACTTTCTTCTTAAGGTGTTTTCCACTTTCATCTTAATAAAGAGGTAGTTTTGCCCACCTTATGTCCTGCTATGGTCAGGAGAGGCTCCTTCACTCCCTGGACATAGTGAGAGCACTGAAATATTATATCTCTGCTACACAGACATTTCGTAAGGCTGACTCCTTATTTATCATATTTGAGAAAGCCACAGAAGGGTCTACCACCAGCTAAATCTACCATCAGTCGATGGATTAGACAAGCGGTGATAAGGGCCTACATATCCAAGGGGAAGAATCCACCTTTTTAGCTTACAGCCCACTCCACTAGAGTTATCGGAACTACCCGGGGCCTTTCAGCATCAGGCTTCGGTAGAGCAGGTATGCAAGGCTGCTACTTGGTCTTCAGTTCATAGGTTTACCAAATGTTATATTTGCTAAGCTCCTATATCCTTTCCTTGGATGCCACAGTCCTAGTGGAGCTTGTATATTTGTAAATATGTAAATTGTTGATCAACATAAAAAAGAGGAAAATAAACGGAGCGAGAAATAGAGGAGCTTATCTCGTCTCTCATTGTTCCAACAAGACGTAGGGCTTCTTAGGATGCTTTATACTCCTGGGCAGCTGTGTCTACTGCTTTTCATTTACTGGATTGTGTAGAGCAGCCAGAAGTATATATAGGCGGGGAGGAACCACACCTTTTGTCTTCCAGTCCCCACCCTTCAGACATTTCTGACTTCCTGATGCCCTGGAGTGAGAAAAAGAGAGAAAGCAATTCTACAGGTGAGAATCACAGAATTGTATTTTTCTTACAGAATAGATATGCTTCACCTTGCGGCTTCAGGTCTCATGAAATGGTAAATAGCCATGACTCTGAAAGATTATATTGCGCTGTTATAATCATATGTGACTGACATATTGAGAACAGGCTAGACCTACCACTGTATGGGCTGTTGGTGTTGTCCGCCATGTTTATCCAATATATCCGGCAAACTTCTACACCTTCTACTTGATCAGTCTGTCCTTTACTTTTACAGATGTAGAAATGTCTGAAAGCCCTAAAGCCTTTAAAGTGGACCAACACCCTGCCAGATTGGCCCTGGACATATCCCTCCCCGTGGGGCATCCAAAATCGGGATGCCCCGCTGTGTGATACCCCCCAGGACGCCCCATTCACCTTACCTTACTCCCATTGCAACGGCACATGCGCGGGCCGCGGCCGCATCTTCGCTTCTCTCTAGCAGCATTTGTGAATGGCCGGCGCGGGCACGCTCCCTGTTAGAGGGAAGCACGAGATGCGGCTGCCAGCGTGCTCGGAGCCGCTGTGGTTGTACATCCCTTGGAATGTATTGGTTCAAATCAAAACACATATATCTAAATAAAATAAACCAAATATCCAGTATCCTTCAAGTGAAAAGGCATGCTATCCATATAAAGGAGCACTAATAAACAATGGCTTCTCCTCCATGAATGGCAGTGGGAATGTGCACCAAGGCAGACTTCGGAGAGTGCTATCAGTATTAGAGCTGATAGTGTGGAAACTGGACCAGCTCAGCCTGTGAGGCTTTGGTAGACTATGCATAGGAGGGTACGGATGCAGCATTTTTCAGAACTGGCAGCAGTGCAGTGGAGAAATCATTCACAACATTGCAGAAAGCTGTGAGTCAACTGTGAGCTTATTACATTGGCAGGTATATGTCTGCTTTTACTGCTGTATGTATAATGGTAGGAGCAGCCATTTGTGGTTTTTATGTTACAACATGTCTTCAAGGAAGAGAAGCATCAACATGAAATACTGCCCTCTGGAAACATATGTTTTTAGCTCAAAGTGGAATTCCAATCACAACTCCTGTCCTGCCACCCACCTTGGCATGGAGGCAAGATGCAGAGTTACAAAGAAAAAAACCCTTATCTTATAATCGGGCCAGCACTGCTTCCTTGAGGAGTACAGAAAAGATGCATCCTCTTGCTCTGTACGTGCTGCCGTCTGCCCATTCAAGGCAATGGGCTGGCAGCACCTGGCATGGAGCTGGAGGATGTGGCTCTGTTCATTTGAGGTAAGATGGTGACGCTCAGGATCTGGAGTGCCGAAGGAGCAATGATGGCCTGAGGATCAGGTAAGGCTTTTTTTTCTTTGTAACTTCTGCATTAAAGGAGACCATAAGTGCACCATATTCATATATTCATAAAACATACTGGAACTGGGGACCAGGAGGTGTCCACTGCCGCCCAGGGCCATCTACCTTTGCCCTCTGTGGCGTGGTGATTTCCTTCCTTCTGGACTACTTATTACTTGACATGCTCAATAATAACCTGATAATAATACTCTGCATGTTTGCTGCTCTAGTTTTATCTCTAAGTTTGTATTATATTGTATTGTAATATGGTTAAACATATTATTATTATGGAAGTATTTTGAGTGTTGTTCTTATTCAGTCACAGGAGAGCCAGGATTGTTAGATTCACAAATCCGGCAACCTGACTATGCACTGGACATCAGTCGCTCACATTTACAGCAGACCGAGAATGTCATTCGCAGCCAGACTCCCACTGGACATGAAGCTGACTCAGGTTACACAGGCTATGTAAGTATTGGCATTTGGAAAGCATACTGTTTATTCTGGATGGGAGCTTCTGAAATGTCAGGGCTCTCTGTCTGCATAATTATTATAACATGTCAACAAAGCAAAACTAAAATTCATATTTGTTTGATACATAAATGTAATACTAAATATATATTGTAGTTATGCATTGTACATGTGCAGAAGTATTTTGTATTCATTTTTTAATGAATAGTTATAAAACATTAACCCAGCTATGTGTAATAAAGAGTCTCTTCGTATCTGTGGGTAAAACTATAACAAAATATAATGACTGCAGCAGTACCCATATAATATAATATGTGGGGGGGGGGGGGGGGGTATTCCATGCACTTCCTTGGAGGGATTCCTTTGCTGTTACAGAAGGGGGACATGCAGAGAAAACTGGGTACATTTGGAGCCACTGGGTAATAACAGATATGCTGCAGGGGGCTCTCTAAGTTAACCTCTATCCAAAATATCACCTCCTCCCATCCCTCCCCCTAACCTAAACCCAAATTTGGGGGATTAAAACTTACACTCCTGCTTGGAGACAGTGATCAATCCCAAGGGATAACCTGGGGTACCTAGAGACATGCTTCAACATGGATTTGAGGCTGCTTCCAGGGAAATTGCCACAGAGATTGTGGGTTACTGTAAGTTTCCCTGTCATTGCACAGCAGCACTACAGCTGCTGTGATTGGCTGACTAAGCAGGCAGTCATGCTCAGTGAAGCAATAGTGGAGCTGTCCAGACTAAGCTCTTGCTGATGGATTTGGTGTCTGTTTCTGTCTGTGAAGGTAAATTATATTTTTGTGAAACACGTTATCTGCTGCCAACTGCTTACCCTAATTGAGGTGCTCGGCAAGGAATACTCAAGTCCCAAGATCCAAGCAAAACAAGTAGAAAATCCAGTACTTACCATAAAATCATATATTTAATGTGCCCATTTAAAACATTGTATTCAACTATCAATTAATGTAAGATCATAAACAACCCAGAGCAGAAAAGATATTAATATGGTCTCTTCACTCATCCTTAATCATAGATTCACTTTCACCTTGGGACTGGTTCAGAGCCTGGTGAAAATGTACAACCGGTATAAATTGAAAGTGAATAGCAGTTTCTCTCCTAAAAAAGAAGTTAGTTTTCTCACCAGGCTCTAAATCGACCCCATCGTTTATATAATATGAGGACTCACACATGCCGGCTGCGTCAGGGGGTCACTTCTGGCAAAGGGAAACCTTGGCCAAGGGCTCAGATGGAACGGCCTCTCAGGAGGGGGAAACTCCTCAGGTGAAAAGATGACCTAAACAAACATCAACATTATTTGTTTAACTCCCTGCTTAACAAGAGGACAGCCCATGGAAGAACATCCTTATATTTGACATTATTTGGGGAATATTTATAAATAACAGCACAGAGAATGCTATAGTAAATCTGTGATCTTTTCCACAGCTGTAAATCTGCTTCTTTTTAATAAGGCTAAAATCAATTTGCATTCTCCCCCTCCATATTCTTGATAAATCTGTGGTACTAAACTAAGTAATAGGTTTGTGGTTCATTTCAATTATAATGCAATCCCTGATATTTCATTTTTTTTCTTCCTATCTGCCCATCAGATGAAGCTTCTTGGAGAGTGTCGGGGTAGCATTGAGAATGTAAGGAGGGTCAGTGAGAAGTTAAACGAGGAAGAAGAAAAGCTCTCTGGTTTCATAAACTTGAACAGTAATGAAACACAGTCTGCTGGTGAGTAGCACTATAAAACTCCAATTGTTTTGATATGTGTATTGCTATTAGGTGTGGCCTTTTCAGTGTTTAATTAGTGTAACCGGTGTTCAGCAATTTATATGCCGCGAATTTACATCTTTGGGCTAAGTGAAAAATCTAATCATGGAGGCACCAGAATACGGAGTATACTGTTATTTCCCTCTATTTATTCGCCTACTTTTTGCACTGCTGATAGTTTGTTTCCTTTATATTTATTGCTTTGTATCTTGTGTATTCGTCCACCTGCACCCATTGGTAGCTTATTTACAGTTAGGATCAGCTTGGTGTGTTATTGTGTGTATTTTACTTTCACCTAATACATTTTTGGCTTATTACTGTCCTTTCTTTTTGTTCTCCCTGTGGAGGGCTCAGTCCTGCCCTGTTTCCTCCTCTTTTTCATGTTAACTTATTTGGTGTAGCACATTTTCTCCTGTCTGGTGTTTATTTGGATGATGCATTGGTTGTGTTTTTTATAATCAAATCATACTTGATTGATTTCCTTTCCTCATACTCAGCTGATCCCTCCTCATCTGCTCTCTTCTCATTTGATGAGGTCCCCGCCCTTGTGACACACACAAAGCTTGTTTGCACCTAGAAATATACTAAAATACATGTGAACACATTGTTTTAATCTGTTTTTCCTTAACTTTACACATATGCATATCTTTATTCCCCTGCTGCTCCAGGTGTTATAGAGCGTTGGGAGTTAATCCATGCACAAGCTCTTAATGAGGAACTGCAAATGAAACAAAAACTTCAGCGGTGGCAACAGTTTATGTCAGATCTGAACAATGTATGGGACTGGCTGGGGGAAACTGAAGAAGAACTTGCACAGCTCTGCCAGCTTGATATTAGTACTGATATTCAAACAATTGAACAGCGAATCAAAAAACTGAAGGTATGCTGCTTGCCCTGCATCATGCAATGTTGCAGCATGTATATACTAACTGGTAAAATATGCAAATGTGTTAATAGTTTTTTCACTATTTCTTTGGACTTTCATGCTTAGTGCTGGCTTCCTGATCCCATGGTGGCTTGTGGAGGCTTTCACTCTGACCATGAATGACTGCTTAGTCAGGCAATCACTGCTCAGCAGTCTGGGAATATCTTTTTTTTTTTTTTTTTTTTTTTTAATTGTGTTCACAGATTTTACTTGCTATTTGCCATTATGCTTTTTACATACATATTCATTTTTATTCATTTAGAATAGAATGATTCAGTTTAATCAAATTGAAAAAGCTAAAGACCATCAACTGAATTTTGTTCTAAAGTTTAGTCAATGGGGATCAGCCATGCTAATAGAGACAAAGAAATAAAATTCATGAGGCTCTTAGCCTGAACAATTCTCAAAACTAAAGCAAGGCTTTACTGGAGTTGGGCTATAACTGTTTAAAATCTTTGATTTCTGTTTTGATAGAGTAGGAATTTGTCTAAATGCCTGTCCCTCTATGACATTAAAAAGGTGAGTATGACTTTTTTTTCCTACCTTGACCCTTTAACCCTTTAAGTGCCAGCCTTCCTAGAATTTTTGTCACCCTTTGTTGCCAGACCATGTTTCACTATTTGGCGCTACATATGTTCAACCTTGATTTTTGAAGGGATTTCCAGGGATTTTCCATGAACATTAAATATTGTTTTTTGTCTGAGCTCTGAGTCTGAGCTTCAACATGCAATGTCTTGTTTGACATTTTTTTTTAGTGTATTCTTTATATTTGTGGGTGAAATATGTGCAAAAAAATAAAAAAAATCAATTTTTTGCAATTTGTAGTTTTTTTTTTTTGTAATAAAAAATGTAAGTTTGTCAATAAAATCTTATTGCTTGTGAAACCCCAATTTCTCCCGGTTACAGCGGTACCACATATGTATAGATATACACCCTTTCCTGCCCAGGAGACTCCCCCAAACTGAAATAGAGCTTTAGGAGATTTTCAGATAAAATACAACTATGCTACGCGCTAAGCGCACCTTGCAGTTTTTCCAGAAAAACAACCCTTTACATTTGAAATACCCCCAACAAACTATATATTCTCTGGAAGAACACACCTCAAGCTTTCTAGGCGTACCAGGCTTGTTTATGTGGGTGTAGTTTTGTGGAAGTAATCCCTCAATCAATTCTTTGGTTGCACAGAGTTTCTCTAAAAAAGAATAAAAAAGAAGAATCAAAGCCACATTTTTCTAAAAAAAGCTATATGCAAAAACAGAAAAAACAAGTAAAATCTGAAAAAGCGACATCCACCGAACAGAACGTTACCCAACGTGCATAGGTACTGTCAAAGGAAGGGTTGCCAAACACCCCAAAGTAAAGCATGTGCAAACCGGATTAAACTTGAAAATTTCAGCTCTGCAGATAAAGTGTGCACCCTGCAATTTTTCAACCAAAACAACCCTTTACATTTGGAATGTCCCCCATAAACCATATATTCCCTGAAAGAACACATGTTAAGCTTTCTTAGCGTACCCAGCTTGTTGTAGTGAGCTCATCTTTCTGGAAGTAATCCCTTGAAGAATTCTTAGGTTGCACAGGGTTTCCCTAAAAAAAAAAAGGTCCCCTGAGCAGAACAATACCCAACATGCATAGGTACTATTAACCCTTTTAATTGCCAGCCTACTTGAAGTTTTGTCACCCTCTGTTGACAGGGACTTTTTCCCCATTTTGCGCCATGTTTAGACGTGATTTTTGCTGGAATTTCCAGGAAAATTATATACATCATTTTTGCAGTAGAGTTTAGGCTTTAACATGAAATGTCTTGTTTGTAATTTTTATTCTGTTTTTTAAATATTTTTGCTTAAAAAATCAAAAAAATAAATAAAATAATATTTTTTAGACAATTGTCTCCTTTATTTTTAATAAAACATTTGTTTTATTAATGAAAACCATATTGCATGTGATAGCCCCATTTCTCCCGATTACAACGGTACCACATATGTATCTGTAGCCCCCCATTATTGCCCAGGAGACCCCTCAAACTGAAAAGAGCACTTTATAACATTTACAAATAAAATACAACTACTATCCGCACTATAAACATAAGGGGTTAATTTTTTTAAAAATGACATAGGGCCACCCCTCCCAGGGGGCCCCCATTTCTTTGGAATTTTAAGGGTTAAAAACCCTTAAAAACCCCCTAAAAAATTGACTTGGGGTCCCCCCTACCCATCATAACCAGCCCGGGACCAGCTATGGGGGCTTGTAGAACAGGGTGCAGGGGCCAGCACCAGCCCCCCCACCCTGCAGCCTACAAGCCCACATACCCTCTTTTGCCCCCCCCTGGGCTTTGGGCAGGCAGGTAATTGGGATGCCCGGGGTTAATGGCAAGTCACCCGCTAGCTGCTAAGTGACTTGCCAGCCCCCAGCCTTGTGAACTGGTATATGGGTCTCATAGATCCCTTACCAGTTCACAAGGGGTTAACAATAAAAATAAACACACACACACATAAGAAAAAAATTACATTTATTAGTTTTTTTTTCAACTCACCTCCGATGTCCCGACCCTGTCCCACGACGCTCCGATGACTGGTTGACTCCGCTGTTGGTGATCGGTTGAGGAGGGCTGGTGGGGGGTGGGGCGAGAAATCGGAGCCATCTCGCCCCCATTTAACCTTCCTCCTCCGATCTCCAACAGCAGCTGAGCTTCTCGGGTGCCAGCTGCCTGACGTTACCCGCCCCAGTTACCCCCGGTGAAGAGGAGACCCTGTGGGAGTGATCACGGCTGCAGGTGAGTAAATGTCATTTTTCCTTTTTTTTTTTACAGTTTGTGCCAGAGGCTGAAGCGAGGGGCGCTATTCTGGGTGCTCTCCTGAAGAGAGAAGAGCCCTGGGGGGGGAATCGGATGCCCCCCGGGTGAAGAGAAGACTTCCTCCTTTCCTCAACCCTGGTCACCTCCTCTTACTCTTATGTCCAGGACTTTGCATGTGCCACTCTGCTTCTCTGGAATGCCCTTTCCCATACAGTTCAACACTATTTAACCCTTAAAACCTTTACAAGAACTCATCTGTTTAGATAAGCTTACTATCTGGCCTAACCAAACCACCTTACAGTCTTGTCACCCTTCAGAGCACTTGCTTCCATGCTAAGTAAATACTTTTTGTGACTCAACCTCTTGTTGCCCTCTTACTTTAGTTTGTAAGCAAGCAAGTGTAGGGCCCTTTCTCCTCACCTCAATGTGTTGTGTTGCATTTGGCTCATAATACTCTATGTATTATATGCATGTGTTGTCATATCTCTGTTGTATACAGTTCATAATGCCCCGTAATTAAGTATGTAACCCATCTCTAATTACAGCGCCATGGAATACAATGGTGCTTTATAAATAAGCAATAGTAATAACCTCCTTTTCCTGCTTACAAAAAGACATAAAGTAAACAAAGTAAGCTAAAAAAATCTGACCAATGTATTTACCCTTGCACATTATTTCTAACATAAAATAAAAGGTTTTAGTTGGTGTTCCCATCGAAAGGCAATTTGCCCAGCAGGGGTGGGTTGGGGGCGGTGTCGCCGGGGTCGGCGGGTGGGGTTGGGGCGACGCGGGGGCCTTTTGTTCGTGCTAAGCCACATTTTTGTTCTTCCCCTGTATTGTGTATTTGTTTCTATGCAATGTACAAAATCTCAATAAAGACAATTAAACTAAAAAGGCAATTTGCAGGAACAAAGATAAAAAACAATACTCCTTGAACATTTGATAAGGCCCTGACTCCTCTTGCAATGTAATTTACTGCATTGCATTCTACTGTAGCTTAAAAAAAATCAAAGTCTCTTAAAGTCTCATATTTATGTGGCTGTGCTAAGCATCGCAAGCATTCATATTCTTAGTATACAGTACGTCCTGCTCCAAATATAATACTTACAATCGGGTTATACTCCGCCAGATGGCGCTGGACTGCAGAGACATCGAAAATAGGCTCCTCCCGGCCCCTCAAATACCCGGGGACGTCCCACAAATCATTGGCTGTTGGCCGTGCTGGCTCCGCGTCATCGCTGTTACTGGCCAGCCCCTCGAGGTATACCAACGCCATCTTTTCTGCTTGGTTGGCCTATGCGCGACGGACTCCTACCGACCTCCTTCACTTTTATTACGATGTACCTAAGG
This sequence comes from Gastrophryne carolinensis, assembly GCA_027917425.1. Classification (NCBI taxonomy): domain Eukaryota; kingdom Metazoa; phylum Chordata; class Amphibia; order Anura; family Microhylidae; genus Gastrophryne; species Gastrophryne carolinensis. Next base: position 344,032,278 of record CM051237.1, on the reverse strand, counting down.
TCTTGTCTGCTTATGTCTTTCAGGCGGGACGAACCCTTCTTGGCTTCTCCCGGGCCCTGTTTTAGTATATTACTTGTAGGCCTTGTAAAAATTATACTCCCACTTCCCTAGTGGGTTATTGGGGCATCCAGGGTTGCTACATAGCGTTATTCCCTATCGGCGTATAGCGCCGTCATAATCACCATATGGAGGCATCCCAGGATAATGTTACCGGGGTCCCTTCGGGACAAGACTGGGTAAGTGTAGCGTGTGGGCAGCCTCATGCTGACGCTGACAAGGCGTGGGTCTGTGTACCCTGTGCTGAGCAGGTGCTTGCATTGCAATCTGGCCTGCCAGTGGCTGCACCTCGTTTCACTTCACCTACTCCCCCAAGCTTAAACCTCACTCCTACTGAGTTGCATACTAGTGGGGATTCTCAGCCTGATGTGTCTTCTAGACTGGCTACTGTTGAGCAGTTGATTGCTAAGTCCTTAGTGCGTAAGGCCCCTGCTAAGAAGCGGCACTTGACGCCTAATGTCACGGTTTTCCCTATGGGAACTGAGAAGTTTTGGAATCTTTGTGGCTATACCCCGTCTGATGAAGGGGAGCTCTTTTCTGATTCAGGCTCATCTGATGAGAGACCAAGGGGTCATGACGATTCTGGCTCTGACCCCTGGGCCCCGGATGACACTGACAGATTATTGACCCAGATCTTTGAGGTTCTGTCCATCTCTCTCCCTGTTGCGGCTCCCAGGCAGAGGGAGAGCTTTTCCATACAGCAAAATCATGTTTGGAATTTCCAGAGCAGGCACATTTCCATAACCTTGCGCTCAAGGAATGGGAGCGCCCCAGTAAACTTCCCAGGGTTCCAAAGAGTGGGATAGGAAGTATCCCTTTCCTGCTGAGGTGGTTAAATGTTGGTCATCCCCCCCCCCCCCCCCCCCCGAGGTGGATGCCCTGATCCTAGGGCTATCTAACACCTCTGTCATGCATTCCCCTGATTCTACTACCCTGCGGGATGCTGAAGACCAGGGTATTGAAACCTGCCTGCTGCTGTCTTTTTTCTTGGGGATCCCACCCTACTTTATGGACACTGCTATTGGAAGTATTATATTTGGAGCAGGACGTACTGTATACTAAGAATAATACAATTCTGTGATTACTCACCTGTAGAATTGGTATTATGAGTATACGGTACGTCCTGCTCCAACCCACCCTTGGTTTTGCATTATCTTGGATCCCCTGTATGGTGATTGTTATCATTGTTATAGTTGATAGTTGGGTTGTTTAATTCTCCCAGCTTCTCGTTAACTGCTTTTCAATGCTGGGGATTTGTGGGAGGTCCCCGGGTATTTGAGGGGTCGGGAGGAGCCTATTTTCGATGTCTCTGCAGTCCAGCGCCATCTGGCAGAGTATAACCCGATTGTAAGTATTATATTTGGAGCAGGACGTACTGTATACTCATAATACCAATTCTACAGGTGAGTAATCAGAATTGTATTTTTGCAGTTCAGGGGTTATACATGAAGTGTGATATTTTAGAAAAGTACACAGGCAGGTAAAAGTTTTCTGAATTAGTGGTAAATAACCTTAGAAGTGTGTGCTGGTATACTTGGTGTTTAAATATAACTATTTTAGGAGCTAAAGTGGTATAATTTTAGATTATATTTTCAAAGAATCATGGAAGTAAGTGTACGACTTGTAATTATCAGCAATCTTCTTATTTTTCACCCACTTGCCTGTTTCAGGAACTTCAGAAGGCAGTGGATAGTCGGAAAGCTGTTGTTCTGTCCATTAATCTGTGCAGCTCTGAGTTCACTCATGAAAATACTCAAGAGAATAAGGAGCTTCAAGAGCGCCTGAGCCAAATGAACCTAAGATGGGACCGTGTGGGCAGCACATTAGACGACTGGCGCTGTTCATTACAGGATGCTTTAATGCAGTGCCAGGTTTGTAATACACAATTACAAGCTCTTGAACAAATGGGTTTTGTGTAGCATAAATCTTATTAGTACTATGAACATAAATTTAAAGTACAGTAGTAAGCTACAAAATATTGTACTAATTTTTTTATATCTGCTTTTTTTGCAAACACATGTTATATAGATGACTAAGAATTAGGTTCTTGGTGCCCTCAATATAATAATCTTACACTTGTTTGCACATTAACTTCACCACAGGGGAGGACTGGGGCCAAAAATCAGCTCAGGACTTTAATGGCCCTCATCCAGATCATGACCTCCCATCCTCAACGTACTGCCCAGCCACTCAGCAGCTGAGGATATAGCATTATCATAGGGGGAATTTGGAAACTCAGAATATGTACTAAAGCTCATTAGGTATTAGTAAATAAAATGTGTCAGGGGTGGGTGCTATGATAAATTGCTAAATATGAACAGGCACAGTTTAAATTATATTGTACAAAATAAAATGTTAGATAACTGATTAGGACCAAAAACATTAAAGGAAAGTGGATAAATGAGTATTTAAGCTTGGCTTTTGGCTTCCTATGGATCATTAACTAGAGAGCATCCCACATATGCTCAAAGAAATAGATAACCCCCACAAGAACCACTAAGGCTACCAAAATATTGATTTTAGAAAAATATAATTAAAGAAAAGTATATGGCTGGTTTTGTACAGTATGGTATGAACTTTTGCCCATGAGGCTTTAGCAATTCCATAGTAAAGGCGTTTTTGTATATAAACTTGCACATGAATATCGTGCTCTTGATATTGTTGACTGGTCAGATTTGTATTTCATCAAGGCAGATAAACTCCAGGCAGAATTTCCCCAGCTGGAATCTTCCCTAAAGAACATATGCGGCATAAGTGTAGAATCAAAGCATCAGTGTAGTATCTTAGACAACCTATTGATCCTGGCCTGCTCTTTCATCCACTCTTCATCCACATCCAGAGAAGGGGGAGGCAGGAGATCAGAGGAGGGAGATCTCCTGTCACCTCCTTCCCCGGCACCGATCACCGGCATCTGACAGCTGAGAGAGCTGAAGCCGGAGATCGGGGCTGGGATGACGTCATTAGCCCCGCCCCCAAGGGGCCCCCTTAGCGGCAAGATGGCGGCCGCCATCGAGAAGGAGAGAGCCTCCCGGGCTCTCTCCTGAAGATCCGTAAGTCCTGGGAGGGGATCGGAGGCCCCCCAGGTGAAGAGGAGGGACAGCGGGAGCCAGCGCACACGCAGGTAAGTGAATGTCATTTTTTTTTTTCTTTTTTACAGTTAGCAGCTGCTGCTGCAGAAGCGGGGGGGCGGCCTATTCCGGGGGCTCTCCTGGAGCCATCCGAGCCCCCACGGGGAATCGGATGGCACCAAATTAAAGAGGAGACCCGGACGGATCCAACGATCCTGACTCACGTCAGGTGAGTATTTTTTTTTTTTTTTTTTGCCCGCTAGCAGGGGTGAATGCCAGGCACGTCAATTTTACGTGGCTGGCACTTAAGTGATGGAGAGGCAACCACGTAAATTTTACGTGGCTGGCATTTAAAGGGTTAATTCAAAAAGGGGCCTATTACCAGGATTTTCACTATCCTGGGGATAGGTTCATTTTCTGGGTCATCCCAATTTGACCTGCTGTTTGAAACACCTTAGATTGTCCACACAACTCTCCTTTCTGCAGCTCCCCTGATGTGCATGTGTAGCCCAAACAGCTCTTTATTCCATGCATACTAATGTATCTGCATAAAGATTCATTTTGGACTGAGTGCTTAGGTAAAGCAGCTTAAGTGGAAGCAGCGCATCCCCAGTTACCCTGGGGCTGGGCGCTGGAGCGTGCCTCAGCTGCAGAGACGGTGGAGAAGTGGCCCAGGACTACCAGAAAGATAAGTAATTGCGGGCTTACCCTGGTTTCACTCATTTTAGACTTCAGGGATGGCCATGTTGGACTCCATAAACCTTTCCCCACCAGCTCAAGAGTGAGCTATTTTCCCTTATAACAAGGTAGCAGGCTCCCATACTGATTAGAGGGAGAAGAAGTGTGGCTCTTAATGGCCACTCTGAATAATTTCAGATAAAGAGTTTTCTCTCTGGCTATGCTGAGCTGGTAGGGCAGCTTTATTTTTTAAATCTACATTTTTAATGGTAATTTTACTTGGTATGTTTTTTATTCTAACAGGATTTCCATGAAATAAGTCATGGACTTCTACTGTGGTTAGAAAACATTGACAGAAGAAGAGCCGAACTTCTTCCTATCAATCCTATCCTAGATGCCGACACTCTTAAGGACCACCGCAAGCTGTTGATGGTACTTTATATTTTCTACAGAAAGGCTGTTGGTTGTGTAATTCTTTTGTATACAAAATGCTCGATTGCCAACATTAATAACACACGTATTTGGCCTCAGAGCCCTTTGTTATTAGCTTTTAACATTGATAGCCTTCAAATGTGATTTTAAAACATTATGAGGCTAATGTAGAACTATGGGCTGCACAGAATTTAGAGGTCTGGTGCACCTCCAATAGGAAACACATGTGCAAAATGCACAGCAGCTGCATGAGTGTGTCTCATGCCCCTATATAACCATTTCTTGCACCCCCCACCTGCAGTATGCTTTGCTGCTCTCCAGGAATATTCAGACGGTGCAAGCCAAATCGGGATGTTTACATGGGGTTACTAAGGGGAAATTACTGAGGGGTTTGCTTTAATTCATTAAAGTTAGAGGAGGCCCTGTGCCATTTGAAGAGCTAGTCCTGCAATGTATTGTGTCCTGTAGGGATAAGATAAAATGTATTCTCTTAGCAAAGTAAGTTATATTGGATATCTGGTTACAATATATTTATTTTATTAGTAGTTAAGATCCAACAACTTTTTAAACTTTTAAAATGTAGTACTAACAAGACTGATTGGGTCTTTTAAAACAGCAAATCAAGCATGAACTACTTGGGTCTCAGCTAAAGGTGGCATTTTTGCAAGATATGTCCTGCCAGTTGCTAGTCAATGCAGAGGGCAAAGATTGTCTTGAAGCCAAAGAAAAGGTACATGTCATTGGCAACAGGCGCAAAGTGCTTTTGAAAGAGGTTACCGGTCATCTTAAAGAAATAGAGAAGATACTGGACATTTCAAGCAATCAGCTGGTAAGCGGCATGGCAATCTTTAAGTTTATTTAGTTTATTGGGTGCTGGTATTTGCATAGTTTTTCACTGCTAAAAAAAACTTTAAGCAGCTAATTTTTTCCATGCATCTTTGATTATGACTTTGCATTTTTTTAATATTTTTTTTATTATATAATTATTTTCCTAAAGAAGCTATTTTAGAAAGACCATGCTTTGAATAAATACAGAGGACATAATCTTTCTGCCATATACAGTGGTGTCTTAAACACCTCTTCTTTGGCAATTTATAAGCACATACCCCCACCATTTTCAAAATAGCAAAGAGGAACAACATATTTTGCAATTAAGGCCTTTAAAGAGGAACACCACCTGAGAATTAAACACAGTGCAAGCCCCCTACACTGGAAATCCCCTAAACACACACACACACACACACACACGTCCCCCTCACACACACAACAGGCATACATGCAATCCCCCTCACACACAAACAGGCATACATGCAAGCCCCCCCCACACAGGCATACATGCAAGCCCCCCCACACACAGGCATACATGCAAGCCCCCCCACACACAGGCATACATGCAAGCCCCCCACACACAGGCATACATGCAAGCCCCCCACACACAGGCATACATGCAAGCCCCTCCCTCCACACTCATACAGGTATGAAAGCCCCACTCACACTCTCAGGCTTACAGGCAAGCCCCCCACACACACTCATACAGGCATACATGCAAGCACACAGACATAGACACAAGCACACACACCTCTCTCTCTTACCGACCTCCTCTGCTTCTCCCAGCTCAGCAGCGCCATGCTCTTGTAGCTCCACCCCCTGAAGGGGGTTGACTCCTTCCTATGACAGGAGCGGAGTCAGCCTCACCCAATACCATGGCACTAGCTTGGGCACCCTGCGCTGATCCTCCCACTGGACCACCAATTATCTGATGTGAAAAAAACAGCAGCAAGATGGCAGTGTGGGACTTCAGGAAAAGCACAAAGTATGATTGTCCCATGAAAACTGGGACACTTGGGGGGTGTGCAAAAATACCTTTTAAGTACATTACTTTTATGAGGATATGGACATGCTACTAATTATGATACAGGTGGTGAAATATATTCCAGCATATATATGCCATTTGTTACCAATTCATACTAAATCCAGTAAGCCCTTCACTGCCTGTCAACTTGTTTTTAGGATAAAACAAGCTAGTCTAGTTGCTCTAACTACACAGAGGCCATTAAAAAGTACGACAGCAGTGTTCATCTAGAGGGAAAATATTTAAAATGTTATATACAGAGGAACTTATTGGGATAAAACATGTGTTCTTTTGTCCCATTACACTGATTTGAGTGCCCCAAAGCATTGCATGTTACTGCTACGCTGGTGGAATGGGACAATCCCAAAAACAAATGGTGCATTGTATTAATGAATTAAAACATGCTTTTAATATTAGGTTATTTTATTTTATTTTTTTTTATGCAGGAGTTGTCTTCATGGTCTTCTGCTGATGAGCTTGACACCTCTGGACCTCTCAGTCCTGTATCTGGTAGGAGAACTCCTAGCAGACAGAAAATGGTAAAGCATGGCTAGTTAAATATAAAATATTGTATAGAAAGATGTAATGCTTAGCCATGAAAAGTTAGGTTTATAAAAAACTTGGAAGGCCAGGACACACATGCACCCCTCCCCCCCCCCCCACACACACACACACACACACACACACACACTATTTGGTTAATGAAGCTGGGTCTGTTTTAACCTATCTTTTCCATTCCTTTTAAGTTACTTTTCTGCCAGCTTTTAGTGGTTTGGGGACTTCAAATTTTATTTGCACTTTAGTTTAATCACACCGGTAAATTGTGTCCTTATGAACTGTTTGATCATCTTAATAGATTCACCCTCGTTTACTAGTCTCATGTAGGCCCTACTGACAAAAATGTGAAGGAAATCTGGCTTTTCAAATATATTATTAGCTCTATCTATGATCTATGTTCACCATCCTGCATGGTTATGACAGAAAACTGTACTAACTGGTTATACTTATACAGTTAACCATATGTCCAGTTAAATAAAAGGCATAGCTTCATATACCTTTTCAATTAAATCATTATCTAGTTGAAGCATTATGATATTGGGTACAGTGTTCCACTGTCTAACACTGTTGCCTACATTACATTTAGAAAACATGAGTATAAAAAAATTGAAGCCAGTTTTCTTTTCCTCCTGATATTTGTCACCTCATGTGATTTTATTTTCTTTGGCTGCACTTTTTATTTAGTTGATTTTTCTTTCATCGGTAGCTTGTCTTATTTTGCCTGGACTGAACATTCTTCTTTCTTTACCCCCTGTTCATTGAAAACAGCCACGGGGCAAATCTAGTGTCTCACTGCCTGGACCCTCTGTCAACAACCCACCTAGCAGGTACCTTATTCTGGTTTCTACGATCTACTCTAGAACACAGAGGATGACAGAATGTGTCCACAAAACTTCTCCAACAACAGATTCTCAATTATATTTATAATCTTTTGTTAAGCCTTATCAGGCACTTTATCACTTAATATGGTACATTCTTTCTTCATCTATGTCTAGAACACACTAGAAGTAAGACTCCATTCATCTTTGGAATTTGCCAGCCATCAAATTGGATATGAGGTCCTAGTGCCTACAGTCCATTTTGTTGGCATCTGCCTAGTCTGAATGTCAGAACAGATTGCTCCTTGGAATTGGTGGCACCATTCCTATTCTCCAACCTCTCTAACCTATACTAACACAGCTATCAATTTACTTGCAAATCAACTGTCTCTGACCACAAGAGCCCATACACGCAGCTGTTGCTTTTTGCTTTTCATCCTGTTCTTGGGTAAATTTTGCTTTCCATTTAGAATGGCTTGCACATTTTTGTTCTGATGTTGTGTGTGCTTCATTTATTCATAAGTACTTTTAACCTTATTTGAGTTCAATATCCCTTTCCGTTAATGACAGCTTTATCTCGAAGTTAGTACAAATTTAGCAATCAATGGAGCCTCAATTCTGAATTGTATTGATTTCCTATTTGTTTAATCAAGTACGGTAAATATCAGTGATCAGTAAACACTAATATAGTTCACCATGTATGAATTGCAAGGCTCCTAAAGAGTATTTTTGTAAAAAATTAACAAAAGTCCGCTAAATATTTTGTACCTGCTATGCTTATGGGTTTCAGCCATCCTGCCCTTCTGAGATAAGGACAAATTGCAGCTGGCTGTATCGCAATTTGTAAAATGTTATAAAATATGGTGTTCTTTCAAAGTATAACATTTTTATTGAACCAGTATGTTAAGTTAGAAAGGGCTTTTGCTGTGATACTACTAGAGAACAGTATGACTAAAGGGGGATTCTGCATGTTTTCGGAACTTAGCAGGGCACTAATTTTGGAATACTTAAAGGAGCCATTAAATGTTACGTTTTAAAAGTATTTTCACTGCAGCTGAGTCTCTGAACTCCAGATTAGAATACTTGTGTTCTGAATACATTTGTGTTTGTTAGGTAAAATCTCTTCTACAGAAGTACCAATGACTAGCAAGATTTATAATCTGAAAGCCAAAACTAGTTTAAATGATCAGTAAAAATCGTTTTTCTCTTCTCTTTCATTCGGACACACAGATTAGTCTTTACACTTGGGTAATATCCTGCTGTAGCCAGGGGATTCACAGACATTTGCTGGAGATTATGCAAAGCTAAAACCCTCTCCTTGTTGGCTCCTCCTGCGAAACGGGATGTTCCCCCATCTGTTTTTTTTTCTCCAGCAAGGAGCCAATTTCCTCTTGATTCATGACTGTTAGTGTTTTTATTTTTATCTCTTTACTTCCTGTTAGTTTATCTTTATTTTTATAGCAATTGTAAAGCAAAGGGTCTAAACCGAGGTAATATGAGCTCTATAGTGCCTGGACGATCAATCACTCATTTTGCCAGGACACAGAATGCAATGGTCTTGCTGCTTGGCACAAAGAGAAATGAGCAATCATCAGAGAAACTGGACGAATGGTACAGCAATATACACCTCTCTGTCTGACCTGACTTGGCCAGGCAGATGGGTGGTTTTCAAGCCTAGGATCCCTGACAATTAAGGTAAGAAGCCTAGTTGCTCCTTGCTCCCAGCTTGGTGTATTCCACCAGAAAAGCAGGGTTACTTGCGTTTGTACACACAAATCCCAAGTATACACAGTGCATAACCCTGGGCTGCCCCTCCCCTGTGTTGTTGGGGCCAATCTTCAAAAGCCCCTGCTCAGTGGATCTCCATCAGAATAGTAAGACTTATGCCTTGAGACCTGCGGCATTGAGCCGCAGCAACAATGCCACCAACGTGCGAAGTGTGTCATAGATGCATTGGTTCCGCTTTTCCAATGCCAGAGGTTGAATGGCCCCATTCAAAAGGGGCGACATTTTGTTTAGGTATCCAGCCCCCCTTGTGGTCACTTTCTAATGTTCAGCTTCTAAAAACAAAAAAACCTCATATCCTCCTCATATCCCCCTGATAAACTTGCATATCGCATACCTGCTATACTGGGTTAATGGTATGGGAAGAAATAAAATTAATAAAAAACAACAAAAAAACATATTGAATGTTTAAGTTCCAGGCATAACACCTCACTGGTGACCTAGCAGCAGCCTAAGCTCACTGTTGGCTTCTTGAAAGCAAACAGCACTGGAGCAGGGTGTGTCACTCCAGCACGTACACTATTTTTTTTGGGAGGGTATCCGAAAGCTCAAGACCTCCATTATGGATTAACCCCTTCACCAGTCCCAGCTTATAACGTACAGTTGGGCATGGAGGCCTGTGGGAGGTAGGGCAGCCTACGCTTTTTTTTAGAGAAGCAAGGCTTGTTGCACACTGTTACTACACGCTCCACCTAGGATTCAGGGGCAGCAAGAGGCCAGTTTTCTCAACAGCTCCTGCTACTCCAAGTGTGGGCTTGGAGGCATGTTGTAACTAGTACAATTCTTCGCGGATGCTTCATGAGAAGTGGGGCCAGATGTGCATCTTCTCTACAGAGTCTACTCCACACTCCATCAGAGATTCAGAGGTAAGGAAGACACCTCTGAATTTACTTCCTCAGAAAAGCCTTTTTTTTCCAACAGCTTCTGCAACTTCTGTTCAACTGAAGAGAACTGACTTCTGCAGAGGGTGACAGCACACCAAGAGGCACAAGGGTACAGGCAGTATTATAAACTGGAATCGGTCTTAGATTAGTCCACTACATAGTAAACCATTAATAATGTATTACGTCTTTCCAGTACGGAAGCATCCTTGGAAGTGTCTTAAGGGTTTTTTTCATTCCGCTGGACCGGACCAGCCCTCTTACCTAAAGGGTTTTCCTTTATTTTTTAACTGCCTAGCCACAGTCAATCTCTCATGCTAAGGTGGAAGAATTCTTCTCCAGGCAGTGGCAGTTCTACTTGCCTTTCTGTTACCTCTGGAGTGCCCCCAAATTTTTAAGGGTGCTCTTGTTGCACATCCCCCGGGGGGGGGGGGCAAATTCCCCTTCATTAGAATGACTCTGTGAGCCACTTCACAAAAAAAGATGTGTTGCCCTGGGGGGGGGGGGGGGGGGGGGAAGGGGCAAAGGCATCACAACTACAGTTTCTAATCCACCCTTGATCTAGCCTATACTATTTGTTGATTTGCTACGAAATGTTGAGCACAAATACATAGGGGTCTTTACTTTCACATGCAGCACCAGACTCTGTTTTGGCCATGTCAGTGGTACCAGTCCTTTTCAGTTACACCGTCTTTTTTTTATGCCAGTTCATGCCGGTTATCTAGGCACTGGTGGCCCCTGGTATGTCCTCAGTAATGGTTCAGAGCTTAACTATTTGGGCGCATGACCTATAGTCACGTAATCAGGGGCATCAGATTCTGTTGCACAAACTAGGCAGGAATCCAAGTGTTGACAGGTAATTGTCTTGTCCGCGGTTCTCCATATGCCCGTGTTGCCTGGATATATGGAGTTACCATCCAATGTAGCCCCTCAATAATGTTACTCAATGTAGCAGCCGATCCTTTGGTCTTTTCCACCCATGCTTCCATTGCTTTAAATATCCTGAGTGTAAGGTCTAATCTGTATGACTGAGAGAAAATGAAGAGAAATGGGAATTTTCATATGCTTACCTTAATAATTCCTTTCTCTTCAACCTCACACAGTCTCACAGAACCTACCCTTTGTGGTATGGCTCCATTCATGAGGATTTTGATCTGTTTTTACATAGTGGTGATGGTCTTTAGACTAGCAATGTGTCTTGCTTGCCCCAGGTGTGTATCCTATCTTTAATGCAATATTGTTATATTTTTATGTTGTTTCCCTCACTGCTTTCTACTAACTGAAGCAGTAACATCCCATCCTGCTGAAGGAACAGACAAGGGGTAGGTTTTAGCTTTGCATAATGTCTGCCTTTCCTGGCTACAGAATATTGCCAGAGTATAAAGACTAATCTTGTGTGACTAATCTGAGTAAAGAGAAAGGTATTATTACGGTAAGTATATTAACATTATCCTTTGCTTGTTACCAATGTAGACAAGTGCTTGCACTAACCCAGAGAAGTGGTGTCTGCATAAAATATCTCTTTCTGTGTCTTTGCCCAAAAATGCTAGATTCAAAGCGTCATTGAGCATATGTCTTCCCCAATGCCTTAGGGAGCCTGGAGCTCTGGAACTGACAGAAGCAGCAGTCCTTGCTCAAAACTAGGAAAGGGAGATGTTTGATGCAAACAGCAGTGTGCTAGATGAGTTATCAAGAGGATAGGGTTTACTTTCGCTTTACTTTATCCAACCTGTCAGCACGTTTATTGTGAAAACTGAACTTGTAACCAGCAGGTTCACTGGCATATTGATGAGCATATTTCATTTAATCTAAAATTATAATAAATGCATTGAGCTCTCATTGCCTTTCCTGTTCACATTTTCCATTGCCAAACACCTGGGCCAGTGTGCCAGTGGAGTCCACCTCCTAATAACATCTTAGCTGTAGCATCACTTTTTATTTGCAATGCACTGTTGATTGAACATTTTGTACAGCACAGCACAATATTCAATTTGTCATTCAGGCAAGCATGGAATACAAACAATTTTCAGTTGAATGGGGAACTTAATCATAAAGCGTCTCAAACAGGTTGCGTTTGATGTTGGCTGCAGCACTAACTGATAACACAGAACAGGCTGTCACTGTGTTCTGTAAAATCTACATTTCCAAATGCCTATGATCAGATTACTTTGGGTTTGATCTTTTGCTGGATCAGTGAACATGGTTGGATGATGATTGAATGGCAAATACAATAGAAAATAATTGTCTTACTTTAGAGGTGTGTGTGTGTGTAAGTAACATGGACTATCCAGGAGTTACAGTACAGGTGTGTGCATTTAGTGCAGGAGCACCGTAATACATTTTTCTTTTTCCTAACCTGGGTGTGTGTTATAATGACTCAGATGTCCCTCTGAAATTATACTTCAGTAGTATTGCAAGTTCAGTTGATTTGAAGAGGTTTGATTTAAGTTAATAGGTAAATGCATCTGAAAAAAGTTACATTTGGCATAAGGTAAACAACAGCTCGTGCAGCGTTGCACACTCCCCCAGATGTGCATGCACACACTCACAAACACCTGCACGCACACACAAATGCACATGGTCGCACCTGCCGAAGCACATGCAAACTCTCCTCAAATACATGCACACAAACTCACATGTATGCACTCCCAGGTTGGTAGGTAGGCAGGTAGGTAGCCATTTAAAGTGGGAAGGTAGTTGGGCAAGTAGGTAGTAAGGTTGGCTGGTAAGGTAGCAGGAAAGGTAGGGAGCTGGGTAAGTAGGTAGACAGAGAGGCAAGGGCTTCAGTCCCAGCTTGTGGCTTTAGCTTTGAGCTCTGGCCTCAGGGGGATGATGCAATCACCCCTGCTGTTCCGATTAACCTGGCCCATGGACAGTTCTGCTAAAAGTACTAGCAGTGGACCCCCATGGGAATTCCCCCCCCCCCGCCAAAGCTGAGGGGTGATAAAACTCCCAACTACTGAATACTGAGGGTGAAAGGTTCTCCCGGCTCCTTTCCTTGGCATGCAGTGCCTCATTTTGAGGCAGACCAGAGCAGCGATGGTGATTGCAGCACCCCCCTTCCCCTCCTGGGCTCTGCTGATAGCTTGGGAGCAAGAGCGCTACTAGCACGAAGGAGGGCTGGGTTTAGCAGTGCTTAAATGGTGGCTCTGAGAGCACCATTCAAGACATGGTATGGGGGGGTGGTGGTTTCCTTTTTTTTCCTCTGCATTTGTGGCCCACATCGGCATGAGGTGGCTGGAGCCACAAATGAGGAAGTCTATTTCTTCATTCCCAGCATGGATCTGGAATGACACCTACTGTTCTAACGATGGTTATGGCGGTTAGACAGCGATAGGAAACGCAGTCATTCTATTGCAATCCAACATGTGTCACAGTGTCATTTTATCTCAGGCAATGTCACAGCTCACAGGTATGGCATCTGAGGGTAAGGGTTAATGGGACCGCAGTATGGAAAGATGACAAGATGGTATCTCAGAAGACAGACACTCAATGATAAACAAGATAAGTTAAAGCATCAGCTTGTTTTATTTTTACAGGGTTATGAAAAGATAGATTTAATGTCACTGTCAAGTTCACAGTTTACAGGCCAAATAATCTTGTAGAAAAGCAAACACAGGCACACTTTTTTTTCAGGAGGCCATTACCCCAGTTTGAACTTAGGAACCCCTCATAGTGGAGACCATCTAAGGTCAGCAGAGAATCCGTTGGGCTACCAGTAACTAAAACACAGGGAACATCTCAGCATTTTCCTCTTATTCTAAGAGACTAAATAAAATTCTCTTTTCATTTGTGGTCTTATACTTCCATCTAGTGTTTAAAGTTGAAATAGCAAACACATTTTCAATTTACTGGACGATTCAGAACATTCACTATTGTCACTATTTTGTGCTACACATGTTCAACTGTGATTTTTGAAGGGCTTTCCCGGGAAAATTACATATTTCTGGGCTTCAACGTGTAATGTCTTGTTTGTCATTTTTTAAGTGTATTCTTAATATTTTTGGGCGAAATATGTGTAATCTGTAGTGTTTTTTGTAATAAAAAATGTAGGTTTTTCAATTAAATCTTTTTTCATCAGAATCATCTTTTTTCATCATAAAATCCCAATTTCTCCCAATTACAACAGTATCATGTGTGTATTGGTAGACACCCTTTTCTGCCCAGGAGACTCCCCTCAACTTTTCAGATAAAATACAACTGCTATGCACACCTTGCTGTTTTTACAAAAAACAACCCTTTACCTTTGAAGTACCCTCAACAAACTATATATTCTCTGGAAATACACACAGCACGCTTTCTAGGTGTACGAGGCTTGTTGATGTGGGCACAGTTTTCTGGAAGTAATCCCTCTATTAATTCTTTGGTTGCACAGGGTTTCCTTAAAAAAATAAAAAAGCAGAATCAAAGAATTTTCCTTAAAAAAGCCAAACACCCCCAAAGTAAAGCATGTGCACAACTAATTATACTTGAAAATGTCAGCTTTGCAGACAAAGTGCACACCTTGCAATTTTTCAACCAAAACTTGGTTGCACTGGGTTTCCAAAAAATACAGAAAAAAGCAGAAACCAAACTACAATGCCCTAAACTACCAATATGCAAACAAGAAAAAAACAAGCTAAATCTGAAAGCACAAGATCCCCCAAACAGAACAACAACATGCATAGGTACTTTTAACCTTTTAAACTGCCAGCCCATTTGAGAGTTTTAAACACTTTTTGTTGACAAGTCATTTTTCATCATTTTGTGCTATGTTTAACTGTGATTTTTGCAGAATTTCCAGAAAAATTAGATTTTTGTTTGCAACAGAGTTTAGATTTTAACATGATTGTCTTGTTTGTAATTTTTCCACTGTTTTTATTACATAAAAAATTTATTTTATTAAAGAAATCCATATTACATGTGAAATCCCCATTTCTTCCGATTTCAATGGTACCACATATGGTAACATATATGTATTGGTAGCCCCCTGTTCCTGCCCAGGAGACCCCCCCCCCCCCCCAAACTGAAAAGAGCACTTTAAAACATTTGCAAATAAAATACAACTACTATCCACACTAAACCGGGTAAAAAAAATTAAGGGTTTAAACTCCCCCAGAAATGTCTTGAGGTCCCCCCCTACCCATCATAACTAGCCCGGGAACCAGCTGTGGGGGCTTGTAGAACAGGGTGCAGGGGCCATTCTCAGCGGTATCATTAATCACAGCTCTACACACAATCCTTCAGACAGTTTTCAATCCAGTTAAAAACCTTTAGGGGACAGTGTCGAATACTTTTGCAAAATCCAGAAAAACTATATCTACAGCCGCCCCTCTGTCCAGGCTTCTACTCACCTCATATCGCCAATCAGGTCATTCAGGTAGCTTCTGTTCTTAGTAAAACCATGCTGGTTGTCACTTATAATATCATGAGTAATTAATAGCCCCCCAAGCAATTTTCCCGCAATGGACGTTAAACTTACAGATCTATAATTGCCCGGAAAAGACCTAGAGCCCTTTTTAAAAGTGGGCACCATATTTGCCTTGCAGCAGTCCCTTGATGCTATAACAGTTGTTAGTGAGTCTTTAAAGATCATGTACAGGGGTGATGAAATAACTGAGATGAGTTCTTTAAGAACTCTTGGGTGAAGTCCATCTGGTCCTGCAGTCTTATTCACATTTAAATTATTTATCCTTTCTTGGATGAGATCCATGTTTAGCTTGGTAAATATTATACTTGGGCTATTGCTATCTTTGGCATCTCCTGTGTTGGGTCCTTGCTCCTCTCTTGTGTACACAGAGCTAAAGGATCCATTCAACGGCTCCCCAGTGACCATTTCCCCATTATCATTAATTAGGACACCTACATGTTCTGATTTTTTTCCGGTTTTCTTTTAATTCAGATATTTAACTTTTAGGGTTTATTTTGCTTTTTTGGCCACATCTCTTTTTTGTGCTTTTGCCAACCTTATTGCTTTATTTACTAATTTATCCTTTTAAAGGCTTACAGTTGGGAGTGCAGCCTTGTAATTTTTAAATGCCCTTTTCTTGTTCCTTATTGCCCTTTTAACCACAGGTGATAGCCATGAGGGGTTTTCAATTTAGGTGCTTATATTTGTTACCCATAGGAATACATTTTGCAACATTGGTACTCACAATTGATTTAAAGCACTCCCATTTGGCATCTGTATCCTTTTTCCTAAACAGATGCTCCCCGTCTGTCCTGGAGTGCAGCTCTGAGCCTGGGGAAGTTGGCCTTCCTAAAATTCAGTGTTTTTGCCCTCCCAGACAGAAAATCTTTCTTACAGCTCATGTTAAATACAACTATATTGTGGTCACTGTTACCAAGATTTTCACTGACTTTTACTGTCCCTATCAGGTCATCATTATTTGATATTACCAGATCGAATCACCCCTAGTAGGTGCCTCCACAAACTGATTTATATAATTATCTTGTAGCAAGCTGAGGAATGCTCTCCCCCTTGTAGAAGAAGCATAACTGTGTCCCCAGTCAATTCCTTGGTAGTTGTCCCCTATCACCACCACTGTACCAGCCTGTGATGCCCTGTTTATCTGTTTATGAAGCTGACCTTCTATTTCCTCAGTTATGTTTGGGGGTCTATAGATTACAACAATTTGTATTTTAATATTGTTTACATTGCCCCACACTTTTTACAAGGATTCTACATACTCACAATCTTCTGCTGGTATCTCCTCATTAATGATTAATATGCTTTGAAGACAAACTCCAACCTCTTTCCTATTTGCTCTCTCTTTCCCAAAAAGAGGAAAGCCGCAAATATTGACAGTCCAGTCATGTGTGGAATCCAGCCATGTCTCAGCCACACCAATAACATCAATATTTTCTTTCAGTACCAGAGCATCATGCTCCTCCACTTTACTTGCCAGAATACTGGCATTTGTGCACATGCACTTAAAGTTCCTATCAAACTGACACGTTGATTTTTAGTATAAAATTCTGCAGTAATGCCTCTACCTAATTTTTCTCTGCTGGTTTGCAACACATGGATCTCCTTATTCATCATAGCAGTCCTCCCCCCTTCTAATTTGCCACCCACCATCATATGCTGTACCCTAAGTAACCTGCCTTCCCCTATGTTTTCTCTCTTGCCCTTCCCCCTTATCTCTAGTTTAAATACCTCTCCACCTCTTCTAGTATCCTCTTACCCAGCACAGCAGCCCCCCTTCCATTCAGGTGCAAATTATTTGTAGAATACAGTTTGTACCTCAATTAAAAGTCAGCTCAGTGCTAGGAACCCAAATCCTTCTGCCCTGCACCTGGACTTGAGCAATGCATTTAACTCTCTAAGCTCCCGTTGTTAATGTGTAGAGCAAGCATCATTCCAGAGAATACAGCTTTGGAGGTCCTTCCCTTCAACTTGGTGCCTAATTCCTTACATGTATTCTCCATCTCCCATTAATTCAGTCATTGGTGCACACGTAGACCACGACAGCTGGGTCATCCCCAGCCCCTCCCGGTAATTTACCCAACCTTTCCACCGAACCCTGGCAACGGCGAGACAGCAAGCAATTCGGTTGAAACGGTCTTGGTGACAAATTATTCTGCCGGTCCATCTGATAATAGAATCCCACTAACTGTCTAGTCCTACCTGCAGTTCCAACCACCTGCTCACTAGCTAGGCTGTCCTCACGGCTGTTAGGGGGAGCTGTATCTGCTAGGGCTGCCATTTCTGAGACTGACACACTTGTATTGCAATTGCAATTTTGCTAGGGTGCACAGTCACAGGTACAACCTTCCTATTTTGTACTCCATTTTTACTCCCTCTTTCTACATTTACCCAACTAATTATTTGCTCCCCCTGACCCATTACTCCACCCACAGTTTCTACCCCACTTAATGCATGCTTAGGGAACAGAATGCCCTTCCAGCAACTTTGGCTTTTACCTTCTTATTTTAGCTCTATAACACTTAGGCAGTAAACACTTAAAGTCCCCTAATATAAAGTCCTTTAATGAAAAGTCCCCTGACTTATAATACAACCCCACTTGAAAATACAATCTTATTTATAGCAAAACAATACTTCCCTTCTCTCTATTCCTGTGTCCTCTCAGCATGAGCAAGAACTGCAAGCCACAGTGGTGCCACAGCTGTTTCTGACCACACCAGAGCATGCTCAAGACTCCCAAAGCTGCTCCATGACATACCCTTTCCAGTTTTACCATGCCCCAGAAATTAAAGCAAATGAATCGTCTTTGCTTACTAACCAAGATATTTACATACTTTATAATTTCGAGATTTTTAGATGCTTTGAAATGTCTAATTTTACACTTTCCCCAAAGGGCATAGGGTGTGAAGAGGTTTGTGTGTGCCTGGACGTAAAACATTAAAATAATGTTAAAAATAGTTTTTACCGAAAAAATCAATTGCACCTGTAATAGAACATTTTAACGGGTGAAGAAGCCAAAGGTTATCCCGCTCACATACTTCTGGTAACATATGCAGAAATCCAGGTGGGTGGTGCAGTGGAGATTTTGCTGAATGTTCAACCCTTATTTAGCAGAGGAGCAAAGTCCAGTCTTGGGTATTTCCACCACCCTGCCCCCTTTCCCTGGCACTGAGGATGGGGGTTACAAAGAAAAAAAGAATTCACCCTATTATCCAGCACTTCGAATCCTATGCACCGCTATCTTAAAACAATGCACATAACAGCTTCCCCTGCTCTGTGTGCATCCCCGCCAGGCTATTCATCTGAATGAGCAGAAGCACGCACAGAGCAAGAGATGCCCCTCTGGTCACTGCCTGTGTGACTGCCATAGGAGCGAGGGTGACTGCGCAGGATCCGAGCCAGGTAAGGATTTTTTTTTGTTGAAACCACTCCACCGTACCTCAGCATCAGGGGGAGAAGGGCAGGGCGGGGGGGGGGGGGGGGTTAACTGAGACTGGACTTTCACTTTAAATTACACTGAATGGTTAAAAACAGCAAAAAGTAAACATACATAAAATAAATAAAATGTCCTGCTCCATTTGCTTTTTGTGTGCTTGGCATTGCCTGTGCGCTTCATTCTTCTGCACCTGTCTGCCTTTTGCCTCTCCTTTTTTTTTTTCATTTTTGGGACTTGGGGGCTCGTCTAGGGCATGATCTGGCTGAAGCATGCTTGCCAGAGTCTTCTCCCTCACCTGTTGATGTATGAGCCTAGTGTCTTTGTCCACTTGTTTGACACACCTATATTCATGTTTCTGGAATTAACCCTTTCAGCCTCCTAGAGATTTTGTCACCCTCTGTTGCAAGGCCATTTTTAGCATTTTGTGGTAGGTTTGTTTAACTTTTTTGCAGGAACTTCCATGGATTTTCAGAAAAATTATATATTGTTTTTTTAGCAGAGTTTGGGATTTAACATGAAATGTCTCATTTGTAATCTTTTCAGTGCTTTCTCTTTATTTTGGGTTGAAATTTCAAGAAAATCATGATTGTGTGTAAAAGCATCATTCCTCTCAATTACAACGGTGCCACATATATATTGATAGACAACTGTTCCTGTCCAGGAGACACCCCAAACTGAAAAGAGTGTTTTGAAATTTTTTCAAATAAAATACAACTACTATGTGCACTCAAGGGTTAAACCCTTAAAAATGTAATAAAAAGGTGGAGTCCACCCTCTCCAGAGCTGTCAGATGCCACCCCTTGCGCAGTGAATGGACATTCTCTGCTCAAATGAAGAGATGATAAATGAGGAGACCAGCCCTAGATACTGGACAGAGGTGAGCATTTCATTTTTATTTATTTTTTTGCTGCTAACTAGGAAAATTCCAGAAACATGCAATTGTTGTGCTTGGCACTTAAAGGAGCACTATCACAAAATTCTCTAATATTAAAAACCAATATAAAAATTTATAAACCCGCACTCAATAAACCTTCTGCCAAACTTGGGTGGGTTAGGGATTTCTTGATGCGGGGTATATAATTGACCTCTCCTCCCGCCAGCTAGCATATTTATATGCATTTTTAATATTGGCCCATTTTTTTTTTTGCGATAGTGCTCCTTTAATGGTCAGAATTTCACATACTTGGCATTTAAAGCGTTAATGAGTGGACGCCCTTGGAGGAGGGAGTAAGCCTGCCATGGAGTCTCATAGACTCCAGGGTGGCTTATGGTTCACTTTAAGTAAGCAATTTTATCTAGTGCATTTCATTTTTAACAATACAATAACATGATATTTAGAACACAAACAAAATAAATTTACCACAGACCCAACATTTATATTTGTAACTTTCTCCTCAGTGTTTTTGAAAAAGGTAGCTATCTATATTTTTACATTATACTGCTTTTGGTAACTCTTTATCAACTCTGTTTATTAGGTCCAGAGAAGATGGCTGCAGTTCCTACCGTTCTGAAGCAAATGTATCCCTGACAAATCAGTCATTCTTCTTACGAGTCCTCCGAGCTGCATTACCACTTCAGCTTCTTCTGCTGCTTTTGATCTGTCTTGCTTGTTTGGTTCCTGTGTCCGAAGAAGACTATAGATGTACATTGTCTAATAATTTTGCAAGGTCCTTCCACCCAATGCTTCGTTACACCAATGGACCACCACCTATATGAAATCTCTTGCTATGGGCAATATATAAGGACTAGTGCCAGCTTTCTATTGCACTTATTGCGGCAACAATGAAAGTTCCACCAAAGCATATCATAACATTATTTATGTTTTAAAAAATAATTGCAACATTCATAACCACAATTTGAGTGTTTGCCACAAATTTGTCTACAATACCAGTAAACATTTGTCGTAATTTATAATGCTATTTTAGATGCTTGTAATATAATATTTTTTTTTTACTTTTTTCTGTGGCATTTTTGCTTCATGGGCTTTTTGTGTAGGGGGTGGTGGCAGAAACATGTACTGTATCTATAAACACTGTTTTTGGAATAAAAGATGTAAAAATGTGCATTTTTTGAACTATAAAAATGTATGTAAAAGAAGAATCAACCTAAGATGATGGATCAAAAGATAGAAAATATTATTTATGACTGTACAGTTTGCAAAGCAGTTTGTTTGGATTTCTGGCAATTATATATATTGTAAAATAATTTAGCTGCCTGTGTGTTTTCTAGAAGTAACATCTATTTCCTTAAAGGGAACCCAAAATAAAAACAGACATTAGGGCTGATTTAGGACTGTTCACACAAAAATTGAGAGAATTTTTTTTTCAAACACATGACAACAAAAACAGTGCTGCAGTGCTCACAGTGCTCACAGTACTGAATCAGTCCCTAGGTCTGCTTAAAGTGGACCATCACCCTCGGGTGATCGGCTTGGGAATCTATAAGATTCCCGGGCCGATCACCTCCCTCCCCGCGGGACATCCGAGATTGGGATGTCCCGCGGGGTGAAACCCCCCCCCAAAACCCCCAAACCCCCTTACCTTAGTTTCGGCGGCGGCCGGCCGCCGCCGCCTCCCTCGCGACCCTCTAGGCGTGCGCGCCCCCGCGCCGGCCGTCTGTGAATGGCCGGCGTGGGGGCGCGCGCGTCAAGAGGGACGCGCGGGATGCGGCGGCGGAGGAGCCACGGACAAGCGGCTGTCAAATCGCTTGTCCGTCGGCGCTGGGAGCGGGGAGAGGTGAGTTGTTCGGGGGGGTTTCACACAGCGGGGCACCCCGATCGGGGGTGCCCCACCGAAGTGGACCAAGACCCAGGATAGTCAAAATCCTAGGTGTTGGTCCACTTTAACCTTCTCCCCTGAACACTGTTCCAAATAAGCTGTGAGGGTGAGTGGGTGCTCATCTTCCAAAGACATGCCACTCACTGCAAGTTTGACACCTGTCCCGTCTGTACCCCTTCCCACCCCCAGAACAGTGCATCTCTCTAGTTCCCCCTCCCCCCTTGGAGCAGTCCATGCCCATCCTGAGTAAATTGGAAAGGATTGTGCTGGCTCTTCAGGGATCCGATTAGCCCCAACCCTGCTTTCAGTACTGCAAGTCTGCAAAGCACCTGGCCTCAGCTTGTTGCAGGAGGGAGTGGCTCTCCAGAGGCCTTCCATCCCTTGCCAGCCTCAGTATATTGTTGAGAGGGGAGTTTTACACCTTCTCACTTGTCTATTGAATACCTAAGATGGGCAGTGATCACTAGTTTCTTCATTTTGCATCGGATCTGCACCATTATCAATTTGTAGTACTCCACTTTGGGATATCCACAGGACCCATGTTGTGCCAAGCGATCCTCCATTGTCAGGGGGTTCTCATTGTGGTGCTGGACACATTTGTGACCATTAGTCACCCCAAATCTTATCTGACACCCTTTCAGCAGGAATGTTTCCTAGGAATGAACTTAAATACTGTTCAGGACAAGGATTTCTACCTTAATCCAAACGTTGTAAACTGCAGGAGAGCATACTGAACTTGTGCTCCAGTCTTCAGCCCAATGTATATGAAACTTCTGGGCTGAATGATAGACCTTTGAGGTCATATGCCCAGATTCACCCCAGGTCTTTGCAGTTTGCCATTCTGTCCCATTGTCACATACCTGGAGGCGGGGCATTAGTGTACGGAGATCCCCTGGGTCCACACTGCCTCAGATGAAGCCCTTGAACTTACTGCCCAAGACCCAAGATGCTTCTGTGGCCCAGAATTTAAGACCCCCCTCACCCAGGCTTCACTTATGCCTCCCGCAAGGGGGTTAGACTTGGCTGCTTGAGGGACCCCATGTCATCCCAGGGACTAATCAAGGCCCGGGACAGGGAGGCAGTGGTAGCCCGAGTATAAATGGCAATGGGCGTGGTCAGAGATAAGCCAAGGCAGAACCAGAAGGTTGGGGTATCAGACTTGAGGTGCAGTAGTAAAGAAAGCCGAGGTCATACACAATAAGTACAGTCCAAGGTTTAATCCTGCAGTGCAGGAATATTACGTAAAGGTTCCAAAGGACTCTCTTCGGGACCATAACCCTTCAATTTAACAAGATACTGGATTCCCAAACCTCTCACTTGAGGATACAGTATCTTCTCCACTTCATACTCCTCCACACTATCTACAACCACAGCCTCAGGGGGATCTGGCTGAACTATGGCCTGTGTAATAGGTTTTAACTGGGAAGCATGAAAGACCAGGTGAACACAGTATGAGGCAGGAAGTTGCATTTCAAAGGCCATCCAGTTAATCCTCCTCCTAATAGGGAAAGGTCCAATTAAGCAGGGGGCAAGCTGGACAGTATTATAAGTCATAAGGAGAAGCCGACTAGTTGTCCTGCAGGTAGGAGGAGTAATAACTGAGGTATTGTTCCAGAGTCTGGTTAGTATGGTCCGCTTGTCCATTGGACTGTGGATGGTAAACAGATGACATTGCTAACTTAATATTGAGAGCTTGGCAAAGATGTGACCAGAATCGGGAAGTTAGTTGAGACTCTATTGGAGACAATCTCTTCAGCAAATCCATGCAGTTGGACCACCTCCCTAACAAAATTATACATGAAGCAGTCACAAAGAAAACTTGTGTTATCTCCGCGGGGCTAAATAAACAGACGGCTTTACACCACATGTACTTGACAGAGAATTGTTGTGCTTAATCCACCATCAGTCACATAAAACACGTACTGGAAAGCTCTTTATCTTATAGCATTACAACTCCTCTATGGCCGCTGTCTTTCATACTGCAGGGAGGTTTTTACCCTTATAATTCCACTTTGTAATAAGGCTCATCCACTTAGGTTTTATATATTAATAATCCTCATTTAATATGATAAAGCATGTAAAAACAAAAAGATCCGGTACATAGTGTAATACAGTTAAGTTATCTTGGGTGCATAAAATAGAATCCATCTTACCAGATTCCAAATAAAAATGCGTTTTCAGTTATTATCACGGTTGGAGGAAGTTTGAAATCTATCACTCCTCATAAGCCCCTTCCTAGCTGTTGGCATCAGCCGAGCGGCAGGCACCTGATACTCGAGTCCTACGGACTTGGAGGATTTCGATTGCTTTCGGGGTAACGTGGTTTGCAGCAGGCTCCACCCAACGCGTTTCATCATAGGACTTAATCATAGGCGTACGGGGGTGCTGCTGCTTACTGAATTTATAGCTTTTGTCAGGGAAAGTTAACTCTTTCACATGCGCTAAAAATGTGTTTTTTCAAAATAGCTCTCAAATTAAAAGTGGAACTCTTGAGGAGGGGTTGGTTCCTATCACTTCACCTCCAAACTTGGATTGTCAATAATATTAAAAGCATCAAGGAATAGAATATAAAGCAAACTTCATTATTGCACATCATATAATTATTACATTTAAAATGGACGAATTACTTCATAATACATTTCCAAAGACAAATATTGTTGATAATAATACTGCCATTGATTATTATAATTAATAAATCCAGAAAATTGATGGTATCAAAATAGCATAATAAATATCAAATTGATATAATAAAATGGTCATATTAAATCCTCAAAAATATGTAATAATTCTATTTGTTATTATTTAATAATAGTCAATTGCTTAATACCTCAGAATTGAAAATAATTAATGTGTAATTAGTTTTAACATATTACCAAATTAATATAATAAAATGATATAGCAAAATAATTTGTCATATCATTTTATTATATTAATTTGGAAACACTCCCAGGATTGATTCTTCTGACTGTCAGCAGGATCTTCCGGGTGTATCCTATACAAGGCATCGGACTTGCCGTTCTTACTACCCGGTCTGAAGGTAATATGGAAGTTGAACTGGTTACAACGGTACCACATATGTATTGGTAGACCCTTTCCTGCCCAGGAGCCCCCCCCCCCCCCCCAAGCTGAAAAGAGCACATACAACTACTATCCACTCTATAAAGGGTAACATTTAAAAAAATGTCAGGGGGAAATGTAAGGGTAAGGGTAAAGTAAAACCCCTTAAACCCCCCCAAAAATGGCATGAGGTCCTCCCTACCTAGAATAACCTGCCCAGAGACCAGCTATGGGGGCTTGTAGGACAGGGCACAGAGCCCTTGGTGGCCTAAAAAAAAAAATCTACAGTGTGATAAGACACAGAAAAACCCACCCAGAGGGAAATTATGAGGACTAAGGAGATCTGATGTTCCTCAACGCCTTCATCCATGACTCCCTTTCCCACCCATTCCCACCTGTCCCTCTCCAGCACCCAGAGCTTCCCCACCTTATGCAAGATGTCATGCAACACCACCGGGACAGGGATTACCATTTCCACTTGAAATAGTGGATCACTAGACTAACTAGATATAAACAAAATAACCTCTATTCTTGAATGCCCCATACACCCACTCAGCATAGGAAAGCCAAGGACAAACCTAACCTATTTACACAACTCTACAGTAAAGGGACACCAGAGCAGGAAGTGGTCCATAGTCTCCACCTCATCCTGACACTCCTCAAGGAGACAAATAATCTCTGCCAGGCTGTGACGCTTCTGATCCCCCTAAGGTAGAGGTTTCCTTGGAAGGAGAGCCAGGCTATGTCCCGAAATTTCAAAGGAATTCTTGAGAGGTTAATAAGCATAAACTTTACAGATACATCATCAGCATAGACAATGACCTTCGAAGGAGGCTCAACAGGCATACCCGGAGGAACCCCACATAACATGCTGCTTTCAACCCTCCTAATGAAAGGATCAATCGCAAACACATACAGTAGGGGACTCAGAGGGCACCCCTGGCACACACCAGAGCCAACCTAAAAAGGCCTTCCAACCCAACCATTAACAAGAGAGAAGCTGTCAGCCCCTTCATACAATGTTTGTAGCCAATTAATGAACCTACCCGCCATGCTGTACTTTCCAAGAAGCAGCCAAAGGTATTCATGATTGACCCTATCAAAAGCCTTTATCTGGTCCAACGCTTACAAGTACTTTCCCTAGCCCACAGCCCTCCATCGCTCCAAGGCTTCCCGGACAGCTAAAACCACAGAGAAGGTGCTTCTACCTTGGATCGAGCAGTGCTGATGATGGGAAAGCAGTCGCTCCAGAACAAAATCTAGGCTAGTATCTTTTTTTTTTTTTTTTAATATATTCTTTATTTTGGTTTTCACATTTTACAGACAAGTCAATAAGAGAACAAGAAAGAATCCATATACAGCCAATACACAGTAACATGGGTACAAATTATTACAATCTAATAAATAGATCCATAACTCAAGCCACTGGGGCTGGGAGATAATGCGAGAAATGCAGGGTGCCGCCTCCGCCTTGTCCCCGGCCATCCCCTTCGTGCCTGTCCCCGGGGAACGAGCACTCCTCCTCCTCCTAATGTGGTGGTCTAGCTCCCCTGGGCGTCCAGGTGCCTGAGGGGCGACCCCCTACCACCCCTCTCTCCCATTCTCATATATGCCCTTGTTTCCAATCAGCAATTCTGAAAGCAATATGGATGCATTCCCAGGAAAGAAACGAAGAAGAAGAGAAAAGTGTAGAAAGAAGGTTAAATACAGATTAGGGGTATAAGAAGAGGGATAGGGGATATAGATCAGTCCAGTTGACAGATTTGCCTCCATGATCGCCCTGCACTCCCGTGAGATGGAGAACTCTACCCAGCTAGCCCACTTCAGGTGATGTGTTTCAGGGAATTCGTTACGCTCAGTGATCAGGCATTCATATCGCTCAATTTCTGCCACCTTACGAAGCCGTAAAGTAACACTGGGCAGTTCCTGGCTCTTCCAATGTGAACGGATGCATGCTTTCGCAGCGTTAGCCATTTGACTCAAGACTGATCTCTGATACCTTTTGGAAGGCATCCCCAAGTGGTGGAGAAGAAAGAAGGCAGGGTCCCCTGGCACCTCCCCTTTTGCCAGACGTTGCATTGTGCTCCTTACTGTTGACCAGAACGTTGTCGGGACATGACCAAAAAAATGTGAAGCAAATCTCCTCATTGCCAGCAGAGTGGGGATACCGAGGGGAACCACTTATGCAACTGGGCAGGTACCCTGCACCATCTCGTCAGTATCTTATAGTTGCACTCTTTGTACCTAGTGCACATAGCTGTCTTGTGGGATAGTCGCACCATTTTGCTTTCCTGCTCCCGTGTGAAAGTGATTCCCAGGTCTCTCCCCCATTTCTGGACGAAAGGAAGAGTGTCCTCATTCTGTGGGTTAATAAGGTGTTTATATATGGCCGATAGGGCTTGTCAGGCCAGCCCCTCCTCCTTGCAGATCCTCTCAAACACCATAAGCTCTCTCAGCTCCCTGCTCTGGGATCTAACAGCCGATAGGAAGTGATTTAACTGCAACTGCAGTCATCCCATCTAGGTAGATTCCTGGACCCTGCGATCTCCTCTAGCGACCCCCAGTTCCCTTGATTTCAGAAGTGCCAGATCCTACATACCCCCTCTCTCAGCTCTCTCTCCACTGTTCTGCCACTCAAGCCCGGAGTGAACTCAGGATTCCCCAATATAGGAAATATTGGTGAGAAGGCCGGTGATACCTCCCGAAAGGGGAAGTACCTGAGGCACCAATTGGCAGGTGTCGTAGCTCCATGCCCAGGGCCTGTTTTTTGAGCCAGGGGACAGACTTTAAAAGAAAGTTGTTCAATCTGGACCCATTGCTTATGCTGCGCGTGTCTGCACCAGTCTACCACTCTGTTTAAGTGGGAGGCAGGGTAGTAAAGGCTGGGGTCAGGAAGGCCCTCTCCCCCACAGTCTTTCAACCTGGTCAGAAACATTCTGCTTAGTCTAGGGTTCTTGCCTGACCATATAAATCTCGAGAAAAGGCCCCCACCCTGTGGAGAAACAGGTCAGGTATGTTTACCGGCAGTGTTTGCATTAAGTATAACAGTCGTGGTAGAAGATTCATTTTTATGGTGTTACACTTCCCGAACCATGAGAGCTTTTTAAGTGACCAGGCTTGCGTGTCTTTGGAGAAGGCTCCAAGCAATGGGGGGAAGTTTAGTGCAAAAATCCCATCTAGTGACCTACCTAGTTTTGTGCCTAGATACGTGATGTAGTCCTTGTCTGTTGGGAGGTTTATGTTCAGAATTTCTGATTTTTGAAAGTTTATCTTATAATTGGAAAATTCTCTGTATTCATCTAGTTCTTTGGCTGAATTAGGGAGAGTCACCTCTGGACAGGTCACAAAAAAGAGCAGATCATCTGTGTATGCTGCAACCTTATAGTGACCTGTGGGTAAGAAAATCCCCTGGATACTCGGATTCCCTCTCATTTTGCACAGAAAGGGTTCTAGAGATAGGATGAAATTTTGAATCTCTCCCAGCAGCTCCGATATTTTTTTGCCCCTCTCCTTTTTTACCCCAGCCCCATGCTGTATCAGTGCCCCCCGGATCACACATTTATGCGCTTCCCAGACCACCGGTAGGCTGGTCTCGGGTGTGGCATTAGTAGCAAAGTAGTTCTGCAGGTTTTGACTCAGATCCTCCCTGATCACAGGGTCTTGGATGAGGGAACTATTCAGTCTCCAGGACCAGGGCCGAGGCGCCTGATTGTACGTGGTGAGCTTAAGGCATACCGATGGAATGGTCAGAGTTATGTTGCCTATGGAAGCCATAACGATCTGCGGCAAGAGGTAATGTGGGTTATGGAACATATCTATCCTTGAGTACATGTTATGCGGCTTCGAGAAATACGTGTAGTCCCTAGCATCTGAATAGAGGATGCGCCATGGGTCAACCAGCTGATGTGAGTGCAGGAGTTGTTTGATCCTTTTCAGTTTGGAGTACGAGATGTACAAGTAAACTTTAGAGATGTCCACCAGGGGCTCCAGTGTGAGGTTAAAGTCTCCCCTAATTATCAGTCTACCTCCCTCAAAGTTTGCCACCCCTTCCAAAACTTCCTCGAGGAAAGAAACCTGCCCCATATTTGGTAAGTATAGGTTCACAAAGGTAAATAACTCAGACTGGATCTTCCCTTTAACCAGTAGCCACCTTCTTCCCTCTCCACCACTCATGGAGCCCACCTCCACCCAGTGGATGGATCTGGAGAGCAGAACCTTGTTTCTGAAGGATGACAGATTTGCATGCCCTGAAGTGTGTTTTCTGTATAAAGGCCATTTGAGCTTTCATTGCCTTAAGATTATTCAGCACCATGGATCTTTTTTCAGGTGTGTTCAATCCCTTCACATTAAACGAGACCAGGTTAGTTTCACACATGTTTAGGGGTGGGGATATGCAAAATAGTCAGAAATTTGGCAAGCGAACAAAGACAGTTAACCGTCCGGCAATGTGTGGGCCCTCACCTCTGAGACCCATTCACAGAAGACAGTAGATGCATGAGGGAATGGGGGGGGGGGGGGGAAATAAAGAGAAAGTAACACTTAAGACCAGAGTCTGAGTAGCCGCTTCAGGGCTAAAGTAACTAACAGGCAACTATGCTTGTCCCCAAGCCTCCCCCGGAGGCTAGAGGCAGACCTAGGTGGGGGACTGTGTCTGCGAATGCGAGAGCCAGTCTCCTCAACCCCAGAGCAACCCACACAAGATGACCAACTAGTGTATGAACATAACAAGGACTATTAACAACATTACTGTTAACAACTAAGGTGGTCTGCTTCTCCCCGTCCAACCCGAGCCACGTTCTACCCCCGCCGCACACCCACCAGAAGAACCGGGCAACCAAACTCAGGGCCATGTCTGGGATGGGATCAGAACACTCGCTGAACCTTGTTGCAATTCACACTGTTATTGGTCCACCCAGTAGGCGCCCCACACAGGTCAACCGCGTTGTTTCCTTTTCACTCAAGGGCTGGAGGGAGCGAGACGCCACCTAAAAAGAAGAAGCAATAGTTATAAATCACTTCACTGAGAGACTCAGAGGTCACAGTCCGTCGGCTTAGCCTGCCTCTCACCCTAGGCCGGCGGGATCTCGAGCGCCATGTGGCCCTTCTGTTGGGTCCTTAAGGAAGGGGCTCCTCCACTGGTGCTAGCCAATTCAAAACCGGCATGGGGTTACAATCAAGGAAGGAGAAGAGACCGTCCAAGTCATGGTTCGTTCTCAGAATGTAGGTGTCCTGGCCTTTAGAGATAATCAGGTGAAGGGGATACCCCCAGTGGTACGTTGCTCCGGCGCCTCTGATTGCATCCAAAACTGGCTTCAGCAGTCTGCAGATCCTTGCTCCGTCAAAAACGATAGGCCCGTGTCTCCAGACCCTGTGGGTGATCTCTTCCTTCACCTTATAGAAGTGGATTCTGCAAATTGCATCTCTAGGATGGGCTGGGTCAGGGCTGCACTGACCTTAAGCCCTGTGCGCCCTGTCAATCGCAATAGGAATGTCAACGCTCCTCTCCAGCAGCCTCTTAAATATGGTAGTGATGATCGGTTTCACATCTTCTCCCGAGGATGACTCCGGGATTTCCCTCAGCAGTAGGTTATTTCTTCTGTGCCTGTTTTCCAAATCATCATACTGTAGTTGAAGCTGTAGGATCTGCATGCTCTGGGTCTTCACTTGTGCTGTCAGGACTGCTAGCTTGGCCTCATTTTCCGATTTATTGGAGGATCTGACCCCGAACCTCCGCAATGTCTTTCTTGTAAGCAGGCTCGTATCTCGAGATCAATGCCTCACAGTCCACTCTGGAAGGGATGGCCCTGAGGAAAGAAAGGGTTTTTCTATGAATGTTGCCATCTGCCGTCATACCGTCACTCTCTCTGCTCAGATTTGGGCAACGGGTGAGGGCAACGGAGAGCGATTGGTTTAGTTGGGGGGGTCATCATAGCAGGGGGGAGATTTCTTCCTGAATGAAAGTCAGTGTGGCAGTCAGGCTAAGGGATCCTCCACTGTCATGGTCTGGCCAGTTGACTGCCTCTCTGCACTGTGTCTCCCCCTCAGCCCTTGATAAGCTGCCTGTAGGAGTTTTGCTCTTGGGACAAACATAAATTACTCCAGCCTGCCCGCCACAGTCCCCCCCTGAGGTTTACTGTCATCCCCCACTTCAACTCCAATATGGTCTCCCCCTGGGGTGTCCTCTTCCCTCTGAAGACTCTCCTCTCTTCCTCCCTAGGGTCCAGGTTGTGTCTTTCCCCACCGTGCTGCATCCCTGTACCTTGGGATCTCTGCCGCTGCTCTGTGTGGTGTCTCGAGGCTTGCAGGGACACCACTCACTCCCTCAGTGGCTGCCATCTTGCCTCCCTCCATGGCCTCCTCCCCACCTCAGTGATTTCAGGGCGGGTGCTGCTCCAGCTGCTGGCCTTACCGCCTGCTGCTGCCTGCTCCCAGACCACTGCTGTCAAGATCTGCCTGGGGACTGTGGGTGCTCTTGTGTACTCGCGCCTGGCCACCATCATAACTGCCGCCTCCACCGCACACTCCATCTCCCGCCAACCGCGGGAGGTCACAGGCGCTTCCTTTGCTCCCGCCGGGGTGTCCTCACTGCACACCAATGCCCCTGATGATGAGGATGGCGACGCAGCCTCCATTCCTACTCCTTTGTGCTCTGGCCGGATCGTTGTTTTTGCCATCTCAGCTCTGCCACAGGTCAGTGCATGGGCCCTCCGTCTTTCTTTTCTTCTCTGCTTCTTCCCCATCATGTTTTGTCATGTCTTGCTCTTCTGAAGTTCAGTTGCCTCTAATTTCGGTCATTTTTGCTCAGAAGGGCCCGGAGCTCTCCTCATGTCTACTCCATTCAAACGTCAGGCCATGCCCCCCAGGCCAGTATCTTTCTATTGACATTTAGAAGGCTGATGGAGCGCTAGTTCTCAATCTTCGAAGGGACGTTACCTTTTGACAGAAGGATCACAGTTCATGGATGGAGGGAGGGAACCCTCTGTCAGGCAGCAGTTAATGACCTCCAACAAATGGGGTGCCAAGGTGGTCTTAAAACACTTATAAAGTTCTGCTGTGGCCCCATCTGGCCCAACAGCTTTTTGATGGCAAGGTGATCAATCACACTTATCTTATATCTGTCAAGCTAGTCAAAGAAAGGTCATTAGGAAAAGTCCATCCTTCCGTCGTTGCCCGGTCAAGAATTTTTCTGCCCAAGAGGTCAACATAAAAGGACCTAATAAGCTCCAAGTTCCCTGACTTAGATCTTACCAGGGAACCTGTGCTATCCTTTAGGCCAAGGGCAGTCTTGAGAGCTGCAGCCTGTCTGCAGTTCTGGTAGGGATCAGGTGAGTGTTATTTCTTATAATCCCTCTGGAGAACCAGTGAAGCATGCTGGTCACACCGACACTTCCTGAGGAAAAGCTTGACTTCAGTGATTGCCCCCTGATCTCCACCATTTGAGATTAAGAGGTCCACAAGCGCTGATAGGCTATGTGCGTATCTAGTTGTTTCCGTTTTCCTAGTCCTCGGAAAAGCCCAGCAATTCTCATTTTGGTCAGCTCCCACCATTCACACCTGCTGCTGCAAAAATCCTTGACTGTGTATGAAAAAATTCCTTCCAGATACCTCTTCCCCTTGGGGGTGTATCAGAGGCATTCAAGACCATAGATAGTAAAAGCTGGTTGGAGAACCACCTGCAGCTTTGGAGGTTGAGAAGCCGAGCCCTCTTTCAAAAAAACCTAACCTACTCTGACTGGTAGCTCGCTGAAAAGTGAAGCCAGGAAATGCTTAATGTGCACATCCTCTAGACCTGCCTCTCATACTATTCACTTCAGACTATTGCAGTTCAGCTTGCCTTTGAAGCCTCTCCTGTCCATGGGCCTAGTCACAATGTTAAAGTCACCTCCAAAGACTACTGACTGGGCTGTAAAAAGAAACACCTTGATCTTTGTAAAGAGGCATTTCCTGGGCAATCTGGGGGGTTTTGCACCTCTCAATTTCCCCCCTTGGACACTCTTCACCCTCCTCCCTATGTCTTCTCTCTCAACCCCCTTTTTTCTTTTCCTTGTTAATTCAGGACTATCAATATCCTCTTTTTCAGATCACTTATTCAAATTAATACCTCATTAGAGGAGAGTCTGAAGAGTGAATTTTACTTGTGACATAGAGAATGATAGAAAGCCTTTAAACCTTAAATATTTGAAACTGCTCTTTGACTTTTCTCTCTCTAATATTTGGAAAGTAGAAAGAGTTGTCGATTACTTTGTTTCTATACGGAGCTTATATGTACACCTCCCAGTGTGCCTGGTGGGGCTGCCCTGTGGGGCTTTTTGCTCTTGCAATGGAACCCTTGTTTTCTACTATTCATCAAAATACAGACAGTCACAAGGCGTGAGGTGGAGCCCTAATGATGGAGCCTAGCAGAGCAACTCACCTCTTGACCCAAAAGCCTGGAATTTAAGGACCAACCTTGTCTTCACTAGAGTCTCTGATGGTGGGAATAGGTTGAGCTGCCATAAGGCCCCAGGTCAGGCAACCAGGGAGTAGGTTTTGCTGAACTGAGGACAATGGACAGACCAGATTGGAAAGTGGGTTTGAAGTGTAGATTGGAGAACCAAGGGAGTAAGCAGGCAGAACAGTTTCAGGTGTTATAAACAAGCCGAGTTAATTGGCAGAGAGAACAGATTCAGAATAGATAAACAAGCCGGGGTCGGAGAGGAGATCAGGATCAAGATCAGAGGCAAGCCAGGTCGTGCCTAGGAAATCAGGATTATGGCCAACTGGTACTGAAGTCCAGGACTCACTGGGCTTTATAGGCCCCTGTGCCTATCCACAAGTGAATACAGTTTCATGGACACACAACACGCATGCCCACACACTTGCTCATGCAAACTCTTGGAAGAGGCAAACACATGTGCACATAAATGCACCAGAACTAGACAAGCTGCTTTGGGCGGTAGCGCAAGTGTGCATGCTTACCGACAGATACTGTCCTAGTGCGCATCTATGGATGCTTAGTGAACCTTGTCGGCATTTATTGGTGAGAAGGTAGAAATTTTCTGTCTTTATGACATTTTCTTCCTTGTAGGAGGCCCTCTGGCCCACTGTTGGGGAAGGTTTCTCAGGGTGAGACCTTTGAAAGATAAACTTTGAAGATGTTTCTCGTAGGTTCCCACAAGTTCTCCTCGGACACATTGTTCTTCAATTTGGATCAGATACTGTAGTCCTCTCACTCCACACGAAACACCGAAGATTTGTTCAACCCTGTATTCATCATTCTCATTCTCTGCGATAAGATCTTGATCCACCTAGGTGGAATCGCTGAAAACAGCAGGCTTGAGGAGACATGGAACACCAGGTGAATCTGCAGGGAAAAGCAGGAAGGCAAAGTTCTACATCATTTATGATGCTATTGATCAAAAAAGTGCCCTATGGATGGAGGGATGGAGAATAGCACTGTGTTGCCTAAGAGTCTGATTGGAGCGTTCTGATTGCCTATTTCATTGAGGATGGTAGGCTGATGAATGAGCTAGGGAGATTCGAAACAATTCACATAACCAGACCCAAAATCAAGAAGTGAATTGCGATCCCTGATTGGAGGCAGTGGGCAGACCATGAGGGCGGATCACCTCTTCAATTAAAACTTAAGTGAGTACCATTTTGGAAAAGCAATCGATCACTATTAGGATACTTTCAAAGAAATCCTCAATTTTCATTGTGATAGATATATACCTTACAGGAATAAAATAAAAGTATTTTGATTGCGAGTACAACTGGCACTTGAGAGCCCCTGACCAAAACCCACAAGAGGACCCAAAAGGATCCATCTAGTGGACAGGGACCCCCTAAAAGAAGGTTCTCTTCTCCCCCTCAGCTCAATAACTACATGTTCCGAGGGATTGGCTTTTAGCAAATGTAGTGACAATATTCAAAAAGGGGTCTAAGGGGAACCACAGACTGGTTTAACATCTGTGGTGGGCAAGCTGTATGAAGGTTTCTTAAGGGATATTATCATGGAGTATCTTGGGGAAAATTACCTTATTATTCCATATCAGCATGAATTTATGATGAATCGCTCCAGGTGAGACAAACCTAATCAGCTTTTATGAGGAGGTAAGTTCAAGATTGGATCAGGGGGAGTCATTGGATATCATATATCTTGACTTTTCTAAAGCATTTGATACTGTGCCACATAAAAGGCTGGTACAAAAGATGAGAATGCTTGGCCTGGGGAAAACATGTGCAGATGGGTAAGAAATTGGCTTAATTATGAGCATTTAAATGGCAAATGCAGTTAACACAGATAAATGTAAGGTTGTGCAAATGGGAAGAAGAAATATGTGCCATGATTACACACCAAAAAAGAAATACTTAGTAAAACAACAATGGAAAAGGACCTAAGGGGTTTAGTTAACAATAAACTTAACTGTAGTAATCGATGCCAGGTTGCAGCTGCCAAAATCAAACATGATCATGGGATGCATCAAGAGGGGCATAGGTGCCCATGACCAGAAAATCATTTTACCCATGTACAAGTCACTGGTCAGACCCCATATGGAGTACTGTGTACAGTTCTGGCCACTTGTGCTTAAGAAGGACATATCAGAACTGGAGCGCGTTCAAAGGAGGGCAACGTGCGGGGACTAGAGTACCCTGAAAGATTAGCAAACTTAGGTTTATTTAGTTTGGAAAAAACATGCCTGATGGTTGATATAATAACTATGTGTAAGTATATTCAGGGTCAATACAAAGATCTGTCCCACAATCTATGTATACCCCGGAGTGTAACCATAACCCAAGGGCATCCACTAAGGTTAGAGGAAAGGTGCTCTCTCCACCGACATAGGAGGGGATTCTTCTCTGTAAGAGCAGTGAGACTGTGGAACTCGCTGCCAGAGAAGGTAGTTATGAAGGATACAGTAAAAACGTTCAAAAGTGGCCCAGATGCCCTCCTGGCATGTAATAACATTTCCAGCTATGGCTACTAAACTAGTGGAAGGAGATAAACAGGCTGAACTGGATGGACTAAAGTCTTTATTCAGCCTTATATACTAAATTACTATGAAGGTGGTATGTCCTTCAGAGGGAGAAAGCTAATCAATGGTGTCCAGAGATATATGGAATTATGGTCTTTCAGGAACAGACAGAAGTAGTCCCATGGGCTTAAAAGATGATCCCCTATTGTGAGAAGATGTCTCGCATTGAGACATAAACTGAGTCTTTATTTAAGGTGGACCAACACCCAGGATTTTGACTATCCTGGGTTTTGGTCCACTTCGGCGGGGCACCCCGATCGGGGGTGTCCCGCTCTCTGAAACCCCCCAGAAACCCCAAAAAACTCACCTCTCCCCGCTTCCACGTGACCGCGCCGTCCAATCCCCGCCGACGTCCAAGCGGGTGACAGCGGCGTCCAAGACAGCGCGTCCGCCGCCGCCTCCCGCGCGTCACTCTCGGCGTGCGCGCAGCCACGCCGGCCATTCACAGATGGCCGGCGCGCGCACGTCTAGGGGGGCGCGCGGGAGGCGTCGGCGGCGGAAGCGTCGGCGGATCAGGTAAGGAGTTTGGGGTTTTTTTGGGGGGTTTCACCCCGCGGGACATCCCGATCTCGGATATCCCGCGGTGAGTGAGGTGATCGGCCTGGGAATCTATAAGATCACCCCTGGGTGTTGGTCCACTTTAATGAGGGCCACCAGAAATGACTGTGTAATAAATAGGTCCAGGGTCTTGGTTAGGCTGAACTGACAGGTTAAAGGATGGTTATGGAAGATTGAAAGCTTCATTGTCATCTTGCAAGGGCAATCTAGACAAGACATCTGGTTTGATGTTCCGGCTGCTGAGGAGGTAAGTAATAGAGATGAGCGAACTTTTGAAAAATTCGATTCGACTGATTCGCCGAATTTTCCGACAAAAATCGTTTCGACCCGAATAAATTCGCGACGAATCGCTATTAAAAACGGCTATTTCTGAGCCTCCTAGAGCCTCAATAGGGTTGTAAACCATTCTGCCTTGCTGTAACACGCACAGGATGCGTGCTGGGTTAGTTAAATAATACTTTGAATAAATATCACATGCAGATCAGAGGCATCGCTAATAGAATCGCAGAGCGGCACAATTGAATTCAAGAGAGTTGAAGTGGCATCACTATGAGAGGCAGGAGCCCAAACATTGCTTTAAAGAGACACTGGAGTTGGCAGCAGCAGGAGCCCAAAAATTGGATGAATCACACCCTGGAGTTGGCAGAAGCAGCAGCAGGAGCCCAAACATTGGCTGAAAGAGACACTGGGGTTGGTTTCAGGAGCCCAAAAATTGGATGAATCACACCCTGGAGTTGGCAGCAGCAGCAGCAGCAGGAGCCAAAATATACACTGGAGTTGGCTTCAGGAGCCCAAACATTGGATGAATCACACCCTGGAGTTGGCAGCAGCAGCAGCAGGAGCCCAAATATACACTGGAGTTGGCTTCAGGAGCCCAAAAATTGGATGAGTCACACCCTGGAGTTGGCAGAAGTTGGCAGCAGCAGCAGCAGGAGCCCCAACATTACTTTAAAGAGACACTGGGGTTGGCTTCAGGAGCCCAAAAATTGGATGAATCACACCCTGGAGTTGGCAGCAGCAGCAGCAGGAGCCCCAACATAACTTTAAAGAGACACTGGGGTTGGCTTCAGGAGCCCAAAAATTGGATGAATCACACCCTGGAGTTGGCAGCAGCAGGAGCCCAAATATTACTTTAAAGAGACACTGGGGTTGGCTTCAGGAGCCCAAAAATTGGATGATTCACACCCTGGAGTTGGCAGCAGCAGCAGCAGGAGCCCAAATATACACTGGGGTTGGCTTCAGGAGCCCAAAAATTGGATGAATCACACCCTGGGAGTTGGCAGCAGCAGCAGCAGGAGCCCAAATATTACTTTAAAGAGACACTGGGGTTGGCTTCAGGAGCCCAAAAATTGGATGAATCACACCCTGGAGTTGGCAGCAGCAGGAGCCCAAATATTACTTTAAAGAGACACTGGGGTTGGCTTCAGGAGCCCAAAAATTGCATGATTCACACCCTGGAGTTGGCAGCAGCAGCAGGAGCCCAAATATACACTGGAGTTGGCTTCAGGAGCCCAAAAATTGGATGAATCACACCCTGGAGTTGGCAGCAGCAGCAGCAGGAGCCCAAATATTACTTTAAAGAGACACTGGGGTTGGCTTCAGGAGCCCAAAAATTGCATGATTCACACCCTGGAGTTGGCAGCAGCAGCAGGAGCCCAAATATACACTGGAGTTGGCTTCAGGAGCCCAAAAATTGGATGAATCACACTCTGGAGTTGGCAGCAGCAGCAGCAGGAGCCCAAATATTACTTTAAAGAGACACTGGGGTTGGCTTCAGGAGCCCAAAAATTGGATGAATCACACCCTGGAGTTGGCAGCAGCAGGAGCCCAAATATTACTTTAAAGAGACACTGGGGTTGGCTTCAGGAGCCCACAAATTGCATGATTCACACCCTGGAGTTGGCAGCAGCAGCAGCAGCAGGAGCCCAAATATACACTGGGGTTGGCTTCAGGAGCCCAAAAATTGGATGAATCACACCCTGGAGTTGGCAGCAGCAGCAGCAGGAGCCCAAATATTACTTTAAAGAGACACTGGGGTTGGCTTCAGGAGCCCAAAAATTGGATGAATCACACCCTGGAGTTGGCAGCAGCAGCAGCAGCAGGAGCCCAAATATTACTTTAAAGAGACACTGGGGTTGGCTTCAGGAGCCCAAAAATTGGATGAATCACACCCTGGAGTTGGCAGCAGCAGCAGCAGGAGCCCCAACATTACTTTAAAGAGACACTGGGGTTGGCTTCAGGAGCCCAAAAATTGGATGAATCACACCCTGGAGTTGGCAGCAGC
The DNA here is from genome assembly GCA_027917425.1 of Gastrophryne carolinensis. Lineage (NCBI taxonomy): Eukaryota > Metazoa > Chordata > Amphibia > Anura > Microhylidae > Gastrophryne > Gastrophryne carolinensis. The sequence continues at coordinate 343,993,615 of CM051237.1, read as the reverse complement.
AGGAGCCCAAATATTACTTTAAAGAGACACTGGGGTTGGCTTCAGGAGCCCAAAAATTGCATGATTCACACCCTGGAGTTGGCAGCAGCAGCAGCAGGAGCCCAAATATACACTGGGGTTGGCTTCAGGAGCCCAAAAATTGGATGAATCACACCCTGGAGTTGGCAGCAGCAGCAGCAGGAGCCCCAACATTACTTTAAAGAGACACTGGGGTTGGCTTCAGGAGCCCAAAAATTGGATGATTCACACCCTGGAGTTGGCAGCAGCAGCAGCAGGAGCCCAAATATACACTGGGGTTGGCTTCAGGAGCCCAAAAATTGGATGAATCACACCCTGGGAGTTGGCAGCAGCAGGAGCCCAAACATTACTTTAAAGAGACACTGGGGTTGGCTTCAGGAGCCCAAAAATTGGATGAATCACACCCTGGAGTTGGCAGCAGCAGGAGCCCAAATATTACTTTAAAGAGACACTGGGGTTGGCTTCAGGAGCCCAAAAATTGCATGATTCACACCCTGGAGTTGGCAGCAGCAGCAGGAGCCCAAATATACACTGGAGTTGGCTTCAGGAGCCCAAAAATTGGATGAATCACACCCTGGAGTTGGCAGAAGTTGGCAGCAGCAGCAGCAGCAGGAGCCCAAACATTACTTTAAAGAGACCCTGGGGTTGGCTTCAGGAGCCCAAAAATTGGATGAATCACACCCTGTGGAGAGTCATGTGGAGAAAAAGTAGCTTAGTTAGTAATATCTACATAAAATTATGAAAATAAACAAATGCAAAAGTATTGCCAAAGTGAAGTTTTGTTTGAGGGTGTGTTTCCACCTTTTAATTAAATCAGAAACAAGAAGGTATCATTGCCTCTGACTAATTAGCCCTCAAAAATTCTTGGAATTTTTAATCTGGAATCATGTCTGATCCGTCTTATCCGAAGAATATTAATAAAAAGTAAGAGTAACGTAAAGGATTTTTTATCAATACTTACTTGTGGTCCGATGCGGAGGAATGTCTGTAACTGGAGAGCAGCGCCTTAAATCTGTTTTGCACGATCCATCTTTCTTTAGTGTAGGTCTGGCCCCGTCATCAATCTACTGGAATACATCAGGCATTGTTGGGAGGAAAGCTTGGATGATCCAAGCGCCATTCATTTCCACGCAGGGCAGTCTCTGGAAAAAAAAAAGTCTGTATAAACCAGGGTCTTTTTCATATAAAAACAAATGGTTATTCTTGCTTTTAAACCATATGTTCCACAGCTTTACCAGTCATTGTGTCAGCCAATGAAGCAAAAAAGCAGTCCACTGCATCACAAGTGGCATCTGACACCCCCAGTCAACTGTCTGTCTGTTATGCTTTGGGTTCAGCTCCACTATCCATTGATGAAGATCTGATAATCATAAAATTCAGCAGCTACTGCCCAGCCAAGAAGTGGAGGAGACACTCGCCTCTTCTTCCACTAGCCGGCAATTAGTGATGAGGAGAGTGTCGTGGGAGGAGGTGTTGCAAGCCGAGGTAGTGGAAGAGGGTCCCTGGAGTCTGCGGCGGTGGCGGCGGCAGCAGCAGCAGATTATTGCGGACTGTTGTTCGGAAAAATCAGCTACTCAGCGATGTGGCAGTGTTTCATGCAGCATCCTGTGGAGAAAAAGTAGGTTAGTTAGTGTATATACATAAAATTATGAATAGACAAATGCAATAGTATTGCCAAAGTGAAGTTTTGTTTGAGGGTGTGTTTCCACCTTGTAATTAAATCAGAAACAACTAGCTATCATTTGCCTCTGAATAATTAGCCCTCAAAAATTCTTGGAATTTTTAATCTTGATGTCTGAGGGATTTCTCCTCTCAGACAGCGTCACCATAAGTCCAGCCTGCTGCATTACACTTGGAAGAACATCTTGTTTGCGCTGCGACAAGGAAGCCAGAGTCATGCATCCTGACATGGCACACGTGTTCAGTCTAGTTTTTAAGTCTTGCCCCCATCTGAAAGAACAACAGGAAAGAAAGTTAGCATGCACTTCTGGCACTCCTACACCACCAAGCACAACCCTATTGAGCCTCAGCGTCACAACGGTGTACCCCACCATAGTCTGATTTGCGATGTTTCCACCCGTTGGAATTCCACCCTCCATATGCAGGATCCACTATAGCAGTGGTCCCCAACCCTGTCCTCAAGGCCCACCAACAGGCCAGGTTTTGCAGATCTCCACAAAGATGCACAGGTGGAGTAATTAGTGCAGCTGCAGAGCAATAGAGCTGGCTATTTGGAGATCCAAAAAACATGACATGTTGGTGGGCCTTGAGGACAGGGTTGAGGACCACTGCACTATAGGAACAGAGAAAAGCCATCACGGATTTCTGGATGATCCAAACGGATAGGGGGACACCCCTGTGTAAATTCAATGTAAACCATTGGCAGCTCATACGTGACACCGACCGTTTGCTCAGGCCCTTTGAGGAAGCTACGTTATTAGTCAGTTGCCAGGACTATGAGATGAACGATGAGATTCCACTGCTTCATGTACTACAACACATGTTGGAAACCATGGCTGGTCAGGGCACTGGAGACATGGCACATACATTTCACAGCCACATGAAGCCTGTGGGGGCTGAAGTGGAGGAGGAGGAGGGGGTGGGGCAAAGCAAACCACAGTTTAGGTTTCACAAAATGACCATTTTATCTAGTCATCTGACAGAAGAGGAGGAGCAGGAGCAGCCACAGGAGCTAGAGGGTTGTGAGTAAGGTGAGACAGAGGACCCAGACACACCGTGGCAGTTTACAGTGGAGATGGAGACAGGTAGTCCCTCCGAGTCATTTGCACAAATGGCACGATGCATGCTCACATGCTTGCGTACTAGTGAGCGCAGAATTGTCTCCATTTGTCAGCGGGAAGACTTCTGGCTCTCCAACTTATTGGGGGCATTTTTTACGCCCACTGAGAGGGAGGACAAACTGACCTACTACAGAGACATCCCACGTAGTCAGTTGGGCGATGTCTATCTGCGCCATGGCCCATACTCCCGCAGGTCTGACTCGGGGGGACCTCTGCGATCACCTTCCACTGCCATGGCTGCTGGGGGGGTGGAAGGAGCAGCAGCAGCAGCTCCATCAGCAGCAGCCTCAGTCTTCAGTCGCTAGTGAGTAGCTTTCTACACCCGCATAGTGAGTCTACTTATGAGCAGCAGGAAGACCTGGAGCTGGACCTCAAACAGCAGGTCATGTCATACCTTGACATGACCATGCCAACACACCTTCAAGATCCACTGGATTTGCTGGGAAGCCAAACTTGACTTGTGCCCGCAACTAGCAGAGTTTGCCCTGGAAAAGCTGTACTGGCCGGACAGTAGTTGATTTAGATGGCAACTGGGCTGCTCTATATAACGAAGCAAAATGGCAAATTTACCTCACTATATAAGCTATTGCCCCTCAGATTTACACAGGGGCTGCTCTATATTATGCTGCAAAATGGCAAATTTACCTCACAATATAAGCTATTGCCCCTCAGACACAGGGCCTGCTCTATATAACGAAGCAAAATGGCAAATTTACCTCACTATATAAGCTATTGCCCCTCAGATTTACACAGGGGCTGCTCTATATTATGCTGCAAAATGGCAAATTAACCTCACAATATAAGCTATTGCCCCTCAGATTTACACAGGGCCTGCTCTATATAACGAAGCAAAATGGCAAATTTACCTCACTATATAAGCTATTGCCCCTCAGATTTACACAGGGGCTGCTCTATATTATGCTGCAAAATGGCAAATTAACCTCACAATATAAGCTATTGCAGCTCTATATAAATAAAAATAAATAAATAAAAAAAGGGCCTGTAGAAGCTTATTTAGTATAACAGATAGGGTGACATGTGCTGGTTTGGGATGCCCATATGGGCTAGTGTTTTGGCAGCAGTACAAAAACCAATGCAAAATGCAATAGCTTAATAAAGCTGATGCTGATCAACGCTTATTTAGTATAACAGATGGGGTGCAACATGCAGGTTTGGGATGCCCTGCGGCCTGGTGTATTTAAAGCAGACCAAAACCAATTCAAAATGCAATAACTTAATAAAGCTGAGGCTGTAGATGCTTATTTAGTATAAACAGGTAGGGTGCAAGGTGCAGCTTTGGGGTGCCCTGCGGCCTGGTTAAATGAAAGCAGTCAAAAAGGAAGTGCAAACTGAAGTAGCTTAATGAAGCTGATGCTGATCAACGCTTATGTTGTATACCAGATAGGGTGCAAGGTGCAGCTTTGGGGTGCCCTGCGGCCTGGTTTATTAAAAGCAGTCAAAAACAAGTGCAAACTGAAGTAGCTTAATAAAGCAGCTGATGCTGATCAACGCTTATGTTGTATAACAGATAGGTTTAAAATAGCATGTGCCTTGGGATGCCCATGTGGCCTGTTATATTTCCAGCTGAACAAAAAGTAACAATAATCCAAGTATGAGACATCATTTTGACCTTCTTTACAGCGCCATACTTTGAAAAAAAAAAATTAATTTCATGCCGATCAATCCAAAGGTCAATGCCCCTAACAAAAATAGTGTTCGGCATAAGTTTTCCTTCTGGAAGGACGTAACCTTTAGTTTACATGGTTGGGGTAGGTTATCTTACAAATTGGGATACCCCAGGCAGCAGTGTCATTGAAAGAGACAGATTGTAATGCAGGCCATACGCAAGCAGAGAAACTCAGGCTGCAACAGGCCTATTTAGTTTACATGGTTGGGGTAGGTTATCTTACAAATTGGGATACCCCACTGTATATGAAACCGAATATAAATGCACACCCAAAAGTGGACAATCAGCCTCCAAGAGGCCTGCTTAGTTTAAATAAGAGAGCTGCTTAGTATGGTAGGTAGGTTATGTTATGTTACAGAATGGGATGCCCCAAGCAGACTTGAGATCAGTATATATGCACACAGCAGCAGTGTGTTAGCAGGCTCATACAGGCCAAATTTCTTTAAATAACTGTGCAGCTTACAGTAAATGCAGAGGCTAATGGTATGTTACAGAATGGGATGCCCCAAAGCAGACTTGAGATCAGTATATATGCACACAGCAGCAGTGTGTTAGCAGGCTCATACAGGCCAAATTTCTTTAAATAACTGTGCAGCTTACAGTAAATGCAGAGGCTAATGGTATGTTACAGAATGGGATGCCCCAAAGCAGACTTGAGATCAGTATATATGCACACAGCAGCAGTGTGTTAGCAGGCTCATACAGGCCAAATTTCTTTAAATAACTGTGCAGCTTACAGTAAATGCAGAGGCTAATGGTATGTTACAGAATGGGATGCCCCAAAGCAGACTTGAGATCAGTATATATGCACACAGCAGCAGTGTGTTAGCAGGCTCATACAGGCCAAATTTCTTTAAATAACTGTGCAGCTTACAGTTAATGCAGAGGCTAATGGTATGTTACAGAATGGGATGCCCCAAGCAGACTTGAGATCAGTATATATGCACACAGCAGCAGTGTGTTAGCAGGCTCATACAGGCCAAATTTCTTTAAATACCTGTGCAGCTTACAGTAAATGCAGAGGCTAATGGTATGTTACAGAATGGGATGCCCCAAAAACCAGAGAGCACCTGGCAGGCAGCAGTAAGACTATGCACAGCAAAAGTGTCTTTATCATGCCTAATTTTAATTAGAATAGGTGCAAATGGTTAGGTTCTTAAATAGAGGCTGGTGTAGTCACAGAATGGGATGCCCTAAAAACCAGCAGTAAGTACACCTGGCAGGGACAAGTAGTGCTATGCCCAGCAAAAGTGTCTTTATCAGGCCTAATTTCAATTATAATAAGTGCAAATGGTTATATGGTCTTAAACAGAGGCTTCTGTAGTCACAGAATGGGATGCCCTAAAAAAGAAGTGGACCTGGCAGGGTCCAGAATTGCTATGCCCAGCAAAAGTGTCTTTATCAGGCTAATTTCAATTATAATAAGTGCAAATGGTTATATGGTCTTAAACAGAGGCTGCTGTAGTCACAGAATGGGATGCCCTAAAAAAGAAGTGGGCCTGGCAGGGTCCAGAAGTGCTATGCCCAGCAAAAGTGTCTTTATCAGGCTAATTTCAATTATAATAAGTGCAAATGGTTATATGGTCTTAAACAGAGGCTGCTGTAGTCACAGAATGGGATGCCCCAAAAAAGATCCAGTAGTGCTATGCCCAGCAAAAGTGTCTTTATCAGGGCTAATTTCAATTATAATAAGTGCAAATGGTTATATGGTCTTAAACAGAGGCTGCTGTAGTCACAGAATGGGATGCCCCAAAAAAGATCCAGTAGTGCTATGCCCAGCAAAAGTGTCTTTATTAGGGCTAATTTCAAATATAATAAGAGCAAATGGTCATATGGTCTTAAACAGAGGCTGTTGTAGTCACAGAATGGGATGCCCTAAAAACCAGCAGTAAGTACACCTGGCCGGGTCCAGAAGTACTATGCCCAGCAAAAGTGTCTTTATCAGGCTAATTTCAATTATAATAAGAGCAAATGGTCATATGGTCTTAAACAGAGGCTGCTGTAGTCACAGAATGGGATGCCCTAAAAACCAGCAGTAAGTACACCTGGCAGGGTCCAGAAGTACTATGGCCAGCAAAAGTGTCTTTATCAGGCTAATTTCAATTATAATAAGAGCAAATGGTTATATGGTCTTAAACAGAGGCTGCTGTAGTCACAGAATGGGATGCCCTAAAAAACAGCAGTAAGTACACCTGGCAGGGTCCAGAAGTACTATGGCCAGCAAGAGTGTCTTTATCAGGCTAATTTCAAATATAATAAGAGCAAATGGTTATATGGTCTTAAACAGAGGCTGCTGTAGTCACAGAATGGGATGCCCTAAAAACCAGCAGTAAGTACACCTGGCAGGGTCCAGAAGTACTATGGCCAGCAAGAGTGTCTTTATCAGGCTAATTTCAAATATAATAAGAGCAAATGGTTATATGGTCTTAAACAGAGGCTGCTGTAGTCACAGAATGGGATGCCCTAAAAACCAGCAGTAAGTACACCTGGCAGGGTCCAGAAGTACTATGGCCAGCAAAAGTGTCTTTATCAGGCTAATTTCAAATATAATAAGAGCAAATGGTTATATGGTCTTAAACAGAGGCTGCTGTAGTCACAGAATGGGATGCCCTAAAAACCAGCAGTAAGTACACCTGGCAGGGTCCAGAAGTACTATGGCCAGCAAAAGTGTCTTTATCAGGCTAATTTCAATTATAATAAGAGCAAATGGTTATATGGTCTTAAACAGAGGCTGCTGTAGTCACAGAATGGGATGCCCTAAAAACCAGCAGTAAGTACACCTGGCAGGGTCCAGAAGTACTATGGCCAGCAAGAGTGTCTTTATCAGGCTAATTTCAAATATAATAAGAGCAAATGGTTATATGGTCTTAAACAGAGGCTGCTGTAGTCACAGAATGGGATGCCCTAAAAACCAGCAGTAAGTACACCTGGCAGGGTCCAGAAGTACCATGGCCAGCAAAAGTGTCTTTATCAGGCTAATTTCAAATATAATAAGAGCAAATGGTTATATGGTCTTAAACAGAGGCTGCTGTAGTCACAGAATGGGATGCCCTAAAAACCAGCAGTAAGTACACCTGGCATTGTCCAGAAGTACTATGGCCAGCAAAAGTGTCTTTATCAGGCTAATTTCAATTATAATAAGAGCAAATGGTTATATGGTCTTAAACAGAGGCTGCTGTAGTCACAGAATGGGATGCCCTAAAAACCAGCAGTAAGTACACTTGGCAGGGTCCAGAAGTACTATGGCCAGCAAAAGTGTCTTTATCAGGCTAATTTCAATTATAATAAGAGCAAATGGTTATATGGTCTTAAACAGAGGCTGCTGTAGTCACAGAATGGGATGCCCTAAAAACCAGCAGTAAGTACACCTGGCAGGGTCCAGAAGTACTATGGCCAGCAAGAGTGTCTTTATCAGGCTAATTTCAAATATAATAAGAGCAAATGGTTATATGGTCTTAAACAGAGGCTGCTGTAGTCACAGAATGGGATGCCCTAAAAACCAGCAGTAAGTACACCTGGCAGGGTCCAGAAGTACTATGGCCAGCAAAAGTGTCTTTATCAGGCTAATTTCAAATATAATAAGAGCAAATGGTTATATGGTCTTAAACAGAGGCTGCTGTAGTCACAGAATGGGATGCCCTAAAAACCAGCAGTAAGTACACCTGGCAGGGTCCAGAAGTACTATGGCCAGCAAAAGTGTCTTTATCAGGCTAATTTCAATTATAATAAGAGCAAATGGTTATATGGTCTTAAACAGAGGCTGCTGTAGTCACAGAATGGGATGCCCTAAAAACCAGCAGTAAGTACACCTGGCAGGGTCCAGAAGTACTATGGCCAGCAAGAGTGTCTTTATCAGGCTAATTTCAAATATAATAAGAGCAAATGGTTATATGGTCTTAAACAGAGGCTGCTGTAGTCACAGAATGGGATGCCCTAAAAACCAGCAGTAAGTACACCTGGCAGGGTCCAGAAGTACTATGGCCAGCAAAAGTGTCTTTATCAGGCTAATTTCAATTATAATAAGAGCAAATGGTTATATGGTCTTAAACAGAGGCTGCTGTAGTCACAGAATGGGATGCCCTAAAAACCAGCAGTAAGTACACCTGGCAGGGTCCAGAAGTACTATGGCCGGCAAGAGTGTCTTTATCAGGCTAATTTCAAATATAATAAGAGCAAATGGTTATATGGTCTTAAACAGAGGCTGCTGTAGTCACAGAATGGGATGCCCTAAAAACCAGCAGTAAGTACACCTGGCAGGGTCCAGAAGTACTATGGCCAGCAAAAGTGTCTTTATCAGGCTAATTTCAAATATAATAAGAGCAAATGGTTATATGGTCTTAAATAGAGGCTGCTGTAGTCACAGAATGGGATGCCCTAAAAACCAGCAGTAAGTACACCTGGCAGGGTCCAGAAGTACTATGGCCAGCAAAAGTGTCTTTATCAGGCTAATTTCAATTATAATAAGAGCAAATGGTTATATGGTCTTAAACAGAGGCTGCTGTAGTCACAGAATGGGATGCCTCACAGCAGACTTAAGATCAGTTCAGTATATATGCACAGTTAGTTAGTATAAGCAGCCTGAAAACGCTAACAAAGCCTGTCAGGCTGGATGAAAAAAAAAAAAAAAACTCCCTGTGACAGGCTGACAGCCTCTGATTTTTCTACCTTTCCCTGTTTTTCGCTGACTGTCTGTCTGTCTCCTGTCTGTCTCCTGCCTGTTTCCAGCCTGTCCCTGTCTGTCCCTGCCTGTCTAACTGTCTCTCTCCCTGCCTACAGCAGCGTCCTGTCTCTCATGAATGCAATAGAGAAATGAGGAAAAGCAAGATGGCCGGCCTTAAATAGCGCTGTGACGTCACCGGGCTTGCTGGCTGCTGATAGGCTGCATGTGACTGTCCCAGCTTGCACTGGCGCGGGGTTGATGTCTGGACATGTCCCGTCCGCCATCTTAGAATGCCTGTAATGTAAATGAATGGATGTTAAAGGAAAACTTCGAGCGATCGAATCGCGGGGAAATTCGGATTCGATCCGAATCGAATTTTTCCTGAAATTCGGATCGAATCCGGGTTCGTCCGGATCGATTCGCTCATCCCTAGTAAGTAACTTGAAAGTTGAATCAAGAAAAGAATAAAGTGTGCTTGGTGGGGTTTTAGGCATTTGACAAGGTTTCTGTGGTCATCTAGGATTAGACTAGGATGTACTGCACCCTCTAGTAGATATCACCATTCTTAGAGAACTGCTGACCATCAAGATGGCCCTCGATTCCCCCACATCGTGGCAGCAGAAAGTTTACAGGAGAGAGAGGTGAACAGATGCATAATTGCCTTCTCTCAAGAATGTTGCGACAGAACTGCTCCTACAGCCACAGAAGATGCATTGAATTCCAGGAATGGTAAGGCTGGGTCAGGATGCAAGAGGATGGAAGCAGAGATAAATCAGTCCTACAACATTTGGAACATGTTGTGCTGATTCAGTCCACTGGAAACTTTTATTCTTGGTTAACTCGCTAATTGGACGTACCACACCCAAGGTCTTTTTGAATTCACATTTCTTAGCCTTGGCATACAGTTGGTGCAATGTTCTGGCAGGTTGGCTGAAAATACAAGGATGTCATCGAGGTATATGATAATGTAAATGTCAAGGATGTCTCTGAAGCAGGTTCTCCTATTCAGACAAGGTTGTATGTCCCTTGTAAGTTGAATTTAGTAAAGATCTGACTAGACTTGAGATGTTGGAATAAATCTGAGATCAATGGCAGAGGGTATCAATTTTTGACAGTACTGTTTTACTTTTTCTTCTGTTTTTCCTACAAAGAAAACGCCAGCCCCAGCAGGGAAGCCAAGAAAGGTGTTCATCAATATATGGGTGTAGGGTAAACAACTCTGAGCCTGATAATGGGTAGATTCTGCCAAACGGAATAGATGTGCCAGCCAGGAGTTAAATGGGGCAATTGTAAAGGTGATGTGGTGGTACTGTAATTTATCAGCACAGTTCTTGTCAAAAACATCCCTCATAGCTCAAAAGACCTTGGGTACTCCTGGCAGCTCTTCTTCCCTGAACAGATCTACTGGTGACTGAAAGGAGACTTTGTGGAGCAGTTTTATTGTAAGGTTGTCAGCAATCAACCAAGGTAACCCCAAAAATAACAGAAAATGTTTGGTATGGAATCAGATCAGGGTTAAGTAGCTCAGAATGTCCAGGATCAATATTCGTAAGTAAAGGCTCAGTATGTGTAAGAGGGTGACGCCAATGTTATTATTTGGAGACTGTTGTGCTGCTGCTTTGCCACAAGGGGCCGCTGTTTCCCTCACACTGTGTGACAATCAGGACGGAAATTACTCTGTGGTGTGGAAGAAAGAACAAGGGAGGAGAGCGACCTCCATCTTGAGAGACAGCAGTAGGCTATGTGAGGGAGTCCTGCATGCCGTGCGGAGACCAGATATATAGTATAGAGAGACACTGAATCACGATCCTTGCCAGGAGCAGAGCATTCCTCGAGTTCAGCTACCGAGAGCCTGCTATTCTTTATGGATGTGAGAGAGACTTGCCTGAAGATACCACTGGTCAGTAATAATACAGCATGCATGCTTAACTGTACAGACTGAGACTAAGCCTATTAGTTAGATAGGATTTACATAGGTCCAAAGAGTTTTCCTTTTCCCTGTTTTGCTGCCTGGATTTCTGAACTGAACTGAACATTTTGCCTGTGAGAACTGACAACTGCGCCACATTTCCATCCTCGGTCAGTGGAATACTCACACATTTGGGATCAACATTGTTCTTTTGGGTTCTAGGGGAGGGGAGTTGTTTTTCTTGCATTTTAAGGTTATAAGATTGTAAGCTGCTGTGCTGTACCGCCGATGACCTCTCAGTGAGCACCCACACCAGACATTTGTTCCAGCATTAGGGTAATAACAGGTGAGGTGGGACGTTTTAGTGTACCCACTAGTAGGTGAATCACCAGGGCTTCCTGTAACATCCAATCAGGGTAATCTGGCTGTGTAGCACAGGGGTTCTTAGCCCAAGCTGAGTGTGTGTACTTAAGTCTTATTGTTCTTTCCATTTTTCCTTTTTGAAGTGGGTTTGGTGCTCTTTTGTAGTAAAAGTTTGACTTGCAAACGCTGGTGTCAGTATCGCTTTTCCCGCACGTGGCTTTGCTGTATCCTGGAGAGCCCACACCCGTACACGGCTCACATCTTGGCATAGTCAGCAGGATACAGCGTCCGCTATGGATGGGAATGCGGAGGGAGAAGAGGTCCTGATTGAGCCAGCCCACCAAGAGGAACCCCAGGCTCACCCATTGATAGCTCGGGCCCTCGTCATTGTGACGAATGGGTGTGTACCGGTACGCTGCTTGAATGCTGAAGACTGCGAGTTAACCCTCCCTGGCAATGCCATCTTGGCAGACGTTTATGTGTCCGAAGGGGGTATTTCTCAATGGAAAAGCTTCACTCCACAGCCTGATGGAAGAGCAGCCTGGACTTATGCTGTGGAGGTCCAGCAGAAGGAAGCCCCGACAGATCATGACCCAGTTGGGGGTGGACTGTAAGGCTCTGACTCCAGGACAACAAAAGTTGCTGGAAGATACCCTCTGGGAGTTTCAGGAGGCGTTCTCAAGACACGATGAGGACTTTGGTTTGCTTCTGCTATTGAACATGAAATCCCCACGGGCGATGCTGCGCCGATTAGGGAACGTTACCGGCAGATGCCACCCAAAATGTATCAGGAGGTGAAGGATATGGTCGCCAGCATGCTGGAAAACTGGGAGATCCAAGAGAGTCAAAGTCCATGGGCAGCTCCAGTAGTCTTGGTGCGAAAGAAAGATGGGAGTCTCCGGTCCTGCGTGGACTATCAGAAATTGAATGCCCAGACCGCCTGGGATGCGTACCCTCTCCCGCGGATTGAAGAATCGCTATCAGCCTTGGGCCAGGCAAAGTTTTTCTTAACCCTCGATTTGGCCAGTGGATATTGCCAAGTACCAGTAGCGAAGAACGACAAAGCGAAGACAGCTTTCATCTTACCTATGAGACTGTACGAGTTTAACCGAATGCCCTTTGGCCTTAACAATGCCCCAGGGACATTCCAGCGGTTAATGGAGCACTGTCTGTGGGACCTCAATTTTGAGTCAGAATTGATATACTTGGATGACATAGTAGTGTTTGGGGCCTCCTTTGATGACCACCTTCATAAGCTGCGACAGTTCCTGGGACGACTGCGAGACCACAGGCTCAAGATCAAGCCAAAGAAGTGCCAACTGTTTCGTCAACAAATAGAGTACTTGGGACATGTGGTCACCTCCGAGGGAGCAAAACCGACCCCCAGCAAGGTGGATGCCATTCAGAAATGGCCCCAGCTGAGGACACTATGAGAGGTACAGGCATTCGTGGGACTGGCTGGCTACTACAGTAGATTTATACCCAAATTTGCGCAGTTGGTGAGCCCATTGAACGAGTTATTGATGGGCACCGCAGGAGGTCAGAAGAACAGTCCCATTGGCTGGGGGCCCCGGCAACAAGAGGCCTTTGCGGTGGTGAAGGAGGGGCTAACCAGTGCCCCGATTCTGGCTTATGCGCGGTTCAATACCCCATTCCTGTTGTACACTGATGGAAGTCTCCACGGGTTGGGAGCCATCTTATCCCAAGTTCAGGATGGACGCGAGAGAGTCATTGCCTATGGGAGCCAGTCTCTGAGGGAATCCGAGTGCAACCCTGACAATTATAGCTCCTTCAAACTGGAACTGTTGGCTCTGGTATGGGCCATGACTGAAAAGTTCGCAGAATACTTGACGGGTGCAGAAGTGACAGTAATGACGGACAACAACCCGTTAGCCCACCTGGAGAATGCCAAGCTGGGTGCGCTAGAGCAAAGGTGGTTGGCTCGCCTTTCCAAGTTCCAGTATAGCATCAAGTTCCGGTCTGGTAGAGAGAACAGTAATGCCGATGCACTCTCCCGAGTCCCCCTGGGAACCCCGCCGCAGAGGGGTGACGAGGAGTTAGAGGACATTGAAACTCCTGACCTTTGTCGATTACCTATGCTCCAGGACTTGGCACATTCAAGTGGAGTGGCATCCGGGATGCCCATGGTGTTGGGTAAGACAATGGCTGATTGGGAGAAAGTTCAAAACAGCTGCCCAGACCTGTGGAAAGTGAGAGAATGGGTCCAGACCAAGACCTGGCCTCTGCCAGAAGAGACTCCAGAGTTTGACTCCAGAGGGCCAAAAGTTACTGAGGCAGTGGGATACGCTGACTGTCACCGAGGGTCTCCTGTGTCAGACCATATACCTTCAGACGGAGCTGCAGTATCGACGACAAATTGTAATCCCCATGTCAGTTGGACCGGAAGCTGCCCGGGAAGCTCACGAGAAGGGTGCCCATTTTGGGAGCGAGAAAACGTTTAATTGGCTCCAACATCTGGTGTGCTGCCCAGACCTGGCAGACATGGTGGCCGAGGCTTGCCTGAAGTGTCGACCTTGCGGGTTGAGCAAGAGTGCTGAACAACGGGCCCCCACCCAGGCCATCCAGACTTCAGCACTGTTAGAACTTATGATGATTGACTATGTGCAGATTGGATACTCTACCTCGGTACACTCGTACTGTCTAGTCATGACGGATCATTTCACTAAGTATGCGGTGGCTGTACCCACAAGAGATCAGACAGCAGAGTCATCTGCCGAAGCGGTCTACAAAGACTTTATTCAAGTCTTTGGGTGCCCACAGAGAATACACTCAGACCAGGGAGCATGTTTCCAGGAATATCTGATGAAAGAGCTGTACCAATTGTATGGAATTGAACGCTCCCGCACCACCTCGTATCATCCCCAGGGAAATGGGGCATGTGAGCACTTTTACCGCACTTTGCTTCAGATGTTAGACTTTGGAGGACGGTCAAAAGGCTCGGTGGCCTGAGCATCTACCCGAACTGATGTGGGCCTATAACAACAAGGGTACACAGTACTACCGGATACTCCCCACATATGCTCATGTTTGGAAGAGCCGGACGAGAGGTGGAAGACCTCCACATGCCCGAACCGAAGGAACCACCACCGAGAAGTACCACTGCATGGATGCAAGAGCTCCGCCACTGACTGAGAGCGGTCCACAAAGTTTTTGGGGAGCGCCTAAGGCAAGTGGTGCACCCCGACCCAAGACCGGTGCAGAGGGATGGGTATGCCCTGGGTGATCAAGTGATGGTCAAAGCCAAATGACCATCTGGGAAGCTGGATGGGCGGTGGGAGGTGGTTCCATATGTGGTGAAAAGGAGGGTCGACCCTGCCATTCCAGTTTACGAGTTGGAGTCAGTAGGGACTGGGGGACGCCCACGTAACTTGCACCGTAACATGCTGTAACTTTGATGAACCAGCGCATGTAGGGGAAATGCCTCTGCATGCTCTGGGGAAAGCTCCTCAGAGGAGGAAGAAGAGTGGTGGGTCGCCCCTGCTCAGGTACCCACCAGCGTCCCAGGTGGGTCAGGTTTGCTGCCCAGAGAGAGGGCTGAACAAATGGTGGCCTCTCCCCTGATAGTGATACCTGACATACCCCATACCCCTGAGGCCTCTACTATGAGAAGCGAGGTCACAGCGCTATGCCTAGGAGGAGTTTGTATGGGGAGGGTTGACGAGGACGACAACCTCTAGTGGGGTGGCATGTAAGAGGGTGAAGCCAATGTTATTATGTGGAGACTGTTGTGCTGCTGCTTTGCCACAAGGGGCCGCTGTTTCCCCCACACTGTGTGGGGAAGGAAATTACTCTGTGGTGTGGAAAAAAGAACAAGGAAGGAGAGCAACCTCCATCTTGAGAGACAGCAGAAGGCTATATGAGGGAGTCCTGCATGCCGTGCGGAGACCAGACGTGGTATAGAGAGACACTGAATCACGATTCTTGCCAGGAGCAGAGCATTCCTTGAGTTCAGCTATCTAGAGCTGTGGAGCCAGCCTGCTATTCTTTATGGATGTGAGAGAGACTTGCTGTGGCCTGGGCTGAAGATACCGCTGGTCAGTAATAATACAGCATGCATGCTTATCTGTACAGACTTAGACTAAGCCTATTAGTTAGTTAGATAGGATTTACATAGGCTCAAAGAGTTTTCCTTTTCCCTGTTTTGCTGCCTGGATTTCTGCACTGAACGGAACATTTTGCCTGTGAGAACTGACAACTGCGCCACATTTCCATCCTCGGTCAGTGAAATTTGATCAACATTGTTCTTTTGGGTTCTGGGGGAGGGGAGTTGTTTTTCTTGCATTTTACGGTTATAAGATTGTAAGCTGCTGTGCTGTACCACCGATGACCCCTCAGTGAGCACCCACACCAGACATTTGTTCCAGCATTAGGGTATTAACAGGTAAGGTGGGGCGTTTTAGTGTACCCACTAGTAGGTGAACCACCAGGGCTTCCTGTAGCATGCAATCAGGGTCATCTGGCTTTGTAGCACAGGGGTTCTCAGCCCAAGCTGAGTGTGTGCACTTAAGTCTTATTGTTCCTCCCATTTGTCCTTTTTTTTTTTTTTAACAATCAATCTTTATTGAGACCGGTCAAGTCGGAAGGGCGTACAGAGTTCGTCATTTACATAATCTCTTAGGTTCAAACAGCTAGAATTACAGCTAGAATTACAGCACATTGACATACAAGGCAATACATCTATTATTCACATAATCCACGACATTCGAATGCCTGCACTCCTTCCTCACCGACCGCCAGCTTTTTCTGTGTAATAACATTAAGAAAAACTGGGGGGGGGGGGGGGGGAGAGAGGGAAGAACAAGAGGGAGTGAAGGGGATAGGGATAGGCCCCCTCCGCGCCATCTCGCCACCTCAGGGTGCTCCAATCACCTCCCTGCCCTCAGCCGACTCCACAAACATATTCCATGGAGTCCAGCGGAGCCTATGTCCCTCCTCCGTCTGTTTGAGGGTAGCTGTAAGATCCTCCATACGCCTAATATCCTCTACTTTCCTCGCCCACAAGCCTATTGAGGGTGGCGCTTGGTTTCTCCAGTATGCCGGAGCACAGGCGCGGGCAGCATTTATCAAGTGAATGGTCAAGGACTTCCTGTATTTCCCTACTGAAAGGGGTGTGCAGTGTAGCAGCAGGGTCTCTGGAGAGAAGGGGATGACCTCCCCCGTTATCTTATGGATCCATCCCACAACCCCTTTCCAGAAGCTGTCAAGCTTCTCGCACTTCCAGAAAATGTGTAACAGCGAGCCTGTAGCCTTCTCGCATCTCCAGCAGAGGGGGGAGACCGTCGGGTAGAACCGATGTAGTGCCTGGGGCGTTCTGTACCACGACTGAGAATTTTGTAGCCTGCCTCCTGGTATGAATTACTTATTGATGCCCGCTGGGACAGCTCCAGAATCTTCTTGATTTGAGATGGGGAGAATGACATTCCCAGGTCTTTTTCGACGAAGTTCGGGACAAAAGTATCCCCCGGGTCGGTCAAAAGCTTGTATGTTAGGGACAAATAGCCCCTCATCGGTTCCGTGTCCACACAGAGTTTTTCAAAGGGTGTCAGTTCTCTGCAGTACCCTCCTGGGGGGTCCAGTTTCTGCAGGAATCGAGAGACTTGCATTGCTCTCCAGAGGGAAAGTCCGGGCCGGTTTCCTAATGATCTGAGCTCCTGTATAGATTTCCATGACGAACCATTCAGGAAGTCACGAGCTCTACCTCTCCCAACCCCCCTCCATCCTCTAAATCCTGCGTCTATCTGGTTGGGTAGAAAATCTAGAGACCCCAGGACTGGTCTAAGTGGGGAGGGGGAGGGCGCAATATTCTTCTCCGGGGCATATCTGGTCCATATTTTTAGAGTCGGGCCAATTGTCGGGTGTGTTTTAAGTTCGCTGGGGACCTCCCCCGAGGACCACGGAAGGCCCGCCGGGGGGACCGGGGACCACTGTTGCTCCAACTGAATCCATCTCTTATGTCTGTCATGAAGGTTCCAGTCTATTACCCTGTTAAGGTGTGTCGCTGCGTAGTATTTTTTAATGTCAGGAAGTCCAACACCTCCTCTATTCTTAGGGAGTGAGAGCATTGCCTGCGAAATCTTAGGGCTTTTTCCCCCCCATACAAATTTTATGAATTCAGCTTGGACAGAATTCAGGAAGGATGCCGGTATCTGTATTGGCAGAACCTGGATTGGGTACAGAAGTCTTGGTAGCACGTTCATTTTGAGGACATTGCATCTACCGAACCAGGATAGTGTTTTGTCTTTCCAGGCGTTTAGATCCTTCTTTATTACATTAAGCAGTGGGGGGAAGTTTACTGTAAACAGGTCTTTCAGACGTGACGTTATTCTGACTCCGAGATACTTAATTGAATCTGGGGACCAGCGAAAAGGGAAGTTGTGTTTAAGATCATCCAGATTCTTCCGTGATAGGGTGATATTTAATGCCTCCGACTTCTGTATGTTAATCTTATAATTTGAGAGGAGGGTGTATTCTTTAAGCTCTCGTAGTAGGTTAGGGATAGTTATTATCGGTTGGGTGATGCAGAAGATTAGGTCATCCGCAAAGGCCGCTACTTTGTCTTCTGCTTGCCCCTTCCCTAACCCTCTTATATCTGGGTTCGCCCTCACTCGCCTGAGAAATGTCTCCAGCGCCAGAATAAAAATGATCGGTGAGAGTGGGCAGCCCTGTCTGGTTCCATTTGTTATTGAAAAGGGGTCTGACAGTACCCCGTTCACTTTAATGCAAGCTGAGGGGGAGGAATACAAAGATGAGATCCAGGCTCGCATATTCTCCTGCAGACCTATGTGTTCTATCACTGCCTGGATGAAGTCCCAGCCCACTCTGTCGAATGCTTTCTCCGCGTCCGTTGACAGCAGCAAGGCCGGGACCCCGTCCGTGTGGACCCGGTGTACCAAGTTAAGTATTCTGGTGACATTGTCTCTGGCCTCTCTTCCAGGGGTAAATCCCACCTGGTCATTGTGTACCAAACCGCATAGGTTGGAAGCAAGTCTAGAGGCCAGGATCTTCGCAGATAACTTCAGATCCACATTTAAGAGTGATATCGGCCTGTAGTTGGCACACTGGAGTGGATCCTTGTCTTTTTTGTGGATCACTGTGACCTGTGCCCTTAACATATCCGGTGGAATGGGTTGTCCCCTCGGAAGGGAATTGAAGGCTGCCACTGCGTGTGGGGTCAGAATGTCACCCATCCACCTGTAATAGGATAGTGTGAACCCATCTGGGCCCGGGGACTTACCCAATGCAGAGGATTTAACTGCTTGGGTCCACTCTTCCTCTGAGAGTAGGGCTTCCAGGGCCTCAAGAACCCCCGGGTCCATTTGTCCTTTTTGAAGTGGGTTTGGTGCTCTTTTGTAGTAAAAGTTTGACTTACAAATGCTGGTGTCAGTGTCACTTTTCCTGCACGTGGCTTCGCTGTATCCTGGAGAGCCCACACCCGTACACGGCTCACATCTGTAAGAAATTTGACCTGTCTTCAGAGATTACCTGTCCTCGAGCGAGATGGTAATTGGAGAGGACCTCTGTTTAGTGGGCACAGCCTGGGAAGTGGCAAACCCGAGGTCCATAAAACTGCTGCAGGTCATGGAATCGATAACTGCAGCAACTTCTTCCAGGTAGCTGGGGATGAAGAGGGATAGAGATATGAGTGGCACTGGACAGCAGGACAGAACCCAAGGCTATCCAGGGATTGGACTGGCCATTTGTTCAAGTAGTGACTGGACCCTCCACAATAGAGACACAGGTTGAGCTGGCATTTGCGGCTGTGACTGGAGTAACTGGATCCAAATGAGAATGAATGTGGGTGATTCTTCTCAAGGTGTAACTTTCTCAACCCTTGGTTGATGTCAATTGAGAATTTGATCAATCCCTAGTCATACGTTTACTAATTTTAATCAGGTGGATCGATACGGGCCAGCTCATCCTTCACAGAATCTGACAAGCCTAAGCATAACTGATGGTGGAGAGCGTAGACATTCCAGAATGTGTCGGCATCCAGTACTAAAAATCTGTAACATATTCCTCCACAGGGCTACAACCTTCATTGAAGGGCAGCCTTGGCAGACACTATACACCCAGGATCGTCATACATGGTCGCATCAATGAAAGTTTGCAAAGAATATACGATTGGATCAGATTATTCCAGTCAATGAGGTCTGAGTCTTACCTTGTAACAGTGACACTCAGATAACCTCAATGGGGTACATTCTGGGTTTGAGATTGAACAGTAACTGCCAGCTTTTCTTAAATGAGCGGAAATGACTCACCCGAAAATCATTCTGGTAGCAGGACTCAGTGATACTCTGTTCTGGATTGACAAATTCAGCTGCTGCAGGAGGTGCTAAAGGAGGAGCTGGATTGGCTGAAGTGGGAAGGCTAGCCTGCATGATGTCCAGCCAATATTTAGGTTGAAGCTATGCCTCGTGCAGGTTGCTTACTGCCAAGGTAAGACGACTGGGAAGTGGGTTTTGCCGAACTGAGGGTGATGGACAGACCAGACTGAGATTGGGTAGAAGAAGTGTAGACTGGAAAGTCGAGGTTGTGTGCAGACAGAACAGGTTCAAGTGGGATAAACAGACCAAGGGCATGGGTAGACAGAACAGGTTCAGAATGCTTCTGCTTCATCTGCTGGCTGCATGGGGCTGCGGCCACCACCTCCAAACACTGACTGCCTTCTATCTATGGTTGTTAGGGTCTGAAAGCTGGTTGATTGGCCCCTGAGCAGCCAGAAGTCTGTATTTGAGTTCTGCATTCAGCTGGACCCGCAACTCAACACAGACTTCTGGCTGAAGTCTGCATTCGAGTGAGCCCGAATTTGCAAAGTTCGTCACGGCCACGAACTTTCTGGTTCGGTCTTGCTCATCACTAGTAATAAAATATTATTATACAGCTAGAATCGCACAGTTATCTTTTCCTTTACTACTCAGGGCCACAAAACGGCTTGGGTAGAGATGAAACAAACAGCATGCCCAACAACATCTCTAGATCTACTTATGTGGATTCCATTAGGAAACAGACCACTGATTTTATAACCAGCCCTCCCTAGCGCTCTTGCAGTATGGGATGTCCAATTTAGAAGATTCCTTCTTAAGTATTCCCCATTAGCACTCTTATTTGGGAACCCACTTTTTTAATATAAATTTTTATTTATAGTAATGTTCAAGGTACAGTGTACAAGTAACAAAGGGACAGAGTTACACAACTTATTGCCCTCCTAAAGAGAAGGGCATCTGACCATTAACCTGTACAATCATTGGAAAACCTCCCCACCCAAACTAACACATATAGTTCCTCACATTCACAAAAATACACAAATACACCACACTTCCATACTTACCTGCTATTGGCTATATCTGACAGAGAACCATATTCCGCCTAGGAGGGGGTGGGCCATGGGCGTTCCTAGTCGCTAGTAGAGTTAGGGGCATTGAGCCAAGCCTCCCATACCTGCTCAAATTTATTTAGGCATTCCCTGGACAGGTAAGTCATCTTATATAAAATAAGCTTTCCATTTACCAGGTTTTTCCAGCCCAACAGAAATGGTTTATTCGGGTGCTTCCAGTTTAACAATATACATTTCCTTGCATAGAACATTAATAAATATGAAAGGATTTTCTGTGGGCCATAATCCAGCATGGGCTCGACCCCACTTAACAGACAGAAGGCGGCTGACTTTTTAACTGGTAGGCCTATGGAGGTAGCCATAAAGTCTGTTGTCTCATCCTAGAACACCAAGATCAATGGGTATTCCCAGATCATATGCAGCAGGGTGCGGGGCCTGGTGTTACATCTAGGACATAGATCTGATTCCAGCAGGCCCATTCTTTTAAGCCTAACCGGGTCAAATAAGTCTGGTGGAGCCTCTTGGCCTGGATTAGTCTATCTTTTGAGTCTATGACCGAGGGGTATAGGTTATCTACAGGCCTCCTCCCATTCTCCCAGGTCTAGATCTGGGATCAGAGTCTCCCACTTCCCCAGTGCTTTATCCAGAGGGGAGGGTTGAAGAGAAATGTTGAATTGGATTTATTAAGGTCTGTGGAACTAACTAGGGATAATACCAGTGATTCTATCAACTGGATCTGAGACCTAAGGGTGTTCTGGAGAAATCTCTTGGCAACGATAAAGTCAAGACATAGCTGTTCATATGACATCAGTGCCCCCCCCCCCCCCAGAGAATATCTGCGCTAACAAGGTTATTCCCTATCTTTCCCAAAAGATGAGGATGGACCTCATCTCAGGCAGTCTGGGGTTATTCTACAGAGGTGTGTTGGGGGACCATTCTTGAGGAGGAGGGGGAGATCCCTCCATGTCCTTAACCCCTGGAGTCCCTTCACTCCCCTGTACACTAGCCCCTGTAATGTAACTGCAGGACTCGTCAAAGAGGACTCAAGGGCTATCACTGGATTACCTGCCGGGGGTTCATCTACCATGTTATAACACTTGTTGAGTGGCATAAAAATAGTAGCATGTGTGGCACAGCCAAACCCCCAAGCCTCAGTGTGGTCTCCTAGGATGGACCTATTCATTTTTGGGGGGGAAGCAAAATGGAGTCTATAAGCCAAAAGAGGGAGGATGGCAGCACAACTGGCGATGCTTGGTACATGAATAAAAATGGGAGGAAACCATTTTAGATATGTTGATACAGCTGATTACTAATGGTGGAAGAGACCAGGGATATATTAAGTGCTATAAATTTGGAAGGGTCCCCATGTATGATAATTCCCAGGTATTTAAATTTATCTACCTTCCAGAGCAAGGAGATTGGGGAGATGTCCTCTGGCCTATCCACCAAATATTAGCTAGATTTCTCCCAGTTGACCTTCAAAGCTGAGAATGGTCCAAATTTAGTTATTATTTCCAGATTATCCTCCGGAGAGCCATTTGCGTCTGCCAAGTAAACCAAAGTATCATCTGCGTACATGGAGATCTTTTCCACAGTATGACCTAGCCTCCATCCCTGTATCTCAGGTGAGTTCCTGATTAGCGACGCCAAGGGCTCAATAGCCAGCGCAAATAGCAAGGACATGAGCGGGCACCCCTTTCGTGTGCCCTGCTCTAACAATAATTCCACCGCTGTGACCCCATTTATCCTAACCCTCGCCTTAGGATTCTTGTATCGTAGCTGGATGTAATTAATAAAGGCTGGGGGAGGCTGAATTGGTCAGTACTGCCCATAAGTAATGAGTCAAAGCCTTTTCGTTATCTAGTGATACAAAGGTTGGGGAGAGGCTGAATTTGATCAGTACTGCCCATAAGTAATGAGTCAAAAGCCTTTTTGTTATCTAATGAGACAACAACCCTACTCCCTAAATTATCAAACTTGATTTGCTACTCGCTAAATTAGCAAACTTGATTTGCAGATTGCTAAACGGTCTCCTTAAGTTGATACTTGTCCTTCGGCCTGGCATTAAACCTGATTGATCATATCCTATAAGCGAGAGTATCAGCCTATTTAGGCAAAGAACCAAAATTTTGGCAAGAACCTTGGCATCCTGATTCAAGAGGGAGATTGGCCTATATGAACTGCATGAGAATCGAAGTTTCCCATCTTTATAAATCAGGATTATAGTCGCCTGTGCAAGGGAATCAGGAAGGGTTCCTGATTGCAGGGCCTCCGTGAAAAACTCCAGTAATTTTGGTGCTATGGCTTTGCTATTCTTCCCATACCACTCTGAGGGCAGACGGTCTGGTCCAGAGGCCTTCCAGTTAGACATTAAGGTCATTGCTTCAACAATTTCATCACAGATTATTGGGCTATCCAGTAACATGTTTTCTGAATTCGACAGAGATGGGAGCTTTATAGAGGCAAGATAGACAGCCAAGTCCTCGGGTCATACTGCACCCTAAAGGAGTAGAGATGTTTGTAGAACTCATAGAACTGCTTAGATATTCCCACCGAGTTCATGATCAATTTGGCCTGATTAGTGATACCTGCTATTAATGTTTGCAGACATGCTGTCCTAGAAAGGTATGCCAAGGTTCTTTCATTTTTATCCCCTTTCTCAAAAATTATTTGCTGCATAAACAACAGATTCTTTCCAGTGGATTCAGTTAATGCAAGGTTGTATTCCCCTTTGGTGCGTTAAATAGATTGTGGTCCCCAGGCCTTCTCCACAAATTTCCTCTTAGCCTCAGCTATTTCCGTCCACAAATTCCCTAGTGGACCTACCCTCTTAACCCTGGCCCCTTTTATAGTGCTGCTGGTGCTACAACTGCCTTGAATGCATCCCATGATGGATGGGAGGGTACAGGGTATAAGGCCATTTGGACATAAGAGCCAGAACATGAAGGCCCCATCCCCAGCACCATCCGACCCCCGAAAAATGAGGGGGTAAAGCTTCCATAGGTCCAAGACAGCACATCCAAGCCTGCCCCAGCCAGTGCAGGCATACGGCCCAGGCAGTTCACCCCATAGCCAAAGCTTCTCAGGAGCCCCAGCCTCAGCGGGCAACCGACTTGGGCCATTCCAAAATGTACTGTGACAACAGTTAATGAAGAGAGAAAAACAGTATGTCAACTGTGGTTAGTGAGTCCAACTAGACATTTGCCGCCTCCTCCGTGAGAAAGAATTTTGTGGTAGCACCGTCTTGCATTCATAGCTTAGCAGGGAATAGGATGGTATATTTAATATTTTTCCTGCGGAGAAAAATATAGAAAGAGCGGCTTCTGCACTTTAGACATAATAGGCTCGATTCAGAGAGACAAAAAAACCTTCCGTTTTAGTGCCGATCTGTTTTTTTTGTGTGAAATGTTTCCGTTCTCGTATGAATGTACGAGCGATTTTATGCATGCATTGAAAACCTTCTGTAAAATTTCCGTCCGTTCGTACGGCAGATTACGAATACGAGGATGTCATTTTCCATCCAGACTTTTCCGTTTCATTTTCACACGTTACAACGTAGGCTTTCGTTTTTGCCCTTTTCCCATCGTATCCTCCAACGAATCCTTTACGTTTCCCGTTCGATTCTGTTTCCCTTTTTCAATAAATATTCGTCCAGACAGAAATCCTTACGATCTAGCGCCTGCGCACTACAAACTTAACTCATTAAAGTGCTCGCCTACATATTTGCCACCCTCACTTCTACTACAATGTTTAGCTAAATCACTTAGCACTATCCTCAATCGTCCCTTTTGGACCCTTAAATAGGGATGAGCGAATCGATCCGGACGAACCCGGATTCGATCCGAATTTCATGAAAAATTCGATTCGGATCGAATCCGAATTTCCCCGTGCTTCGATCGCTCGAAGTTTTTCTTTAACATCCATTCATTTACATTACAGGCATTCTAAGATGGCGGACGGGACATGTCCAGACATCTACCCCGCTCCAGTGCATGCTGGGGCAGCCTATCAGCAGCCAGCAAGCCCGGTGACGTCACAGCGCTATATAAGGCGGCGGCCATCTTGCTTTTGTTCATTTCTCTATTGCATTCGTGAGAGACAGGACAGTGCTGTATTCAGGGAGAGACAGTTAGAGAGCCAGGGACAGCCAGTAGACAGGCCGGAGACAGGCAGGAAGTCAGCGAGAAGCAGGGAAAGTTAGGAAAAATCGGAGGCAGTGACAGGGAGATTTTTTTTTTTTCATCCAGCCTGAGTGTTACTGGCTGGCTGACTGGCTTTGTTGGCCTGTTGCAGCCTGCTTAGACACTTTTTCTGTGCATATATACTGATCTCAGGTCTGCTGTGGGGGCATCCCATTCTGTAACATCCCATTAGCCTCTGTATTTCCTCTAAGCTGCACACTTATTTAAAGTAATTTGGCCTGTTGCAGCCTGCTTAGACACTTTTTCTGTGCATATATACTGTTCTAAAGCCTGCTTGGGGGTATGCCATTCTGTAACATCCCATTAGCCTCTGTATTTCCTCTAAGCTACACACTTATTTAAAGAAATTTGGCCTGTTGCAGCCTGCTTAGACACTTTTACTGTGCATATATACTGATCTCAAGTCTGCTGTGGGGGCATCCCATTTTGTAACATCCCATTAGCCTCTGTATTTCCTCTAAGCTGCACACTTATTTAAAGTAATTTGGCCTGTTGGAGCCTGCTTATCCACTGTTGCTGTGCATATATACTGTTCTAAAGCCTGCTTGGGGGTATCCCACTCTATAACATACCATACCCCTCTTGATCTTCATTAAGCTGCACACTTATTTAAAGTAATTTGGCCTGTTGGAGCCTGCTTATCCACTGTTGCTGTGCATATATACTGTTCTAAAGCCTGCTTGGGGGTATCCCATTCTGTAACATTACCTACCTCTCTTATTTACACTAAGCAGCTCTCTTATTTAAACCAAGCAGGCCTCTTATTTACACTAAGCAGCTCTCTTATTTAAGCTAAGCAGCTCTCTTATTTAAACTAAGCAGGCCTCTTGGGGGCTGATTGTCCACTTTTGGGTGGGCATTATATTCGGTTTCATATACAGTGGGGTATCCCAATTTGTAAGATAACCTACCCCAACCATGTAAACTAAAGAGGCCTGTTGCAGCCTGAGTTTCTCTGCTTGCGTTACGTCCTTCCAGAAGGAAAACTTATGCCGAACACTATTTTTGTTGGGGGCATTGACCTTTGGATTGATCGGCATGAAATTAAGGATTTTTTTCCAAAGTATGGCGCTGTAAAGAAGGTCAAAATGATTGCTCATACTTGGATTAGTGTTAAAAGTTTCTGCTCAGCTTAAAATACATTACGCCACACTGGCATCCCAAGGCACATGCTATTTAACCCTATCTGTTAAACAAAAGCATTTCTCATACTTGGATTATTGTTAATACTTTTTGTTCAGCTTAAAATACATTACGCCACACTGGCATCCCAAGGCACATGCTATTTAACCCTATCTGTTAAGCAAAAGCATTTCTCATACTTGGATTATTGTTACTTTTTGTTCAGCTTGAAATATACCAGGCCACACGGGCATCCCAAGGCACATGCTAATTAACCCTATATGTTAAGCTAAAGCATTTCTCATACTTGGAATATTGTTACTTTTTGTTCAGCTTGAAATATACCAGGCCACACGGGCATCCCAAGGCACATGCTATTTTAACCCTATCTGTTAAACAAAAGCATTTCTCATACTTGGATTATTGTTACTTTTTGTTCAGCTTGAAATATACCAGGCCACACGGGCATCCCAAGGCACATGCTATTTAACCCTATTTGTTAAGCACAAGCATTTCTCATACTTGGATTATTGTTACTTTTTGTTCAGCTTAAAATATACCAGGCCACATGGGCATCCCAAGGCACATGCTATTTAACCCTATCTGTTAAGCTAAAGCATTTCTCATACTTGGATTATTGTTACTTTTTGTTCAGTTTAAAATATTCCAGGCCACACGTGCATCCCAAGGCACATGCTATTTTAAAAAAATTATGTGAGAGAGCGCTGAAAAGAGTATGAGCCGCTGCCTAGTATAAGAGGTCAATTCTTATCATGAAAAATGTGAAACAGAGCCAATACTGTACTTGGGAATGCCTCAATTGAGGTAAAACCTTGTTTGGAATTGGTTTAGGCGCGCTTGAACCACGTGTCAGAAAAAATGCTCTGCCTAGTCAAGGATATATGAATTATCCACACAGGACAGATATTCTCTGATGTGTTTATATCTGCCAGGGTAAACTTTAGTACCGATTTATCAGTATATGACTAGCAGAATAATAATTTCATATATAACTGCTTATATCATCCACAAAAGGCAAGATATTAATGTAGTACAATATTATGAAACAATGGTTTTGGGCACTTACCGCCGCGGCCCGGGGGTTCGTAACCTTCCCAGGGCCTCTGATGGTGTGTGTCTCAGGTAAGTGCAAAACCGCAGTGTGAAGATCCCTTTTAGCTGGTTATGCTTTCAGGTGTCTGGACGTCTGGATAATCCTTAGATAAATCGGTGGTTGATTTTTACCTTCAAACACACTTTTAAGTCCAGGTATAAAGCAAACCTTAGTTGTGCTGGTTTTAGATCATCTTTAGTTGGATCTTCCAACTCTCAATAAACACACCTTGAAGTAAAGTGCGATTTCTTTATTTGATTTAAAAAGCTTAAAGGTGCTTCAATAAAAATATAATGGGAATAGGAATGGGGGAAGGGATAAGGGTCAGTGAGGGAGTGTGGGCTCCAACAATCCTCCAAAGTAAAGCGTTCTGTGGTGTTCAATGTGAGTGAACACCGAAACGTTGGGATGAGTGAGTGAGCTGTGCTTGCATTGGCGGGGAGGAGTAAAATGAATAAAAAGTCCACTCTCACTCTATTGTCTGTGGTATAGATAAAATCCTCTATTATCCGTGATTAATGATATCCGCTGTGTCAAGTTTGAAGTGGAATCGATGGTTGCTTAGATGAGAATATTAGAAGTTGGAGTGGTGACTCCTTGTCCCACTCTGTAACCTACGCGCGTTTCGGCGGTGAGCCATCCTCAGGGTATCAATGGGCATGCGTGACAGATGCCTTTAAATTGGTTAGATGTGATGTCATTCGTATGAAGTGGCTGATGGGAAATGTAGTCATCCTCTTGTTTGTTTTCACAGAGGGATGCGATAGATACCATGTAGCCGCTGTCAGCTCCCTGCTTGCAGCTTCAGTAGACTTCAACGATGTTACCTCAGGCAAAATAAGGATACATTAGTTTAAATTATGACAGGGTTGTTTTCATTTAGGAGAGCGCAGCCTCGGGCTACAACATGAGTACATTAAACTCAGGTTACCAATTGAGGTCTGTTTATACAATTAGATCAATGATTAAAAATATATAAATAAAGATTAAAAATATATGAATAAAAGTCATACAATGCCAATGATTATTGGTTTATAAAAGGAAAAAAGAGGGGAGAGTTCAATAATTAAGTCCTTTGTCATATGGGGTTAGGAATATGAAAGGATGAGTCTTTACTTAGGGCGATCACTCTGGATCCCCTTTTGAAGGCACGCTGTCTGATAATTGTGATAATTCTAACATGTGACTTAAGATCTTAGAGAACTTGCGACTGGGCTCGATAATAAACGACATACAACAGACCCAGTACAAATTCTAATTTACTTCCGCTTTAGGGAGGACTTATATAGCGAAAAACCACAGACACAGTATGCACTTTGACATATATGATGAAACACAAAAAGGTGCAAACTGACGGTTTCCACAAAGAAAAAGGTCAGCACTCAGCATTTACAGAAGTTGCCCCATCTGGCTGTTATTGCGGCTGTTATTGCGGTTTGACAGTTAAGTTTCGCTAGCATACATTTCTGCAATTACATTTCCAAATGAAGCTTGCAAGCAAATAATATATATTACATATATATTTCTATTATGTGAAACTCTCGCATGGAATTATATCTGGCAGCCATTTTGTCAGCTTCAGCCATTTTGTTAGAAGAATCTGAGGCCTAGCATCTGCCAACAAACCCTTCTTTGAGTCTCAGAACTTATTACAAGTTCTCAGACTCACCAACCATGGCATCATCATATGTCTCAGATTCTACCCTGCGAACTATATAATCATAGTGAGCTTCATTCTCTGCCAAGTAAGCAGCGTAAGCTCCCTGTTGCTTATTAGTTTTTTCATAGCAAAGACACACATAATGATCTTAAATGTAACAATAGCAATGATCACCAGCATAACAATAATACAGAACTGTGTGAGAAAACCTTTCCAGCTGGAAAATAAATCTTTAAACTAACTGGACCAATTAGCATCATTTAGGAGGAACAAGGATATACATCGCACAGATCAAAAGTGTAAATCATGCTGGGCTCTGAGGTATTGAACCAGAATGTTACTTCACCTTTGGCGTTTTTACTCACGTATTTGGAGATGAGTTTATCTCCCGTAGCCCTTTTCTTTACAACAGGGGGCATGTGAGTTTCAGCCTGCGGATGCGGGGAGGGGGGTATAAGGGCACTTGGTCTCAAACCCAAAGGTTCACATACCTGCTGAAGTGGACCTATGGCGGGGCGATCATAACACAGCTACACACAACCCATATTACTGACACTATCAGAAAAAACAGAATCATTGCAGTGCAGAAATGATTGGAGCCATAGAACCAGCAGGCAAATCAGTGCTGGCCTTTCTTCGGACCCATTGTTCCTAGCTGGGGGTCTGCAACCAGCTTCTTCTTGTCCCCTTGGGGGGATGTCTGGCTGTGGCCCCCTTGGTGGGGCGACCGATCCTTTAACTTGCAGTACTTCATCCTCGTCCAGTATCTGAAGTGTAGGGACTCTTTTCACCCGCGTGGCGTGAATCCAATTCTGATTTCCTTCCACAAGCACGGCCGTCCGAGCGACTGCTATCACCTTCGTCGGCTTCTCGAATGGGAACTCGATCTTCGGTTGATTACCGTGCTTTTTCACTAACACCGTGTCTCCAATCTTTATGTCATGAAACGAGTCCTGTAAAAGAGAAGGAAACTTCTGACAGACAAGTGTTTCACTAGCAGTGAGCTTCTCCACCAGAGCCCTGGTGTATTCCTCCTGCCTGCACTTCCCTTCTTCGCTAGTCTCTCTAATGGTCCTGTGCCATGGCAAAAGAAATGGTCTACCCATTAATATTTCATAAGGAGAAAGCTTAGTTACTTTATTAGGTGTCATCCTTATTTCAGCTAAAACTGCGGGTAGCTTGTGTTTCCAGTTTTTAAAAGTTCCTTCAGTAGCTTTTCTAAGTTTATCTTTTATTGTTCTATTCATGCGCTCCACTATCCCTGAACTTTGAGGATGGTATGGGATGTGAAACTGCCATTCAATGTTTAAATGTTCTACTAAATCTTGACATATTTTGGCTTTAAAGGCTGTGCCGTTATCGCTGCGTATGCGCGAAAAGCATCCAAAGCGCGGTATTATTTCTTGTGTCAAAATTTTCACTACGGTCTTAGCATTTTCTTTCTTGACTGGAAAGCATTCTGGCCATTTTGAAAACATGTCTACCATTACTAGTAAAACTTCAGGCTTACCTCCTGGTGTAACTGTAATGTGTGTATGGTCAATGTTCCAATCAGTACAGGGTTCTGTGGGGTAGACTAGATGATCATGCTGTGGCTTATGTGAAATGTTGGGGTTATTCATCTGGCATGTTATGCATTTCTCTACATAAGCTTTCACTTGTTTCTCACATTGTAAAATGAAAAAACTTTGTTTCACCGCCATGTAACTGTGTTGTGCACTTTTGTGTCCTATGCCGTGTGCTTGAGAAATAAATAAGGGGGCACTATGTATGGGTATGCATGGTTTACCCTCGATGCACCAAATCCCAGCCATTGATTTCTGTGCCCCTGCTGTGCCCAATCCCCCACTTCAGAAACAGATGTCTGCTCCTGCAGACATCCTATTGTAAAATTAATGGCTAGTGTTAGCATAGGGTTAATGTGAGCATTAGGACCCAGTTGGCTTCCTGTCAGAGTTTACTGTCTAGCTGCTTCTCTAAAAGCATTTCCTCTGGCAATATCCCTTTTGGGCTGTCGCGGAGGAATTTTGTCAGCCTCACTTTTTTAACCTAATAATGCATTTAATATCGGGGCAGGTCCTTCGGTATTTGGGGCATATTTGATCTCTAGATGGGAATTTGACAAAAGGATTACTTCATATCCGCTAAATCGCTGCGCTGACATATGTTGGGTATGTAAATTGTTCATTAAATGTTTTACATTATGCCCTGCATGCAGTATCATGTTGTGTCCCAGCGTGACCGAAATGGCCTGTGCAACTGCCATTGCACAAGATGCCAACGCTCGTAAACAACCTGGCATTCCTTGAACTTGAACCGGGAGAAGCTTAGAGAAGTATGCCACGGGTCCTAATTTACCCCCATGGCTTTGAGCTAAAACCGAGCTGTATCCCTTACAAAAGTCACGGACATACAGGTGTAACACCTTCACATAGCTTGGTAAACCGAGCCCTGGAGAATTTGTCAGTGCCTCCTTCAACTTTTTTAAAAGCATGTAACATTTCATCAGACCATTCTATGGTGTCAGGTTGATCAGCACCCGTGGCCACTCTCAGTATATTGGCATAATAAGAACAATCTGGGATCTATTGACGGCAATAGCTAATCATTCCAAGAAAACTTAGCATGTTTTTTTTATTCTGTGGAGGCCCCAATTCCACGATTGCCGCTACACGTTTGGGATTTAACTCTTTTTCCCTGTGCCAACACGAATCCCAGATACTCAACACGCTGCTGACACCATTGTAATTTCTTAACAGAAATCTTTATAACATTTCATCAGAGACATTTCAATAGGAGGATTCCATCCTCTCGGGCTGCGGTTATTGATTGACTGGCCAATCACAGTAGGTCAGAACAATCGAGTTACAGTTCGGTTTATATGCTTTTAGCACTTCTCTTAAAACAATGAAAAAAAACAGGCGAATTCAAAAATCG
Source organism: Gastrophryne carolinensis (assembly GCA_027917425.1). Taxonomy (NCBI): domain Eukaryota; kingdom Metazoa; phylum Chordata; class Amphibia; order Anura; family Microhylidae; genus Gastrophryne; species Gastrophryne carolinensis. The sequence goes on along the minus strand of CM051237.1, from coordinate 343,961,784 downwards.
GCTCGCTAACTGGGTAAAAATTAGGGATTCTCCGCGGTATTGGAATGCATAGAGCGGGCGTGTCTCGGGATGCACTGGGATCCCAAAAAAGGCGTTTTTTTTTTTTTTTTTTTTTATATCGCAGACGCTAAATATTTTTGCGTCTTCGGGAATGGCGGTTAGAAGTGACACCAGAATTTACCCTGAGGGAAATAGCCATTTTCCCCATTAAGTCCCTGCCTAACAGGTTAACAGGACAGCTGGTCCTGATTTTTAAGACATGGTTGATCGGGGGGCTCTGATGGAGGTCCGTCACCGTGAGCGGTGGTGTTTCAAATGTTTGTGTTAATATCCCATTAATACCCATGGAGGGGCCGGCATCTTCCCTTGGTCCCATGTATGCATTTCTCCCCAATACGCTACATGTAGCTCCAGAATCCACTCAAATGTTAACTTCTTTTTACTAATCATCAAATCAATGCAGGGTTGTTGGGAGAAATGCTGTGAGACTACTGGGAAGGTGGGATTTGCCCCTGGGCACCTTCATTGGGGTCCTACATTTTGGCAGTCAACATTGAGGCGAGGGGTATTGTGTTGTACATTGGCGGGAGCAGCCTGCGGAGGTCTGTTTGAAACCTGCTTGTGTGTGTCAGGGTATGGGCAATCGGCTCTCCAATGATCCATTGCACCACAATTAAAACAGCCAGCATTCCTGGCCTGCTGTTTGGGGGGGTCCCTGTCTGTCTCCCCATTGCGGTTTAAGATTTCCTCTATTTCCCCTGCCTCGCCCTCTACCCCTAGGGGCTGCACGGGCTGACCTGCGTTTCTCTTCCCAGTATTGCTGCTGTCCCCACGGGTCCCCAAAGGGATATGGAACTGGCTCTGGTATGCTGAGCTGTGCTGCGTGTGTCACTGACGGTCATATTACTTCAAAGCATCCTGCTGCATCTTTACTTATTAACCTCCTACCAAACTCTTCTACTGGCTTCTCAGTCCATCCATTTATTTGCTTCTTAATTTGTAAACCTAAACTTGGTAGGCAGTTGGAGATAAATGTACTGATGCACAGGGCGGGTATCCCTGGGCCATCTCCCATCTGACTTTCTAAACGCCAAACCTGTAGAAATCTCTTCCAAAACTCAGTCAATGTTTCACCTTTTTTCTGCTTACATGCAAGAGAGGGTGCCATATCAGCTCTGGGTTTAAACACTTGGTTCAAGTGATGTTCTAATGCTTCCCACATGTCAGCTTCATTCCCTTCTTGGTACAGGTGTATTTCACCTGGCCTTGTATGTGCGGGTGTGTTCTTTTCCATGTGTGGTATCCCAACCCAGCTAGGTGGACTATTCTCCCCCACTACCATCTCTAAAACCATCTTAATGTCTTCGGGCATATAATTTTTCCTTTAATTGCCCTCCGAAGGTAAGCAATTGTACCTTTGGAAAATTTGGAGGGGTGTGGACAGTGTTTGGCCATGTGATCTAATTCTTTCATATCAGGAGGGATGATAACCAGAATGTCTCCTGCTGTTATGAAAGGATTGTATGTACTGACCATGGTCATGGAGCTTGTTGATGCAGTGGGCGCTGCTGCTGCTATTACTCCGGGGGTCTCTATGGAATCTATGTCTCCTGCTGGTTTTTTAAGTGTATTATCCAGTGTTCGTTTAGACTGGTTCCTGGTCTGTTTCGGGGACTCCCCTATGTTAACGCTAAGTATGATTTGTTTGTCCTAACACAGGCGTGTTTGCTTAGCTGGCTTAGTTTTCTTATCAGTAACTGTGAAAGATTCTGTGTCTAATTCCCCTTCATGTTACTTATCCTCTTCCTCTCCTAGCGTCTTTTCTGGTTGCTGTTCATCAGCATGTGACCACTGGTTCTCATTCGGAGGAAGGATATTTTGTGACATTTTCTTTTTTTTTTTTTCTCTTTTTTTTCCTTTTTCCTCTTTATTTCTTCCACATCTATTCTCTCCTCTTTTTGTTTCCTACTGTATTTAGTTTGTTCCACTGCCGCCATTGTTATCACGGCTGCCGTGGTACTCAAATAATTTCCTTGGAATGGCACTAGGGAGGGATATTGAGTGGTAGTTACAGTTTTTACTTTTACCTGTTTAGGTCTGAGCTCCTTCGTATCATATGGCGGGGGTGGAGCGCTAGGTTTAATGTCGGGGTTGGAATGATTTCTAATTTCATAATTCAACTTCTCACTTTTATGTCTGTTCTCTAATTCCTTTTTACTAACTTTTTTCCTGAGACTCATTAATCCATTTCTCCTATACCACCCTGGCGCTATTTCTAACCATTTTATCCCACACTCTCTCATATGGGACTTATCCCAATTGGGATCCCCTGAATAATAGGGCCACGCCTTTTTATCTCCAAGGCCCATTCCCATTATCATTTCCATATAATAGGGGTCACTACCTCCTGTTCTAGGGAAAGGATGGGGCTACCCATAGCCTCCGTCCAACCTGCCATATTTTCCCCAACCGGTAAGGTATAATAAGCCCCTCCCGTTAATCTCTCTACATAGTGAATACAATCTTCACCAACATGGGGCTTTCAGCCTGACAGATGATGACAACAAAAAAAAATATATCTTATACTTCTAAAGTCAATTGCCTGAGTCCTGCTCACCTTCAGGACTGTCCGACAATACAAACAGATAAACTTATAACTCTATGAACACCAACACAAGACAGACTAATCACACATTAGAAGTATCCAAGTGCAGACACGTCCTATGAATTTCTATAGCGCGCTTTTCTATATCTCAGGCGACAACCCGTGTCCCTGTACAACTCGCCTAATTGCGAGAGGCAACTAAAGGGCCAACACTTTTAACCTTCCCTCGGGGTTTAGTAAATAAAATTACTTACCCCCTTCAAGGTGTGTTGCCCGCATTAAACTCCACCACTGAAAGGATGAGTCTTTACTTAGGGCGATCACTCTGGATCCCCTTTTGAAGGCACGCTGTCTGATAATTGTGATAATTCTAACATGTGACTTAAGATCTTAGAGAACTTGCGACTGGGCTCGATAATAAACGACATACAACAGACCCAGTACAAATTCTAATTTACTTCCGCTTTAGGGAGGACTTATATAGCGAAAAACCACAGACACAGTATGCACTTTGACATATATGATGAAACACAAAAAGGTGCAAACTGACGGTTTCCACAAAGAAAAAGGTCAGCACTCAGCATTTACAGAAGTTGCCCCATCTGGCTGTTATTGCGGCTGTTATTGCGGTTTGACAGTTAAGTTTCGCTAGCATACATTTCTGCAATTACATTTCCAAATGAAGCTTGCAAGCAAATAATATATATTACATATATATTTCTATTATGTGAAACTCTCGCATGGAATTATATCTGGCAGCCATTTTGTCAGCTTCAGCCATTTTGTTAGAAGAATCTGAGGCCTAGCATCTGCCAACAGAATATATGAAAACATATTATAAGAATATTATTATAAAAAATATTATTATAAAAAGATGAAGTATCAGTTCAAAAACTTTTTGTTCAAAAACTTTTTAAAAAACTTTTTTATATAGTGCTGCAATGTATAATCTTAGAGGCAAAGGAAATGGTTCTTATATGCTATGCAAAGCACATATAACATTAGAATGGAAGGCAATGCACATGTAGTGATGAAATGGAAGACGGTGCAAAAAAGTGATAAGCAAAGGAAAGAAAGGGGGATGTCTGTGAAAAATTGGATATGATGTATAATAAGAGAGAAAGGGAAGATGTCAGATTGCAAAAACACTGTTTTTTTATATATAATAAATTCACTGATTTCCCTAGCAGACCACTGGCTATGAATGTTAAAGTGGTTGCTGTTAAATGGATAGTTCGGAGTAATTAGTTATTTTGGAGGAAACAGTTTAAGTCTATTTCGATGTTTAATCCGGCTGGAAAGGTGGAATTTAATTCAAATATCCAGAAAGTTTCCCGTTTGGAAATCTCTGTAGTTAAGTTGGAACCTCTCCAATTCATATTGTTTTTTTCTACGATCCAAAAGTCCAAGTATGACAGGTCTTTGTTGTGCTTGGTTTTAAAATGGGATGATACGCTATGTGATTCCAAGCCTTTTTTAATGTTGTTCATATGTTCGGCTAGGCGTATCTTAAAGGGCCTCTTGGTGCGTCCAATATACAGTAGATTGCATGGGCACTGAAGACAATATACAACACCTTTGGTGTTGCAAGATGATATCCCTCTGATTTTATATTCTTTTCCAGTTTGTGGGTTTTTGAAATCTGTTCGATGTGTAGGGTTTGATGTATTTTTGGATGTTGTTTTGCACGCTTTGCAATCTCTACATCTGGTGAATTTTCCGTTGGTTACTATATCGTTGGTGGGAGGGTTAGTGTAACTTTTCACCAAGTGTTGGGCTAGTGTCTGAGGCTTCCTATAAATGAATCTTGGCCTGGTTGGGACAATGCTTCGTAATGTGGGATCTGTATGTAGGATATTCCAATGTTTTTTGATAATACGTTCAATTTGCTTGTGATCATTGCTAAAATTAGTAATAAAGGGAATCTTCAAGTTAGGTCCCTGGTTAGTATCATGGTTTTGAACTTTGGTTGTCTTTGACTCTGTTATGTGGCTATGGTACTTCTGGTTGACCTCAATAATTGTTTGTTCAATCTGTTCTTTCAAATAGCCCTTTTCCATAAATCTGGTTGCTAGAACTTGTGCTTGATTTTGATAGGTTATATCGTCTGTGCAATTTTTTTCTTATGCGAGTAAATTGTCCCTTCGGGATATTCTTTAACCCTTTAAGTGCCAGCCTACCTGGAGTTTTTGTCACACTCTGTTGCCAGACCATTTTGCACTATTTTGCGCTCCCCATGTTCAAATGTGATTTTTGAAGGGATTTCCAGGGATTTCCCAGGAAAATGATATATTGTTTTTTTCAGCAGAGTCTGGGCTTTAACATGAAATGTCTTGTTTGTCATTTGTTAGGTGTATTCTTAATATTTTTGGGTGAAATATGTGCAAAAAAAAAACAAAATTTTTACATATTGTAGTTTTTTTTGGAATAAAAAATGTAAGTTTGTCAATAAAATCTTATTGCGTGTGAAATCCCAATTTCTCCCGGTTACAGCGGTACCACATATGTATTGGTAGACACCCTTTCCTGCCCAGGAGACTCCCCCAAACTGAAACAGCGCTTTAGGAGATTTTCAGATAAAATACAACTATGCTATGCAATATGCGCACCTTGCGGTTTTTCCAGAAAAACAACCCTTTACATTTGAAATACCCCCAATAAACTATATATTCTCTGGAAGTACACACCTCAGGCTTTCTAGGCGTACCAAGCTTGTGGATGTGGCCATAGTTTTCTGGAAGTAATCCCTCAACGTAATCTTTGGTTGCAAAGAGTTTCCCTAAAAAAAGGATAAAAAAGCAGAATCAAAGCCACATTTTCCTAAAAAAACTATATACAAACAAGAAAAAACAAGTTTAATCTGAAAACGCAACATCCCCCGAACAGAACAACACCCAACATGCATAGGTTCTGTCAAGGGAAGAGTTGCCAAACACCCCAAAGTAAAGCATGCGCATAACGGTAATTTTACTTGAAAATTTCAGCTCTGCAGACAAAGTGCGCACCTTGCGATTTTTCAACCAAAACAACCCTTTACATTTGGAATATCCCCCATAAACCATATATTCCCTGAAAGTACACACGTTAAGCTTTTTAAGGGTACCCAGCTTGTTGTAGTGGGCTCATCTTTCTGGAATTAATTCCTCAAAGAATTCTTTGGTTGCGCAGGGTTTCCCTAAAAAATTTATAAAAAAGCTGAATAAAAAACACCTTTTCCTAAAATATAAATATGCAAACCAGAAAAAACAAGCTAAGTCTGAAAGCGCAAGGTCCCCCGAACAGAACAATACCCAACATGCATAGGTACTATTAACCCTTTTAATTGCCAGCCTACTTGAGATTTTGTCACCCTCTGTTGACAGGCCATTTTCCCCATTTTGCGTCATGTTTTGCGACATGTTTTGCGCCATTTTTGCTGTAACTTTCAGAAAAATTATATATATATTTTTTGCAGCAGAGTTTAGACTTTAACATGAAATGTCTTGTTTGTAATTTTTTTTTTTTTTTTTACAATATTATTAAGTGAAAAAAAAAATAAATAAATAAAAAAATTTTTTTAGAAAATTGACTCCTTTATTTTAAATAAAAAATGTATTTTATTAAGGAAAATCATATTGCATGTGAAAGCCCCATTTCTACCGATTAGAACGGTACCACATATTTATCGGTAGCCCCCCGTTCCTGCCCAGGAGACCCCCCTAACTGAAACAAGTATTTTATAACATTCACAAAAAAAATACAAAAACCATCCACACTACAAAGGGTTAAATCGGGAAAAAAAAATGACATAGGGTCCCCCCTCCCAGGGGAGGGAGACCCCATTTTTTTTTTGATTTTTAAGGGTTAAAAACCCTTAAAAATCAAAAAAAAATTGACGTGGGGTCCCCCTTACCCAAAGTAACCAGCCCGGGACCAGCTATGGGGGCTTGTAGGCACAGAGTGGGGGGGCCAGCTTATGTGGCCCCCCACCCTGCAGCCTACGAGCCCACATAGCCCATGTGGGCCCGGGCTCTTCTGCCCCCCCCTGGCCTTTGGGGAGGCAGGTAATGGGGGTGCCAGGGGTTAATGGCAAGCCACCCGCTAGCGCAGGTGGCTTGCCATCTCCCCAGCCTTGTGAACTGGTATAGGGGTCATGGACCCCTTACCAGTTCACAAGGGGTTAAAAGTAAATAATGACACAGACACACATAAAGAAAAAAATATTTTATTAATTTTTTTTTTTTTTTTACACTGTACTCACCTCCCATCCATCCTGGAGCCCTCTGTCCCTCGGCGATCACTGGCTTCTGCTCACTTGCTAGAAGCCTTTTATAGCTGCTGGATGACAGATTACAAAGGGTTAATCAAAAAAAAAAAATGACATAGGGTCCCCCCTCCCAGGGGGGGTGGACCCCATTTTTTTTTGATTTTTAAGGGTTAAAAACCCTTAAAAATCAAAAAAAAAATTGACGTGGGGTCCCCCTTACCCACAGTAACCAGCCCGGGACCAGCTATGGGGGCTTGTAGGCACAGAGTGGGGGGGCCAGCTTATGTGGCCCCCCCACCCTGCAGCCTACGAGCCCACATAGCCCATGTGGGCCCGGGCTCTTCTGCCCCCCCCTGGCCTTTGGGGAGGCAGGTAATGGGGGTGCCAGGGGTTAATGGCAAGCCACCCGCTAGCGCAGGTGGCTTGCCATCTCCCCAGCCTTGTGAACTGGTATAGGGGTCATGGACCCCTTACCAGTTCACAAGGGGTTAAAAGTAAATAATGACACAGACACACATAAAGAAAAAAATATTTTATTAATTTTTTTTTTTTTTTTACACTGTACTCACCTCCCATCCATCCTGGAGCCCTCTGTCCCTCGGCGATCACTGGCTTCTGCTCACTTGCTAGAAGCCTTTTATAGCTGCTGGATGACAGATTACAAAGGGTTAATCAAAAAAAAAAAATGACATAGGGTCCCCCCTCCCAGGGGGGGCGGACCCCATTTTTTTTTTATTTTTAAGGGTTAAAAACCCTTAAAAATCAAAAAAAAAATTGACGTGGGGTCCCCCTTACCCAAAGTAACCAGCCCGGGACCAGCTATGGGGGCTTGTAGGCACAGAGTGGGGGGGCCAGCTTATGTGGCCCCCCCACCCTGCAGCCTACGAGCCCACATAGCCCATGTGGGCCCGGGCTCTTCTGCCCCCCCCTGGCCTTTGGGGAGGCAGGTAATGGGGGTGCCAGGGGTTAATGGCAAGCCACCCGCTAGCGCAGGTGGCTTGCCATCTCCCCAGCCTTGTGAACTGGTATAGGGGTCATGGACCCCTTACCAGTTCACAAGGGGTTAATATTAAAAAAAATGACACACACACAGAGAAAAAAAAAATTTTATTTTTCTTTTTTTACACCATACTCACCTCCGATCCGACGTCCCTCGCCGCTGTCCCGCGCCGATCACCTCACTGACAGATGCCGGTGGTGATCGGCGCAGGGCGGGTGACAGGCGAGGGGGCTCCGATCGGAGCCTCCTCACCTGACACCCGCTCTGCTCCGATCACCACCGGCATCTGACAGATGCCGGAGCTCGGAGGGGGTATAGGAGGAGCGGGATGACGTCATCCCGCTCCTCCCACAATGGGCGGGGCTAAGCGGCGGCGGCCATCGCCGCCATTACAAGAGGTGAGGACCCGGAAGAGGGTCCTCACCTGAAGACTGCGCAGCCCAGGGGGGGGATCGGACCCCCCCCTGGTGAAGAGGAGACCCGGACAGAAGGCTCGGGCGCGGAGGTGAGTAAATGACAGTTTTATTTTTTTTTTTTTTTACAGCGGCGAGTCAGCGCTGGAAACGGGGGGGGGGGGGCGGCTGGTTTCGGGCCCCCCCCTGAAGACGGAGGACGACGGGGGGGCGATCGGATGCCCCCCCAAGGAAGAGGGGACCCCAGGCTTCACAGGGATACCGGAGGTAAGTGATTTTTTTTTTCTATTTTTTAACTGTTTGGGGGAAATGCCAGGCACGTAGTTTCTACGTGCTTGGCACTTAACGGTAGAAGCAACCACGTAGAAACTACGTGCTTGGCATTTAAAGGGTTAACCAATTTTGGTGGTGACAGCTATCAACTGGAATAAAGCTATTACGATCAGTGTCTTTGAAAAACGTTTTTGTTTTAATTTGATTGTCGTATTTATAGATAGTTAAATCTAGAAAATTAATCTCAGAGGAGCTGATTTCATATGTAAATCTAATATTGTTGTCATTTTCGTTGAGTGATATGAGAAAGGTGTCCAAAAGATCTAACGGTCCATCCCAGAAAAATACGCAGTCGTCTATATAGCGCTTGTAGAGTGTCAGTTCCTTGGGTCTATGATGATATATTGTTTGTTGTTCCCATTTCGCCATGAAAAGATTGGCTACACTTGGGGCAAATTTGCCCCCCATCGCAACACCGATTTTTTGGAGGTAAAAATTATCCTGATACCAAAAGTAGTTGTGGGTGAGGCAAAAATGGAGGCAGTCGATTATAAATTGGATTTGTCGTTGAGGTAGTTGGTTATCCGACTCCAGAAAATGACGGACAGCTTCAATGCCTTTTTGATGCGGAATTATAGTGTATAATGAACTGACATCTGCTCTACCCAGAGACAGTTGTGGTTTGTTCCTATAAGGTTCTAGCAGAGAAAGTAAAGAACCTGAGTCTTTCAAATAGGATGAAGTTTGTGTTACAAGTGGCTGTAAGAAGGAATCTATGTACTCCCCTATTCGGCTGGTTAAAGAACCTATGCCACTCACAATGGGTCGTCCTGGAGGTTGCTCTTTGTCCTTGTGTATTTTGGGCAGATGATACAATGTTGGTATACGGGGGGTTTGGATGTTGAGGTAATTGTATTCTTTTTTTGTCAGAATTTCTTCTCTGCGGCCTCTGTCCAGTAGATCCCTTAGTTGTTGGTGGTATATGTTAGTGGGATCATTTCTTAAAGTGGACCAACACCCAGGATTTTGACTATCCTGGGTCTTGGTCCACTTCGGTGGGGCACCCCCGAACTCACCTCTCCCCGCGCCGACGGACAAGCCGCGGACAAGCTTTAACCTCTCATAGGTATTGGTATCACTGAGGAGTCTGTTTGTTTCTTGTAAATATTGGTCTTTGTTTAGAATGACTATTCCCCCACCTTTATCCGCTGGTTTGATAATCACCTCTTTTTTACTTTTGATGTTTTTTATGATCGAGTTTTCTCCTCTTTTTTTCAAATTTGAAGTATTACTTTTCTTGGGTTCTATTCTCCTTAAGTCCTGAATAACTGCTTCCTTAAATATTTTTATTGTGTTGTTTGAGTTCTGGGGATTGAAAGTAGAGTTATTTCTTAAATTACTATGTTTTATCTTCAGAATCAGATCTGTCATTAGTGGCATACTGGAGTTCGAATTCTCTTCTAATGGCTTATCCTCTACATGTTCTATTGTGATGTTTGTAGATTTACATGGAGATTCCATCCCTGTTTCAGCAAAATGTTTTTTTATGTTTAATTCCCGTGTGAATTTCAAAACATCTATAAAGGTGTTGAATTTATTGATATTTGACGCAGGAGCGTATTTTAGTCCTTTATTCAGGAGATTGATTTCATTATCACTGAAATTGGTCTTACTTAGATTGAACAGACCATCTTTGTTAGGAGCATTTATTCGTCTCTGTCTTTTCTCCTTTTTTTGTTGAAGTCTAATCCCAGCTCTTCTTCCTCGTGTTCTATTTTCTTTCTTTTTGGGGTATGGAATGCCACCAGGTCTAAAAAATTCTCAGGCTGTCGCTCAATTCTTTTGTCTATCGTGATCGTGTCTTTATGTATATGACTTCCTAAGTATGGTTGTTTCTTGTGTCTCTGTTATCCAGACGTCCAGACACCTGAAAGCATAACCAACTAAGAGGGATCTTCACACTGCGGTTTTGCACTTACCTAAGACATACACCATCAGAGGCCCTGGGAAGGTTACGAACCCCCGGGCCGCGGCGGTAAGTGCCCAAACAAAACCATTGTTTCATAATATTGTACTACATTGATATCTTGCCTTTTGTGGATGATATAAGCAGTTATATATGAAATTATTATTCTGCTAGTCATATACTGATAAATCGGTACTAAAGTTTACCCTGGCAGATATATCAACACATCAGCTCACAGCTCAGCTCACTCACTCATCCCAACGTTTCGGTGTTCACTCACATTGAACACCACAGAGCGCTTTACTTTGGAGGATTGTTGGAGCCCACACTCCCTCACTGACCCTTATCTTTTCCCCCATTCTAATTCCCATTATATTTTTATTGGCGCACTTTAAATCAAATAAAGAAATCGCACTTTACTTCAAGTGTGTTTGAAGGTAAAAATCAACCACCGATTCATCTAAGGATTATCCAGACGTCCAGACACCTGAAAGCATAACCAACTAAAAGGGATCTTCACACTGTGGTTTTGCACTTACCTGAGACACACACCATCAGAGCCCCTGGGAAGGTTACGAACCCCCGGGCCGCGGCGGTAAGTGCCCAAACAAAACCATTGTTTCATAATATTGTACTACATTAATATCTTGCCTTTTGTGGATGATATAAGCAGTTATATATGAAATTATTATTCTGCTAGTCATATACTGATAAATCGGTACTAAAGTTTACCCTGGCAGATATATCAACACATCAGAGAATATCTGTCCTGTGTGGATAATTCATATATCCTTGACTAGGCAGAGCATTTTTTCTGACACGTGGTTCAAGCGCGCCTAAACCAATTCCAAACAAGGTTTTACCTCAATTGACGCATTCCCAAGTACGGTATTGGCTCTGTTTCACATGCTATTTTAACCTCTGTTATGCAAAAGCATTTCTCATACTTGGATTAGTGTCAAAAGTTTCTCTTCAGCTTAAAATATACCAGGCCACACGGGCATCCCAAGGCACATGCTATTTAACCCTATCTGTTAAGCACAAGCATTTCTCATACTTGGATTATTGTTACTTTTTGTTCAGCTTGAAATATACCAGGCCACACGGGCATCCCAAGGCACATGCTATTTTAACCCTATCTGTTAAGCTAAAGCATTTCTCATACTTGGATTATTGTTACTTTTTGTTCATCTTAAAATATACCAGGCCACACGGGCATCCCAAGGCACATGCTATTTTAACCCTATCTGTTATACAACATAAGCGTTGATCAGCATCAGCTGCTTTATTACGCTACTTCAGTTTGCACTTGTTTTTGACTGCTTTTAATAAACCAGGCCGCAGGGCACCCCAAAGCTGCACCTTGAACCCTATCTGTTATACAACATAAGCGTTGATCAGCATCAGCTGCTTTATTAAGCTACTTCAGTTTGCACTTGTTTTTGACTGCTTTTAATAAACCAGGCCGCAGAGCACCCCAAATCTGCACCTTGCACCCTATCTGTTATACAACATAAGCGTTGATCAGCATCAGCTGCTTTATTAAGCTACTTCAGTTTGCACTTGTTTTTGACTGCTTTTAATAAACAAGGCCGCAGGGCACCCCAAAGCTGCACCTTGCACCCTATCTGTTATACAACATAAGTGTTGATCAGCATCAGCTGCTTTATTAAGCTACTTCAGTTTGCACTTGTTTTTGACTGCTTTTAATAAACCAGGCCGCAGGGCACCCCAAAGCTGCACCTTGAACCCTATCTGTTATTCAACATAAGCGTTGATCAGCATCAGCTGCTTTATTAAGCTACTTCAGTTTGCACTTGTTTTTGACTGCTTTTAATAAACCAGGCCGCAGGACACCCCAAAGCTGCACCTTGAACCCTATCTGTTTATACTAAATAAGCAAATACATAAAAATGTCAGGCAGACAAGTGCCAGGATGTTCAAAGAGGAGTGGCAGAGGCCAAGATTCAGCAGGCAGAGGTCGCAGCAGACTAGGGGCGAGTGGCAGCAGGAGTCACGGTGAGAGACCTGATCTGCCAGTATCTGCTAGCGGTCGTGTCTCCACCAGTAACGCATGTGCCGTTACGTCTGAGACCCCCAGTCTAGGGTCGGTAGGTTCCTCTGACACAACCCTGAGTTGGCATGCCCCGAGAGCAGTCCCTGTCCTCCCATTGCCTCTGTCCTACGCCGTTCCCTCCCCCAGCGACGTATCCTATGCTTTGGGTTCAGCTCCACTCTTTAGTGAGGAGGACGATCAGATAGAGGACAGTCAGCAGCTACTGCCCAGCCAAGAAATGGAGGTGGCTTCTTTAGCTAGGCAGACAAATAGTGATGTGGACAGTGTCGTGGGTGTTGCGAGCGTTCCAGCTCATGCGCCAGACACTGTTGACGAATCCACGAACATCAGTGACGTACAGCCACAACTCGGTGATGATGATGATGAAGCCGATCGCACTTGGGAGCCGGGTGATGAAGGGGCTTCATCGTCATCATCAGGAGAAGAGGGGCACAGGTTGCCCCGGAGTCAGCAGCTCAGGCAGCAAGGTGTTAGCAGCATGGTTGGCAGGCAGCATGGGGGCACAATTGTAAAGTCTGGAGCCAAACAGGGCCGGGGCCAGGGTAGAGCACCTGCTGCGCAGCAGGCTACCTTATCGGGAGGTAGTGGGTAGGGGTTCCTGGAGTTGGCGACAATAGCAGCGAATCAGTGAGGCCTGTTGGTGGGAAAAGTAGCTACTCGGCAGTGTGGCAGTTTTTCCTGAAGCATCCGCAGGAGGGTAACATGGCCACATGCAAGATATGTAGGCAGAAGCAGAAGCGTGGCCAGGGCCCAAATGTTGGCACCACGGCCCTGCGTCAACATATGATGCGTCACCATAAAGTGACCTGGGAGAACCGAGGCTCCCAAGGGGTGGTCCAGTCTGCTTCCTCACCAAGTGGCACGCCGCTCCCAATTTCTGCCAGCCAAGGCTCCAGCACCTCAGCCAAAGGCAGCTGTGCGTCATACCCATCCTTTGTCGCTCCTGCTCCTCCTCCTCCAAGTCATGCATCCTGCCAGCAATCCATCAGCGAAGCCATGTCCAAGAGACAGCAGTATGCGCCCACTCATCCTACGGCGCAGAAGCTGAATGTGCTCCTGTCCAAGTTGCTGGTGCTGCAGTCGCTCCCTTTTCAGGTGGTGGACTCTGCACCTTTCAGAGAACTGATGGCTTGTGCCGAGCCGAGGTGGAGAGTCCCAAGCCGTCATTTCTTTGCCAAGAAGGCAGTACCAGCGCTGCACACCTTTGTTGAACAGAAGGTGGGCCAGTCCTTGAGCCTGTCAATGTGTAGCAAACTGCATGGCAGCACCGACGTCTGGAGCTCTAACTACGGTCAGGGACAGTACATGTCATTTACGGCCCACTGGGTGAATGTGGTCCCTTTGCAGCAGCAGCAGCAGCAACTTGGACAGGTCACGCCGCTTCGGCCTCCGCGCTCCCTGCCCGTTGGGCCTGTGACACTGTACGACTTGGCCTCCTCATCCTCCGCCATCTCCTCACCCTCCACTGTAGGCTCAAGTCTCAGTGCCCCTCCAGTCTACCATGTGTGCAGGGCACGGAGGTGTCACGCAGTGCTTCACATGGTTTGTCTTGGCGAAAGGAATCACACAGGGGAGGAACTGCTTAAATTTATTCATCAGGAAATCCAAACATGGCTTACTCCAAGAAAACTTAAAATGGGAATCATGGTTACCGACAATGGGAAGAACATTTTGTCTGCGCTGCGCCAAGGAAGCCCCCTGCATGGCTCACGTCTTCAATCTGGTTGTCAAGCGGTTTCTGAAGTGTTCCCCCCATCTGCAAGACATCCTAACAACTTCAAGGAAGCTTTGCATGCACTTCAGCCACTCCTACACCGCCAAACACACCCTTCTTGAGCTACAGTGTCAGAACGGTATCCCCCAACATAGTCTGATTTGCGATGTTTCCACCCGTTGGAATTCTACCCTTCACATGTTGGACCGATTATATGAACAGAGAAAAGCCATCACGGATTTCCTGATGATCCAAGCGGATAGGGGGACTCCCCTGTGTAACTTCAATGTCAACCAGTGGCAGCTCATACGTGACACCTGCCGTTTCCTTAGGCCCTTTGAGGAAGCCACTTTATTTGTCAGTCGGCAGGATTACGGGATGAACGACGTGATTCCACTGCTTCATGTACTACAGCACATGTTGGAAACCATGGCTGGTCAGGGCACTGGAGACATGGCGTCTACATCTTACGGCCTCATGAACCCCGTTGGAGCTGAACTGGAGGAGGAGGAAGAGGAGGAGGAGGGGCACAGTGAAGCACAGTTTAGGCTTGGCGAAATGGCTGGTTTATCTAGTCAGCGGACAGGAGAGGAGGAGCAGGAGCAGCCAGAGGAGCTAGAGGGTTTTGAGGAAGGCGAGACAGAGGACCCGGACACACCGTGGCAGTATGCAGTAGAGATGGAGACAGGTAGTCCATCCGAGTCACTTGCACAAATGGCAGGAAGCATGCTCACGTGCTTGTGTAGTGACCCCAGAATTGTTTCCATTTGTCGGCGGGATGACTTCTGGCTGTCCACCTAATTGGACCCTCGCTTCCAGCACAAAATGGGGGCATTTTTTAAACCCGCCGAGAGGGAGGACAAACTGAACTACTACAAAGACATTCTACGTAGACAGTTGGCCGATGCCTATCTGCGCCATGGTCCATACTCTCGCAGGTCTGACTCGAGGGGACCTCTGCGCTCACCTTCCACTGCCATGGCTGCTGGGGGGGTTGGCAGGAGCCTCAGTCTTCAGTCGCTAATGAGTAGCTTTCTACACCCGCATAGTGAGGCTACTCATGAGCAGCAGGAAGACCTGGAGCAGGACCTGAACCAGCAGGTCATGTCATACCTTGACATGACCATGCCAACACACCTTGAGGATCCGCTGGACTTCTGGGCAGCCAAACTTGATTTGTGGCCGCAACTAACAGAGTTTGCCCTGGAAAAGCTGTCCTGCCCGGCAAGTAGCGTGCCATCTGAGCGGGTGTTTAGTGCGGCGGGGGCCATAGTTACGGCGAGGAGAACTCGTCTGTCAACTAAAAATGTGGAGAGACTCACCTTTGTCAAAATGAATCAGGGATGGATCAGCCAGGATTTCCACCCACCAATGCCTGATGCATGCGACTAGATTCAGCATGGAGCCACGTTTTACACTTTCCAAATGGTGCAAAACATATTTATGTCTTTAGGCCAATTTTTGGGCTCCTGCTGATGCCAACTTCAGGGTGTGCCTTTCAGCCAATGTTTGACGTCCTGCTGCTGCTGCTTGCAACTCCAGGGTGTGATTCATCCAATTTTTGGGCTCCTGAAGCCAACTCCAGTGTCTCTTTAAAGTAATGACCGGGCTCCTGCTGCTGCTGCTGCTTGCAACTCCAGGTTGTGATTCATCCAATTTTTGGGCTCCTGCTGCCAACTCCAGTGTCTCTCTCAGCCAATTTTTGGCCTCCTGCTGCTGCTGCTTCCAACTCCAGGGTGTCTTTCAAGCAATGTTTGGGCTCCTGCTTATGCTGCTGCCAACTCCAGGGTGTGCCTTCCAGCTAATGTATGTGCTCCTGCTGCTGCCAACTTCAGGGTGCCTTCCAGCCAATTTCTAGGTTCCTGCTGCTGCCAACTCCAGGGTGTGTCAGTCAATTTTTGGGCTCCTGCTGCCAACTCCAGTGTCTCTTTAAAGTAATGTTTGGGCTCCTGCTGCTGCTGCTTGCAACTCCAGGGTGTGATTCATCCAATTTTTGGGCTCCTGCTGCCAACTCCAGTGTCTCTTTAAAGTAATGTTTGGGCTCCTGCTGCTGCTGCTTGCAACTCCAGGGTGTGATTCATCCAATTTTTGGGCTCCTGCTGCCAACTCCAGTGTCTCTTTAAAGTAATGTTTGGGCTCCTGCTGCTGCTGCTTGCAACTCCAGGGTGTGATTCATCCAATTTTTGGGCTCCTGCTGCCAACTCCAGTGTCTCTTTAAAGTAATGTTCGGGCTCCTGCTGCTGCTTGCAACTCCAGGGTGTGATTCATCCAATTTTTGGGCTCCTGCTGCCAACTCCAGTGTCTCTCTCAGCCAAGTTTTGGCCTCCTGCTGCTGCTGCTGCCAACTCCAGGGTGTCTTTCAAGCAATGTTTGGGCTCCTGCTTATGCTGCTGCCAACTCCAGGGTGTGCCTTCCACCTAATGTATGTGCTCCTGCTGCTGCCAACAGGGTGCCTTCCAGCCAATTTCTAGGTCCCTGCTGCTGCTGCTGCCAACTCCAGGGTGTGTCAGTCAACTTTTGGGGTCCTGCTGCCAACTCCAGTGTCTCTTTCAGCCAATGTTGGGGCTCCTGCTACTGCTTGCAACTCCAGGGTGTGATTCATCCAATTTTTGGGCTCCTGCTGCCAACTCCAGTGTCTCTTTCAAGCTATGTTTGGGCTCCTGCTGCTGCTTGCAACTCCAGGGTGTGATTCATCCAATTTGGGCTCCTGCTGCCAACTCCAGTATCTCTTTCAGCCAATGTTTGGGCTGCTTATGTTTGGGCTCCTGCTGCTGCTTGCAACTCCAGGGTGTGATTCATCCAATTTTTGGCCTCCTGCAGCCAACTCCAGTGTCTCTTTAAAGCAATGTTTGTGTTCCTGCTGCTGCTTGCAACTCCAGGGTGTGATTCATCCAATTTTTGGCCTCCTGCAGCCAACTCCAGTGTCTCTTTAAAGCAATGTTTGGGCTTCTGCCCCTCATAGTGATGCTACTTCAACTCTCTGCAATTGTGCCGTTCTGCGATTCTATTAGCGATGCCTCTGATCTGCATGTGATATTTATTTACAGTATTATTTAACTAACCCAGCACGCATCCTATGCGTGTTACAGCAAGGCAGAATGGTTTACAACCCTATTGAGGCTCTAGGAGGCTCAGAAATAGTCGTTTTTAATAGCGATTCGTCGCAAATAAATTCGGACCGAAACGAATTTTGTCTGAAAATTCGGCGAATCAGCCGAATCGAATTTTTCAAAAGTTCGCTCATCTCTACCCTTAAAGCTCACCCAAACCACTTAGCACTATCCTCCATCTTCCCTTTTGGACCCAAATCTCACCCAAATCACTTCTCGGTCATGTGAATATTCATCTTTAAATATTTCTGGGCCCATTAGTTTTGTGTTAATGTATTTTGTAAATGAAATGACACTGTAACATTTTTTTTTTTTTGAATTCCATCATAAAATATAAAATATTTCTAATTTTTCCAACTATAAAAAACAAAATACATAGCAATGGCAGGCCACAGAACATTATATTCTTGGTGTGCCACACACCCCGCTTCACTTCTTAAATATTCATTACTTCATGGGTTAATCACCTGCAGGTGACGTAGTGCAGAGAGGAAGTCTTGTAACGAGCCCCACCTTCCGGCCTATATATACCTGGTACCTCCCTTCAATCACCAGTATTTTTCTCTCTGCGTGACAAGCAGAGGTTGGAAGTTTCCTGCTTACAGGTAGGTCGGGGCTTACCCCGCCACCCCCCTTTTGGTCTATTTCTGCCCGGTTTGAGTTGTATACCTCTATGGTGGATAGGAAGCCTCCCAGCTTAGGCTGCTCACCGGGTAATTGGTAGATGGCACTATTGGTGCCTAGGAGCTTATCTCCTCCGCTCATCCCCCTCTTTTGGGGGCAATGCGGCAATCCGGCATGGTGATCCGGAAATGGGATGCCCCTGTCCCGAGGGTCCCCGTAGCCCTTTCTCCCCCGCTCCGGTCCTTTCTCCCTTCACTTGGGGGGGGGGGGGGGGGGGGGGGGTATAGAGGGTTGTGTATCTTGTATGATGTTTTCACTGTGTGTTATTTCTGTGTGTTCACTTTTACATAGTAACTGTTTTTTGACCGGGGCTCCGGGCAGATGCTTTAGGCATGGCCAGTGTATTTGGTCTGCTTTATGGGGGCGGGGCAGCGGACCGCGCTCAGCTAGCCTCAGTTGGTTCCCTCCCGCCTCCCTTCCTACCCCGCTGCTCCGTGCGGCAGCCTGTGTGGCTGCGCTTGTGTCTCTCTTTTCCCCTCCTCCTCCTCCGCCGGCTCGGTGTCAGCCAGCGCAGCTGGTGGCATTCCCCCGTTGATTAGAGCAGGGCGGCTCCCTGTGACGCGGGGGGGCGTGGCGCCGGCGGAAGCGGCGCCGGCGGAAGCGGCGCTCGGCGGCCTCAGCCTCACTTCCTTCATGTTGCGGTGAAAAGAGGTCACGTGGGGGGGGCGCGCGCTGCAGCAACACATGAGTTTGTGTGCTGCGGCTGCTACATGTCCCTCCGGCTGGCTCCTGGCGTCGGTAACAGGTAAGCGGTCTCGCTTTTGTGGGGCCAGAATGAGTTTTACTCATGGGGCTGACTTTTAAGGAGGCACTCTCTTTGTTGGACTATTGTGAACATGCTGCTTTGTTTCTCTCACAAGGGATCTGATGGTTTGTTTTTTTCTTTCCTTTCAGATCCTGGGATCCCTCTTTTACTGCGGCCTCCGGCTCTATATTGCCTGGCTAGTCTTTCTTGATATAAAATTGCACATTTTGGATATATATATATACATATATATATGTATATATATTTATTTTGAGACTGTTAAAGGGGACCTTTTTCTCTTAAAAAAAAAAAAAAAAAAAAAATATATAAAAATAAAAACCCTCCCTTCCGGGACATTCTTATAAAGGGGCATCCCGGGTTGGCTTATGCCTTAAAAGTCCCAGTATTTGCGATACCATAAATCACCAATATGGAGGCTTCTGTTACTACCGGAAACGACTCGTCAGAGCCGTCCAGGGGGTGTGTAAAATGTGGGGCTGCGCTCCCTGCTGATGATATCTTTATTTGCATTTCTTGTGCAAGGCAGATTGTTGCGCGTCAGTCTGTTGATCCGGCGGCTGACCCGTCGCAACCTCTATCATCTCCTGCCTCTCCCTCCCTATTCCGGACCCCGCATGACATTGTCAAGGGTGGGGATTCGCAATCCGAGGTGGTGGTAAATTCAGCCAATCTTCGGGAAGTATTGCCCGTTAAAGCGGGGCTAAAGGCCTCTGCAAAACGGAAGCGCCTGACTCCGGTTTCTTCGGCTCCTCAGGACGAATTATGTGAGCCTGTGGAATGGTCCGATGGCTCCCCGGATGAGGGTGAATTCCTCTTGGAGTCAGATGAGCCGGCAGGTCAGCTTAAGGCTGATGCGATTGGCGATTGGTCGGCGGGGGTTGCCCTTGACACCCCCTCCATTCTGGCACAAATGTTTGAAATTTTGAATTTAGATCCGCCTGAGGCTGTCACCCGGCCAAAGGGTCAGTTGTTTGAAGAGCCTCAGCCGCGTTTGGTTTTTCCCAGACAGCACCACTTTGAGAGGGTGGTCCTGAAAGAATGGGAACATCCCACACGGTTATCTGGAATCCCTCCCAGTTGGGAAAAGCGTTATCCTTTTCCGCCAGAATTGCTGAAGCTTTGGTCCGTCCCTCCTGAAGTCGATACCCCTGTGCTAGGGTTATCTAGCTCCGCTATGGTACAGTCTGCTGAGACCTCTGTCCCTAAGGATGGGGAGGATCGTAGGATTGACCAGTATGCTCGCTATGGCTTTGTTTATGCTGGGTCAACAATGCGCCCCTTGTGCGCTTCGGCCCTTCTTCTTTTAGCGGTAAGATCTGTTATCCAGGGGCTATGCGAGGATCTCAATCCCGCCTGTGATGAGTTCGCTGCGCTTAAGCAGTGCGATTCTTTTGTGTCTTACGTTCTATCCGCTCAGGACGATGCGCTGGCTATGAGTAGCAGGACAGCGGCAATGCTGGTCGCTATTCGTCGGTCAGTATGGCTGCGACAGTGGTCGGCGGACTCAGCTTCTAAAAGGGTGCTCACAGCTCTCCCCTTTTTGGGGCTGCGGCTGTTCGGGGAGAAAATTGATTCAGTCGCAAAGGGTGGCAAGATGCCACAACGCAGGAGGCCTCGACGCCCCTTTAGAGGGGCTGTTTCTGGTAGGCCGTCCTTTCGAGGATACAGAGCGGGTAGGGGGACTTCCCTTCCCTCTACCAGTCGTACAGGTTGGACGCGGGGGAGGGGCCGTGGCCGTCCCGCCCAGTCCTGGGGCTCCAAGCCCAAACCTGCGGGTAAGCCCACTCAGCAATGAGGGGCCGCCCTCACCCGTGCGGGTGGGGGGACGATTGCGACACTTCTCCCAGGTTTGGAACCGGGAGGTTCCGGACAGGTGGATTCAGGAGATAGTGTCGTCCGGTTACAAACTGGAGTTCGAGTCTCGCCCTCCTTCACGGTTCTTTCGGTCTCGGGTGCCCATCGATCCTTCGGCCGCACGGGGGCTCCTGGCGTCGGTAGAGAATCTGTTAGAGATGGCGGTCATCCGGCCGGTACCGCGTTTAGAGATGGGCCTCGGTTTCTACTCCAATCTGTTCGCTGTCCCCAAGAGGGATGGGTCGGTTCGTCCCGTCCTGGACCTGAAGTTGCTCAACAGGTTCATCCGTTTTCGGAAGTTTCACATGGAAACCTTGCGCACTGCCGTCGGCTCTCTTCGGCAAGGGGACTTCATGACGTCTATAGACATCAAGGATGCTTATCTGCATGTTCCCATCTGCCTCCCTCATCAACGCTTTCTTCGATTCATGATGAAGGATCGGCATTATCAGTTCGTGGCACTTCCGTTTGGCCTTACCTCAGCTCCAAGAGTGTTCACCAAGGTGCTGGCAGGGGTCATGGCCATTTTCAGAGCTCGGGGCATTCGTGTCGTACCTTATTTAGACGACCTTCTTATCATGGCTCCGTCACCCGATCAATCGGAGAAAGACACCAGGGTGGTGCTCTCCACGCTGGAAAGTTTCGGTTGGGTGATCAACCTCTCCAAGTCCTCCCTCGCTCCGGCCAGGGTGGTGTCCTTTCTGGGGATGCGGTTAGACTCTCATCAACACAGAGTGTTTCTCCCTCAGTCCAAAATTCTTCTGATTCAGGAGTTGGCTCGGGTCCTACTCTCCAATCCTCGGCCGTCCATCCGTCTGGGGATGAGGCTGGTAGGGTTGATGGTTGCCTCCTTCGAGGCAGTTCCTTTTGCTCAATTCCACACGAGGACGCTTCAGCTTTATCTGTTGGCGGCTTGGGACCGGCAGCCTCGGTCGCTGGATCAGCCCTTCCAGTTGTCCTCCCGGGTCCGGCAGTCCCTCCAGTGGTGGTTGGTCTCGACCAATCTCGTGAAGGGCAGGTCTTTCCTGGCCCCCCTTTGGGAAATTGTCACCACGGACGCCAGTCTGTCGGGATGGGGCGGATTCTGGAAGGAGCTGCAGTTCCAGGGGCAGTGGGGACCTCGGGAGGCCCTCTTACCCATCAATATTCTGGAACTGAGAGCCATCCGTCGGGTGCTTACTCTCCTGACTCAGCACGTTCTGGGCCTTCCGGTCCAGGTGCGTTCAGACAATCGAACAGCGGTTGCTTACATCAATCATCAGGGAGGGACTCGCAGCCTGAGTGCTCTCAGGGAGGTGTCCCTGATCCTGACCTGGGCAGAAGCCCATGTTCCTCGTCTCTCGGCGGTATACATCCCAGGAGTGGAGAACCTGAAAGCGGACCGCTTGAGCAGGGGCTCTCCCCGTCGGGGAGAATGGGCCCTCCATCCTCGGGTATTTCGCTCACTGTGTCGCCAATGGGGGACTCCAGAGGTGGACCTGTTTGCCTCTCGTCACAATCACAGGCTCCCGAACTTCGTATCGCTCTCCCAGGATCCTCTGGCTCTGGCAGTGGACGCCATGTCCCTGAGCTGGGGGGATCTGGGGTTTCTGTACCTGTTTCCTCCGACACCCATGCTAGGCAGAGTGCTTCGGAAATTGGCTCTGGAAGGGGTGTCCGCCGTCCTCGTGGCCCCAAGGTGGCCGAGGCGAGTGTGGTTCGCAGACATCGTTCGGCTGGCAGTGGACCAGGTCGTTCTGCCCCTTCGGCCCGATTTGCTCACTCAGGGTCAATTGTGTTACCCCAATTTACCAGCGCTAGCTTTGACGGCCTGGCTGCTGAGACCTCCATCCTAAAGGAAGAGGGTCTTTCTGATTCTGTCGTTAAGACTTTGATCAGTGCCCGAAAGAGGTCTTCTTCTGTCATCTACTATAGGACCTGGAAAGCCTATATCGCTTGGTGCGAGATGAGATCTTTTCCTTGTAGGGTATTTTCGGTCCCCAGGGTTCTGGAGTTTTTACAATCTGGGCTGGACTCTGGTCTTCAGCTAAGTACGTTGAAAGGGCAAGTTTCTGCCTTATCTATCTTTTTTCAGAAGCGTGTTGCGCTTAAGTCTTTAGTTAAAACCTTTTTCCAGGGGGTTACGCATGTGCGGCCTCCCAGGAAACCATTACTCCCGGTTTGGGATTTGAATTTGGTTCTTTCTGCTCTTCAGGCTCCTCCTTTTGAGCCTTTGCAAGGGATTGCTTTGTCTACCCTGACTCAGAAGATTGTCTTCTTGGTAGCGATCACTTCGATCCGGCGTGTCTCGGAATTGGCGGCCTTGTCTATTCAGGCGCCCTACTTCGAGAAGCATCGGGATAAGGTGGTCTTTCGATTCAAGCCAGACTTTCTTCCTAAGGTTGTTTCTGCTTTTCATTTGAACCAAGATATTGTTCTTCCCTCCTTGTGTCCTAATCCTAAGAATGACAAAGAGAGGGGTTTGCATTGTTTGGATGTAGTACGCTGTGTTAAGTGCTACTTGGTTATCACGTCTCCTTTCCGTAGGACGGATTCCTTTTTTGTTGTGCCCCATGGGCCTAGGAAGGGTTTGGCACCAGCCAAATCTGCCATTAGCAAGTGGATACGTCAGGCCGTTACTGCGGCCTATTCTGCCAAGGGAAGAGTTCCCCCTTTTCGTATCACTGCTCATTCCACTCGCGCTGTTGGGGCGTCTTGGGCTTTTCAGCACCAAGCTTCGGTTGAACAGGTTTGTAAGGCCGCCACTTGGTCTTCTGTTCACACTTTTTCTAAATTTTACAAAGTTGATGTGCGGGCCTCAGCGGATGCTGTTTTCGGCCGCAAAGTTCTGCAGACTGCAGTCGTTTAAGTTATGCTTCACCTGGCCTTGAGTTGCCCAGCCCTTGTGGACACTGCTTTTGGATGTCCCATGAAGTAATGAATATTTAAGAAGTGAAGCGGGGTGTGTGGCACACCAAGAATAATACCATTTTGTGAGTACTCACCTGAAAAATGGATATTGTTGGTGTGCCACACACCCCGCTTCACACCCGCCCTTTTCGGTATTACCGAAGCCTTTATATGGTGAAGCCTTTTTTTATATCAAATTTGATTTTGAGGTTACTGGTGGAATACTGGTACCTTGTATTACTGCTTTGTTGATTATACTGGTGATTGAAGGGAGGTACCAGGTATATATAGGCCGGAAGGTGGGGCTCGTTACAAGACTTCCTCTCTGCACTACGTCACCTGCAGGTGATTAACCCATGAAGTAATGAATATTTAAGAAGTGAAGCGGGGTGTGTGGCACACCAACAATATCCATTTTTCAGGTGAGTACTCACAAAATGGTATTTCTTCATCTGTGGTCCCCAACGAGTTGCGCAGCTCCTGCATCTTGCCCACCAACTGAAGGACCCTGACACTCAGTTGTGCCACTCTGGCACGTGTGGTCCCTGTTAAAAAACGTAAATTAAAATATTGGTATAACCTTGTTGGGGTCATACTGCAGTGCTCCCCCCTGTATGGTACAAACACCTAAATCTGGACTTCAAAAGCCAGAGGGCCCTCGCCACCACGGGCCGGGTTTTGCATAGTGCCCGATTAGAGAACCCCTGGGCCGCATTCTGCAGGCAAAGAACGGGCATCAGGAGCAAGGGCAGGAGTGGATATCCAGAATCCCCTGAAAGAATTTAAAAATAATAACATAAAATACACATTCTAAGCTACAATATTGTTTAACATGTCATCAAGGGCTATAAACAGCCATAGGTTAAGTCATGAGTCATAAACTATATTCATTGCCATACAGTGAAAATGGATTGATGGAATGTGAGCAAACTTACCCAGGAACCATCTACCAGATAATGCTCCTGACTCAAACTGACGAAATAAGCTGGAGCTCTGCAATATATAAGCATCATGGGACGACCCTGGATGCCCTGCAAGAACACTGAGGAATCGCATAGCTGGACCAAAGACTGCTTGTATGTTGTGTGAGTGGCACATCTTGCGGTTCCTGCAACCAAATATAAAATAATTACACAAAACAAAGGTAACCGACTTAAACAATAACTCCTACAACAAATTAAGATTCAAGTTCAACAATCCAAATATAATTCACAAAGGACATAAGTCTAAAAAAAATAGCAATTATATGAATGTGTGGGAAAATAAATGTTTACATGCTAAGGACTGATTTAGGTCAGCATTAAAATGCTTCTATAAGGCATACATGAAATGTATTGATTCAGGTATGCATTGCTATACAATTTATGGCTTCGGCCATGCTGATACATGCAATGCCTTGGTGCTAAAGGCGCGCAGACTCCTCCACATAGCCACAAAACATGTTCAACAATAGCAATCCGAGCCCTCAAAGGTTCCGTAAGTGAATCGGAAATGAAACGAATTTATAGGGTGGTGATCCGTCGGAAATCAGCTCTCTGAATCAGACGGAAACCCATCCCAACAACGGAAGTTATCTGAACGAACAAAAAATTTCTGATTTTGTTTGGAAAATGATCCGAACTAAAGGAAATGTTCCGATTTGCTTCCGTTCATCGAAAGCGCATATACACATTTGCCCGAACGTTCGTACGAATGAAAAATGAACGAAAAAAAAGCAAAAATAAGACTAACACCCACCCAAACTTTCACAGACAGCTACGGAAGTCCGGACGAATGTGTCTTTGAATCGAGGCTAATGTCCGGGAAAAAGGATGTCTCATTGCTTCCGATTAGCCGCTTTTACGGTATCTTGATCTCTAAAAGTCATTGACTTTAGAATGAAGGAGCGGGGGGGGGGGGGGGGCTAAATAGAATCCATTGTGCTAGTTCAACCACAAAAGAAAGCCACTACAGTGCCAGGACCTTTTGGATGAGGTGCTCCACAAAGTTTTAAGGGGCATCCCTGTGCTGATATCCCCAATATTCTGATATTATTGCAGGGGTTTTGGTCTTCCGCCCGTTCCGTGAGAGACTTCACTTGGCGCTATAGGGATTCAGCTACTGAAGCCACCGTTGACAAACTATCCTCTACCCCAATTCTTTTTTCTGATTTGGCTGCTCTGTTTCTGATTTTGTCTAAGTCATGTTTGAAGTAATTGAGTTGCTCCTGCAGGTTATTGAAATTAGCTGTCAGAACACTTTGAAAGTTAATGATGGCTGCCATTATTGCAGCATCATCAGGGTTAGTAGGAGAGACTGGGCACTCTCCTGCTAACACGACTATTGTCTGTGGGCGCAGTGTAGTAGCAGTGTGCGCCACAGTGTGTTGCCTTTCATATAAAGTAAAGCTCCTGGCTCACCCCATACTCTGCCCTCTTATATCTCATGCCGACTATCCAACTGATACAAAAGGTCAGGGGGAAGGGATAAACAGGCTGTCACTCCGAGTGTCACTTCCTTAAAGGAAAGAAGGAAGCAGTTTCTCTAAACAGGTGTTGAAGGATTTAAGCATGCATGCGGTTAAATGATTTTAGCACCCGGTGGTTGAATAATTTAGCACACAGAGGTTGAATGACTTTAGCACACAGTGGTTGAATGATTTAGCACACAGTGGTTGAAAGATTTGGCACACACAAGCTGCATAGAAGATTTGACCATATATTTACCTTAAGGGGGTTTTTGACGCAAATCCTGCGTGCAGAGATAGTACCAGTAGCTTGGTCTGATCATGATATGGTTACAATCACATGCTGCAGCTTGCTAACTAAAACAGGGCCGGCCTCGTGGGTGTTAAACCACTCCCTATTATCTACGGAGGAGGCAGTACAGCAGGCGAAAAAGACTGCTACAGAATATTTTGCGCACAAAAAGGGCTCAGTGAACTCACCCTAAATGTTGTGGGGAGCTTTTAAGGCTGTTATGAGGGGCCACTTCTTAGGGATGGCTTTGAGGTGAAAAAGGGAAAGGGAGCTGCAGGCTCGGGTACTGGAGAAGGAGTATGCAGAGGCTGTCAAGGAGTTTAAGGACTCAAAGGCAGGTAGCGGGGTGGCCAGACTGGAAAAAGCTAGGGTGGCGCTAAACCAGTTTCAAATCAGTCAGGCAGAAACTAGGTATAAATGGTCGAGGCAGAAATACTATGCCTGCAGTAACAAACCCAACACCCTGCTGGCTGCCCAACTCCGGTGTCAGGAAAATCCGGCCCCTCCAATAAGGCTGAAGGTGAAAGGCAGGGCTCTAACCACCACCCCCCAAAAAATATTGGAGGAATTTAGGGCAGGCCTGGCAAAGATGTATGAGGCCCCCCAACCAATGGATGGGAAAGTGGTTTCTGAGTTTTTTGAGGATATCTCGCTCCCTAGGTTAACTGAACCACAAAAACTAGCTATGGAGGCGGATTTTACAGCTGAGGAAGTGTCACAGGCTATTAAGGAACTTAAGCCAGCTAAAAGACCGGGCCCGGGTGGACTAACTGCAACCTTCTATAAAAAGCTCAGCCAAGAGGTCACCCCCCCCCCCCCCCCCCCACTAGTTAACCTCTTTAACCATATAATGAGGGGTAATTTCTTTGAGGGTGAAATGTTAAAGGCAAACATCGTTATGATCCCAAAGCCAGGAAAGGATCATCAAAAATCGAGCATCTATAGATCCATTTCCCTCTTAAATATTGACCTTAAATTGTTTGCTAAAGTTTTAGCCACTAGGGTAAATTGCTTTTTTGGTTGCCTAATCCACAAGGACTGTCCCATACCGTCAGGCAGGAGATGGAGTCAGGCGTATACTACAACTGATAGATTCAGTTAAGGTTACTGATCAGGAGTCCATGTTGCTGTCTTTGGATGTCGAGAAGGCGTTTGACTCCATCTCCTGGGGTGGGTGCTGGGGAGGTGGGGATTTGGGGAGGGAATGCTGGCTGCTGTGGATGCGTTATATAACTTACCAAAGGCCACCTTGAAATACGCGGGTGTAGAATCTCCCCCCTTCTCAATCTATAGAGGAACTAGGCAGGGGTGCCCTCTGTCCCCCATCCTATTCATTTTGGCACTGGAGCCCGTGGCTATTAAGATCCAGAGCAATGGAGGCATCAGGGGGATTTCCGCAGCTTCAGGGGAAAATAAGCTATCGCTCTTCGCGGATGATATGCTCCTGATGGTTACAGGTCCACATATCTCTATTCCCAATATATTCAAAACCCTTTCTGTGTTCGGGAGCTTCTCAGGCCTCCGGATAAATGACACTAATTCCACAGCTCTGGATATTTTCTTGAAGCCTTCCACGAAGCAGGCCCTTTTGGCTAATTTCCCTTGGACCTGGACGCAGCAATTGCCGTATCGGGGGGTCAAAATTCCCCACATATGAAACGCTGTTTAAGGCTAACTATTCACATATCCCGAAGCTGGTTGACTTAATGTCAAACCCTTGGTATAATCTAAAAATATCGTGGCTAGGTAGACTAGCCACAGTTAAAATGACCCTCCTGCCGAAGCTTTTATATTTATTCAGGGTGCTCCCAATTTCGATCCCCTTATCCTTTTTTAAGCCGCTGCAAAATTAGATATTAAAGTATATCTGGGGGCCAATCAAATCAAGGGTGAACAGGAAAACACTATACCACCACACCACCAGGGGAGGCCTGGGGGTGCCTCTGCTTCATAAATACTACCTGGTGGCACAGGTTACTCCTCTGCCGCTCCTCCATGCTAAACAGGAGGCGCCACTGTGGGTCCTGGAGGAGGCAAGAAGATCCTTGCCAATGGATGTAGAGACCCTACCGTGGGTCCCTAAGCGAGTGCGGCCTAAGACCATCTCCCCAATCCTGCGTTGCCTGTTGGACAAATGGGATCTTTGCAAGACCAGGGCAAAGCTGGAATCTAAACATTTGCCCTTGGTGAGGCTGTTTGATAACCCATTGTTTCTCCCAGGGTCATGCATGCTCACAGCTTTGGATGGTGGAAGGCCAATGGCATTGTGACTATACACGATCTCAGTACCCCAAAAGGAGTGCTATCTTTTGAGGATCTTAAAAGCGCCAAACAGATCCCCTCCTCGGAAATCTTCAGATATTTGCAACTTTCGCATTTTGTCGGTAGCATTCTGAAGAGGGGATCTCCACCATACAGGCTTACCCCACTGGAGCAAGCATCTCTTCGCCAGCCGTTTGCAAAGGGGATGATCACATATATCTATGGGGCTTTGGTGCAATGGGCTGACCCCCCGCGACATGGATACATGGAGAGGTGGGAGGCGGAGCTGGGGGCCCCAATTGAAGGGGAGGATTGGAGGAAATTTGGAACAATGTGCGAAAAACGTTGTTAAATGTGTTAGCGACTGAAAACGCTTAAAAAATAGTACTCCGATGGTACTACACCCCAGTGAGACTTCATAAATGCTCCGCCTCACACTCCCCCAGATGCTACAGGGGATGTGGAGCAATTGGAGAGTACCTCCATATTTGGTGGGGATGCCCAGTGGTACAGGGCTTATGGAATGAGGCGTACAAAGTGTTATCTCACATCTTGGGTAGATCTCGTTCCCCGACTCCGCTTGAAGCTTTATTATCATTGAAGCAGCAGCCCTATACGAGGGATGAGTGGAGTCTAGTAAAGCATCTATTGGTTGCCGTGCGACTAACAGTGGCAGCGAATTGGAAAGCCCCCAGACTATTAGGGCAGGAGGTAGAGGCAAGGATGGCGAACATAATGGTGAATGAGCAAATGACAGCCTCCATTATGTCTAATAAGGAAAAGTTCTATTTTGTTCTGTTTAAACAGGTAGTCCATTGAGGACGCCTCAAATTGAATTGCTATGTGTGGTTTAATGTATAATGAGTTTATAAATTAATTTGCATAACATCTTCTACCGCAGCTCCTCCCAAGAGCAACAGAGTTAACAGAGACTCACGTAGGATTTATTAGAACTTGCACTTTAATAATGATAAAGGCAGCAATTATCTGACATTTATACCGCTTAGATTAAATAACACCAGTATGCTGTATTATTATCTATGTTTGACTGGAACATGCTGTGATTATATACCATGTTGTAAACTTTAAATTTGCTCAATAAAAATATTGTAAAAGAAAGATTTGGCACACAGGGGTTGAATGACTTTAGCACACAGCAGTTGAATGGTCAGCTTCAGCCACCAGGCGAGAATGGTACCTCCAGCTGAGGGCCCAGCTATAGAGGGAGAAGGATGTGAAGCATCCGGGCAGAAGCCAGAGAGGTAAGTGGTCTGCGTTGGAGGTCACCACACTGCAGCCTCCCCGCTGGAGAAGCCACTCAAGGCGCCCAGTAACTCATCAGCAGGAGATGCCTCCACCAGGAGAAGCAGCAGGGCCATTGAGGGAGAAAGCCAGCAGTCATTGCCCACTGTCAAAGCCTGGGGGGAGCCTTCACGCCCTTTCACAGGCATGATGGTGCCAGTCCACCATGTTCAGTCTACTCTCAGACCGCCGCACACTGTGACAGGACAGCCACTTTCCAGCAAGGACCAGCCTGAGATATGTTATGCCTTGGGGGGTCCTTAATAGCTGGGCAGGTATATTGGGCCAAAATTTTGCGATTTACAGGATGTTCCACAGGAGTCCTCATGCCTCACGGCTACTCTATCCGGCTACGCCCCCTGGTAACCCTATTTTTACCTTGGGTCTTTGCAAAAGGAGTTTTAAAGTGGACCAAAACCCAGGCTATGACTAACCTGGGTTTTTGTCCCTGCAACCCGATCGGGGGTGCCCCACTGTGTGAAACCCCCCAGGTCGCCAAAGCAAACTCACCTCTTCCCGATCCTACGGCGCAAGTGTGGCCGCTTGTCCAATCAGCACACTCAGATCCGCTGCCGTCCCTTCCTCTAAGCCTTCGTCTAAGGCGAGTGGCTCCAAGTGCTACCCTCTAACAGGGAGCGTGCCTGCATCAGCCATTCACAAATTCCTGGTGTGGCTAAGTGTATGGGTGACCTTGGAGGTTTCAGACAGCGGGTCATTCCGATTCTGGGTGCCCCAGGGGGAATCTTATAGATTCCCAGGCCAATCTCCATGGGGTTTGGTCCACTTTAAATGGTGGTTGGATAGGTATCTCTATCATCTCTTCTCTAAAGCTGGCACTAAGGACTTCAAACACTTCTGTGATACCATTAAACCTCCCCTCAGCTTTTCCATTTTTTTTGGTTAGCCTTAAAAGTAGTAACCCTGATTTTACAGCTAAATCATCATTTGAGAATTACCTTTCCAAATCACCTTGTGGGCCTGGGAGGAATCTCTTTAGTGTGGGGAATTCTATTTGACCCTTTTTTATTAAGCTACCAAACATGCTAGCCTGGGAGAGGGACTTGACTGACACATTTGATCTTGTGATGGACTGTGGGAGTCTGGCAAGATGATTAGAGATGAGCGAATTTTTGAAAAATTTAATTCGGCCGATTCACTGAATTTTCCGAAAAATTTGCTTCGGTCCGAATGTATTTGCGGTGATTCGCGAATAATTCAAAACAGCAATTTCTGGCCTACTAAGAACCTCAATAGGGTTGTATAACATTTTCCTTGCTGTAACACGCATAGGATGTGTGCTGGGTTAGTGAAATAATACTGTAAAGAAGCATAACATGCAGATCATAGGCATGGCTATTAGAATTGCTGTCACAGAGCGGCACAAATACAGGGCCTTGAGGTGGCATCAGCATGAGGAGCCCATATATTGCCTGAAAGACACACACTGGAGTTGGCAGCAGCATATGGAGCCCATATATTGCCTGAAAGACACACTGGAATTGGCGGCATCATGAGGAGCCCATATATGGCCTGAAAGTCACACCCTGAAGTTGGCAGCAGCATGAGAAGCCAATATATTGCCTGAAAGACACACCCTAGAGTTGGCAGCAGCATGAGGAGCCAATATATTGCCTTAAAAGCACACACTGGAGTTGGCAGCAGCACGAGGAGCCAATATATTGCCTGAAATACACACCCTGGAGTTGGAAACAGCATGGGGAGAACATCTAAAATAATCTGGGCACATATATGTTATCCTAAGAATGTTATTAAAAGTTTTATGTAATGCATTTCCTCAATAATTACTTGTGGTCTGATGCGGAGGAATGTCTGTAACTGGAGAGCAGCGACATACATTTGTTTTGCACTATTTGTGAAGTGTTGGGGTGCTGATCCATGCCTGATTCATCTTCACAAAGGTGAGTCTCTCCACATTTTTGTGGACAGACGAGCCATACTGCCATGGTTTGTCTGGGTCCTCTTTTTCGCCTTCCTCACAACCCTCTAGCTCCACTGGCTGCTCTTGCTCCTCCTCTCCTGTCAGATGACTAGAAAAACCGCCCATCTCCCCAAACCTAAACTGTGCTTCACTGTGCCCCTCCCCCTCCTCCTCTTCCAGGTTATCCCCCACAGGGTTCATGTGGCAATGAGATGTAGGCGCCATGTCTCCAGTGTCCTGACCAGCCATGGTTTCACAATGACTGACTAATAAAGTGGCTTCCTCAAAGGGTCTGAGCAAACTGCAGGTGTCACGTATGAGCTGCCACTGGTTTACATTGAAGTTACACAGGGAAGTCTCCCTATCTGGCTGGGATCATCAAGAAATCAGTCATGGCTTTTCTCTGTTCGTACGATCCAACATATGGAGGGTGGAATTCCAATGGGTGGAAACAGCGCAAATCAGACTATGTTGGGGGATACCGTTCTGACGCTGTAGCTCAAGGAGGGTGTGCTTTGCGGTGTAAGAGTGGCTGAAGTGCATACAAAGTTTCCTTCTCATTGTTAGGATGTCTTTCAGATAGTGGGAAGACTTCAGGAAATGCTCGACAACTAGATTAAACACATGTGCCATACAAGGCACATGGCTCAGGCTTCCTTGACAAGATTTTCTTCTCATTGTCACCATTTTTCCCATCTGCAGTTTTCGTGGAGTAATTCATGATTTGATTTTTTTATTAATGAATCACTCGACTGTGTGACTCCGTTTGCCAAGGCAGACCATGTGAAGAACATCATGACACCGCGTGCCCTGCACACATGGTAGGCTGGAGAGGCACTGTGACTTGACCATACAGTGGAGGTTAAGGAGATGGCGGAGGATGAGGAGGCGAAGTCGCTCACTTCCACAGACACATTAGTCTGGGAGCGTGGAGGCCGAAGCAGCAGGACCTGTATACGTTGCTGTTGTGGCTGTGCAGGAACCACATTCACCCAGTGGGCCATAAAGAACATCTATTGTCCCTGACCATAGTTACAGCTCCAGATGTCGGCGCTGACATGCACTTTGTTGCACACCAACAGGCTCAAGGACTGGCCCACTTTCTGTTCAACAAAATTGTGCAGGGCTGGTACTGCCAAGACGCAAAGAGATGGCTTAGGACTATCCACCTCAGCTCGGCACAAGCTATCAGTTCTCTGAAAGGTGCAGAGTCCACCACCTGAAAAGGGAGGGACTGCAGCACCAGCAACTGGGACAGGAGCACATTTAGCTTCTGCGACGTAGGATGAGTGGGAGAATAATGTTGTCTCTTGGACATGGCTTCACTGATGGATTTCTGGCGGAATGACTGACTTGCAGTAGGAGGAGCTGGAGCATCTGGAGCAACAACAGAGGATGGGTATGACTCACAGCTACCTGAGGTGCTGGAGCCTTGGCTAGCTAAAATTGGAAGCAGCATGCCACTGGGTAATGCAGCAGACTGGACCACCACTTCGGAGCCTCGGTTCTCCCAGGCCGCTTAATGGTGACGCTGCATATATTGCCGCAGGGCAGTGGTGCCAACATTGGGGCCCTGGCCACACTTCACCTTCTGCCTACACATTTGCACATGTCCATGTTACCTCCTGCGGATGCTTGATGAAAAACTGCCACACTGATTGCTGATTTTCCCACCAACAGTCTGCACTAATTCACTGCTACTGCCGTTGACTCCAGGAGCCCCTGTTCCACTACCTTCAGGGAAAGTAGCCTGCTGTGCAGCAGGCTGTCTGCCCCAGCCACGTTTGGCTCCAGACTTTCCAATTCTGCCACCATGCTGACTGCGATCCTTGCTGTCTCGGCTGCTGACTCACGGGCAACCTGCCACCCTCTTCTCCCAATGATGATGAAGCCCCTTCTGCACCGGCTCCCAAGTGCGATCGGCTTCATCATCGAGTTATGTAAGCACGTCACTGATGTCCTCCTCGGTTTCCTCAACAGTGTCTGGAGCCGGAACGCTCGCAACACCATCTCCCACGCCACTCTCCTCATCAGTACTTGGCCACCTAGCTAAGGAAGCGGCGAATGTCTCCTCCATTTCTTGGCTGGGCAGTAGCTGCTGACTGTCCTCTATCAGATCATCCTCACTGAATAGTGGAGCTGAACCCAATGCATAAGATATGTCGCTGGGGGAGGGAATGGCGTAGGATAGAGGCAATAGGAGGACAGGGGCTGCTCCCAGGCCATGCCAACTCTGAGTTGTGTCTGAGGAACCTACTGACTGTTGACTGGGGGTGTCAGATGTTACTTGTGATGAAATGGATGACTGCGTTAAACAATCGATGACGACAGATGCACTTTATTGCCTCACATATTTACTGCATTTAGGAGGGGAAAACCATACGCTACACTACACTTAAAACAGTATTTTTGGAACAGCAGCAGGTGTGTAGAAAAGCAAGAGCAGGTTGATGTGATATGTAACACTAACTAGGCTTGCAAGGCCTGGAAATAAAAACTAATGCAAACACACTGCCAGAGGGCATGCAATGGGATGCCCCTGATCAAAGTGAGTTAAATGCACTACAGAAAGCTTTAAAATTTGGTTTTGGTAGAAAAGCAAAAGCAAAATAGGCAGATGGGTGTGATCTGTAACACTAACTAGGCTTGTACGGCCTGGGAAAAAAACTAATGCAATCACACTTTTAGATGGCCTGAAATGGGATGCCCCTGGTCAAAGTGAGTTAAATGCACTACAGAAAGCTTTAAAATGTGGTTTTGGAAAAAAAAAGAAGCAAAAGCAAAATAGGCAGGCGGGCGTGATCTGTAACACTAACTAGGCTTGCAAGGCCTTGAAAGAAAAGCTAATGCAAACACAGACCCCTGGTCAAAGTGAGTTAAATGCACTACATAAAGCTTTAAAATGTGGTATTAGTAGAAAAGCAAGAACAATATAGGCAGGTGCTCTTGCTAAAAACAAATTCACACACACTGCCAGATGGCCTGAAATGGGATTCCCCTGGTCAAAGTGAGTTAAATGCACTACATAAAGCTTTAAAATGTGGTTTTGGTAGAAAAGCAAAAGCAATATAGACAGGTGCTCTTGCTAAAATCAAATGCAAACACACTGCCAGATGGCCTGAAATGGGATGCCACTGGTCAAAAGCAGAATAAAAAACACCTTTTCCTAAAATATCAATATACAAACAAGAAAGAACAAGGTAAATCTGAAAGCGCAAGGTCCCCCGAGCAGAACATTACCCAACATGCATAGGTACTTTCAATCCTTTTATTTCCCAGCATACTTGAAATTTTGTCACCCTCTGTTGACAGGTAATTTTTCACCATTTTTCCTCATGTTTAACTGGGATTTTTTCATGAATTTACAGGAAAATTCTATATATTTTGTTTGTGGCAGAGTTTAGGCTTTAACATGAAATGTCTTGTTTGTAATTTTTTTTACTGTTTTTTAAAATATTTTTAAGTCAAAAAAATAAAAAAATATTATTTCGTTTAAAATAATTTAAACAATTTATTTTACTAAAGAAAACCATATTGCAGGTGAAAGCCCCATTTTTTTCTGATTACAACAGTACCACATATGTATCGGTAGCCCCCCGTTACAGTCCAGGAGACCCCCAAACTAAGCACTTTATAACATTTACAAATAAAATACAACTACACTCCACACTATAAAGGTTTAAATAAAAAAAAAATTGTTGTGGAGTCCCCTTCTGGAGGGGGACCCATTTTTGGGGGGGATTTTAAGGGTTAAAAACCCTTAAAAATCCCCCCCAAAAATGGCATGAGGTCCCCACTACCCAACATAACAAGCCCTGGGACCAGCTATGGGGGCTTGTACAAGGCGCAAGGGCCAACTTTGGTGGCCCCTGGCCCTGCAGGCTACAAGCCGGCATAGCCTATGGCCACGGGCTCTTCTGCCCCCCCTTGGGCTTTGGGGAGGCAGGTAATAGGGGGGCTCAGAGCAGGTGACTTGCCAGACCGAGAGCCTTGTGAACTAATATAGGGGTCACATAGATCCCTTACAGTTCACAAAGGGTTAAATGTAAACAAAACACACACACACACACACACACACACACGCTGATCACTTTGGCTTCAGTGCTCCTGCTGGTGACAGGTAACATAGGGTTAATTAAAAAAAAAATGACATAGAGTCCTCCCTCCCGGGGTAGGGGAGCCCCATTTTTTGGGGAATTTTAAGGGTTAAAAACCCTTAAAAATCAAAAAAACAATGGTGCGAGATCCAGCCGGGCCAGCTATGCAGGGCTTGTAGAACAGGGCGCAGGGGCCAGCTTTGGTAGCCCCTGGCCCTGCAGGCTACAAGCCTACATAGCCTCTCTGAGGCCAGGGGATTTCTGACCCCCCGGGCTTTGGGGGGGCAGGTAATTTGGGGTGCGGGGGGGGTTAATGGTTAATGGACTTGCCAGCCCCCAGCCTTGTGAACTAGTATAGGGATCTCATGGATCCCTTACCAGTTCAAAAAGTGTTAACAGTAAAAAAAACCACACAGACACATAATTAAAAATGACTTTTATTAAAAAATAAAACCTTTTTTTTTTACTTTACTCACCTCCGATCGTCAGCTCTTGTGTCCCTCGATATGATGACAGATGTGATCATGCTGGCTACAGTAGCAAAGGGGCAGAGGATGATCTGATCACCTGCCCCTCTGCTCCTGTGGCCAGCATGATCGTGATGTGAATGAACAACAGCCGGGAGGCAGGACGACATCCTGGTGAGTGACATCAGAAGCCCCACCCCAAAGGGGCTGAAGAGCCCGGGGGGGGGGATCGGAGGCCCCCCTGGTGAACAGGAGAACCGGCGTGAGCAATCGGACACTGAGGTGAGTAAATGTAATTTTTTTTTTTTTTTTACATGTAATTCCGGTGGGGGTGGCTATTCCGGGCACTCCCCTGCAACCGGGGGGGGGGGGGGGCTGGGTGGGGGATCGAAGCCCCCCCGGATGAAGAGACCTGGCCGGATCGAACAAGGGGTCAGATGAGTGGTTTTTTTTTGCTTCTTTTTTTTACTGTAGCAGGGGGGAAAGTCAGGCACGTAGATACGTGGAGTAGAAGCGAGCACGTAGAATCTACGTGCTTGGCACTGAAAGGGATAACTGATGCTTGTTATAAGGTTCTCCTGTGTGAGTATTTAGTGCCTACTAACATTGCTAAAGCATTCTTATGACAATAGGGGGAGAGCTTCAGCCATTGTGGAGAGCATGGAGACATGGTTCATATATCGTCAGTCCAGAACTGGGTCACTACCCCACATACCAACACTGTTAATCTTACTGAATAGGATCACTAAAAAAAATCACAAATTCCCAATGCGCCTAATCCTAGGCCAAAAGCTCTTAGACATCCCCAAGCACATATCCTCGTTGAGCAGATGTATCAGGAGCTGCAAAAATCATTGTAACTTGTTCTTGCAAACAACTTAACATTAATCGGGCGTGTGTGAAGGAAACAAAATTACTCAGAAATTAGAAGTGCATGGCTATATCTAGAGATAACCTGACAAACTTTCCCTCTATTTTGATCCCATGGGCTAAATTTTCTGCTCTTTGTATTTAGATAAAGTTGACCCCCCTCCTAATGCCACCAATCTCCTGCCTCTTCTGCCTCCTCCCTCACCCCTGTTTGTTTAAACTCTTCTCTACTCCCCTTTTTATTTTCAATTCTAACTTCTCTCAACCTATATTTTCTGACTGTAAGCAGCTATTATGTAACTAATATAATTGTGTGTTTAACTTTAATATCTAATCCAAAGATTAAATTAGCTCAGTTCTATATTCTCCTGTCCAACGCTTGTTGCCCTTTATCTCATTGCATGCTAGTCTTAGGGCCTTATTCATGAAGGGATAGCGTCAGGTAGTGACTCTTTAGCGACTGGTAGCAAGATGTATCGGCAAGAGAACTCCGGCTCCAGCACGCAATTACACATTTATGAAGCCGATCCTGTTTAGCGACTGGGATAACGCCATGTAGCGTTAGATTCATCATAATCCCAGCCGTAGCGTACAGCGATGGCGTTCACACTTTCACAGTGCCACCTATTACCTATCGCTACCTGCCGCTCTCCCATACATTTCAATGGAAGAGCCTGAAATTCCATTTCTCTGCCCCTTTTTTTTTGTGTTTTAAAAATCTAGCAAGTGTTTAATACATTATTCCTGAATTGTATGTATGTAATCACACAACGATTGGTGCTATGTCCTCCATCCACACAATCTAGACCGACTGCGTTTGGTCGCTGTGAATTTTTGTTGACTCTGAACCAAAGGTAATGGGATGCCCTCCAAGCAACTCCCAAATGGGTCCCTGGGGACTGACACTTGCACTCCACAAAAATGCAAAATATTAAACCAAATGTCTTTATTACTGATAATCAGTCACATTAAAAACATATTTAAAAATAGCAACAAATCATGGTGCTATACCGTAAGAAGCCACATGAGGGAGCCACCGAGAGAAATATAAATGATTATAAAGTGCTAAAGTGATTCATAATTAATACCTATATGCTGTAAAAGTTTAATAAAGTGCTAAGTGCTATAACTAATGTGCATCAGTATTTGTAAACAGGACCTCAAACTGGAGGCAGGCCCAACAGAGAACAACAGTGCAAAGTGTTATACATGGAATACACAAATAAAAAAACCTTACTGTGTCACTGGCAAGGATGGGTACCTATGGCAAGCCCACGCGTTCCGAGCCTCAGGGGCTCTTTTTCAAGGCTATATGGTGAATTTTTGTTGAATACAGCATGCTGCAACATGCTCCACAGTTGTTAAATATTGATTTGGAGTGTGTGTCTCTAGCGGCGAACACTGTTCTGCGTTTAATATATTTCATAATGTTGGATTTTATATTCTTTCAAACAAATATGTACTGTATTTTGTTTTGTTTTGTTAATAAAAAATCTGTGTAAATGGCTTTTTGAGAGTAAACGCTGAAATGCTATGTTCTGCTATGCTATGCTATAGTTCTTTTTTTTGGGGGGGGTTGGTTTTATTTGGGTGCTAATGTTTTTTTTTTCTTTGTTTTTATAGGATTTCTGC
The DNA here is from genome assembly GCA_027917425.1 of Gastrophryne carolinensis. Classification (NCBI taxonomy): domain Eukaryota; kingdom Metazoa; phylum Chordata; class Amphibia; order Anura; family Microhylidae; genus Gastrophryne; species Gastrophryne carolinensis. Next base: position 343,922,880 of record CM051237.1, on the reverse strand, counting down.
ATCAAAGAATACAACTATGCCCTGAGTGCAAAAAGCAGCATAGTGTTGGAGGTGCAAGCCACAGTGTCCTGGTGCTTTAAGACGGATTTGACAGAAAGGTCGATTATATAGAACTGGTCGGATTTCAAGCGCTGGGACAATGAGGGCGTTTACAGGTTCTATGATGCCTACGCCTCAGGTAAGTGATACATCACTACATGCTTGTAATTACTATAATGTAGGATGAGTAAGGTATTTTTGTGTGATTTTTTTGTGCCCTTTTTTCCTTTTGTTTCCTCTCCACAGATAAGCGTCCTCCCCTGGGGAAACATGGGAAGGGGATCCTCCCCCATATAAGAGTGTTGGACTCGGATGAGTCTGTGGGGGAGGGTCCCTCTCGTCGGTCCCATGGTCCCTAGCCACAGCTGCGATGGTGAGTACAATGACATGTTATCAAAACATACATTTAAACCATATGTCTAGAGAGATGACCACGCATAAAGGTTAATGTCATTATGGGGTTAATTAGGAGACATGTAGATGACATTTTGCCTAGCCAAATTCATAACTGCATGTATGCATGCAAGATTGGTGGATCCTCTTTGTTTACATTAAAATAAATAATACATTCAGCCTGTGAGTGAGTTTGGTCATTAACCAAATCATTCAATAGTAAATTGCATACCTAGATTTTTAATAGCTGAAGGTTTTGTTTAGTTAGTACTATGGACATGAGTACTTTAGTAAAACAGGAAGCACACTCTTCAAAAGCTTAAGTACCCCTTATTTGAATATCTGAGTTAATGTAAACATATAGGGTAGGAAGGAAAATAGCAAATGGTAGGCCACAAATAAAATAAAGGAACCAAAATATTGGAACATACTAGCTTCATGTAAAAAAAAAAATACTATTTATAAACAAAAATCTTTAAGCCACAAAAAACAAAGTTAGCTATATTTTTTGCTAGGTGCAAATAATAATTACCTTTCTTTCTACCTACAGCTTGCAATAATGAGCATCGCAGACTGTGGCAGTACGCCCGACGGACAAGATTTATGCTGCTGGGGAAGAAGAAAAAGCCATAGGGTGGGGGGTATGGGGTTTGCCTCTATGCAGCTTTCACTTTTGGACATGTTGGCCTTAAAAAAAATAAATAAATACAATATTTAAATGTAGATTTGTTGTCAGAACTTCATTTCACATCAAACACACAAAATAACCAAAAACAGTTGGCTAAATAAGCTTATATTGCCTATGTGGGCATAGACATAATAAAATTATTCTAAAGACACAAATGACACTAAAAACATAACACAATATTAGCTTGGGGTGAGTAATTATACAGTGGCTTCATAGCGACTGCGACACAACATGTTCACCATTAGAGGCCAGGTTATTATAGCGACTGAGGAGCTCAGAAATAGCTACTGAATGCTGATCGGGGTGGCCACTAGCGTTCGCTCATAGCGCCGCATTGCAGACACTCATCTGCTGCTACCTGGCGCTAATAGTGAATCAGCCTGTTATTGTTTTTATTGTACAAAGTTTTTATACAGAGTTGCATATTACAAAAGTTTTATCTTTACAAGTGTGCAGATGAACATAAGAAAGATATTGCCTATAGGGTTATGAATGTACATTTCTGCATTTAGATAAAATAGTATAATATGAAACCGTACAAGACAATAACGATATTGGAAAAACATTAAAACACAAAAGTAGGGCTGCCAGATCAACCCAATATGATCCTTTCAAAAGAAGCCGCACAACCCAATTAATGCATAATATAAGTAAGAAAAATTTTAATGTAGATCAAAAGTTCAATTACCGTATATACTCGAGTATAGGCCGACCCGAATATAAGCCGAGGCACCTAATTTTACCACAAAAAAACTGGAAAAGTTATTGACTCGAGTATAAGCCTAGGGTGGGAAATGCAGCAGCTACCGGTAAATTTCAAAAATAAAAATAGATACCAATAATGTTTTTGAATACCGTATTTATTTCAAAGAAAAACAGTAAACTAGCTCTGTAAGTGGAAAAGAGGGTCAATAAAAACAATATGGTATCAACAATAACTTTAAAAGTACAAAAGCCTTAGCTCATTCAGCAACCAAGCTACAACACAAGAGTTAAAATCCTTCAAAACTGGATTCCTCCTCATCATCTGTATTTCCAAACAGAGCTTCAGCATTAGCTGGTGTGAGGTTATCAGCATAGACATTGTCATCATCACTGAGTTCGCAGTCATCATCATTACTGCTGTCGTTCTCATACAAAGCGCTGTCTTCACTGCCATCCATAGCATTACTAATGCCACATTTCTTGAAGGCGCGTTGCACCATGTCCTCCGGAATCTCTTCCCAGGCATCACGAACCCACTTTCCTATCAATTCTATGTCGGGCTTCATCAGATTTCCACCTTTTGTCAGTCGGGCTTGACCAGATGACATCCATTCATGCCACATCTTTCTCACACGCGTCTTTGAAAGGTTTATTTAAACACACATCTAGCGGTTGCAATACAGATGTAAGCCCACCTGGAATAACGGCCAAAGTAATTTGAGAAGATTTTGCCATTTTTTTTATGTCATCAGATGTGTGGGCTCTGAACATATCCCATTCCAAATTTTTTTCCAACCATTTTTTTGTTCCGTCTTCATCCATCCAGCCTTTAATATGTGTGCGCACTGTAATTCGTGGTGGGAAATTGATCTTTTTAGACAAGGTCTTTCTTTTAAAAATAATGACAGGCCGCAGCTTAGTTCCATTAGCCAAACATGACAGAACAACTGTGAAATGTTTTTTTTCATTTCCTGGTTTTGTCTCCCAAACTTGCCACAGTTCTGTTGCTTGGAAGATCAAAGGTCATAGGTGTTTCATCCATATTTCCAACATCTCCCAGGTCATAGTTATGGATCCTGGATCCTTCTTTGTTTTATGATGAATGAATGGAATGACATAACTTTTTCATCAAGGTCTTTTGGCAACTTCTGTGAAATCTTTGTTCTTTGCCGCAAACATAGGGCAAACCTATTCATGAAGCGGGTACACCATCCTGCTGACGCAACAAATGTTTCAATGCCTGGTGCTTTTAATGTGTCATCTTTAGCCATTTGAAGGGCACGTAAGCGAATTCCCATGCGTGTTACGCAGTAACCATTTTGACGACACTCCATAACCCATTTATGCAATTCAGTCTCTAGAGCCCCATATGAAGTTGTTAAACCACGTTGAGCTTTTTTTGCCTTTGGAATCTTTTCCAAGTCAGCTTTCTTTTTCTGCCATTCCCTCACTTGTTTTTCATCAACACAAAATTCCCTACTGGCAATACAGTTATTGCTTTCTTCTGCTCTTGACACAACCTTAAGTTTGAAACCAGCTTCGAATGACCTGCGTTTTTCTTTTGGTCCAGGATTACCGGTAGAAGTATTGGGATCCATTTCTAACAGGATTAAAAAAAAGACTTTTACGGGTACCGTACGGTACAGTATCTTTTGAGGCCTAATGCAGGCTGATATTACAGAAAGTGATGACATGACTGTTTGCATGTGATGACATGACTGTTTGCATAGAGCAGCCTGTGTTAGGGCTCATAATATACGGTACATTCTACCAGTGTCCTGCCTGTGCCCATTAAATATACAGCCTGCCTGTGTCCATGAAATATACCGTACAGCCTGCCTGTGTCCATTAAATATAATGCCTGTCTGTGCTGTCTGTGTCCATTAAAGGAAAACTGTCACATACGGTAAGCATAATCGCACTAACCAGTGGCTCAGGCTGGTAGTGCGGTTTATGCTGCGTAAATACCTGGCTCCTGCCGTTTGATTGCCTGATCCGTTCTGCCGTTATACCGGTAGTACACCTGCGTACACCCAGAAGCGGCTGCTTGCCAGGCTGGACTGAAGCTGCGCCGGCCGCTTCTGGGTGTACGCAGGAAGCGGCCGCGCACACGCAGTCTGGAGCCGGCGCGCTGAAGAGGAAGGGGAGGACGGCGGATCACTGTACCAGAGGAGGCGGGACATCGCTCCCGCGGCTGCACGGGACATCAGCATCATGAGGCCATTCACGAGCGTCACCCAGCGGCAGGGGCGGACTGGGGACAAAAAACGGCCCGCGAACTTTCTGGTCACACAGGCCCTGCATTTGCCCAGGCCCTTTCATTGCATCTGCAATTGTCGATTGCAATTGCATTGCAAAGGTTCTGCATGCAGTGATTTTGCTGTGCTAGCATTTCCAAAAGCACTCCATTGAATGGTGATCACAAGCATTATCACTAGTAAATCACAGTGCTAATGCATTTGCATGTGAACATTAAAGTGGACCAATACCCTGCAGGATCGGCCCGGGAATCTATAAGATTCCTGGGCCAATCCAATCCCTCCCCGCAGGGCATCCAACATCGGGATGCCCCACTGTGTGAAACACCCCAGGACGCCCAATTCACCTGCATCCTGATCCAACAGCACATGCGAATGGCCTGTTAGAGGGAAGCGGGAGATGCGGCCACCAGCGTGCTCTGAGCAGCTGAGCTATGACGGTGCTTAGACACTCATAGCTCAGTGGCTCCGAGCGCACTGATTAGATGAGCGGCCGCACATGCGCGGTGAGTTTTATTCTGAGATCTGCCGATTTTTGGTGCCCCACAGCATAAAACCCCCCAGATTTGCCATAATTTTACATTGTTCTTGATCCCATGGTGCATGCATGGGGCCTCAAATAACTGGCATCCTTAGCCTTGCATATTTATGTGTGGCAAAGGAGGACTATTACATTATTAGCTTCCTTCATCCGGCCAACCGCTCACACCTAAAAGTGTGCTGGGGATGCCACATCCAGAGGAGGCCCGCCAATGCACTGTGGGTAAGGTAAGATGTGTTGGGGAGGGGTTTTCATGCTGCTGGGCATCCCAAATTGGCCTGCTCCGTGGCTGGGGGGGACTAACAGAGAACCAACTCCTGACCTGGAGGTGGTTAGTCCCTTTCAACCATTGCAAGCATGCTGGTGCAGAGGGGGGGGGGGTTAAGCATGGAACAACACACTCGTCTATTAGAAGCCACCCCCTCGCACACACATACACCCCAATACACCAGCTGCCACCGCCTGGCCTGCACAGACACACTCAATTAAAGCAGAACAGAACCCAGCGGAGTCTGGCTTGGAATCTGAAAGATTCCAAGGCTGGCTGCTGGCTTTGTCCTGGGGCATCCCAGAAAGGCCAGTAAACATTTACCTTCCCTGGCTCCAACGGACCATGCGCGGGCTCTGATCCAATGAAAGCCACAGGCCATTACTTCATAATTTGGCAGGCAGGAATGCCATTCATGTAATTGAGAGCCGTCTACTGAATTACATATTGTTGGTGGGTGGCTCTCACTGGACCAGAGCCTGTGCATGCGCCGTTGGACCGGAGAGGTAAGTGATTATGGATGACCTGGGGGATTTCCCAAGGGCATCCCAAATCAGGATGCCCAAGCAGAAGGCCAGCAGCCAGCCCTGTAATCTTTTAGATTCCAGGGCCGGCCTCTTATGGTTTTGTTCCACTTAAAAAAAAACATTGAATTAGTGAGCTTGCTCCCTGCCCTGCTCCTCTAATCTTAAATTCAATGTGCACACACAATCTGTACAAACCCCCATCAACATACCGTAATCTAATTTTTCTTTTTAAACCCCCAAGTGACAGTCCACCCTCCCCCCGAATCCCTGCCCGCTCCTCCATTACCTGTTACCAGGCGCTCCTAGGTTGCCGGTGTACTGAGCAGGCCGGCAGCCCCCGCGCGCCTTCTTCTCTGATGATGTCACGGCAGGAGGGCGGAGCTGGCCAGGCCGCTCTCCTATTCACTGACGCGGCCACAGCATAACACGGTGACCGGCGGACAATGCAGACAGGGAGGGAGCAAGGATGGCTGGGTGCGTGATCGCCGGGCACGCGCGCTGGACGGTGACATGCGCGAAGCCCGCTAGGTACTTAAAAAAAAAAAGACAGCTGAGTCCTGACTCGAGTATAAGCCGAGCCGGCTTTTTTCAATACGGTACATACATGTTACAGCACTACAGACAAACAAACAATTTTAAAACAATTAAAAAACATATATAGGCTGCCAAGGATTATGGGACCTGTTTGATACTAATCAAAAATTATTGTTGTGGCACACAGCTCTCCAAATGTTGTAACAATAATATTTAAACGCCCAATCTACCATGCGCTGAAGTTGGAAGTGGTGAAAATGAAAAAAAAATATATGTATGTGTGTCAAAGGTACTCCACAATGCAAATAGTGACTAATATGTGCATAAACAACAGCTGCTGGATAGGAGGCTGGCAGCGGCGCGTTGCGCGGGCATGTGACCTGGAGCCGGGGCGTCTCCTACTGCAGGGGAGAATGCCTGGGCGCCGTGCGAAAGGTGCACACCACGCGCCGCCGCCAGATCGCTTGCACTCCACGATCGCTGGGCACCTGGGAGCAGCCACGTGACCCCTACGTCTCCCCGGATGGGGACGCGGACAGGGCATGGCTTAGCGCCCGGGGTCCTCCATTGATTGTGCGGTGCTCGCATTATGCTGTGGGGTAATTAAGGGAATAAGACCAGGGCCTCAAACTTACATCCTGAGGAAGTGGGACGTCTTTTTGGACCTACGCAACGCGTTGGTGTGTGGCTGACCTCGGAAGGGTGATTTAAAATACCTATATGTGGTTATATGCTCTGCCTTTTATCTATAATTGTTGGATGACTGCTCCTACCATATGGCTTCCCATGTATTTTCTTGATGGATTATCATGGAATATGAGCACTTAGCACTTTATATTTATATAAATGTTATTAATATTAATTGTCTTTTTATGTCTGGATAGTGTTTTCTCTTTGTTGTTTATGCACATATTAGTCGCTATTTGCATTGTGGAGTACCTTTGACACACATATATATATTTTTTTCTTCACTTTCACCACTTCCAACTTCAGCGCATGGTAGATTGGGCATCTAAATATTATTGTAACAACATTGGGAGAGCTGTGCGCCACAACAATAATTTTTGATTAGTATCAAACAGGTCCCATAATCCTTGGCAGCCTATATATGTTTTTTAATTGTTTTAAAATTGTTTGTCTGTAGTGCTGTAACATGTATGTAATTGAACTTTTGATCTACATTAAAGATTTTCTTACTTATATTATGCATTAATTGGGTTGTGCGGCTTCTTTTGAAAGGATCATATTGTGTTGATCTGGCAGCCCTATTTTTGTGTTTTAATGTGTATTTGACACTTTTGTGTCTTTTGGTCCTTTGGAGGCCAGCACCCGTTTGAATATTTACTTATAGAGTGTATAACAGCTGTGCTGGGTCCCAACCCTTTGTTTTGGATATTGGAAAAACAACTTGTGCTTTTGATCTATAACTAGAGATGAGCGAATTGAGTCTGAATTCCGAATATCGCCGCGTTTCGATCGCTCGAATTGCTTCCTTATACTCCATTTATTGTGGTCCAGGCCATCTAAAATGGTGGATCCGCATGTCAGGACATGTCCCATGGGGCAGAGAGTCCTGGGTAGGCATCACATGCTGCCTATCAGCAGCCAGGCTCCCCGGAGGTGTCACAGCCCTATATAAGCGGCAGCCATCTTGCGGGTGCTTATTGAATGGGTCAGGGAGAAATAGAGCCAGGGAGAGAAAAAGACAGTAAAAGAAAAACATAGGACAAGAAAGACAAGAGAGAAAGAAAGGGAGAGGCAGAGAAAGAGACAGAGAGAGAAAATGACAGAGAGAGACAGGTTACAGTGTGCTTGCATTTGCTTTTATGCCCAGATCTTTCAAGCCTATTTAGTGTTACTACAGATCAAACACACCTGCCTATTTTGCTTTTGCTTTTCTACAAAAACACGTTTTAAAACTTTCTGTAGTGCTTTTAAATCACTTTCACCAGGGGCATACTATTTCAGGCCATGAACTCAGAGTGTTTGTATTTGTTTTTTGCAAGAGCACCTGTCCATATTGCTCTTGCTTTTGTACAAAAAACACATTTTAACCTTTAACTACCAGTCTAATTGGAGTTTTTGTCACCATTTGTTGCCAGACCATTTGGCACTATTCTATATATTGCGCTCCACATGTTCAAATGTGATTTTTGAAGGGATTTCCAAGGATTTTCCAGGAAAATTATATATTGTTTTTTTCAGCATTTCGTTTTCAGTCATTTTTAAAAATGATATTGCGTGTGAAATCCCAATTTTTCCAGGTTACAGCGGTACCACATATGTATTGGTAGACACCCTTTCCTGCTCAGAACACACCCCCAAACTGAAACAGCACTTTAGGTGATTTTCAGAATGCAACTATGCTATGTGCACCTTGTCGTTTTCTCAATAAAAACTACTCTTTACATTTGAAATACCCCCAACAAACTATATATATTAGGGTTGATTCAGAGCCCCTTTCTTAACATTTTTTTGGAGGTATTACTAATAAACCAAAAATCACACAAAAAATAAAACATTTCACATAAAAATTCTTGCAGAAAATAAGGCTTTGCTGAATTAAATGGGGTGGAAAAATGCACAAGAACAGAAATTTTCACACAAAAAAATGATGAGAAAGGGGCTCTGAATCAACCCTATTCTCTGAAAGTACACACCTCAAGCTTTCTAGGCCTACCAGGCTTGTTGATGTGTATTCTTTGGTTGCAAAGAGTTTCCCTAAAAAAGCATAACAAAGCAAAATCAAAGCCACATTTTCCTTAAAAAACTATATACAAAAAAGGAACATAAAGTTGAATCTAAAAAAACAACATCCCCCGAACAGAACGATACCCAACATGCATAGTTTACTGTCAAGGGAAGAGTTGGCAAAGTAAAGCATGTGCTTGAGCATGTGCTTATCGGTTATTTTCCCTGGAAATTTCAGCTCTGCAGACAAAGTGTGCACCTTGCGCTTTTTCTACCAAAACAACCCTTTACATTTGGAATACCCCCCTCATCTTTCTGGAAGTGATCCCTCAAAGAATTTTTTGGTTGCACAGGGTTTTCCTAAAAAATGTATAAAAAAGCAAAAAAAAAACACCTTTTCCCAAAATATCAATATGCAAATAAGAAAAGACAAGCTAAATCTGAAAGAATATGGTCCCCCGAGCAGAACAATACCCAACATGCATAGCTACAGAGCTACAGTGGTGAGTTTGCTTTTTTTATATACTGTTTCAGTAGCAGGGGGAAATGCCAAGCACATAGATACTACATGCTTGAAACTTAAAGGTCGGAGAAGCAACCACGTAGAAACTATGTGCTTGGCATTTAAAGGGTTAAAGCTTTCTGTTGTGCTTTTAAATCACTTTCACCAGGGGCAGACTATTTCAGGTCATGATCTGACTGTGTGTCTGCATTTGCTTTTATCATGGCACCAGTCTATATTGCTTTTGCTTTTCTACAAAAACCACACTTTAAAGCTTGCTGTCGTGCTATTAACTAACTTTGAGTATAGGGCATCCCATTTCAGGCAATCTTACAGTGTTTGCATTTGCTTTTATCATTGGCAGCAGCCTATATTGCTTTTGTTTTTCTACAAAAAACACATTTTAAAGCCTGATGTAGTGCTATTAACTAACTTTGAGCACGGGGCATCCCATTTCTGGCAATCTGACAGTGTGTTTGCATTTGCTTTTATCATTGGCAGCAGTCTATTTTGCTTTTGCTTTTCTACAAAAACACTTTAAAAGAATGCTGTCCTACTATTGACTAACTTTGAGCACGGGGCATCCTATTTCAGGCAATCTGGCAGTGTTTGCATTTAGTTTTATAATGGGCAGCAATCTATATTGCTTTTGTTTTTCTACAAAAAACACATTTTAAAGCTTGCTGTAGTGCTATTAACTAACATTGAGCACGGGGCATCCCATTTCTGGCAATCCGAAAGTGTTTGTATTTGGTTTTAGCATGGGCACCAGTCTATATTGCTTTTGCGTTTCTTCAAAAAACACATTTTAAAGCTTGCTGTTTTGCTATTAACTAACTTTGAGCATGGGGCATCTCATTTCAGGCAATCTGACAGTGTTTGTATTTGGTTTTATCACGGGTAGCAGTCTATATTGCTTTTGCTTTTCTACAAATAATACGTTTTAAAGCTTGCTGTAGTGCTATTAACTAACTTTGAGCACGGGGCATCCGATTTCAGGCAATCTGACATTATAGCTGATTCAAAGCCTCTTTCACATGCATATTCGCATGTGTTTGTGTACGTTTTGTGAGTTTTGTTTAGCTAAACTTAATTTTAACTCTCTATTAATCCCTCCTTCTCAAGTATCCTTGTGAATCAGTTTAGAATGCATACCTTAATCCCTCCTTTTCAAGTATCCTTTTGAAACAGTTTAGAATGTCGACCTTAATCCCTCCTTATCAACTATCCCTTTGAAACAGTTTAGAATGCATACCTTAATCCCTCCTTCTCAAGTATCCCTTTGAAACAGTTTAAAATGCTGACCTTAATCAATACTTTTCATGTATGCCTTATAAAAGCATTTTAATGCTGACCTTAATTAGTCCTTAGCATGTTCACCTTTATTTTCAAACACATCTATATAATTTTAAATGTTTTTTAGACTTTTGTCCTTTGTTATTTATTTTGGGATTGTTGAACTCGGATCTTTACTTGTTGTTGGAGTTAGTGTTTTTGTTGGTTACTTTGGCTCGGTGTAATTTTTTTTTTTTGGTTTCAGGAACCGCAAGATGGGCCACTCGCAGAACATACAAGCAGTGGTTGGTCCGGACATGCGTTTCCTCAGTGTACTTGCAGGGTATCCAGGGTCGTCCCATGATGCCTATATATTGAGGAGCTCAGGCTTATATCGTCGTTTTGAGTCTGGTGAATTATCTGCTGGATGGATCCTGGGTAAGTTTGTTCAAATTCCATCATTCCCTTTTCACTGTATGCCTATGAATATAGTTGATGACCCATGTCTTAACCTATGGCTGTTTTTAGCCCTTGATGACATGTTAAACAATAATGTTGCTTAGAATGTGTAATGAATGTTACATACCAATCTTGGTTGCGCTCACCACACAGGTAAATAGTGTTGGGATGTAGAGGAAAGATGTTTAGATCCAGGTCAAATTCTTAATATTGATGTTGCCCATAATAATGTTGTGGTGGGCCTTGGAGGTGGGCCAAGACCTGGGCATGTGTGGCATTCATAATCTGCCACTGATTCAGCATCTGTCTGTTGCTAGTTCTAAATTTATCTAGCATGGCAGTGAAGTTTGTATTTAAGGTGGCCATTTGTTCTGCCATCTGGCTGTTGCTCATCCTAAAATCTGTCAGCATGGTGGTGAAGTTAGTATTAAAGTTTCTCTAATTGTGCAGTAATCTGCTCTGTGGTTCTTTAAGTCACCTGCCTAAAGTATTGGCTGTCATGGCGCCATATGGACTCCAGGATCAGCACGCGCCTCCCCTGGGAAACTGAACAACAGGGAGGAGCCCCACAACTCCTCAAACCATCCTCTATAAGCTACAGAAACTATGTATAAAAACATAGATAGACTCCACGGGATGCCAAAGATTAATTAGTCCTCTCTTTTTCCGTGCTCAAAAAACAACACCTTCACTGTGTGACCAGCCACCAAATTTAAATTGCACGTACCAGATAAATTCTTGTGATCAAGCTCATCATATAGATATACGTGATGTAGTGATATTAGATCAATCAATTCTCAATCCCGTTTTATCATTCTCTGTAGGTATAACTGCAAACTCATTATAAGGGAGAAACAGAAAAGCCAAACATAGCGTAACACCGTTTGTATCAAAGCCTTAAAAAGGTTTATTGTGCTTACCATAAAAAACTTTTTTACACGCAACGTCAATATCAAACACTGTCCTCAGTGCCAATAGATCTTGCCTTGCATGCCCGCTTAACAAAAGTAAATCCTTAATGTCTCTCAACCCCGGCCGTGGGCTGTGAAGCGAGATTGAAGGTGCGCAGCTGCCAGATAGAGCGTTCTGCCGATGTGATGAGGCCCCGCCCAACGCGTTTCGTCTCTTCCGACTTTCTCATTAGGCTGCGGGCCCACCACATCGTCACTAATTTATTTACCCCACTCGGTGACGTATCCTCAAAAGGTTAACTATTTCATAACCAAGGTTAAATGGAAAGGCAATTGTGCGGCTGTTTTTAAACCAGATTTAAAATCTGGTTTAAAAAGAGCCGCACAATTGCCTTTCCATTTAATCTTGGTTATGAAATAGTTAACCTTTTGAGGTTTTTTTGAGCATGGAAAAAGAGAGAACTAATTAATCTTTGGCATCCCGCGGAGTCTGTCTATGTTTTTATACATAGTTTCTGTAGTATTGATTGAGACTGGACTGACACAGTTTTTGACTCCCTGCGCAGGATTGTAATTGTATTGAATTTTTAGTGTTTTTAGATTAAATTCTTGTTTTACTTGTGATTTTAATATATATAATTAGCGCGGCTTTAAAAGCGTGAGATTCTTCTCTCACTTATCCAGAAACATCCTCTATAAGCAATGGCACCACTCAATTTCAAAGATTAAACTTAATATTGCTTTATTAAGTCAAAATCTATGTACATATATACAGACGTTTAAAATCAATTTAAAATACATATATACAAAAACCCATGAAAAAGGGGGGGGGGGGCAACAGAGCCCACAAAAAAGATGCTAGCTGCTAGGCCATAAATTGAATCTACAATGGAAAACTGGTCGACGTTGCTGACTGTGTCTTCCAATTTCCCGGGTTTGAGCGCCTGTAGTTGCTGGAGGTCTAGGGCGAGCAACAGTACCAGATGTACTAGGCAAAACTTCTGCAGCAGAGCTAGCACTGGGGACTGTAGGCTCAGTCTCAGCCTGCTGGCCACGATGGGCTGGCAGCATGCGTCCAGCTTCACTCTGCTGCAGAGGATTTGGTGCAGTAGGATGCTGGGGCAGTGGCAGATTAGGTTCCAGAGGGGTCATTTCAGAAGGTCCAATCCGGCTGGCATCCTCCTCCTCCATATGCTGGATTACATCCATTAGTGGGGGAGTCTGTTGGGACATGTGAAAAACTGTCAGATTTTTGGAGAAATATATTTTGGACCAATTAGTCATGTGCATTCACATGCATCACCAGTTTCAGCAAAGTACACTTATCCTATATATCTTTTCCTGTGTCCTAGGCAGTAGCTCTAGGACACAGTAGCTTTGGCGTGCTCAAACTGGAGGAGGCTTCCACACTTTGAGGCATGATGCTGAGATGGGGTTAAAATAAAAAGGCACGTAAACACACAAACATCCCTTGATGAGCCTGATGAGTAGATATGCTTTAGAACACACCGGGCCAAGCAGGAATGCCAACTCCCCCAATGGTTTAAGTGGACCTTCCAAATTAATCTGAGTCTATCTTATATGAATGACTCACCCTGTACCTACAGATTGCTCACTTTAAAAAATAAAAACATGCATGTACTGCATGTTAGGAGGCTTTACACATGCAAAATGGCGCCTTAGGGGCCAACAGTCAGCTTGCAAATAGCATTTGGCTTCTGAGTATGCTGCTGTGCATTCTTGGAATGTTGACCTTTCCCTGACCCCAGATCAAGTTTGCCTGACCAAAGCACAGCTAGAACTCCAGTGGTAGAAAGACTAAAAAGTAAGTGTTCCCAAATGTTCACAATATTGACATCAGATGCAGTGGTTTAAGCTAAATTGTTTGATATTTTTCAGAAATAATGGTGAAGGTCATGTATAGACTAAAAAAACCTTTCTAAGGACCATTAACTACTGCACCTTGGAAGAGTGTCCATCATTAACTCCATTCCTCAGCCATTCAACACCCGCCTACAACAGTAACCTCCCCTTAAAGCCACTCCTTAGGGGCCTGTGTTGATATCTGCGTGTGAGCCTCATTTCAAATGTTTCCAATAGCTCTCATTAAAACAGTCATTACTAACCTGCTGAAATGTCCTGGGTGTCCATTTCGTGTGTGCCAGAGAGGCCCTGCAATGCTGCGAGGTGGATCAAAGCCAGGACCATTTTCTCTGCTCTGGTGTATTGCAATTTTGTTAGGAAGCCTCCGCCTGTTTGCAACCTGAAAATAAGACCATACAAATTATTATTATTTTTTTTTTTTTAAATTCTTTATTTAAATTTTCAAAATTGTACAGACAAAGTTTCAGCAATAAGACAGTACAGGAAGAAAAAAAGAAAGTAGCCTTTTTGCATCAGGTTCAGATCTCTTGAAAGTGTGGAGACCAGTCGGAGGCGTCGCCCAGCTTGGGCTAGATCGTTAGAATCAGCAGGTAGAGGAAAGAAAAATGAAGGGAAAAGAGAAAACAGGTGTAGGATATTAACAAGGAGGAAAGCACATGGGGGGAATGGAAGGGATCTAAAGAGGGAAGGGGGAAGGAAAAGATAAGGAAGTAGGAGGACTAAGGAGTGGTGGGGAAGATAGGGAGGGGCGCCATGCCCAAGGGTCCCACTGCCAGTGGGGGGAAGGCAGGACTGGAAGCAGCACCCCGACCCAGGGCCCCGGGGTAGGTCTCCTCCCTCCCCTCCGACTTGTGTCAGGTCTCCATTGGACAGAGGAAGTGCAGGGTTAATTATAGCTTCACTGGGAATCGGAACATATACCAAGGTGTCCACACAATCCTGGTCTCCCCTCCTTATCCTGGACGGTAGCTGTCAGTTCCTCCATTTCCCTTATTCTATCCACTTCCCTGATCCAGTTGTTTTCTGTTGAGATGTTCTTGGTTTTCCATAGTCTGGGGAGCAGTGCTCTAGCCGCATTGATCAGATGCCTTAGCACCGATTTCTTGTAATTAGTGATGCTACTTCCAGTGTGGTGTAGAAGCATAAGTGCCGGACAGCACGGGACTTGTGAGCCTGTTACCTTGGTCATGGTCTCCAAGATTTTTGCCCAAAAAGATGTGATTTTGGGGCATGACCATAGAATGTGGAGCAGTGACCCCTCCTCTGATTCACATCTCCAGCATACAGGTGAGGATCCCGGGAAGATGTATGCCAACCGTTTTGGAGTGTAATACCATCTAGTTACGTTTTTTTGAGGGCGTGGCTTGACCGGCGGGCAAGATGGCAGCCTGAGAGCGGAGCTCGTGGCGGAGTTTCCCGATAGCATTACTTTTCGCACCCCCAGCTGACCATGGGGAAGAGCAACAGGTCGGGGTCGGCAGGAAAGACACCGGGGGCACCCCAGGCTCCGAGCGGGAGTTCCAGGAACGTACCGGACATGTTTATATCACAGAGGTCTGACGACGCTGGCCGGCGCATGTCTAAAATGGCGCCCTCACTCTCACTGGACAGCTCCCCAGACAGATCGAGTGTGGCCCCCTCCGAGAGAGAGGAGCAAGATGTTGTGGCCCAGTTGAGTCAGCTTCCCACTCGGTCGGAGTTGGCGGATTTCGCGGGGGATATTAAGTCCACCATAGCGGCGGCCATCGCGGATCTAAAAACCGACATGCGGGCCCTGGCGCGGAGGATGGATGGTGTGGAGAGAGAGGAGGAACGCACTAGGCGAAGTTTGCGGGTGGTGAGTGAGGTCGTTATATGCTTAATGTACACAGGCATTTGGAGGATTTGGACAATAGAAATAGGAGGTGCAACATTCGGGTGAGAGGAGTCGCAGAGACAGTGGGGCAGGATCAGATTGTGAGCGCACTGCTATCCATCTTTAATGCCCTCCTTGAACGCCCACCTGACACCCCGATTGAGCTGGTTCGAGCTCACAGAGCGTTGCGCCCGAGAAATCTGGGAGACGCGAACCCCAGGGACATTATTTGTTGCCTGCAAAGTTTTGCCCTGAAGGAGATCATGGCTAAGGCCAGATCGCGGGACGCGATCCAGTTCAATAATGATGAGATCCAGATATTCCAGGATCTCTCTGGCATAACTCTACATCGAAGGGCCCTGAGACCACTCACTTCGTTACTGCGGGAGCGAGGTATTCCTTACCGTTGGAGATTTCCTTTTGCTCTCTCCGCTACTGCGAATAGGAAAACTGGCACGCTGCGTGTCCCTGGAGACTTGGCAGATTTTTGCAGCTCCCTCCATCTGCCTTTGGTGTCGGTCCCAGACTGGTTTGCTGACTTCGCGATACCTGACTTGTTGTCGGCCTCCCCTGGACCGAGAACGCAGGAGGAATCCCTGAAGAGAACCTCCCCGGCCCGCTCTCCTGGTGGCCCCTCAGATCGAAACAACCGTGGGTCGCGGCAAGAAGGCAGAGATTGAGAGCTCGCCTGCGCGGCCTTGGAGTCTGGTGGTATCCTGGAGTTCTGATTAAGGTCACCCGAGTGGCCTGTATCTTGTGCAATGCGGTGGTGTATATTCTTTTAATATGCCTTGCTGGCATCCAACTAGCGCATCCCATTCCGCTACTGCGGCGAGGGCGCAGCTGGCTATCAGCGATGCGGTAGGAGACTTTACGCTAAGTGTTGCTGATACTGCATCTGTTCACTGGATATTTACTGCCTTGGTGATTGTCACTGGGGGCCGGTTCGCCTGCTTTCTGTTTCCTTGAGGCCTTAGGCGGGGTCATTGCTTCGGGGCTCGGGGGGTAGGAAGGGTAGGCCGGAGGTGTTAACATGAGCTAGGCACTTGAAAAATCTTTATTGCTGCAGATTGTGTTTGGATGCCCTCTTCTTAGAGCATGCCTCTCATGCTGCGATTGCGGTGGAGATGTTCTTGGAGGGGGCGGCCTTTTCTTATTGTTATAATGGTGTTATATTTTTAGAACTTATTTTACTCTTAGAGTCGTATGCATATAAGGTATTTGAAATTTGGTTTAACTAACGGATGTAAAGATGAGCCCCGGGCTTTTCTCCTTGTTCTTTTTCTCTTTACACTTGTTGTACCTTGTTTAATGTTTATGAGAGGGGCTTTTATGCCAGGCGTTTTGTGCGGCGGGTGGCCCCCCCAGTGACCAGGAGATTGCGCTCCAGTATTTATGGGGACGGCTTTAAACGCTGATAGAGAAAAGCAGGCCGTTCAGGATCTACGCTGTAGAGCTGGGGGGAACTCCATCGGGCATACCCCTGGGCTTCTGTTTGGGTAGAAGTTGCGTATTCTCTCAGTGCGCCTTGCTGGCATCTAACTAGTGCATCCCATTCCGCAGTGGCGGCGAGGGCGCAGTTGGCTATCAGCGATGCAGCAGGGGACTTTACGCCCTAAGTTACAGATATTGAGCTTGGCACCGGTAAGATCTTTACTGTTCTAGAATGGGTTTGGACGCCTTCATCTTAGAGCATGCCGCTCGTGCACCGCTTGCGGTAGAGATGTTTTTGGAGGGGGCGGCCTTTTCTTACTATTATACTGGTGGTATACTTTTGGAATTTATTTTATTCTTAGAGTCTTAAGCCTATAAGACATTTGAAGTATGGTTTTACTAAATGAAGTTAAGATGAGCCGGGGGCGCTATTCACATGCTGCACCTTATTTGATGTTCATGCAAGGGGCTTTTTTGCCGGGCGTGGTGTGCGGCGGGTAGCTCCCCAGTGACCAGGAGATGGCGCTCCAGCCTATCTGGGGACGGCTTTAAATGCTGATAGAGGAAAGCAGGCCGTTCTTGATCTCGGTTGTGGGGCTGGGGAGGGCCCCGCCGGACATACCCTTGGGCGTCTTTGAGGGGAGGAGCTGCCTGCACGCTGTAAGATTGACGAGACAGATGACTTTGAGGTTGCTATTTGGGCAGGTCAGCTGGTGGGGTTTAGGTGCTTGGGATCGGGGTGGCTTGTCACGAAAATGTTCTTTATTTCATAGTATTTCCTTATCTGGTTCAGATTACGCTGAACCATATTGCTCATAGGGCTCTGCTCGGGGGCTTGCTGCTGCCTGATCCGGTCTTGCACGTTCTCCCTAACATTTCCCCTGTTTTATTAAAGGAACCCACAAGATCCCACGTGCTGGGGTTTTGCCTCCCATAGGACGGTAAGTATAGTACTACCTCCAGGAGAGGGTGAGAGGAGTGGCCCTTCGACGACGTTGGTGCTCCACTTCTGGTTAGTTCCTTTCCAATTACAGATTCTATCTGACTTCCAGGTGGGTTGGATGTAATATAGTTTTTTCTCTTTGTTGTTGTTATTTCTTTTCCTTTTCCCTCCCTTTCTGAGTGTATGTTTATGGAAGCTCTCTAGGTGACGGTCTTATACAACGATATTCACACTCTGATCCCCCTCTATCTGTATACCCTTTCTCTCTTTTTGTTACCTCTTCATTACCCAGTCTCCTCTTTCTTTCTCTAATTTTCTTTTCTCGGTGGGGGAGGGGGGCCTAAGGTTGGGAGCTAGGTTTTAATCTCTGAGGGCCTCGGTGAAAAAAGGATGGACGATTATCTTAAAATCAGTGTTATGTCAATTAATGCTAGAGGTCTGAATATACCACAGAAAAGGCACTCCTTGCTAAGAGACCTTAAGAGACAGAGGATTCAGATTGCTCTGATCCAGGAGACCCATTTTCAGAAAGATAAGGTGCCGAGGCTGGGGGATAGAAGTTATAATAGTCACTACTGTGCTCCTTCACCAGTATCTAAAACAAAGGGAGTCTCAATTTTGCTTGCTAGATCATTCCCGCTATCTGTGTCTGCTGAAAGTGCGGATACGGAAGGACGATATATATTTTTGAAGGGCAGCCTACCATCTGGGAAGATTATTACTGTCGCAAATATCTATGCTCCAAATAAGGGTCAAATGGGATTCCTGTTAGCAACGTTGAAGAAGTTGAGAATATTTCAGGAAGGAATCTTGTTTCTGGGGGGGGACTTGAACTGTGCACTAAACCCCCTAGTGGACACGTCAGATGCTAAATCAACTATCACGTATAGAGCCTTAAAGCAGATTAAGTGTTCCCTTTCAAATATTCAAGCTGTAGATACCTGGAGGCTGCTGCACCCCACCGGGAAAGACTACACGTTTTATTCTTCCATCCATGGCAAATATTCAAGGATAGATTACCTATTCCTTTCTCAAAGAGACCTAGATAAGATAAAGTCGGTCGAAATTGGTTGTTCCTCTCTTTCAGACCACGCCCCTGTGATCATGCGTTTGGAATTCCCCGATGGGGTGCAGAAGGAGTGGAATTGGCGGCTAAATGGGGGGATCCTAAAGGATAGCAGGGTTGTGGACAGGGTTAGGGAGAGCCTGGTACACTTTTTTAGGGAAAACGCGTCTGAAGAATTGAGTCCTTTGACTGTCTGGGAGGCTCATAAGTGTACAATTAGAGGCATCCTGATCCAGGAAGGGGCGAGACTTAAAAAGGAGAGAGTGGCCAAATTGGATGACTTGATTAGGCAAGTGACATTGTTGGAAGCCAAACATAAAAAATCTTTGTTGGAGGCTCACCTCAAGGAACTCGAGGAGAAAAGGAGGGACCTTAAAGATTTAATGGAAAGAGCAGCTAGAAGATCATTTACATATAAGAGCGGTCTATATTATGAGTTGGGAAATAGGCCTGGGTACCTGCTGGCTAGGGCATTGAACCCCAGAGGTGAAAGGAGTAGGGTGGAGGGGATACGGGATGGCAAGGGTACACTTCATCAGAGGGATAGAGATATTGCGGAGCAATTTCGAGCTTACTACACTGCATTGTATAACTTACCGAGCCAGGGACAGGGGGAGACCCTTCGGGCTAAGATGTTGTCCTATGTTAAGGATTCTGAAATGCCATGCTTGGCAGAGGAATCTATTGCTTTACTCAAAGCCCCTATCACAGTTGTAGAGCTACAAGAAGTAGTGAAGAGCCTGAAGCCTGGAAAAGCTCCCGGGCCGGATGGCTTTACGAGTCAATATTATAAATCGTTCTCTCCACAACTTTTGACACATTTAGCCAAGGCTTTTGACACGACTGCTGGGACTGGGGATTTGCCTTCCTCAGCCTTGGAGGCCCAGATAACTGTCCTTCATAAAGCTGGGAAGGACGCTACGGACTGCAGAAGCTATAGGCCAATAGCCTTACTAAATGTTGATTTGAAAATCTTTGCTAAGGCCTTGGCTACCAGGCTCTCTAAACTGATGCCTAATTTGGTTTCACAAGATCAGGTGGGTTTCATCTTCTCACGGGAAGCTAGGGATAATGTAATCAAGGCTATAGATGTTCATTGGTGGGCCTCAAATCATGGATCCCAAGCATTGTTGCTCTCAACAGATGCCGAAAAGGCGTTTGATCGAGTTCGGTGGGACTGGATAAAAGTAGTTTTGGAGCATATAGGCCTCGGGGAAGCGGCTCTTAACAGGATCCTGGCCCTCTACTCTAGCCCAGTTGCAAAAGTTAGGGTTAATGGTATATCCTCCCAGAGATTTGATATAAGGAATGGGACGCGACAGGGGTGCCCACTGTCCCCTCTGATTTTTGCATTATCACTAGAACCCTTTCTTAGAAAGATAAATTTGAATTCTGGGATTAGGGGAATTAAGATTGGTGACCGGGAAAGGAAAGTAGCGGCGTATGCTGACGATATGCTTTTTTTCATTGAGTCTCCTAGGATCTCGATCCCATCGCTTTTGCAGGAATTGGCTATATTCGGCACCATTTCAAATCTGAAAATTAATTACAACAAATCCTCAGCCCTGAATATTTCCTTGCCCAAATCAGAAGCTGATGCCATGAGAGGGGCTTTAACATTCTCTTGGGAGGACCATAGCATTACTTACTTAGGGATTCAGCTCCCCAGAGAGCTGAGTAGGTTGTTTCAGTTAAATTATGCCCCCTTAGGGATTAAGCTGAAAAAGGACCTGGACACTTGGAGTAAACTAAAATTGTCTTGGTTTGGTAGAATAGCGGTTCTGAAAATGAATATTTTGCCCAGGATTTTATATCTTCTTCAGTGTATCCCGATAGCGATACCCCCCCAGTTCATTAAAGCTCTGAATAAAGCATTTGGGGAGTTTGTGTGGCACAGGAAACCTGCCAGGATCAAGAGGGAGATTCTGATTTGTAGCAGGGGGAAGGGGGGCGCTGGTCTTCCTTGTGTTGAGAGTTATGTAAGAGCGGTTCATTTGGGTAGATTCTTGGATTGGCATATTAATCACTCTCAGAAAGACTGGGTCAGAGTAGAAGATGAGGTGGGCAAACAGAAATTGAGAGATATTTGCTTTTTGGCAAAGAGGGATGTCCAAGGCGCTGTTGAGACACATCCATTGATTGGGGAGACATTGAGGAGGGTTAGATTGTTTGGAAAACAACATCCGGATCTGCTCTCAATGCCGGGCCCACTTACCCCGATTAAGAACAATCCAGCTTTTCCCCCAGGTGTTGAGAGACGTTTTTTGGCACAGTGTAGTACACTGCTGTCTCCCAGAGTTTACAATCTATATGATAAGGGAAGATTCTTGGACAGAAGGGATCTACAGGAAAAGTGGGGAGGTCCGGTTCCGACTTTTTCGTACTTTCAAATGCGCCATTTTGTCAGAAGTGGGGAGCTTAGGGGGGGTGGGAGAGAGAGCTCCTGCAGAGGTAGAGAGGGCATGCCTGGGAGAGGGTGCAAGTGACCATTTACTGTCCTGGGCTTACTCGGTGCTGGGGGAGGCAAAGCCTGCAGTCATGAGACCTTGGGAGGATAGGTGGCATAAAGACCTGGGTATGGAGCTAACACCTGAAGATTGGGAAGCGATTTACAGGGGGCTGCATAAAGGGGTGGCTAATAGCTCCCTACAGGAAACTAACTATAAAATTGCCACTCGCTGGTATAGAACCCCTGCTGGACTTCATAGGATTTTCCCGGAGGTTCCGGATCAGTGCTGGAGGTGTGGTTCTCAGGGGGCTACATTTTTTCATGTATGGTGGTTGTGCCCTAAAATAGCTACTTTTTGGGAGAAGGTGCATGAGGTTTCAGGGAAGATTTTGGGCAGTTCCTTGGATTGGGGCCCAGCTGGGTATCTCTTGAATTGGTCGGCTGATGGGAAGGGGATAGGAGGTGTGAGCCCACTAGGGATACACCTGTTGAACGCAGCTAGAGTCTTGATCCCCAGGAACTGGAAAACCCAGAGAATCCCCTCGCTTAAGGAATGGTTCACCCAAGTTGACCATGTAGAGGAGATGGAGGAGATTCTGCTGACAAAACAGGATAGATTGGAACACTTTAGAAAGACATGGACTATTTGGGATTTGTTCAAAAACTCTGAGATCTATAGAGAGGCCGTTAGACCCTAGATTAGCTGCCTTTGCTTTAGGCAAGATAGTACGTTGATTCTTTGGGAGAGTTGGGTTTCTTAGGCCTGGGAGGATCTAACGGGGGGTGCGGTGGAGTGCTCCGCAGGTTACCGGGGTTGGTTCTGCTTGGGTAGACTGAAACTTGTGCAGAGGGCGGTGGTGTTGATGGGAAGCCGGAGGTGGGTGCCAGTCCTCCCTCTCCCCCACTCTTTTTATCTACTTTTTATTTTTCACTTTTCCTTTCTTTATCTTCTTCCACCCTTTCTTGCTAGTCTTTGATCCCCTCTGATCCCCTGTTTCTCTCCCTTTCCCTCTTCCCCCCCCGTCACTTGGGTGTTTGTGTGTCAGTCTTGTTCTGCTAGGCCCTGTGTTCTCTTTGTTTTCTTTTCTCTTTCTTTATTTCCCTTATCTACTGCTTAGTTCTGGTTCTCTCTTCCCCCCCTTCCCCGGGTCCCTATCTGGTTCCAGGGCTGGGTGGGGGCCGGGGGAGGTGGGATTAGACACAGAGGTCACTGAAGTTAGTTTGCACTGCAGGATTCTTTTGGAATGAGCACTTTGGCGGGTACTGGATTGTGGCAGCAGCGGGTCCCGGATCAGTACTGTGGGCGGTAAGGGGGGATTTCCCCCTCATCTGATATTAGTTATGTTATGTTCTCCTACAGAGTACTCGCCTTTAGACAAGGTTGTCTGTAACCTACAGCCGATTTATGTATGTATATGGCATTGTATGTACGAGATAGGTGGCTTCTGTGTCCTATATGTTCTTCCTTAATTTCTTTGTCTCTCGCCTGACTGTATTTTGTACATTTTTGAAAACCTTAATAAACAAAGTATGTTTAAAAAAAAAAAAAGTATTTGTAGATTGTAGATTGTTGATCAGTTTCTCGAAAAGCACGGAGAAATTGTTTGTTCAGAATGTTCTCAAATTTTTTGTAGTAAGCAACTGTCAGCCCATCTGGGCCTGGTGACTTCCCATTCGGGGATGCTTTTATTGCTTGGTGCAATTCCGCACCTGAGATTGGCTCCCCCAGCTTATTGATGGCCTCGTCTTCCAGTTTTGGCATGCCAAAACTGGAAGACGTTTTGGCATGCCAGGGGGTGGGGAGCACCCAGAGAGACCTGTCTCATTGGAGAAAGGTCTCTCTGGGTGCTCCCCACCCCCTGCGGTCTCAAGTTGTATAGTCCGTGATAGTATTCTTGGAACACCCTGGCAATGTCCTCTGTTTTGTGTTGTTTCTGCTGTCTTGCGTCCATTATTGCGTCGATGAAGTTGAGGGATTGTTGCTTCTTCAGAGCTCTGGCAAGAAGCGAGCCGCTTTTATTTCCCCATTTGTAGTAAAATCGTTTGCATTTCTTTATGGTGAATGCCGCCTTATCTAGTAATAGGGAGTTTAATTGTTCTCTGCAAGAGGTTAACTCTTGTAGGGTGTCCCGTATCTGGGATTCTTTATGCCTCTGTTCGAGGGTTTGGATTTGTGAGAGTAGGCGGTCTCTCCCCAGCGTGTGTGCTTTTTTCAGCCTGGAGGCATGCTGGATAAGTACTCCCCTTATCACTGCCTTGTGAGCCTGCCATACAGTCATTGGGGGTACCTCTCCTGAGCAGTTCAGTGTGAAATATTCAGTAAGGGCAGTTTGAACTGCTTGTTCCGTTACTGAGTCCCTAAGCAGGTTTTCATTTAGGCGCCATGTCCACTCTCTTTTACTATTTTCAGTTGTGGTCAGGAATAACCACACTGGGCTGTGGTCCGATGGGGACGCTGGTCCTATACCAGGACTGGTCACTCTGGGTAGTAGGCTATGAGATATTAGTATATAATCCAGTCTTGCGTAAGTCGAGTGGACCGTTGAAAAGTGTGAATAATCTCTACCCTTAGGGTTGAAGTTTCTCCAAGGATCACACAACTGTAACCTATGTAATGCCTGTTTCACCTTCCGTAGTCCCCCGTACGGTATAGAGGACTTGCCGGTTGATGAATCGAGAAGCGGTTCCAGGGTGATGTTTAGGTCTCCTCCAAGGAGCAGTCTCCCCTCCTGGAAGTCTGACAGTTTCTCCAGGAACTGCAAGAGGAAATCTACTTGGCCGCTATTGGGGACGTATACTGAGACCATTGTATACATCTCTCCCGCAATTGTACCTTTGATCATTATGAATCTGCCCTCGCTATCCGTGGAAGTTTCCAGCATCTGGAAGGGAACATCCTTGGCTAATAATATTGCCACACCTTTAGATTTAGAGGTCGGGGAGGAACTTACGTACCACCGGGGAAAGAATCTAGGGGACATCATTGGGCAAGCTTCTCCCTTAAAGTGCGTCTCCTGTAGGAAAATGATCTTGGCCTTCATCCTTCTCAAATCTGAGATCACCGCCGACCTCTTCTCAGGGATATTGAGGCCTCTACAGTTCAGGGACACAGTCTTCAATCTTGCCTCCTGGGGACCCCATGTGTCCCCCGCTCCCCCCCCCCCCCCCCGGCAGCAGGCATCTCCAAAGATCGGGTGTGCGATGCTAAGTCAGCAGCGGTAAGGCGTATTGGGGTCGAGAGCAAGGGGCAAGGTTCGGGAAAAGGGGGATGAGAGGTAAGAAGTGAGAAAAAAATAGGAACAAAGAGAATAAGGTTTTTCAATCCCGGAGAGGACCTAAGAAAATCTTTAGGTCAATTAGGTTGTTAGAACTGACTTCCCTAATATAAGGAAGTCCGGCCACGCGTTTCCCATGGGAGTCTCCGGTAACTCTCCTCGGGAGGTCACACAGGCCTCTGGGGGAAATGGATACCAGGCGAAGAGGAACCAGTACCCTGAGGGTAGTTGTAGTGGCTGGCTTCTACTCTTCCGTCTAGGCTACCCCTCCTTCATAACACGTTAACAGTAGAACAGCAACATCAACATTATATAAAGACAGCAAACACGGTGTATTAGTAGCTTCCATCCCGTGGCCGATGGCTCCTCTCTCCCTCCCCGTCACAGCGGCTACTGCCCCAGGGCGTCCCCCACCCCTCCATCCGACATTCACTCTCGCCCCACCCCTGGGGTGGAGCCACGATCTTATGGACGGTACGGTCTATCCGGCTCTCAGGTCCCACATTCCCCGTTAAAGGGGGCGTCCCGATCACCGGGCCGACCACCCCCCAGGATGGAGGGCGCACCCAGCCCGGGAAGGGACCCCGCCCCACCCCCGCACGGGGATCCCCCCACTCAGAACCGCATTGTGTCGGACGTAGGGCGGGGCCTCCCCGGCCCGGGCACCCCCCGGTGCGCGCCCCAATCCATCCGTGGACAGGCTCCGATCACGTGAGCGCTTCTTATGGTCATCTCCTCTACGACCAGGGACCCCCCATCGCCAGCTGAGTCACGCCCACCCGGCCGAGGCCCCAACCCCATAGATGTCCTCTATTAACAGCCCGGGTCAGGATGAGGCCCGCGCTCCAGGTCAGGGAGAAAGGGGGAACCCCGCACCCCAGGAGAGGACGCTACAACCTCCCCCAGCGGGGGTGACCCCTCCCCCCACCAAAGCTTCAAGTAATGGGGGCACCTCCTGAGCCCAGGCCCGGGTCCTGGTGGCGGCCACACATCGGGCGGAGTCACGGGCAGCAGAGCCACCACGGCGTGGTCGGAGACACACCCAGGAGGGACATGCCCCCCCCCTGGGCAAAACAAAGCAGGCCGTTCCCCCGCGGGGGGGGGGCAGCCCCAGTCAGAGGCAGGTCCCACCGGGTGCTTACACACCGACCTCTCCACAGATCCACCCGATGCCAGGCGCCCCAATGACAGAAATAAAAAGAGGCCACCAATCGTCCAATGGATCAATTATTATCTGCTATATGTTCAGGATCCGTGTTTGACAAGAATTTAAGGAAGAAATAGGAGCTTAACTATAAATGCATTCAACAATAACTTAGCAAATTTGCGTGCAACTAAATATTGGTACCTCCCATCAACCTTCTAAATGGTCGGGGTTCCCCCTGTGCTCTGGGTTGTGCTGGCGAGCTGGGTCTCTTCTGTTTCGGCCTCGTCTCCTAGGGCGCTGCGGGGTTGGGCCCGCTCTCTGGTCAATGTTGGTGCAAGCCAGTCCGGGACAGCTATGGGTGCAGATCCCAGAAATTCAAAAAGACCTGCTAGCTGCTCCGGCGACCTCAGGGCGTATGTTCTCCTGTCTTTACGTACTAACAACTGGAAGGGGTGACCCCACCGATATGTCGCTCCTTGTCGTTGCACGAGATCCAATACGGGCTTCACCAGGCGTCGCATGTGCAGGGTTCTGCGGGATAAGTCCGGCAACAGAATGACACGTGCACCATTCAAATCGACGGGGCCTTTATTCCAAGCTGCTTGCATGATTGCTTCCTTTATTTGGAAATAGTGCACTCTACAAATAACGTCTCTCGTCCTGCTGGGGTCACCACCTACAGGGCCTAAGGCTCGATGGATTTGATCGATTTCAATGGCTCCCCCCGGGGAACGGCCCAGGAGATTGTTGAACAGGCTGCACGCAGCTGCTTTTAGCTCCGTCTGGCCCACTGATTCCAGAATGCCACAAAGCCGTATGTTGTTACGGCGGTTTCTATTCTCCAGGTCATCCTGTTGGACCTGTAGGGTCGAAAGCTTCCTGTGTGTGGCATCTCTTTCCTGTTCCAGAGCTTCAACTCTGGCCTGGATATCTGACTGTGCGGCCGTGTTAGTTTCCACTCTATTAGACAAGTCCGCCATAGTGTTCTGCATGGATGTTATTTCCCTGCGGAATGTCCCCTCCATCCTTGAAATGTAAGACTCAAAATCTGCTCTTGATGGCAGTGACTTAATGGCATCAGCAATATTACTTCTCCCAGATTCCATGACAATCGAGATCAGGGCATTGGATGAAGGGGCTCCCAGAGAATCTAGGTTTGTGTACTCCGCCAGGTGGTCATCTAACTCAGGGGATCGGGGCCCCCCCGGGCGACTTGGAGGGGTCGGATTGCAGGGTCTGGGTGAGGACATGACTTCCTGTTCCCATGTGTGCATTTGAGTAGGTAAGCTGCTTGCATGATGAAATTCTGGGGCAGTGACATTCCGCTCAGTTAGTGCAGGCATTTTGATCTGTTCAGGGCTCAGGGTGGACTGTGTATCTTCTCCTTTAAGAGGGGGGCCGTGTCTGGCAGCCCTCTCTGCTATGGTGTTGCTGTGTGATTCCCTGCTCTCCGCACTATGAATCTGCGCTGCTACTACTGACATGTGCTGACCCCTGCTACCCCTCCTCTCTCCCTCACCTCCAGGCTTGAATGTCAGCGAGCCACAGGCTGGTGTTCTTGCTGTCGGCTCCTCGTCAGAGCTGCCTCTGCTGTCACTCCACGACGCACACTGGGAGGTCCGCAGCTCACTTCTCTTACTGTCTGGGCTCCGGCAGTTGTAGCAAGGAGCAGCACACGCCCCCACGCGCTGCAGGGAGGTCGACGCCATCTTGCTCCTCAGCTCCTCACTCTCCATTGCAGGCTGCTATGGGTCTTCATCTTCTCCTGTCAGCTGGGTCGGCTCCAAGTCTGACTCTCCTCCGCTCCCTTCTCGTCGCTGAGGTATGTCAAGTGGCGCTGGCCTGTGGTAAAGGGGCCGCTCTCCTTCTTCCGACCTCAGGCCGTTCATCTCCATTGCGGCTGGTGGCATCTTGGGGCTCTCTGTGGGGATGGCCCCGAAGTAGGAGGAGATGGGGGTCCCCCGAGCAGATCGCACTGTTCCTCTAGTCTTCCGCTTCTTGGACATGGTGTCCTGAGCAGGTTGCTGTTTATTTAAGTTGCTTTTGGTGAAGGGTTAGTGGAGAGCCTGCTGGAAACGCTCCTCACTCCGCCATTGGTAGGCCACGCCCCCAAATTATTTTTTATTGTGGTCACTACAACAAGCTGCCAAATGCAAACATCAAATATGTGCCCGTGATTCCGCCGTTTATTCTGCTTCACAATTCTGCTGACACTTCAGGGGACATTCTTGCCTGAGTGTGGGAAAGAATAGGCTGCCACGTCCCTGGAAATAGAATGGACTGGGCTGGCATTAGGACTGGGGGTCATTGGCTGGCTGGCCACAGAACTTGCAGCCGTGGATGTGTCATAGGACTCGCTTGTTTCCACGTGTTCCGGTGCCAAATGTAGGCGAGCAGGAGAGGGTGTGCTTGGGGGGCTAGGGTTTCTCGCCCTCTGCTTCCTTTTCCCCTTGGAAGTTGTGCTCCCTTGCTCTTTGGATTTGGTTGGCCGGGGAGCCTTCTTCCTGGAGGAACTTTCTTTACTTTTCCGTTTGCTGGTAGATTTGGATGGGCCTGGAGTTGTGGCCAATGTAGCCTTGTGGTGGCCACTTTTGCTCCACGTTTCCAGCACCTTTGAACTTGATTTGTGGGACTGAGTGCTCGGTCTTGAGGATGTGTCCTCATGCCGCTCCAGCCTTTTTGTCTTGTGCTCCTTGGCTGGTGGTTGTTTGCTGCTGCTTTTCTTTGGTGCCATGATGACATTCACAAAAAGAATGAGATGTATGTCCATTACCCTTTAAATCCTAGTGACTGGGTATGATGCTTACGCATATGCGTGCGTCCGGCCGTGCGCATCCCGGAAACCGCTGGAGCACTAACTATCTGCTGTGGACTAGAAGAAAGATGGCGCCCATGATCTTCAACCGCCAACAACAGGATCTGATTATGCTCGTAAGTGTATTGTAAGGGCGTTGAATTCACATCTAAATGCATGCATAGGCCTTAATAAAGTACGGGAAGAAACAGTTATTTTCAAAAGTAATTTAAACTCCGTGCCAAACAGAAGTTAGTGCGCACATGTGCGAACCAACTCACTTGCATTTAGAAGGATAGGTTATAGCTAGAAATGTTACGGGGAATGTCATTTAGTCAACTGATCTAATTGTGACTGAGATTTGTATGCTGTTTGATCTAACAACTATTTTGATATTTGTGTTTTTTTAGACCATGATGGAGCGCAGGTACGACTACCTGCCCAACGACTTTGAGAAGAGGAAGCTGGCCCTGATTGAACAGGACATGGACACCACCTTCACTTTCACGCAGATCATGCAGCACTGGTCGGCCCTCAAGTGACGGCACAAGCCCCGGGTGCGGCGATTTTTTGCCAGCCATTTCCCATGTAAGTACATACCGATTGCATGCTAGATGTAACAAACACAGAAGGTAGGCATTTATTTATAAATTCTTTTCTTTTCTAGTGTCTGAATTTGAATACCGCATACGACCCACCCAGAGGTGCGCAGTCCTGCCAGTGCAACATGATTCTGCACCAGCAAGGGAAGGTGGTGCATCTCGGGCCAACTTCCTACCCCTCCTCTGTAGCAGGCTCAGACCAGCCACTCGACCTCTCTACAGAGGAGGGGCTTACCGCATGGGCAGGCAGTCGTACCAAATGACTCAGGCAATACCCTCCGGTATGTGACTCTGATTTTACCACACAAAGGTACATGCTATGTAAACAAAAACTGATTTCCTTCATCTCTTTATATAGATGAATATGTAGCCGGTGAAGGATCAGGAGCTGAGAGGGCAGCAGATCCAGCCCATGAGGAACATGGAGAAGGTGGGTGATGTCACACACACATTCTAAGTGTCATTTGGTTAATGTTCAATCAGACATTAGAAGTGAGCCTATTTTAAATGTCCCTACAGCCTCACATTCCCAGCAGTGGCAGACCCCAGAGCGTAGGGTGGTCCCCAAAGCTAAGGTCACCCACCAGCCAAGTAAGTTGTAATTTTCATTTTTGGAGTATGTGGAACATGACATCATCAGCAATAAACCTAAATCCCTAGCCAATGTCATTAGCATTAGACATATGGCCTCATCCATTAACGAATTCCTTAGCACAATGACATATGGCCTCATCCATTAATGAATCCCTTAACATAATGACATCTGGCCTCATGATTTATATTGAAAACTAATAATCATTCCATCCACAGCTGTGAAACATGTATTTGCAGAACAATAATTTTCTTCTCTTTTTTTACAGACACCACACAGGCTAGATTAGCACAGCTAACAGCCATTGTGTTTCGGCTGGTGGGTGATAACTAGGAGCTCAGAGCTTCGATGGGGACCACAGAAGAAGAAGAATTCTCTGAGGCCTGCCATGGCTTTGTAAATAGTTTTATCAAAATTGAAATTTTTATACATTTTAAATTTTTATACCAAATAAAAATGTTTATAAATGCAAAAAAAAAACATATTGTTAAATTGAAAAAAACACAAGTTAAAAAAAAAATTAATTAAGGGTTGGTTACAGAAAAACGGAAGAACTAAATAGAAAAGAGCGCAAAGTGAAGAAAAATGAAACCACGATGGAATTGAGGTAAGCATTAAGTGCGCAAAGTGAAGAATTTGCACACTTAATGCTTACCTTAATTCCATCTCGCTTTGTAAAGTAAAGAATTTACAAAGAGCAATGGAATTAAGGTAAGCATTAAGTGTGCAAAGTGAAGAATATACAAAGCGCGATGGAATTGAGGTAAGCATTAAGTGTGCAAAGTGAAGAATATACAAAGCGCGATGGAATTGAGGTAAACATTAAGTGTGCAAAGTGAAGAAAAATGAAACCGTGAAGGAATTGAGGTAAGCATTAAGTGCGCAAAGTGAAGAATATACAAAGCGTGATGGAATTGAGGTAAGCATTAAGAGTGCAAAGTGAAGATAATACAAAGTGCGAGGGAATTGAGGTAAGCTGTCAGAGAACCAGAACTCTGTAGTCCAGCAGAGAACGCCTGTTCGCTTATGTCGGAGAACCAGGACTGTTCCCTCTGTAGTCCAGCAGAGGGTGCCTGTTCGCTTATGTCGGAGAACCAGGACTGTTCCTCCTGTTGACCAGCAGAGGCCGCCTGTGAGTCCTCTCTACTGAGCATGTGCAGGGGCCTATAAAAACAGACAAGGCCTGTCCTCAATTGCCAGTTGGTCTTTTCCTGCATGCTCCTGAGTTCCTGTGATTCCTTCCTGTGTACCGACCCGGCTTGCTTCTGACTACGATCCTGCTTTCCTGATGACTTCGGCTTTGTTTTGTGACCACGATCCTGTTCTGCCTTCCCACGACCTCTGCTTGTTTCCCGACTTTGATCCAGATCTGCCAGCTCACGACTTCAGCCTTCCTTACACTCCCAGATCAGCTCTGGTCTGTCTCCTACCCGGAATTCTGCAAAATCCACTCCTAGGTTGCCTAACCTGGGGCCTTCCTGCAGCCCAGCCTATCCTCAACATCAGAGGCTCTAGTGAATACCAAGTTGGTCCTTAGACTCCAGGCTTCCCAGTCGAGAGGTGAGCAGTGTTGCAGTCTCCTCAATCAGGGTTCACACCCGGTGTTCTTTCACAATATCTTTATTGAAAGATTCAGGTTGAACAGCATCATAATAATACAATAACATATCGTTACATATCGTTGATATCAACAGCATAATAGTCACATATCTGAATCAGTGTTTTTACCATTTTTGTAACACTTATAACGAAGGGAGAAAAAAATAAAAGAGCGAAAATTGAGAGAACATTATCTGAATATTAGAGCATGGACCTACAAGACAAACACCAGATCACATGGGGATTGGGGGGAGAGACGCCAGACAAGGGGAACTAAGGGAGGGGAAAGGAGAGGTAAAGGAAGAGCGGGAGAGGGAAAAGAGGGGGGGGGGGGGAGTTGCTCAACCCATATGAGCCGAAGGACAATTATACCACTTTATCCCCAGTAAGTCAATCTCCTGATCAATTATTTCTGGCCTCTTTGGGTACAGTACTGCTGCCATGGCTCCCAGACCAGGACATACTTCTCCCTTTGCAGGTTAGCTATCGCCGTCAACTGTTCGTTGACCATTATGTTAGACATCCTAGCTTCTACCTCCTTCCACAGTAATCTTGGGGCCTTCCAATTTGCAGCTATTGTAAGTCTGACCGCCACCAAGAGGTGTTTAGTCAAGAGCCACTCATCCTTAGAGAGGGCATTCTGCTTCAAAGATAATAACACTTCTATTGGGTTAGGGGTGCATGTTTTCCCCAGCATTCGGGATAGAACTGTATATGCCCTCTGCCAGAGCTGCCTAACCCTCGGGCATGCCCACCACACATGGAGGTAGTCCCCCACCTCCCCACAGCCCCTAAAGCACATGGGGGAGTGAGAGGCAGAGCATCTATGGAGCCTAGCGGGGGTATAGTACCATCTCAGCACCAGCTTGAAGGCATTCTCTGTTGCCAACACATTAAGTGAGGTGGAGCGAACTGATTTCCAGATTCTCCTCCAAGACTCGTCATCAATCGTCATCTCAAGTTCTGCCTCCCACCTCGCCATATACCCATGCTTAGGCGGGTCCACCTGATTGACCAAGGTCCCATAGATATGCGTAATCACTCCTGTAGCGTATGGCTGTTGATAACACATTTGTTCCAGACGTGTCCACCTGAACGGCTGGGAACCCCCTTTCAATATGCCTTTAACAAAGTGAGAGAGCTGCAGGTACCTGAAAATCTCAGACGGTGGAATCTGTTTAGTTGCTCTCAGGTCTTCAAAGGATCTCATACCCCCAACTGTGCATAGATCCTGCACTACCTCCAGACCATTAGCTTTCCACCAGCTGAAACCTGAGGTATGTGTCACGCCAGGGGGGAACATGGGGTTGTTAAAAAGCCTCATCAGCGGAATATGCCCAGAGATCAATCCCGCCCCTGTCTTACAGCTGTCCCACCTCCCCAACAGGCATTCCAGAACAGGGGACATACCTTTGGGTCTGATACGTTTAGGGAGCCATGGCAGCGCACTCACATCCATTGGTTCAGTCCTCCTGGCTTCCTCTAGGACCCACAGTGGAGGGGACTCTTTTACATGCAGCAGTAGCACCGGAGCAATCTGCGCCGCCAAATAATATTTATGGAGTGAGGGCACACCCAGCCCACCCTTGGTGGTGTGGTAATACAATGTTTTCCTATTGATTCTCGGCCTAGTTGAACCCCAGATATATTTCAAAACTCTGCTTTGTAAGGGTTTAAAAAAGGACAGTGGGACTCCCACTGGGAGCACTCTGAAAAGGTACAGCAGCTTAGGCAATAGAACCATTTTAATAGCAGCCAACCTCCCCAGCCATGACATCCTCAAATTGCACCATGGATTCAAGAGCGTATCGACTAATTTCGGAATGTGTGAGTAATTGGCTTTAAATAATGTCTCATAATTAGAGGTGATTTTAATGCCCAGGTAACCATTTGCACTTATTATAATTGAAATTAGGCCTGATAAAGACACTTTTGCTGGGCATAGCACTACTGGATCTTTTTTGGGGCATCCCATTCTGTGACTACAGCAGCCTCTGTTTAAGACCATATAACCATTTGCACTTATTATAATTGAAATTAGCCCTGATAAAGACACTTTTGCTGGGCATAGCACTACTGGATCTTTTTTGGGGCATCCCATTCTGTGACTACAGCAGCCTCTGTTTAAGACCATATAACCATTTGCACTTATTATAATTGAAATTAGGCCTGATAAAGACACTTTTGCTGGGCATAGCACTACTGGATCTTTTTTGGGGCATCCCATTCTGTGACTACAGCAGCCTCTGTTCAAGACCATATAACCATTTGCACTTATAATTGAAATTAGCCCTGATAAAGACACTTTTGCTGGGCATAGCACTACTGGATCTTTTTTGGGGCATCCCATTCTGTGACTACAGCAGCCTCTGTTTAAGACCATATAACCATTTGCACTTATTATAATTGAAATTAGGCCTGATAAAGACACTTTTGCTGGGCATAGCACTACTGGATCTTTTTTGGGGCATCCCATTCTGTGACTACAGCAGCCTCTGTTTAAGACCATATAACCATTTGCACTTATTATAATTGAAATTAGCCCTGATAAAGACACTTTTGCTGGGCATAGCACTACTGGATCTTTTTTGGGGCATCCCATTCTGTGACTACAGCAGCCTCTGTTTAAGACCATATAACCATTTGCACTTATTATAATTGAAATTAGCCCTGATAAAGACACTTTTGCTGGGCATAGCACTACTGGATCTTTTTTGGGGCATCCCATTCTGTGACTACAGCAGCCTCTGTTTAAGACCATATAACCATTTGCACTTATTATAATTGAAATTAGGCCTGATAAAGACACTTTTGCTGGGCATAGCACTACTGGATCTTTTTTGGGGCATCCCATTCTGTGACTACAGCAGCCTCTGTTTAAGACCATATAACCATTTGCACTTATTATAATTGAAATTAGGCCTGATAAAGACACTTTTGCTGGGCATAGCACTACTGGATCTTTTTTGGGGCATCCCATTCTGTGACTACAGCAGCCTCTGTTTAAGACCATATAACCATTTGCACTTATTATAATTGAAATTAGCCCTGATAAAGACACTTTTGCTGGGCATAGCACTACTGGATCTTTTTTGGGGCATCCCATTCTGTGACTACAGCAGCCTCTGTTTAAGACCATATAACCATTTGCACTTATTATAATTGAAATTACCCCTGATAAAGACACTTTTGCTGGGCATAGCACTACTGGATCTTTTTTGGGGCATCCCATTCTGTGACTACAGCAGCCTCTGTTTAAGACCATATAACCATTTGCACTTATTATAATTGAAATTAGCCCTGATAAAGACACTTTTGCTGGGCATAGCACTACTGGATCTTTTTTGGGGCATTCCATTCTGTGACTACAGCAGCCTCTGTTTAAGACCATATAACCATTTGCACTTATTATAATTGAAATTAGCCCTGATAAAGACACTTTTGCTGGGCATAGCACTACTGGATCTTTTTTGGGGCATCCCATTCTGTGACTACAGCAGCCTCTGTTTAAGACCATATAACCATTTGCACTTATTATAATTGAAATTAGCCCTGATAAAGACACTTTTGCTGGGCATAGCACTACTGGATCTTTTTTGGGGCATCCCATTCTGTGACTACAGCAGCCTCTGTTTAAGACCATATAACCATTTGCACTTATTATAATTGAAATTAGCCCTGATAAAGACACTTTTGCTGGGCATAGCACTACTGGATCTTTTTTGGGGCATCCCATTCTGTGACTACAGCAGCCTCTGTTTAAGACCATATAACCATTTGCACTTATTATAATTGAAATTAGCCCTGATAAAGACACTTTTGCTGGGCATAGCACTACTGGATCTTTTTTGGGGCATCCCATTCTGTGACTACAGCAGCCTCTGTTTAAGACCATATAACCATTTGCACTTATTATAATTGAAATTAGGCCTGATAAAGACACTTTTGCTGGGCATAGCACTACTGGATCTTTTTTGGGGCATCCCATTCTGTGACTACAGCAGCCTCTGTTCAAGACCATATAACCATTTGCACTTATAATTGAAATTAGCCCTGATAAAGACACTTTTGCTGGGCATAGCACTACTGGATCTTTTTTGGGGCATCCCATTCTGTGACTACAGCAGCCTCTGTTTAAGACCATATAACCATTTGCACTTATTATAATTGAAATTAGGCCTGATAAAGACACTTTTGCTGGGCATAGCACTACTGGATCTTTTTTGGGGCATCCCATTCTGTGACTACAGCAGCCTCTGTTTAAGACCATATAACCATTTGCACTTATTATAATTGAAATTAGCCCTGATAAAGACACTTTTGCTGGGCATAGCACTACTGGATCTTTTTTGGGGCATCCCATTCTGTGACTACAGCAGCCTCTGTTTAAGACCATATAACCATTTGCACTTATTATAATTGAAATTAGCCCTGATAAAGACACTTTTGCTGGGCATAGCACTACTGGATCTTTTTTGGGGCATCCCATTCTGTGACTACAGCAGCCTCTGTTTAAGACCATATAACCATTTGCACTTATTATAATTGAAATTAGGCCTGATAAAGACACTTTTGCTGGGCATAGCACTACTGGATCTTTTTTGGGGCATCCCATTCTGTGACTACAGCAGCCTCTGTTTAAGACCATATAACCATTTGCACTTATTATAATTGAAATTAGGCCTGATAAAGACACTTTTGCTGGGCATAGCACTACTGGATCTTTTTTGGGGCATCCCATTCTGTGACTACAGCAGCCTCTGTTTAAGACCATATAACCATTTGCACTTATTATAATTGAAATTAGCCCTGATAAAGACACTTTTGCTGGGCATAGCACTACTGGATCTTTTTTGGGGCATCCCATTCTGTGACTACAGCAGCCTCTGTTTAAGACCATATAACCATTTGCACTTATTATAATTGAAATTACCCCTGATAAAGACACTTTTGCTGGGCATAGCACTACTGGATCTTTTTTGGGGCATCCCATTCTGTGACTACAGCAGCCTCTGTTTAAGACCATATAACCATTTGCACTTATTATAATTGAAATTAGCCCTGATAAAGACACTTTTGCTGGGCATAGCACTACTGGATCTTTTTTGGGGCATTCCATTCTGTGACTACAGCAGCCTCTGTTTAAGACCATATAACCATTTGCACTTATTATAATTGAAATTAGCCCTGATAAAGACACTTTTGCTGGGCATAGCACTACTGGATCTTTTTTGGGGCATCCCATTCTGTGACTACAGCAGCCTCTGTTTAAGACCATATAACCATTTGCACTTATTATAATTGAAATTAGCCCTGATAAAGACACTTTTGCTGGGCATAGCACTACTGGATCTTTTTTGGGGCATCCCATTCTGTGACTACAGCAGCCTCTGTTTAAGACCATATAACCATTTGCACTTATTATAATTGAAATTAGGCCTGATAAAGACACTTTTGCTGGGCATAGCACTACTGGATCTTTTTTGGGGCATCCCATTCTGTGACTACAGCAGCCTCTGTTTAAGACCATATAACCATTTGCACTTATTATAATTGAAATTAGCCCTGATAAAGACACTTTTGCTGGGCATAGCACTACTGGATCTTTTTTGGGGCATCCCATTCTGTGACTACAGCAGCCTCTGTTTAAGACCATATAACCATTTGCACTTATTATAATTGAAATTAGGCCTGATAAAGACACTTTTGCTGGGCATAGCACTACTGGATCTTTTTTGGGGCATCCCATTCTGTGACTACAGCAGCCTCTGTTTAAGACCATATAACCATTTGCACTTATTATAATTGAAATTAGCCCTGATAAAGACACTTTTGCTGGGCATAGCACTACTGGATCTTTTTTGGGGCATCCCATTCTGTGACTACAGCAGCCTCTGTTTAAGACCATATAACCATTTGCACTTATTATAATTGAAATTACCCCTGATAAAGACACTTTTGCTGGGCATAGCACTACTGGATCTTTTTTGGGGCATCCCATTCTGTGACTACAGCAGCCTCTGTTTAAGACCATATAACCATTTGCACTTATTATAATTGAAATGAGCCCTGATAAAGACACTTTTGCTGGGCATAGCACTACTGGATCTTTTTTGGGGCATCCCATTCTGTGACTACAGCAGCCTCTGTTTAAGACCATATAACCATTTGCACTTATTATAATTGAAATTAGCCCTGATAAAGACACTTTTGCTGGGCATAGCACTACTGGATCTTTTTT
Source organism: Gastrophryne carolinensis (assembly GCA_027917425.1). Lineage (NCBI taxonomy): Eukaryota > Metazoa > Chordata > Amphibia > Anura > Microhylidae > Gastrophryne > Gastrophryne carolinensis. Next base: position 343,885,208 of record CM051237.1, on the reverse strand, counting down.
GGGGCATCCCATTCTGTGACTACAGCAGCCTCTGTTTAAGACCATATAACCATTTGCACTTATTATAATTGAAATTAGCCCTGATAAAGACACTTTTGCTGGGCATAGCACTACTGGATCTTTTTTGGGGCATCCCATTCTGTGACTACAGCAGCCTCTGTTTAAGACCATATAACCATTTGCACTTATTATAATTGAAATTAGCCCTGATAAAGACACTTTTGCTGGGCATAGCACTACTGGATCTTTTTTGGGGCATCCCATTCTGTGACTACAGCAGCCTCTGTTTAAGACCATATAACCATTTGCACTTATTATAATTGAAATTAGGCCTGATAAAGACACTTTTGCTGTGCATAGACTTACTGCTGCCTGCCAGGTGCACTTCTGTTGGGGCATCCCATTCTGTAACATAGCATACCCCTCTTTATTTACACTAAGCAGCTCTCTTATTTACACTAAGCAGGCCTGTTGGAGGCTGAGTGTTACTGCTCACTTTTGGTGTGCATTATATTCTGTTTCATATAGACCCACCGCTGCCCGGGGGATCTTAAAATATCACCTACTACCACGCCAGTTAGACTATGTCGGGCAGACAAGTGCCTGGAAGTGAAAAGAGGAGTGGCAGAGGCCAAGATTCCGCAGGCAGAGCTCGCATCAGACTGGGGGCCAGTAGCAGCAGGAGTCACGCTGAGAGACCTAATCTGCCAGTATCTGCTAGCGATCGGGTCTCCACCAGTAACGCATCTGCCGTGGTAGATTGGTTGACGCGCTCATCAACAACATCATCACAACTTACGTCTGAGACCCCCAGTCTAGGGTCGGTAGGTTCCTCTGACACAACCCTGAGTTGGCATGCCCCGAGAGCAGTCCCTGTCCTCCCATTGCCTCTGTCCTACGCCGTTCCCTCCCCCAGCGACGTATCCTATGCTTTGGGTTCAGCTCCACTCTTTAGTGAGGAGGACGATCAGATACAGGAGGACAGTCAGCAGCTACTGCCCAGCCAAGAAATGGAGGTGGCTTCTTTAGCTAGGCAGACAAATAGTGATGTGGACAGTGTCGTGGGTGCTGCGAGCGTTCCAGCTCCTGCGCCAGACACTGTTGACGAATCCACGAACATCAGTGACGTACAGCCACAACTCGGTGATGATGATGATGACGATGAAGCCGATCGCACTTGGGAGCCGGGTGATGAAGGGGCTTCATCGTCATCATCAGGAGAAGAGGGGCGCAGGTTGCCCCGGAGTCAGCAGCTGAGGCAGCAAGGTGGTAGCAGTCAGCATGGGGGCACAATTCCAAAGGCTGGAGCCGGCCAGGGCCGGGGCCGGGGTAGAGCACCTGCTGTGCGTCAGTCTACCTTATCGGGAGGTAGTGGAGCAGGGGTTCCTGGAGTTGGCAACAGCAGCAGTGAATCAGTGAGGCCAGGGGGTGGGAAAAGTAGCTACTCGGCAGTGTGGCAGTTTTTCCTGAAGCATCCGCAGGAGGGTAACATGGCCACATGCAAGATATGTAGGCAAAAGGTGAAGCGTGGCCAGGGTCCAAATGTTGGCACCACGGCCCTGCGTCAACATATGATGCGTCACCATGAAGCGACCTGGGAGAACCGAGGCTCCCAAGGGGTGGTCCAGTCTGCTTCCTCACCAAGTGAGCTCCCAATTTCTGCCAGCCAAGGCTCCAGCACCTCAGCCGAAGGCAGCTGTGCGTCATACCCATCCTCTGTCGCTCCTGCTCCTCCTCCTCCTCCTCCAAGTCATGCATCCTGCCAACAATCCATCAGCGAAGCCATGTCCAAGAGACAGCAGTATGCGCCCACTCATCCTACGGCGCAGAAGCTGAATGTGCTCCTGTCCAAGTTGCTGGTGCTGCAGTCGCTCCCTTTTCAGGTGGTGGAATCTGCACCTTTCAGAGAACTGATGGCTTGTGCCGAGCCGAGGTGGAGAGTCCCAAGCCGTCATTTCTTTGCCAAGAAGGCAGTACCAGCGCTGCACACTTTTGTTGAACAGAAGGTGGGCCAGTCCTTGAGCCTGTCGGTGTGTAGCAAAGTGCATGGCAGCGCCGACATCTGGAGCTGTAACTACGGTCAGGGACAGTACATGTCGTTTACGGCCCACTGGGTGAATGTGGTCCCTTTGCAGCAGCAGCAGCAACTTGGACAGGTCACGCCGCTTCGGCCTCCGCGCTCCCTGCCCGTTGGGCCTGTGACACCGTGCGACTCGGCCTCCTCATCCTCCGCCATCTCCTCACCCTCCACTGTAGGCTCAAGTCTCAGTGCCCCTCCAGTCTACCATGTGTGCAGGGCACTGAGGTGTCACGCAGTGCTTCACATGGTTTGTCTTGGCGAACAGAGTCACACAGGGGAGGAACTGCTTAAATGTATTCATCAGGAAATCCAAACATGGCTTACTCCGAGAAAACTTAAAATGGGAATCATGGTTACCGACAATGGGAAGAACATTTTGTCTGCGCTGCGCCAAGGAAGCCTGACCCATGCCCCCTGCATGGCTCACGTCTTCAATCTGGTTGTCAAGCGGTTTCTGAAGTGTTCCCCCCATCTGCAAGACATCCTAACAACTTCAAGGAAACTTTGCATGCACTTCAGCCACTCCTACACCACCAAACACACCCTTCTTGAGCTACAGCGTCAGAATGGTATCCCCCAACATGGCTGGTTTATCTAGTCAGCGGACAGGAGAGGAGGAGCAGGAGCAGCCAGAGGAGCTAGAGGTTTTTGAGGAAGGCGAGACAGAGGACCCGGGCACACCGTGGCAGTATGCAGTGGAGATGGAGACAGGTAGTCCATCCGAGTCACTTGCGCAAATGGCACGAAGCATGCTCACGTGCTTGCGTAGTGACCCCAGAATTGTTTCCATCTGTCGGCGGGATGACTTCTGGCTGTCCACCTTATTGGACCCTCGCTTCCGGCACAAAATGGGGGCATTTTTTAAACCCACCGAGAGGGAGGACAAACTCAACTACTACAAAGACATTCTACGTAGGCAGTTGGCCGATGCCTATCTGCGCCATGGTCCATACTCTCGCAGGTCTGACTCGAGGGGACCTCTGCGCTCACCTTCCACTGCCATGGCCGCTGGGGGGGTTGGCAGGAGCAGCAGCTCCATCAGCAGCAGCAGCCTCAGTCTTCAGTCGCTAATGAGTAGCTTTCTACACCCGCATAGTGAGGCTACTCATGAGCAGCAGGAAGACCTGGAGCAGGACCTCAACCAGCAGGTCATGTCATACTTTGACATGACCATGCCAACACACCTTGAGGATCCGCTGGACTTCTGGGCAGCCAAACTTGATTTGTGGCCGTAACCAGCAGAGTTTGCCCTGGAAAAGCTGTCCTGCCCGGCAAGTAGCGTGCCATCTGAGCGGGTGTTTAGTGTGGCGGGGGCCATAGTTACGGCGAGGAGAACTCGTCTGTCAACTAAAAATGTGGAGAGACTCACCTTTGTCAAAATGAATCAGGGATGGATCAGCCAGGATTTCCACCCACCAATGCCTGATGCATGCGACTAGATTCAGCATGGTGCCACGTTTTACACTTTCCAAATGGTGCAAAACATATTTATGTCTTGAGGCCATTTTTTGGGCTCCTGCTGCTGCTGCTGCCAACTTCTGCCAACTCCAGGGTGTGATTCATCCAATTTTTGGGCTCCTGAAGCCAACTCCAGTGTATATTTGGGCTGCTGCTGCTGCCAACTCCAGGGTGTGATTCATCCAATTTTTGGGCTCCTGAAGCCAACCCCAGGGTCTCTTTAAAGTAATATTTGGGCTCCTGCTGCTGCCAACTCCAGGGTGTGATTCATCCAATTTTTGGGCTCCTGAAGCCAACCCCAGGGTCTCTTTAAAGTAATGTTTGGGCTCCTGTTGCTGCTGCTGCCAACTTCTGCCAACTCCAGGGTGTGATTCATCCAATTTTTGGGCTCCTGAAGCCAACCCCAGGGTCTCTTTAAAGTAATATTTGGGCTCCTGCTGCTGCTGTCAACTCCTGCCAACTCCAGGGTGTGATTCATCCAATTTTTGGGCTCCTGAAGCCAACCCCAGGGTCTCTTTAAAGTAATATTTGGGCTCCTGCTGCTGCTGCTGCCAACTCCAGGGTGTGATTCATCCAATTTTTGGGCTCCTGAAGCCAACCCCAGGGTCTCTTTAAAGTAATATTTGGGCTCCTGCTGCTGCTACTGCCAACTTCTGCCAACTCCAGGGTGTGATTCAACCAATTTTTGGGCTCCTGAAGCCAACCCCAGTGTCTCATTAAAGTAATATTTGGGCTCCTGCTGCTGGCAACTCCAGGGTGTGATTCATCCAATTTTTGGGCTCCTGAAGCCAACCCCAGTGTCTCTTTAAAGTAATGTTTGGGCTCCTGCTGCTGCTGCTGCCAACTCCAGGGTGTGATTCATCCAATTTTTGGGCTCCTGAAGCCAACTCCAGTGCATATTTGGGCTCCTGTTGCTGCTGCTGCCAACTCCAGGGTGTGATTCATCCAATTTTTGGGCTCCTGAAGCCAACCCCAGGGTCTCTTTAAAGTAATATTTGGGCTCCTGCTGCTGCTACTGCCAACTTCTGCCAACTCCAGGGTGTGATTCATCCAATTTTTGGGCTCCTGAAGCCAACCCCAGGGTCTCTTTAAAGTAATATTTGGGCTCCTGCTGCTGCTGCTGTCAACTCCTGCCAACTCCAGGGTGTGATTCATCCAATTTTTGGGCTCCTGAAGCCAACCCCAGGATCTCTTTAAAGTAATATTTGGGCTCCTGCTGCTGCAACTGCCAACTTCTGCCAACTCCAGGGTGTGATTCATCCAATTTTTGGGCTCCTGAAGCCAAACCCAGTGTCTCTTTAAAGTAATGTTTGGGCTCCTGCTGCTGCTGCTGCCAACTCCAGGGTGTGATTCATCCAATTTTTGGGCTCCTGAAGCCAACTCCAGTGTATATTTGGGCTCCTGCTGCTGCTGCTGCCAACTCCAGGGTGTGATTCATCCAATTTTTGGGCTCCTGAAGCCAACCCCAGGGTCTCTTTAAAGTAATATTTGGGCTCCTGCTGCTGCTACTGCCAACTTCTGCCAACTCCAGGGTGTGATTCATCCAATTTTTGGGCTCCTGAAGCCAACCCCAGGGTCTCTTTAAAGTAATATTTGGGCTCCTGCTGCTGCCAACTCCAGGGTGTGATTCATCCAATTTTTGGGCTCCTGAAGCCAACCCCAGTGTCTCTTTAAAGTAATGTTTGGGCTCCTGCTGCTGCCAACTCCAGGGTGTGATTCATCCAATTTTTGGGCTCCTGAAGCCAACTCCAGTGTATATTTGGGCTCCTGCTGCTGCTGCTGCCAACTCCAGGGTGTGATTCATCCAATTTTTGGGCTCCTGAAGCCAACCCCAGTGTCTCTTTAAAGTAATACTTGGGCTCCTGCTGCTGCTGCTGCCAACTCCAGGGTGTGATTCATCCAATTTTTGGGCTCCTGAAGCCAACCCCAGGGTCTCTTTAAAGTAATGTTTGGGCTCCTGCTGCTGCTGCTGCCAACTCCTGCCAACTCCAGGGTGTGATTCATCCAATTTTTGGGCTCCTGAAGCCAACCCCAGGGTCTCTTTAAAGTAATGTTTGGGCTCCTGCTGCTGCTGCCAACTCCAGGGTGTGATTCATCCAATTTTTGGGCTCCTGCTGCTGCCAACTCCAGTGTCTCTTTAAAGCAATGTTTGGGCTCCTGCCCCTCATAGTGATGCCACTTCAACTCTCTTGAATTCAATTGTGCCGCTCTGCGATTCTATTAGCGATGCCTCTGATCTGCATGTGATATTTATTCAAAGTATTATTTAACTAACCCAGCACGCATCCTGTGCGTGTTACAGCAAGGCAGAATGGTTTACAACCCTATTGAGGCTCTAGGAGGCTCAGAAATAGCCGTTTCTAATAGCGATTCGTCGCGAATTTATTCGGGTCGAAACGATTTTTGTCGGAAAATTTGGCGAATCAGTCGAATCGAATTTTTCAAAAGTTCGCTCATCTCTAGTGTTGGGGAGGAAGCTAGGCTAGTCTCAAGATACTTATTCCTGAGCAGCTGGGGCCACATGCGTACAATCGATGGCCCCCACGATACTTGGCATATTTGCAATGTTGAAAAAATCCAATCTTACCATATTCCAGGCTGCCATGCTGTCAGGGAGAGAAATGTATTTCTCCTGCAGGACAGCCATGACATTGAGAAATTTTGTCAGGGAGCGGCTAAGAGAAAGGCTGGGACATGTCAACTGACAGTGCCCCTAGCCTCTGGAAGGAGCCATTCACAAAAATTTGAAAGCAGCCAATACCTCCAATTGTATGCCCCTTTCTTGTGGCGGGGGGCAAACAATGGCCACAACTCTAAGTAAAACTTCTCAAGAGAAAGGCGGTTCAGTAGGGTCAATTCGAACACCTGGTGATCGATCATCTGATCGATATCCAGGCAACTGCGGGTATGTGGAAGCTCTGGAAGGTACATAGTTAACAGTCCACTCTGCTGCAGATGCTCGTACTCTTCACAGAACTCGTTAAGACTCCATCAAAGGTGCGGTGGATGTAGGATATATTTTTACTAGCAACAAAAGACCATTTTTTTTTTTAAAAGTTTTAACTGCTATCAAAAAGATGGTGTAAGTTTGAACTAGAAACCTGCGGCTTTTATAAGTTGAAGGCTTTTATTGAATCCTGCGCAAGCAAAATCCATAAAATTGAGTAGTATTTATGCGAACACTCAGTTTGGCGTATGCAAAAATGACAACTCGGCCAAAAAAAACAAGGCTCTGAATCAACCGACAGGTGACACATTCTTCAATGTCCTTACCGTTGGAAGAAATGCGTGCGAGAGAGGCTCTGAATATTGTTATGAAGGATCACATTCATCCATGTAATGCTAGATATGTATTTAGTAATAGCAAAAGGAAACCGCATATTCATATGCCTTGATCTATTTGTTATTTTTCCACTATTAGGAAAGGCAGCTGGATGACTTGTGAAACATGTAAAAAAAAAATAAAGCTATGGCAGTTTCCTAGTTTTTCCCACAGAAACTGTATTGAGAAGTTAACTTTATTTATTTATTTTGTAACTGCTATAAAATGAAAAGGGATCATGGTCCTTCCTCCAGATTACCAGACTGGTACACCAGGCATAGTAGCCAAACAGTCTGCCCCTGGCCCTGGCAACATACCAATATAATCACCTTTCGCCAAGGTTTAGCGCTTTTCCTGGGCTGTTGTTAATACAAAAAAAAAAATTAATAAAGGGGTGTATTGAGTAAAAAATCAAGGAAGGTTTTCTTTTGCTTCACATTTTGTTATTCACCCCAGCTGGATGCATGTGTGAATTCAACATTGCCTATTGGGAAAGGTGGCTGGGTGACTTGTGAAACGTATTGAAGTAAAACAAAACAGTAATTGCAATGTAGATTTATTCCTGCAGACTTGCACATCCACAAGGCACAACATTATTACTCCCTCCCACACCCACCGGGAGGTGGCGTCAGGGGTGGTAAGCAGATCAACCAGCCAGCAATGTTTGGGTTTGTTTCTGATCGCTATGGCCAAATGCTCCATGGTTAGAATGTACAGTAAAGGCGAAAGGGGGCAACATTGGCGGGTGTCGTTTGTAATCGCGAAGGGTTCCGATAGGATGCCATTGCCCTAAATCGTGGCGTTGGGTCCTGATGCAGAGCCATAATCTTAGAGGTGATTTTAGGTCCAAGGCCAATTTGCGTAAGTGGGCACAATACCATTGTCACAAATATGCGCAATAAGGTCCAGCAGCGTCTTTGTACTATCCCTGGCTTCACAGCCTGTGATGAAGCCTACCTGATTCAAGTGAAATAGGTGCGGGGTTAACGGTTGGATTCTGGCGGCTATGATTTGGCAAATCCACATTAGGTAGAGAGATAGGCCTGTAGCTGCCATAAGCTGATGGGTCCTTGCCCGGTTTTGGGATCATGACTATCGTAGCTTCCAAGTCTTGCTTCGGGAAAGGGTTGTCCCCCCCTACATGATTGATGTCCCACGTCAGAATGGGGGTGATATGTGCTGCTTGAAGAATCTAGGGGTGAAGCCACCCAGACCCAGGCTTTCCCAGAGGGGGCCTCTTTGAAGGCTCTCAGAATCTTCAATTCCATAAAGTGCTGGAGGCAGGTTCAGCTGGAGATTGTAAAGATCGCGATAGAAGCCCTTGAACAGCTCTAGGATCTTAACCAGGTCCAGGACACTCTCCCCTCCACCTGATTTAATGCTCAAGATGCTGCAGCTCTACAATGGAGAGACCTGGTCAGGAGTCTGCCGCATTTGTTTGCATGCTCATACATTGAGGCGTGTTGCCTGTCCCTGTACCTGAGATGGGCCTGGTCATATATTTACAGAAGCTTATTCCTGTTGAGTGAAAGCTTGGAAAGCAACTCCGAAGATGGGTCCTGCTTAGACTCTAGGTCGTGTATGGTTTTCAGCGTTTTAGCGATCAATGTTGTCGTCTCACACTTCAGCCTCAAGCCCTCTTGAATGAAGATCCCCTGCAACACACACTTGAGCGTCTCCCATTAGATTGCAGGAGAGCAATCATCCTGCTCGTGATCAGTGATTGCTTCCCTGATCATGTTCAGGCAAACTGCGTCTCTGAGAAGATTATCGTTTAGGTGCCAGCCCATTGCTTGGTCTTAGGGTGCCATTGCAGGGTGTGAGAACTCAGCAAGATATAGTCAATGCAGAGGGTTTTCCGCAGGGACTGCAGCTTTCCCAGGGGCACCAAGGACCTACCATATGAGGTGTCTAAAGAGGGACTTATTGCCAGGTTAAAGTCACCCCCTAAAATTACAATCCCCCCCACAAATTCCTCCAGCTTCCTAAAGTACTTCTGAAACTCCGTCACCTGGTCATTATTTTGCAGATAAAGGTTTGCCACTGTGTACGTTTTTTGGTGGATCCAAACCATGAGGAAAATTTACCTCCCCTTGGGGTCAGCTAATTGGTCCACTACTGTGAAGGCATGGATTTGTGAATTGCTATTGATGCCCACCCTTTGCTTGTGGTGGTTGTAAGTTAAAGGAGCAGTATCACGAAATTTGCATTAAAAAAGATAAATAATTAAATAGCCACACAATAGCTTCTAACATGTGTATAAATAATGCGGCGATAGAAAAAGGAAAAAATATATGCCTTTCTTTTAAACTGTATAATGACAATGGCTCAGTCCATTTGCTGAATAGGGGGATCTGCTGGGTTGTATTTAGTGAGCTGCTTCATTTAGCCCACTGGTCTCCTAGCAACACTTTACCTCAGAGGCTGACACTGTAATCAGTGGTAACGGTTGTGTGTGTGTGTGAGGTGCTGCTTTTGTTATGAGACCAGGTGACTCAAATGTATAAAATCTATACAAAATGAACTTACCTGACTGAAAATGACTGAAATTCTTCTTTGAATAACTGTGCAGGAAAATCTAAAGGTATTAAAGTGGAACAAACCCTGAACCCCCGACCCTGAAGTCTATAAGACCCGGCCATTGACCTTCTCCATTGGGCATTCTAAATTGGTGTGCCCCACTGTGTGAAACGACCCCTGGATAACCACAGATCCCCCCCATTTTTCTGGCACGCTCACGCAGATAGTCATTTAGGAAGGTTACTGCTCAGGCTCTGTGCAAACAGAGCTGATTGGATGAGAGCCCGCGCATGCGCTGTGGGACAGGGAAAGGTACGTTTTCACAGGCGAACTTGGGGATTTCACATATCAGGGCATCCCAAGTCGGGATGCCCCTAGGGGCACAAAACAAAACTCCAGATAGTGAAAATCCTGGGTTGGGCTTTGCTCAAAACACACAAAGCTGAAAGAAAGATCATATGGAAAAATGTGTTGAGAAAAGCGAGAGAAAATGGTAAACTGAAAGATTCTGCAGCAGAGCCAACATGAAGAAAACTGTCAAAATAAAAAATGTTTAGAGCAAAAAAACAGGATGTAAACCCAAAAAACCAATTCTGAAATAAAATAACCCCTCCCCCCCCAAAAAAAGAAAAACTGGCAAGTCTGAGATTTGAACCAATGACTCTCTGGTTCAAAGAAATTGAATTTACAATCAACTAAATGACTTCTAGAGCTTTTCTCTCTGTTTTAGATATATGAGTTCTGGCCAGGCAATGTTGTTATCTTATGCTGGACGGCTACCAGCACTGAACAGCTGATACTTTGTTACATTGTTTCCCCCTCTCCTCAGCGTGGAACAGGCCAGAGTGTCGGACCCCGACACTCAGCAGACATAAACATGAGCTATTAGTCTCCAGCTGCACAACACAGACATCATTTTTTTCTACATTTGTAATTCTTACTCCAACACTTACTACATTCAAAGTACCATTTAAATATAAGTCACCAAGAAAAATTTGCGATACTGCTCCTTTAACTTAATGTTCAGAGAGCAAATTGTCAGCCATATTGGCCATACTGTGCAAGAGTGGCAGAGGCCCGCCCACGTGATCAAGACTTAGTAAGGAAGTAGGCTATAGAGCTGGATCTACCAGGGATGGGAGAGCAGGAACAAAAGGGTGGCAATGCGAAAAAATGGGATGGGGGAGAGGAAACAGAAGAGAAAGGGGGGGGGAGCAGAAATCAGAGGCAGCAGAAGGGAGGGATTGTATAGAAGGTGTTTGTAGCTAGAACCACTGGGCTAGGGTCCAGAGAAGGGACCCACCGAGAGAGATACAGTTTGCCGGCTGAAAAGTGAGGGACAAAGGGAGGAGAAGAGGGGATGCCTAAGTTGGAGGAGTGTAAGTCGAGAGTGAAAAAGCCATAGGACATGCACAAACTGAAAAGTTTTGACACATTGTAAACTGACTAGTAACTCGACATAAGGCACAAACAACTTGATAACTATAAGAAGACACTTAAAAATGGGACCCAAAGAGGACACCCAAGAGTGGAGTATGCCAGACACCTACTGCCACGGGGAGAGGGGGTCATCCCCCCCCACCATGTACCTTAATCAGATGCAAGCCCCGAGTCTGACTGCATCCAACCAACGATCAGGGGGCAAAGTCCTGAGCCACCCACCCCGATCGTACAGTGGGGGGGAAGTCCAGGCCCAAGATGGCCCTGAGCAGCCAGGCAAAAGGGAAAAGTCACTGCTCATCAATGTTCATTGTTTTAAGCTCTGATGCCTGGCAGGGGTCCCCATCCTCCAGGGCCCCCTGCTCTCCTAGGTCGCCTTCGTGGTTCCCCCCTTGCCGGTCTATCAATGTCCAGGGCCGTCGCAAGCCAATCTGGCACCTAGATTGGTTCAGTCTCCAGGAATGCAAAGAGTGCGTGGAGCTGGTCAGTAGCCCTCAGAGTAAAGGATCTCCGATTCCTGCAAACAATCAGGTGGAATGGGAAGCCCAATTAGTATGTGGCCCCTTGACATTGGATCACCCCCAGGAGGGGTTTCAGCAGTTTTGTCATTTGAAGTGCCCTAACAAGACAGGTCATGGAAGAGCCTTTGAATCTAGTTGGCCCCAGGTACCACACCTTCTTCAGAATGTCCTCCTTGGTTAATGTTGTTCATGAGGGGGCTTAAGATTGTGTTAAAGATGGTATTGGCTCCGCGTTCCAGGTTCGATTGGGCAACCTCTCAGCCCTCTCAGTCGTATGTTGTTGCACCTGCCCTGGTTTTCGATGTTGAAGTTGTAAGTTGAAGTAGAGAGCGGAGAGGTGGCGTATTTCATCTTGCTGTAGTTGTTCCAGGGCTATCCCTCTTTGGACCAGCATGGACTGATCTTGTTCGACCATGTCAACCCTGTGAGAGATTTATGTAATGGAATTTCGGAGCGTGCCAAGTTCTCTATGGAGGGGGTTCTCCATCTGAAAGATGTATCCATCAAAGCCAGAGCAAGAGAGCAGCACCCGTATGGCATTGAATATATTTGATCTAAAGAGTTACGCCAAAGCTGAGATTAGGGAGTGAGATATGGGGGCCTGGGTCCATGGGCTTGTCAGCAAGGGGGGTACCGGGCCCCACGTCCTGCCGTCGGTCCGACCCTTCAGAAAAAGGTGAATTCAGCTGGGTCATGTGCCTCACCAGTTTGTCCTCAGCCTCGGGGGAAGCATGTACTGGGTCGCTAAGTCATCATCCCACCCATCTTGGTCCGAGTTCCAAGTCTTTCCAGGGGACAGAAGCATTGCCTGAGTACTGTGGTTTCCCTCTCCACAGGGAGCATCCCAAAGCTGTGGCACCAAGGTGATCCAAGTTTGGGGACAAAAGATCAAGCCGTGCCCTGTGGGATCCCCCAACTGGAGGACTGTGTCACCATGGGCCCCAAGGCAGGGAGCAGTCCCCCCATTTTTCACCTGCTCTCTGCCCCATAATGGCCCACTGGTCATGGCAGCAGAGCCTTGTGCACAGGGGCTCTTGGATGCTCCAGGTGTTGGCCCAGCGTGTCCCATGAGAGGCCGAGACACCCTCCCCCTTGGTGTTGGATCACCCCCAGGAAGGGTTTCAGCAGGCTTCTCATTTGAAGTGTCCTAAGAGGCAGGTCAGGAAGGACCGCAATGGAAGAGCCCTCAAATCTAGTTGGGCTCCTCGTCCTCCCCAACTGTTGCCATCTTGCCGCCTCCTTGCCTCTCCTCCGCTCGTCTTGCTGTTTGGAAAAAAGAGGAGATGGAAGCCGACGTCCACCACTGCTCCCGACATCTTCCTCATCAGGCATCAATTCAGAGCCTCCTGGTGGTTCCCATAGAGTCTGTCTAAGAAGTTAAGGATGCAGAGCTCAAGCACGAGGTGACCTACTCCGCCATCAGCTAGCCATGCCCCCCCTACTTTTTATTTATTATTTATTTTTACTGTTTCAATGAAAATGAAAAAAAATCATGGCCCCTTCTCCAGATTACCAGGCTCGTGCACCAGTCTGGTCCTGGCAATTCACTAGCCCCTTTAGCCTTTGTTCCAGGCTTGGTGCTCTACCTCGGGTGTTGGCAGTCATTTTCTAAATCATAAAAAAATATAAAGTTAATTCTTATACACTGATAAAAAATGCTGACAGTTGCTAACTTGGCATTTTTAGGTAAAAAGAAACATAAGGATATGTGCTGATTATTTTTACACCTGCTCAGGGCACTTGTAAATAATTTGTTTAAAAGAGTAGTAAAAAATATAGTCAAAACAGTCCTGAATCAGACCAATTTTTTACAATTTACAATTGTAAATTTCAGTTGTATTTTTTCATTTTAGACAATTTTTTTAAAGGTGAAGACAAGTGAAAAAATAGTGTAGAAAATTAAGCATAATTTTTTCCTTGCTGAATCACAAGAATTTGAAAAATTTTGAAAAACACAAATTTCTAGTTACAAATTTTGTTGAATTCAGGCTTATATTTGAATGAATATCTAATTCAGTGTTTAAACCTTATAACTTCATATGTATGACAATGTAAAGTGTACTTGCTATAGATGTAGCATGATTACATATGTGTATTGCTTAAACATGTTCAATAAATAGCTATGAAAAAATGAATACATGGGCCCTTAAAATGTAATGAGGTCCTGTCCTTGTGTCCTTTTCTAATATGCTCATGGCCTTTTTTTAATTCCTAGCCCATATTCAAGGTCCCACAAGTGGGCTATATTTTAATAGGCTTGTAAGTTGCAACTGGTTTAAATATAATTTTACATTATACATACTACCCCCTCCCCAATATTAGCTCAAAAGATTTCTTTAAAGGTTACAGAAAATAACACACAATGCAAAAAAAAAAAAAAAAAAAGAATATAATACACACATCAGAATATTTTTTCAGTTGTATTCATTTTATTTTTTTACATTTATGTGAGAGCTTATTAATAAAAGACAAGACAAAGGCAAAAATAACTGCATATGCAGTTTTCAGTCAAGAGCAATGCTTGTATTTGGAAATGCCTTAAATGTGTTTCTGAAAATGATTCAACAGTCTTTTCCCAGAGAAGTCATTCCAAACCATAAGGTGATATTTCTCATTTGCTCAACAAACTGTTCCACATAGAATTTAATGAACATTACATAAAGCGTATTACATATCAAGCTTGACAAAATGATAGGTAAAATATATTTCAGAAATATCATCTGTGTGGTGATAAATAGTATATAGTATTGCTAACATTTGTGCAGTGTAAAAACTAGCAATTTGTTTATTATTTCTAATATTTATTGGCCATATATTTTAGTCAGTGCAATAATTTTAAGAATGAATTGCTCAAAACTGATCATTTATTATGGATTGTCACCTGTGAGCTCAACTTAAAAATATCTATTTCCTCTTATTGAAAGATTTTTGCCCATGATCACATCTTTGCATTTTAGGTGTGGTACAGCAACACAGAACTTTCTGACCATGATTTTTTATGGGCCAGTTCATTTTTGTGCACTACAATACACCACAAAAGCATGATGGCCTTACATAGTTACATAGTTTGTTTGAAAAGAGACATATGTCAATCAAGTTCAACCAAGGGTGTTGGGGTAGGGGAAGTTATTTTTTATTTTATTTTATAGGTGGAAGGTGTTTATTCTATCTTTTGTTTTTAACGTATAACCGCTAATAGTAACTGTTAATGTTATTTTCTTCTAAATAAGCATCTAATCCTTTAATTTGAAGCTGTCAGTGGTTGATGCTGTAACAAGCTTCTGTGGGAGGCTATTCCATAGATTTATAGTTCTTATGGTAAAAAACAATTGTCGCCTCCAGAGACTAAATTTCTTTTTTTTCCAGTCGAAGGGAGTGTCTTTAGAGAGGATTTTACCTGAAATAGTGTTCCCCCAAATTTGTGTATAGGCCATTTATATATTTATACAAGTTAATCATGTCCCCCCTCAGTCGTCTCCTCTCAAGACTAAACAGATTTAATTCTCGTAATCTTTCCTCATACCTAAGATCCTTCATTCCTCTTATTAGTTTGGTGGCTCTCCTCTGCACCCTTTCCATAGTCAGAGCGTCCTTTCTATGAATGGGTGCCCAGAACTGGACGGCATATTCCAGGTGAGAGCGCACCAGTGCCTTGTAAAGAGGCAAAATTACATCCCTATCCCATGATTCCATACCATTCCATATCTTTAATGCATGATATTAAATCTTGGTGGCCTCGGAAGCATCTACTTGGCATTGAATGTTTCTATTTAGCCTGTGATCTACCAGTACCCCCAGATGACTTTACATTTTTCCACATTGAACTTCATTTGCCAAGTGGATGCCCAGACACTTAATGTGTCTAAGTCAGCCTGAAGCTTGTGAACATCTTCAATAGACTTTACTGTGCTACATATCTTTGTGTCATCTGCAAAAATAGAGATATTGTTTTTAATTCCATCTTCTATGTCATTTATAAACAAGTTGAATAGTAGTGGACCCAGCACTTAACCCTGGGGTACACCACTTACAACCGGTAAGAATTCAGAGTAGGTATCATTAACCACAACACGATCCTTCAGCCAGTTTTCAATCCAGTTACAAACTGTATTTTCTAATCCTGAAGATCTCAATTTCCCCAATAAGTGTCTATGGGGGACAGTTTCAAATGCTTTTGCAAAATCCAGAAAACTATATCCACAGCCGGCCATCTGTCCAGGCTTCTACTCACCTCCTCATAGAAGCCAATCAGGTTAGTCTGGCAGCTTCTATCCTTAGTAAAATCGTGCTGTTTGTAACTTAAAATATTATGGATAGTTACATATTCGTGTATGTAGTCCCTTAATAGCCCCCCCCCCAAGCAATTCCCCCACAATGGATGTTAAGCTTACAAGTCTGTAATTGCCTGGAGTAGACCTAGAGCCCTTTTTAAAAATGGGAACCACATTTGCCTTGCGCCAGCCCCTTGGCACTATAGTGGCAGTGCTCTAGGAACCCTGCACCAGGACTTGAGCTATGCATTTAACTCTCTAAGCTCCCACTGTCTTTCATGTGTAGCGCATGGCACAGGCAGTATTCCAGAGAATACAACCTTGGAGGTCCTTCCCTTTAACTTGGTGCCTAATTCCTTAAATGTATTCTTAAGGATCCTCCATCTCCCATTAATTCTGTCATTGGTCGCCACGTGGACCACAACAGCTGGGTCGTCCCCAGCCCCTCCCAGTAATTTATCAACCCTTTCCACCACATATTGGACCCTGGCACCAGGAAGAAAGCAAACCATTCGGTTGAGGCGGTCTTGGTGACAAATTATGTTATCAGTCCATCTGATAATAGAATCCCCTATGACCACTAACTGTCCAGTCCTACCTGCAGTCCCAACCACCCGCTTACTAACTGGGCTGTCCTCCCAGCTGTTAGGGAGAGCAGTATCCGATGGGGGGCTGCCATTTCTTAGACTGACACTCTTGCATCATTACCCATCTTGTCAATTTTGCTAGGGTGTGCAGACACAGGTATTGCCTTCCTTTTCTGTGCATCCTTTTTATTCTTTCTACATTTACCCAGCTACTTATCTGCTTCTCCTAACCCATTACTCCACCCTCTGTATCTACCCCACTTATTGCCTGCTCAGTGAGCAGGATTCTCTTTTCCATATTGTCAATCTTCCTTAGTGTTGCATATTGCTCATCCAGATCTCTAACCCGAGCTTCCAGGTTTGCAGTTTGCTCACATTTACCACAGCGCTATTCACCCAGGAACTGCTGCTCCAGAAGTGTATACACATGACAAACTGTGCACTGAAGTAGACCTCCAGTATTGCTAGCCATTATCCTAGTTACAAAACAGCAGTAAAAACAATTTTAGTGTTAACAGTTGCAGCACATTTGGCTTTTAACTTTTTTCAGCACATAGGCAATAAGAACACTTGAACACTTGAAGTCCCCCAATCAAAGGTCCTTAATGAAAAGCCCCCTCACTTATAACACAACCTCACTTGAAAATACAACTGGAACTCGCAAAAGCTCCTGAACTAGCTTTAAACAATCTTATTTATCACAAAGCAATACTTCCCTTTCAATGTCAGTTTCTGTCTGGCAAAAAAAAATTGATTCAATAAGAATTGAAGAACACTCTCATGGTGGTAAAAAAAATCACATGGAGGCTGATTCACTACTAGCACCACGTATTGCCAGATGAGTGTCTGTATAGCGACCGCTAGTATCGGGCACTGTAACCTAGTGTTGCGGTCGCTATAGTAACCTGGCCGGCATTGCTGAATATGATGTGTGTTGGATGCTCTAACAACAGCACGATGATGCAGCGAGCAAGAGGTACCGTCAGCTCAGTGAGTCCGGCCCTCGGCGCTCCACACCATATTTACAACACACACACACTGCACAAACACACACACCGTTGGTGCTCTAAAGCTGGGAGCTCTAGCATAGAGCGCCAGAAGCTGTGTGTTTAAAATTTGTCTTTGAACACATATACACCAGTAACAAAGCGAAAAAACACATGGAATGACATTGTTTTAACACTGGGACAATAACACTTTATTGCTAGACCTGTAAATATAATTCTGCATAAAAAGTCTCAAAAATTATGAAAGTGTTTGCAGCCCAAGAGAGGTCACACAATAATTTGAGAAAAAAAAATAAATTGGCAAACACGCTATTTAAACACAAACAAATGAAAGCCTATTGAAATGTATGGGAGGGTGGCACTGAGCGTAATACATGAACCTAGAGCGCCAGCGCTATATGCTGAGCCACCTGTAGTAATACATGTGACGCTATCTGGTGCTGTTAGAGGCACTCACCAGATTCACTTTCTTAAATGTGGTTTTCCGCACAGCGCCCAGAGTTCAACACACACTATCTGCCACTACGAAGCACTACCTGCCGCTATCCTTTCTTAAATAACCCCCAATGTGAGAAAAAGCTTGAAAAGCATGTCACTGTTACAAAATCACCACATAGGAAGAAAATGGGCTTCATTCAACAAACATAGAAAAAAGTAGTTTTGGTTGGAAAATTAAATTGCATGTGGAAAACTTAAGTAACTTTGGGTGATTCAAAAAGCTGACTTATTAAATTTGTCCAGTTCAATAGGCTCGAAAATGCGGGTGAAAAATGTTTCCACATGAAAATAGCGTTAGTAAGTGATATTTTTGGGAAAATCGAAAATCTCTGAAAGCGTCTCTGGTGCCTTTACCCATAATGGTGCAATTTTTTTTTTTACATTTCACACAGCTTCAGAATGATCAGGTGACACCCCATGTAATATGCATTTATGCACCCCAATGTAATTGTGCATTTGTGGCCTTTTTTGTTAAAGGGAAACAAAACACCTGATTTTAACTTTTCGGGGTGTTGTTTCTCTCAGTTGGGGCATTCCGAATTGGGATGCCCGCTGTGCGTCACTTACCCTCCTGTTGCTTCCACAAAGCAGAGTCGGGCGAGAATGAGCGTGCCGAGTGGCCCGTTCAACCAAACAGCAAGCTCGCTTTCACTCGGCTCCCTTCTGTGCCGCCTGTACAGCTAAGCACCCGAGTGGCGCCGAAGGGAGCTGATTGCCCTGCCGGCTGCATCCCCCACTCATCTCCTAGCCATCGCATGCCTGCGCCGCCCATTCAGAAAGGTTGGATGAGGGTGCGTGTGTGGCTAGAGAGTGTGCGTGGCGAGGACTCCTGGAAAAGGTGAGTGAAATGGAGCTTGTGGGGGTGGATATACACAGCGGGGAATCCCAATTCAGGGTGCTCCTCTTTACTACACTTGCAACTAGTCACCTTGTTTTAAAGGATCAAATTCATTCATGGAATGCTAGATATGTAATTTATTAATAGATCAAGGCAACTGGACATGCTGTTTTCTTTTTCTTCACATGTTTTGATATTCATCCCATTATTAGGAAAGGCAGCTCGATAACTTGTGAAACACGTTAAAGTAAAAAAAAAAAGCTATTGCAGATGCCTAGATTTATTCCTACGATAAGAACTTTATTTATTTTACTTTATTTTACTTTATTTACTTTGTTACAGTTTTAAATATAATGAAAAAAAATCTTCCTTCAGATTAACAGACTGGTGCACCGGGCATACTAAGGCCAGGATCGTTAGTGGTATGTAGGGGTGTTGGATCAGCGCAAGAGGAAGTAGCTAGCTGCACCTGTGTAGGGAAACCTGTAATCCCCGGAAGAGTAGTGAGGTGGAAGTACCAATCTATTCCTAGAAGTGGGGGAAGGAGCCCCACACTAAAAGAAAAAGGTTAGTCGCAGTCGCAATCATGTGTGGACTGGAGGTCTCTGCTTCTTATTAGCAGCTGTGCGGGCTGGGTGAACTTGGCTGCACAGTTTGCTGTGAGTAAAGGCAAGTGAAGGAGATGAGTAAGCTGCAGCTTGCGCCGTTGAGAAAGTAGCGTTTTTACCGCGGTAGTGCGGAGAGCGGCCCCGGGGGGGGGGGGGGGCAGGCAATCAGCTGTTTATAGCAAGCAAAAGAAATCAATGATGCTCGTTTTGTCGAGTCCCAGCGTTGTCAAGGTGACCAGGGCAGGATTCAAGCCCTGGGTTTTATTGGTTAAGATATTTGCAAAGGATTGTGGGACTTGTAGTTGTTATCAGTAGTTCTATCTTCAGCAGGAATGTAACGTTTTTGACAAGAGCGAAGTTAGGATATTGTTACAAATGTATCCATATTACGTTAATCTGAAAAAATGAATCTTTATGAGTGTTTCTAGAAAGGGGGAAACTCTGATAATGTTACATAATATTAAACATTATATCTTGACAAGTGTCTGTGTGATTAGTAGAGACTTCATTGCACGGCTTTTGGTTTAGTAAGGATTTTTCTGACAGCATGAAAGCTGGAAATGATCTCTAATTGTGCAAGATGTGAATAAGAGATCTGCATTTAATATATAAGGGGTGGTAATACGCCACCTCATACAAATGCACTAAGCAAGTAGTGTGCTGGAGTATGAGTCCTGGGGTGGAATAGAGTATTGTGTCTTAAGGCGGACTCAAATTAGGTATGTTTAGATATATCAGGTGCGGAGTCCTAAGGGTAGGCTCTTTTGATTGTGCGCCTTAGTTAGTCCATGGGTGATGGGGGTGTGGCTTTTAACAGGTTCTTGGTTTAAGTAATAGCTGGATGTTGGGGGTGGGTGAGGAAGATTCAAGCTAACCTGAAGAGTTAGGTAAGTTCAGGTTGTTGGGTTCAGAATAGGAGATTGAGCAACAAAAAAATATTTATTTATTTACTAGAAAACAATTCAGGTCGATTTCAATGCTCATGTGGGGTCCGCATATTTAATTCGAAAAATCCAATATGTTTCTCTTTTTGCCAATTCTCTTTGTCGGTCGGAGCCCCTCCAGTTGGTGGTGATTTTCTCTATTATTCAAAAGTCCAATCTATAGGGTTCCTATTGTGTTTATCTGCAAATGGGCCGATACCCTCTGAGTGGGGAGACCTTTTCTGATATTTCTGATGTGTTCAGGCAGACCTTAAATGGTCTATTTGTTCTTCCAATGTACAACAATTTACATGAGCAAAGGAGACAATAGATTACGCCCGAAGTGTTGCAATTAAGGTCCCCTTTTATTTTATACTCTATCCCCTCGATTCAAAGAGCAAAAGTTAATTGATTTCGGATCGAGAATCGTAAGTTTGGGTGGGTGTTAGTCATTTTTTCCTGTTTTTTTGGCCATTTACGACTCGCACGAGCCTACGTTCGAATGCGTATATGCTCTTACGATCATCGCAAGTTTGTTCCTAAATTTTAGGATCAAAACGTAAAACTTAGGATCAAATCCTAAAACTTAGGATGAAAACGTAAAACTTAGGATAATTGGATGTGTTTAGGTGTGATTCAGAGAACAGTTTTCAAACCTCTAAATACGTTTTAAAAGAAAGCCACTGCCGACACCTTTTAGCAGTCGGATTGCTGTTCTTGAACAGGTTTTTTGGCTATGTGGAGGAGTCTGCGCGTCTTGAGCTGCAATGAACTGCATGTATCAGCATGGCCGAGGCCATAAATTGTATGGCAATGCATACCTGATTCATGTATGCCTTATAAAAGCATTTTAATGTGGACCTTAATTAGTCCTTTGCATGTAAACCTTTATTTGGCAATATATTTGCGTAAATTAAAGAAACTTATGTCCTTTGTTATTTATTTTTAAATTGATGTACTAGAATAATATTTTTAGATTGCATTTATTGGTGTAGTTGTTTACCTTTGCTTTGTTTAATTATTTAAGCACATCTTTGGTCAGATGCATCACACTTACTGAGGAGAGGAGAGCGGGATAAAGTGCAGGATGTGGGTTACTGCTGTATTTTGCACAGACACAGCAGAGCTGGGGGCACGGAAAGGTCAGAAATCAAAGAATCCAGAGCAACACAGTCACAAGGCCCTTTCTGTTTGCAGGCTGCCCGATAATACCTGAGCCGCCATCTTGGCTGTTTCTAGGCTCATAACATGCAGAAGTTGCTGGGTGTTTTTTAATATTTGAGAGCAATCTGTATGTAGAGGGTGTGGGTAACCACACCAAAAATTTAAAGTTGTACCATTTGAAGCATAAATATTAAAATTAAATCCACAAGTAAAAAAGGCAAGTTAAGTAAAAATTAAACAAAGTAAGATTTACTTATGCAAATGCATTCATTAATGGTTGGTTACTACAAAATGAATGAAATAAAGAAAAATAAAAGACCAAATATTTAGAATGCACTTTAATGAGGTAAGTTTGTAGTGCGGAGCCGCAAGATCAGAAGGATTTACGTCCAGACAAAAAAGGAAAAAGGGCAAAACCAATGTTGCAACCTGAGAAATGAAACGGAAAATTCAGGATGGAAACTGACATAGGTCTGATTCCCGAACTGCCATACGAACGGACGTACATTTTAGGATAGAAACGTATTTGCTTATAGAATCACTCGCAAGTTCATACGAACGCACGAGCGGACGGGAAAAATAGGATGATCGGCACCAAAATCAAAGCTGTTACATGTTTCTTTGAATCGACCCTTATATCTAGAGATGAGCGAACTTCTTGAAAGTTCGATTCGGGCGATTCGCCGAATTTCGGGTTTCGCCCGAATCGAACTTTCACCCCACCATGCCAGCATTTGTTTAAAAAGCAAACACTTACCTGCATGGTCGGAGCGTGGAGGCCGGCGCCGCTCTCAGTCGCCCTCTGATGACGCGTCCTCTGATGACAGCTGAGAGCGGCTCCGACCATGCAGGTAAGTGTTTGCTTTTTAAACAAATGCCGGTATGGTGGGAGCGGGCAGGCCGGCTGCGCTGTAAGCGGGCCGGCTTCCGCCGCCCGCTGACAGCGTAGCCGGCCTGCCCGCTCCCACCATGCCGGCATTTTTTTTTTTTTATTTCAGGGAAAATTCGATCGGCACGAACCAAAAAAAAATTCGGGTTCGTGCCGAATCTAATTTTCCCTGAAGTTCGGAGCGAATTCCGGTTCGTCCGAACCGGTTCGCTCATCCCTATCTATATCTGTAGCCTGATTGGTGAATTGTCTTCGCATATGTATCAGTGGTTTTTGGACTTGTAGAGATATTCCCTGAAGTACAATTCCAAAGGATCGAAAGAAACTGCACTGATCAAGCCACATACCTGCAACAAGCCGCCACTATTAAATCCAGATTCCTAAAAAATGGATACGAAACCAAAAGCCACACAATGAAGTCTCTACTAATCACACAGACACTTGTCAAGATCTAATGTTTAATATTATGTAACATTATCAGAGTTTCCCCCTCTCTAGAAACACTCACAAAGATTCATTTTTTCAGATTAACCTAATATGGATACATTTGTAACAATAGGGCTGATTCATAGCCTTCTGAAAACCATCTTGTTTTTGTCTCGAAATGTGTATTTTTCCTGCATGTCTATGTGCGTACGCATGATGCAGAGCCGCCATCGGGAGCGTACTCTTCGTAGCTGTGTACGCCATCGTGAATAGCTGTGTGCGGCTCTCGCAGCGTACATGAGAGGACGAGGTTTTCGTTTACGTTGTTATGTAATCCTCGTCTACTACCGTTTTTCAGTGTTTTTCAACGTACCTTCCAACGTAAAATTTCAGTGTCCCGCGATATTCGCCTTGCATGTTTCTCAAAATATACGTAGTAACATAATTTTGATGTAGAAGCTGCTATTTCAGCTTATTAACTGATTCATGTCCCCAGTTTCAACTATTCCCTCACTCACTTCTGCTCCCATGCTTACCTTAACTCCCTTGTCACTGTATGTTTTCCTCTATCCCCATATGTTCATGCTTACCTTAACTCCCTTGTCACTGTATGTTTTCCTCTATCCCCATATGTTCATGCTTACCTTAACTCCCTTGTGAGTGTTTCTTTTTCTCTATCCCCATATTTTTATGCTTACCTTAACACCCTTGTGAGTGTTTCTTTTTGTCTATCCCCATATTTTCATGCTTACCTTAACTCCCTTGTAAGTGTTTCTTTTTCTCGATCCCAATATTTTCATACTTATCTTAATTTCCTTTATTCTATAGATATGTTGCAATTCCTTGTGGATTTTTCAGATTTATGTGCATAAGTGGATTTGTGAACTCATTACATTTATATATATCAATAAATGATAGACATCTTAAACATTGTAAAGTTGTAAAAAAATGATTAAAAGTATTTTTTTTAACTTGTATATATTTATTTTTTATGGTAATTATTGTTATTATATTTTTTTCAAAAATATTAAAATATTTAAACGTTTTTTAAAAACCTATTTACATAAAAGTGACAGGCTCCCAGAATTCTAGTCCTCGGTGGTCCCCATTGAAGCTGTCAGCTCCTCAATTTCGCCCAACAGCCTATGAACAGCAGCTGTCAGTTGCTGTAGGCGCTGCTGTGTGCTGGCTGTTAAAAGAAAAGTAATATAAATTTCTAGGCTATGCATTGGAAATACCTGTTGAGGAAGGCGTTTATGGAATGAAACATCTTTCTGTTCCTTTAATTGCAAAAGAAAAAAAAATACAAAAAGATACATGGTACATTTTAATTTCTAATTGTTAAGGGGTCCTTATTAGTTAATATTGGGTGGAAAAACCTCATATCTACCAGTTAAAATACAAAGTAGCTTTACATTTAGATTTAGGTCAACATTAACATATACAATGCAAGGCTACATTAGGTTACACATATGGGAGGATGGGCAGAAAAAACACGTATCTGTATAGATGTTCATTCCCTGCTGGAGGCACCAGCGCTACATGCGTAGTCGATTGCACCCATGACATTAGGCATATTGGCTATATCATAAAAGCCCAACTTCAATGCATTCCAGGCTATCACATTATCAGGGAAACAAATGTATTTTTGAAACATGGTAGCCATGCCATCCAGAAACTTGTTTAGTGTGCGGCTCAGCGTAGGCTGGGACATGCCCACGGAGAGGGCACCCTCCTCTGGAATGAGTCGTTCGCTATAAATTGCATGCCCCTTCCTTGTGGTGGGGGCCAACCATGGCTGCATCCAGCTCACTATACAGTTTCTTGAGGGAAACAGGGTTCAGTCGGGTGAGCTCGAATAGCTCAACATCATGCGTGCAAGCGATATCCAAACGTGCGCGATGCAACCTGAAATCTGACACACAGATGCATAGTATGCCGCGTCACGGCAGACGCTTATATTCCTCCACGTAATCCACCTCCATCACACTGCAACTCACACAACGACAGCAAACTTTAACCAGAAAATAAACCCTGTAAGTTTAGAGGACACACCCTCATTTTATTGGTCCTGTTTGAATCAACAATCAAGGCTCAGAATCATGCGCAGGCCCATACCAATAACATTCCCGAGAAAGCGAACTATTTACGCGAAAAATACGATCATCGAATATACTTACAAAACTCACAAAAAATACACAAACACATGTGAAAGTTAAGGAAAAGGAGGCTTTGAATCAAGGCCAATATCCTAACTTGTCAAATACATTACACTCCTGCTGAAGATAGAACTACTGATAACAACTACAAGTCCCACAATCCTTTGCAAATATCTGAACGAATAAAACCCAGGGCTTGAATCCCGCCCTGGTCACATCAACAACGTCGGGACATGACGAAATGCGCGTCAGTGATTTCTTTTTCTTGCTACAAACAGCTGATTGCCCCCCCTGGGGCGACTCTTCGCACTACTGCCGTCTGAGTGGTAAAAACTATACTTTCTTAATGCCGCAAGCGGCTTACTCATCTCCTTCACTTGCCTTTACCCACAGCAAACTGTGCAGCCAAGTTCACCCAGCCCGCACAGCTGCTAACAAGAAGCAGAGACCTCCACACACAGCTACTAACAAGAAGCGGCACTCCACACAGGCCTCTTTTTACACAGCCTGCACAGCTGTTAATCAGGAAGCAGACTCCTCTGGGCCGCACATAATTAAAGCGGGACTACACACAGGCCACCACCACACTTGCCAATGCAATCATCTTCCCTGCACCTGCATCAACAGGACCTTACCCACTATAACACCAACAATACCTCCAGGACCGGACTTCTTCAGACCACATACTAACCGCAGCTCAAAACCTAGGGCTGCTGCGGTGAGTTACTTCTTCATATACTGCAATATCCTCCTTTTTTGCAAAACAACCGTCGATGTGCACAACTGCGCTTAAAAACACACACTAAAGAGGACCTACATACAGGATCAATAGTGTCCCTGAGTGAACACTGACCTCGCTGTATCACTCTGCCCTATAGGATCACATCCCATAGACAGAGAGAGAAAAAATTGTTCCAAATTTTTGAGGTTTAACTATTCAGAGGCAATGATACCTGGTTGTTTCTGATTTAGTTAGTGGGCTAATTCTCCCTCCTCAAACAAACCTAACTTCATATTTAATAACATTTATCATTGTACAAAATCTCTACTTGTAGGTTTTTTGTGCGACCCTTATAAACATGTGACTATTTTGTCCAGCGGGTACAAGGTCAAGCCTATATATATTCTTGCTGGTTCCGGGGTTTAGGCCTCCCCCAGTATGATTCTGAACAGCCTGTGACCAAGACCTCACTGTTTAAAGTTCATATACATTTTATTGTTGTATGCTTATTCACAGATAAAAATGCCACTCACTTTAAAAACAAGTCATAATTGCTAACATACATATGCAATCATGTTGAATTCATTATAATTCTTCAAAATTGTGTATACGTTATGCACGTTATATCAAATATTATGCATTCCCATGTGTTCACTGTCTTCCATCTGATGGTCAGATTTCCCTCCCTGGGCAAACATGTTTCGCCTTTAGCGTTTGGCTTCCTCAGTGCCTATCCTCTTAAACGATGACAACTTGAAAAGTTTCCTTCCCAAGGAACCACAATTAATCTTTAGGCGGTCCCCTAATATACGGGACAGACTTGTACACAGTCACCACAATATTAATAGAAGGGAAAAATGCTGCAAACAACAAGGCACATACCGCTGCGGCGGGTGTAATATGTGCCGCTATGTACAACCTGGAGATACGTTTACAACAAATGAAAAAGATAGTTATAGAATAAAGCATTTTATTAATTGTTCATCAACTAACATTATATACATGCTAACATGTGGCTGCGGATCCTTTTACATTGGTAAAAGGATCAATTCAGACCGTCAATTCAGACGCCGCATATACGAACACGTATATAGCATAAAAGTAGGTAACCAAAAAACACCGGTAGGCCGTCACTTTATGAAGTATCATAATCAAAACCCCAACTCAATAAAATTTCAAGGCATAGATAGGATACATGACCCCCAAAGAGGGGGAAACATAGAGAAATTGACATTACAACTTGAGACGCGATGGATCTATAGACTGGGGGCATCCCGTCCTCCAGGCCTAAATGACATGTTTAGCTTTAAATCATTTCTATAATATATGAGCCGTGAATGGGCGACCGAGAAAATGTATATAACTGTATATAAAAAGGGGGGGGGGGGTGTTGTACCAGAGAATGTGCGAAACGCACTATTAATTGTGAAATACAGACTATAAATTTCTTGAATACAATGACAAGTGTAAACCCTAGAGATTCAGGACCGGGAACCCTGGAATATGAGAGGGAGATCCAGGAGCAGTGCCAGCCCAGTTTTTTTGTGCAATCTTAGCGCTAGAGGCAGGTGTCAAAATGTAGGAGATATCCCTTTAAATAAATAGACCATATAGAATAGAACATAAAGTATCGACCAATAAACAATATGCACAAGTTGTGAAGTCAGGAATTGTTTCAGATGAAATGAGTGGCAAGAGTATGGCCATAATGCAAGGAATTTGTATGACATCGAGTCAAAACTACATAATAGGTAAGGGAAAAGCAAATGCAGGGATTTGGGCTCCGACAATATGGGCCCCGGACCGCAATATTGACACCTGCCAGTGTGCTCGGAAAGGCTCCAACAAAATGGAGTCTCCGAGCGCAATAGAGGGCGGCCGGTGACGTCACATCCGGCATAGTCTCCGGATGGACGCTGCTTGCGCTCCAGGGCCTGGAGCGCATACCGACGCTTCCGGCGGACGCGGGCGGGGGGTGCGCTCCCGGCCCTGGAGCGCATATAAGATGCCGCCCGGGTGGCGCCGCCACACACCCCTAGACGAACGAGCAGGCAACACTTGGTGAGGACGGCACAGGGCGGGCAGCCACCACACTAGCGCAGCGCAACTCCGGGCATTTAAAGGTACAGTACCAAATAAATTGCAGAACAACTGAAGCTCTGAGATAACCAAGGTAATGAGACGTGGGAATTATATGGAGCTTTCATTTACTTTTAGAAAGTGGCCAGTGACGGGTGAAGGGGACACCACAAGCCTGAGTAAATCCGGGCGATACAATGGAGACACAACCTGGGGCATAAAGTAAGAAAAACCTGCCGGGCTATAATATGAGTGAAATATCTGTAAGTCTGAAAAACATTTTTTTAAGTACCGTATCACTGAAGGACCCTATCTATTTCCAGGGCGATCTCGGACTGGATCTCTAGGGGAACCTGTTATAACTGTAACACAAATGTTATGATCGAATGTGATTTGATGAGATTCCCTTTGAAGGTACATATAATAAGGTTTTGGAAAAACTACAAAGAAACGTTTATGCCATATTGGATATTTATTGCTAACATAGTCCTAATATATCTTCCATCAAATTAGGGGCACTGAGGAAGCCAAACGCTAAAGGCGAAACATGTTTGCCCAGGGAGGGAAATCTGACCATCAGATGGAAGACAGTGAACACATGGGAATGCATAATATTTGATATAACGTGCATAACGTATACACAATTTTGAAGAATTATAATGAATTCAACATGATTGCATATGTATGTTAGCAATTATGACTTGTTTTTAAAGTGAGTGGCATTTTTATCTGTGAATAAGCATACAACAATAAAATGTATATGAACTTTAAACAGTGAGGTCTTGGTCACAGGCTGTTCAGAATCATACTGGGGGAGGCCTAAACCCCGGAACCAGCAAGAATTTATCATTGTATTTTACATCCATGACTAACCATTTTGTCTAATCATTTTCAGGTTAACACACACTTTCAGCTCAACTACTAACTTGGATTTTCCTTCCACAGCGCGCCTGTGACTAAGCTTTTTCTTTTAGTGTGGGGCTCCTTCCCCTACTTCTAGGAATAGATTGGTACTTCAATACTCATGGCCTTTGGCCAAGGTTTAGCGCTTTTACTGGGGTGTCAGTTTTAATATTCTATTAAAACAATAATAAAAAAATGAAATTAATAATAAAGAGATGTGCTGAGTATAGATCAAGGCAACTGGACTTGCTGTTTTCTTTTGCTCCAGATGTTTTGGTATGGTTTTCATCGCGCTGGAAGTATGTGTGAATTCAACATTGCCTATTGGCTTCTTACTGGCTGGGCCATAGAGCAGGAGGGCGTGGCCTGCACGGTGCGGTGCCACTGATTCTAAGATCGGAAGCAATTTACTAAACTTAATTTTTTTTGACTGGAGGTCCACTTTAAGGGGGGGGGGGGGTTGTGACAAATACGCCAGCCATGGCAGCCTACCAACACCTTATAGTCATGCTAAAGCATTCAACACCTTACCTTCATACTGTTTATGGTAGACAGAGGATGTGGACTGGAGCGGATTTGCTCCATTAGTGAAATAATGCCCTCAGTCATATGTTAAAAGAAAAAATAATAGTTCAGAAAAATCTGGATCACACAGTTTTTTAACACAATAACCAGTTTATCATGGGAATAGACCTTTTTTATTTTTTTATTATTATTTCTTGAGAAAACACATTGAACATATATCACTATTTACGTGGGGCATATATTACTATCACGTGGGGCTGTTGTGGCCTAGAGGTAAGGGGAGCGTACTTGTGACCGGAGCGAGGCAGGTTTGAATCCCGGTCCTGGGACATGACTGAAGTGCTCTTGAGCAAGGCACCTAACCCCGCAAATGCTCCCCGTAATTAGGGCAGCCCACCGCTCTGAGCATGTGTACACTCAATGCACGGATGGGTTAAATGTGGAGGATGAATTCCTATGTGTGCGCAAGCAAAAATATATATTTTATATAGTTACAAATATTGCTTAATCTTTGTTAAAATGCTTAATTTTGGTAAACTTTTATGTGTAGTGTGTTTTTATTTCATTAAGTGTTATTCTTACATTCGACCATAGTGCAACTTATGTTTAGATTATGAAATACTAAAACAGTGTCAGGCACACATTAAAAAGGTGCATATTTGACTTTCATTAAATGGATACTGAGTGCTGAATTATTTAAATGAATGAGTGACAATGCTTTATGCTGGGTTTAATGGAGTTACCTTTTAGCTACCAGGCCTGCAGTGATCTTATCAGCCTTCAGAGGTCTGCTGCAACCAATACAGTGAAGGTAACTCTGATTGAAAAGTCTTTTCACCCTGGCCATAGTAGACTTTAGGCTGTTTTACACTCCAATGCAGTGTATGTGTTTTTTGGGATCGCCGCACTATTACTGCATTGGAATGTGAAACAGCCCAAATAGTGATTGCTATCGCACAGTAAATCGCACACAAATGACCAGTACATGTGTAATGGTGTTCGCTATTTCGCGGTTTTCCTGTGTGAAAGGAGCCCAAGTGCTTCTCTCACCCAGTAAACAGTAGCTGACTCTAGGTGATCAACTGTGTGCTGTATTTGTAATTATGAAAAATATATACTATAAAAAAGTTTAATTTAAAAGTAATATGCATAGTCTTTACAATCCTGCACATAGTATGCCTTAACACAATTGCTGATAATCCTGTTAAATGTTTGTATGGTGACATCTGGCTTAAAATAAAGGCAGAGCCTTGTAGATATGTACTGGAACAATATAGGAGTGCCATAACCAGAATCTTTAAACAAAGGACAGTATTTCCAGTTATATTACTATACTATAGTATTGTCATGTGTATGTTTTACCAATGGAAATTTTATGTTGGCCGAAAGGCTGAAAGAGACTTTAGTCCATCCAGTTCAGCCTGCATATAAAAGATCTCCTTCCAGGGGTCTAGCAGCCATAGCTGATAGGCAGGTAATTGGGGGGTGCCGGGGATTAATGGCAAGTCACCCTCTAGCACAGGTGACTTGCCAGCCCCCAGCCTTGTGAACTGGTATAGGGGTCTCATGGACCCCTTACCAGTTCACAAGGGGTTAAATGTTAAAAATGAACACACAGACACAGATAAAAAAATGACATTTATTATTTTTATTTTTACTCTACTCACCTCCAATCCTGTGTCCCGCGCCACTGACAGATGCTGATAGTGATCAGAGCAGGGCGGGTGAGGGGCAGAAGATCGGAGCCCTCTTGCCTCTCACCCACCCTGCACCCCAACTACCTTACAGGTAGTCAGAGCCGGGTGCGGGTGAAAGAATACGAGGAGTGGGATGATGTCATCCCGCTCCTCCCAAAAAAGGCGGGGCTAGGGGCGGCAGCCAGCGCCGTCAGAAGAGGTGGTGAGGACCCGGAAGAGGGTCCTCTCCTTAAGCCTGTGGAGCCGCCATCTTGGATGTTTAAAGGCTTATAACATGCAGTAGATGCAGGTAGGATGATTTTTTTATGTGAGCAATCTGTATGTACAGGGTGGGGGAAACATATAATATAGGCTCTTATTCAGGGTGAAGGTCCGCTTTAACCCGCCACCGTAGCAGTACATTCACCTCTCCAGCGAGGTCAAATATGCACTTTGCTGCATTTGATCATTGATGGATCCCAAGGGTTGAGAATGCTGCTTGGGCAGAGAGGGTTATGTAGCGGTTTGACTACATGGCATTTCAACTAAGGTTGCCCCAAGAAAAACGACTGTCCTCACCAATTTTAAAATTTTGGTTCGCTTAAAAAAGAATGCAGGTACAACCACTGCTTTTTCTCTTCTTTATTAAATTTTAATGCTGGGTAACTCTTTGCTCTTGGCATGGTTTCTTAACCTGGGGTATGCAGCAATATTTAGGCTTGCACCAACTGGGAAGGTCTGGCAGGTCTGGTATATTAGAGCGAAAATGAAGTAGGTGCTAGAAGGATGTAACCACACTCTATAGCTTTACAGTAGTATAACACTTGGACTGTTAGTTAACATAGATTGCATTTGCAATTAATGTAAAAGCAAGGCAGTGGCAACAAGGCCATTCAATTTATGCCCTGTCCCTAACATTACTAAGCATACAAGAGTCTGGGCAGACATTGCTACTTCTTAATAAATTGATTGGCCTTTTCACGGCTGTCTTACTTTCATTGAAATCTATTAACTAGCAGTCCATGCTTTTAACAAGTGTTAGCTAGCTTTTTCAATAGTAAAAGTGTGCAGAGGGTCTATCGAGTGTGGTAACACTCCTCTAGCACCTCCTTGACTCCTTTGGGGTTAGCAAGGTAGCTCGATGCTCTAACATGCCTACCTGCCTGCTCAATGTTAAATGGAGCTGCTGGGGGTGCACGTTTTGTTGGGTCATAAGGAAAGCATGCCATGCTCACCTCTGTTCTGCCAGATAAAGTAGACCAAACTGGCTGATTCCCCATCCCCCATGTGGGATGCCCCACTGTGTTAATCCCTCTGGAATCACCAGTATGCTCGCATTGCAAGCAATCACATGATACATATGCAGGCTTTCATCCAATCAGCACTATTTTCTGTATATAGTACATAGTATATAGAACTGTATATAGCGACTGCCTCGCTTTTACATTCATTGCAATCTGTGTCCACACTAGAGAGTGATGAGGATGCCATTCGCCGATTTTCAAGACCCAGAATGTTTTATTTTTTACAAGTGGTGAATTCCAAATAGTTATACCCTCCAGCATGCCTATACCCCACCTAAAGCGGACTGAAAAATCTTACTGACATTTAGTACCCTTATACAGTATAACATTATTTCTTTAAAAGTACTACAAGGCTCATGACCTACTTTTTTGTTACATTGTAATTGATACTTTCCTTTGAAGTACTTGGGTGGAACTTTTGCTAGGACGTATTTTGTATAAAAAGTTTGGGAACTACTGCTCCATAAGACCAACACAATACATTACCTGTGTTTGTCAGTATTCAATACTACTAAGGGGCACATCTTATCTACTCGAAATTGGCTTGTGTTTTGTTTCTAGATGTTATGCATGGACCCCACCAGCCAAAAATAAGCTGACCTCCCTGTATCGCATAGATAATAGAGAGATAGATAGGCAGGTGCCGGGTAAGCAGACAGATTGATGGGTGGGTAGGTAGGTAGGTGAGTGGGCATATAGGTGGGTAGGCAGGAAGATAGTTTGGTAGGTAGCTAGGTGGGTGAGCATGTAGGTAGGTGGGTAAACAGATAGATGGATAGGTACATAAATGGACAAGTGGGGGAAGTCAGATAGATGAGTATGTGGGCATTTATGTAGGTTAGCTAGGCGTGTGGGTGGGTAGACATGTTGATACATGTAGATGCATAGATAGGTATATGTATTGGGCAGTTGGGTTTGGGTTAGGTAGGTATAGTTGAGCAGGTAGGAAGGCGGGTGGTTAGGTATATAGGAATACAGGTGGATAGGTAGGTGGGCGACTGCCACCTCTGATTCAGAGTCTGACAATTCTGCCTACTCTAAGGCCACTGGATGCCACTGCTGCACCAGGGCCAGGCTGAGTAGACAGATACCTAGGTAGGTTAGGGAAGTGGGCAGGTAGGCAGGCAGTTGGTAAGTAAGTAGGTGGGCAAGTGCGTGGTCAGGTATGTAGGTGGGTGGATATGAGGATGGGTCAGCAGGGAGATAGGTAAGGCGAGGGAGAGGTAGGTGGGTGTGTCATAATGCAGGTGGGTGGGTTGGGTAGATATGTGGGTCAGTAGACAGGTAAGTAGGTGAGTGGGCAGGTAGATAGGTGGGTGGGTCAGGATGTGAACACTATGAAGTCAATCCAGAGCCAGATGAGATTTCTCAAACCTTTTTTGGAGAGAAAAGTGGCATTCGCTTTCATTGTCTGCTGGGTGTAAATTTTTACCTAGCACTGAATCAGCCCCAAGGTAGACAATGAAAGTGAATGGCAGTTTTCTCTCCTTAAAATGGCTCTGAATTGACTCCTATATGTAATATTTTTTCTATCCACAGAAACAGGCCTTACACTGCCTCTGATGATCTGGGCTGGAGAATCCTTTCGACACAAGTTGTCTCTCACTTCTAGCACAGATCATTATTCTCTCAGCTCACTCACCATTAAGATGGGAGAGGCCCTTATACAGGGCAAATGGTCGGATCCAGGGGTGCACAACTCTTGCGCCCTGCTTATAATTCGGCCCTGAACTTAATAGTGCACAATCTCAGCTAGCCTAGGACCTAAAATCAAGTCTTCTTTCTGCTTCTTGTTTGAAGGCACTTAAATGTAACCATGTAAAAGGTCTTGAAATTTGCATAGATCTCCACTGACAATGTGCATAATTGACTTATCCTTCCAAAGCAGGGAGTTGGCTCTGTCTCCTGACCTGCCAAATTCTAGACTGCATTAGACTGCAAGTGCTCAGGGAGGAAATTTAACAACTTAGGATATTGGGATGGGACTCTCGAGTACCACTTATCCCCACTAATAAAATGGTGAAATAATCATTTTCTGACTTTGTAATAATCAAATGAATTATAAAGCAATACTCATTCTAACAGTGACAGTAATTATACTGTTGCAATCATTACTGGTGTTGATCTATTCTAAAGGAAACTGGCGTGATGGCTGCTATATATTGCAGAATGGTAGATATTCCACTGTCTAACAGAAAGGTCAAATATTCAATATTCAAGTCAAACTGAGGTGGTTTGTGTTTGGTTCAAGGCTTTTTTGTCTAACTTCATAATTAAAGTATCATAAAAATGATCATAACTCTAACCTTAGTTCTTTAGTTTGATTAGTAATCAAAAAGATTTGATGTATGACTTCAGTTTGACTATAGCCTGATATTACAACTTCATTTTTTGCCAGTCCTTAAGACAGCCAGTCCTTCAGGACTACAAATGAACAAATGTACCCAAGGGCATACATAAATGTCATGGGGCCTCATAGCAAATGTTATTATGCCCGAGTTTTGCACAGTCTTTCCTCCAATCAGAATAGATTATTCTAAATGAACATATTGCAATGCAGACATTTAGATGTGGCACATTATGGGCGATCACACAGGTGGTTCACACAGCGGTGGTTTACACGCGTCCTGGTTTCCAGATTGCACCTGCCTGGGGCCCTACAGAGGGGAAAGCTGCTGATGGGGTTTAGGGCAATTGCAGCCAACCCGGGCACAAGGACATACAGGTAGCAGGACACATTCCCAGGGATTGGTGGGGCAAGTGCTGAATGTTGGCAGGGAAGGCAGCTTGCATCAGGCCGCAGGCTCAGCACCAGCTGTCTTCCTTGCCTCCAGTATATGTACTGCTTAGTATTTGATAAAAACCGTGTACAGTATAAACCAATAATTGGTCAGAGTATTCAGTTATTTTTGTGTGCTCTTTTGCATCACACTTTGTTTGTAATTGCATACAAAACAAAATACAGAAAACATTGATTGGTGTCATAAGAGTCTTTTAGCCCAATGGCTTCTCTTCCGTTCTTCAGTTTTGAAATAGCACAAGCAGCTGTTATAAAAATACGCTAAAAATCATTGGCCATAGATGTATACCGGAGTGTGTTTAGACGTGCAACAATATTTAGCTAATGTGGATCACTGACTATAGGTAGTATACTACTGTGAATTGCATGATATTTAAGGCCAATTAATTTGGAAAAAAATAATTAACTTCAATGTAAAAAAGAAACATTTCTTTAGGAGCTTTGTGCACTAGGTTCTTCCCTATTTACATAATAAGGCTGCAAGCAGGGCGACGCAGTGGGAGCAGCAGTTACTGGGCTCTGAATGTTCTCCTCTTGAGTCCCAAACTTCTCTTTTGGCGTATGCACGCGATGCGCATCCAGCATCTCCAACAGCAAGTCATAAAGTGGCACCACATTTTTGCACTTCATACTGTACAGATGCTCCATGCCTTTGTTGCTGTTAAACACAAAAGAATCACTATTTAAAACTGAAAACAATTCAAAAGGTAAGAATGACATAAAGAAGGAACAAAACTTTTGTGGACTTTTCCACAGACCTGGTCTTGGATTTCTGCTGGTGGGTGGATGTGGCCTGTGTACCGATGGCTCCTATTGATAACAATAGGCACCTCAGTACAGTGGGAACCCCCGAGTTTTTTACTGTAAAGATGCTGTGAAATATTCTCCCCCAGGAAAAGTTCTATAACACTTGGGATAAACTTAGGATTTTGGCTATCCCCGGTTTGGTTCCCTGCTCCAAGGGCATCCAGGTCGTCCAGAACTCACCTCTTCCTGGTCCTGGTTTATAGCAATCGGAGAGAGATCAGCCACATTCCCTGGAGCATGCGTGCTCCCATCCCCAGCTTGTCTGAATAGCTGGGGATAGGGGCACGTACAGCCCAAATATGCAGTGGATGCACCCACCAGTGTTCTGGGGGGTATTCACAAAGTGAGACATCTTGATCTGGGTTGCCCCAGAAGAAGGCCAGCAGCCTCCCCTTGGAGAATCCAGTTTTGGGATGTCATTATAGGAAGCCAAACCTATGCATGGAACTCTGTGGGCCAGGAAATAGCTGCACAATGTAATAAATATATACATTACAGAAGGATATAAAACACAATTTGCATATAATACACACTGTATTATGAGTCAGATGTAACAGAAGTGTAACTAAACACATAAATGCAGGAGCACATTTACGGTATAGCTTCAATACAACAACAATATCTTGTATGTGACTGCTTGGTATGCTATTGACAAAGTTAGTTTAAAAAAATAAAAAACAGGAAGTCTTATGCAGACCTTGCCTAGTGACTGTTGCCTAGTGTCTTGCTAACAGGAGCGTTTTGCCTTTGCTCCATATGGATATATCTTGCTGATGTATCAAGATCATGTTTTTGTTCCTGATTCTTGCTGAATAAACAGCCATAGTTCCTGCATGTTGGAAATATGTCATGTACAATCCGCTGCCAACAGGTTATGGGCTCAGAGCAGGAATAGTCCAGTGGAGTATTTTCCCAAAGCAATGAAGCATGAGAAACAGAGAAAATGTTGACTAACAGAAATCCTGTAATATTCATAGTACTGTGCCTGACTAGCCAAAACTACCAGTCCTAGAAATTCAGGGTCAAGATGTTAGGCATAAGATAGAGTACATAAAAAAACACTCAGGAACCTTTGCCTCATCTATTTTCATATGATTGGCTAAACAAGGTTTAGAAAGCACAGAGCAATATCACCCTCCATATAGAAGATAATCAGATTGTGCATATAAGCAAGTGTGCAACTGTAAAGACGATGCAGAATATGTTACAAAATGAAAGATCAAACCTTAGCAATAAGCTCTATTGGCCTGATGCAGAGCCTCCTCGTTCAGCTATCCCGTGCGTTTTCCCATTGGTTTTGGGCTTTGATCGGGTCAGGAAAGGGTGCTACGTTGATTTTAGTGTGCGTTTATGCGCTCAGGTGTGCGCTCAGCCGCCTTTCCGATTGTCGGCTCGCGCACGAGGCTGTTTCCCGGGAAAACGGACGCCTCATTCATTGGTCCGTTTTTTTCAGTGATGCAGAGCCTTGATTTCCGATTGAAATCACCCTAATAAAACGGGGCCGCCGAGCCTTCACTTACGGGCAGTCAGAGCAGCCGTATTTGCACTCGGGCAATAATATGCAGTCCTCTGTTGGAGCACATCAGCGGCGCCAGCTCCGCGGTCTTGTCCTGCTGAGTATGGCAGAAACCAGGCTGCACCGCACGCCTTTGGACATCGATGGCATGAGTATTTGTTATATTGTTTGGGTTTTTTTTTTTAGGGTCCTTTTTACAGGGTCTAACTAATTTATTTTTTATTGCCTGTGTGCTGACATTGCATAAATGTGCAGGCACTGGCTGGCCCTTAATTGGTTTTTGGGAGTCGTTTTGCTGGCTTTCCATGCTCGACGCATGATGCGCACATCTTGAGGAATTCCTGCCTAGATGAGCGATTCAAATCTGGCGATCTTTTTGGTGGCTGGCTACTGGGTATGTGTATGAAACTTGTATTGGTTGCCCACCCTGTCTGACTGTGTTTTTTCCCTTAACACACTATTTTGTAACTATTTTCGTAGTATATTTTGAGCCTAATTATTGAGCTACAAATTAAATGGGTTAAGTGATTGTACCCTATTGCGTCATGTTCTTGCCCTCTTATGTAAGTAGTATTCCCCAGACTTTTTTAATGAGTGTACAGGTTGGATGTGCATGTAGTCTCATTAGAAATGTCCTTTCCTCCCACCCTACCCCGCTCACCTATTTGTCCCTCTTTTCTATTGTTGCAATGCACACCTTTTTTTTTTTTTAATTTTTTTTTTTTTTTGGCAGGAGACTCTGGCTATCCTTTGCTCCTCTGGCTGATGACCCCCATCCTGCACCCATCTTCACAGGCAGAGGAGCGCTATAATACTGCCCATAGGAGGACTCGCTCGGTGGTTGAGCGAGCATTTGGTTTGCTCAAGATGCGTTTTCGCTGTCTAGATCAGACTGGGGGGGCACTCCAATATAAGCCGGCCAAGGTCATACAAATTGTAATCGCTTGCGGGATCCTACACAACCTGGCCATTCGTAGCAGGGTTACCAGATATTCTGACTTGCCTGCTGATCAGATTTTTCTTGCTGAAGAGCACACCCCTCCTTTCTCAGGCAGCCAAAGTGGCACCGCACAAACCATACGTGCGCAACTTGTAGAGAATGTATTTGCATAGGACACAAGTGTTTATTTGGCTGACTTTTTATTGTGCTTAAACAAATTGTTATTTTTCATTTCTTGATTTTTTAAAAAAGGAAACTTACACGTGGGGACAGATATTGTAACCAAAATCTTTAGTGGTATGTGTGGGAGGATGGTGCAGATGAATGCCGGTGTGGAACAATATTTGCAGCAATGTGTGCCAGGCTTTCATTAATGTGCTGCCACTGTTGGACTAGGTCACCCATATGGCTGGTAAGGGCAGACACATTTCGTTTTAATACCTGTAATTGGGTACTTATGTTGGTTAATTGTGTGCACACAGTGGCATTGAATTGCTGTGTGCTAGCTGCAAAAGCTATGTTTACCTGGCGCCACGCTTCCTCCATAATTTGCAGTTGCACTCTTTGGCTAATATGGCGCCTGGTATGGGCTCTAGCAGTGGGCTGGGTGGTTGGTTCGGCTTAGGAATGAGGTTGTGGATGTGGTGGTTGTGGCTGGTGTTGACTGCGTTGCGGCCACTGGCTCAGTAGTGGTTGGTAACAGATGTGGGGTGTCCTCCTCAAAATCTCGCATATTTTCTATTATGGGTGTGCTTACTAAATAAATCTAGTTTCATTTTAGTTTTTTTATGGCACACCAATCGATCCTAGTTCAAAGTTAAAAGTACACACAAAGGACC
Organism: Gastrophryne carolinensis; assembly: GCA_027917425.1. Taxonomy (NCBI): domain Eukaryota; kingdom Metazoa; phylum Chordata; class Amphibia; order Anura; family Microhylidae; genus Gastrophryne; species Gastrophryne carolinensis. The sequence continues at coordinate 343,846,387 of CM051237.1, read as the reverse complement.
ATTGACTTACCTCCTCCAAATCCTCATTTTGGGTTCGTGCTGTTGAATCCTGGTTTGGCCTTGCCCTCGGGGCTAAGGCAGGGGTTGCTTGGCCTTGTGTGTCCTGTTGACTTTGTCCTTGGAATTGAGAATGTAAGATTATATTAAACCCAAAGTAGAGTGTGTTGTCTAGCCTAACACTGGCTTTTGTCCCTCATTTTAAAAGCTCATGGAAAATTCAAACTCACCTTGGGACCTTACATTCCGGTCTGTGTCGTGTGCCTCTTGCAGGCCCTGGACGCTGGCAGGGTGTATGTATGTATAGACATGTTCCTCTGCGGGTGTTAGGATTATTTTTGTGGGTAAGGCACCCCCTGTCTGCTGGCTGGGGAAGATTAAATCACACCTAATAAGTGTTACATCCTGTTATCAATGCTACTATAAAGGCATTTAAAATGGGCTTTACCTCTGCTGCAGGCGCATGTCCATTTTTTTTGGCCTAAAATATTTAAGGTCCCCCAATTTCCTTTTGATTTGTGGAATATCTCGCCAGACAGATCCCACACTATTTACTTGCCGCCAAATATTTGTCAAGATCTCCAGCTTAGCCTGCTTAGTGGTTGATTTGGAGGTCCGGCCAAATAGGGCATCATAATGCTCACAAACTGCATTTGCACCAGCCATGCTTTGAGCATCACAAAATCGTGCAGTTATTGAGCCACGGCGCAGTTGTCGCCCACATGGGTGTGTTGTGTCCCCTGCATCTGTGGAAATTGATGGTTGACTATCTGGGGAGTCGTGTGTGTGTCTTGGGCTTATGGGGATGGTGATGTGTTGTGTGTGTGCTGCTGTGGGTTAATGTATGGGTTCCTGTTGAGCTCTCACCTTTTGAGCTGGATGATGTTTCTGAGGTACTTGAATTGGGCGAACCAGGGGGTTGAGGTGGAGGGGTGGGTGACCTTGGTGGGGTGGAGGGTTTGGCACTACGCTTACCCTTGCTGATGTGTTTGCTTTTGTGTGTATACTTGCTGTGTTGCGGTTGAGGAAGCTGCAGTGTTTTAATCGATTTGGCACCCTTTGGAGGTCTGGTTTTTTGGGCGGGTGGTGGAGAATGTGTTGTGGTATCTTTGCTCCTGCATTTTTTAGAATGTTCCTGTGGCTGTGGAGTACTCACCGTTTTATTTGGGGCATGTGTCTTGTGTCTGCTCTTTTGGGTTTTTTTGGATGAGCCATGTGTGCGGCTGCTATGTGGCTCGGGGCTTTGGTGGCTTTTTTGGCTCCCTTTAGGTCTGGCCAGATTGATATGGTATACAACACTGAGCTGAGTGCCTTGCGCTTTAAATATGTGGCCCGTGTGGGCGTGTTCCTTGGTGCCTGCGTGTGCACACGCACGCACGTCACTGCGGGGGCTCGTCACTAATAAACCGTGAAAAGAAAACAAAGATGTCGCCCGCCATCTTCACTCAGGAGCAGGACGAAATCATCATGGATGTGAGTAGGCGAGCATGCGTTTATGTGCGCGCACACATTTCTTGTAATATAAAAAAAAACAAGTGCAAGAATAGTCTGAAAGAACTTAGTTTGTCACGTTAAATACAAGCCCACCTTAGTTTAACACATGTACGCAGCTATGCAGATAGAAGAACTAGGGCAATGTGAGGCAGCAAGAGGTTAATAAAGTGACTTTAGTTAGGGCAGGAAACTTGTTAATGTATTTTGGGGATTAATGGTGGGTCCTTGTATCTTTTTTTAACAGATGATGCTGAGGAATCGCTACGACTTCCTGCCGTCAGATTATGACAAACGCACGTTGGCCATGGCGGTGGTGCACGCGATAGAACGACGATCCCAAACCACCTATACCTTCACCCAGATCGCCCAACACTGGTCTGATTTAAAGAGAAGGCATAAGCCCCGGGTGAGGCGGTACTTCGCCAAACATTTCCCATGTAAGTGTTTAAAATGTAAATGCACCTATAACCCTGGCATCGCCTGGGCATGGTTTAATGATTGTGTTTGTATTTCAGCCCATGAATGGAATATGCGGTTCCGCCCCACCCGGACCAGGACACGCAACCCAGTGTTGGGCGAAACAGGTGAAGGTGTAGGTGGTCCACCGCCAGTGTCAACGGCCACCCCCTCCTCTGCCAGTGAGTATGAGGAGCCTCTTGACCTCAGCATGCAGGGGAGGGGGGAATCTGACGGCAGGGAGGCGAGCCGAAATGAGCCTCAACCTGACTCCGGTAAGGGAAATATAGTTAGATATGTGGTAAGACATGCATTAAATACATATACTCATGTGCACTATTGTTAGTTGTAGATTCAGACGTCGCAGGTACATCCCAAGGGATGAGCGAGGAAGGGACGACGAGGAAGAGGTGGATGGAGAAGGTGAGTAGATTGATACCTAGAAGCCTAACTTAATATTATATTCATGAAACAACAACAGTCTCTAATATCAGTGTGTTTGTCATCCATACAGATTCACACCAGCAACAGAGGGAGGCTGAAGGGAGACTCCGCCCCCGACGCAATGTGCGGCCAAAACCTTGTAAGTGGTGTTTATTTCAACTAAAGAAAATGAGCAAACAATTCCATTTGAAAACTAAAAATCTAAAACATTTCCATAATAAATTTGAGAAAAAAGCCCTTAAAGCGGACCATAAATCTGAATAATAGTCTATCTTAGATATTTCACACACCCTGTACATACAGATTGGCCACCTTACAAATCATCCTACCTGCACCTAGTGCATGTTATGAGCCTTTATACATCAAAAATGGAGGATTATGGAAGCCGCCATGTTATCAGGCAGCCTGCAAACAGGAAGTTCCTTCTAACTGTGCTGCTCTGCATTCTGGGATTGCTGACCTTTTTCAGAGCACAGCTCTGCTCTGTATGAGCAAAGCACAGCTATAACCCACCCCCTGTACCTTATCCCACTCTCCTCTCCTCAGTAAGTGTGATGCTTCTGAGTCAAGATGGCGGCACACGTATCCTAAATTCCTGAACTGAGTTGCAGCCCAGTGGGGGAAAGAAAAATAATTGATTGACTAAAAACTTACCATATATTAGTTTAAGATGCTGCGGAATCTTTTTAAAAGAGTTTGGGCTTTTCATTAAATCATTAAAAAGGGCCCCAAAAAAACAACGCCCAACCAAACCAAAAAAACAATGCTAAACTAATGTTGTTTTTCATTCACAGATCAAAGAATACAACATCCACAAGACCCCGAGGCCTAATTTTTTATAAAATTTAAAAAATGTTAATATTTATTTTTTTCTGTTTTACCAAAAAAAAAAACGTTTTAATAATAAAAAAATAATATTATTTAGAGAGTTGTCTTTCCTGCAAAAGTACAATCACACAACATCAGCACACATTTACATGACACAAAAGGTTTAGATATGGGACAATAAATCAGAAAAACTCACAAACAATGAAGGTATGCATGAAGGACAAGGAAGAAGGAACAACCAAGGAGATTAAGGTATGCATTAAGGACAAGGAAGAAGGAACAACCAAGGAGATTAAGGTATGCATTAAGGACAAGGAAGAAGGAACAACCAAGGAGATTAAGGTATGCATTAAGGACAAGGAAGAAGGAACAACAAAAAATGTATTTAAATATATATATATATGTGTGAAATTGGCAGTTGTTGCCATATGTATATTCCAATGGAGGTTGAGGGATGTGCGCTTGCGTGTAGCCAGATTGACAACTGAAGAGCCATGGAGATGTAAGTATACTTGAAAAAAACACCAAAATGGAAGGTCAAATACGACGGAAGGCAAGCAGGTACGTTCAAAAAGCAAGGAAAAAGCAGGGAAAAACGGGCCGCCCGTGTGAACGTGACCGGGAGCCCCGATCAAATTGAAGGCACCCGAGAGAGCAAAAAACACTTCCCGAGTGAAGACAAATTGACGGATCAGTAAGGGAGCCATTCTGACGGAGGCTCTGCATCACATTTGAGCCACGATTCAAACGGGAGCCCCGGACAATCGCAAGGTTTTAAGCTCAGACCGGGGGAGGCTCTGCATCAGGCCCTATCTCATATGGAATTGAAGATTTCCACATTGCTGCACTTCTACTAAGTGGCCTCCCATAAAGTTATGACACATTAGATGCCCAGCCAGATGATGAGCTTACATGAAAGTATGTTAAAGGGATACAAAAGGCAAAGGTAATTGTTAGACCATTGTGTTGAGCTACATTTGGCACTGCCTTAAACTGTTTTCCAATTTTAAATTGAAGAAGAAATGGACGAGATGGCAAGGTTTACAGTTTCACCTTTTGCTTTAACTTTTGAAATATTTGGGCATGGGCTTTGGCTCTGTGATATTAAATGAGGGACAGTAAAAGGTCATTGTAGTCAAGGCCACCTGAGGGCCATTTGAGTTAAATAACAGATATTAGTTGAATGTCCACTTGCTCAGGCCACTTAAGGGTCACTGCTGTATTATAGCAAGAGTTAGTGGTGTGTTCAATTGCTCAGGCCACTTAGGGGTCTTTGCTGTTTAATAACAAATATTAGTGGAGTATCCACTTTTTAAGGCCACTTGGGGGTCACTGCTGTTTAATAAATAATAGTGAAGTGTCCACTCTTTCAGGGCACTTGGGGGTCACTTCTATTTAATAACAAACAAATACCATTTTAGGGTAGTTGGACAGCTGCTGAAATGAGGGACACTAAGGGAGTTGTTTAAAAAAATGTCCTTTTTAAGGCAGTTAGTAAGGGAGAGCTGCTGGAGTGAGGGACACTAAGGTAGTTGTTAAAAAAATAGATAGTCCTTGTTAGGGTAGTTAGTAGGGGACAGTGGCTGGAGTGAGGGACAGTAAAGGGCCATTGTAGTTGAGGCCATATGAGGACCATTTGTGTTTAATAACAAATAGTAGTTAAGTGTCCACTTGTTCAGGCCACAAGATTGTCATTTTAGATTAATAACTGATGGTAGTTGAGTGTCCACTTTTTCAGGCCATGTGAGGGTCATTTGTGTTTAATAATAGTAATTAAGTGTCCACTTGCTCAGGCCACTTTGGGGTTACTGCTGCCTAATAACAAATAGGTCAGGTCCCTTTAAAGTCTTTGCTCTTTAACAAGTATTAGTGGAGTGTTCAGGCTACTTGGGTGTCTTTGCTTTTTAATAAAAAATATTAGTGGAATGTCCAATTGTTCAGGTTACTTGGGGGTCTTTGCTGTTTAATAACAAGTATAAGTGGAGTGTCCACTTGTCCACTTAAAAACACATATTAGAGGAGTGTCTTCTCCAGGACATTTGGGGGTCACTGATGTTTAATAACAAGTATTAGTAGGGTGTCCACTTGCTCAGGCCACTTGAGGAAAAAATTCCTGTTGGTGGTGGTGGAGCTGACGCTGCAGGGAGAGGACTTGCCTGCTACACCTTCCTTTGGTGGAAAAAGGTGCCAGGGTTTGGAGCATATTTTTGTAGGCCACAATACTGCTTCCAGAGTGGTGATGCCTGAACAAGTTGAGGCAGTCATAGATTATATGGCACGGAGTGCTACAAGTTCCATGGGATAGTTATCCCCCCACTCCACTTCAGTCAGGAGTGCTGAGCCCTCCTCCTCGCCCCCTTCAAATCAAAAAGGCTGTCCCAGCCACAAGTCATGGAGTCACTAATGCTCTATGATGACACTCCTAGCTGGGGTACTGTGGGCCATCCACCTGCCCCTGCCCCAGTTGCAGACCTAGAGTTCCCAGATGCCCGACAACCTATGTTGGAGTATGAGGACATGGCCAGCAGACCATCACAGGTCACCTACGATAATGAAACCCTAGTGTCGACTGCTGCAGCTTTCTGCATTGTTGAGGCTGAGAGGGAGGCTAGCGGGAAGGAGTGGGTGGAAGAGGATGCCAGTGGTGTTAAGGAGGTCCCAGACCCAACGTGAGGCCTTGAAAGTTTGGAGGAAGACGTGGTGGTCCCACAGCCCCAGGCTGCAAGCAGGAGGAGGGGGTGCAAATCCCTCAGCAGTCAGCCCATTGCTACTACTGCCCACCATACCAAGGGACTGAGCACACCAAAGCTTCCTCAAATATCTTACTAGTGTGGCATTTTTTCAAGCAATGCACAGGTGACAAGACATGGGTCATGTGCACATTGTGCCAACAATCCCTGAAGTGAGGGAAAAGTGCTAATAATCTCAGCATCTCGTGCATGACCAGACGCCTGCAAACAAAACATGAGCTGCAGTGGCAGAAACACATGAAAAACATGCAAACACCTGAGTCTCCCTCTGCTGATTTGGTTGTCTTAGCCTCTAGCACCACCTCCCATACACCAAGGCCACCCGCCTCCCCACAAAGAGAGGATGTGTAACCACCACCAGCAGCAGCACCACCACCACCATTACCAAACCTGTCCCCAGCATCCCAATGGAAACGCTCAGCTTTCTATCCATCAAACTTTGGAGAGAAATTCAAAGTTTGGCCCATCTCACTCATAAGCCCCGGCCCTGAATGCAAGCATTTCCAAATTGGAGGTGGCTGTCCCACAATACTCCATTCCCTGCCGCCACTAGTTTTCTCAACAGGGAATCCCTGCCCTGCACCAAAAGGTTGTGAAAAAAAGGTGTGCAATGCTCAATGCTATTAGTTCCAGTGTCCACTTCACCACTGACACGTGGACAGGGAAGCATGGGCAGGGACGTTACATCTCTCTAACTGTGCCAGTCACTGTAGTGGTAGCTGGGATTAAGACAGGAAGCACTTTGGTGCATAGCCTTCCACCACCTGTTGGAAATAAGTTGGTGCCTCCTGTTGCCTCCTCCTCCTACTCTGCTTCCTTCTCTGCTTCCTCCTCAAGCAGTCAACTCTGCCCCTGCACCACCAATTTGAGCACAGCCACGGGGAAATGGCAGCAGACGGTGCTAAAGCTCATCTGTCTGGGCAAATAACCCCACACTGCCCAGGGGCTGTGGACCGCATTCCAGGAGTAGACAGATTAGTGGTGTTTCCTGTATGCCGCCAATATGGTGAGCGCAGATGACACTATCATCAGTGGTTACATCCCCATTCTTCGCCTGCTCAAAGAAAACCTTCAGGCCATGATGTGATTGTGGCCCAGGAGGAAGCAGAGGAGGAAGAGGAATGCCTGTTTACCCAAATGTCAGGGGCAGTGCACATGTGGCTCGCAGGTTGGGTTGCTGGGCAACAATTTTGGAGGATTCAGAGGGGGAGTGTGGCTGCATAGGGGAGCAGGAGGAGGAGACAAAGACACATGACACTAAGGACAGTTTTGCTATGACGCAGGCAGTCTGCCTCACATGAGACACTTGCGTTTCTGGCCTGCCCTGCGGTAAGTGTACCAAAGCAGGTTTCATCTCTGACCGGAGGATCCCCCTATCCACAGCCAACCTGGATATCCTTACATTCCTTAAGATGTATCCCACAGGACATGGGTGTTCCAGCACCTGAGTAAGTGGTTTTAGTGTTTTCTACATTCTCCTCCACCCTTTTCACTTAAACTGCCACATCCCCCCTCCCCAATAATTTAATTTATATATTTATTCATTTCTTTATGAATTTATCTTTGCATGTATTTATTTATTTTGTATGTATTTATTTAAGTATATATTTATTGATGTATTTATTTGTGGATTTATTTAATTTCTTCGTTTTGTGGGATTATTTTGAGCACTTTCCCTACCCCATTTTGTGCAGGGCAATCACACAGGTGTTATCTCCTGATTTGGCCTCCGACATACTTCCACAAATTCCTGTAATCAAAAATTCATGGTGACAACTAGATTATTTGTCTTTTTCAACATCCAAATATTTAAATCCCCCTAAGGCAAAATAGACAAGTAATAACAAGATTTGTAATGTATGTAATCTATGGCTACAACATTGTTCTGACTGCTTTGTTTAGTGAAAAATTTATATGTAATAATAAAATCTGATCTGACTTTTTTAAACACTTATATAAATATAGTTAATGTTAAATGTAGCGAGGTTGAAAGAAATTAAAAGGGTAGGGGAATGGTCTGGAATCCCCCTCACATAGTATATTTGCTAAATTCAGACCATCCCATCCAATTCCAACCTCATTGTACAAGTATTTTATCTGCTTTGGGAGGGGGATATAGATGTAGAAGAGGTGTATTTTACACATCAAAACACCAAATCAAACCAAAGCTGTTATTTTCTGTTCCAGATGACTGTGCATTAGTCGATTAACCCCCCCCAAGTAGTATACACGTTGTTAGGATTATGGAGACGGAAGGGAGCTTTAAATAAGTGTTTTGTAAAGTTTAACTATATTGGTAGAACATCACAAACAATGAAAATGCAGGTCTTAAAAAATATCCAAGACACATGCCAATGTTTGGAATAATTCAGGATGCAATTCTTATCAGACGAGATGGCCAGAAAAAAACACAAAATAAAAACAGCTATTGAACATCTCAATTAAGAACTGGTAGAATGTAAAGAAATAAAAATTCAGAGAGACAAAATGGCATACTTTAATGACCCAGCCTATAGATGGCAACAGCAAATGGGGCGCTTTAAGACATTATAGGAAAAGATCAGACCAGGGCCAGTTTTAGACAAAATGTGGCCCTAGGCAAAATTAGAAGTGGGGACCCCAAATTACAAATTACCTACAACAACCATTAGGTTCACCAGTAAGTTTTACCTAACTTGTGGCCCCAAACGCATACGCGGGCTCTCCTCAAATCCATTGTACAATTACGTTTCCTAAGTCGTGCAGCTCCTATGGCAAAGGAAACATAATTAAAGATACAGCTGCGCTGATTGGAGGAGGGGCCCGCACATGCATCATGGGACCAATGGTCAGGCAAGAGTAAGTGACAAACTCAGTGGTTTTACATGGCAGATGACGTTCCTCTTTAAAAGTCAGGCAGCAAATGCTTACCACTTCATTTATTCATTCATTGTTTTGCTGGCAATCACTGACCTCTGACTGGGGTCGAACATCAAACCTGAAAGGTTGCAGAGGTCACATAATTGGCTGCCATTTGCTACCATACCAGTGAATAGGGAAGGGGTTGAGTCGGCTATAGCACTTCTTTAAAGTAGACCAAAAGCTCAAAAACACCTAATTTGGCCTCCATCCCCCAGTCCCAGGTTTGCAAGGTACGTCCTTTGATCTGGGATCCCATAATGCATGTCAGCTGTGCTCACTCACCATGCCCAGCATAATGAAAGTCTGCTAGCCGCAGGGAATGTTGCATGAGGCAAAGTCTCTCCTAGCCCCCCTGCACTGTGTGCTACTGCCGGCAGGCACTTAAGTGCCAATGCATGCAGAGCAGGGACGCTGGGGCCTTGTCAGCATGCACCATGGGAGCAAGATTCTTGGTAAGATTATAGGTGGGTTAACAATGCTGGGAATGTCCTGGAAGAGGGGCAGCATGGACTTCCACCATGCTGCAGCATGTTAGTTGGAAAATACAGAAAGCTGTACTTCAGTTTTCTCCTAATATTGGCCATTTAGGAAGGGTGGGGCTAGTTCTGTCTGTCCAAGTTTGTTAAAGTAAAATTAGAATGCCCCCTCCCCACCCCCAATGCTCAGTCTGGTAAGCCAGAAGCCAAAAGTCAGAAAAACGTGCTTGCTTGCTTTGATATCGCCGCTACCTCGGGGGAGAGGGGACAGAGACTCTAATTTTACTTTAAAGTAAAAACCAATACCAGTGATTTTTCACTATCTTGGTTATTTGGTCTGTGCCCTGTGGGTAACCCAATTTGGGATGCCCCACTGTGTGAAACTTCCCAGGGATGTTGGTACACATATGTTACTGACACTCCCATGGCGCATGTGCTCTCCTCCAATGAGGTTAAAGAACTGTGCACACCAATGATGGGCTATAAAAGCTGAATGGAAAAGTAGCTGCTCCCAGCTCCCCTTCCTAGGGTCCAGTACCGAGCATGCCAGACCATGGAAGTGGCAGCAGCATGTGCGTAGCACAGTCACTCGCAGGAGGGAACTTTAGCATGCCTGCCTGTCAGACAGTGGCAGAGTGGAGCAGTGCACGCATGCCTCAAGCCACTTGCGTGAAGTGGGGCTCTTCTCTGAACCTTGGGGCCCCAATCCATAATGCCACACAACAGGGAAAGGTTTACGCATACCATGTGGCCCCCTGGGGGGGTCACCCACTGCCCTAGGCAGGTGCCTGGGCCAAACTCTGGCTCTGGATCGGGCTTCCCTTCCCCTGACATCTTGAGGGAGAGGGAAAGGGAAGGGGTTGACCCAGTTAAATGAGATCACTGAGGGAAAATAACCCCTAGGTGTGACTGCAAAAGACCTTGCTTACAATTAGGACAACCCAACAAAATTTTGTTGAAAAAACAATCGACAGAAGGAGATAAAATAGGGACAGATACTAAGAATGTAATGAACCTTTCCGGTATTTCGGTACAAATCCCAGGTGTAAGAACTGTCCCTAGGCCTAAACTTCTGCACTGACCAGAGGGTGGATACATTTGATGCCTTTAAAGATGCCCATCTCTTTTCTCTAAATAGATATATCCTAGGAGTGCTTTTTGGGGATCCCAATGTCCCAATGAAAAATGATCTGATTAGGGATAATATAGAAGTAACATTTGAAAAGAAATACAGCATAAGAAAATCATTACCATCCAAACCAAGGAGTACTATTTGACCCCATGCTCAAGGACACCCACTTTTTATGCTCTCCCAAGAGTGCATAATTCTATTAGCAATCCATCTGCACATCCTATTGTTTCAGACATGGGGTCTCTAATGAAGGCTAGCAGGTTCATTTCAGTACTTGCATCCCCTGGTCAGTCAACTGCTGTCCTTTATACAGCACATAGCCCATGCCCTACACATCCTGAAAGAGACCATGGTGCCTGACGATATGCTTCTTATCACTCTCAACGTGAATGCCCTTTACTCAAGCATTACACATAACAAGGGCCTTTGGGCAATTGAAGAATTCCCAGGTGAACAGAACATAGAATATAATGTCCACAACATGTTTTTTTCTCAAATGATTGCATGTATACTGACCAACAACCTCTTCTTTTTAGGGTGACCTATATCTCCAGGTGCAGGGGAATGCGATGGGGGTGATCTGTGCCCCATGGTATACAAACCTGTACCTGGGGGTGTGGGAGAGGAGGCTGTAGGTCAGTGAGGATACCTTGTTACATCGATGATATCCTCTTGTTGTAGTCAGGCTCTGCCCAGGATTTACAACAAATTGTCCAGTTTCTCCCCAACACTGACGACTTGAAATTTACACTTGACTTTGATAGGGAAAATAATAATTTTCTGGATCTTAACATAAAGTCCATAAATATAAATGTTGCACATATTATTGTCCATACAGTGGTCCAAAGTTTCGGGGCTCGGACGCCCCTTCCTCAGAGACAGACAAAGCCGAAAAACATCCATCCTACTAAGGTTAAATACCTAAAGGTCATGAAAATAAGTAAAATGATGGAAAAAATATGACATAAATATGATACTAAGAAAGCCTAGTGGCTTCAACAAACAAATGCGCCTAATGTCCCTCCACATTGCACTGCTTGGACGTCACACCACGTCCATGTCACTGCCAGTTACCTAGCGGGTGGGTTGCTAAGCAACCCAGCCCGCTGTCCCTCTGCCTGTGTCAGGGGAAGAAATCCCCACCAGGAGGGCCTGGAAACGGGCCTGATAATGTCAGAGCCGCCAGGAGCCAATGAGTGAAATCCTTCACTGACTTTGCATCGCCGACAGCGGCTATGTCTTTGGCAGCTCTCTCAGGCCTTGACAGTGGCAGGGTTAAAATTAATAACTGGCCCCACCATTTCCAGTGACTAGGATGGATGTTTTTCTGCTTTGTTTTTTTGAGGAAGGGGCGTCTGAGCCCCGAAATGTTGGACCTCTGTATAGACAATGATATGTGCGATTTATTCATGGACTTTATTGATGTGGAATTTACTACAGTGGAATTGAATTGATTACAATAGAGCTGACTTTTTGGAGTGCTGGCTTTTCTTCTTGGATATGCAGTGCCACCTCTAGTCATCGCACCCAACCAGATTATATGGTTATATGGTTATTATATTATAAGAGTGCCTCTGCTACTAGGATTTGGATTGAGAGTTGGCACCTACCTTCTCTATGCTATTTTGCAGATGTGGATAGCAATCCTGTAGTGCTACAGACACAATTTATTTCTTTGATTTGCTATAAAATATGTATACATTTTTTAAAAGTTGGAATGTTACAAAATGGCCGAAGACTGTATTCCAAGATGGCTGAAACCATGCGGCTTGTTTCCTTTGGGTATATGTGTCGATTTGGGATTTGATAATAGGATAAAGGTTAATAGGTTGCATACAGGACATTCACCCATTGGACAATTTTGGGGACCTGTGATTGGTCAAGAGGTGTGGTCATATGCAGGACAAAAGGCATTGCATGCTGTTTTGGGTTCTCTTTCTTCTTCCACTTGAACCCGGAAACACTTCATGGACCTTTTTGCTGCTGTTAAAACCCGAAGGACTGGAATGATCCTGGAACCAGGACCACTTAACTAAGATAAGTTTGTTAAACTACTGTTAAGCTACTGTGAACTGCATTCTTGTAACTTTATATTTACTTGGTTTTATTGCATTTTGTTCCTTTCTCGCAAACTAGTCAGACCTGTTTCTTTGTCTGGGGTCTTTGTCTGCTTGCTTGTGAAGTAGTAGTAATTTGTAGTGCATTTATCCTCAGAACTCATTGCTTTAAATGAACTTTTAGACAAACGAGGCATAATTTTAGAGATATACAGGTATTTGAGCTCTTAAGTGGCCTTATATATTTGAGGGCTGCAAATATACTAGTGAATTTAAGCTAAATTACGCCCAAACAAAACAAATCCAGAATTGTGCGCTAAAGCATGATCGTTCAATCAGGCAGAAATCGACACCACCCTTTTCCCCACCAACACGACGGCAGCATTTGGCAAGGGCACATCAACTTACTTGATCAGGGAATTGAGTAGGTTAAAGAGAAAATGCTGGAACTAATCTGAAACTAGATCTGGAACTAAATGGACTGACACTTCCAGAATATTATTGGTTGAAAAATATTCCATAAAAGCTTAGGATCAAAAATAAACCCACCATCGGCAGGAATAGACCGGAATTCTGCGAGAGATGGTGTCTCCAATCAGAATTCCCTCAATTAAATGTTATTAGTAATTGAGGAAGTTAGAGCACAAACATGTCAATTGAACCGTGAGATCAATTCATTGGAATTACGAGTGAAGGAGAACTTATTTGCAAGTAGATTTACAAAAACATGAAAAAGAGCTTAATGCATATACTGAAAGACTGAAATTCCACAAAGGAGAGAGAGAGACTGAAACGCTACAAAAGAGGCAAATTCAAACAAGTCTGTCAAGACTATTCGCAAACTCCAACCTTTTAGGAAGGATACTAAGGACTACACATCACATTCCTCAGCCAGCAAACCACCCACCAAGAACTACTCCTATGAAAGTGAATCAGGAGGAGGGAAGGGGAACTGGAAAATCCAACCCCTAAGACCCCAGACAAACCATTCTCATCGGACCATAGAGAAAAACGACCCAGGCGGGGTGGACACCACATCAGACGGCGCAACAAGAACACCACGATTAGCCCATTCATTTTGGATCGATTGAAACATACAGACTATTTGGTCTGACGCTGTACAGGTTGCCAACAGAAAAAGAAACTAAGAATTTAAGTAAGGGAGAATTGCTCGCCCTTAGGAATTTGAAAGCTGATCAAACCTGCCAACAAAGGCAGAGCGATTGTAATTTTACACTACAGCCATTATCGAGAAGTCATTCTGAACATGTTAGCTGACAAACAAAGCTATGAGAAGGTATTTAGGAACCCGCTGATGGGTGTTAGCAATAATGTCAAGGAATATATGACATTTGGTCAGGCTAATGATTGGATTATGGGGATACCGCAAATTTTATTGATATTGAACTTCTGATTGTTCTCGTAATTTATGGCTTACCCAAGATACATAAAGAACTAGATCCTTTGAAGTATAGACCCATCGTAGCTGCCACAAAATCAGCCACCCAACCCCTGGAGAAGTCACCTGTGAAAAAATGGGCTTCATATTTATGGGACTCCTTGCAGAAAATTTCTTGCAGAAAATATATGCAATCCCGGTTGGGGTTAATGCTCTCATGGCTACCATGGAGATTTCATCCCTTTATACGAATATCCCCAATAAACATGGGATAAAGGCTGTCAAACACTTCATTTGGGGCCAAGACATAGATGACATAATGGTTCTATGGACGAAATAACAATGAGACATTTGCATTATTTGTGGACTTTATTAATTCGATCTTTCCTCGATCTTTCCTACCATTAACTCTGAGGTCTTGAGGACATAATGTTACTTTCCTGAATGTGGCAATTGAAAAGGAGCCAGATGGAACGATTACCACTGGCATTTTCTCAAAACCAATGGACCAAAACACTTTTTTTGCGGTATGAGAGTGCTCATCCAAAACAATTGATGGACAGTCTCCCAATACTGCAATTCCTAAGGGTGCTTAGAATTAACTCTGAATCAGTGAGCAGTGAAGCACAGTTGCAAGAAATGTACGATAAGCTTAAGGTCCGTGGGAACCCAGATCACGTTTTCAGGATGCTTGCGAGAAAGCCAAGGCTTTGTTCATCAAACCGACAAATATCAGGCCCAATAGGATAGATGAGTATCAAGTTCCATCCCTCCAGACATATAACAGCACCTCTCCTATGATCCATCGGATAGTGAAAAGACATTATAACATCCTGGTAGCCGACAACAACCTGTGTAAAGAAGTCTCTGAGAAAGATATATCAGAGAAATAGAAGTTTGAGGGATATATTTGTAAAGGCAGATCCAACTGAGAAATATAAAAAAAACTATGGTCAAACTTTTGACCACAACTGGTTGTTTTCGCATGTGTACAACTCCATGATTTTAGGATTGGAATTCCCCCATCCAAATACTGGACAGGGAATAAAACTTGGAGGCATGTACAGCTGTATAACAGAGTTTTGCTTATACTTTTTGAAAGCCCGTGTGGGATAGTGTATGTTGGGAAAACAATTGGACCCTTCAAAAGGAGATTCTAGCAGCACTGTAGTGATATCAGGACTAGCATTAACAAACATAATAAAGGAGAACCCATTGCCTATGAGAAACCGGTTGCGGCTCATTTCATATGCTGTAAACATTGAACACACAAACTGAAAACCACCAAGAGGAGACTAAATACTGTACAGCCAAGAGGACTAAACACAGTGTTTTCTTGAAAAGCGTTAGTTTCTTTGCATGATAATGTGTTACTTACCCCTTGCTTGTCCCTCGTGTTGCCCCTCTTGTTACTCTTTTCTTCTCTCCCCGTTTCAAGCTCTTTGCTCCTGCATAGTTTTTCGTCTCCTGTTCTTTTTCTTGCATTTTTTCTTTCTTCCAGGCCTTTCTGGTCTTCCAGGCCTTTCTGGTTTTCCCCTTTCCTTTTCTATGTCTTTTTCTTTTTTCTCTTTTCCTGTCCCCCTTTTACTTTCCTCCTCTTGTCTTCCGTCCCACCTCTCCCAACACTTGCTTCTGCCCTCATTTTTACATCCTCTGTCCCTACCTTGAGTTCCTTTTGTGGCTCCCCTCCCCTTTATTGTGCTTTTTTTCAAACATAATTAAGCTTTGAAAGGGATCATAGGATCATTCATTTGGTGTTTACTGTTTTTTCAAGTTGGTCCCTGAGCTCCTTTGAGCTCTCACTGCCACCCAGGCAGTATCCAGCAGGAGAAGGTTCACTGAAAACGGTCGGGCTCTTTATCAATTTGAACCCCGCTGCTGTTGAGGCCCGCAACCTGTGCTGCGAGTGGCTGAGGTGAGAAAGCCACTGCAGGCACAGCCACTGTCTACAACATGGAGCTAGTGAAAGATTTCGCTCATTGGCTCATGGCGGCTCTGACATCACCGGTCGCCAGGCAGGTTTCCAGGCCCTCCTGATGGGGATGTCTTCCCCTGACACAGGCAGAGGGATGGCGTGCTGGGTGGCTTAGCATCCTGCCCTGGGTAACTGGCAGTGTCACGAGCACCGCTTGGCGTGACATGACGTCCAAGCGGTGCAATGTGGAGGGACATTTGGTGCTGATGATGTCAGGCGGGATTTTCATGACCTTTAGGTATTTAACCTTGGTAGGATGCGTGTTTTTCTGCTTTGTCTATCCCTGAGGAAGGGGAGCCCCGAAACGTTGGACCTCTGTATGGACAATGATATACGCAACATTTATATTTATGGACTTTTTTATGTGGAATTGCCCTTGCAGGGGTCTCCCTTAAAGTAGTCTTTTTGGTGACTATCACTTCTGTTAGGCGTGTTTCTGAGTTGGCGGCGCTTTCCATCAAACCCCCTTACTTTGAGATACACCAGGACAAGGTGGTGTTTCGTTTTAAGCCAGATTTTCTGCTTAAGGTTGTGTCTGCTTTCCATCTTAATCAGGACATTGTTTTGCCTTCTCTGTGCCCTAATCCTAGTAACCCTAAGGAGAGGGTTTTACACTCTCTGGATGCGGTTAGGACCTTGAAGTTCTATTTGGTTGCTACTGAATCCTTTAGAAAGACTGATGCTCTTTTTGTTCTCCCTTCTGGGCCTAAGTAGCAATTGCTTTTTAGCTTTAACAATAGTATAGGGTGCACCGCCAATTATGTAAAAGGATAATAAAGTGTGCTCACTCTAAATACATGACCTAAATGAAAAAACAGAGTGGACGTGCACTAAGGCACACCTTTCTCTAAGAAGCACCACTGCATCAATGAAAATATGTACAAAAACTTTATTAATACACAAATGGGCTAAAAACACATACCACAAGACATGTTAAAAACAACCATTCTGACCAAAACTGATACTGTACAAAGTGCCCAAAAGGGCATAATCAATTAATACCACATGGAAACCTGACCCACGATATTGTCACCCCAAAAATAACCTTTTGTGCCGGCACAAAAAATCCTGTTAATATGAATGCACAAAAATATCTTTTTGAATGTATAAATATCTCAAGAATCATATATACCACTATAAAAAACTTTTGGACTACAACCTATGAAATAAAGTGCATATAGTGCCAAAAAAAAAAAAAAAAAAATATATATATATATATATATATATACATAACTGTGTACATATATATATATATATACACCGTGATGCAAAAAACTGCATAAACAACTGATATTGTGAAAAACAACAAAAATAACAATCAAAAAACCCAATTAATATATAGATGTATGTATTAAATACAAATGCCTAACTAACTAATTCATTAATGACATGTATACATAACAATCCCACATAACTATCATACCATGACCTACACTATCCCCTCGATTCAAAGAGCAAAAGTTAAGTGATTTCGTATCGAGAATCGTAAGTTTGGGTGGGTGTTTGTCATTTTTTCTTGTTTTTTTGGCCATTTCGTATTCGCACGATCGTTCGCGCATAGACGTATATGAACATACGCATTTCGTACGAGAATCGTATAATTTGCGTTAGTTCGTGTGTTTTTCCCGTCCAAATCGTATTATTTGCGTCCGATCCTATTTTTTACGTCCTTCACATGGGCTTGCGCCCAATTCAGAGAGGTGATTGCTAATTGTTTTGAAGCCCATTAAAGAGCTGCTTTACGAAATGTTTGCCGGCAGCTATTTGGCCTCGGGAGTAGGATGGAGCGGAGCGAGTTTGTGGCACATCAAGGGCTTATGCTTTTTGGCATTGAGTTGATCGAGATGTCTGAGAGCAGATTGCCCCTGCGTCGTCGCATGAACATCGATAGCATGAATGATGTTGAGCTGTTCGAGCTGACCAGGCTTAATCGCGCTTCCCTCCATAAATTATATAGTGAGCTGCGGCCATGGTTAGCCCGCACCACAAGGAAGGGGCATGCAATTTCAGGTATGACCAAGATGCTTGGCTGCCTGCAATTTTTGGCGAACGGCTCGTTCCAGAGGCTGGGTGCCCTCTCCGTGGGGATGTCACAGCCTACGCTGAGCCGCGCACTATCTAAATTTTTGGAAGGCATGGCTGCCATAACTCAAAAATATATTTATTTTCCTGATGATATGGCAGCCAGAAACGCCATTAAGCTTGGGTTTTATAATGTGGCCGACATGCCCAACGTTATTGGTGCAATTGACTGCACACATGTGGCACTCGTACCTAGGGCAGCCGACGAGTATATATATAGGTATTGAGATTGGTTATTATGTTGCCCAACGTGTCATGTAACCTGTTTTCCTTTGCGGCAGCATATTTGTTTATCCCTCATTTGTGTAGCTGCTTTATCTCGGATTTTCATTAGTCTTTCCCAATAGAGTGCAGACATGTTTTGTGGTTAATTTATTAGTTTGGGTCAAATATCAATTACCCTTTTTGTATGTTTTTGCCTTAAGGAATCGTAAAATGGGACACTCACTTAATGTCCAGGCCGTGGTTGGTCCGGATATGCGGTTTATGAGTGTCCTTGCCGGCTACCCCGGATCGTCCCACGACTCCTATATCCTCCGGCGATCTGGGTTGTTTCGGAGATTTGAGGCAGGTGAATTTTCGGGGGCATGGCTGCTTGGTAAGTGTGTCCTATTTGTGTGTTATTAAATGTGGCATTAATCTTGTATTTGTTGATATGTTTTTTAAGGATAAATTTACAGAAGCGTACAACTGCATTTTTCTTGGCTCATATATTAGGAACTTACCCTAAAAATCCTTGTCTCGCTGTGGCCTTCAGAATGTTTTCCCTTTAGTTAGGATGTCTGTAAGTTCCTTGTGCCTAAATATATTGGTTTGGAGTTTATACCCAAGGATCTTTTGACCTTTGGCTCCTTTGGGACTATTGGTCTTTAAATGTCAAAGTGGACTTAAACTGCATACATTGTAGTTTCCAGAGAAATGTGGATAGGGATCTTTGACCTTTGGCTCCTTTGGGACTATTGGTCGTTAAATGTCAAAGTGGACTTAAACTGCATACATTGTAGTTTCCAGAGAAATGTGGATAGTCCCTCCGCAGCATCCTAATTGTAACATGTCTGAAAACTACAAATATATGTAAAATACAAATACCCTTGGCCGTGCAGATGTTTGTTAATTAATTTGTATATAGAAGTGCCATTTTTATTTAGGTGATACCTTAGTGCAATTTTTGTGGGCCCTAATGTGCCCTGTATTTTTTTGGGAACACTTTACCTTACATCATTATGATATCTGTGAAATTTTGGGTGTTGGTTGTGTTGCCTTTTTAATTTTGATTACATTTAATTCTCTGTTTAAGGTGATTCCGGGTACCCACTTCTACCCTGGCTCATGACGCCTGTGCTGCGGCCCCAGGATGCCTCTCAGGAAGCGTATAACCGTGCGCATCGCAAGACCCGGGCTGTTGTGGAGAGGGCCTTTGGTCTGCTGAAGACACGTTTTCGTTGCCTTGACCATACTGGGGGGGCCCTGCAATATGATCCCAAGAAAGTGATCGACATTATAATGGCATGTGCTGTTTTGCACAATTTTGCCATCATGGAACGTGTCCCACGTTATGTGGACAGCCTGCCCTCTTCAGCCGTCGAGGATGAAGCCGAGAATTTTGAGGGGCCCCCCAGTGAGTCTGGCCAATCTGTTCGAGCCAACCTGATCAGCCAGCATTTTAGTTAACTTTTTTCCCTGTCTCACCATTCTGTATGTCTGTGTTATCCTTTTGGAAACATATGTTGTTTTGCCCTAATGTGGCATTACCTCTAAGTAAAACATTTCGACCTTAATTGTTGCCTAATGTATTTCATGTAGTTTCCTTAGCTTTCGCTGTGCATTGTTACACCTCTTCCAACCAAAATTATCTGGTTTAGGCCAAGCTGTTAAAAAAGTCTTCCCACTAAAAACGCCACAAGTATTGGAAGTGAAATTTTTGTTTTACTTAGCAAATGAAAAATTATAGTGGTTAACAGAAATCAGTCCACATACATCTGTGGTAACAAATGGATAACATTAAAAAAAACATCGAGCACATCTACACCTGGAAGTTAGTGGCACAACCAAACAAGGACACCCAGTCCAAAGGCCAGCCTAGTCCAGTCATTAATATTGCCTGTGCCCAGGGATATTTGGGCATGGCCATAATGTCACACAAACATGTCTGCAAACAGGAGGAGCACCAACCAAATACATAGGTAAAGCCATAAGTGGCCAGATAAACTCCACATAGACCTATGGCATTGGCTAGTGGCCTTAAGCATTACTCTAAGGAGCTATATGGGAGCAAATACAAAACACAACCTGCCAGAGCAACACAAAATGGATTGTTTGAAACCTCAAAGGACAAGTAAATACAGTGGGGGTTAAGAGAAAAGATGTCCCACACACCCATGGCTTAATAGGGTGGCTGCCCATAATACCCAGGTGGAGGTCCAGGTGGAGGTCCATGGGAATGGGACCTAGCCTGGGCCATGGCAGCATTGTGAATTTGAAACTGCTCCACAATGTTTCTCTGCATATTGGTCATCTCAGCCATGGCTGACTGGATGCCATTACTTGCATTGGCCACGTTGCTGTTGAGGGTACGCAACTCCGCGAGGATGCCCTGTAGACTGGTATGGATGTTCACCATGTCGGCATGCCTTTGCTCACGCTCTGTAACGAGCTGGGCGTCATAAGAGTCCCTTTGTTGGGTCCATAATTGAAGCAGGGCACTCTGCCTCCCCTGGGAAATTGTGGGGCGGCGTAATGGCGTCCGCCGCACAATTACCCTGGCTCTTGGGCGTGCCCTGCCGCGTGGTGTCGTACCCTCAACAGCAACCGGCCTGCTTTGCAAATCCTCAGCAGCAGAGTGAACACTGGGGACTGTAGTGTCAGTCTCCCCATGTGCAAGCACAATGGATGGAGATTCACTCTGCTGCTGAGGATTGGCCAGAGAAACATTATCGAGCAGTTCCAAATTGGGACCCAGGGGGAGTTCATCCGACGTGCCCTGTACGGAGACATCATCATCTTCCTCCATGTCCTGGATCTCTTCCATGAGTGTGCGGGTCTGTAGGGACATATCAAAAAAAAAAAGGCTAAGTTTGCGTCCCAATTTAGGATTTCAACAGTTTAACACATTCTTAAGCACTTGTTAGTATTTATGCTACTAAATTAACTTACCGAAAATCTCTGATCTGGGCTCCGATGCTGTACGGACCTGGTAGGCATAACCAAACTGGGGGGTGAGTTTACCCTTGCTGAGGGATCATGCTGGGCTGAAGAAGAGAAAAAAATACCACGTAAACACACACACATAACCTTTTTTTTGATAGGTAATCAAATATAGCTCTATTTGTAATATTATTCAACTCTAGAGCAATGGTGACCTTTGTTCAAACCCACGCAAGTTTACATAGGTGCAATGGCTCGGACAAACTGCTAAGTGACCTCAGTTCTAAGTCATGAAGTGTACCCAGTCACCATCCAACTTTCAAGGCACATTTTTGGATTTAGCCTACCATTCGCTAGGTCCGGGGTACTCAAACAATTGTTTGAAACGCCCATTTAAAGGTATGTGGTGAGAGGTGAATGTCTGGCCATGGTGCTGACGCAGGGGGTGTCTAGTTAAAAATAAAGACACTGGTGGAGGGGCTGGAGATTTCTAAGTGCCAACTAATAAAGGCTGCTTGCCCTTGCTGGGCTGGATGGGCCAGAGCTGAGGGGACAGGGATTGGATGTCTAAAGGGGGGAGTTAACGTATTGATGGTGATGGGATGGATGGAGCCAATCTGTTACAAATGTATGGGGCTTATGTGGGGGGGGGGCATGGGGGGACTGGGGCACATGGGCCAGAGCAGGGGCAGCGGGACACGATTGTGGGCAGTGAAAATTTAAATAAGTTACTGTGTACCTTGCAATGCCACTTCCTGTGCAGTACTTCATATTGCAATGCTATGTTTCAGGGAGCCATGACATTGGGCAGGAGACCAACCACTACATGGCCGATCAAGGGGGCAGCTCTGAGCACGTCAACACAGAAGTAACTGAGTGCAGGGCTGTCTGGGCAGGGGTCCTTGAATGTGGTGGCAAGGCCCGCATTGGGACCCCGGGCCGCCAGTTGAGTCTCGCTGCTCTTGGTCACATATGTTTGTGGGTGGCTAATTAAATTGTTAACTCAAACACAACTCACACAACCAAAAGGCAACCCATACATAATGATGTGTGTTTTGTGATTGATTCAAAATATCTCACTTATCTTGCGAAACTTCATGACTTTAACAATCCAATTGGACATTTGATCTTTGCCATAATGGCTGTGGGCCTAAATGTGTGATTCCCAGGGACCAAAAGAGGACACAAACAGCCACAGTAGTGCGAGGCCAAGCAAGGCAAACCATAGGGGCATCCCGTTATCTTGTTACTAGTGAACTGTAGATTATTTAGCAAACAGGCAAACATGCAGATTTAAGAGTACTCACCGTGGGTACGGGTCGGGGAGTCTGTGTCCCTTAGACCAGCATGTCCACCGACCGCGACCGGATGGAGAAGGCCAAGCACAATCTCCTCAGCAGGGGTAAACTCCAATTTAGATGGAAAGCCACCTCCAGTTTTCATGCTGAAAAGAGAAAATCGTTTGGTACTCAGAAAAGGGGCATACAGCACATCCCAAACATTATATTTAGCGAAAACATTTATTTACCTGTAATTATGCCTTTTAATTTCTTTTTGCCGTACAGCATACTTCAGATCAGAGATTTTCTTCTGAATTTGGGACACATCTTTCCTCTCTTCCCCCGCTGCATTTACTTGTCGGAGGATGGTTTCAAACAATTCCATCTTGCGCTGCTTGGTGGTGTGTTTGGATTTGCTCCCATATAGCTCGTCATAGTATAATGTAAGGCCACTAGCCAATGCCATATTTTGGTCATGGGAGAATCTCCCACTCAACTGGCCGCGGCGCAATGTGCGGCCAGATGGTTGGCTTGGCTGCTCCTCCATGTGTGCAGACACATGTGGTGACATTATGGCCTGGGGCTGGGTAGGGGAATGGCCGGATTGGTGGCTTCCCAATGACTGGACTGGACTGGCCAAGGGACTGGGTGTTCTTGCGTGGCTGGCCACCGAACTTCCAGGTGTAGATGTGGTCATGGTTGCAATTCGGGGCCCTCTTGGGGGGCTAGGTTCCCGGCTGGTGCCAGGTCGGGGGCTCTGTTCCCGGCTGGTGCCAGGTCGGGGGCTTCTGGCCCTGGATGGGGTTCTTCTGGCCCTGGATGGGGTTCGGGCCCTGTAGGGGCTTCTGGCCCTGGATGGGGTTCTTCTGGCCCTGGATGGGGTTCTTCTGGCCCTGGATGGGGTTCGGGCCCTGTAGGGGCTTCTGGCCCTGGATGGGGTTCTGGCCCTGGATGGGGTTCTTCTGGCCCTGGATGGGGTTCGGGCCCTGTAGGGGCTTCTGGCCCTGGCTGGGCTTCTGGCCCTGGATGGGGTTCTTCTGGCCCTGGATGGGGTTCGGGCCCTGTAGGGGCTTCTGGCCCTGGATGGGGTTCTTCTGGCCCTGGATGGGGTTCTTCTGGCCCTGGATGGGGTTCGGGCCCTGTAGGGGCTTCTGGCCCTGGATGGGGTTCTGGCCCTGGATGGGGTTCTTCTGGCCCTGGATGGGGTTCGGGCCCTGTAGGGGCTTCTGGCCCTGGCTGGGCTTCTGGCCCTGGATGGGGTTCTTCTGGCCCTGGATGGGGTTCGGGCCCTGTAGGGGCTTCTGGCCCTGGATGGGGTTCGGGCCCTGGATGGGGTTCTTCTGGCCCTGGATGGGGTTCGGGCCCTGTAGGGGCTTCTGGCCCTGGCTGGGCTTCTGGCCCTGGATGGGGTTCTTCTGGCCCTGGATGGGGTTCGGGCCCTGTAGGGGCTTCTGGCCCTGGATGGGGTTCGGGCCCTGTAGGGGCTTCTGGCCCTGGATGGGGTTCTTCTGGCCCTGGATGGGCTTCGGGCCCTGCTGCGGGGCATGGGTTTCCGAACTGCCCTACTTGAAGGCATGGCCGGTGTGGTCTCACTTGTGCTGCCTGTTCTGGGGGCAGAGGTGGTGGGTGCTGCAGTTGCCAGCTTCTTGGCTGCAGGGGCACGGGGCTTGGGGCCCCTTTTTTTGGTACCTGAGGGTCCAGGATCCCTTGGTGGGGCCGAGGTGGGAGTCTTGCCTCTCAGTTTTCGGCCAGCTTGCTGGGACCTTGTGGTGGGGCCCTCCGCGGTCTTGCTTGCCTGGGGTCGCTTGCTGATCGCCTTTTTTGGTGCCATCGTACAGAAATGCTCAAAGAGAATGAGCTTGGGGGGAAAGGACCTTTAAATAATGAGCCCAGCGTGTGACGCCTATGCGCACGACTACGCGCTCGTACGAACGTACGTTCGAGCGGAACCAGGAAACCGCTGGGGTTTCACTTATCTGCTGCCTGGAAGAAGACTAAAGATGGCGCCCACTATCTTCACCCGTCAACAGGAAGAGATCCTCATGCTGGTAAGTGGCTGCCTGTGCATTTTAATAGAATAGTCAATGATGGCCTAAATGTAAATGATGCGTTGGGACCTAGTTGGGGGTCTCTTAATGTTTAATCACTGGCTCCTCACACTTCATCCTCAAGGGCCGAGCCTGGCCACGTTTTCACCTGTCTATGCTGATGTCCTAATTCGGCCAATTGCTCCGGCTTAGCAACAGTTAATTAACCTGTGGAGTAGCGGGGCGAGCTGTCAAACCTGGCCTGTCTCGGACCTTGATGCGGATGTTTGCGGAACACTGTTTTCCTAAGCCATAAAAACACAACGGGAAGCCACACACGTGGTCCAAAAGCCTAAGCATTAGGCTACATCTTGGATCTTTAAAACATCCTAACATGCCATAGATGCAGGTGGCCTGATTCTTGATGTTGGCTATTATCTGTATGTACATGGTGTGTGATACATATAACATAAGACCAGACTGTCAATCACAGTCAACGTCCTCTTTAAGGCACTCCCCAAAAATGGCGGCCATTCGAAATGTGTGTGTTAATGACATTAAATACTCAACTTGTGATGCAACACATATGGGTCTGTGTGTAAAAGTAAAAGCTCTGTGTCCATTATGTTTTTCAGATCATGCTTCAGCGCCGGTATGACTTCGCGCCCAATGTGTGCGAGAAAAGGGACATCGCCCGGGAGATCATCGCCGAGATCCACCGTGTGACCAGCACCACCTTCACTCACACCCAGATAATGCAGCATTGGTCGGACCTGAAGCGTCTGCACATGCCCCGGGTGCGGAGGTTTTTTGGGATCCATTTCCCAAGTAAGTACCAAGCAATTGCATGTTATATGTTCCAAATGTCTAAGTTATGCCTTTAGTTATAATGACTTTTCTTTGGTAGTGTTGGAAATGGATTTCAGAATTCGCCGCACCCGGAGACGTACAGGCCGACCAGTGCTGCATGACTCTGCATCTGTGAGTGAAGGTGGTGGATCTCCCGGGCGACGGACCTACCCCTCCTCTGTGGCCTCCTCAGACCAGCCCCTGGACCTTACCACAGAGGAGGGGCCAAGGCGCGTGGGCGTGGAGTCATACCTGGCCACGCATGGGGAAGGCTCTGGTATGTCACTCTTCATGTATAGGCACAAAGATATACATGTCAGGCCAAAAACTAAGTTATCCTTTATTATGTATTTGTAGAAGCTTCAGGAGCGGGTGAGATAGTGGAGGAGGAGGCAGCAGAGATGCTTGAAGTCGATCCTGGCGAAGGTGAGTGATGTCAGCCAGACTGGGAGCCAGATATGTTGGGGATAGTGACTCTCTACAAATACTAACCAAATGTCACATGTTTCTCCAGGGACTTCTTCACAGCAGAGCCAGGACCAAGGGCAGCCTGTTGGCCCCAACCAGCCATCTGTCGGCCACCAACTCCGTAAGTCTCCATGCCATGATTCAGATTAATGTTTTGTAAGCTAATAACACACACATAACTAAAGGCGTAGCCAATGTGTAGTTAACACTTTCATGTGGCCACTTCTTTAGCTTAAAGCGGACCCTAACTCGTATTAAGAACATAGCTAATAATTAGGCAACACACTGTACCTACAGATTGGAAACATAGAAAAACAGACTTCAGCCATCTAATGCATGTTAGGAGCGTGAAAACAGCCCATATTGCGGAATATGGAAGGCGCAATATTTACAGGCAGCATGGGATACAGATTGTAAAAAGTAAGGTCCTGGCATGCATTGTGGGATTGATGACCTTTCCCTCAACCCAGCTATGCTCTGGATTGTCAACGCACCACTGTAACGTACTCCCCTGTACTTTATCCAACTCTCCACTCCTCATTAATTGTTAGGCTTCAGAGTTCAGATGGCGGCGCTGCAAGCCATAAACGTCAAAACTGTACTTTGATCTGGTGCATAATCATTTAGAAATAGGTATTGGTTGTCATTAAATAATGTTGAAGGTCCGGTTTAAGGAGTTTAAATAATTACCTGTTGGAAATGCATTAACTTTAGCCCTTGGAAGAATGACATATGTCATGCATTTACATGTATTGGATTAACCACAAATCTATTTACAGCATACCAACCGGTCTGGTACTCCTATTTAGGTTTTTTTCTCTATTGCTTACAGGGATTATGCCAAAAACCAAGGCAGAGAAAAAAAAAAGGATCCAGGAGTTGGTGGCCGAGCTGCTGGCCATACAGGCGACGTTGGGGCCAACAGATGAAGAAGAGGAGGATGAATAGTGCCCTTGGTCCTGGCTACTTTGTTAAAATTGTTTTATACATTTTACAGTATTTTTAAAAAATTTTATATGTTTGAAATGTTCAACAAAAAATTTTACTTACAAAAAAGAAAAAAAAACAAAAAAAAAAAAGGTTCCCAGATAACTATTTAAGTAAAAAAAGTTAGTAAAAAAACTAACTCCAAATTTTAAAAATTTCTTAAAAATATAGGACATTTTAAAAAATTAATATTGAAATAAAAAAATATTTTAAGCCTTCATAAATGTGTCTTTTCTAATATGCGCAACAAAAAACAACTACACACAAAATTACATACACACTAAAAAAAAAAAAGACAGATGTACATTATGTGGTTTGGTGACGTTTTATGGACCGAGAAATGAAGTTGGATGCAGGCGCTAAGGGGTTTAGGTAAGTTGGAGGGACCGAGAAATGAAGGTGGATGCAGGCGCTAAGGGGTTTAGGTAAGTTTGAGGGACCGAGAAATGAAGTTGGATGCAGGCGCTAAGGGGTTTAGGTAAGTTTAAGGGACCGAGAAATGAAGTTGGATGCAGCCGCTACGGGGTTTATGTAAGTTTCTGGTTGAGGGTGCGCATGCGCAAGATCTTATAAACATACGAACGCACGAATCTAAGAGGCCAAAAACCAATGAAAACCAGAGGCAAACGCAAGTAATTGGAAGAGCTGGACGATGGAAGCCGCCGACAAAACAGGCTGCCGCCGCAACAGGTGAGCACATGAACGTGATTTTTACGATTGCCAACTGACTGAGGCAAGTTCGGGAGATATCATACGAACGGACGTATCTTTTAGGATAGAAACGTATTTGCTTATTGAATCACTCGCAAGTTCATACGAACGCACGAGCGGACGTAAAAAATAGGATGATCGTGAGCAAAATCCAAGCTGTTACATGTTTCTTTGAATCAACCCATATGTATATACTCCTAAAAGGGAAACCAAGATATACATTTCACAAAAAATCAAACCAAATAGACATAAAGTGTACAAAAATTAGATCACAATAATGCATTAGCAAGTGCTGGCAACAAAGGAATTGTCTATCTCACATATACTGGGCCACCATAGGTAAATGCATCAGGGTCAAAAGTGGTGAAAAACACCCGTGCCCGCAGCTCCCATGCTGCTTCAAGGGTGAGGGTAGTGAGCTTTTTAGCTTTACACGGCGTGTGTTTTCATGTATTTACTTGCGTTGTGCCACTTTTTGTTAATAAATGATGTGTCCTTTTGGCATAATTTTTGCCTGCTGAGTGTTATTTGTCAGCCCAGCATTTAACCACTGTTTTTTGTATACTTTTTTTGGCTTAATGTAATCCTTTGCCTGGAATGCCGGTACCTACATTAACCCATGAGACAGACGAAGGCTCACCAATAGTATTGAGCGAACCTAAACCTCAAATGTTGGGTCCGTGTCAAACTTCAGCCAGAAGTTCGAAGTACCTCTTTTAAAGGACCCAGGAGGTTCTAAATGGTTATGTTACTTTTTATATGTGATCACTACAAAGGTAATTTTACTATCTAAATACAATTGCTGCAATGATTTAGATTATGAGTGCCATGTTATACACACAGACCCCATTGCACACGCACAACATTGTTGCACATGCACACATACCATTAATATATACACACACACACCATTCATGCACACACACACACCCCAATCGACACACACACACACCATTCATACACATACACACACACACACCCCATTCAAGCATGCACAAACACACACCCCATTCATGCACACACAAACACACACCCCATTCATGCACACACACACCATTCATACGCAAACACACCTCATTAATATGCACAGACACCATTCATGCATGCACCCACCCCATTTATACACGCACACACCATTCATGCATGCACACACACATGCACCCCATTCATACACACACACACAGACCCCATTCATGCACTTGCACACCATTCAAGCACACACACCTCATTCATGCACACACATGCACACCATTCATGTAAAAGATTCAAGGGCCAGCTGCTGGCCTACCTCCTGGGGTATCCCAAATTAGGATGCGCTGCTGTCTTTCATCCCCACCCCCGCGTGCCCAAAAGCTGACCTTGTCCTGGCTCGCTCGCCTTTGAAAAATAATGACAGTTCCAGCATCTTTGGGCTTTGCACATGCCCCCAGCCATTCAGACTGGGGCGAGAGCACACCCGCTGCTGGGGATCATTCTCCCCATTGCCATAAACAAAATTTGCCGAGCATTACATATGCATGGCAAAGGGCACTGAGTGGATGAAAACCTATGCATGTGTCATATGTCTGGGGAAAGGTGAGTTTTTCTGGGCGATCTAGGGGGTTTCATAAACAGTAGGGCATCCAAAACTGGGATGCCCACAGGGCCGGGAACAAAGCTTGGCATAGTCAAAATTGTCAAAATTACAGATTTCAAATGGTTAAATAAGGCAGCTTTGTGTTTTCCCCTTGCTGCCGGCAGGGGCTGCATCTTTCATTCATGTGTGCTTTATACTATTTCATAAGCTCTTGTAAACTATTTCCCTTCTGCAGGTCTTACTCAGCAGCAGAGCATGACTCATCCATACATGTTTCAATGGCCCATCAATGAATTCATTTTGGGTACTGAGAAAGCTAAGTCAGCAGAATATCTATCGGGTTAATCAGAGAATGTGTTGGTGAATAAAAGATGTTGCATGGGGCAAGCAGTAATCAGGCTAATGTAATCCTTTGCCTGGAATGTCCCTTTGAATATGCCGATACCTACATTAACCCATGAGACAGACAAAGGCTCACCAATAGTGATGAGCGAACCTAAACCTAAAATGTTGGGTCCGTGTCAAACTTCAGCCAGAAATTCGAAGTACCTCTTTCAAGGAGGTTCTAAATGGCCGTCAGGTTATGTTACTGTTTATATGTGATCACTACAAAGGTAATTTTACTATCTATATACAATTGCTGCAATGATTTAGATTATGAGTGCCATGCTATCAGTATGTAGGGCTATGTGCAATAGAGTGTTGAAGATCATATTACTATTTTGTGCCAAAGAGACTTTATCTGATGCTGCTATTACGTTATGTTACATTGTCTCTTTTAAGGCACTAGTTAAATTAGCTGTATATATTGTTGCATTGTGTGGTATGCTGCTATTATGTGTGTTATTTTGTTCTTATATATATTTGGGAGCCTGCATATTTATTGAGCTCCAATGTTGTCATATATAAATTACTTATATTAACCCTTTAACTGCCAGTCTACCTGGAGATTTTGTCACCCTTTGTTTCCAGGCCATTTTGCACTATTTTGCGCTATGCATGTTCAACTGTGATTTTTAAAGGGATTTCCAGGGGTTTCCCAGGAAAATTATATATTTTTTTTTCAGCTTTATCCTGAAATGTTCGTCATTTTTGTATTTGTATAAGTGTATTTGCAATATTTTTGGGCAAAATATGTGTAGAAGAATTTAAAAAATCTGTTTTTTACAATTTGCACTGCTTTTTTGTAAGAGAAAATGTATGTTTTTCAATGAAATTTTTTTCTCCCAGTTACAACGGTACCAAATATGTGTTGTTAGACACCCTTTCCTGCCCAGAAGACTCCCCCAAACTGAAACAGTGGAGATTTTTAGATAACATACAACTATGCTATGCAATATGCGCACCTTGCAGTTTTTCAAGAAAAACAGCCCTTTACATTTGGAATACCCCCCACCAGGGCTGTATTTAGGATTCAGGCTGCCCTAGGCACCCTGAGGTCATGCACCCCCTACTGTTAAAGAGGGCTCTCGGTAGAACCCAATTTGGGATGGCCACCTGTGTGAATCACCGTGACAACTCACCTCTCCAGCGATCCCATGGCACCTGTACAGGCTCCCCTTTAATCAGCAGCCTTTGCTGCTCTGACTTCAGTGTGGCAAGGAAAGCTGAATGGCGCACTGTCCACTCCCCTTCAGCTTTAGGTACCTGAGCCAGCCATTGAGAAATGCCTGTTGTGGGTACGTGCATCAGCTGCTTAGGGAATCAGCTGGGCCTGGAATCTTTTAGGCTCTAAGACCGGACGTGTACGAGTGGTGCCTCTCCCTGCT
This sequence comes from Gastrophryne carolinensis, assembly GCA_027917425.1. Classification (NCBI taxonomy): domain Eukaryota; kingdom Metazoa; phylum Chordata; class Amphibia; order Anura; family Microhylidae; genus Gastrophryne; species Gastrophryne carolinensis. The sequence continues at coordinate 343,815,585 of CM051237.1, read as the reverse complement.
ATCCCTTTAGCAGGGCGCATGCCCGTGCCAGTCATTTGTGAATGGCCGGCGAGGGCACACTCCCTGTTAGAGGGTAGTGGACTGCTTTTCAGGACTTCTTAGACGAGTGTGTGAGACTGCTACTGTGAGGGCACCACTATCAAATAAACAATCCTGTGGGTGCTCCTAGAATTCCACTATTAACCAAATACAAAAACACAAAACCCACAAACAGAATTCCAAAAGACTGGGCACTCCACCAGATAAAAAATCTAAAGTAAATTTATTAGCGCAATAATTAAAACCACATACAACACACCTAATTATTGCAAAAAATTACCAAGCGCCCAAGGCTTCTCGGGGGGGGGGGGGGGGGGGGGGGCCTTGGGCGCTTGGCGGAGCTCGCGGGAACAGCTTTACAGACCACTGGACGTTATTTATTGGCGGTATTTCATTGCTCTTCTGTTCTGATGTGTTGACATGTACTTTCTGCATAGTTTGCTCCCATATAATTCCTATGTACAACTTTATATGTAATTTCACTTAGGTAAATGAAATCTTTGTATTTAGCACTTTCTCCACAAAATTATTATTGAACTATGGTGGAACATTTATGAAATTTTTTAGAATCCTTTACTGGATAGATGGTCAAAACAGTGGAAACTAGAGTTTAATGTCTCTAAATGTAAAATCATGCACTTGGGTAGAAGGAATCCCTGCTCTGAGTACCGTATGGGCAGCACTGTGTTAGCCAGGACCTCGGAGGAGAGAGATTTAGGGATACTGATTACTGATAGCTGCAAGATGAGTGGACAGTGTAGCCATGCAGTGGGAAAAGCAAGCAGGATGCTCGGCTGCATAGCTCGAGGCATCACCAGTAGGAAGAGGGAGGTTGTGATGCCGCTGTATATGGTAAGATGGTAAGGCCACAGGTAGAATACTGTGTGCAGTTCTGGAGACCTTACCTGCAAAAAGACATTATTCAAATAGAACGTGTCCAAAGGCGGGCAATGAAAATGGTGGAAGGACTTAAACTTAAAACTTATCAGGAGAGACTTAAAGAACTTAATTTGTACAGTCTGGAGGAAAGAAGGGAGAGGGGGGACATGATTGAGACCTTTAAATATGTGAAAGGATTGAATAAGGTTCAGGAGGGAAGTGTTTTTAAGAAGAAGCTTAATGATAGAACAAGGGGGCACAACCTGAAGCTAGTCGGGGGGAAGATCAGGAGCAATGTTAGAAAATATTATTTTACAGAAAGAGTAGTAGATGCTTGGAACAAACTTCCAGCAGAGGTAGTTGAAAAATCAACAGTCACTGAATTTAAACATGCCTGGGATAAGCACACATCTATCCTAAGATAAAGAGTACATACAGTATACACATAAGGGCAGACTAGATGGACCGTATGGTCTCCTTCTGCCGTCAACCTTCTATGTTTCTATGAATCAGTTAACTAAGCACTATGCACTTTATTTAAATCATGTTTATTGAGGGTTTTGCACATAGCTAATGAATTTTTTGCAATTTTTAGGGTAGTTATATATGTAGTGTATTTTGGGGGGCAGTAGAGGTTCACTTTTCAATACTGCTCTGTTATAGTAGCCTAAGTGATACATTGAATAGCTTACAACAAGCCTTTGGGAGCAGTTTCATTTATTACCAGTTGGGAGCAGTAGTATTCCCCATATATTGTTCTTATGGTAATTGATACAGTACTTTTGTGAGCAATTCACCTCCGCATGAGAAATCTTTTTCGTGATCCTTTTTGATGAAATTTTGTGGTATCAATTGTTATTGTACAAGCACTTTATTTTGTCCAGTGGTTTTTTGTTTTATTTATGTTATGTGTGTTGTATGTGGTTTTAATTATTGCGCTAATAAATTTACTTTAGATTTTTTATCTGGTGGAGTGCCCAGTCTTTTGGAATTCTGTTTGTGGGTTTTGTGTTTTTGTTCTTAGACGAGTGGGCGGGAGCGGATCTGAGCGTTCTGAATGGACAGGAGGCCATAGGACAGGAGACAGGTGAGTTAGTTCAGGCAACCTGAGGGGTTTCACACAGAGGTGTAAATGGAGAGGTGGGTATTAGGGGCAGGCTGAAGATAGGTGCATAGAGCGATTGGTTGGTGACAGTGGCCCTCTGAGGATAGGTGTGAATGGAGGGATGGGTGTCAGTGGCTGCTTGAGGATGGGTGTTAATGGGGGGATGGGTGTCAGTGGCCATCTGAGGATAGGTGTGAATGGAGGGATGGGTGTCAGTGGCTGCTTGAGGATGGGTGTTAATGGGGGGATGGGTGTCAGTGGCCATCTGAGGATAGGTGTGGATGGAGGGATGGGTGTCAGTGGCCGCTTGAGGATAGGTGTGGATGGAGGGATGGGTGTCAGTGGCCGTCTGAGGATAGGTGTGGGTGGAGAAATGAGTGCCAGGGGCAGGCTGGGGAATAGGTGCTGATATAGAAATGGGTGTCAGGGGCAGCCTGGGGTTAGGGGCAGATGGAGAGATGGGTGGGTGACCAGGGCAGGTGGGGGATGGGTGCAGATGGAGGGATGGATGTCAGTGGCCGCTTGAGGAGGGGTGTCAATGGAGGGATGGGTGTCAGTGGCCGTCTGAGCATAGGTGTGGATGGAGGCATGGGTGTCAGTGGCCGCCTGAGGATAGGTATGGATGGAGGGATGGGTGTCAGTGGCCGTCTGAGGATAGATGTGGATGGAGGGATGAGTGTCAGTAGCCGTCTGAGGATAGGTGTGGATGGAGGGATGGGTGTCAGTGGCCGCTTGAGGATGGGTGTCGATGGAGGGATGGGTGTCAGTGGCCATCTGAGGATAGGTGGGGGTGGAGAAATGAGTGCCAGGGGCAGGCTGAGGAATAGGTGCTGATATAGGAATGGGTGTCAGGGGCAGGCTGGGGATAGGTCCAGATGGAGAGATGGGTGGGTGACCAGGGCAGGTGGAGGATAGGTGCGGATGGAGGGATGGATGTCAAGTGCTTGAAAGGGATAGGTGCAGATGGAGAGATGGGTGGGTGACCAGGGCAGGCTGGGGATAGGTGCAGATGGAGAGATGGGTGGGTGACCAGGGCAGGCTGGGGATAGGTGCAGATGGAGAGATGGGTGAGTGACCAGGGCAGGCTGGGGATAGGTGCAGATGGAGAGATGGGTGGGTGACCAGGGCAGGCTGGGGATAGGTGCAGATGGAGAGATGGGTGGGTGACCAGGGCAGGCTGGGGATAGGTGCAGATGGAGAGATGGGTGGGTGACCAGGGCAGGCTGGGGATAGCTGCAGATGGAGACATGGGTGGGTGACCAGGGCAGGCTGGGGATAGGTGTGGATGGAGAAATGGGTGCCAAGGGCAGGCTGGGATATGTGCAGATATAGGAATGGGTGTCAGGGGCAGGCTGGGGATAGGTGCAGATATAGGAATGGGTGCCAGGGGCAGGCTGGGGATAGGTTCAGATATAGGAATGGGTGTCAGGGGCAGGCTGGGGATAGGTGCAGATACAGGAATAGGTGTCAGGGGCAGGCTGGGGATAGGTGCAGATATAGGAATGGGTATCGGGGGCAGGCTGGGGATAGGTGCAGATACAGGAATGGGTGTCAGGGGCAGGCTGGGGATAGGTGCAGATATAGGAATGGGTGCCAGGGGCAGGCTGGGGATAGGTGCTGATATAGGAATGGGTGCCAGGGACAGGCTGGGGATAGGTGCAGATACAGGAATGGGTGTCAGGGGCAGGCTGGGGATAGGTGCAGATATAGGAATGGGTGCCAGGGGCAGGCTGGGGATAGGTGCTGATATAGGAATGGGTGTCAGGGGCAGGCTGGGGATAGGTGCAGATATAGGAATAGGTGTCGGGGGCAGGCTGGGGATAGGTGCAGATATAGGAATGGGTATCGGGGGCAGGCTGGGGATAGGTGCAGATATAGGAATGGGTGCCAGGGGCCGGCTGGGGATATGTGCAGATATAGGAATGGGTGTCAGGGGCAGGCTGGGGATAGGTGCAGATATAGGAATGGGTGCCAGGGGCAGGCTGGGGATATGTTCAGATATAGGAATGGGTGTCAGGGGCAGGCTGGGGATAGGTGCAGATATAGGAATAGGTGTCAGGAGCAGGCTGGGGATAGGTGCTGATATAGGAATGGGTGCCAGGGACAGGCTGGGGATAGGTTCAGATATAGGAATGGGTGTCAGGGGCAGGCTGGGGATAGGTGCTAATATAGGAATAGGTGTCAGGGGCAGGCTGGGGATAGGTGCTGATATAGGAATGGGTGCCAGGGACAGGCTGGGGATAGGTGCTGATATAGGAATGGGTGCCAGGGGCAGGCTGGGGATAGGTGCTGATATCGGAATGGGTGTTAGGGGCAGGATGAGGATAGGTGCAGATAGAGAGATGGATGGATGGAGGGATGGAAAGCGCCCTAGACACAGGCCTAGGTCTGCCTTGCGGGAGATACGGCCCTGCCCCTCACATACCATATATTCCCTGAAAGTACACACATTAAGCTTTCTAGGTGTAGCCAGCTTATTGTAGTGGCTTCATCTTTCTGGAAGTGATCCCTCAAAGAATTCTTTGGTTTCACAGGGTTTAAAAAAGCAGAGTAAACACATAAAAAAAAGTGTAAACAGAGTAAACACATTTTCAACATTTTCACATATCAATATGCAAACAAGAAAAAACAAGCTAAATCTGAAAGCGCAAGCTCCCCCAAGCAGAACAATACAGCCCAACATGCATAGGTACTTTTAACCCTTTTAACCCTTTTTACTTTCGTCGCCCTCTGTTGACAGGTCATTTTTCACCATTTTGCGTGATGTTTAATTGTGATTTTTGCAGGAATTTCCAAGAAAATTACATATTTTCTTTTTGCTGCAGAGTTTAGGCTTTAACATGAAATATTCTGTCTTTAATTTTTCCAGTTTTTTTAAATATTTTTAAGTAAAAAAAAAAAAAAAAATTTTAAATTGTCTCATTTATTTTTAAATAAAACATTAATTTTATGAAAGAAAACTATATTGCATGTGAAAGCCCAATTTCCCCCGATTACAGCGGTAGCACATATGTATCGGTAGCTCCACATTCCTGCCCAGGAGATCCCCCAAGCTGAAAATAGCACTTAAAATACAACTATTATCCACACTATAAAGGGTTAAATAAAAAAATTGATGTGGGGTCCCCCTTCCCGGGAAGGGGGCATTTTTTTGGGAATTTTAAGGGCGCATGGTCCCCCTTACCCAGCATAACCAGCCGGGGACCAGCCATGCAGGGCTTGTAGAACAGGGTGCAGGGGCCAGCTTTGGTGGCCCCTGGCCCTGCGGGCTACAAGCTGGCATAGCCTATGGCCAAGGGCTCTTCTGCACCCTCTGGGCTTTGGGGAGTCTTGTATAGGAGTCTCATAGATCCCTTACTAGTTCACAAAGGGTTTAATGTAAAAAAAAAAGCACACGGACACAGTGAAAAAATATTTTTATTATTCCCGGGGAACCCCATTTTTTGGGGCAACTTAAAGGCTTAAAATCCTTAAAAATCCCCAGAAAAAAATGGTGTGAGGTCCCCCCTACCCAGCATAACCAGCTAAATCTTACGTGGCTGGCAATAGAAGGGTTAAAGGAGTTACTCTTTTTGCAATCAAAAATGATGTGTTCGCCTTCTAATCTTTATGTCTGGTTGATGGGCTGCTGATCATACTGGCCATGGCTGTGGTTGGCCAGACAAGACCACTTGACCCCACTGTATAAGAAGTGGGATCACACACCCTAGTGCAGTTACAGCACTGTGGGATAGATAGGGACAGGCTGCAGCTGGTGTGAAGAACAGATAGGACCTGCTAAAAACAAAAAAGGTGTTGTTTACAGGACAGTTAGGTAGGGAGAGGTGTGAGGGACAGCGAGAGACTTCTAAAACGTTTCTTTTTCAGGGCAGTAAGGTAGGAAGAGTCATTGGTGGCTGGAGTGATGGGCAGTTAGGCATCATTATATCATCTTGGAAGCTTTTTAGAACCATAATATTTCTTTATGGCCATTTCCATCTAATCAAAATATTTATAAAAGCAGATAAGGCCACTTACTAATGCTAAATAAGTTGATCACCTTGCCATTCTCCCCAAAACTATTGATCCAGTCGCTAGATGTCATTTCACCGACTGTCACAAATTGTCCCGGGATGCCCTTACTTCTGAATAAATAGTTCCCAGGGCTGGCGGGCACGAAGAGACTTCATGGCGTGCGGGTGAGCGTGCATGGTGGCGAGGGGGGGTTGGGGATGAAAAAACGTACAGCTGGCGTGCAGCGGTGAAGGCAGCCGACATTGCTGGGGGAGCTGCTGTCAATCTGCGAGCAGGGGGCGGGGCAGTCGTTCTTATGAGCGGGTCTATCTGTGCAGGCAGCAGACTTAGCAGATTTAGACCCTGCACGGAAAGACGTCTGGCCCGCCCCCTACTCCCAGATAGGCTTTTGTCCCCACCTTCAACTCAGCAAAGAGGTTTGACCGCCCAGGGACGCAACAAATGGGAGACAGGAAAGGGGAGAAGGATGCACACTAATGCTGGCTGTGCCCTCCTCTGCCCCTACAGGAAAGGGCGGGATTTCGATATTAAAATGTTCTATGTTAAAACAGCAGCAGGTAAAGCTGCTTTAGTGATAGCGCTGCCACTGCTCTGTGTCCTGTTATTGGGCACCGGCTGGAACTAAAGCACTGTTGCTGTGTTCCCGGGGTGTCTCAATAGGAGTACACAGAGTGTTGGGGTTAACAGTTCCTATTGCATTCTCCAGGCTCATAAGTGTGTGCACGGAGTGACGGAGGCGCCTAGCTGAGAGCAAGTGTGCTGCCTCTCACTGCCTGACACTCAGACTGCTTACCCCCTAAGATATAAGAATGTGGCATTTCCTGTCCAGGCTACCCTGTGCCATGTCAGCTATGTGTGCAGAAAATGGCTCCCCCACCCACACAAGGCACCAGATTTATGTTCAGGATGTTCTAGGTGAGTTGATTTTTCTTTCAATGGATCGTTGCCCAGTTCCCCAACATCCCTGCTCAGCCACTGCCAAGGCTTAGAGGGAACATTGGTGGTAAGAGAGGGGGCCGGGGAGGGGTGGACCTATGTATGTGCGTGTCTGCACGTGTGTCTGTGTGTGTGCGCGTACGTACGCGTGTCTGCATGTGTGTCTGTGCATGCTTGCGTGTGTGTGTGTGTGTGTGTGTGTGTGTGTTTGACTTTGTGTGGGGGCTTGCATGCATGTGTGTTGAGGGGCTTGCCTGCATGTGTGTGTGCCTATGTGTGGGGGCTTGCATACATGTGTATGGAGGGGGCTTGCATGCATAGTGTGTATGTGTGTGTGTCTGCATGTATGTGTGTGTGGAGGGGGCTTGCATGCATGTAGTGTGTGTTTGCCTGCATGTATGTGTGGGGGCTTGCATGCGTGTGTGTGTGTGTGTGTGTGTGTGTGTGTGTGGAGGGGGCTTGCATTCATGGTGTGTGTGTTTGCCTGCATGTGTGTGTGTGTGTATCTGCATGTATGTGTGTGTGGAGGGGCTTGCATGCACATACCTCCCAAGTGTCCCGATTTGCCCGGGACTTTCACGGGAAGCCCCCCATGTCCCGTGGTCCCGCCCTTTCAAGAAATGTCCCGGCTACCGCCCCCGCTGTGGAGCGCTGTGCTTCGGTTAGTAACGTGCTGTGCGCCGGCATCAGCAGAGGCAGAGCTGGTTTGTGGAGGCCCAATCGCGGCTGGGCCAATGATGGAGGAGTGGGCGGGGCACAATTACGCTGTGCCCGGGCTCTGTGCTGAAGATAGGATGGCTGGAGAGAGAGGGGGAAGATAAGGTAAAAATCAAAAAGCAGCAGAGCTCCCGCAGCGCTCCCACCAGCCGCCGGGGACTTTCTTTTAAATCATGTTTGGCTGTCGGAGTGATTGATCTCTGCCCTCCTCCCCCGACTGTCAGTTCCAGAAGACTGCACAGGGGAGGGGGCTTGCCGAGTGAGGCTGTTCCGCCGATCCCCCCCCCCGCGCGCTGCGATCATCAGTGTCCTGGAGGTGTCAGACTTGCAGGACACAAGAGTAAAGTAGAGGAAAGGCAAGTGAATGATATATTAGTTGTGGCCAGTCTGCCTCATTCGCTTCTATTCTAGGTTTCCTTTCTATTCTCTGTCCTTTTCTCGCTTTATCACTGTTCTTCTTTTTCTTTCCCCCTTCCTTCCCCATCTCTCTCTCTTTCTTCCTGCTTTAATTTTTTGAACTATCTTGCTTCTTTTATTTGTCCATTCCTTTATTCTTTTTCTCTTCCTTTATCTTTCCCCCTCCGCACATTTCTCGCAGTTTTTCTCTTTTTTTCTTCTCTGCCTTTCTTTCTCTCTCTCCACCACGCTTTATTCTATCTCTTTTTCAACTTTCCTTCTCTCTTTCTCTTTTGTTCTCTTTCCTTCATCATTTCCCTCACTCCTTCCTTTCATCCTTCCCTCTCTCCCCTCCTCTCTGCATTTCCTCTCTTTTTCCTTCTCCCACTCCTTCCTTCTTCCCTTTCTTTTTCTCACCTTTTCTTTCTTCCTTACATTCTTCCCTTTCCACCTTTCACTCCTTCTCCCTCACTCCCATACCGCCTTCTTTCTTCCTTTTGTTCTTTCACTGCCCTTCCTCTTTCTTATCTGCTGTCCTTGCTCTTCTCTCTCTCCCTTTCTTCAATTCTCACTTCCATCTCTCTCGTTCTCTCCCTGTTTCTTTTCTTACTCCATTCCTCCTCTCCTCTTTTCATTCTGTTTTCTTCCCGTCTCTTTACTCTCTTTCTTTATTTCTTTCTCTCTCCCTCCTTTCTTTCTTTCCCTCCTTCCTCTTCCTCCCTTTCTCTTTTCTTTCACTCACTGTTGCTATACATTTTTTCTCTCTTTTTCCATTACCTCTCCCACTTCTGTTTTCCCTCTCTTCCTTGCTTCACTCACTTCCTTCTTTTTATTTTTCCTTCTCTCTATTTCTCACCTTCTTTATCTCTCCTTTTTCTTTCTTTACTCGTCTTCCCAACCTCCTAACTTTCTCCTTTTTTTCCTCTTACTTTCTTTTTCCCTCTCTCTCTTTCTTCCTCAATTTTCTCCTTTCTCTTGTCTTTCTCCCTTTTCTCACACTATCACACTATTGTATGCATGTGTGCGCGAGGGCTTGCCAGTTTTAATTTCATCATTATGTAATTTTTAGGTGGTGTTTCCCTTTATGGGCATGGCTAGGGGGCGTGGCTAGGGGCGTGGCTTAATGGTAAAAAAAAAGGCAACATTTGTCCCTCTTTCTTGCTTTCAAAAGTTGGGAGGTATGCATGCATGCAGTGTGTGTTTGCATGTGTGTGTGTGTGCCTCCATGTATGTGTGTGCCTATGTGTGTGGAGGAGTCTTGCATGCATGTGTGTGTATGGAGGGGGCTTGCATGCATGTGTGTGTTTGTGGAGGGGGCTTGCATGCATGCAGGGTGTATGTTTGCCTGCACGTATGTGTTTGCCTGAAAGTTTATATTTGCCTGTGTGTGTAGGGAGGCTTGTCTGCATTCATGTGTGCGAGGCTTGCCTGTGTGTGTGTGTGTGTGTGGGGGGGGGGGGTGTTTTCATGTAATTTATTTGTTACTATGTATTTATTAGGTGGTGTTTCCCTTTAAGTGCATGGCTGGGGGCATGGCTGGGGCATGGTTTAAGGGCAAAAAAATGTCCCTCTTTGCTATTTTCAAAAGTTGGGAGGTATGACACACCCACACAGACACACATCATTCATACACACACTAATAATGTACACACACACCATTCATGCATGCACCTACCCCATTCATACATGCACACACACCATTCATTCTTCGTTCACTCATCAGGGAGGGGCGGGTCCATACACAGGCCGGTGATCCACCTCCCTTCCCCCATACACAGGCAGGTGAGGGAATAAAGCGGAGGGCAGTGCTGGCCCACTGACAGAAAAAAAAATATTTGATTATTGCTGGCTGCTGCCCCCGCCCATTACCATATATATGCCTAGTGGCAAATACGGCCCTGCCACCATGAAAAGTTGTAAGGTATGACCCATCATTTACATACAAATGTTGGAGAAGACTGAAATGGCAGAGACAATTTGTTCTTATTTTTCCTGTACATGATAATATGTGAGAACAAATCTGAGCCACAATAATGGGGTCATCCTGAATTTATGGGTGCCAATGTGGTCGATAATTCTGCACCACCTATATTTAGGCTCCAGACAGGTAGAGATATTTTGCACAAATTATTCAACAGCAGCTTTAATGGAGTAATACTGTAAATAGTGGTGAGAGGCTCCCCACATTTACTGGCTAACCCCCTAAATGTTACATTAAACACTTAATGCTTTAATTGGGGGTTAGATTTAAACTGTTACATTGAATAATTTGCTTATCATCAAGGGTTGCATTTAAAGTAAACCTGTCAATATGTGCTGAAACAGGTCGGTGCCTATTGGAATGGCCTTAAAGTGGACCAAAACCGACCCTGAGATACCCCACTGTGTGAAACCCCCAGGGTGCTCAATATTATTTCCATTCCCCTGAGCCCACAGCTCATGCCCGGCCAGCCTGAATGGCTGTGTGGGCCACGAACAGCCAAAGGGAGGAAGTGATGCTGCTGCTTGTAGGTGCAGCTAGCTGTACTGTGGGGGATGTCACTCAGCTGGGCACCCAAAATTGAGGTGCTCTGGGGGAAGGACCAGAACCTGGGATAGTTTTTAAAGTGGCTCAATAGCCACAATAGACGACCCTGAAGACTATAAGACTGCCCTGGGGCATCTGAAATGAGGAAGACCTGTTGTGTGAGCACCTTCAGGACATAATTTTGGAACCAAAAAATATACACTGGCAAAAATTCCATTAAAAGTGGACTTTACCTTTAACCCTTTCGCTGCCAGCCTACCTGCAGCATTTGCCACTCCCTGTTGCCAGACGATGTTTCACCATTTTGCGCTACACATATTCAACTGTCATTTTTGAAGGGATTTCCAGGGATTTCCCAGGAAAATTATATATTGTTTTTTTCAACAGAGTCTGGGCTTTAACATGAAATGTCTTGTTTGTATTTTTTAGGTGTATTCTCAATTTTTTTGGGTGAAATGTGTGAAAAAAAACAAAAAAAAAACATTTTTTTACAATTTGTAGAGTTTTTTTGTAATAAAAAATGTAAGTTTGTCAATAAAATCTTATTGCGTGAGAAACCCCAATTTCTCCCGGTTACAGCGATACCACATATGTATAGGTAGACACCCTTTCCTGCCCAGAAGCCTTTTATAGCTGCTGGATGACAAATGGTTAATTAAAAAAAAAAATGACATAGGGTCCCCCTTCCCGGGGAGGGGGACCCCATTTTTTTTGGGATTTTGAAGGGTTAAAAACCCTTCAAAATCCAAAAAAAAAAAATGACGTGGGGTCCCCCTTACCCAAAGTAACCAGCCCGGGACCAGCTATGGGGGCTTGTAGGCACAGAGTGGGGGGGCCAGCTTTGGTGGCCCCCCCACCCTGCAGCCTACGAGCCCACATAGCCTATGTGGGCCCGGGCTCTTCTGCCCCCCCCTGGCCTTTGGGGAGGCAGGTAATGGGGGTGCGGGGGTTAATGGCAAGCCACCCGCTAGGGCAGGTGACTTGCCACCCCCCCAGCCTTGTGAACTGGTATAAGGGGTCTCATGGACCCCTTACCAGCTCACAAAGGGTTAATGTGAAAAAAAAACACCACACAATAATAAAAAGTATTTTATTAGAAAAAAAAAAATTTTTTTTTACTGTACTTACCTTCGATTGCAAGCTCTTGTCCCTCGCCGCTCAGCTGACAGATGCCGGTGATCGGCATCCAGAGAAGGAGAAGGCAGGAGATCAGAGGATCTCCTGTCACCTCCTTCCCCTGTGCCGATCACCGGCATCTGAGAAGCTGAGAAGGCTGAAGCCTGAGATCGGGGCCGGGATGACTTCATAAGCCCCGCCCCCAAGGGGGCGGGGCTTAGAGGCATGATGGCGGCCGCCATCGTGCAGAAGAGAGGAGAGAGCCTCCCAGGCTCTCTCCTGAAGATCGGTAAGTCCTGGGGGGGGATCGGAGGCCCCCCAGGTGAAGAGGAGGGACAGCGGGAGCCAGCGCACACACAGGTAAGTGAATGTCATTTTTATTTTTTTTTTTTTTTACAGTTAGAAGCTGCTGCTGCAGAAGCGGGGGGGGGGGCGGCCTATTCCGGGGGCTCTCCTGGAGCCATCCGACCCCCCACGGGGGATCGGATGGCACCAAATTAAAGAGGAGACCCGGCCGGATCCAACAAGGGGTCAGGTGAGTATTTGTTGTTTTTACTTTTTAAACTACAAGCGAGGAAAGTCAAGCACGTAACACCTACGTGCTTGGCACTTAAGGCCCAGCCAAGCCAGCACGTAGGTGTTACGTGCTTGGCAACAAAAGGGTTAACCAAACATTTGCAGGTTTATATGTTACCAATTTTTTTCAGAGAGTTAGAAGCTGTAATTGAGGTACTCTTGGGGTACACTAGGGGTATTTTAGGGGGTATCATTTAATTCAAGGTATGACTTGGTGAGTTTTCTTATGTAAAAGTATCATGGAAACTATTTGAAAGTTTGTGTAGTACCCTTAGGTGGGATGCCCAAACCAAATGTAGATCGTTGAATGGCTGATCTCAGGAATGCCGATGAGGAGAGCCCCACAACTGATTGCAATGTGGTTTCATGGCTGAGGTGTAGATCAGTGGAGGGGGGTTAAGTTAGTGTGTCTGACAATAGCAGACTATGGAGTAGATTTAGGTGAGTGGTGGAAAACTGTGGCTGTGGGTGGAAGAGTTAGGTAAGGGTGGTGGATAGTGGCAGGGGTGAAATGGTTGGTTGAGCATCAGTAGGTGTTAGGTGAGCGGTGGAAGGATTGAGTAAGGGTGGTGGAGGGGTTAGGTGAGTGGTGAAGGACAGTGGCAGGGGGTGGAAGGGTTAGGTGAGTGACGTAAGACAGCGGCAAGGGTTGGAGGGGTTAGGTGAGTGGTGGAGTGCAGTGCTGACAGTGACCATGTGTCTCTCCTGTCCCAGCATATGACATCAAAGGAGCTGGGAACTGGGAGATAAAGGAAGCCAGGCTCCCCTGACAGGACGCTGTGTGGAGGAGATGGGTGCTGACCTCATACTCCTAGCCTGCATGTCAGAGTGGAGGGAGGGAAGGAGGGAGGCTTACTACTCCTCATTGGTGGAATGAGGAACATAGAAAGAAAAAAAAAACAACAGAACTGCCAAGCTCTGGCAAACACTCTCTGTGGGTCAAAGGAGTATCTGCACTGCAATGTTTACCTGGGACCATCACGGCTTATCTGTGGTGGGGTCTTGAGGTGTGGCAGTGGTAAACATAGCAACCATAATTGCAGGCATGCACACATGATGCATGGTGCTACACATGACCATTAGAAAATCACCATTGGCCTCCAAAATTAAATGGGATGCTTGAGTGCCTTGGGAGTTTTGGCATGGTTTGTCAAGAGATGTAGCAGCCCCAGGGGCCTCTACAGGATTTGGGTCTGAAGGTCCACTTTAAGTGGACATTCCAGGCAAATTGAATTACTGTAGCCTACTTTCTGCAATTCATATGTTGGCTGTCAAAGGCTGCATCTTCCATTCACCCTTCATTCAATCTGCTTGCTATATATAGAACTACCAGTGAGCTCTCTGCCTTCTGGAGGGCCTCTTCAGAGTCCTGACTCATCCATGCATGTTTCAGTGTGAGGAACTCTTCAGAAATTGATTCATATTGGGGGTCCTGAAAATGAGTCAGCAGAAGGGGGCAAGTTCTATATGTTTTATTGGGAAAAGTGCTGGTAAATGAAAGATGCAGCCCCCGACAGCCAGCACTGAACAAGCAGAAAGCAGGCTAACTTATACCTCTCCTGAAATGTCCAAATAAAGAAGTACAACCACCAATTTGTCCAGCCTTGGAGTCTCTTAGGTCAAGTACCCCCGTGACATTGTATTTTCCTCTGTGTGGACCCTTCATGACTGCCCCACAAACAATCACCTTTTTGTGATCCCACACTATGTTCACGGGCTGCAGCTGCATCCCCAGCCTCCCTGCAGCTGAGATGTGCTCCCACGCCCAGCTATTCAGATAGGCTAGGGACAGAAGCCTACCACACCGATTGAGGGTGGGGGGCGTAAATGCAGCCACTACTGTTTCTCTATGCTGCTGCCCTGTTTGAAACAGATCTGTATGCCTTGCTTTAAAATGCATAGCATACAGCGTTTATAGGACAAGAGTCCTCGTATGCACAGTGGGACAGGTACGCATTTAGGGTGAAGTCGCGCGGTATCATACATTGGGCAACCCAAATCGGGAAGCCCCAGGGACAAGTACAAAAATCTGGGAAAGGGAAAATCCTGGGTTTGGATCCAGTTTATAGTGATTAAGCCTTGTGAGCAACTGCAGGATGGGTATGGCTGATGGTGCTGACACTGGTGGTAGATGTTTTTATCACTGAAGTGTATAAGATTAACTGTTTATAAACTGACATTCATGTAAATTATTTTAATTTCTTTTTGTTTTTACCTCATATGCCTGATATGTGAAAGAATCAGAAGCAGCTGTGCCAGACGTCTTTGCTGTTGTTGAAGGGATAATCCAGTTTTGGCCATGAAATGTACCAGTGTGTCTATGATTTTATCCAAAATCAAATGAATTTGCTCTGTGTCCTCTAAAGATTTTAAAGTGCTAGACAAAAATGTATATACACCTGAAAAATAAAGTAAATAACATGTTTTATATATACACATCAATCATCATACACATCAATAATTTGTGAAAATGAATGGAAAAATAAGTATACAATAAAACCACACCATCCCTAACACTTATACAAAAGCCTAGCGTTATGGTGCCACACCCCTCTGTTTCAGAGTTACCTGTCTTTTATCCTGTGTTATTTAATGCTTCCATTCACTTGCATTGAGTTCTATCAGAGCCATAGAGTTCTACAGTAGATGTCGGCATCTATATTTATAGCAGAACAAAACTCAGGATTTTTACTATCCCGTGTTTTGTTCCTTGCCCCTGGGGCACTCTAGTATGCACCCTCCCAGATCACCCATACAAACTCACCTTCCCATGGTCCTACAGCGCATGCACCCCCTCTCGTTCAATCAGAGCTGCTTGCCATGCATATTTAATGGCTGGGGTTGTGAGTGCGCACAGCCCAAAGATGCTGGGGATGCGGGTGTTTACATCAGTGAAAGCCGGGAAGAAGGTGAGTTTTGCTGCGTCCTGGGGAGGTTTTACATAGCGGGAATCTTCTAGAACCCAGGACAGGCCTTGCAAGGCTTTTTTCCACTTTAATTTGTTCCTTTATTGTTAGTTGATTGTTTATGCCTTGACACTACTGAGTGTTCCTGGATCAATATCTCTGGCCTGTAATTACCCAGCTTCCCTAGGGCTTGTATGTAAGCCCTGCTTCTCTCCAGGAGCCATCTTTGCAGTAGCAGCAGGCTACATCCCACAAAACATAAAAAACGGGGAGATTCTGGGCCTTTTTTCATGGAAAAAATGGGCCACAAATATTGTTTCATTAGATATAATTAATATCTAATGAAAACATGTTTGATTGATTTTTCTTTCTTTGTGTGTCACTTTCCCTTGTTTTAATGAATGCTTAACTGGCATTCATTGAAGCTGGAAAAGTTACAGTGGGGTTTGTACCTTTTTTTTTTTTTTTTTTAAGAAAAGGACTACTAGCCCGGGCACCAAGCATAAGGCTTATAACCCAGGGCTCAGAAGCTGTGCTCTTGGTGTTACAATTTGTAGTGTTTATTCTTAGTATACAGTACGTCCTGCTCCAAATAGATTACTTACACTTGGGTTATCCTCCGCCAGATGGCGCTGCACTGCAGAGACATGTAAAACAGGCTCCTCCCGGCCCCTCAAATACCCAGGGAGCTCCCACAAATCCCCAGATTTCTCTGCAGTGCTGACTGCGAAGACAAGAAGTATCACTCTCTCGCAGGTGAGCGGGGCTATTAAAGCCTGCGGCCCTGTTCGACTATTTTCCACCCGTCCCTTGTGATGATGTGCCTCCTAGCCTGGGCTGCGCTGGTCGGGTAAAGGTAGGCAGCACCATGCGTGCTAATGGAGCGCTGCTCCACCGCAGTCCCCCACCAAAGGGTAGGCGGTATAGGCTGATGGTGAGCCTTTATGGGATGCCCCTCCCGCATTATTGCCCCATGCCCCGTGTAGCGGTAGGCCCTGTACAAAGGGCCGCCATCCTCCCGCGTTCCCCCCGTAGCTCGGGGGGAAAGAAAGGGGGGTGTGTGTGTGTGTGTGTCATGGTGCTAGTGTTTTGTGATTACATGCATAAGGCCTTGTAATGTCCTTGGACTTGTATATGGGGTGTCAGCCGCCGCGATGATTTGTATTTTTACTTGTGTAACTGCCGCCGCCGCACGCGCTTTTTCCTTCCTTGGATGTTCTGCGCCGGGCGGCGGCGGCGCCTCAGGCGCTGCGGCGTCATCATTGGCAAGTCATCTATTCTAAGTGTGCCATACACTTCGATCTTCAAGACATCATTGGTTGCTGTCTTAGAGCTTTGCGCTCTTCGGGGGGGCGGGGACCTGGCTTGGCGCGCTCGGCGTCACTGCTCGCTCTGGCCCGCCCTTCGAGGTTCGTTTGGCGCCATTCTGATGTAGGCACGCGCGAGTGAGTAACGGTCCCCCCCTTCCGTGGTCTGTAAGTGCCCTCGCGGGCGATTTTTATGCTTCTTGCTTACTGTGCATGGTTCTGACACCCCTTATTCTCATTATGTCTTTCAGACGGGTGAATCCAGTGGCTTCTCCCGGCCCTGTGCAATTGCCAGTTGGGCCCAGTATAATTACTCCCACTTCCCTAGCGGGTCATTGGGGCATCCAGGGTTGCTTCATAGCGTCAATCCCTACTGGCATACTGTGCTTAATAATCACCATATGGAGGCTTCCCAGGATTATGGGACCCGGCTGTGTGTAGCGTGTGGACAACCTCATGCTGATGCTGACATGGCATGGGTCTGTGTACCCTGTGCCGAGCAAGCGCTGGTTTTGCGGTCTGTCATGCCAGCGGCTGCACCTCGCTTCACTTCACATTCTCCCCCAAGCTTAAATCTCACTCCTGCTGAGTCGCATACAAGTGAGGACTCTCAGCCCGTTGTGTCTTCTAGACTACCTACTGCTGAAATGATTATTGCGAGGTCCTTAGCGCGTAAGGGCCCTGGTAAGAAGCGGCCCTTGGCGCCTAATGTTACTGTTTTCCCTATGGGATCTGAGGAGTTTATGAATCTGTGTGGCTATACCCCTTCTAATGAAGGAGAGCTCTTTTCTGAATCAGGCTCATCTGATGAGAGTCCAACGGATAATGAAGTCTCTGGCCCTGACCCCTGGGTCCAGGATGACACTGACAGATTGTTGATCCAGATCTTTGAGGTTCTGTCTATCTCTTCCCCTGGTGAGGCCCCCAGGCAAAGAGGGGAGCGTTTACATACGGCAACATCAAGGTTGGAATTCCTGGAGCAGGCACGTTTCCATACCCTTGTGCTCAAGGAATGGGAGAGCCCCAGTAAACTGCCCTCCCTGAGGTGGTTAAATGTTGGTCATCCCCACCGAGGTGGATGCTCCGATCATAGGGCTACCTAACCCCCCTTTTATTACAGTCCCTGCTTATACTATCCTTTCGGGATGCTGAGGACCGGCGCATTGACAGGCTGGCCTCCCACGCCTTTGCATGTGCAGGGATGGCGCTGCGCCCGGTCTGTGCCTCTGCCATTACTGCCGTGGCCGCTAGAACCCTCATCAGAAAAATGCTTGATCGTCCCCCTGATGATCTCCCTTGGGATGTGTTTAATGCACTCTCCAGTTGTGAGGTGTTTGTGAAATTTATCCTATTAGCATTGGATGACACCATTAGAATGTGTGCAAGAACTTCTGCCCTTGTGGTGGCCATACGTCGCTTGGTCTGGTTGCGACAGTGGGGTGCTGACGATGCTGCAAAGAGGGCTTTTACAGGGATGCCTTTTAAAGGGCGACGCCTGTTTGGGGCCCGTCTAGACCTGTTTGGTAAGAAGGGTAAGTTACCCCAACGCAGGCGGCTGTCTCGGCCCCTTCGGGGCCAGGGCACCCCTTCTACCCCCTACCATGGTGTTGAACAGGAACCAAGGGTGTCCTTCGCGGGGGCTCGCGCAGATTCCTGTCCCAGGAGCAGAAGACAATGTTCTGGCTCCTCCGGGGGGGCTAAGCCCAAATCTTCCCCCAAGTCCCCTCAAGCATGATGGGGCGCCCTCGCCCGGCTGGGTGAGGGGACGGCTGCGGCACCTTGCTCATGTCAGGAGGCATCACGCCTCAGACTGGTGGATTGAGGAGGTAGTGACCTCCAGCTACTAGATAGAGTTTGCTGTGCGGCCTCCCCCAAGATTATCAGGTCCCGGGTACTCCTCGTCCCTGTCTCTGTTCAGATGCTGGTGCAGGCCATGCAAGGCCTGCGGGGTCTGGGGGTCTCTTGCCCTTAACAGGCAGAGGCAGGGGCCGCTACACCATCCTTTCCACAGTTCCCCAAAAGGATGGGTCCGTATGGTCCATTCGGGATTCACAGATTTTCAGCAATTCGTCAATTACAGGCGGTTTCTGCATGGAAACTCTGCGCTCGGCCATCAGCTCCTTGCGCCTCGGGGGCTTATTGCCATCTGTGGAGATCAAAGATACTTATTTTCACATCCCTGTGTCTTCAGGACACCAAGGTTCCTCAGATTCGCGTTGGAAGTCCAACACTGCTAATTTGTGGCCTTGTCATCTGGCCTCTCCTCAGCTCCCAGAGTGCTCACCGAGGTGCTGACAGGGGTGATGTCTCTGATGAGACCAAGGGGCGTCCGCGTGATGACCTACCTGGACGCCATCATCACTTCCCAGTCTCTACATCAGGCTAAGTTGGATACTCGGCTGGCGGTGTCTATTTGGGAGTCATTTGGAGGGGTGATCAAACACCCCAAGTCCTCATTGTCCCCTTCATTGGTAACTCCATTCCTAGGAATGAATCTGGATACAGTTCAGGCAAGGATCTTCCTTCCTCAGCTGTAAAGTGGACAATCTGGCTGCACGGGCTCTGTCCCTCATAGCTGTCCCCGTCCCCCCACCAGGCAGGGGATGCAGCTGGTGGGCCTGTTGGTGGCGGGCTCCGAAGAGGCCCCTTATGCTTAGTCCCCCTTGGGGCCTTCTGCAACTTCTTCTATTGTTTGTACGGGACAAGGACCCAGCATCCCTGGAGCAGGGTCTGTGGGCCTTCCCCCCCTGGTAAGGAGGTCCCTCTTGTAGTGGATGAACTCAAGGAACCTGTCTGGGGGCAGTTCCCTTCTTTCCCCTTCCTGAGAGACGGTCACCATGGATGCCAATCTATCAGGTTGGGGGGGGGGGGTTTCTTCTGGAACTCCCTGCGATTCCAGGGGAGGTGGGGCCCTTAGGAGGCCCATAAACCTATCAATGTTTGAAACAGTATACCGTCGCGAAGTCCAGCCCTTCCCCATCGATTCTTTACCTCGCATCTATCCAGGATACCAGTGACGGGCGCCGAGCTGCCGTCCCGTGAGAAGACCACCCCACTCATCACTCTTGTGCATCAGGGATGACAGTAGGGCCCAAACACACCAATTCAGCCCACTGATTAAACATCTATTAAAGTGACATATATATAGTTAAGAGTGTAAGAAATACAATATATACAGTGAATCAGTCGAGTGTGTGTAGAAAGAGAAAAAAAAAAAAAGTGTGGAGGTGACAACACCTTCCATCCAAAAAATTGTGTATAATAAAAATGTGCATATTCCAAAAAGTAAGTGTATGTTACATAGATTTAAGATAAATAAATCGAGTGTACAGAGTGGAGCGGCTTTCCCCCGGGCAGACAGCCCGCCACCCCCCACTGGGCCCGGTCTCAGACGCATCGCCCTTCCCCATCCAATCAACTCCAGACTTCCCGACCGTGCGCTCTCAACCCCTTCCGACCTCCTCCCCTCTCAGCCCCCCGCCAGGCTCGACTCCATTTTCCATCCCTCCGTCCCCATCCATCTCCAATCCCCCCCGCGACACTTAGCCCCATGGATCAGGACAGCTCCGGTGCCACCTATGCCAGCCCCATTGCAAATCAATCCCCCCCTCTGCTCTTATCACGCTCCTGCCGCATTGATGGAGTCCTTATCACAAGAGGGTGAAGTGCACGGCCCCCTTCTCGGGTCCATGGGAGTATGTCCAGGGCCCTTCCCTCCCATGACCCATGCAAACTAGGAATGCTACAGAAAAAAAAAAAACACCTCACAATATACAAGCTATAGGGAGCCTGCTAACATATAACCTACTGGTCCATTTCATATCTTTTCATGTTTCCTTATGGGGCACTAGGCTGATAGTCCTCCCCTCTTCTCCCTTGTGAAAGATAAAGTTCCATGGGATATATTCGCCAATCTGGCACCTGGACAGGGCTCAAGTCAAACTGCTTAAAGAGCCCAGAAAGATCTTCATATTTGCGTATAGTATAGGTCTTGCCTTGTTTTGAAGCTATTAAGGCAAAGGGGTATCCCCATCTATAAGTAGCGCTATTCTGTTTAAGGGCATCAAGAAGCGGCAGCATGATCCTTCGTCTTGCTAAAGTAGCCCTTGAGAGATCCGAGTAGAAATGCAAAATTGCTCCATCAAAATCCATCGGACCTTTCTTTCTGGCTGCTGCCATAATTGCTTCTTTTTCTTCAAAATAATGGAATCTGCAAATGACATCCCTAGGGGGATCATTCTGTCGAGGGGGCGGGGCAATTGCTCTGTGTGCTCGGTCTATCATTATTTTAGAGCCACTTCCCAGGGAATACCCCATCAAAATGGAAAAGATTCCTTGTATAGTGGGTATGAGTTCCTCCCTCTGCGTGGATTCAGGAAGCCCTCGTATGCGTATATTATTACGCCTACTGCAATTTTCCATATCCTCCAGATGGAGGGCCAAAGTAGCAGTCACAGATTCTTGCACCTGGAGGCGGTGTGCAAGTTGTTGAATAATAGATCTGTCCTCCTCACGTTGTTGTTCCACTCCAGCAAGCCTGGAATCCAGTTGTTTCAAATCTCCACGTAGAAGTCCCACTTCTTCAGATAGCTTCTCGCTTATTGATCGAGTGATCATTGAAAGATCCTCTTTTGTCGGCATAGATCGCATAAAAGCCAAGATATCAGATAGGGTGCTATCAGAGGTGGAGTAGTCCAGGCTAGCGGAGTCTTCCTCCCCGGCCCCCAATTCTTTCATTCTTTCCCCTCTAGGGGTTCCCCCAGCAGCGCCCAAGTCTCGGGGTGAGTCTGTGGGCCTCGACATATAACGACTTAAGTCTCCTTGGGTGGAGACTGCTGTACTTCTTGTCATCTGTCCCCTATTATCTTTAGTTTTAGATCTTCCTCCCATTGCTGTCGTTTTCTATTCAAAAAAGGAAGTATGCCCTGCTTAGGGGTTTTTCCTTCCTTCTTTCCTTCTCTTTTTAAAGATATTTGGATAGAGGGGAGTCCCCTTTAAAGCAATAGAGGGAACGGGTAAGCAAAAGTAACTTAGTCCCAAGGTATAACACTTGATGTATGATTTGTTTGATTGTATCAAAACGGGCTAACTAGCGCAAAGTAAACTTGTTGAAACAAAGCAGCACAGACTTGTAACATATATACACGCTGGTGCACATAAAAGCAGCTAAGACTAGGCCACTCATTCAATGCCATATGATATGTCTCTATCTAAGCAGCACAAGGTCAGTTAAGTCCATAGACCCCCTGGTTCACTCCAGGTGAATTAATCATAGCTGATATCAGAAGGGCCAGTTAATACAAAGTGCATTAGTCAGAGCCTGGCGAAGTGGCCGGTGCCAGATAAATTAGTCCCATCCAAACAGGCTGGATATTATTGAATGCATCAGCCACTGTCAGGTATATTAAATACTACACAATAAAGTAATTAAGCCAGGATAAGATGGTCCCTTGAAGATGGCCAGCCAGACCGAGCTAATTTGTTAAGATTAGTCCTAGTCTTCTAATATAGCACTGGTCGGGAGTATTCAAAGTGGTTATATGCTGTTACAGTAGCTGTACACTGCTCACTTGCTCTCCCTCCAGCCCCCGTGTACAGCACCACCACTAACCGTCACTCAGAAGTCGGGGCGATGCATCTCCATCAGGCTACAGGCACCATCACAGCCTAAATCCACCTTCAGTACCCGCCTCTGGACACTCAATCCTTCCTGCACTTGTCACGGGGAGCAGGCAGCCGCAGACCCTCGTCGGATCGGCGTCCACCCCTGTCAGCCGTCTCTCGCCGCTCTCCCACCACTCAGTCTGGCCTCCTACAGCCCTCACAGCGTGCGGCTCCGGCGCCACTCCCTCCCGCACATGCCAAGGGAGAGGGGCAGCCAGGAATCCTCGCCGGCCAAACAAGTCCGCCACTGCTCACCACCTTCCGCCGCCCTCACTCCGCTCCGCTCCGGGACCACACACGATGCAATGCAGGGGAGAAATGGCAGCCGCGCCTCTGCTCTGGGCCACCACTACCTCCGCACCTCGGTAAGTCAAGCCGCTTGTCTCTCACTGCTAAGGAGCAGTTCAGTTTATAAGTTTAAAAATGGGACTGCATAGCACTGCCCTTTGCTATGGTTGCCGGGAGCAGGCCACCCACACGTCCTCACCGGGTCATGTCAAACTCCCTTGCAAGTTCTTTTAAAAAACAAAAAGTTTGTGAAAAATGTGAATGGCAAAATAAAATGGCCTTCTACAAAAACAAAAAAACAAAAACAAAATAAAAGTTTCAGTGTCATTTTTTTGCACAAATACATTAACAACAAACGAAGGGTGAAATAAATATTTAGAGATGAAGATTCAGATGACCGGGAAGTGGTTTGGGTAAGTTTTAGGGGCCTAAAATGGAAGAAGAACCTAACCGGGAAGTGGTTTGGGTAAGTTTTAGGGGCCTAAAATGGAAGAAGAACCTAACCGGGAAGTGGTTTGGGTAAGTTTTAGGGGCCTAAAATGGAAGAAGAACTTAACCGGAAAGTGGTTTGGGTAAGTTTTAGGGGCCTAAAATGGAAGAAGAACCTAACCGGGACGTGGTTTGGGTAAGTTTTAGGGGCCTAAAATGGAAGAAGAACCTAACCGGGAAGTGGTTTGGGTAAGTTTTAGGGGCCTAAAATGGAAGAAGAACCTAACCGGGAAGTGGTTTGGGTAAGTTTTAGGAGCCTAAAATGGAAGAAGAACCTAACCGGGAAGTGGTTTGGGTAAGTTTTAGGGGCCTAAAATGGAAAAAGAACCTAACCGGGCAGTGGTTTGGGTAAGTTTTAGGGGCCTAAAATGGAAGACGAACCTAAACTGGAAGTGGTTTGGGTAAGTTTTAGGGGCCTAAAATGGAAGAAAAACCAAACCGGGAAGTGGTTTGGGTGACAACCCAGATTTCTGTGAAAAATGGTTCCAGATATTAAATAAATGCAGTCTGGACTTGATTACACTTACGGTCCAAGGGATTCAAGGACAGATTAAAGAAATTGAGAAATCTATTGAAGTACAACAGAGGAAAGTAGAGAGTACTCTAAATATTAATGATTATCTGGAAACGATCAAGGCTTCGATCAATCAGTACAAAAAAGATACTCTCCAGATAAAACTAAATAAATATCGAAGGGATCTAGCGGACTATGAAGAAAATAGGGTCTACACCTGGAAAGATTTTAGGAGATACAAAAGAGCCATACAAAACCCACCACCAAGTAATAGTGATACAGACACTAGCTCCAATGATAATAGCACAAGACCTTTTTTAGGGCGGGGCCTAAAATCAAGAAAGCCCCCAAGAAAACCCATAGGGGACGCAAGACAGCCCAACTACCAACGTATCACCAGGAGCCAGACGCAAAGAACAACCTAGTGGTGAATATTTCCACATATCAGCTGACAGACGTAGAATGGCGAGTATTAAACAAAGGGTTGGGCTTTGTACCCTTATATAGAGGTGACCCTCTCGAATTAGATATTGAACTCCAAAAATGTTTCAGGTCCCTTAGATTACGAGCTTACTTCGATAAAATGCCAGTCCCACCCGCTTTGGAAAGGAGAACAACACCCATCCAAGGTGTGGATCTGAGTGAATGCAAGGACCCTAGTAAGTGGCAACCACCCACAGTATTCCACACAGTGGAAGCATTTATTAAAGTGGTAGAAACTGAAATTAGAAAACTTAATTGGAAACATAGCAGCAATGAACACCCCAACCTCAGTAAAGAGGAATTTGTGGCTTTGAAAGTAAAAACCAAACAATAACAATCAAACCTGCAGACAAAGGAGGTGCCATTGTTGTTATAGACAGCACATTTTATGACACATCTATTATGACACAATTGAATGACAATGACATCTATACTAGATTAAGATCTGACCCCACTGGAGATTTGAAAAAACATATAGGGGAAATCCTGACAGAAGGCCTGAAAAATGGATACATAGATAAAAAATTATATGATTACCTGTATTGTGATTTGCCACTAATCCCACTTTTTTATATTTTACCAAAAATCCACAAAGGCGCTGAAAAACCACCTGGGAGACCGATAGTGGCTGGCACTAATTCAATATTTCAACCCATTGCTACATATCTGGACAAAATACTGCAGGTAAAGATCATATCTACAAGATCTTACTTAGTAGACACTGGAGACTTTTTGAATAAAATTAAAGATTTAGGCGTATTACCCGAAGAATGTTGGCTATGTAGTATGGATGTTAATAGCCTGTACACATCCATCCCATATGACTTAGGTCTGGATGTGATTGCATCCACACTTGGCGAAATGGGCCTGCCAGATGGACATAAGCATTTTTTAATGGAGCTGATGACAGTAATTTTGAGGCAGAACTATTTTCAATACAAAGATAAGTTTTACTTGCAGAGACAGGGCACGGCCATGGGCTCAAATGTTGCCCCTGCATATGCCAACCTATTCATGGCCAACTTTGAGTCCCAATACGTTTACTCACATCCTAATTTTGCTAGATATGTATTACTGTGGGTAAGATATATAGATTATGTGTTCTTTCTATGGCAGGGCCCCCGAAATAAACGCAATGAATTAAAAAATGATCTGGATAAATCTAGTCCCACGATATCATTTACAATGGAGGCAGACCTACACCAGGTACACATTTTGGATGTACTTATTACAAAGAAAGATAATGTTCTGGTAACAGATGTATATACTAAACCGACTGATCGTAATACCTATTTGTCATTTGATAGCTACCATCCAGAACCTCTGAAAATGGGACTACCTTTCAGTCAATTCTTAAGACTAAGGCGCATTATTAGTGAGGATGAAATATTCTCAAAGAGAGCTGATGAAATGTCTAAGAATTTTCTAGAAAGGGGATAACCCCCTGATGTTATACAGAGAGCAAAAGAAAATGCAGATCTAGATCTTCCCTACTTATTTTCAATCCAAGAAAAACAGATAAAAGAGTTCCCTGTATATTAACTTTTTCTACCAAATGTCCACAGGTGCGACATATCATTCAAAAAAATTGGCATATTTTATCGGGACACAAAACAAATTAACCGGGTATGAACCGACCCAGTGGTTAGTGGAGAACTTCAGGGGTGACCTCGCCCCAAAAACGCAATCAGTGCTCTTGTACATATAAAAATACAAATTGCTTTATTAGTTTTCACAATTTAAAATTGACATATAAACTTTGCATAATGATATACTCATGGCCATACATAGGCCTTTCATCCCTTATTCCAAAAAAAATGCCTCTGCTTATTGCAATTAGCAATCTGTACATAGAGTACTTAATTGATACAAAGGCTAACACAATTAACATGAAGATTATTTAATATACACATTACAGCTGGTAATGTCCCAGTACAATTGAAATAATAAAATCCTATACGGCAATAATGCGAGAATAAAGGTTCAAGTAGATATACATGTCTGGTAACTGTGTGGTAACGGTGAACTAGTTTCTCCCCAACATAAGGGGCTTCATCTGCACCAATCCACTTCTCATACTCCTATGGTCCATAATGCTGGTTTCTCCTGCCTGGGATCCATACACAGGATCCAAATCAGAAGCTAGTGCATATTTTATCGGGAGACGATAAACTTAAAGGGACCTTTCAGTCACCTCCTATGTTCGCCTTCAGGAAATCAAGAAGCATCAGAAATCGTTTAATAAGGGCCAGTAATCGATTAATATCACATGGGACCCCCAAAACAGGTACTGGCTTAGTTCTCTACCAAATCCAGAGGGAATGCATCCCTGCGGACATTGTAGCCAGTGTGGATTTATAATTAAATCCAAAAAATGTTTTCATCCCCAAACTGGACAGGCCATTGATTTAAACTTCTTTGCCAACTGTTCCACAAAAAATGTTATCTATGCACTAAAATGTCCCTGCGGCAAAATTTATGTTGGGAAAACTAGTAGACCCATTAGGGACAGGATAAGTGAAGATAGAAGACACTTTTGGGAACAAGGACATCAGGTATCTCAGTTGAGATATATAGTGATTGAAATTGTTAAATTACCTGAAAGGGGTGGTAACATAGAGAGGTTAATTTTACAGCGAGAGATGTACTGGATATATAGATTAAAAACAAAATTGCCCCTTGATATGGATGAAGATATGGATCTTTCACCATTTTTCTAAGTAAATAAGGGATGTCTACCTCTTATAATATGTCAGAGAAACAGGATAGGATTAAATTGGAGAGCAGTATACAAACTGACACAGCGAGTGAAAAGCATTGATAGATATATGTGTGAATAAATATTGTATAGATAGTACTTGTTTTTAAGTGTTTTTATTCTGTATTTTTAGGACACTGTGCCACATGAAGAAAGAAAAGCATCCCTCATAGAGGATCCCCTATCAAGATAACAGCAGTGTGAAATTTGTAACCTGCACTGATTGATAAAGTATTTTTACTTTAAACGTTTTTTTCCCACTCTTGTGGGCCCCGTGCGTCTGCACAAACAATAGGCTGGGTATGCACCCTCCCACTTTGATGAGGTCAGCAGCCAGTCTTTTGATTGATGTGAGACCGAGACCTTACGATGAGAGGAAGTGACACGCGATGTCGCTCCGGAAGAGATGCGGCACTGCGGGAGGTCACTCGGCCGGCCGGGGGATCCTATACATACAAAGACGCACATGTGGCAGAGGTAAACAGGGCGATTTCCTTGAGAAAGGGGACTAGATCCCCGAAACGTGGGAGGACCGCCCCCACCCTGACCTATCTAACACTCACACTGGGTAACTCACAAACTGCTTAAACTATGTTGAGTGTATTGCTTTCGTTATCATAAGCTATGCATTATGTTTGCTGTAAAGCTGTTTATAGTAATGCGCATATGAGATGTTATTGTTTCTTACTGTGGAGTCTGTGCCTGAGCATAAACGCATGAAGCTGCTACTCAATAAGATAAGAGATATACATTACTAATGCCAGGTGTGGACCGCTCCACTGAGCTGAATGGTTCTCTGCTGTATTTGCTTATGTAAAAGTTATATGCTGTATGCTTTCCTCTGTGCACTGCAAAGTATTTGTACATTTGCTTTTGGATGTATTAGAATAATGTTGCAGAACATATAATGCTTTATGCTTCAATTTTCTAGTTACCGGTCTTTGGCACAGAGCAAAGCGATTTCAATATAGAGATATCCTTGCTATTACTTGTATATAACGTTGGAATGCACTTTCATACTTGTTACTTGATGTGAAACATCACCACTGCCTGTATATATATATCATGATGAATTTTTTCTATGTAAAATTTTTTATATGCATATATTGGTGTGCGCCTAACTTTCATAAAATTGGTTGTGTATGGTGTGGGGGAAGCGCCACTTAGAGCAGCACCCAAGAACTGTAAATGAGCTTATCTTAACTGGGTAGACTAACTTGAGGTGTGCCACCTATTTATAAATATATGGTGAGTGTTAGGGGTGAAACATGGAAGGTGTAGGATTACACTAAGTGGTTTGGGTGAGTGTTAGGGGTGAAACATGGTAGATGTAGGAAAGCGCAAAGTGATTTAGCTAAGCATTGTATTAGAAGTGAGTGAGCCAAATATGTAGGCGAGCACTTTAATGAGTTAAGTTTGTAGTGCGCAGGCTCAAGATCGTAAGGATTTACATCCGGACGATTAGGTGTTGAAAAAGGAAAACAGAATCTATCGGGAAGCGTAAAGGATTCGTGGAAGGAGACGATAGAAAAAGGGCAAAATCGAAAGCCGACGTTGTAACACGAGAAAATGAAACAGAAAAGTCAACCTGGAAAATGACATCCTCCTACTCGTACTCTGGCATACGAACGGACGGAAAGAAGGATAGCAATGCATGCATAGAATTGTTCGCTTACTCATACGAGAGCGGGAAAATTAAAAAAAAAAACAGATCGGCAAAAAACAACAGGTTTTTTTTGTCTCTCTGAATCAAACCTATGATTCAAATGGCAATTCAAACCCAAACATTCATCCAGAGTTGAATGATAGTAAGTCTTTAGCATAACCGTTGAGGGTATACCTTGTAGAATTGACAAGCAGTGTTATAAAGGCATCACTAAAAAACTAAACATAATGTTTATACTCACCAGAGTTTAGAAGGATGATGGATTTTAAACATATAAATTCTTCTCCTTGTAATTTCATCATACGGAATCGTGTGGCTGTGGTGACTAGCATATCAAAAATTTCCCCCAAGCCTTCAACACAGCGTCCCTGGTTTCTGTATGAAAGAATAAATAATTGTTTTTGGTAAGGATATCTATCTATCTATCTATCTATCTATCTATCTATCTATCTATCTATCTATCTATACACAGCATGCTTACACTCATTGCACTCATGTATTAAATGTATTACATGTGTGAGCAGGGTTAAGAGGCCCTTCTCAAGTTTTTTTTTTTATTTTGTTTGATCTGGCTGGGTCACTTAGAGCATGATAAATCATTGCATATTTCTAAACTTAAAATGGACCAATGGATTTGGTTTTGGGATGCCCTGCTGTATGAACCCCCTCAGATTTCTTGCTGTTCTTACCTTTTCTCGAGCCCACGGCGCAGACACAGCTCTTGTCATGCATATTTGTGTGCAGCTGAGAAGCTGAACGAAAGTTCAGCCACACACAAGATCGAGACGGTTTATAGCACGCTGCACTTTTTTGTTTTTGTCTGTCCTTACAACAGATAATACATTGCACAATTTTTTTTTAGTGATTGGTGACCAATAGATAGTTTTTACATGCACTTTTTTTAGATTTCATGGATTTTTTCATAGATTTTATAGATTCTCATATATAATTTTTTTTTGTGGAGTTTAATGATTAACTATTAACACACTCGCTCTCTGTATACACATCTCAGTTATATATACCAAAAAAACCCTTTATAATATTGTACATAATTGATTATCTTTTTATTACCATTAATGGATTATGCATCATGGATTAAATTTGGGTTTAGATATATCTTGTACTAAACAGGCAATTTATATATAATTGTATGAGAGTCAATAACAAGGTCGGCCACTAGAGGGCGTTGTCTTACATGTTTTTTAATGGTCTTTATGTGTGTCTGTATGGTTTTTTGGTACTTTTGTGATATTAAAGATATTTAATTTTTCATATTGGTTGTGCGGCTTCATCTGTAGGGTGCCGTTTTTGAGCTTGTGCTGGCTGGCTCAGGTGTTTATCTTATGCCCAAGACAGGGTTACTAGTAAATGCAATAAAAAAGAAAATCATATATACTATTTAATATATAAACAAGCTATCAAAGGTATTAAAGTATCAGCAGACACAACCCCCCCAAAAGGGTAGTTACCTTTTGACCCATGCAGCTGATTGGTGCTATTTAGTGGTCAGTAACTCAATTGAATGCTGTAGCCAAGCCCCTGCATTGTGTGTTAGGATTGTGATTTGCTAGCTAGTGTAGCTACATTGCCATAAATGGAGAGGGTCTGGCCACGCCGTTTGTGGCCCCGGATGGTGCAGAAAATTTACTAATAAGGGTAAGAACCATTTTGTTAATTTGTGCCTGCTTGCCTCTAATATATAAAGATGAATAACATCAACACAGATTAACAAAAAGCTTAAAACTCAGTGGGAAACCTCATCAATAGAAATTAGTAAATTTTTGAAAAATGTAATTTGGCCGATTCGCTAAATTTTCCGGGAAAAAATAGTTTCGGTCCGAATTTATTCAGGTGAATCGCTATTAAAAATAGCTATTTCTGGCCTACCGAGAGCCTCAATAGGTTTGTAGCATATCTTGCCTTGCTGTAACAGGCTTGTGAAATTATACTGTAATGAAGTATGACATGCAGATTAGAAGCATCGCTAATAGAATTGCTGCCGCAAAGTGGCACAATGACTTGAGGTGGCAGCAGCACAAGGAGCCCATATATTGCATGAAAGATACACAATGGAGTTGGCAGCAGCATGAGGAGACCATATATTGCCTGAAAGACACACTGGTGTTGGCAGCAGCATGAAGAGCCCATATAAAACCTTAAAGACACACCCTCGAGTTAGGAGCAGCATGAAGAAAACACACCCTGGAGTTGGAAGCAGCATGATGAGCCTATATATTGCTTGAATGACACACTGGAGTTGGCAGCAGCATGGGGAGACCATATATTGCCTGAAAGACACACCCTAAAGTTGGCAGCAGCATGAGGAACCCATGAATTGCCTGAAAGACACACAGGAGACCATATATTGTCAGAAAGACATACTGGAGTTGGCAGCAGCATGGGGAGCCCATATATTGCCTGAAATACACACACTGGAGTTGGCGGCAGCATGAGGAGACCACATATTGCCTGAAAGAAAAATTGGAGCTGGCAGCAGAATGATGAGACAATATTTTGCCTGAAAGACACACCCTGGAGTTGGCAGCAGCATGAGGAGCCCATATATTGCCTGAAAGACACAATGGAGTTGGCAGCAGCATGAAGAGGCCATATATTGCCTGAAAGACACACCCTGGAGTTGGTAGCTGCATGGGAAGCCCATTTATCACCTGAAAGAAACACACACAATTTGGCAGCAGAATGATGACACCTTATATTGCCTGAAAGACACACTGGAGTTGGCAGCAGCATGGGGAGACCATATGTTGCCTGAAAGACACACCCTAAAGTTGGCAGCAGCATGAGGAACCCATAATTTGCCTGAAAGACACACACTAGAGTTGGCAGCAGCATGGGGAGACCATATATTGCCAGAAAGACACACTGGAGTTGGCAGCAGCATAATTAGACCATATATTGCCTGAAAGACACACTGGAGTTGGCAGCAGCATGAAGAGACCATATATTGCCTGACAAACACACACTGGGGTTGGCAGCAGCACGAGGAGCCCATATATTGCCTGAAAAACACAATGGAGTTGGCAGCAGCATGAGAAGCCCATATATCACATGAAAGACACACTGGAGTAGCAGCATGAAGAGACCATATATTGCTGTTGCCAACTCCAGTGTGTCTTTCAGGCAATATATGGTCTCCTCATGCTGCTGCCAACTCTAGGGTGTGTCTTTCAGGCAATATATGGTCTCCTCATGCTGCTTCCAACTCCAGGGTGTGTCTTTTAGTCAATAAATGATCAGTTCATGCTGCTGACAACTTCAGGGTGTGTCTTTCAGTCAATATATTGTCTCCTTGTGTTGCCTGAAAGACACACCCTGGAGTTGGCAGTAACATGAGGAGACCATATATTTCCTGATAGACAAACCCTAGAGTTGGCAGCAGCATGAGAAGACCATATATTGCCTGAAAGAAACACCATAGAGTTGGCAGCAGCATGAGGAGACCATATATTGCCTGAAAGACATATCCTGGAGCTTGCAGCAGAATGATGAGACCATATTTTGCCTGTAAGACACACCCTGGAGTTGGCAGCAGCATGAGGAACCCATATATTGCCTGAAAGAGACACTGGAGTTGGCAGCTGCATGATGAAGCCATATATTGCCTGAAAGACACACCCTGGAGTTGGCAGCAGCATGGGAAGCCCATTTATCACCTGAAAGAAACACACTCGATTTGGCAGCAGAATGATAAGACCATATATTGCCTGAAAGACACACTGGAGTTGGCAGCAGCATAAGGAGACCATATATTTCCTTAAATACACGCTGGAGTTGGCAGCAGCATGAAGAGACCATATATTGCCTGAAAAAACACATGCTGGAGTTGACAGCAGCATGAAGAGCCCATATATTGCCTGAAAGACACACTGGAGTTGGAAGCAGCATTAGAAGCACATATATCACATGAAAGAAACACTGGAGTTGGTAACAGCATGAAAAGGCCATGTATTGCCTGAAAGGCACACCCTGGAGTTGCCAGCAACAAGATGAGACCATATATTGACTGAAAGACACACCCTGGAGTTGGCAGCCACACAATGAGCCCATATATTGCCTGAAAGACACACCCTGGACTTGGCAGCAGCATGATGAGCCCTTTTATTGCCTGAAAGACACACCCTGGAGTGTCTGGCAGCAGCCTGAGGAGCCCATATATTGCCTGAAGACACACTGGAGTTAGCAGCAGCATGAATAGACCCTATTTTACCTGAAAGACATGCCCTGGAGTTGGCAGCAGCATGAGGAGCCCATATATTGCCTGAGACACCCTGGAGTTGGCCGCAGCATGAGGAGACCATATATTGCCTGAAAAACCCACACTGGAGTTGGTAGCAGCATGGGGAGAACTTATATTGCCTGAATGAAACACTGGATCTGGCAGCAGCCTGAGGAGCCCATATATTGCCTGAAGACACACTGGAGTTAGCAGCAGCATGAAGAGACCCTATTTTACCTGAAAGACATGCCCTGGAGTTGGCAGCAGCGTGAG
Organism: Gastrophryne carolinensis; assembly: GCA_027917425.1. Lineage (NCBI taxonomy): Eukaryota > Metazoa > Chordata > Amphibia > Anura > Microhylidae > Gastrophryne > Gastrophryne carolinensis. The sequence continues at coordinate 343,782,695 of CM051237.1, read as the reverse complement.
GAGCCCATATATTGCCTGTAAGAAGCAGTCAAGCTGGAAGCTGCCTGAGGAGCTCATATATTGCCTGAAAGACACAGTGGAGTTTGCAGCAGCATGAGGAGCCCATATATCGCCTGAAAGACACACTGGAGTTGGCAGCAGCTTAAGGAGCCCATATATTGCCTGAAAGACTCACTGGAGTTAGAAGCAGCACAAGGAGCCCATTTATTGCCTGAAAGACACACACCAAAGTGATCAGAGTTGGACACAGTGTTCTGGCATGGATGGAGGTAAGTATTAAAAAATAAAAAAATATTTCTTTCTCTGTGTCTGTTTTATTTATTTTTTTTTTACATTTTAGGTATTAAGGGGGACTTTGATTACCCAGATATAGACTGGGACGCTGAAACGCGTGAATCTCATAAAAGTAATATTTTTGGGGGCCATATTGGACCTAATTCTAACCAGTGTACCAGACAAAGTAGTAAAGGTGCAGGTTGGGGGACACATTGGAAACAGTGATCATAATATTGTTAATTTTCACTTAATAGTCAATAGGGTGCCATATCAAGGAGCCATCATATATTGCCTGAAAGACACATGCTGGAGTTGGAAACAGCATGTGGAGCCCATATATTGCCTGAAAGACACACTCTCAAGTTAGCAGCAGCAGGATAAGACCTTATATATTTCCTGAAAGACATAATGGAGTTGGCAGCAGCGTGAATAGACCATATATTGCCTGAAAGACACACCCTGGAGGTGGCAGCAGCATGAGGAGCCCATAAATCACCTCAAAAGACACACGTGGATTTGGTAGTAACATGGGGAGACCATATATTGCTGAGGGACATACTAGAGTTGGCAGCAGCATAAGGAGAACATATAATGCCAGAAAGACACACCCTGGAGTTGACAGCAGCATGAAGAGCCCACATGTTGCCTGAAAGACAAACTCTGGAGATGGAAACCGCATTAGCAGCACATATATTGCCTACAAAACACACACTGGAGTCGGCAGCAAAATGGTGAGACCATATATTGCTTTAAAAACACACACTGGAGTTGGAAGCAGCATGTGGTTCCCATATTTTGCCTGAAAGACACACTGGAGTTGGCAGAGGCATGAAGAGACCATATATCACCTGAGAGACACACCCTGGAGTTGGCAGCAGCATGAGGAGACCATATATTGCCTGAAAGACAAACTGGAGTTGGCAGCAGCATGAGAGCATATATTGCCTGAAAGACACCCTGGAGTTGGCAGCAGCAAGAGGAGACCATATGTTGCCTGAACGACACAACCTTGAGTTGGCAGCAGCATGAGGAGCCCATATATTGCCTCAAAAATACACTCTGCAGTTGGCAGCAGCATGAGGAGTCTATATATTGCCTGAAAGACACACTGGCTTTGGCAGCAGCATGAGGAGACCATATATTGCCTGAAAGACACCCTGGAGTTGGCCCCAGCATGAGGAGACCATATACTGCCTGAATGACACAAGCTGGAGTTGGCAGCAGCATAAGGAGCTCATATATTGCCTGATGTGGAGTAATGTCTGTACAGGGGAACAGCACCGTAAATCTGTTTTGCACTATCCATTTTTGTGAAGTGTTGGTGTGGCACCATGATCAATCTACTCTGATGCATCAGGCATTGGTGGGTGGAAATCCTGGCTGATCCATACCTGATTCATTGTCACAAAGGTGAGTCTCTCCACATTTTTTGTGGACAGAAGAGTTCTCCTTGGGGTTACTATGCCCCCCGCTGCACTAAACACCTGCTCTGATGGCACACTACTGGCCGGTCACGACTTCTTTCCCAGGGCAAACTCTGCTAGTTGCAGCCACAAACCAAGTTTGGCTGCCCAAAAGTCCAACGGATACTCAGGGTGTGGTGGCATGGTCAACCCTTCAACCCTTAAAATTCCCCATAAAATGGGATTGCCCCCAGAATTAACCCCATGTTACCTGTCACCCAGCAGTTATAAAAGGCTTCCAGTAGGAGAATGAGAGCAGAAGCCAAAGTGATCAGAGGTGGACACAGTGCTCTAGTATGGATAGAGGTAAGTATTAAAAAATAATAAAAATTTACCCAGATATAGATTGGGACGCTGAAACATATGGAACTCATAGAAGTAATTGTTTTTTTTTCCAAAACAAAAGATGGCTACCTTTTCCAACAACTACAAGCTCCAACAAGGGGAAGAGCCATATTGGACCTAATACTAACCAGTGTACCAAACAAAGTAACAAAAGGTACAGGTTGGGGGGCACCTTGGAAACAGTGATCATAATATTGTTAATTTTCAGTTAGCAGTCAATAGGGTGCCTTATCAAGGAGCCACAAAAAACACAGATTTCAAAAAGGCAAGGTTTGACCAACTTAGAGATGCCCTAAACTTCATTGACTGGGAAAATGTCCTTAAAAACAAAAGTATGAACACTAAATGGAATACTTTCAAAGAAATCCTTAATTTTCATTGTGATAGATATATGCCTTACAGGAGTAAAACTGTTAGACACACGCGTGAACCTATAAGGCTAAGCAAAAAGGATAAGGGGCAATAAACAACAAAAAAGGCATTTAAAAATTTAAAGCAGGAAGGGACAGTGTAATCGTTGAAAAACTATAAAGAAGAAGCTTAACAATGTAAACAACAAATAAGGGCAGCTAAGCTGGAGACAGAAACTAACCCCAAATTATTCTTTAGCTACATAAACTGCAAAAGATACAAACCTGAGGGTGTGGCCCTCCTGAAAAGCAAGGAGGGGACACCTATAGAGAGGAAAAGGAGAAAGCTAATTTACAAAACAACTTCTTTGCTTCTATATTCACAAAAGAATGTGACATGCCAAATGGAATGCAGGGGAATAACCAAAACCCTCCATTAAATGTCACTGGTCTAACCAAGGAAGAAATCCAGCGCCGTCTCAGACAGATAAATATCGATAAATCACTGGGACCAGATGGCATACATCCTCGTGTTTTAAGGGTGTTATGTACAGTAATAGACAAGCAGTTATTTCTAATATTTGTGCATTCAGGGGCTGTTCCAAGGGATTGGCACTTGGCAAATGTGGTGTCAATATTCAAAAAGGGATCTAGGGGGGGACCTGGAAACTATAGACAGGTAAGCTTAACATCTGTGGTGGGCAAGCTGTTTGAAGGTTTCTTAAAGTGGACCAACACCCAGGATTTTGACTATCCTGGGTTTTGGTCCACTTCGGCGGGGCACCCCGATCGGGGGTGCCCCGCTGTGTGAAACCCCCCAGAAAGCCCCAAAATCTTACCTGTCCCCGCTCCCACGTGACTGGACGGTCCAATCCCCGCCAACGTCCAGGCGGGGATCAGGAACGTCCAAGCGGCTGCCGCCACCTCCCTCGCGTCACTTTCGGCGCGCGCGCGCCCCCGCCGGCTATTCGCAGACGGCCGGCGCGGGCGCGAGCACGCCTACAGGGGCGCGAGGGAAGATCAGGTAAGCGATTTGGGGTGTCTGGGGGGGTTTCACCCCGCGGGACATCCGAGATCGGGAGGTGATCGGCCCGGGAATCTTATAGATTTCCGGGCCGATCACCTCTCGGTGTTGGTCCACTTTAAGGGATACTATCCTGGAACATCTTGGGGAAAAGGACATATCAGAACTGGAGCGCGTTCAAAGGAGGGCAACAAAGTTAATAAAAGGCATGCAGGGGCTAGATTTCCATGAAAGATTGTCAAAGTTAGGTTTATTTAGTTTAGAAAAAAGATGCCTGAGGGGTGATCTAATAACTATGCATAAATATATTCAGGGTCAATACAAAGATTTATCCCACAATCTATTTATACCCTGGAGTGTAACCATAACCCGAGGGCATCCACTGAGGTTAGAGGAAAGTTGCTTTTTCCACCGACATAGGAGGGGACTCTGTAAGAGCAGTGAGACTATGGAACTCGCTGCCAGAGGAGGTAGTAATGAAGGATACAGTAAAAACATTTAAAAGTGGCCTAGATGCCTTCCTGGCATGTAATAACATTTCCAGTTTTGGCTACTAGACCACTGGAAGGAGATAAACAGGCTGCACTGGATGGACTAATGGCCTGATGCAGAGCCTTCCCTGAACTGACCTTAAAACCTTCCGATTGTCCAGGGCTCCCGTTTGAATCGTGGCTCAAATGTGATGCAGAGCCTCCGTCGGAATGGCTCCCTAACGGATCCGTCAATTTGACTTCACTCGGGAAGTGTTTTTTGCTCTCTCGGGTGCCTTCAATTTGATCGGGGCTTCCGTTCCCGTTCACACGGGCGGCCCGATTTTCCCAGCTTTTTCCTTGCTTTTTGAACGTACCTGCTTGCCTTCCGTCGTATTTGACCTTCCATTTTGGTGTTTTTTTCAAGTATACTTACATCTCCATGGCTCTTCAGTTGTCAATCTGGCTACACGCAAGCGCACATCCCTCAACCTCCATTGGAATATACATATGGCAACAACTGCCAATTTCACACATTATATATATATATATATATTTAAATAAATGTTTTGTTGTTCCTTCTTCCTTGGCTTTACTGCATACCTTAATCTCCTTGGTTGTTCCTTCTTTCTTGGCTTTAATGCATACCTTAATCTCCTTGGTTGTTCCTTCTTCCTTGGCTTTAATGCATACCTTAATCTCCTTGTTTGTTCCTTCTTCCTTGCCATTAATACTTACCTTAATTGTTTGTGAGTTTTTCTGATTTATTGTCCCATATCTAAACCTTTTGTGTCATGTAAATGTGTGCTGATGTTGTGTGATTGTACTTTTGCAGGAAAGACAACTCTCAAAATATTATTTTTTTTTTTATTAATTTTTTTTTATTTTTTTGTGTTGCTTAAGGTTTTTTTTGGATAAAAATGATAAATAAAATTTTTAACATTTGTAAAAAAAAAAAAAAAAAAAATTAGGCCTCGGGGTCTTGAGGGTGTGGTAATCTTTGATCTGTGAATGAAAAACAACATTCGTTTAGCATTTTTTTTTTGGTTTGGTTGTGCGTTGTTTTTTCGGGGCCCTTTTCAAACCGGACCTTCTGCGCGATTTAATGAAAAGCCCAAACTCTTTTAAAAAGATTCCGCAGCATCTTAAACTAATATATAGTAAGATTTTAGTCAATCAATTATTATTATTTCCCCCACTGGGCTGCAACTCAGTTCAGCAATTTAGGATACGTGCGCCGCCATCTTGACTCAGAAGCATCACACTTACTGAGGAGAAGAGAGTGGGATAAGGTACAGGGGGTGGGTTATAGCTGTGCTTTGCTCATACAGAGCAGAGCTGTGCTCTGGAAAAGGTTTGTAAGATGATTTGTAAGGTGGACAATCTGTATGTACAGGGTGTGGGAAATATCTAAGATCGACTCTTATTCAGAGTTAAGGTCCACTTTAAGGGCTTTTTTTTATAATTTATTTTGGAAATGTTTCTGAATTTTAGTTTTCAAATGGAATTGTTTGCTCATTTTCTTTAGTTTAAATAAACACCACTTACAAGGTTTTGGCCGCACATTGCATCGGGGGCGGAGTCTCCCTTCAGCCTCCCTCTGTTGCTGTTGTGAATCTGTATGGATGACAAACACACTGATATTAGAGACTGTTGTTCTTTCATGAATATAATATTAAGTTAGGCTTCTAGGTATCAATCTACTCACCTTCCCCAGCAACCTCTTCCTCCTCGCCCCCTTCCTCACTCATCCCTTGGGATGTTCCAGCGACGTCTGAATCTACAACAATAGTGCACATGAGTATCTGTATTTAATGCATGTATTGCCACATATCTAACTATATTTCCCTTACCGGAGTCTGGTTGAGGCTCTGTTCTGCTAGACTCCCTGCCGTCAGATCCCCCCCTCCCCTGCATGGTGAGGTCCAGCGGCTCCTCCGAGTCACTTACAGAGGAGGGGGTGGCCGTTGACCCTGGCGGTGGGCCACCTACACCTTCACCTGTTTCGCCCAACACTGGGCTGCGTGTCCTGGTCCGGGTGGGGCGGAACCGTATATTCCATTCATGGGCTGAAATACAAACACAATCATTAAACCACGCCCAGGCGATGCCAGGGTTATAGGTGCATTTACATTTTAAACACTTACATGGGAAATGTTTTGCGAAGTACCGCCTCACCCGGGGCTTATGCCTTCTTTTTAAATCAGACCAGTGTTGGGCGATCTCGGTGAAGGTATAGGTGGTTTGGGATCGGCGTTCTATCGCATCCACCACCTCCAGGGCCAACGTCCGTTTGTCATAATCTGACGGCAGGAAGCCGTAGCGATTCCTCAGCATCATCTGTTATTAAAAAATACAAGGACACACTATTAATCCATCAAATACATTAACAAGTTTCCTGCCCTAACTCAAGTCACTTTATTAACCTCTTGCTGCCTCACATTGCGGTGGGATGGTATGTAACGTGACAAACTAAGTTTTTTCAGACTATTCTTGTGTTTTTTTTTATTTTTAATACAAGGAATGTGTGCGCGCACGTAAACGCACGCTCGCATACTCACATCCATGATGATGTCGTCCTGCTCCGGGGTAAAGATGGCGGGCGACATCTTGTCTTCTTTACCAAGGTATAGCTCGGACGTTCCCCCGCGGTGACGTGCGTGCGCGCAGGCGCGCACTCGCTGTTGGGCACGCCCACACGGGAAACAAATTTAAAGAACAAGCCACTCCGCTCGGTGTGGGATACCATATCAATATGGGCAGACCTAAAGTGAGCAAAAATAGCCAAGCAAGGCCAAAGGCACATAGCAGCCGCACACATGCCTCATTCTAAATAAAACAGAAGAGCAGGCACAACACACATGCAGAACATGCACCAACTAAAACGGTGGGTACTCCACAGACACACGCACATTCCCAAAAACGCAGGAGCAAGGAGACATTAACCCATTCACCCCCGCCAGAAGAAAATAAAAAAACACACCAGGGTGCTAAATCTAGTAAGACCCTGCAGCATACTCAACCTCAACACACCAAGCATACCCACAAAACCAAACACAAATCAACAAGGTTAAGCGTATTGCCAAAACAAACACCCCACCAAGGTCACCCACCCCTCCACCTCAACCCTCTGGTACTCACAATTCCAGTACCTCAGATAACACATGCAGCTCAACATCTGATAGCTCACCAGGAACCCAGACATTAACCCAGAGCAGCACATACACACCCTCAACCTCCCCTCTAAGCCCAAAAAACACACACGACTCCCCAGATAGCCAACCATCTATTTCAAGTGATGCAGGGGACAACACACACTCATGTGGGCGCTAATGACGTCGTGGGTCCCTAACAGCCCGTTTTTGCTAAGCACAAAGCATGGCTGTTGCCAATGCTGTTTGGGTACATTATGGGGTTCTGTCCGTCGAGATACTGAACAAATCAAGCGGACAGTTGTGGACCTGAAATCATATAGTTGTCCAAAAATGTACATGCGCCGGCAGCAGAGATAAAGCCCAAATGCATTTAGAGTCGCTTTTGTAACACTTATTAGGTGTTATTTAATCATCCCCAGCCTGCAGACAGGTGGTGGTTTCAAGAAAATACATTGGCCACAAGGTCGGCACGGATTGTGTGTGCTGGCCCACTTTGTGTACCAGTGTAAGGAGGGGTCTGCTCGTCAGAAATAGGTAAAGGTTCTGCACCCAGGTCAATTTATAGAGCAATCCTGCTTCTAATGGCAAGGTTGTGCAGGACCCCACAAGCAATAATTATTTGGATAACCTTGCCAGGCTGATACTGAAGAGAACCCCCACTCTGATCCAGACATCAGAAACGCATCTTCCACAACCCAAAGGCACGTTCCATCACAGAGCGAGACCTCCTATGGGCTGTGTTGTAGCGCTCCTGTGCCTGGGAAGATGGGTGCAGGATGGATGTGAGCAGCCATGGTAACAAGGGATAGCCTGAGTCACCTGCAAAAATCCAAAAGACAAACATAAGGTGGATGGCTAAAAAAAGGTTTAGGTGTGCATAGAAACATTAGTACACAGGGACAAATAGGTGAGCTAGGTATGGTGGGAGGAATTGACATTTTTAATGAGCCTACAAACACATGCAACCTGTACACTCATTAAAAATGTCTGTGTAATGCCTCTTAGATAAGAGGGCCAGAACATAAACCAATAGTGGTGAATACTTTCACCCATTAATTTTTAAACAAACAAAAAAAAAACATTTTCAAGTTTCAAGGAAAGGTCTCACAGATTAGTGGGGTAGTGGCAAATCCACATTCAAACCTGGGGGCCAACAAATACAACTTTAATACACATACCCAGTAACCATCCTCCAGAAATATCTCCAGATTGAAACCGTTGATAGAGGCTGGAGTTCCTCAAAATGTGCGTATCATGCGTGGAACCAGGAAAGCCAGCAAACAGACTGAAAAATTGAAGATCAGGGCCCGCCACTGCCTGAACATTGATGGAATGGCCCATCTCCCTGTTCCTGCACCAAGCAAAACACCAGTGGAATTAGTGTGAGCCTTAAAAAATGTTTGATAACCAGAAAAAAAGCAGAACCAAACCACATACCTGAACAGATATTCCTGGTCCGCAGGGGGGATGAGCGAGACATGTGTGCAATCTATTGCACCAATGACGTTGGGCATGTCGGCTATGTTATAAAAGCCCAACTTAACCGCATTCCAAGCTTCCCCTGTTTGAGGGAAAAAAATTTAATTCTGTGCCAGGGTAGCCATGCCATCCAAAAACTTGGTTAGGCTGCGGCTCAGCGTAGACTGGGACATCCCCAGGGAGAAGGCACCCAGTCTCTGGAACGAGCCGTTCGCCAAAAATTGCAGGCAGCCAACCAATTTGGTCATACCTGCAATTGCATGCCCCTTTCTGGTGGTGGGGGCTAACCATGGCCGCAGCTCGCTATACAAGGCATGGAGAGAAACACGGTTAAGGCGGGTGAGCTTGAATAGGTCAACGTCACTCATGCCATCGATGTCCAAAGGCGTGCGCTGCAGCCTGGTTTCTGCCATACTCAGAACTACCAGACGGCGTAGCTGGCGCCTTTGATGTTGGCCCACAGAGGAATGCATTCCCAAAAAGCACGGAGCTCCAGTACGGCTGGTCAGACTGCCCTTAAGTGAAGGCCCCCGTTTTATTAGGCTGATTCCAATCGGAAATCAAGGCTCTGCATCACTGAAAAAAACGGGCCAATGAACGAGGCATCCGTTTTGCCGGAAAAAAGCCTTGTGTGAGCCGACAATCGGAAAGGCAGCTGCGCGCACACCTGAGCGCATAAACGCACACTAAAATCAACGTAGCACCCTTTTCTGACCCGATCAAAGCCCAAAACCAACGGGAAAACGCACGGGATAGCTGAACGGGGAGGCTCTCCATCAAGCCATAAGTCTTTATTCAGCATTACATACTATGTTACTATGTTAAACCTTTGGGAACTGGTAAGGGAACTATGAGACCCCTAGACCAGTTCACAAGGCTCTGGGACTGGCAAGTCACCTGCGGCTAGCAGGTGACTTGCCATTAACCCTGAACCCCCCATTATCTGCCTCCCCAAAGCCTGGTGGGCAGAAAAGCAGTGGATATTAGGCTTTAGGGCTTGCAGCCAGAAGGATAGAGGGCCATCAAAGCTGGCTGCTTTTCCTGGATATTCATGCAAAAATCACAGTTAAACATAGTGCAAAATAGTGAAAAATGACCTGTCAACAAAGGGTGACACAATTTCAAGTAAGCTGGCAATTAAAAGGGTTGAAAATACCTATGCATGTTGGGTATTGCTCTGGTTGAGGGACCTTGTTTTTCCTTGTTTGCATATAAGTTTTAAGAAAATGTGTTTTGTTCTGCTTTTTTATAATTTTTTTAGGGAAACCCTGGGCAACCTAAGAATTCTTTGAGGGATTACTTCTAAAATGATGAGCCTACTACAACAAGCTGGGTATGCTTAGAAAGCTTAAAATGGGTTCTTTCTGTAAGTATCTGGTTTATGGGAAATATTCCAAATGTAAGGGGTTGTTTTGGTAGAAAAAGTGCAAGGTGAGCACTTTTTCTGCAGAGCTGACATTTTCAAGTAAAATTACTCTTAAGTGCATGCTTTACTTTTGGTTGTTTGGCTCTTTTCCCTTGACAGTAGCTATGCATGTTGGGTATTGTTCTGTTTTGGGGACCTTGCTTTTTCATATTGCATATTACACATTTCATATTTTTAGGAAAGAGCGTTTGATTCTGCTTTTTTATTCTTTTTTTAGGAAAATTCTGTGCAATCAAAGAATTGAGAGATTACTTCCTTCCAGAAAACTGTGCCCACACCAACAAGCCTGGTATACCTAAAAAGCTTCAGGTGTGTACTTCCAGGGAATATATATTTTGTGGGGGGTATTTCAAATGTAAAGGTTTGTTTTTCTTGAAAAAATGCAAGGTGCTCATACTGCATAGCATAATTGTATTTTAACACTAATTTGGCTTTCAAGACTGGACATAAAACCAAATGCAGAAACTCTCAGATGCTGTTAAATTGGATGCCCTGGTGAGGGCCAGTTAAATAACAACAACAAATTGGTACATAATTTACGCACAGGTTATACTTCATAGAGCACAATACACTTTTAGTGCTTTGCTCACTGGCAGGGCAGATTACTACTATTAGATTTTAGGCTCGATTCAGAGAGACAAAAAAAAACTTCCGTTTTAGTTCCGATCCGTTTTTTTGGAAATGTTTCCGTTCTCGTATGAGCGTACGAGCGATTCTATGCATGCATTGAAAACCTTCTGTAAAGTTTCCGTCCGTTCGTACAGCAGATTACGAATACGAGAATGTAATTTTCCTTCCAGACTTTTCCATTTCATTTTCACATGTTACAACGTAGGCTTTCGTTTTTGCGCTTTTCCCATCGTATCCTCACACGAATCCTTTACGTTTCCCGTTAGTTTCTGTTTCCCTTTTTCAATAAATAATTGTCCAGATGGAAATCCTTACGATCTTGCGCCTGCGCACTACAAACTTAACTCATTAAAGTGCTTGCCTACATATTTGGCACCCTCACTTTACTACAATGTTTAGCTAAATCACTTAGCACTGTCCTCCATCTTCCCATTTGGACCCTTAAAGCTCACCCAAACCACTTAGCACTATCCTCCATCTTCCCTTTTGGATCCTTAAAGCTCACCCAAACCACTTAGCACTATCCTCCATCTTCTCTTTTGGACCCTTAGCTCACCCAAACCACTTAGCACTATCCTCCATCTTCCCTTTTGGACCCTAAAAGCTCACCCAAACCACTTAGCACTATCATCCATCTTTCTTTTGGACCCTTAAAGCTCACCCATACCACTTCTTGGTTAGGTTCTTCTTCCATTTTAGCCCCCTAAAACGTACCCAAATCACTTCTCGGTCATGTGAATATTCATCTTTAAATATTTCTGGGCCCATTAGTTTTGTGTTAATGTATTTTGTAAATGAAATGACAATGTAACATTTTTTTTATTCCATCATAAAATATAACATTTTTAAACATTTTGAAAATTTTTAATTTTTACAACTATAAAAACAAAATACATAGCAATGGCAGGCCACTGAACATTATTCTTCATTGCGCAGTTGTGCAGCTCCTGCATCTCGCCCACCAACTGAAGGACCCTGCCACTCAGTTGTGCCACTCTGGCACGTGTGGTCCCTGTTAAAAAAAGGTAAATTAAAATATTGGTATAACCTTGTTGGGGTCATACTGCAGGGGTCCAAACACCTAAATCTGGACTTCAAAAGCCAGAGGGCCCTCGCCAGGGGCCGGGTTTTGCATAGTGCCCGATTAGAGAACCCCTGGCCCGCATTCTGCAGGCAAAGAACGGGCATCAGGAGCAAGGGCGAGTGGCACATCTTGCAGTTCCTGCAACCAAATATAAAATAATTACACAAAGCAAAGGTAACCAACTAAAACAATAACTCCTACAACAAATTAAGATTCAAGTTCAACAATCCAAATATAATTCACAAAGGACATAAGTCTAAAAAAATATAGCAATTATATGGATGTGTGGGAAAATAAAGGTTTACATGCTAAGGACTAATTTAGGTCAGCATTAAAATACATCTATAAGGCATACATGAAATGTATTTATTCAGGTATGCATTGCTATAAAATGTATGGCCTCGGCCATGCTGATACATGCAATGCCTTGGCGCACAGACTCCTCCACATAGCCGCAAACACATGTTCAACAATAGCAATCCGAGCCCTCAAAGGTCCCGTAAGTGGATCGGAAATGAAATGGATTTATAGGGTGGTGATCCATCGGAAATCTGCTCTCTGAATCAGACGGAAACCCATCCCAACAACGGAAGGTATCTGAATGAACGGAAAATTTCCGATTTTGTTTGGAAAATGATCCGAACTAACGGAAATGTTCCGATTTGCTTCCGTTCATCGAAAGCGCATTCCCGAACGTTCGTGCGAATGAAAAATGGACGAAAAAAAATGACAAACACCCACCAAAACTTTCACAGACAGCTACGGAAGTCCGGATGAATGTGTCTCTGAAGTCCGAGGCTTTTGTGAAGAAGAAAAAAAATTAAACCTTGTAGACAGATGCACCACTGCAGCACCACACTGTTTTTTTCCTTCCCTGTCACTGCTTCTATGTTTGAATTCTGACACGTAAATTGCTTCTGTTACACATACTGTGGAGAATCGCTTTTTCTTTTCACTGTCACGCTGTCTCTGCCTGTCTTTTTCTTTCTTTCCCTGTCTCTCCCTCACTCACCACAATAAACCGCTGAAGTGCCCGCAAGATGGTCGCCGCTTATATAGGATTGTGACATCACCGGGAGGCTGGCTGCTGATAGGCTGCATGTGATGCCTTCCCAGCATTCCCTGCCCCATAGGACATGTCTTGACATGTGGATCCCCCATTTTAAAATGGAGTTTAAGGAAGCAATTTGCATGATCAAAACTCTGCAATATTTGGATTCGTTGTGAACATTTTTCTGAAATTAGTAACAAATTTGGATTTTTCAGATTCAATTTGCTCATCCCTACTTGTTGGTACAGCTTGCATTAGACCCTTTTCGTCCTTTTATAAATTCATTACTTTTGGGCACACCTTGCATTATACCCTTTTGTGCTTTGATAAATTAGTTACTAGTTGGCACACCTTCCATTAGAACATATTGTGCTTTGACAAGCTAGTTACTGGTGGGCAAACCTTGTATTAGACAATTTTCTGGGCACTCCTTCCTTAGACCATTTTGTGCATTGAGAATCTAGCTACTTGTGTGCACACCTTGCATTAGACACTTTCAGGATTTGATAAACTAGTTACTAGACACACCTTGCACCCCACCCTTTTTGGCTTCGATAGACTAGTTACTTGTGGGAACACCTTGCATTAGACCCTCTTGGACTATGATAAACTAGCTACTCGTGGGCACACTTAGCATTAGACTATTATGGCTTTTATACATTAGTTACCTGTGAGTACACCTTGTATTAGACACTTTTGGGCTTTGATAAACTAGTTACTTATGTTTCCTCCTTGCATTAGACACTTTTGGGCATTGATAAACTAGTTAGTTGTGGGCACACCTTGCATTAGACCCTTTCGTGCTTTGATAAACTAATTAATTGTGGGTACACCTTGCATTAGACCCACTTGGGTTTTGATAAACTAGGTACTTGAGGGCGCCCCTTGCATTAGACAATTTTGTGTTTTTATAAATGTGTTTTTGTGAGCACACTTTGGATTGGACCATTTTGCCTTGGATATACTAGTTACTAGTAGGCACACATTGCATTAGACCCTTTTAGGCTTTGATAAACTAGTTACCTGTGGGTACACCTTGCATTAGAGCCTCTTTGGCTTTGATAATCTTGTTTCTTCTGAGCACACTTTACATTAGACCCTCTTGGGCTTTTATAAACAAGTTACTTGTAGGGACACCTTGCATCTTACCCTCTTGGGCTTTTATAAACTATTTACTTTTGGGCACAACTTGCATTAGACCCTCTTGGGTTTTAGTAAACTAGTTCCTTGTGGGCATACCTTGCATTAGAACCTATTGGGCATTGAAAAACTAGCTACTTGTGGGCACACCTTGCATTAGACATTTTTGGGCTTTGAGGAGCTGGTAACTTGTAGGTACATCTTGTATTAGACCCTCTTGGGCTTTGATAAACTAGTATCCTCTGGGCACACCTTGCATTGGACTGTTCTGAGCATTGATAAACTAGTCACTGTGTGCACCTTGCATTAGACTCTTTTGTGTTTTGATAAACTAATTACTTGTGGGCACACCTTGCATTAGACCCTTTGGGCATTGGCAAGCTAGTTACTTTTGGACACACCTTTCATTAGACCCTATTGGGCTTTAATAAACGAGTTACTTCTGGGCACACCTTCCATTAGATCCCCTTAGGCTTCGATAAACTATTTACTTGTGGGCACACCTTGCTTTACACCATTTTTGTCTTTGATGAACTAGTTTGTTATGGGCACACCTTGCATTAGACCATTTTGGGCATTCATAAACTAGTTACTTGTAGGAACACCTTGCTTAAGACCCCCTTGGGCTATAATAAACATTAATTGTGTGCACACCTTGCATTATACCATCCTGGGCTTTGATAAACCAGTTACTGGTACGACCATCTGCCTCAATAGAACTGTAAGTACCTTCCCCTGGCCAACCAATTGGACCCAGTTTGGAAGGTTGTGGCCAGGTTTGGTGAGGTATCCCTGAGCTCATGCACCCACCACCTGTTTGTTACAGTGGTGTAAAGGCACACAAAAGCATTCACACGTGCCCGCTGCTGCTGACAAGTGGTTCCCTGTTAGCTGCCCAGCTTTACACAAAGCTGAGGCAGGCCACACACAGGAAGCAGCTGGGCGGGGGGGGGGGGGGTTGAGCTACCAATCAGTGCTCAACAAAGCATGGGGGCTGCAATTCCACTGAATCAGCAGTGAATCAATGAGTGATGAGATGGGTCATGGCACACAGGGGATGGGCACCGCCATTCAAGGACCCAATATTTCACTGGCAGAGTGGTATTTTCACTGCAGCCCCAATGAAAAGAAATATATCAGCAATAAAAACACAGATGAGCCAGTAAAAATACAGGTCAGTTGGCAACCTTAGTGTCACCGGGAGGGGAGTTACATGCACAGGTGTCCCATATTAATCTAATAGACATGTCATGGTTGTCAATGAGAGCAGAGTGTCACTGGGTGTCACTGGAAGCAGAGGGATGTCACCGGCACATGCCTAAGGGAAAGGATTGTTAATTATAGATGCTGTCTGCAGTTTAAATCATCTTATTCTTCTGTGCCTGAACTGGTTGCATGTGGGAATATGTGTGTCAATGTTGTGTATGGGACAAGATATATGGAGTTTGTGCTCGACAGCCCCAGGGGACTTGGAGTTAATGGTTTTTAAACCAGATGTTTTTTATATATATATATATATACTGTCTGTAGCACACCTTTAATATTAGGTGTGGTGGCAAAAAGTTCTTAGGCTTGCCCTAAAAGTTCTCCCCGGATCTAGGGAGCCAGGGAAGGGGATGGGGAGGGAGAATTATAGAAGGGGGGTAAGAGGGGGGCTAGGAGATGTGTAGGATCCGTACTACATGTGCAGTCAAAGGTAAACACTTGAGATATATGGAAAGCAGAATTCGTTTGTTGTTTTTTAGTTTCACATAGTCCTATGTTGGTATTGCTAAAGAAAAGAGACACAGCTCAGATGGGTGTTGTGTGGCTTTTAGTAGGTTAATCCATTTAGTTTCTGAATGTAGGATAAATCGATCCCAGTCGCCACCTCTTGTATGTATAAGTATATGTGTGTGTATATGTGTATATGTATTTCATGTAGAAAACTTTGCATGTACAGGTTGCTATGTAGATGATTCCAGGTGTATTACAGTTGTGAAATGGTGATGGTAGTGTTTTTTGCTGTTAGAGAGTATGGTGTATGATCCAGCAGATATGGATAGGCATGCTTTGCAGGAGCCACATGAGAACAGGCCATTATTCTACAATGGACTCTGGCTGTTGGATCATAGTGACTTTGTAATAGAGTTTGGCTTTGGGATTGGGCTCTTCTAAAGGTTATTTGTGGATTGTGGTTAGTAAATGGTTTAATTGCTGGGTCTTGTTACATAGTTACATATTTACTGTTAGGCCTTGTGGGACACCTGCCTTCAGAAACCCCCAATTTTCACTGCTGCTTCTTCCTATAGACAAGCCTCATTCTACAGGATGCTGAATACGCCTCACCAGACACGGTTAGCACAAAGGATGCTGACTTACAGGGTGAAGGTTGATGACCAGGGACTAGACTGGGGGGTAGTTGAGCTGGCCGGGGTCATACCCAGAAATGGCAGTCCTTCCGATATATAGCACCAACAACAGGAGGAATGTCAAGGATCAAGCCAAGGGCCGAAGCTGGGTGGTCAGAGAGGCTCCAAGTCAGGCAGGCATACTTCGGTCCAGGCAGCGATCAGAGGAGTAATCAGACAAGGCTAAGTCAGCAATGGATAAACAGAACTCAATACAATGGCACTACAACACCCAGCAGAATGCTATCACGGGCAGTGAGCTACTATAGAAGTATTCATCCCTTGATAAAAGACCCTTGGTAAAAATTAGTGAATTTCCAGCAAGGCTTTTTGGGGTCTAGGCTGTACCCACTGCAAAAATGACACCTTGGAAGGATCTATAACCAGACCCTGATTGGAGATCAGATACCCCAAGAAAAGGAACTTTGGTAACCTTAAACACACACTTTGTCCAAAAAGGCTGTTCTCCCTCAGTTTATGCAACACCGCCTTAACATGTTGTCAGTGTTCAAACAGTAACGGGGAGAAAATGAGGATGTCATCTAAGTAAATTACTACAAATTGACTCAAAAATTCTTGATAAATTCATTCATAAAATCTTTGAAGGCTGCAGGGGCATTGCATAACTAAACTAAACGTAGCGCCCATCTTTTATTTTAAAGGTAATTTTCCATTCCATCCATGCAAATGAGATTGTAGGCCCCCCTCAGTTCTAACATTAAGAAAATCTAGGCACCAATATACTGATTAAAGAGGTATTTGTTGAGTGGTTAGGGGTATCTGTTCTTTATAGTAATTTTGTTCAGACCTCGATAATCTATACAAGGGCATAACCCTCCGTCCTTTTTCCCAACACAAAAGAAACCAATCCTAGCTGGTGGAAGGATGGATAAAGCCTTTTTTTAAATTTTCTGAAATGTACTTCTTCATCGCTTACTCCTCTGGGTTGGTCAAATTGTAAATCTTACCCCTAGGTTTACAATTTATACCTGAGGGCAGCCTACAATCTAATTCACATACGCCAAGGGGACGAATGGAAAATGGCCTTTAATGTAAAAGACGGACACTACGAATATTTAGTTATGCAAAGCAGCTAAATGGAAAATTCGTAAATTCGGGAGGAAGTGAGTCAGCACATCTTTCGGAGAATACGTCCACCTATTCTGAATATGGAGATAAACCCCCAAGGGATATATTGGATATTGGTAGTCTTAAGGGCAGTACCAATATAGTTATCAAAACAGAATGAGCTCCACTTCAGTAAATTCCTGGTCTCCCAGTTGATAAGGGGATTGTGGGTCTTCAACCAATGGAAAACCCAGGAAAACAGGGGTGTCAGGACAATCTAGGACTAAATATACTAGGCTTTCTGTATAGGAGGAGCCCAGATTGAGATTCACAAAAGGGGTCATAGAGGTGACCAACCCAGCTAGGATAAGCTTATTAATAACAACCAGGACATGAAGGGAGTTATCCAAGGGTATTAATAGAATACCTGGAGCTCCAAGAAGAGGCATATCCAAAAAGTTGCCACCTGCCCCACTATCGACAAAGGTGGTGGCAGACTTCCTGGAGATTTCCCATATGATCATAGTGGGCAACAGCAATTTGTTAATATGAGGAAAAGATATCTGGCCACCTAGACGAGTTTCCTCAACCTCGTCTAGGCACTGAGGTTTCCCGACGGTAATTTCTTATTTGGGCAGGCCCTTGCAAGGTGCCCTAGATTGCAACAATAAAGGCACAGGTCCTGGATATGACGTCTAGTCTTTTCAGCCTTGGTGAACCAGGTCCTGCCAAGCTGCATGGGCTGTTCTGAAGCTGGTGGGAGCCCGTGGGGAGAGGATCTTTTGGCAGGGAGAACCCCAGGTCTAATCTTTAGGTTTCTCCAGGGGTGATCCTCCGAGATGTCTCTCTACCTTAATGGCCAGTTGTATGTAGCAGTCCAACTTTTCAGGTGGATGTAAGCTAACCAGGACATCTTTGCTACTCTCTGATAGTCCAATCCAAAGCTGGCTGCTGAGGGCCAGATCGTTCCAATGGGAATCAATCACCCATTAATGGGAGCTTTACTGAGCTTTACTTCTTTGCTGTGCATTTCCCTTGTTTAGGACTTCGCAGCTTAGCATCAACAGTCGAAGCCCGATTTAGATCTGCATACAGGACCTCCATGGCTGTGAAAAGTGCAGAAACAGCCTGTAGGGCATCATCCGTGGGGGCTAAACCAAACGCTTGTGTCTGCAGAAGAGAAATGACCAGACCCACTTTCTGAAACTCTGTACCTGAAGAGTTGGGCCACAGTCTGAAGTATAGCTCACTTGATTCAAAAACTGGGAGGGGAACCTTTGGCTCAATGGGAGGTAAGGTCACTTGTGGCTCAGGCAGCTGGTGGTTCTCCTGGGCTGTCACATGACGGGCCAGCTGATTTATGGAAGCCATGGCCTGCACTGACTTCCATTAATGTGGCCTGTGATAATGTCAAGCCTCGTGGGACACCCGCCTTCAGATTAGCAACTCCCAATCTTCGCTGCTGCTTCTACCTATAGACAAGTCCCCATTTGCCGGGATGCTGGATACAGCTCACCGGACACAGTTGCCCCCAGGTCATAGTTAGCACAAAGGATGCCGACTTACAGGGCGAAAGCAGATAAACCAGAGAACAGGCTAGGCAGGAGTTTGGCTGGCCAGGGTCATACATGGGAATGGCAGTCCTTCAAATATGTAGCACCAAGGGGATGAACAAGAGGAGGGTCAAGGGTCAAGCCATGGGTCGAAATCAGGTGGTCAGAGAGTTCACGGTACAGAGGGAGAAATGAGCTCGGGTCAGGCAGGCAGGTGCCAGTCCAGTCAGTGATCAGAGGAGTAGTCAAACAAGGCTAAGTTGGCAATGGATAAACAGAACTCAATACAATGGCACTACAACTTCCAGCAGAACGCTATCATGGGCAGCGAGCCATTGACATGGGAATGATTAAATTGGGCTTGGGTGCAGTCAATTGGCTGGGACAGCTTCGAGCTCATTGGCTCAGGAACAGTTTGAGGGCTGATTTGCCTGAGTACCAGAATGGTACTCTGCCCCACAACACCAATGGGGGTCATTGGCCCATTTAAATTGTAAGAAGGATGTAAGTGCATGCACACTTGTGAGGTTGCCAGGGATGCACATAATTTCTTTGCTTCTATATTGAAGTCCGTGTCCTGTGTACAGTTTAATCTGAGATGTAGGTACAGGCTTGTGAGGATGCTTTTTATACAGAAAGGGAGGTGGTTGCTAGTAGCGTGAAGATGTGTGGGCTGTTTTATGTATGCTAATGTCTAGAAAGTTTACAGTATCAGGATCATGTTACATAGTGAAGGTGAGATTTAACTCATTTTCGTGTTTCGTAAAGTTGAAATAAAGATTAGTTTATATGTGTTGTCTGCCCCAAAAAAGAGATTATCAATGTATCAACCCCACCACAGTATACTGTTTGTGTAAGGCGTGAGATCTTAATTGCAAAAAATGTTGTGTTCCCACCACCACAAGTACGATGAATAAGATGAGGTTCAAGTCAACCACTTTGCCGTGCTCTGTACTTGGAGTTAGTGGGACCCCAAAAACTTGAATCTATCTTGCATCAGGATGAGTTGTAGTAGTTTCATGATGAAGGTATTTCTGTAATCTAGACTTATGTCTAGTGTGTTAAGTTAATGTTTGAGCTGAAAGTCCTAGATTGTGGCGAATGGAGCTGTACAATGCTTCTACATCTAATGCTAGTAATGTTGTGTTAGGAATGTGTTAGGAATAGTGATAGTGTCTAAGGTCTTGAGGATGTGGGTAGTGTCCGTCATCTAAGAAGAGAGTTTTTCTACAAGAGGTTGTAAAATGCTTTCAATGAACCTTGACACATTTTCTATAAGGCAACCACAGCCCAAAATTATTGGGCGACCAGGCTGGTTATTGGAATTTTTTTTGTGTATGTTTGGGTGGTGTAGAAGGTGGGGGGGGGGGGGGGGAATTGTGAGGTATTTAAATTCTTTATCTGAGATTGCCTTAAAGTGTTATCTATGAGTGGGAAGTAAGTCTAGGTCTTTTTTGTCATCCTGTAAAGGTTATGGTGGGCATTTTTTTGTACCAAGATGTGTTACTACTACTTACTTTCATATTGTTGTTGGTTCATTATGACTTTGTTGCCCCCTTTATTGGCCTTCTTCATACTCTTGGCACTCTTGAGTTCTTGTAAGTCGGAACATTGTTGAGGCAAAAGGTAGAAAGTATATGTCTCTGAGGACCACTGTTAGCAATGTTTGTATCACTTGATTGATGTCTGTAGTGGGAAAGAAGGTGGATTTCTGCTTAAAGTTTGTTCCTAATTTGGGATTCTTGGCACATGAATGCTAATTTGTCTAGGGGTGAGCGTAGAGAATCGTTTCTAGCCAGTTCGGCTAGTGTACTGTTGTCACTAGGTGTAAATGGGTTGCGTGTGTGTGTGGGGGGGGGGGCTATGAGTGTAATTGGAAAGTTAATGTAGGAAACAATTGGTGAAGCTGGGTTGCAGAACATCCTTTTGAGAGTAGGTTTTCGAGTAAATGGGTAAATGTCCTTGATTGTTTTGAATTTGTCCAAACTATGTTTGGGACAGATGTTAAGGCCTAGTGAAAGCAAGAATTCTTGGTTGGCTGTTAGATTATTGTCTGAGGGATTAATTAGAGATCAGGTGGTCGGTGTTGTGGTGGTGGCTGTCTCTTTGGAGAAAGAAGAAGGTTCCAATGGTTGGTTATTTGGGGACAGACTACTGTGTCAATTTTGCTCATTTGACTGTCTGTCTGTTGCTGTTGCTGCCCAAAAAAGAGGGCCTAACACCTAATGACAACAGTACACTAGCCAAACTGGAAAATTTATTTAAATCGGTACACTCACCGCTAGACGAATTAGCATTCATGTTCCAAGAACCTGAAAGTAGGAAACTCCAGCCATACCCACAACAACCTTTAGGCATAAATCCACCTTCTTTCCCCCTGTGGACACCAGCCCAGTGATACAAACATTGTTCTCGGTCCTTAGAGACATATACTCTCTACGGCATATATGATCCAGAATAGACAACCTTTCACCTCAACCAAGTTTAGCGCTACAAAAACCAATCTGATTATAAAGCAGGCAACATAGCTGTAATGAACCAACAACAGTATGAAACTATGTACAACACACCTTGGTACAAAAAATGTCCCCCACAAGCTTTACAGGATGACAAATAAAGACCTAGACTTACTTCACACCCATGGACAACATGTTAGGGCAATCTCAGAGGAATTTGAATACCTCAAAATTTTCCACCTATGCGTCCCCACCTTTTACTCCCTCCCAAAGATACACAAAAATCCTAATAACCCGCTTGGCCGCCCAATCATTTCAAGCTGTGGTTGCCTTACAGAAAAAGTGTCAAGGTTCATTGACAGAACACCCCAGACATATTCAGTGAATAATCCAGCTAATCCAAAAAAATAACTTTTAACTATCTGAAAGTTTTAAAAAACAAATCACCTAGACATAAGTCTAAATGGCAAAAATAGATTAATCATGCAACTACTACAATTCATCCTGATGCACAATAGATTAATGTCCAGACACTCAATGTGTCCAAGTCAGCCTGCAGCTTGTGATTAGAGATGAGCAAATTTATGAAAAGTTTGATTCGGGTGATTCGCAATTTATTCTCGGCAAATCGTTATTGAAAATAGCTATTCTGGTCTTCTGAGAGCCTCAATAGGGTTGTAGAACATTTTGCCTTGCTGTAACATGCATAGGATGCGTACTGGGTTAGTGAAATAAGACTGCAAAGAAGTATGACATGCAGATCAGAGGCATTGCTGTTAGAATCACTGTTGCAGAGCGGCACAATTACAGAGGTGGCATCAGCATAAGGAGTTCATATATTGCCTGAAAAACACACCCTGGAGTTGGCAGCAGTATAAGGAGCCCATATATTGCCTGAAAGACACATTGGAGTTGGCAGCAGCATGGGGAGCCCATATATAAAACACATTGGAGTTGGCAGCAGCATTAGGAGCCCATATATTGCCTGAAAAACACATTGGAGTTGGCAGCAGCATAAGGAGTCCATATATTGCCTGAAATACACACCCTGGAGTTTGCAGCAGCATAAGCAGCCCATGTATTGCCTGAAAAACACACACTGGAGTTGGCAGCAGCATTAGGAGCCCATATATTGCCTGAAAGACACACCTTGGAGTTGGCAGCAGCAGCATAAGGAGCCCATATATTGCCTGAAAAACACATTGGAGTTGTCAGCAGCATAAGGAGCCCATATATTGCCTGAAAGACACACCCTGGAGTTGGCAGCAGCATGAAGAGAACATATACAGATTTTGGGCACATATATCTTATCCTAAGAATATTAATAAAAATTAAGATTATCGTAATGCATTTCCTCAATAATTACTTGTGGTCTGATGCGGAGGAATGTCTGTAACTGGAGAGCAGCGCCTTAAACCTGTTTTGCACTATCCATATTTCTGAAGTGTTGGTCTGGCACCATGATCAATCTACTTTGATGCATTAGGCATTGGTGGGTGGAAATCTTGGCTGATCCATGCCCGATTCATTTTCACGCAGGCCAGTCTCTCAAAAAAACATTTTTCAAGTGTACTGGAGCACATTGAACTGCCCTCATCAGAGCATCACATACGCACATCTAAGAGTTTTACCACTTTGTTCCTGTTAAAATCTTCAGGGCCTAGTTACTACTTAGTCAAAGGGCATAGATAGTTACACACCTGCTGCTGTTATCGACAAATCCTGTTTTATGTGTAGTGTAGCGTTTTGTCCTCCCCTCATATACGCACTTAGGCCCTTATTCATCAAGCAATAGCGCCAGGTAGTGTCTCACTCGCGCCAGGTAGCGCCAGCTATCGGCGGCTACCGACTCCAGAAAGCCAGGCTGCGAACACAATCACGCATTTATCACGCAAAATGAGGCTAGCGCCGGCTAGAGCGTCACCTAGCGCGGGATTCATCATGTTGCAGACTTCAGCGAACAGCGCCGCTGCTAATCCCATCACAGCGCCAGGTATGACCTCTCGCTACCTGGCGCTACCTGGCGCTCTCCCATACATTTCAATGGCAGACACTGCAATGATTTTTTTTTTGTGGTTTTTGTGTTCTTGTCTTTGGCCAAAATTTAAACACGGGTTGTTTAGGATATGTTTGATTAATCTGTCTTGTTTTTAAAGATTTTTGTATGAAAGATGTTATTTTTACACTGGAATGTTGTGAGTGAAATATAAAATGCATCTCCTCCCACAAAACACATTAGCCTCAAATTAGCTTGCTTTCACAACACACATGCCTTGTAAAGCTACTTTTTAGTCACTCATGTTTGGCACTCACGTTCACTCATTGAAATTGTCAGCGCCCAAGCTATTCGGCAGCCCTGTCCTTGTTGAATCTGTGGTGGTCAGAGTTTCTGCAGTCGCTGTTGTGATTCGCTATGTGGCGGCTCTAGCGTCGCTGTGCTGCGCTGTGCAGCGCTGTGTTCTGTGTTCTGTGTGCTGTTCATACATGTGCCTTTCTGCCATTTTCCCTGAATTCACTTGCAGCGACCCCAGTCATTGTTAATGAATACACTGTAGTTCTGAGCGTGCATGTCCACATTCTGCTGGTTTTGTTCAGGCGTACAAGCTCATAACAACCCGTTATGCATTCTCCTGTGTGCAACATTATCATGTAGTTGGATAGTTTTATTGTGTTATTATTTTATTAAGGAATCAGATTGTTATTTGTAAGCAACCAGCTCTGTTTTTGTTCTGACCTATGCATTACAGGATATTGAACACCCAGCTAAATCAAGCTAATAATTAATGGCGTCTTTGGCAATAGCTTGTCTTAATGCGTAAATATCCTATTTCCGCCACTTAGCTTGCACGTAGCGGACATTAGCTGGTTCCTAATGCGCGGAGCGTGATTTTTTTTCCGCTTTCGTCATATCCAGTTCCGGTTTGCTCCTTTGCGTTTCCCAGCTAAATCTAGGTAATAATTAATGGCGTCTTGGCCAATAGTTTGTTGTAATGCGTAAAAATCCTATTTCCGCCACTTAGCTTGCACGTAGCGGATATTAACTTCTTCCTAGTGCGCGGAGCGGTTTTTTTTTTTCCCTGTCGCTTTGGTCATATCCGGTTCCGGTTTCCTCCTTTGCGTTTCCACCATGATGCCCAGGCGACGTATCCTGCGCCTCCCCAGCTCCTCCTCTGACTCTGGCCCCCCCCTCCCCCACCTCCCCCACCTACCTCACCTCCCCCACCTAACTCCCCCTCCACCCCCTCCACCCCCCTGGGCCACAGAAACAAAAAAGGAAGAGGGTGGATAGCCACGTAAATGGCCAGGTGGTCAAAGTGAGTATATTTCCCTTGGATGATATGTTTCATCTGTTCTCAGTATAAATGTTTAGGCCATTGGTCTGATGTCATGTATTGATAATCTTTTTTTTTTCATTTGTCATAGGATTTCTGCATCCACCAATATGATTATGCCCGTGGGGGCAAGAAGCGGATAGCCCTGGAGGTGAAGGCCACAGTGTCCCGGCGCTTCAACACCAGTCTGACTGTGCGTTCGATCATGCAGAAGTGGTCCGACTTCAAGCGCCGGGACCCTGAAGGCGTGTACCGCCTATATGATGCGTACGCTTCAGGTAAGTGGAATTTTAGGCTATGTTTAATTTTTTAGGGAAATAATATTGTAAGCTGTGTCCCTTTTTGGGAGTAATTTTAATTTTTTTCATTCACCCCCTCCACACAGATAAGCGTCCTCCCCTGGGGAAACGTGGGAAGGGATTCCTCCCCCGAACGAGACAGGCGGACTCGGGGGAGTCATCGGGGGAGGGTCCCTCTCGCGGGTCATATTTAGAAGACCCAGGGGAGGAAGGGGATGATGCCCCAGAGGAGTGTGCTGCTGGGGGGCGGTCAGGCTCTAGCCTCAGCTCCTCACACTCTGAATCTGAGGAGTCTCACCAGACAAGGGGCCACTCTCAAGTGGGGAGTCCAAGTGGGGTGGAAGTAATGGACTCTCCCACACTCCCTGCAGGAGCAGGGAGTGAGAGGGAGGAGGGTGGCCCTTTGCCTGGGGGATCTTTTGATCAGAGTGTGAGGAGCCGAGGCTCCACGCCTCCTCCTCAGAGCCCTCCCTGGGCTTCAAGTGGCAGTTCATCCCCTGGTGAGTGCACATTTAGTCAGTGTTAGTCTGTGACAGGTTACATATGGCCATTTGTACTTAGCCCTTGCCATTCCTCTCTAATTTGCAGCGCATCATAGGCGGCACCTCCAGGAGCTATTGGCAACGCCTTCTCCACGGGCATAGTCATGGTAAGTGTTTTTTGTTATCCCTCACATTCACTATGTTCTGACATTCCTTAAAGTGGACCCACACCCATTGTTGATTGGGCTTGGAATCTATAAGCTTCCCTGCCCAATCACCTCCCTCACCCAGGGCCCCCCCCCCAAAAGCCCACAAACCCCTTTCCTCATTGGGGGTGGCAGAAGCCACCGCCGCAGCCTCCTGCGTGCCCCTCTAGATGTGTGTGCGCCTACGCTCTCCGTTTCAGAATGGCCTGCGCGTGCGCACGCACTGGAGGAGTGAGGCGCAGAAGGCAGCGGCGGCGGACGGTCTCTTGCTCAAATTGTTGTGCCCTGCCAAAGTGGACCAAAACACAGGATAGTATAAATCCTGGGTCTTGGCCCACTTTGAACATACACATGTTTCCTGCTCCATAGTACAAGCTGGTTTGTTAATGTACATTAACATCACAAACCCCACTACAGTGCAATCCAACTGGCAACCACCCCTATGTTTCATCCCACACCATGATGGGTGCTAGCAAATGTGTTATTTTGGAAAGTTGTTCCGGCTAACACATGTTGCCCACTAGTAAGATTCTACAATAAAATGCAAATTAGTCCTTACCATTGCACTGTCCAGGTTATTGGCACATTATCTTTATGTGTCCATGTTGCAACCATAAATAATTTACATGAACTCATGGACCAGGAAATATGCTAATGTCGGACAACATGTGTGTAACCATGCAAGCATTTGTTTTGGCAGACTCCCTAACCAGATGGATGTCAAATAGTCAGGTGTCCTTGTCACACTAATTTTGCTTTTCTCTTTTGCTTTCTCCTGACAGATGTGGCCACGCAGACGGAGCCGGTGTACATCACCACCACACCTCCTGGGACGGCCAGCAGCATGGGCCCCAGCCACAGCTGCGATGGTGAGTACATCCCACTTCATATGCCTAAAGACTTGGGACCCCTATGTCTTAGAGTAAATTCTGGAGACATTTCCAATTTCCATTTAATATGATTGGACAATAAAAGTGGATCAAGTATCCTTTTAATCAGAGATTGGCTGGCGTCTTTTGCTAAGACATTTCCAATGTCCCTATGTGTTTAATCAACACACATCTAGGTTACATGTGTTTGTCCAACAATCCTACATGCATGTCTGCATGCTTGATTGTTGGCTCACATTCTTGTTTTGGCAACATAGTGGCAAATTGTGGTTTCTAACCAACTAAATTGGCCTGCTAAGGTGGTGACCTCTAAGATTCTTGCCCAAACAAGTTTCCTCATTAGGACTTAGGCCCTGATGTTTGGCTGTAACTAAACAAATAAATGTACACACTGGCACTTAGACCTTATTTTAGTCCCAAGAGTTAAGAGTAAATGTATGCTTGGGATGTGGTGGCCACATTTAAGCCAGCCACTAGTACTCATATAATGGTAACACCTAAGGGCACAGTGGCCAACAATGTGAATGTGAGCGTCAGCTAATTTTAGCCACTTACATTACATTGCTACATCTGTGTCTGTAGAGGTCACATTCTATATTTTTAATATTATTTTTTTTTACTCTCTACAGCTTGTGTAAACCAGCATCGCAGACTGTGGCGGTCGATCCGGCGTCTTCGCCTTATGCTGCTGGCCTTGAGCGTCGTTAGAGTGGGGGGGATGTTTAGAGCCGCTGTGCGGCCAAATGTTGGGCCTGTTGGCCGGCTTTAAGATTAAAAGTTTTGTATTTTTCTACTTACACTGTGTTGTGCCTTGTCTAGCATAGTTTAATTGTCTTCAAACCCATTATTTGTAAAATGTTGGTGTACCTTTGTAGCCATTTAATATCTAAACCATAGGAAGATATGGTCACCAATGTGTGGCATACATTTTTGGCTACATGTACATATCTAGATCTAGAGACTCATCCCTGACTGTGTTCTTACCTATGTCTTAGGAAAAACACAAATTAGAGGTGGTGTTCTCAAATGTATTTTAACCAAAATCAAAACAATCAAATTAATATTCTTGGCTTGGGGGCCTGGGAGGTTGAGAGTCATTGCTAGGGGTGGTGTTGGGGGCCAACAGTGCAGTAAAAAAAATAGACTGCTGTTGTATGAGCTGTTGCGTCAACAACAAACTTTGCTCCTGGCGCTGTAAAGATCGCTCCATCAGATTGGACAGCCGCTCAAGTTCCCTGTTGGTTTGTTGCTGCTGGCCTTGTTTGATGTCCTGGAGCTCGCGCTGCAGGCCCTCAATTTGTTGCTGACACATCAGCACCTGATTTTCCAACGCCGCAATGCGGTCAGTATTTCCATCACGCGGCTGTTGGCGACTGTAGTCCTCCAGCATCCGTACCCCTAGCTCGTAAAAGTCGGCACTTGTCGGTGCCACACCTCCTCTTGCTCTGGGTTCAAGCTAAAAAACAAAAAAAAAAAAATTGGAGTTAAGGTGCAGCTAGGCCCCTCAAAATCAGTTCCCAAAAGTGTAACCAGCCAACTTACCCTTGCTTGAGCCTCTGTAGCTTGGCCACATGGCACTTGAGAAGAGGTCCCAGGTTGGGGTTCTGGTCCCGCCTCCTGCAAAAACAACAAATACATAACATGTGACATGTTGGTTCATGGACTACCCACCAACATGTCAATGTGGTTATTGTTCCTCTAAATCAGCCATGTTACCTCCGTGTCGTCCGGCCCAAGTAGGTCCGGGGTCTGGCTGCCAGAGAGGGGCAAATCCACATCTGAGAGATCGGGCAAGTTGGCATATGCTAAACAGGAAAGTCAGGTTAGTAGGTCAGTGGGCCAAAATCAAATGTAAGATGGATAGACTATCAAGGCCATACCTCCACAAAGTGGAAGATTACACACTAGCCAAAAGTGATCTGGTCAACTCAGATTGCTAACATGTATTTAAGAGGAAGATGAGCCAATAATTGGGTTAAAAAGCAAAAGACACATTGCTCAAATTACACATACCCGCACTCTCCCAGATGTCTGGAGTTGGGCCCTCACTCGAGCTTTGCCCTTGAATAGACATGTTTAAACACAAGTTGGCCTACTAAATTTGACAAAAACTTGTTCCCTAATAGATAATCAAGCCAAACAAACTTACCCTCATCTCTGGCAGCCTCAACGTGAAGGGCCCTTTCCAGACAGCCACTTCCGAGATTCAGGCCAACTAAAATACACAATTAATGTCTCTAAATATTCCGAACCCTACTCGGGTGAATGTTTGTCTTTCAATATACACAACAAATGCATTGCAATCACTCAAAAAACTATACTAATGACCCTGGTGATGGCAAATCCACTCCAAATAGGCATCTTCAAGTTGACATAGCAAACATGTAGATTATTAGACTAACCAAATAGAACCAGTGTAACATAAACAGCATAAAGGATAATTTTTTTGAGCCAATACACACCAACAGGGTCCTGTTGACCTGCTACATCGGAAGTGGGGTCCAAAGATGAACCAGTCACTTGGCCTACAAAGAAAAAAGAGGAATGAAAGACATGCACTTGTGTTAAAGCGGATAAAGCAAGGTTGACACATGCACTTACCAGCATCCAAAGAGTAGCTTGGCTCCTGAGGAGATGCTGGTGCCAATGGCGGTGCAGCTAGGCAAAAGCAAATAAAAAATTTAGCCATTGGTAATGTGCGGCACTAAATAAACCATGCATTTAGGTGTGTGTGAGCAGCTCAATCACTAATATTCCCTAAGCACGGCCAGTGTGGCTTACACATGTATATGCAGATATATGGGCACACATCTCTGGCTTCCAACATAGCTACACATGTTAGGGCCTTGTTAGTTAGTTGCAGAGAGGGGTAAAGTGGACGTGTAAATAGTCCGCAGGCCCATATTATTAATCCTCAACAGTGGTCAAATCTATTGTTTGAGGTGCTCACACACGCATTTTGTCAAAAAATAACCAGCACCTAAATTACTGAAAAATACCTTCAATGGCAGACTGGGTTAGGCTGGAGGTTGTTTGAAGGGCAGGAGTTGGGGTGTCCACCTCCCCCGACTCATGGACATGACCATGTGCACCTATGCAGAAAGCAACAGACAGCAAAGTCAGACATTTATGAGGTATAATGTACTACTTCACATGTCCTACTGTGCAGAAAGAGAAAAAGCAAATCACATAAATTAACATTAGCAGAAAATCTGAATCTGAAAATATGTACCTTCAGTTCTACCTGTGGTGTCATCCCCAGCATCCACACCCTGCAGCCGAGCAAGTGGAATTTTGGCCTTCAGCATCTCCTCATATGGCCTGTAGGTACTCTTTGGACCCTGGATGGTCCCACTCTCGACCTCAAGATCATGATTCATCTTTTGTGTAAGGGCCCTTTTCAAAGTGTAGAAGCGTTTCCTGCAGGATGGGCCACTACGTGGGTGTTGAGCACTGCTAGTAAGCTCAACACCAATGGCATCCCACAATTTGCTCCTTTCTTGTTTGCCTATAGACTTGCTTTGGGAGCCAAATATCAGCTCCCATTTTGCAAGGGTCAGGCGCACAAGAGTATTATTCTCAGCCAAATTAAATTCTGGCTCCCTCTTGGCAACTGGGCGCTTAGCCTGGGGTGCTGCATCACCTTCAGGCTGGGCCCTTTTCCTTAAGGGAGGTCTGCGCACAGCACCCACCACACTCCTACTTGGGCCAGCTGTGGCCGGCAGATGCCCAGAATTTGGCTCCATCCTGTAGCTGCACACACACACACCAATACACAACCAACAAGCACGCATGCAGACTACAGAATGGTATCACCGTTTGTTGGGTTTGGGCAGGTTTTATGTGCTCTAACAGCCAATCACAAACAGGTCCACTTAATTGATTCACACATACTGGCCAGGTGCTTGTAGCCAAAGCTCCACTGCAGTGATTGAAGCATGTGTGGTAGTTAATTAACTAATTACAGAGCTCATTGACCAAACAACACACAACCAAAGACAACAATGTACTCATGTATATGAAACACTTGTGACATGTGGCTATACAAACGGCTATTTAAATCAAGAGCAGCTTACCTTTCATTGGTCCACCACAGAATTTTCAGCCATGTCCGTTAATGCACGCAAGTTTAGGCTCACGTATGCTAGTAGCGCTACTAGCGTGCGCGTGTGCACTCCGTTTCACGCACACCTGGGCCAGCTAATTGGAGACAGGAAATAGCAGAGCAACGCAAAAGGCGGCAAAGAGGACCTGTCCTTTTTCTCAGTGAAGTATAAATGGCTGGATTTGGCAACCTTCTGGTATTGTTACACTGTGGCAAAGGCTGTGGTGTGGTGGTGTGGTGGTGTGGTGCTTTGGTCCCTTAGCTCATTTGAGTGTCTGGCTGGGTTTTGTCCTCACTCTCTGTGGCTTGTTGGGTGATTTCTGACATCAGTGCTGTTTCTTTAGGAGCTTGATTTTGTTGGCATATGCAAATATTGTGGAGCATACAGCAAGTGAGGCTTGATTTTGGGGCCTTTTGTGGGCTGTGCAGCAACTCCCCTCTTGGTTGTGCCTAACTTAGAAAGCTGACTTTCAGCAGTCTGGTGGGTCTGACCACTATACTTCTGGTTTTGTGGTGAGCTGCATTGTAGTGAGTGTGTGAGTAGTGTGATTGCTTGTGTGTGTGGTGTGTTTGTGGTTTTGTTTATTTTTTTGCTTCTTTGGTATATCTGTTGAGTGTGAGATGGATAAGAGGGTGATGTATGGGTTATGGGTGCAGGGATGTGTGAGAATGCTGGAAGAGCAGGAGGCCAGGGAGGAGGGGGCTGTGAGGCTTAGGGCACCCCGATCCTTTGGAATCTGCCTTTCAGTGCGGGATTTAAGTGATGAGCAGATCAGGAGCCGCTTCCGTCTGAATCGTGCTGCACTACAGTCCCTATATGATCAGATTAAGCATAAAATCGAGCCATCGACCAAACGCACCAGATCCATTCCAGGCATAGTACGCCTATATGCCAGTCTTAACATTTTGGCACGAGGGACCTTCCAGGCAACCTCTTCCCTCCTCAGCGGGATGAGCCAGGCTACAATGAGCCGCATATTTATACAGGTAGTACTGGCTATTTGTGACCTGATCCCTATTTACATCCAGTTTCCTGAGGATGAGGATGAGGTTGCCAAAATAAAACATGCATTCTATCGCATGGGAGGGATCCCGAATGTGCTTGGGTGCGTTGATGGTACACATATCCCTTTCCGCCCTCCCCGTGCACAGGAGCTGCATTATCGGAACCGTAAGCAGTTCCACTCGATGAACGTCATGGTCGTCTGTGACCATGACATGAAGCTGCGGGCCGTGAGATCTGGCTTCCCCGGCTCATGCCATGATTCTTACGTCCTGCAGCGGTCAGTCCTGTGCAGGAAGTTTGAAAACAACGAAATGCCAGCTGGCTGGCTACTGGGTAAATAATTAACCATGTCAAAGTATTTAGCCTAAAATATGTGGCTTAGTAAGCTATTGGTTTACTAATGAAACCCAAAACATTTCCTAGTACTAATTGCTGTCTCTCTCCTTGTGTTTTTCCCACAGCAGACAAGAGATACGGACAGAGAACGTGGGGGATGACTCCGGTCAGAAACCCACAGACCTCTGCCCAAGAACGCTACAATGCAGCACATCGCAAAACCCGAAGCATTGTGGAACGAACCATCGGACTGCTGAAAGCGCGCTTTCTCTGTTTGGCATGGCCAGGAGGAGAGATGCTGTACAGTCCACAAAAGGTCTCCAAGATAATCCTCGCATGCTGTGTGCTCCACAATCTCTGTATATGCCACAGAATCCAAGACCCTGAAGAAACAGCACTGGTGCCCAAAATCCCCAACTTGCCTGCAGAAACGAGTGAGGACACCCAGAGTGGCTTTGAGCTAAGGGAAAGCATGATCTCTTCGTTTTTTGCGGTAAGCTAACCACCCTTCACTCTAATCCAAGTACTGCACTACAGGGGAACTATTTGTTGTCTCCAATCCCAATTTGGCACAAACTACTATAAGGGGTGTGTAACATGACCCAAACCCACTATAAGGGGGGTGTAAGATGAGCCAAACCCACTATAAGGGGGTGTAAGATGACCCAAACCCACTATAAGGGGGTGTAAGATTACCCAAACCCACTATAAGTGGGTGTAAGATTACCCAAACCCACTATAAGGGGGGTGTAAGATTACCCAAACCCACTATAAGGGGGGTGTAAGATGAGCCAAAACCACTATAAGGGGGGTGTAAGATGAGCCAAACCCACTATAAGGTGGTGTAAGATGAGCCAAACCCACTATAAGGGGGTGTAAGATGAGCCAACCCCACTATAAGGGGGTGTAAGATGAGCCAAACCCACTAAAAGGGGGTGTAAGATTACCCAAACCCACTATAAGGGGGGGTGTAAGATGAGCCAAACCCACTATAAGGGGGGTGTAAGATTACCCAAACCCACTATAAGGGGGGGTGTAAGATGACCCTAAACCACTATAAGGGGGGGTGTAAGATGACCCTAAACCACTATAAGGGGGGTGTAAGATTACCCAAACCCACTATAAGGTGGTGTAAGATGAGCCAAACCCACTATAAGGGGGTGTAAGATGAGCCAAACCCACTATAAGGGAGTGTAAGATGAGCCAAACCCACTAAAAGGGGGTGTAAGATTACCCAAACCCACTATAAGGGGGGGGGTGTAAGATGAGCCAAACCCACTATAAGGGGGGTGTAAGATGAGCCAAACCCACTATAAGGGGGTGTAAGATGACCCAAACCCACTATAAGGGGGGTGTAAGATGAGCCAAACCCACTATAAGGGGGTGTAAGATGACCCAAACCCACTATAAGGGGGTGTAAGATTACCCAAACCCACTATAAGGGGGTGTAAGATGACCCAAACCCACTATAAGGGGGTGTAAGATTACCCAAACCCACTATAAGGGGGGTGTAAGATGACCCTAAACCACTATAAGGGGGGGGGGGGAAT
The DNA here is from genome assembly GCA_027917425.1 of Gastrophryne carolinensis. Lineage (NCBI taxonomy): Eukaryota > Metazoa > Chordata > Amphibia > Anura > Microhylidae > Gastrophryne > Gastrophryne carolinensis. Next base: position 343,749,129 of record CM051237.1, on the reverse strand, counting down.
TTGACCAACATAACAATTAGGGTTGTTGTGCAAGTTTGGCCAAACTGTTACCCCAAAAAATAAAAAAAAACAATAACTGCGAAAAAGCAAAATTATATCTAAATACTAACTGCACTTTTTATTCTTTTTCAGGCACCAAGATAAAAATCCTGGCAATTCAGATTTTATCTATTCCCACCAAACACTTTAAAAAATAATAAATTATTCACCAAAGAAACATGTTGCAATGTGTTTACTTCTGAAGGTACTAACATTGATTTCAAGCCAACAGCAAAGCAAAGCGCAGGCGCTGTGTTGAATAGCGTGTGTCAAAATGACAGCGCCTACAAAGCTGATCTGAGACGGATATTCACCAATGTAGGCATTGTTCCCAACAACGCCAAGTAGCGACTGCGGAGGCCTGCTATAGCGAATCGCTACCGCCCGAGTCGTACGCTAGCGGCGCTCATAGCGCCATACTTCAGGCGCTCATCTGTCGCTACCTGGCGCTATTACTGAATCGGCCTCCCCGTATGTCAGGCAGAGAAGTACCAAGATGGGCATAGAGGAGTTGCAGAGGCCTGAATTCATCAAGCAGATGACGCAGCAGACTAGGGGAGAGTGGCAGCAGGAGTCTCAGTGAGAAGCCTGATCTCCCGGTATAAGCTAGTGGTCGTGTCTCGACCAGCAACCCATCTGCCATCATCAATTGGTTAACACGATCATCCACTTCATCACAGTGACATCTGACATCCCCAGTCAAATGTCGGTTATATCTTATGCTTTGGGTTCAGCTCCACTATTCAGTGAGGACGATCTGAAAAATCAGCAGCTACTGCCCATCCAAGAAGTGGAGGAGACACTCGCCGCTTCTTCCACTAGGCGGGCAAGTAGTCATGAGGAGAGTGGCGTGGGAGGTTGTGTTGCAAGTGTTTTAGCTTCTTAAGCAGACACTGTTGAGGAACCTGAGGAGGACATCAGTGAGTTTTGAGGGAACTTTTAAAGGCTTGGAGTGATGGAGAGTGACGGATTTAGTGGTCAGCATGGTGGCAGAAGGGGAAAGTCTGGAGGCAAATGTGCTCGGGGTAGACCACTTGCTGCGCGGCAGGCTACCTTCCCAGGAGGTAGTGGAAGAGGGTCCCTGGAGTCGTCGGCGGCGGTGGCAGCAGCAGTGAATTAGTGCGGACTGTTGGTAGGAAAATCAGCTACTCTGCGATGTGGCAGTTTTCATCAAGCATCCGCAGGAGGTTAACATGGCTATATTAAAGATGTGTAGGCAGAAGGCGAAGTCCCAATGTTGGCCCCATAGCCCTGCATCAACATTTGCAGCGTCACCATGAAGCGGCCTGGGAGAGTTGGCTCCAAAGTGGTGGTCCAGCCTGCTGCTTTACCCAGTGGGACGCTGCTCCCTGTTCCAGCCAGCCAAGGCTCCACCACCTCCTGTGTGTCATACCCACCCTCTGTCGCTCCAGATGCTCCTCCTTCTCTTAATCCGAGTCAGTCATTCCGCCAGCAATCCATTGGCCAAGCCAGCAGTATGTGGCCACTTATCCAACACACATAAGCTAAATGTGCTCCTGTATAAGTTGCTGGTGCTACAGTCCCTCCTTTTTGAGGTGTTGGACCTTTCAGAGAACTAATGGCTGGTGCCGAGCTAAGGTGGAGAGTCCCAAGCTGTCATTTCTTTGCAAAAAGGCAGTACAAGCCCTGTACAATTTTGTTGAACAGAAGGTGGGCCAGTCCTTGAGCCTGTCAGTGTGTACCAAAGTGCATGGCAGCGCCTACGTCAAGAGCTGTAACTACGGTCAGGGACAATACATATCCTGTAAGCCCACTGGGTGATTGTGGTTCCCGCACAACAACAACAGCAACTTGGACAGGTCCCGCCGCTGTGGCCTCCACACTTCTAGGCCGTTGTGCCTGTGACAGTGCACTTGTCTATTTTGGTTCATGGATGTGCACATGTTTTTTGCACTTAGGCACTTTTTTCTGTGACACCATTGCTAATTGTCAATCACATATTTATTGTTAACATTTATCTTATTTGAACACATTTATAATAATACCATATAATAACATATAACATAATAACAATAACATATCAAAATAAAACAATAACATAAAATCACATTTTTTTTGGTTAATTTTTTTTTTTAATATTTTGTATTTTTGAAAAATATATATTTTTTACATTTAATTTTTTTTAATATTTAGTAAATTTTTTTACAAATTTTTAAATGTTTTTGCCCTTCCAGTCTACCATGTGTGCGGGACACGGCGGTTTCACACTGTTCTTCACATGGTTTGCTTGGCGCACGGAGTCACACATGGGAGGAACTGCAAAAAATCATTAATCATTAAAATAAATCATGGCTTACTCCCCGAAAACTGCAAATGGGAACTGTAGTGACCAACAATGGATGTAAGAACAAGATGTAAGATGTTGGTTCCTTGTGTTAACTTTAACAAGTACTACTGGGCCATCCATTCCAGATACAATCTCAGCTATGAGAAAGCCAGGACCAAGTATTGGGCGAAAACAAACAATCGATGAGTGGATTTAATTTAAAGAGAGATGGTTACATTACAGAAAAAGTAAGCTTATGAATGGTGTAAATATGATGTAATGTCAAGCGTTTTCTGAAGTCTTCCCCCATCTGCAAGACATCCTAACAATGGGAAGGAAACTTTGCATGCACTTCAGCCACTCCTACACCGCCAAGCACACCCTTCTTGAGCTACATCATTAGAACGGTATCCCCCAACATAGTCTGATTTGCGATATCTCCAACCATTGGAATTCTACCCTCCATATGTTCGACTATACAAACAGAGAAAAGGCATCGCTGATTTCTTGATGATCCAAGTGGATAGGGGGTCTCCCCTGTGTAACTTCAATGTAAACCAGTGGCAGCTCATACGTGACACCTGTCGCTTGCTCAGGCCCTTTGAGGAAGCCACTTTATTAGTCAGTCACCAGGACTACGGGATGAACAATGTGACTCCACTGCTTCATGTACTACAACACATGTTGGAAACCATGGCTGGTCAGGGCACTGGAGACCTGGCGCCTACATTTCACGGCCACATGAAGCCTGCGGGTGCTGAAGTGGAGGAGGAGGGGGTGGGGCACAGTGAAGCACAGTTTAGGTTTGACAAAATGGCCATTTTTTCTAGTCATCTGACAGGAGAGGAGGAGCAGGAGCAGCCATAGGAGCTAGAGGGTTGTGAGGAAAGTGATACAGAGGACCCAGACACAGCGTGGCAGTATGCAGTGGAGATGGAGACAGGTAGTGCCTCCGAGTCACTTGCACAAATGGCACAATGCATGCTCACGTGCTTGCGTGTGACACAGAATTGTCTCCATTTGTCAGCGGGATAACTTCTGGGTCTCCACCTTATTGGACCCTCGCTACCGGCACAAAATGGGGGCATTTTTACACCAACTGAGAGGGAGGACAAACTGACCTACTAAAGAGACATTCTACTTAGTCAGTTGGCCGACGCCTATCTGTGCCATCGTCCATACTCTCGCAGGTCTGACTCAGGGGGGACCTCTGCGCTCACCTTCCACTGCCATGGCTGCTGGGGGGGTGTCAGGAGCAGCAGCAGCTTTATCAGCAGCATCCTGAGTCTTCAGTCGCTAATGAGTAGCTTTCTTCACCTGCTTAGTGAGGCTAATCATGAGCAGCATGAAGACCTGGAGCAGGCCCTAAACCAGCAGGTCGTGCCATACCTTGACATGACCATGCCAACGCACCTTGAGGATCCGCTGGACTTCTGGGCATCCAAACTTGACTTGTGGCCCCAACTGGTCAGTTTTCCCTGGGAAAGCTGTCCTGCCCGGCCAGTAGTGTGCCATCTGAGCAGGTTTTTAGTGCGGCGGGGAAGAAGACATGAAAAATATGGAGAGACTCACCTTTGTGAATATGAATCAGGCATGGATCAGCCAGGATTTCCACCCACCAATGGCTGATCCATGGTAGTAGCTGATGCATGGTAGCTCCTTATGCTGCTGCCAATTCCAGGGTGTGTCTTTCAGGCAATATATGGGCTCCTTATACTGCTGCCGCCAACTCCAGGGTGTGTCTTTCAGGCAATATATGGGTTCCTTATGCTGCTGCTGCCAAATCCAATGTGTGTAATCTTAAAAGACACATGCTAGCTTATTTGGGATGCCCAAATGCCAAAGATAAGTAGGCAGTTACTCTTCATATATTAATACTAGAATTTGGGATGCCCCACGGTGAAAGGCAATTGCTGCTTTAAACGTGAAAATGTGACTTTCTTTACAAAATACAAAAGGTAAGTAGCCAGTTACTCTTTAAAGACACATGCTAGCATATTTGGGATGCCCCCCCAGTGAAAGGCAATGGCCGCTGGAAATTTGACAATGTGACTTTCTTTACAAAATGCAAAAGGTAAGTGGCCAGTTACTCTTAAAAAACACATGCTAGCATATTTGGGATGCCCCCGGTGAAAGTTAATTGCTGCTTTAAATGTGAAAAAGTGACTTTTTTTTTACAAAATCCAAAAGGTAAGTAGCCATTTACTCTTAAAAGACACATGCTAGCTTATTTGGGATGCCCCCCAGTGAAAGGCACTGGCTGCTGGCAATTTGGCAACGTGACTTTCTTTACAAAATGCAAAAGGTAAGTAGCCAGTAATTCTTAATATATTAATGCTAGAATTTGGGATGCCCCCCGGTGAAAGGCAACTGCTGCTTTAAACATGAAAACTTGACTTTCTTTACAAAATACAAAAGGTAAGTAGCCAGTTACTCTTAAAAGACAGGTGCTAGCATATTTGGGATGCCCCCCAGTGAAAGGAAATTGCTGCTTTCAACGTGGAAACATGACTTTCTTTACAAAAAGCAAAAGGTAAGTGGCCATTTACTCTTAAAAGACACATGCTAGCATATTTGGGATGCCCCCCGGTGAAAGGCAATGGCTGCTGGAAATTTGACAATGTGACTTTCTTTACAAAATGCAAAAGGCAAGTAGCCAGTTATTTTTAAAAAACACATACCAACATATTTGGGATGCCCCCCGGTGAAAGCAATGGCTGCTTTACACGTGAAAACATGACTTTCTTTACAAAATGCAAAAGGCACGTAGCCAGTTATTCTTAAAAGACACATGCCAACATATTTTGGATGCCCCTGGTGAAAGCAATGGCTGCTTTACACGTGAAAACATGACTTTCTTTACAAAATGCAAAAGGCAAGTAGCCAGTTATTTTTAAAAGACACATACCAACATATTTGGGATGCCCCCCGGTGAAAGCAATGGCTGCTTTACACGTGAAAACATGACTTTCTTTACAAAATGCAAAAGGCACGTAGCCAGTTATTCTTAAAAGACACATGCCAACATATTTGGGATGCCCCTGGTGAAAGCAATGGCTGCTTTACACGTGAAAACATGACTTTCTTTAAAAAATGCAAAAGGTAAGTAGCCAGTTACTCTTAATATATTAATGCTAGCATTTGGGACACCCCCCCCCCCCCCCCCCGGTAAAAGGCAATTGCTGCTTTATATGTGAAAACATGACTTTCTTTACAAAATGCAAAGGTAAGTAGCCAGTTACTCTTAAAAGACACATGCTAGCATATTTGGGATGCCCCCCCCGTGAAAGTCAATTGCTGCTTTAAACGTAAAAATGTGACTTTCTTTACAAAATACAAAAGGTAAGTAGCCAGTTACTCTTTAAAGACACATGCTAACATATTTGGGATGCCCCCCGGTGAAAGGCAATGGCTGCTGGAAATTTGACAACGTGACTTTCTTTACAAAATGCAAAAGGTAAGTAGCCAGTTACTCTTAAAAGACACATGCTAGCATATTCGGGATGCCCCCCGGTGAAAGGCAATTGCTACTTTAAACATGAAAACTTGACTTTCTTTACAAAATACAAAAGGTAAGTAGCCAGTTACTCTTTAAAGACACATGCTAACATACGTGGGATGCCCCCCGGTGAAAGGCAATGGCTGCTGGAATTTTGACAATGTGACTTTCTTTACAAAATGCAAAAGGTAAGTAGCCAGTTATTCTTAAAAGACACATGCTAGCATATTTGGGATCTCCCCGGTGAAAGGCAATTGCTGCTTTACAAATGAAAACATGACTTTCTTTACAAAATGCAAAAGGTAAGTAGCCAGCTACTCTTAATATATTAACGCTAGCATATTTGTGATGCCCCTGGTGAAAGGCAACATCTGCTTTAAACGTGTAAACATGACTTTCTTTACAAATAGCAAAAGGTATGTAGCCATTTACTCTTAAAAGACACGTGCTAGTATATTTGGGATGCCCCCGGTGAAAGGCAATGGCTGCTGGCAATTTGACAACGTGACTTTCTTTGCAAAATGCCAAAGGTAAGTATCCAGTTACTCTTAATATATTAATGCTAGAATTTGGGATGCCCCCTGGTGAAAGGCAATCACTGCTTTAAACGTGAAAACTTGACTTTCTTTACAAAATACAAAAGGTAAGTAGCCAGTTACTCTTAAAAGACACATGCTAGCATATTTGAGGTTCCCCCCGGTGAAAGGAAATTGCTGCTTTCAATGTGAAAACGTGACTTTCTTTTCAAAACGCAAAAGGTAAGCAAAAAGTTACTCTTTAAAGACACATGCTAGCATATTTGGGATGTCCCCGGTGAAAGGCAATATCTGCTTTAAACGTGAAAACATGACTTTCTTTACAAAAGCAAAAGGTAAGTGGCCATTTACTGTTAAAAGACACATGCTAGCATATTTGGGATGCCCCCCAGTGAAAGGAAATTGCTGCTTTCAACGTGAAAACGTGACTTTCTTTACAAAACGCAAAAGGTAAGAAGACAGTTACTCTTAAAAGACACATGCTAGGATATTTGGGATGCACCCCGGTGAAAGGCAATGGCTGCTGGAAATTTGACAACATGACTTTCTTTACAAAATGCAAAAGGTAAGTAGCCAGTTATTCATAAAAGACACATGCTAGCATATTTGGGATGCCCCGGTGAGAGGCAATGGCTGCTTTACACGTGAAAACATTCATTTTTTTACAAAATGCAAACGGTAAGTAGCCAGTTACTCTTAATATATTAATGCTAGAATTTGGGATGCCCCCCTGGTGAAAGGCAATTGCTGCTTTACACGTGAAAACATGACTTTCTTTACAAAATGCAAAAGGTAAGTAGCCAGTTACTCTTAAAAGACACAAGCTAGTATATTTGGGATGCCCCCGGTGAAAGTCAATTGCTGCTTTAAACGTGAAGAAGTGACTTTCTTTACAAAATGCAAAAGGTAAGTAGCCAGTTACTCTTAAAAGACACATGCTAGCATTTGGGATGACCCCCGTTGAAAGTCAATGGCTGCTGGAAATTTGACAATGTGAATTTCTTTACAAAATGCAAAAGATAAGTAGCTAGTTACTCTTAAAAGACTCATGCTAGCTTATTTGGGAAGCCCCGGTGAAATGCAATGGCTGCTGGCAATTTGACAATGTGACTTTCTTTACAAACTGCAATAGGTAAGTAGCCAGTTACTCTTAATATATTAATGCTAGCATTTGGGATGCCCCCGGTGAAAGGTAATTGCTGCTGTAAACGTGAAAACTTGACTTTCTTTACAAAATGCAAAAGGTAAGTAGCCATTTACTCTTAAGACACATGCTAGCTTATTAGGGATGCCCCCAGTGAAAGGCACTGGCTGCTGGCAATTTTACAACGTGACTTTCTTTACAAAATGCAAAAGGTAAGTAGCCAGTTACTCTTAAAAGACACATGCTAGCATATTTGGGATGTCCCTGATGAAAGCCAATTGCTGCTTTAAATGTGAAAACATGACTTTCTTTACAAAATGCAAAATGTAAGTTGCCAGTTACTCCGAATATATTAATGCTAGCATTTGGGACGTACCCCGGTGAAAGGCAATTGCTGCTTTAAATGTGAAAAATTGACTTTCTTTACAAAATGCAAAAGGTAAGTAGCCATTTACTCTTAAAAGACACATGCTAGCTTATTTAGGATGCCCCCCAGTGAAGGCACTGGCTGCTGCCAATTTGACAACATGAATTTCTTTACAAAATGCAAAAGGTAAGTAGCCAGTTACTCTTAAAAGACACATGCTAGCATTTGGGATGCCTCCCGTTGAAAGTCAATGGCTGATGGAAATTTGACAATGTGACTTTCTTTACAAAATGCAAAAGGTAAGTAAACAGGTATTCCTAAAATACTCATGCTAGCTTATTTGGGATGCCCCCGGTGAAATGCAATGGCTGCTGGCAATTTGACAATGTGACTTTCTTTACAAAATGCAATAGGTGAGTAGCCAGTTACTCTTAATATATTAATGCTAGCATTTGGGATGCCCCCGGTGAAATGTAATTGCTGCTTTAAACGTGAAAACTTGACTTTCTTTACAAAATGCAAAAGGTAAGTAGCCAGTTACTCTTTAAAGACACATGCTAGCATATTCGGGATGCCCCCCGGTGAAAGGAAATTGCTGCATTAAACGTGAAAAAGTGACTTTCTTTACAAAATGCAAAAGGTAAGTACCCATTTACTCTTAAAAGACACATGCTAGCTTATTAGGGATGCCCCCCAGTGAAAGGCACTGGCTGCTGGCAATTTGACAACGTGACTTTCTTTACAAAATGCAAAAGGTAAGTAGCCAGTTACTCTTAAAAGACACATGCTAGCATATTTGGGATGCCCCCAGTGAAAGACAATGGCTGCTGGCAATTTGACAACGTGACTTTCTTTACAAAATGCAAAAGGTTAATAGCCAGTTACTCTTAATATATTAACCCTTTAACTGCCAGCCTACCTTGAGATTTTGTCACCCTTTGTTGCCAGACCATTTTGCACTACTTAGCGCTCCCCTTGTTCAACTGTGATTTTTGAAGGGATTTCCAGGGAATTCTCAGGAAAGTGATATATTGTTTTTTTCAGCAGAGTCTGGGCTTTAACATGAAATGTCTTGTCGTTATATTTTAGGTGTATTCTCAATATTTTCGGATGAAATATTTGCAAAAAAACCCCCAAAAAACAATTTTTTACAATTTGTATTTTTTTTTTAAATAAAAAATGTAAGTTTGTCAATAAAATCTTATTGCGCGTGAAACCCCAATTTCTCCCGGTTACAGCGATACCAAATATGTATAGGTAGACACCCTTTCCTGCCCAGGAGACTCCCCCAAACTGAAACAACGCTTTAGGAGATTTTCAGATAAAATACAACTATGCTACGCGCTAAGCGCACCTTGCAGTTTTTCAAGAAAAACAACCCTTTACATTTGAAATACCCCCAACAAACTATAGATTCTCTGGAAGTACACACCTCAGGCTTTCTAGGCGTACCAGGCTTGTTGACATGGGTGCAGTTTTCTGGAAGTAATCCCTCAATATATTCTTTGGTTGCACAGGGTTTCCCTAAAAAAAGTATAAAAAAGCAGAATCAAAACCACATTTTCCTAAAAAAAACTATATGCAAACAAGAAAAAAACTGAAAATCTGAAAAAGCAACATTCCCCGAACAGAACAATACCCAGCATGCATAGCTACTGCCAAGGGAAGAGTTGCCAAACACACCAAAGTAAAGCATGTGCGTAACGGTAATTTTACTTCAAAATTTCAGCTCTGCAGACAAAGTGTGCACCTTGTGCTTTTTCTACCAAAACAACCCTTTACATTTGGAATATCCCCCATAAACCATATGTTCCCTGAAAGTACACATTTCAAGCTTTCTAAGCGTACCCAGCTTGTTGTCGTGGGCTCATCTTTCTGGAAGTAATCCCTTGAAGAATTCTTAGGTTGCACAGGGTTTCACAAAAAAATGTATTAAAAAGCAGAATAAAAAACACCTTTTCCTAAAATATCAATATGCAAATAAGAAAAAACAAGCTAAATCTGAAAGCACAAGGTCCCCCGAGCAGAACAATACCCAACATGCATAGGTACTATTAACCCTTTTAATTGCCAGCCTACTTGAACTTTTGTCACCCTCAGTTGGTCATTTTTCCCCATTTTGCGGCATGTTTAACCGTGATTTTTGTCGGAATTTCTTGGAAAATATATATATATTTTTTGCAGCATAATTTAGGCTTTAACATTAAATGTCTTGTTTGTAATTTTTCTACTGTTTTTTAAATATTTAAAAAAAAACAAAAAAATAAATAAAATAATATTTTTTAAACAATTGTCTCCTTTATTTTAAATAAATAACATTTTTAGTAATAAAAACCATATTTCATGTGATAGCCCCATTTCTCCCGATTACAACGGTACCACATATGTATCGATAGCCCCCCATTCTTGCCCAGGAGACCCCCCAAACTGAAAAGAGCATTTTATAACATTTACAAATAAAATACTACTATCCACACTATAAACATAAGGGGTTAATTTAAAATGACATAGGGACCCCCCTCCCAGGGGGGGGGCCCAATTTTTTTAAAGAATTTTTGGCTAAGGCTTACCCTAAAAATAAAAAAAAAAATAGTGCCCCCCCCTGGGTCCCTATGTCGTTTTCTTTTTAATTTTCTTTTTAATCCCAGGGGGTGGGGGGACCCCATTTTTGGGAGGGAATTTTAAGGGTTAAGGTTAGCCTAACCCTAACTCGTAAAGTGGACCAACACTCAGGATTTTCAGGTTTTGATCCACTTCCGCGGGGATGCCCCGCTGCGTAAACCCCCTGAGAAAGGTATAAAAAACTCACCTCAGCCCGCTGCCACGGCGCATTCGCGAGCGCTCGTCCAATCAGAGCGCTCAGAGCCGCTGTGGTATGCACGGACAAGGGACGGACAACCACAGCGGCTCTGAGCACGCTGGCAGCCGCATCTCGCGCTTCCCTCTAACAGGGAGCGCGCCCGCGTCGGCCATTCACAAACGACCGGCGCGCGTGGGCGCCCTGATAGAGAGAAGCGCGAGATACGGCCCGCGCATGCACCGTTGGAACGGGGATAAGGTAAGGCGAATGGGGCGTCCTGGGGGGTTTCACACAGCGGGGCATCCCGATTTTGGATGCCCCGTGGGGAGGGATCTGATCCGGGCCGATTAGCCTGGGTGTTGGTCCAGTTAAAAGAAAAAAAAAAAGTAGGGGGGGGGGACCACAGGGACCTCATTTTTTTTTTTTTTGAATAACCCTAACCCTTAAAATTAAAAAAAAATGACATAGGGTCCCCCCTACCCGTCATAACCAGCCCGGAACCAGCTATGGGGGCTTTTGTGGCCCCCCACCCTGCAGCCTACGAGCCCACATAGCCTATGTGGGCCCGGGCTCTTCTGCCCCCCCCTGGGCTTTGGGGAGGCAGGTAATTGGGGGTGCAGGGGTTAATGGCAAGTCACCCACTAGGGCAGGTGACTTGCCAGACCCCAGCCTTGTGAACTGGTACAGGGGTCTCATGGACCCCTTACCAGTTCACAAAGGGTTAACAGTTAAATAAAAAAAACACACAGAAAAAAATAATTTTATTAAAAAAAAAAATTTACTCTTTACTCACCTTCGATCTTCAGCTCCTGTGTCCCTCGCTGATCTGCTGTCAGATGCCGGTGATCGGCAGCCAGAGGAGGAGGGGAGGCAGGAGATCAGAGGATCTCCTGTCCCCTCCTTCTCTCACCACCGATCACCGGCATCTGACAGCTGAGAGGCCTGGAGCTGTCAAGACGCCGGCCGAGTAGACGTCATAACGCTTCACGGCAAAATGGCGGCGCCCGTCGGAGGAAGAGGGGAGAGAGCCTGAAAGGGGCCCCCCAGGTGAAGACTGCCAGGTCGGAGGCCCCCCTGGTTAAGACTGCCAGGTAAGGTGTGAGAAATATGAGGTATATCATACAAACGCCATGTTTCAAAAACGCTCCACTTCAGACCAGCTCCATAGCAAAAACATATGTTTGGCAAGTCCAGGCTTCACAGAGTTAACACGGGAGCAACAATCGTGGCTGAGTATGACAGCGAGGGCACAGCGGCCCCCCGCCGCTGCAAGCGCTACCACTGTGACTGATTATCTCACCACCGTTGGCTTCATAGGAAGTGTCTCCCCGGCATTGTTGAAGTAGTAACTACACTAATGTGACTGACTCAGACCGCGGCCATGGTGTGTGGATCTGCTTCGGAGGGGGCGTGGTCAGGGACCCGGACCGACGATCGGTTCGCTCCTCCTCTGGAGCTTCGTCATGGTGGGGGGCTGGTCTGAAGTGGAGCGTTTTTGAAACATGGCGTTTGTATGATATACCTCATATTTCTCAAACCTTACCTGGCAGTCTTAACCCTTGGATGGGGCTGTATTGGAAAAACGCTGCATCCTGCTGACACTCAACTTTGTGGTGGACTATTGTCCCTCTTAACAAGGCTGGCCAGTCTGTATGTGTGTGGTGATTGCGAGTGGAGGGATGCGTGGAGCCCAGGTGAGCCTGGCGGGGGCCCCTCTTTTTGTAATTGTATTTTAACCTTGCAATTGCGTTTTAATGGCTCTACATGTCGTGTGTTTTTCATGTATTAATGTGCATTGTGCCACCTCTTTGTAATTAAACAGTGTGTCTTTTTGGCATAATTTCTGCCTGCTGAAAGTCATTTGCCAGCCCAGCATTTAACCATTGTTCTGTGTACATGTTTTTGGCCTAATTCCTTGGGTTAGCTGGGCGCCCCTCTGTATTTGTCTTGAGAGGGCAGTGCAAGATTAAATGCATATAGGGTCTCCCAATACTTTTTAAATCATTGATAAATTTGACAACGTGACTTTCTTTACAAAATGCAAACGGTAAGTAGCCAGTTACTCTTAAGAGACACATGCTAGCATATTTGGGATGCCCCCGGCAAAAGGCAATGGCTGATTTAAACGTGAAAACATGACTTTCTTTACAAAATGCAAACGGTAAGTAGCCAGTTACTCTTAATATATTAATGCTAACATTTGAGATGCCCCCACGGTGAAAGGAAATTGCTGCTTAAAACTTGAAAGCGTGACTTTCTTTACAAAATGCAAAAGGTAAGTAGCCATTTACTCTTAACCCTTTCAGTGCCAAGCACGTAGCTTCTACGTGCTCGCTTCTACATGCTCGCTTCTACTCCACTTAAGTGCCAAGCACGTAGGATCTACATGCCTGACTTTCCCCCCTGCTAGTTAAAAAACAGAAAAAAATTAACACTTACATCTGGTATCGATGTAAAGCTGGGGGTCCCCCAGCAACCGATCCCTCCCTCGTTGTCCTCCGTCTTCAGGAGGGGGCCCGAAATCGGCTGCCCCCCGTTTCCACCGCTGACAGTAATCTGTAAAAAAAAAAAACAAAAAAACAATGACAGTCACTCACCTCCGTGCCCCATCCCTCCGTCCGGCTCTTCTCCTCACCAGGGGGGGTCCGATCCCCCCCTGGGCTCCACAGGCTTCGGGTGAGGACCCTCTTCCGGATCTGATACCTCTCTAATGGCGACGATGGCCACCGCCCCTAGCCCCGCTGGTACCTCTTACCTCTGCGCCCTGTTCCTACAAGCCCTGCATAGCTGGTCCCGGGCTGGTTACTTTGGGTAAGGGGGACCCCATGTCACTATTTGGGGGGGATTTTTAAGGGGTTCTAACCCTTAAAAATCCCCCCAAAAATGGGTCCCCCCCCCCCCCCGGGACCCTATGTCATTTTTTTTCTCGATTTAACCCTTTGTAGTGTGGATGGTAGTTGTATTTTATTTGTAAATGTCATAAAGTACCTGTTTCAGTTTGGGTGGTTCCTGGGCAGGAACGGGGGGCTACCGATAAATATATGGTACCGTTCTAATCTGTAGAAATGGGGCTTTCACATGCAATATGGTTTTCTTTAATAAAATACATTTTTTATTTAAAATAAAGGAGGCAATTTTCTAATAAAAATTTTATTTATTTTTTTTTACTTAATAATATTATAAAAAACAGAATAAAATTTACAAACAATTTTCATTTCATGTTAAAGCCTAAACTCTGCTACTGCAAAAAATATATATATAACTTTCCTGAAAATTCCAGCAATAATGGCGCAAAACATGGCGCAAAATGGGGAAAAATGACCTGTCAACAGAGGGTGACAAAATCTCAAGTAGGCTGGCAATTAAAAGGATTAAAAGTAGCTATGCATGTTAGGTATTGTTCTGTTCAGGGACCTTGCGCTTTCTGACTTAGCTTGGTTTTTCTTGTTTGCATATTTATATTTTAGGAAAAGGTGTTTTTTATTCAGCTTTTTTATACATTTTTTAGGGAAACCCAGTGCAACCAGAGAATTCTTTGAGGGATTAATTCCAGAAAGATGAGCCCACTACAACAAGCTGGGTACGCTTAGATTTTTTTTTTTGCAAATATTTTACCCAAAAATATTGAGAATACACCTAAAAATTTGCAAACAAGACATTTCATGTTAAAGCCCAGACCATGCTGTAGAAAACAATATATAATCCCTAGAAATCCCTTCAAAAATCACATTTGAACATGGGGAGTTCAAAATAGTGCACAATGGTCTGGCAACAAAGGTTGACGAAAACTCCATGTAGGTTGGCAGCAAAAGGGCTAATATATTAATGCTAGCATTTGGGATGCCCCCCCCCCCCCCCGGTGAAATTGCTGCTTTAAAATTAACTTTCTTTACAAAATGCAAAAGGTAAGTAGCCAGTTACTCTTAAAAGACACATGCTAGCATATTTGGGATGCCCCCGGTGAAAAGCAATTGCTGCTTTAACCCTTCTAGTGCCAGCTACATGACTCTCACGTAGCTGCCTCTCCAACCGTTAAGTGCCAGCTACGTGAGAGTCACGTAGCTGACTTTAGAGGCCCATAAAACAAAAAGTAAAAAACATACAGACTTACCTTACCCCTCATTTGAAAGGGCCAGTTAGATTTCTGCCCCCAGGCCTCTGATCTTCAGGAGGGGGCCCGGAATAGCCCCCCGCCGGCGCCGATATCTGAAAAAAAAAAAAATGTAAATGACATTTACTCACCTGGCAGCGCGATGGCTCTCCCCGGGTCTTCTCTTCACCAGGGGGGGCTCCGATCCCCCTCCCTGGGCTTTCCACGCTGCTTGTGAGGGGCCATCACCATCCTCTTCGGCCGGCGCTGGCCCCGTCCCTAGCCCCGCCCCTAACTCCGCCCACTTGATGACGTCATCCCGCTCCTCGGGTTACTGGCACCCGGGCTCCGATCTGTCAGTTGTCAGCAGCGATCGGAGCAGGGAGGGTGGCAGGCAGGGTGGCTCTGATCTCCCTGCCTGCCACCCTCCCTGCTCTGATCACTACCGACAACTGTCATCTGTAGCAGCGTGGGACACTGGATGGGAGGTAAGTATAAGTGAAAATAGAATAATAAAGAACTTGTCTGGTGTCTTTTTTTTAACTTAACCCTTTGTGAACTGGTAAGGGGTCCATGAGACCCCTTATACCAGTTCACAAGGCTCTGGGTATGGCAGGTCACCTGCGGCAAGCGGGTGACTTGCCATAACCCCCAGCCCCCCATTACCTGCCTCCCCAACGGCCAGGGGGGGGCAGAAGGCCACGTGGCTATGTGGGCTAGTAGCCTGCAGGGCCAGAGGCCACCAACGCTGGCCCCTGCGCCCTGTTCTACAAGCCCCCATAGCTGGTCCGGGTCAGTAATGCTGGGTAAGAGGGACCCTATGTCATTTTTTTGGGGGGGATTTTAAGGGTTTTTAACCCTTAGAATTCCAAAAAAGAAATGAGGTCCCCCCCCCCCCCCCCCCCGCCCCGGGAGGGGGAACCCTATGTCATTTTTTTTTTTTATTAACCCCTTACAACTATGCAATCATATTGCATAGTTGTATCCTATCTGGAATCTCCTAAACTGCTGTTTCAGGAAAGGGGGTATACCTATACATATGTGGTACCATTGTAACCGGGAGAAATAGGGCTTTCACACGCAATAATATTTTATTAACAAACTTACATTTTTTATTACAAAAAAAAACACTACAAATTAGTGAAAAATAGTTTTTTTTCCTTTTTTTTGCACATATTTCACCCAAAAGTATTGAGAATACACTAAAAAAAGGCAAAACAAGACATTTCATGTTGAAGCCCAGACTCTGCTGAAAAAAACAATATATAATTTTCATCGAAATCCCTGGAAATCCCTTCAAAAATCAAGGTTGCACACGTGTAGCGCAAAAACGTGAAAAGTCGTCTGGCAACAGATTGTGACAAAAAATCTCGGTGGGCCGGCACTCAAAGGGTTAAACATGAAAAAGTGACTTTCTTTACAAAATGCAAAAGGTAAGTAGCCAGTTACTCTTAATATAATAATGCTAGCATTTGGGATGTCCCCGGTGAAAGGCAATTGCTGCTTTAAACATGAAAACTTGACTTTCTTTACAAAATGCAAAAGGTAAGTAGCCAGTTACTCTTAAAAGACACATGCTAGCATATTTGGGATGCACCCCAGTGAAAGGCAATGGCTGCTGGCAATTTGACAACGTGACTTTCTTTACAAAATGCAAAAGGTAAGTAGCCAGTTACAATTAATATATTAATGCTAGCATATTTGGGATGCCCCCCGGTGAAAGGCAATTGCTGCATTAAACGTGAAAATGTGACTTTCTTTACAAAATGCAAAAGGTAAGTAGCCAGTTACTCTTAAAAGACACATGCTAGCATATTTGGGATCCCCCCCAGTGAAAGGCAATGGCTGATGGCAATTTGAAAACGTGACTTTCTTTACAAAATGCAAAAGGTAAGTAGCCAGTTAATCCTAATATATTAATGCTAGCATTTGGGATGCCCCCCCAGTGAAAGAGTGAAAGGCAATGGCTGCTGGTAATTAGACAATGTGGCTTTATTTACAAAATGCAAAAGGTAAGTAGCCGGTTACTCCTAAAAGACACATGCTAGCATACTTGGGATGCCCCCGATGAAAGGCAATTGCTGATTTAAACGTGAAAACATTACTTTCTTTACAAAATGCAAAAGGTAAGTAGCCAGTTGCTCTTAAAAGACACATGCTAGCATATTCAGGATGCCCCCCGGTGAAAGGCAATGGCTGATGGCAATTTGAAAACGTGACTTTCTTTACAAAATGCAAAAGGTAAGTAGCCAGTTAATCCTAATATATTAATGCTAGCATTTGGGATGCCCCCCCCCAGTGAAAGAGTGAAAGGCAATTGCTGCTTTAAACGTGAAAACGTGACTTTCTTTACAAAATGCAAAAGGTAATTAGCCAGTTACTTTTAATTTATTAATGCTAGCATTTGGGATGCCCCCCGGTGAAAGGCAATTGCTGCTTTAAATGTGAAAACGCGTCTTTCTTTACAAAATGCAAAAGGTAATTAGCCAGTTACTCTTAATATATTAATGCTAGCGTTTGGGATGCCCCGTGGTGAAAGGCAATTGCTGCTTTAACCCTGACTTTCTTTACAAAATGCAAAAGGTAAGTAGCCAGTTACTCTTAAAAGACACATGCTAGCATATTTTGGATGCCCCCTGGTGAAAGGAAATTGCTGCTTCAAGCGTGAAAACTTGACTTTCTTTACAAAATGCAAAAGGTAAGTAGACAGGTACTTTTAAAAGACACATGTTAGCTTATTTGTGATGCCCCCCCCCCCGCGAAAGGCAATGGCTTCTGGCAATTTGACAACGTGCCTTTCTTTACAAAATGCAAAAGGTAAGTAGCCAGTTACTCTTAAAATACACATGCCAGCATATTTGGGATGCCCCCGGGTGAAAGCCAATGGCTGCTTTAAACGTGAAAACATGACTTTCTTTACAAAATGCAAAAGGTAAGTAGCCAGTTACTCTTAATATATTAATGCTAGCATCTGGGATACCCCCGGTGAAAGGCAATGGCTGCTGGCAATTTGACTACGTGACTTTCTTTACAAAATGCAAAAGGTAACTAGCCAGTTACTCTTAAAAGACACATGCTAGCATATTTGGGATGCCCCCCGGTGAAAGGAAATTGCTGCTTTCAATGTGAAAACTTGACTTTCTTTACAACATGCAAAAGGTAAGTAGACAGGTACTTTTAAAAGACACATGTTAGCTTATTTGTGATGCGCCCCCCCCCCCCCCCCCCCCCCCCCCCGGTGAAAGGCAATGGCTGCTGGAAATTTGGCAACATGACTTTCTTTACAAAATGCAAAAGGTAAGTAGCCAGTTACTCTTAAAATACACATGCCAGCATATTTGGGATGCCCCCCGATGAAAGCCAATGGCTGCTTTAAACGTGAAAACGTGACTTTATTTACAAAATGCAAAAGGTAAGTTGCCATTTACTCTTAAAATATTAATGCTAACGTTTGGGATGACCCCCGGAGTAAGGCAATTGCTGCTTTAAACCTGACTTTCTTTACAAAATGCAAAAGATAAGTAGCCAGTTATTCTTAAAAGACACATGCTAGCATATTTGGGATGCCCCCGGTGAAAGGCAATGGCTGCTGGCAATTTGACAACGTGACTTTCTTTACAAAATCCAAAAGGTACGTTGCCAGTTACTCTTTACAGACACATGCTAGCTTATTTAGGATGCCCCCCGGTGAAAGGCAATGGCTGCTGGAAATTTGACAACATGACTTTCTTTACAAAATGCAAAAAGTAAGTAGCCAGTTACTCTTAAAAGACACATGCTAGAATATTTGGGATACCCCCGGTTAAAAGCAATTGCTGATTTAAATGTGAAAACATGACTTTCTTTACAAAATGCAAAAGGTAAGTAGCCAGTTACTCTTAAAAGACACATGCTAGCATATTTAGGAAGCCCCCCGGTGAAAGGCAATGGCTGCTTTAAATGTGAAAAAGTGACTTTGTTTACAAAATGCATAATGTAAGTAGCTAGTTACTCTTAATATATTAATGTAGCATTTGGGATGCCCAGTGGTGAAAGGCAATGGCTGCTTTAAACATGAAAAAGTGACTTTTTTTACAAAATGCAAAAGGTAAGTAGCCAGTTACTCTTAAAATATTTATGCTAGCACGCTTTTTAAAGTATGACACCAGGAAAAGGAAAGGCTAAATAGGCAGGTGTGTTATTAACACTAAAAAGGTTGAAAGCTAATGCAAACACTGTAAAGTGTCTCTGTCTCTCTCTGTCACTTTCACAGCCTCTCTCTCTGGCTCTATCTGTCCCTCGCTCCTTCTGTTACTTGTTCTATCTATCTCTCCCTCGCTCTATCTATCTATCTATCTATCTATCTATCTATCTATCTATCTCTTGCTCTCTCTGTGTAATCCACTCTGGCCACAATCCAGTGTCGGAATGAGCTTCCGCAATATGGCCGCCGCTTATATAGGGCTGTGATCTCATCGGGAAGCCTGGCTGCTGATAGGTAGCATATGACGCCTACCCAGGATTATTTGCCCCATAGGACATGTCCTGACATGTTATTCCACCATTTTAGATGGACTGGATAGTAGTAAATGGAGTTTTAAGGAAGCGATTTGAGCGATCGAATCGCGGCGATACTTTTCATGAAATTTGTAACGAATTAGGATACGTCAGATTTGATTCCCTCATCTCTAGTAGGTGCACTTTAAGTTTAGGTCCTATCCCACAAAACATTACAAACTTTAACTGCATCTATTTGTTAATTACTTTTGAAATAAATAATTGCTAGCAGTTGTTTTGTGCATAACTGTTAACCAAGGTACAGAACTGTCCGTTTAATCTCCCAAATCAGTCTTGCCTCATCGTCAGTTAATTGTTCAATCAAATCAATCAAATTTACATCTGGAAGTGAATATAGCTACCATCTTCTTTCTAGCATATGGGTTGGGAAATAAAGTGCCAAGTTCCTTAAAGGCAAATATTGTTTATTTTTTGTGTGTCACACACACCCCGCTTCCTGTAGTAATAACGTTCGGGTAAACCATCGCCAGATGCCATTGCAGAGAGAGAGATCTTGAAAACTGGCCCCTCCCAGTCTATATATACCTGGGACCTCCCACTTAATCCCCAGTGTTCTCTCTCTGCAAGATGCGTCAAGACAGAAGAATGAGGTCTCCTGCTTGCAGGTAGCCGGGGTAATACCCCGCCCCCCCCCATGGTCTATTTCTACGCAGTTCATTTTTTATTATTATCATATAAATTTTGGAAGCCTCCCAGCCTTGGCTGCTGACTAGGTAATGGTAGCCGGCACCTGGCGGTGCCTAGGAGCTTATCTCCTTCACTAGTCCCCATTATTGGGGCAGAGTGGCTATCCGGTTGGTGAGCCGGTTTTGGGATGCCCCATCCCGTTGCCCCCATATCTCTTCCCTTTCCTTCTTATGGCCTCTCCCTTTATTGTGGGGAGGTGCGTTAGGGGGGGGGGAGGCGAGGGGCTTTAGCAAGCGTTGGCCATTTTTGATTTCATGAGGTAATTTGAGTGCGCGCCGCTATGTGTGTGTGTGTGTGTGCGTGCGCGCCGCTATGTGTGTGTGTGTGCGTGCGCGTGTGTGTTGATTTGCCTGCACTTTTATTACTTAGGTGTGTGTGTGAGGTGATTCACTAAGAGTGCTCAGATCGGGTCTAGAGGTTTTGTGTGGTGGCGCTGCCGCCATTTGCTGTCCTGAGGTGATCCGTTTTGGGGGCGGGGCCACGCTCGGCCGCGGCCCGTGCTGTGAGGTGATTGGGGAGGAGACGGGGTCAGAGCGCTTCGCGCGCGTTCTCTGGCCCGCCCTTTTTCTCCGTGCTGGCTGCGCTGTGAGGTACTGCCTGTGAGGTAAAATCTTGTCATTAGGTCCCGCTGTTCCGGTTTTTCTTTGCGGGCTGTTGGTAGATGTTAAAGGATTGTCTCTCTTATTGAACGATATGGTTTTTTTCACATGTGTTCATTTATCCACAAGGGGACTTATGCTTATGAATATATATATATATATATATATATATATATATATATATATATATAGCAGGCATTGTGGGTTATACCCCTGCCCATAGTGGTTTTCATATGTATTGTACATTATGCATTACCATTAGTTAGGCATTGGCATGTTTTTTAGTGTATGTGTCTATATATATTCATATATATATGTATATATATATATATATTATATTATTGGACCTACTGTCTTTTGGCTTGTTTTGTGTGTGTGCATGTGCGGTTTATTCCTGATTTTCATATTGCCTTTGTCTTTTTTAGATCTGGGATACCCCTGCTGCATGGGTCTCCCAGTCTGATATACCTGGCTAGTCTTATTTTGGGGTCCTAAAATCCTCCCACTCCTGGGACGTTAATTAATTAATAAAGGGGCATCCCGGGTCGCTTATAGCATAAATCCCTGGGTTCTGCGAATACCAAAAAATTTCACCAAATGGAGGCTTCCAAGGATGCCGGAAATGGCTCTTCGGGGCAATCTAGGCAGTGTGGGGGTTGGGGGGCTCCACTCCCAGGTGATGACGTCATATTGTGCGTTCCTTGCGCCCAGAAGAATATTGCGCGTCAGTCCGGCACTCCGGTTCCTGGCTCCTCGCAACCTCAGTCATCGCCTGCCCCTCCGCCTTTATTCCGGTCCCCATGTGACGTTGTCATAGGTGGGGATTCGCAATCTGAGTTGTGCGCTAGAGTGCCCACTCTTGAGAAGTTGTTGTTGGCACAGGTAGCTCAAAAGGCTACGGCTAAAAGGAAACACATTGCTTCTCCTCCTCTGGCTCCTGCTGTGGAGGCAGCAGAAGTATTGGACTGGTCAGATTATCCTGTATCTGAGGAAGGGGAAATCTTGGAAGATTTGGATGAGCTTGAGGCTCCACTGTTGTCTGATACTTCGGGAGAATTGGCTGCAGGGGTGTCTTGTGACACTCCTTCTATCCTCTCCAAGGTTTTTGAAATTTTGTCTCTGGATCCGCCTGCGGCGGCTCCTCCGCCTAAGGGAGAACTTTTTGATATGCCTAAGCCGCGTTTAGCGTTCCCTGGTCAGCTACATTTTGAAAGGGTTGTGCTTAAGGAATGGGAACAGCCGACCCGCCTGGTTGGTCCCCCTGCTAATTGGGACAGGCGGTATCCTTTTTCGGAGGAATTGGTCAAACTTTGGACAG
This sequence comes from Gastrophryne carolinensis, assembly GCA_027917425.1. Taxonomy (NCBI): domain Eukaryota; kingdom Metazoa; phylum Chordata; class Amphibia; order Anura; family Microhylidae; genus Gastrophryne; species Gastrophryne carolinensis. The sequence goes on along the minus strand of CM051237.1, from coordinate 343,727,206 downwards.
TTCCCCCGGATGTGGATGCTCCGGTTTTGGGGCTCTCTAACACTTCAGTGCTACATTCACCAGACACTACCACAATTAAGGAGGTCGAGGATCGTAGAATCAATCAACTGGCTCGTCATGGTTTCATTAGTGCTGGTTCGACCTTGCGACCGGTCTGTGCTTCGTCCATTGTTCTTTTGGCTCTTAGGGCCATGATTAAAAATTTGTACACGGATCTTGATCCGGAATGTGAGGAGTTTGCCTCTCTTCAACGGTGTGAGTCTTTTGCTTCTTTCGTTCTTTTGTTCTTCGCCCAAGATGATGCTATGGCTATGTGCGGCAGGACATCAGCTCTTTTGGTTGCTATTCGGCGGTCAGTGTGGCTCCGCCAATGGACGGCGGATGTTGGTGCTAAAAGATCGCTTACAGCCCTACCTTTTCTGGGTTTGCGTCTGTTTGGTGACAAGTTGGATTCAGTCACCAAGGGAGGTAAGTTGCCTCAGCGCAAGAAGCCGCAACGTCCATTTCGAGGAATCTCTTCTTTCAATCCTTCCTTTCGGGGAGCCAGGGGGGGCAGAGGGGCCTCCCTTCCCGCTACCAGGGGCACGAGCTGGAACCGGGGGCGAGGTCGCGGCCGCTCCGGTCATTTGTGGGGCTCTAAGCCTAAGTCCACGCCCAAGCCTGCTCAGCAATGAGGGGGCGCCCTCACCCGTGCGGGTGGGGGGACGGTTGCGACACTTCTCCCAGGTTTGGGTCCAGGCGGTCCCGGACAGATGGATTCGGGAGGTGGTGTCGACCGGTTACAAGCTGGAGTTCCAGTCCCGTCCTCCCTCAAGGTTTTTCAGGTCCCGAATACCTACCGATCCTTTGGCCGCCCAAGTCTTCTGGATTTGGCGGTCATCCATCCGGTGCCACCTTCGGAGTTGGGTCTCGGCTTCTATTCCAATCTCTTCACGGTACCCAAAAGGGATGGATCAGTGCGTCCTATCCTGGATCTGAAGTTCCTCAACAGGTTCAATCGCCCACGGAAGTTTCGCATGGAAACTCTGCACTCGGCCATCACTTCTCTTCGGCAGGGGGACTTCATGACGTCCATAGACATAAAGGATGCTTATCTGCATGTTCCCATATGCCCGGTCCATCAGCGCTTTCTGCGGTTCATGCTGGAGGATCGGCATTTTCAATTCGTGGCTCTTCCGTTTGGTCTCACCTCGGCGCCAAGGGTATTCACCAAGGTACTGGCGGGGGTGATGGCCATTCTCAGAACTCAAGGCATTCGAATTTTGCCTTATCTGGACGACCTTCTCATCATGGCTCCTTCCTTCAACCAAGCGGAGAAGGACACCAGCACGGTGATTTCTATGCTGGAAAGCTTCGGTTGGGTGATCAACTATCCCAAGTCCTCCCTAGCTTCAGCCAGGGTGGTGTCCTTCCTGGGGATGACACTGGACTCTTGTCAGCACAGTGTTTTTCTACCTCAGTCGAAGATACTTTTGATTCAGAATTTGGCTCGACTTTTTCTTTCCAATCCTCGACCGTCCATCCATCTGGGGATGAGGCTGGTGGGATTGATGGTAGCCTCCTTCGAGGCAGTTCCCTTTGCTCAGTTTCACACTCGGACGCTTCAGCTTCATCTGTTGGCGTCTTGGGATCGTTGTCCACGTTCATTGGACCAGCCCTTCCAGTTGTCCTCCAGGGTCCGGCAGTCCCTTCAATGGTGGCTGGTTTCGAACAATCTCCTGAAGGGCAGGTCCTTCCTGACTCCTATCTGGGAGACTGTCACCATGGACGCCAGCCTTTCGGGTTGGGGGGGTTTCTGGAAGTATCTTCAGTTCCAGGGGCAGTGGGGTCCTCGAGAGGCTCACTTGCCCATCAATGTTCTGGAGCTGAGAGCTATCCATCTGGTTCTTTCTCTTCTGACTCAGCATGTCCGGGGCCTTCCGATTCAGGTTCATTCGGACAACCGGACGGCGGTTGCCTACATCAATCATCAGGGAGGGACTCGCAGTCTGGGTGCTCTCAGAGAGGTTTCCCTGATTCTGACCTGGGCGGAGGCCCATGTTCCTTGCCTGTCGGCAGTTTACATTCCGGGGGTGGAAAACACGGAAGCGGACCTTCTAAGCAGATGTTCCTCCCATCTGGGGGAATGGTCTCTCCATCCTCAGGTTTTTCAGGCTCTGTGTCTCCGGTGGGGAACACCGGAGGTGGACCTGTTTGCTTCTCGTCACAATTACAAACTTCCGACCTTTGTGTCAATGTCTCAGGACCCTCTGGCTCTGGCGGTGGACGCCATGTCTCTGAGCTGGGGTTCCTGTATCTGTTCCCTCCGATTCCCTTGCTAGGAAGAGTGTTAAGAAAGTTGATTCTGGAAGGGGTCTCCGCTATTCTCGTGGCTCCAAGGTGGCCAAGAAGGATGTGGTTCGCGGACATCGCTCGGATGGCGGTAGACCAGTTCGAACTTCCTCTGCGGCCGGATCTTCTCACTCAGGGTCGGCTGCGTTACCCCAATTTACCAACGCTGGCTTTGACGGCTTGGCTGCTGAAACCTCCATCTTGAAGGAGGAAGGTTTTTCTGATTCGGTTATTAAGACTCTTATTTGTGCTCGGAAGAGGTCTTCTTCTGCTATCTATTATAGGACCTGGCGTTCTTACATCAATTGGTGCGAGGCTAGGTCTTTGCCCTGCAGAGTCTTTTCTGTTTCCAGAGTTTTGAATTGTCTTCAATCTGGACTGGATGCTGGTCTACAGCTTAGTACCCTGAAGGGGCAGGTTTCTGCCTTGTCTATTTTCTTTCAGAAGGCTTTTGCGCTTCATCCTTTGGTCAATACTTTTTTCCAGGGGGTTACGCATGTGCGGCCTCCCAGGAAGTCTTTGCTCCCTGTTTGGGACCTGAATCTGGTTCTGTCTGCTCTTCAGGCTCCTCCTTTTGAACCTTTGTCGGATATTGCTCTTTCCACTTTGACTCTGAAGGTTGTCTTTCTAGTGGCTATCACTTTTCGGCTTGTCTCTGAGTTGGCGGCCTTGTCTATTCAGGCGCCCTACCTTGAGAGACATCAAGATAAGGTGGTTTTTCGGTTCAAATCGGACTTTCTTCCTAAGGTTGTTTCTGCCTTTCATCTGAATCAGGACATTGTTCTTCCCTCCTTGTGTCCTAACCCTAAGAATGACAAGGAGAGGGTTTTGCACTGTTTGGACGTTGTTCTCTGTGTTGATTACTATTTGCGTGCTACGCCTTCTTTTCGTTAGACTGATGCTTTTTTCGTTGTGCCTTGTGGGCCTAGGAAGGGTTTGGCTCCGGCTAAATCCTCTATTAGTAAATGGATTCGTCAAGCCGTTATCGGTGCCTATTCGGCTAAGGGGAAAGTTCCCCCTTTTCGTATCACTGCTCATTCTACTCGCGCTATTGGTGCGTCCTGGGCTTTTCAGCACCAGGCTTCTGTTGAACAAGTTTGTAAGGCGGCTACTTGGTCTTCGGTTCATACCTTTTCGAAGTTTTATAAGGTTGATGTGCGAGCCTCAGCGGACGCTGTGTTTGGCCGCAAAGTTCTGCAAACTGTAGTGGTTTGAGTTATGCTTCATTTTCCTGCTGGATACCCACCCTTTAGGGACACTGCTTTTGGATGTCCCGAACGTTATTACTACAGGAAGCGGGGTGTGTGTGACACACAATGAATAATACCATTTTGTGAATACTCACCAGTAAAATGGATATTATTGGTGTGTCACACACACCCCGGTTCACCCACCCTTTTCGGTATCCTGGTTTTCTCTATTTGGTGAAGCTATAATTTTGTTAAGAGTTAATTTCCTGGTACCTTGTCTTACTGCTTTTCAATTACACTGGGGATTAAGTGGGAGGGGCCAGTTTTCAAGATCTCTCTCTCTGCAATGGCATCTGGCGATGGTTTACCCGAACGTTATTACTACAGGAAGCGGGGTGTGTGTGACAAACCAATAATATCCATTTTACTGGTGAGTATTCACAAAATGGTATTTTTTAATTGCATCTCCTGTATCTTTAATATTATAGGTGCAAAAATGTGTGTGGAATATTTTGTTTATTCAACATATGTGTATAGAAAAAAGAAAAACCTCCTGTGCTGTAGGGACTATTTAATGTATTCTACATTATGCCTATTAGGGCATTTTGGTAAATACGTAATATGTATTTCTTCTCAAAAAAACAACTTACCCATCCAGTAAGAGATTAGGTGCAAATGAGAGTTTTCCTGGATATTCCACAGAGCGCCAGATTAAACCCACCATTAGAATTTCAAGCCAAGCACATTCCAAAAGATGTACCTGGTCGTGAAGGGTCAAATCCACAAAACCTGCAACAATATTACACAGTTTAATTAATCAGATTGTAATAAAGACTTAGGTCCATCGCAATAATTACAAAACAAATTAAACTAATGGTATATGTGCAGTAATCTAGAAGAAAACTTTAAGTGTATGTTCACCAATGGCAAAAGTCTGGCAAATAAAGTGTGAGAACTTGAGGCTCTGGTACTAGAAGATTAGATTGATGTTATTGGTGGAGACATGGCTGCACTCCATACAAGATTGAGCTGTCAGCTTTTTAAGGTTTTACTCTCTTTCAGAAAGACAAAGCAAAAAGGATAAGGGGTGAAGTGTGTCTCCAAGTAAAACAAGAATCCAAAGCATATATTAATGAGTGGATACTAGCTAAAGATTGTAAGGATGTAGAATCCTTGTGGGTAGAATTTCAGGGAGGTGTAACAATACTAAAATACATTTTGGTGCAATCTGTAGGCTGTCCAACAAAACTGAGAAAATAGAGTCAGCTGTAGAAACAGCAGAAGGCTAACATTCACTGCGGGAAAATTGCTTGAAGGGCTCTTAAAGCGGACCAACACCCATGCGGGCACGGGTGTTGGTACCACTGCTATAAGATTGTCTGGGAGGGCATCCAGAATGCCGGAGCCCCCCGCACATAACCCCCCAGAGCACCCAAAATCTGTTAAACCTTTAACCTCGATCCTCACTGGGAATCCAGCACTGCGATTACCCACCAGGCTGGCTGCCAGTTGCAATGCTGGATTCTGGGCACAGATGTTGGGCCATTTTAAAGGACTGCATACAGAATTATTTAACCAAGCATAACATTATAAATGACAACCTGCATGGTTTTACTAAGGACATAAACCGACATATTAAATTGATTGGGTTTTATGAAGAGGTAGGTAGAAACCTGGACAGGGGGATTTTTATACTTATTATTATTTACTTACCTATAAAGAGCTATCATCTACTGTAGTGCTGTACAAAGCAGTAATGAACACAATAAGTAATGCACAATGAATGTTCTGAATGCTTCTTATGTTTCTTTCTTTTTTATGCTCCGCCTATTACAGCCCTTTAGGAGCACTGTCTGTTGATACATTTGTATCTGAGGGGTGAAACCCTGAATAATCAGCTACATTCTAAGTTTATGGAACAACGACAAAGCTAACAGCATAAACATGAATTGTACTTGTGATTAATTTTAATGAATGTTTTACTTAATAAATGAAAGGTATATTAAATGGAAGCAGCGTGTATTTTTAAGATAAAAGGAGAGCCCTGCCCTTGCAAACTTACAGTCTAAAGCAAAATAATTGCAGACAGGGCCACAAACAGTAATATTGAGCTTAATGGTATGTGCCTTTTAGAGAACTGTTTAAGCCAGGTTGTATGATTGTTTAAATAAGTGGAATTTGAGGGTGCTTTTTAAAGCTTAAATTGTTAGGGAGTGGCAGTGAGGGAGTGAGGGTAAGGGATGGATGCGTGAGATGTTTTTGTTGAAAACTGCAGGAGGTAGCTAGGGACTGAAGATGGGGTTTAATTTATAGGGCAAAGTCCAGAAGGACTCCTAGGCACTGAGGTTTGAGAGTTTCAGGTATTGTATAATTGTTAACAGTTCTTTAGCTTGAGGTAACAAGATTACATAAATGAAGATATAGCTGTAAGACAGTTGGGGAGGCGGGATAAGATGGAGTAGAGATTGGGACCAGGTGGGTATATTTGAGTGTTGAGCAAAGGGGGTGGGAGTAGCTCAATCACTATTATTTATACAAAATTATTATCATTATTCAGGGCCTGGGAACCAATTTACCGCCCAATTTAACCCTCTCATCATGTAAGTATTAAGCACCAAACATGTCTAGCTATGTGGAAAAACAGAGATTTGGTTGCACATATCTGCAGATACATGTGGAAGCCACACCACCCTGGCAAGGCATTGCATGTCCCAACTTTGAAGACTCAAAAATAAGAGTAGGGACCACACTAAACACAGAGTGCCTTGTCAGGGCGGTGTGGCTTCCACATGTATCTGCAGGTGCAACCAAATCTCTGTCTTTCCACATAGCTTGACATGTTTGGTGCTTAATACTTAGATGATGAGAGGGTTAAACTGGGCAGTAAATTGGTTCCCAGGCTCTGAATAATAATGATAATAATTTTGTATAAATAATAGTGATGGAGCTACTCCCACCCCCTTTACTCATATTTGAGTGTTATCTGCATAAAAATGGTATTGAAAGCCTAGGGAATTTATACTTTTGCCAAGACCATATGTGTAGACTGAGAAAATTAGAAGGCCTAGAACATAACCTGGTGGCACACCAAAAAAGAGAACTGGAGGAAGAAATAGTGTAGGACACTGTGAAAGATCTGTCAGAGATGTAGGAGGTGAGCTAGGAGAGTGCAAGGTCTTGAACCCCAAGAAGAGAATATTGAGAAGCAAGGAATGGTCAACAGTGTCCAAGGCTGAGGATGGGACAAGCAGGATGAAGCTGGAGTAGTGACCTTTGGTTTAAGCAGTGAGCAGATCATTAGTGACTTTAGTGAGGGCGGTTTCAGTACAATGTTTAGTACAGATACCAGATTGTAGGGGATCAAGTAAGTTGTTGGTGAATAAGTAGTGTGCCAATTCTAAGTGGAAGTGTTGCTCCAGAAGTTAGGAGGCCAAGGGGAGTAGTCAGACAGGACAGAGGGTTCAAGTAGGAGTTTCTTGATTGGCGGAGTAAAAACTGCATGTTTGTAGGAGGAAGGAAAGGTGCCAGTGGAGAGGGAAAGGTTAAATATAGAGCTTGAAGCAGAACAATCTAAATCTAAAAGATTACAGGGCCGGGTGCTGGCTTTTTCCCGGGGTGAGTTTTAGTGGGTGGACTGGGGGGGGAGGGGGTTCACAAAGCAAGGCAATGCCCTGGGGGGCATGGAACAAAACCAAGAAACGTTAAATTCCTGGTTATTGTTCAATTTTAAGGCTAGAGTGAGGGTTGGAGATGGATGAGGAATAAGATGGCATGGAGTTATCCAGTTCAGTTATTGGGGTGAAGTAAGTGGGAGGTGTTTGGAGAGGTGAGGGATTATGGGGGGAAAGCCAGATCAGATGTAAATTCTTTCTTTATAAAAAGGCAGAACATTCTTTTGCTATTATTTGGGAAGTTGAAAGAGGATGTGGTGGGCAGAGTAGGGACCTGAAAGTTTTAAATAGTTGTTTGGGATTTCAGCTTGTGCAGAAATAAGTAAATAGAAATATAATTGTTTAGCAGAAGAAAGGGCAGTGCTGAATTCTTGAAGGGTTTGTTTTAAGGACTGGGAAAATGTCCTTAAAAACAAAAGCATGGACGCTAATGGGATACTTTCAAAGGAATACTTAATTTTCATTGTGACAGATATAATCCTTACAGGAATAAAACTATTAGACACACATGTAAACCGATGTGGCTAAATAAAAAGGTTAAGGGGGCAATAAACAACAAAAAAAAAGGCATTTAAACGTTTAAAGCAGGAAGGGACGGCGGAAGCGTTAAAAAAACTATAAAAAAAAGAAAATAAACAATGTAAACAACAGATAAGGGCAGCTAAGCTGGATTGGTCACGAAAGAGAGTAAAACTAACCCCAAATTATTCTTTAGCTACATAAACCGTAAAAGGTACAAACCTGAGGGTGTGGGCCCCCTGAAAAGCAAGGAGGAGACCCCACTAGAGGGATATGAGGAGAAAGCAAATTTGCTTAACAACTTCTTTGCTTCTATATTCACAAAAGAATTTGACATGCCGAAGGAAATGCAGGGGAATAACCGAAACCCTCCATTAAATGTCACTGGTCTAACCAAGGAAGAAATCCAGCACCGTCTCAAGCAGATAAAAATCGATAAATCACCGGGACATACATCCTCGTGTTTTAAGGGAGTTATGTACAGTAATAGACAAGCCGTTATTTCTAATATTTGTGGATTCCATAACTACAGGGTCTGTTCCGAGGGATTGGCGCTTGGCAAATGTGGTGCCAATATTTAAAAAGGGATCTACGGGGGAACCGGGGAACTACAGACCGGTAAGCTTAACATCTGTGGTGGGCAAGCTGTTTGAAGGTTTCTTAAGGGATACTATCCTGGAGCACCTTGGGGAAAATGACCTTATTACTCCATATCAGCATGGATTTACGAGGAATCGCTCCTGCCAGTCAAACCTAATCAGCTTTTATGAGGAGGTAAGTTCAAGATTGGATCAGGGGGAGTCATTGGATATCATATATCTTGACTTTTCTAAAGCATTTGATACTGTGCCACATAAAAGGCTGGTACAAAAGATGAAAATGCTTGAACTGGGGGAAAACGTGTGCAGATGGGTGGGAAACTGGCTTAATGATCGGAAGCAGAGGGTGGTTATCAATGGTACACACTCAGATTGGGTCACTGTTACTAGTGGAGTATCACAAGGGTCAGTTCTGGGACCAATTCTCTTCAATATATATATAAATGACATTGGGTATGGATTAAACAGTAAAGTTTCAATCTTTGCAGATGATACTAAGCTGAGTAAAATAATTAAAACAAAAGAGGACAGCAGGCAGCTACAAACAGATCTAGATAAATTGGAAGCATGGGCAGTTAAATGGCAAATGAAGTTTAACACAGATAAATGTAAGGTTATGCACATGGGAAGGAGAAATCTGTGTCATGATTACACACTAAATAAAGAAACACTTGGTAAAACAACAATGGAAAAGGACCTAGGGGTTTTAGTTGACAATAAGCTCAACTGTAGTAATCAATGCCAGGCAGCTGCTGCCAAAGCAAATAGGATCATGAGGTGCATCAGGAGGGGCATAGGTGCTCATGACCAGAGCATCATTTTACCCCTGTACAAGTCACTGGTCAGACCTCATATGGAATACTGTGTACAGTTCTGGGCACCTGTGCTTAAGAAGGACATATCAGAACTGGAGCGCGTTCAAAGAAGGGCAACAAAGTTAATAAAAGGAGTGCGGGGGGCTAGAGTACCCTGAAAGATTGTCCAAGTTAGGTTTATTTAGTCTAGAAAAAAAGACGATTGAGGGGTGATCTAATAACTATGTATAAATATATTCGGGGTCAATACAAAGATCTGTCCCACAATCTATTTATACCCCGGAGTGTAACCATAACCCGAGGGCATCCACTAAGGTTAGAGGAAAGGTTCTTTCTCCACCGACATAGGAGGGGATTCTTCACTGTAAGAGCAGTGAGACTATGGAACTCGCTGCCAGAGGAGGTAGTAATGATGGATACAGTAAAAACGTTCAAAAGTGGCCTTGATGCCTTCCTGGCATGTAATAACATTTCCAGCTATGGCTACTAGACCACTAGAAGGAGTTAAACAGGCTGAACTGGATGGACTAAAGTCTTTATTCAGCCTTACATACTATGTTACTATGTAACAGAAAGTCCTTGCTGGCTTTGGCTTTCCTCCATTGCCTCTAGCCCCTCAAAGTGCCATTTCAGTCTGTGGCTGTGCTTGCATTTAGGGTTGCCAGTTTTGGTGGCTGGGGTGGCTATAAGTTAGGGGAGTGGCAGTCTAGAGTCTAGAGCTGAGGTAAGTGTATTAGTAGTGTGATGCTGCATCTTCTATGTCAGTGAATGAACATCTAATTTTCTTGTGATTGGCAAGTCAAAATAAATAAAAAATCATCAGTAGCTTACTTTTCATTGAGTGGCTCCAGCGCTGTCCTTCCTCTCCTGTCTGCCTCCTTAGTGAGAGAAATCACTCCCTCATTCTTGTTCCTTCCCCACCCACTGATGTGGTCAACCAATGATGCTTTGGGGGGCCTGAGAATGTAAAAACTGCCAATCCCTGCCAAGCCATCCTGAGTGGCTGCCTCTCTCAGCAGCTATGAACCCCACCCTCCTTTCTGATCACAGCAGCATCTGATCACACTATGTGCTGGCTATAATAACTATAGGCACTTATTTTTTTACTATGATATAGAGCGGTCTCGGGCACTTCTGTTAGAGACTGCCCGTTATGAATATGTAAAGCACACATCACATTGCTGTTGCCTACCCACTGTTTCTCCTCAGTGTTTCTCTGCATCACCTATGCTCTAAAACTTTTACAAATACCTCAGGAGCTACAGGGTCTTTTTGAAAATAGATTGAAGTTTGGGACAGAGCAACATGTAGCCCAAGACAATGGGACAACAATCGGGCGTGCCTTTAGTATAACTGTGTAGAAATTGTTTTTTTTAGATTTTTCAAAGGCATTTGACACTGTTCCTCAGAGACACTTATTGGGGAAATGTAGGTCTTTAGAAAATACAGCTTGTAATTGGATTAAAAACTGGCTGACTGACCATGTGGAGAGAGTTTTGTTTAATGATACCTACTCTAAATGGTCCAGTGTTGTAAGGGGCTTACTCCAGGGTTCAGTGCTGGGCCCACTGTTAATCAACTTATGTATAAATGATATAGCACTAGAATTGTTGAAATTCTTGTAGATGACACCAAGTCAAATGAATATGTTCACAAGCTTCAGGCTGATTAGAACACTTTCAGCAGACACAGTCTTGGCAAATGAAGTTCAATGTGGATAAATGTAAAGTAATGAACTTGGAGTGTAATAATCTGCAGGCCACATATGTCTGGGGTGTAAATCTGGGTAAGTCACTTGTTGAGAATGATCTGGGGGTACCGGTAGACCAAATGTTAAATAACAGTATGTAATGTCAAGCAGGTGCCTACCATGCATTAAAGGGTCATGGAATTATGAGATAGGGATGTAATCTTTACAAGGCACGGGTGGGCCCTTGGCTTGGAAAGGCAGTCCAGTTCATAGAAAGTATGACCTGAGGAGAGCTATCAAATTGATAAGGGGAATAAAGGATCTTAAGAACCTGGAATTAAGATGATTTTTTTGGCCAAAAGTGACCTGTATTAATAGGTTTGAAAGTGATAAGCAAGTCCATGAAAGTTCACTGAGTTTGGACAAACTTGCTGGCAAAGTTCAGGTTCAGATCCCTGAACTCAAACCCCATTGGGGACCTTGGGGCTTAAATATGCCTGTAAAATGGGGTTAGCAATGGCTAGATAGAGGGGGACACTAGGGTGACTGCCCTGCACAAAATGGGCTAGGCAAACTACAAAAACAAAAAAAATTAAATAAATACATTAATAATGATTTTGTTTTATTGGGTGTCAAAGGCCAATTAGGGGGTTGCACCAGGATGGTTGTCCTGCACAAAATGGGCTAGGGTAAGTACTCAAAATAATCACAGAAACCTAAAAAAATTACAAAATACACAAATAAAAAAAAAATAAATACATCAATTAATATATACATACATAAATGGATATTTACATCAATATAAAATATATACCAAAATATATACATATATACATCATGGCTCTGGCCATGTGTTCACTCACACAAGCTCTGGACCCAGAAATTGAATGGGGAGGACCCACCACTTCAGTACCAGAAATCTGCCTCCTGGTACTATGCACCACAGTATTTGATGGTGTTGGATTCCTCCAAAACTGTCCTCTGGCTGGATATTGGTGTACCTGCTGGCTATCGGCCCGGCAACCCAACCTGCAAGCCATGTGTGCACTGATCTGACAGTGGGGAAAATGGGCCATCTTCCTGCTCCTCTGCTTCCTCCTCCTCCACATAATGGCCCCTGGCATCCTCTTCCATCCACTACTCCCTGCTAGCCTCCCTCTTAGCTTCAACATAGCAGAAAGCTGCAGCAGTCAGCACTTGGGTCTCATCCCCATCCAGGGTGTCCTGTGATGTTACGTTGGCCTTGTCCTCCATCTCTCACAGAGCTCTTTGGCATCCATGAGCCCTAGGTCTGGAAGGTCAGGTGGGTGGCCCATAGTATCCCAGCCAGGCATGTCATCATAGAGCATTAGTGACTTTGGGATTTCTGGCTGGGGCGACCTTGCAGATTTTATGGGGCATGAGTTGGAGGCCTCTGCACTCTCAACAGGAATGGAGTGGGTGGAAAAATATCCTGCAGAACTGGTAGCACTGCGTGCCATATAATCTACAACGGCCTCAATATGTTCTGGCCTCACCTCTCTGCCAGCAGTATTGGAGCCTACAAAAATGTGCATCAAACGTTGGCCCCTGCTTGAATCAGAGGAAGGTGTAAGGAGTAAGATGTCCTCTCCCTGTAACACCAGCAACCAAGAGAGCACAAGCCCTACTACCAGCAGCAGAAGCACCACAACCATGTCCCAATCCCCTTTTTGCTGTTTAGGTATTGCAGAGAACTACCAAGTGCCTTAAAAAAGTGTTGCAGAGCACTAACAGGTGCCTTGAACTATAGTATAGCAAAAACGCCAGCCAGTCTCCGATTAAAAGGATACTCGATCCACATTTATTATCCTATAGGTTAAAAGAATTTCCATCCACATAATAAAGCCGGTGACAAGCATAAGGACTATGTTACTGATAGCGAGTGCCGTGTCAGGGGAGCAGAGTCTTAGAGGCCAGCGGTATTCACCAGAGCCCGCCGCAAGGCAGGTTGGTCTTGCAGCAGCGAGTGACCCCCAGGTCGCTACCCCTCAACAGCGGCTCAGCCACACAGTCAGCCGAGGTGATGCGTGAAACAAAGGAGGCAGGCAAAAGGTGATGTCAAAGTTCAAGCAGAGGTCAGGGCTGGCAGCACAATCTCGAGATCGAAGGTAAGTAGCCAAGGTCGGGACTGGCAGCGAAGTCGGTACATGGGTGAGCAATCCTGAAAACAACAGACTTTCTGCATGCAAAGGAAGACCAAGATCCAGCACTGATGGAAAAGGAAGTGCCCCTTAAATAGGGGAAGTGGATGCAGGATTGGATGACCAGGCACCAATCAGTGCTGTACAGGCCCTTTAAATTTCAGGAATCCGTCGCACGCGCCCTCTAGTGGAAGGGGACGCGCGCGCACCTGACCATGCGAGGAAGCAGCACGAGGAGGAGGAAGCCGGCTGGGAGCAGCCATGGAGGTGAGGGAAGTGCTGTGAGATGGGCGCGCAGCGCTCGCCCTAACAGGGATCCAGCCCAGTGCATAGATGATGTTGTGGGATAACAGTACACACAGACCCCAGGGCTTATAACTTCTTGTAGGATACTGCCCAGTGCTTAAAGGAAGATGTGAGTTAAGGGGGCACACAAAACCCAGTGCTTATAGCTTCTTGTGTTATAAGGGGATACACCCCATTGCTTAAAGGAAGATATTGGTTAAGGGGCACACACACCCTAGTGCTCACAGCTTCTTGTGGGATAATAGAATATACCACAGTGCTTAAAGGAAGATGTGGTTTAGGGGGACACACAAAACCCAGTGCTTATAGCTTCTTGTAGAATAAGAGGATACACCCCAATGCTTAAAGAAAGATGTGGGTTAAGATGACACACAAAACCCAATGTTTATAGCTTCTGGTAGGATAAGGAAATACACTGCTTAAATTAAAAGGTTGGTTTAATGGGGCACCCATGAAAAGGTGGGTTAAGGGGCCACTCAAACGCTAGTGCTTGAATGAAAAGGTGAGTTAATGGGGCACCCAAACTCCACTGCTTTAATGAAAAGGTGGGTTAGTGAGACACAGAAAACCCAGGGCTTAAATGAAAAGGTGGGTTAAGGGGACACCTAAACCCTAGTGCTTATATAAAAATGGATGGATGCGTAGATCTGCAGCTCCGTGATTGCCCGGTTCCCCCGGCCTAGAAGCACAGGTAGCAGCGGCGGTTTGTGCCCTCTGAGGGTCGGGCATCTGCCTGGCCTGCCCTCGCACAGTTTGGGGGCATTTCGAGATGGAGTGGCAGGGCGCTGGTGTGGGTGGCGGCCAGAGCTGCAGAGCTGGTGCCATCTTGCCTGAGGCAAGCAGGGCACACCTGGATTGTAGTTACTGCAGCCCTTCATTCTTAGCTCATCTCGGCCCCGCTCTCTATCGGGTCACAGCCACTGAAGCAAGGGGGCACAGCCTTGCATAAATATAGACCCTCTGCCTTTGTTTAAGCCTCTCTGGGGCATCTAAGTCAGTGATATACTGCGGTCTTAAAGGGGCAGTACCCTACCCCGGCTATTTCAGGAGCAGAGCACTATTTTGGGTGGTGAGTGCCCACCCTCGGCTCATAGCCGAGGTTCCCAACCTCCTTTGGCATCTTTTGTCACCCTTGGGGTTGTGCATCACCCCACTCGGTCATCTCCCTCTCCTTTCCCCTCCACACTTGAAACCGCAAAGCTGGTCTGTAGGTGCGTGGGTCTAAAGATCGAGGATCGCAGATAATGGCAGATTCTGCCACCCCCCAAAGCAGATCCCAAAACATCTCAGATTTGTTACCTGAGGACAAATCCTGGATGGATGAATCGTTGCATGGCTTGCTGTCAAAGTCTCAACCCCCTACTTTGGACTGATATGCTTGAAAGGGCATTGAAAAGGTGGGCTCAATATATCACAATGCGGATGTCAGGGCTGTACCGGACACCTGTCTGTCTTGAGCAGATAATCCCCAATCTCCACCGCCTCTTCTGCCTATAGACAAGTCCCCGCTTGTAGGAGACGCGGGTAATGCCTCTCCTACTCGGCTACCCCCAGGACTTATAGGGCGCAAAGATTACCAGCTCAAGGTGAGACCGATGAACGGCAGGGAGTCCCAAACGAGGATGCCGGATGGCGGAAGTCCAATTACAGGCCAAGGTCAGAACCGGGAGGTCACGGGGCGCGGTATCCAAAGGAGGTAACGAAGAATAGTCAAACGAGCCGAGGTCAAATCCAGGAGGTCACGGTGCGAGGTATCAGAGGGGTCAGGCGGAATCGTGGTCAGGCAGGCAAAAGGTCAGGGCAGGCAGCAAGCGAGAGTGGTCAAAGTCCAAGCCGAATAATAATGAAAGACAATATGAAACACTTCTGAACCCAGAGGCTATAACGGGCACTGGGATACTGAAGCAGTGCTGCTTTATAGGGAATACTGGCCAGTGGGGAAAAGGGGCAATGGAGGGAACAATAGTGATTGGTGCGTACATATAAACGGGAGTGGTCCCAGGAGCTGGACGGCCCAGGCCAGACAGGCCGACCAGTCCCTGGGTCCACCTCCAGGATCAGGCCACGGATAGGGTGTTTTAAACTTGCCCCCGGCGGGCGCGCTGGGGAAAGCGCCGCCGGGAGGCATAAAGGTACTTGAGGGCGGCTGCGCGGTCCCGCCGAGCTCCCTCTCGATGCGGCGCTTCCCCCTCCCGGCGGGGGCGCGCCCGATCCACAACGTGCTCGCGCGCGCCCCCGCCGGGAGGGGGAAGCGCCGCATCGAGAGGGAGCTCGGCGGGACCGCGCAGCCGCGCAGAGCGGGCTGCGGCGCGGCCACCGACACCGTCCCGTGCCGCCGACCCCCGATCCCCACAACAGCGCCGAGGAGCCGGCACACCCGGGGACCGTCGGGCAGCAGCCAACCGGGGGCCACCCGACAGCGCGTCGCGGGACCAGGGACGGCGATGAGGTAAGTGCCTAACATTACCCCCCCCCTGAGGAGGGGCCACTGGACCCTCCAAGCTGGGCTTCAGAGGATTCTCCCTGTGAAATCTCTTTACCAAATTCTGCGCATGAACCTCTCTGGCCGGAACCCAAGATCTTTCTTCCGGGCCGTACCCCTTCCAGTCAATTAAATATTGAAGAGAGTTTCGAAAAAAGCGGGAGTCAAGAACCCGGGCAACCTCAAACTCCTGATGCCCATCAACTAACACAGGACTAGGAGGACTATTAGATTCATGGTTTCTTGCAGGCTTAAGAAGTGAAACATGAAAGGATTTACAGATTTTCATGGAGGAAGGGAGGGCTAACTGATACGTAACCTGATTAATTTTTCGTATTATGGGGAAGGGGCCGATAAATTTAGGACCTAACTTAGCGGAGGGCTGGCGTAAGGCCAAATTCTTGGTTGAAAGCCAAACCCAGTTCCCCACCTCATAACCAGAATTAGAAGAACGTTTACGATCTGAAATTTTTTTTGTTGAAGAACAGCCTTAGTCAGATGTTGCTGGATTTTATTCCATAACCCCGGCCATTTGGAAACCCAGTCATCTAAGGAGGGAACACTAGAGGGTTGGTCCGAAAGGGCTGAGAATTTCAGATCTTTGCCATAAACACAATGGAAGGGAGAAACCCCCGTGGAAGAATGTGAAGCGTTGTTTAATGCGAATTCAGCAAATGGCAGGAAGAAAGCCCAATCCGTCTGAGTATCAGCCGTGAAACAACGCAAATACTGTTCTAAAGATTGGTTTGTTCTTTCGGTTTGCCCATTCGACTGAGGGTGGAATGCCGAGGAAAGAGAGACGGTGAAGCCCAGCTTAGTACAGAAAGCCCTCCAAAACCGGGAGACAAATTGGACCCCCCTATCCGAAACAATGTCTACTGGGATACCGTGGATTCTAAAAATGTGAGTGATAAAGAGTTGTGCTAAGATTTGAGCTGTGGGAAGCTTTTTTAAAGGGATGACATGGGCCATTTTGCTAAAGCGGTCCACTACTACCCAAATGACGGTATATCCCTGGGAAGGGGGAAGATCCGTAACGAAATCCATGGCCAAATGGGTCCACGGAGAGGCAGGAATGGGCAATGGTAGTAGAGGGCCTTCAGGGGAGTGTCTTAAAGCCTTACTCCGAGCACAGACCTTACAGGCTAGGACAAATTTCTGTGCATCCCTTCTAATGGATGGCCACCAGACTTGGCGGGACAATAAAGCAATAGTTTTCTTTACCCCCGGATGACCCGCTGTTTTAGTATCGTGAAAATGAGACAAAAAGGCAGTGCGGTAAAGAGAGGGCACAAACTGGACCGACTCAGGTTTTTCAGGTGGAGCTTCGGCCTGAAATTGAGCTAGATCAGGAAGTTGAGGTTGGATGGCGGCTACCACCAGGGAGTGGGGCAATATGGGAACATCCATCCTTTCGGGAAAATCAGAGAAAGAAAAACTCTGAGACAGGGCATCTGCTTTTACGTTTTTGGACCCAGGTTTATAGGTTATAGAGAAGTTAAACCGGGAAAAGAATAAGGACCAGCGAGCCTGTCTTGGAGTTAGTCTTTTTGCGGATTGGATGTACTCTAGATTTTTATGGTCCGTAAAGACTGTAACTGGGTACTGAGCCCCCTCTAGCCAGTGTCTCCATTCCTGAAAGGCCAACTTGATAGCCAACAATTCTCGGTTACCGATATCATAATTTCTTTCAGCCGCCGAGAATTTCTTAGAAAAAAAGGCACAAGGGTGAAGGCGTTCAGGTGACCCGCGATATTGTGATAGAACCGCCCCCACAGCAATCTCGGAGGCATCCACCTCCACAAAAAAGGGCAATTGGCCGTCCGGATGAACTAACACTGGAGCGGAACTAAAGACTCCTTTCAATTTCTCAAAAGCCTGGACAGCTTGAACCGGCCAAACTGACGGATACCCCCCTTTCTTGGTAAGATTTGTCAACGGGGTTACTAGAGAAGAAAAGTTTTTAATGAACCTCCTATAAAAATTAGCGAAGCCCAAAAACCTCTGCAGGCCTTTCAGATCCCTGGGTTGCTCCCAATCTAATACTGCCTTCACTTTAGATTGATCCATGGAAAGACCAGAATTAGAAATAATGTAGCCGAGAAAAGGAACCTCTGATACTTCAAATTGGCACTTTTTTAACTTAGCATATAAACAGTTTTCTCTGAGTTTTTGCAAGACCATGCGTACATGTTGGCGATGTTCGTCAAGAGATGAGGAGAAAATCAAAATGTCATCTAAATAGACAACTACAAATCGGCCAAGGTAGTCTCTAAAAATCTCATTTACAAAACTTTGAAAGACCGCGGGGGCATTGCATAAACCAAATGGCATAACTAAATACTCATAATGCCCTTCGAGGGTATTGAAGGCCGTTTTCCACTCATCTCCCTGCCTAATCCTGATAAGGTTATAGGCGCCCCGGAGATCCAGCTTAGAAAAGACTTGAGCCCCAGCCACCTGCGTAAACAGCCCCTCAATTAGGCGTAAGGGATACTTGTTTTTAATAGTTCTATTGTTTAAACCCCGATAATCGATACATGGGCGGAGCCCCCCATCCTTCTTCTCGACAAAAAAAACCCTGCTCCTGCTGGGGAAGAAGATGCCCGGATAAACCCCTTTTCCAGATTTTCTGCAATATATTCCCGCATGGCCTGATTCTCAGCTCGGGTTAAATTAAAAATTCTCCCCCTAGGAGGCATGGTACCAGGAAGGAGTTCAATGGGGCAATCCCACGGTCTATGGGGAGGAAGTTTGTCCGCTGCCTTTTCAGAAAAGACCTCAGCAAATTCTAGGTATGGAGTGGGAACTCTAGTTGGAGATAATTGCGTGACCCGAACCGGAAGTTCCAAACAGCTCTGAAAGCATTGGTGCCCCCACTTCATAATTTGTCCCGAGGCCCAGTCAATTTGGGGATTGTGCTCCTGTAACCAAGGCAATCCGGGAATTAAAGGGGTGCTAGGCATACTCAAGACTAGAAAACTGATAATTTCAGAATGATTAGCTCCCACTTTAAATTGTATAGGAAGGGTTCTAAACTGTACTAATCCCCCTGCAACAGGTGTGCCATCAATGGCTGAAACTCGGATGGGTGTGGGCAAGGACTGGAGCGTAATTCCTAAACTCTGGCTAGCTCAGAGTCAAGGAAGTTCCCTGCTGCTCCAGAGTCTAAGAGGGCCTTCAAATTCAAATATTTAAAATTAACTTTAAGCTGAACCGGGATAAGAACTGGTGACGATACATGAGGTGATACCTCACAGCCTAGGAGGGCCCCCTTGAAACCCCCTAGGCTCTGAAGTTTCCCGACGGCTTCTTTGGGCACAGTCTGACCATGTGGCCAGTTCCGCCACAGTACAGACACAGCCCCTCGGATAAGCGCGGACGTCTTTCAACTTCGGTGAGTTTTGTGGCGCCCAGTTGCATAGGTTCTTCAGCTGGTTGCACTACTGGGGCCTCAGCTCTTAAAACTGACTCGGAATGTGACCCTTTCTCTAGGCGTCTTTCCCGAAGACGACGGTCAATGCGAATGGCGAGGTGCATTAACTCGTCTAGGGTCTGAGGTTCCGGATAGTTCACCAAAGTATCCTTAATAGAATCGGCCAATCCAAGCCGGAATTGGCCGCAGAGGGCAGGATTGTTCCAGCGTGAGTCCACTGCCCAGCGCCGGAATTCTGAGCAGTAATCTTCGGCTGGACGGCGTCCCTGGCGAAGAGTACGTAGTTTAGCGTCAGCCGTTGCCCCTTTGTCGGGATCGTCATACAGAACTTCCATCGCGGAAAAGAAACTGTCCACAGAGAGACGAGCAGGGTCCTGAGATGATAAGCTGAAGGCCCAGGATTGTGGATCACCTTGAAGAAGAGAGATGATCAGCCCAACCCGCTGCTCTTGAGACCCCACAGAGACAGGTCGAAGCTGGAAATATAATTTGCAAGAGTCCCGGAAGTTGGCAAACCTTGCTCTGTCGCCATGAAATTTTTCCGGGAGTGGAATTTTGGGTTCCACAGTTTTGAGTCCCCTGAGGACTGGGGACCATAGGAGCAGGACGGTTCTCCTGGGCCGCAACCCGGTGAGCCAGGTGCTCTACAGCCGCAGTTAAGGCTTGCACCTGTTCCAGGATTTGGTCCATTCTTCCGGCCCGTTATACTGTCAGGGCTGTACCGGACACCTGTCTGTCTTGAGCAGATAATCCCCAATCTCCACCGCCTCTTCTGCCTATAGACAAGTCCCCGCTTGTAGGAGACGTGGGTAATGCCTCTCCTACTCGGTTACCCCCAGGACTTATAGGGCGCAAAGATTACCAGCTCAAGGTGAGACCGATGAACGGCAGGGAGTCCCAAACGAGGATGCCGGATGGCGGAAGTCCAATTACAGGCCAAGGTCAGAACCGGGAGGTCACGGGGCGCGGTATCCAAAGGAGGTAACGAAGAATAGTCAAACGAGCCGAGGTCAAATCCAGGAGGTCACGGTGCGAGGTATCAGAGGGGTCAGGCGGAATCGTGGTCAGGCAGGCAAAAGGTCAGGGCAGGCAGCAAGCGAGAGTGGTCAAAGTCCAAGCCGAATAATAATGAAAGACAATATGAAACACTTCCGAACCCAGAGGCTATAACGGGCACTGGGATACTGAAGCAGTGCTGCTTTATAGGGAATACTGGCCAGTGGGGAAAAGGGGCAATGGAGGGAACAATAGTGATTGGTGCGTACATATAAACGGGAGTGGTCCCAGGAGCTGGACGGCCCAGGCCAGACAGGCCGACCAGTCCCTGGGTCCACCTCCAGGATCAGGCCACGGATAGGGTGTTTTAAACTTGCCCCCGGCGGGCGCGCTGGGGAAAGCGCCGCCGGGAGGCATAAAGAAGACGTTGTGGATCGGGCGCGCCCCCGCCGGGAGGGGGAAGCGCCGCATCGAGAGGGAGCTCGGCGGGACCGCGCAGCCGCGCAGAGCGGGCTGCGGCGCGGCCACCGACACCGTCCCGCGCCGCCGACCCCCGATCCCCACAACAGCGCCGAGGAGCCGGCACACCCGGGGACCGTCGGGCAGCAGCCAACCGGGGGCCACCCGACCCGGGACCAGGGACGGCGATGAGGTAAGTGCCTAACAGCGGATCACTAACAATCTTTCAACTGAAATTAAAGAGCTGGGCCAAGGGCTTGGAGATCTGGAACAACAATCTTTGGCTCAGGAGGCAGATCTAACCTCACTAGGAGCTGACCTGGAAGCGCTGAGGGATGAGAATCTCCTTCTACACCTCAAGTTTGAGGAGGTCGACAATAGGTCTTGGAGAGCTAATATAATTTAGGGGACTTCCCGAGTCAGTGCTGAACTTACAATCCACGGCCATGGCATTGTTCCAGGGCATTGAGAGACTAGAGTTCGACAGAATTCATAGAGCTCTGCAAAAACCAAGAATGGATGGTCTCCCAAGAGATGTGCTGGTGAAGCTGCACTTTTATCGCTCCAAAGAGCAACTCATGGCTGTGGCACAAGATTGTAATAACCTTAAGTTCCAGAACCTTTCCTATCAATTATACGCTGACCTCTCCCCTCAAACCATTGCTAGAAGGTGCGCCATGAAACCCTTGCTGGAAGTTCTGCGGGCAAATGGGGTCAGATATAAATGGGGGTTTCCTTTCAAGGTATCGTTTAGCTATTTGGACAAGTGTTTTGAGGCCTCTACCCCACAGGATCTGGAACATGCGCTGGCCTCGACATGCTTGAAAACCCCTGTAGCCACTTCAGAGGTCCCACGGCAGAAGAAAGGAGCATTCTACTTTTCTCCGGTAGCAAAGGACAAGCGAGAAAGGTACCCCCCGAGTGGAAGATCTGCGACAACGCTGATCCATATGCTGGGTAAACTGGTTTCAGGGGTCTTGCCTTTCACTCTTCCTTAGATAAGATGGGAAGTATTGCCTTTAGGGACTCTTTGTAAGAGGACTCTGGTTCTTGTGGGTGGAGGACAGAGGTTGGACTTTTCAGTGCTTGTAAGCATTTGATGACAGTGAAATCTGCTAGGGAGGTGGGTTAGTATTACTCTTTTTTCGGGTTTGTTGGATTTCTGTAGCTTTGTTGTTCGGGTTTGTATAGTATTGTCTAAGAATTGTTGTTTTTTACTGGGTTTATGTTTTAGGTGGGTCGGGAGCCCGGGCATTAATAGCATGCGTTCTCCGCGCTCCCTTCTGTGCTGGATATCCAGCGGGAAAGGAAGCACTGCCATCTTACCCCCTAAAGGGGGTCTGTTTTCAATTGACATTTTTACGGGGCCTGTAGTTGGGGGCTTTGTTTTGTTGGAGTGTTTATATCATTGGGGTAGGGGCTTGTACCCCCTCCGCATAGCGATAGTTTTTCAAAGGTTTTACCATTTTATTTGTTTACCTTCAGTGTATGTTGCTAAATGTTTTTCCTATCTTTTCTCTTTCTTTTCTACTTCTCTTTATCTCTTTGCTTTCAAACACTCTGTTCCTTTCTCTTAAGCAGGTGGTACGTGACCCTCTGGGTGGGTCTGGTGGGGGCGATTCAGAATCAACCCGGTCACTCTAGTAATTATGCTCCGAACTAAAACCAAACTGCTTTCCTTGAGGAGTTCTTTAGGGTCTTGCATAAAATTGAGAAAGCACTCCTTATCATTGCAGGAGATTCAAATCAGACTTTATACCCTACTTTGGATAGGCAAACCCCTGTAGGGATGCCTAAGGAGACCGGACACTGCTCCTCGGGGAAAGCATTCCAAGCTCTTTTGAACCAGTATCATCTTTTCGATGCGTGAAGAGAGCTTTACTCTACCTGACACGACTACACTCACTACTCCTGCCCCATAGAGTCCATGCAAGAATTGATCATGTCTTTCTGCAGCAATCCTCCCATCCTCAGTTAGTTCATGCATCCATCATTTCAGTAGCATGGGCTGATCATGACCTGGTTGTGGTAGAGCAAACGTCACTGATTCAGAGACCCCCCCAGAAGGAAACTATATGATTCCTTGTTGTCCGACGAGGCTTTGTTAGATAGAGTTCGTAAAGGGTTGGAGGAATTATTTTTGCACAACCCAAGGTCAGTGGGCTCAAATGTTATTCTTTGGAAGGCCCATAAGGCTGGTTTTAGGGGGCTCTTAATTCAAGAAGCAGCCCGGCGAAAGGACAGGCATAAGAGAAAATTCCTAGCTCTCTCGAATGCGTACCAGTTGGCCTTGATGGTTTTTAAGGACCACCCAACAAAGCAGAATAGGGTCCTACTCAATCTGGCATGTGATAAGCTCAACTTATGTTTATCAGTGGAGACTGAACGTCAAATAAACCGATCCAGGTTCAAATGGTACCGTCTTAGCAGTAAACCTAATACCCCCATATCAAGGAGGCTTAGAGAGATTGAGCAGATTGAGCAAGATCAACAAGTAGCCCGGCCCGATGGTTTAGTCAGATACTGTCTCCCTACCTGGTGTTGGCTTTGAACGCTTTGAAAGTTGGCGCTTCATGGAGCTCGGATTCGCTCACGGCTGCTGTGAGCATGATTCCCAAGCCCAATGTTGATGACAACGTGTGGTCTAAATTACAAGCCCATCTCTCTGCTGAACATCGATGTTAAAATTTTGGCAAAGATCTTCACCTCAATAGGCATTTTAAAAATCTGAGCGGGTTGGATTTATTCCGCAACACCAGGCAGAAGACAATATCTGTAAGGTTGTGAATCTTATCCACCATGCAAAGGCTGAGGAGCGGCGAGCTATGTTGCTAGCGTTGGATGTGCATAAGGCGTTCGACACAGTGGCTTGGGACTATCTGCTTTTCATCTTGAGAAAATGGGGCTTGGGGGTCATCCTTTATTAATTGGGTATCCTCCTTGGGGGTCATCCTTTATTAATTGGGTATCCTCCTTGTACGCAAGCCTGAGGGAGTTTGTTAGATACTCTGGCTACTCTTCAGAGAGTTTCACTCTGGGCAGAGAAATGAGACAGGGTTGTCCCCTATCCACGATATTATTTGCACTAATAATGAAACCCCTGTCCAGGTTATTGCAAAATGACAGTAATGTTGCCGGAATCGCTGTGGGGGATATGAACATAAAATTTCGTTGTTCGCTGATGATATCTTGGTGGTTACAGAACTTAGGAGTCTTTTCTAGGGTATCGGGCCTTCAAATTAACTCTTCGAAATCGCAGGTCGTGAATAGCCTACTCCACTTTGGGAGCTTCCATCCGAAACACCAGAGGATGGGTATTCCCAAAGGTCAATTTATACGAGTACGGAGGAATTACTCCAAGGATGTGGAGTTTCATGAACAAGCGCGGGGGCTGATGAAAAGATTATGCGATCGGGGATACCCAAAAAAATTTGTGGCCAACACATATCGTCGGGTGGCCGGCATGGCACGTAGTGACCTGTTGACCCCAAGGGCATGTAAGAAGGAGAACACTATAAGGTTTGTGACCAGGTATAGTAGCAGTAGCAAATGGGAACAGATTCGGGGGATTTTGGACAGACATTGGGGCATTTTGCATTCGGATCCAGCTATTGGGACCCTTATTGGTAGGAAGGTCCAGATGACAGCAAGAAGGGCCCAGAATCTGAAAAATATTCTCTGTAAGAGTCACTTTGTTAGACCTGATTCTTGGTTGGAACAGCAGAAAACCAAGGGGAGTTACAGCTGTGGAAGCTGTTCCATATGTCGATTTGTTGTGAGAACTAATAGAGTCAGTAATCGATATACCAAAGAGAAATACAGAATCCAGACTTTTCTAAATTGTAGAACTAAGGGTGTGATCTACCTTCTACAGTGTAGCTGCAATTTGGGATATGTAGGTGAAACGAAGAATGCACTCAAAACCAGAGTACAGGCCCACCTGTCCAATATTAAACTTGCAGTAAGAGACAGGGATGCACAGAGTTATATCCCCGATAGCTGATCACTTCTTACGTGTCCATGGGGGTGATTCCTCTACTCTAAGGGTTACCCCATTAGAAAAAATCAGTTTGGGAATCAGAGGGGGGATCTTAAACGTAGATTATTGCAGAGTGAACTAAAGTGGATGTACAGATTAAATACAATTGCTCCCTTGGGACTGAATGAGGATGCGTCGTTCGAACCCTTTTTGGGCAGATGAACATCTTTTTATTGTCCCATTGATTTGGATTAATAAAGACATTTTGATGCACATCTGAGGTCCTGTTTTCCGGGTGGGGGGTATTGGGTCATTTTAGGTGTAGTTACCTTTAAGGATAGATGTTTCTTGTTGGTTATTTGATTTTGTTTTATTGTTATAGATACCCACTAAGGTGCCTGATTCTCCATCTCCTTTAGCTTGGAAGAACAAATGGTCCGCTTTGAGATCTTTTTAGGATCAGGATACTGGAAATAGTTGAAGATATGAATAAGAGCACTCGGAGTGGTCCACTGTTGTTGTTGATCATTTTTACACATGTGTTTTTAGTGGTGGGTGTTTGGGGGTGGGGGTTGGGGTGTGTGTGGTGTTGAATATTTTCTGCACATTTTTTATGAGCTGATTTTTTGATTTTCACTTTGGGGTAACAAAAAATATGTTTTTTGGGTGGATTCAGGTAAGGGCGGGTATAGTTTTTGGTATTGACATTGTTTATTAATGTTTACATTTGCTATATTTTTAGTCTTTCAATCCATTTTACTTCATTTTTGATTATGTTGCATAATATACGAGTTGCCCGTCTGCACATTCATATTTATTATTATTTCGTGAGATGATAAATATGTTCCTCTCACTCTTGTTGGATGTGTGATTCCCTAATATTAAAATCATGTTGTGAGCCATGTACTTTGTGATTCAAAGTATTGTATATTATTACTATTCTTAATGTTATCTTATTTTATATCTAAAGAATATGCATATTGATTTAACCTTGTGGTTTTAATTAGAGATGAGCGAACTTTTGAAAAATTCGATTCGACTGATTCGCCAAATTTTCTGACAAAAATCGTTTCGACCCGAATTTATTCGCGACGAATCGCTATTAAAAACGGCTATTTCTGAGCCTCCTAGAGCCTCAATAGGGTTGTAAACCATTCTGCCTTGCTGTAACACGCACAGGATGCGTGCTGGGTTAGTTAAATAATAATATCACATGCAGATCAGAGGCATCGCTAATAGAATCGCAGAGCGGCACAATTGCAGAGAGTTGAAGTGGCATTACTATGAGGGGCAGGAGCCCAAACATTGCTTTAAAGAGACACTGGAGTTGGCAGCAGCAGGAGCCCAAAAATTGGATGAATCACACCCTGGAGTTGCAAGCAGCAGCAGGAGCCCAAACATTGGCTGAAAGAGACACTGGAGTTGGCAGCAGCAGGAGCCCAAAAATTGACTGACACACCCTGGAGTTTCAAGCAGCAGCAGCAGCAGGAGC
The DNA here is from genome assembly GCA_027917425.1 of Gastrophryne carolinensis. NCBI lineage: Eukaryota > Metazoa > Chordata > Amphibia > Anura > Microhylidae > Gastrophryne > Gastrophryne carolinensis. Next base: position 343,701,079 of record CM051237.1, on the reverse strand, counting down.
CCAAACATAGCTTGAAAGAGACACTGGAGTTGGCTGCAGGAGCCCAAAAATTGGATGAATCACACCCTGGAGTTGGCAGCAGCAGCAGCAGGAGCCCAAACATTACTTTAAAGAGACACTGGGGTTGGCTTCAGGAGCCCAAAAATTGGATGAATCACACCCTGGAGTTGGCATCAGCAGCAGCAGGAGCCCAAACATCACTTTAAAGAGACACTGGGGTTGGCTTCAGGAGCCCAAAAATTGGATGAATCACACCCTGGAGTTGGCAGCAGCAGCAGGAGCCCAAATATTACTTTAAAGAGACACTGGGGTTGGCTTCAGGAGCCAAAAAATTGGATGAATCACACCCTGGAGTTGGCAGCAGCAGCAGGAGCCCAAACATTACTTTAAAGAGACACTGGGGTTGCCAGTCGGAGCCCACAAATTGGATGAATCACAACCTGGAGTTGGCAGCAGCAGCAGGAGCCCAAACATTACTTTAAAGAGACCCTGGAGTTGGCAGCAGGAGCCCAAAGATTGGATGAATCACACCCTGGAGTTGGCAGCAGGAGCCCAAACATTACTTTAAAGAGACACTGGGGTTGGCTTCAGGAGCCCAAAAATTGGATGATTCACACCCTGGAGTTGGCAGCAGCAGCAGCAGGAGCCCAAACATTACTTTAAAGAGACACTGGAGTTGGCTTCAGGAGCCCAAAAATTGGATGATTCACACCCTGGAGTTGCAAGCAGCAGCAGCAGCCCAAACATTGCTTTAAAGAGACACTGGGGTTGGCTTCAGGAGCCCAAAAATTGGATGAATCACACCCTGTGGAGAGTCATGTGGAGAAAAAGTAGCTTAGTTAGTAATATCTACATAAAATTATGAATAAACAAATGCAAAAGTATTGCCAAAGTGAAGTTTTGTTTGAGGGTGTGTTTCCACCTTTTAATTAAATCAGAAACAACAAGGTATCATTGCCTCTGACTAATTAGCCCTCAAAAATTCTTGGAATTTTTAATCTGGAATCATGTCTGATCCGTCTTATCCGAAGAATATTAATAAAAAGTAAGAGTAACGTAAAGGATTTTTTATCAATACTTACTTGTGGTCCGATGCGGAGGAATGTCTGTAACTGGAGAGCAGCGCCTTAAATCTGTTTTGCACGATCCATCTTTCTTTAGTGTTGGTCTGGCCCCGTCATCAATCTACTGGAATACATCAGGTATTGTTGGGAGGAAAGCTTGGCTGATCTATGCGCCATTCATTTCTGGAAGTCTCTGGAAAAAAAAAGTATGTATAAACCAGGGTCTTTTTCATATAAAAACAAATGGTTATTTTTGCTTTTAAACCATATGTTCCACAGCTTTACCAGTCATTGTGTCAGCCAATGAAGCAACTTTGTCTCGAAGTGCTGCAAAAGCAGTCCACTGCATCACAAGTGGCATCTGACACCCCCAGTCAACTGTCTGTTGTTATGCTTTGGGTTCAGCTCCACTATCCATTGATGAAGATCTGATAATCATAAAATTCAGCAGCTACTGCCCAGCCAAGAAGTGGAGGAGACACTCGCCTCTTCTTCCACTGGCCGGCAATTAGTGATGAGGAGAGTGTCGTGGGAGGAGGTGTTGCAAGCCGAGGTAGTGGAAGAGGGTCCCTGGAGTCTGCGGTGGTGGCGGCGGCAGCAGCAGCAGCAGCAGCAGCAGCAGTGAATTATTGGGGACTGTTGATAGGAAAAATCAGCTACTCAGCGATGTGTCAGTTTTTCATGTTGCATCCACAATCCTGTGGAGAAAAAGTAGGTTAGTTAGTATATATACATAAAATTATGAATAGACAAATGCAATAGTATTGCCAAAGTGAAGTTTTGTTTGAGGGTGTGTTTCCACCTTGTAATTAAATCAGAAACAACTAGGTATCATTGCCTCTGAATTTTTAATCTTGATGTCTGAGGGATTTCTCCTCTCAGACAGCGTCACCATAAGTCCAGCCTGCTGCATTACCCAGTGGTGGACCATTCAGAGAACTGATGGCTTGTGCCGAGCCGAGGTGGAGAGTCCCATGGTATCATTGCTTTGCGAAGATGGCAGTACCTGCCCTGTAAAATGTTGTTGAACAGAAGGTGGGCCAGTCCTTTAGCCTGTCAGTGTGTACCAAAGTGCACAGTGTTGTCTACGTCTGGAGCTGTAACTATGGACTCATGGTGGACAATATATATCCTTTTAGGCCCCCTTGGTGATTGTGGTTTCACGCTGTTCTTCACATGGTTTTCCTTGAGTCACACATGGGAGGAACTACTAAAAATGAGAACTCAATCCATGAAATTATTGCTTAATCCACGAAAACAGCAAATTTGGACCCATGGTGACTGATACTTGGAAGAACATCTTGTTTGCGCTGCGACAAGGAAGCCAGAGTCATGCGTCCTGACATGGCACACGTGTTCAGTCTAGTTGTCAAGCGTTTTCTGAAGTCTTGCCCCCATCTGAAAGACATCCGAACAACAGGAAAGAAAGTTAGCATGCGCTTCTGGCACTCCTACACCACCAAGCACAACCTTATTGAGCTTCAGCGTCAGAACGGTGTACCCCAACATAGTCTGATTTGCCATATTTCCACCCGTTGGAATTCCACCCTCCATATGCAGGATCCACTATAGGAACAGAGAAAAGCCATCACGGATTTCTGGATGATCCAAACGGATAGGGGGACACCCCTGTGTAAATTCAATGTAAACCATTGGCAGCTCATACGTGACACCGGCCGTTTGCTCAGGCCCTTTGAGGAAGCTACTTTATTAGACAGTTGCCAGGACTATGAGATGAGCGATGAGATTCCACTGCTTCATGTACTACAACACATGTTGGAAACCATGGCTGGTCAGGGCACTGGAGACATGGCACATACATTTCACAGCCACATGAAGCCTGTGGGGGCTGAAGTGGAGGAGGGGGTGGGGCACAGCAAACCACAGTTTAGGTTTCACAAAATGAAATTTTATCTAGTCATCTGACAGGAGGAGCAGGAGCAGCCACAGGAGCTAGAGGGTTGGGAGGAAGGCGAGACAGAGGACCCAGACACACCGTGGCAGTTCACAGTGGAGATGGAGACAGGTAGTCCCTCCACTTGCACAAATGGCACGATGCATGCTCACATGCTTGCGTAGTGACCACAGAATTGTCTCCATTTGTCAGCGGGATGACTTCTGGCTCTCCAACTTATTGGACCCTCGCTTCCGGCACAAAATGGGGGCATTTTTTACGCCCACTGAGAGGGAGGACAAATTGACCTACTACAGAGACATCCCACGTAGTCAGTTGGGCGATGTCTATCTGTGCCATGGCCCATACTCCCGCAGGTCTGACTCGGGGGGACCTCTGCAATCACCTTCCACTGCCATGGCTGCTTGGGGGGGGGTGGAAGGAGCAGCAGCAGCAGCAGCTCCATCAGCAGCAGCCTCAGTCTTCAGTCGCTAGTGAGTAGCTTTCTACACCCGCATAGTGAGTCTACTCATGAGCAGCAGGAAGACCTGGAGCTGGACCTCAAACAGCAGGTCATGTCATACCTTGACATGACCATGCCAACCCACCTTCAGGATCCACTGGATTTGCTGGGAAGCCAAACTTGACTTCTGTCCGCAACTAGCAGAGTTTGCCCTGGAAAAGCTGTACTGGCCGGACAGTAGTTGATTTAGATGGCAACTGGGCTGCTCTATATAATGAAGCAAAATGGCAAATTTACCTCACAATATAAGCTATTGCCCCTCAGATTTACACAGGGGCTGCTCCATATAATGGTGCAAAACCATGAATTTACCTCATAATATAAACTATTGCCCCTCAGATTTACACAGGGGCTGCTCTATATAATGAAGCAAAATGGCAAATTTACCTCACAATATAAGCTATTGCCCCTCAGATTTACACAGGGCCTGCTCTATATAATGAAGCAAAATGGCAAATTTACCTCACAATATAAGCTATTGCCCCTCAGATTTACACAGGGCCTGCTCTGTATAATGAAGCAAAATGGCAAATTTACCTCACAATATAAGCTATTGCCCCTCAGATTTACACAGGGGCTGCTCCATATAATGGTGCAAAACCATGAATTTACCTTATAATATAAACTATTGCCCCTCAGATTTACAGAGGGGGTGCTCTATATAATGCAGCAAAATGGCAAATTTACCTCATTATATAAGCTATTACAGCTCTATATAAATAAAAATAAATAAATAAAAAAAGGGCCTGTAGAAGCGTATTTAGTATAACAGATAGGGTGACATGTGCTGGTTTGGGATGCCCATATGGGCTAGTGTTTTGGCAGCAGTACAAAAACCAATGCAAAATGCAATAGCTTAATAAAGCTGATGCTGATCAACGCTTATTTAGTATAACAGATGGGGTGCAACATGCAGGTTTGGGATGCACTGCGGCCTGGTGTATTTAAAGCAGACCAAAACCAATTCAAAATGCAATAACTTAATAAAGCTGAGGCTGTAGATGCTTATTTAGTATAAACAGGTAGGGTGCAAGGTGCAGCTTTGGGGTGCCCTGCGGCCTGGTTAAATGAAAGCAGTCAAAAAGGAAGTGCAAACTGAAGTAGCTTAGTGAAGCTGATGCTGATCAACGCTTATGTTGTATACCAGATAGGGTGCAAGGTGCCGCTTTGGGGTGCCCTGCGGCCTGGTTTATTAAAAGCAGTCAAAAACAAGTGCAAACTGAAGTAGCTTAATAAAGCAGCTGATGCTGATCAACGCTTATGTTGTATAACAGATAGGGTTAAAATAGCATGTGCCTTGGGATGCCCGTGTGGCCTGGTATATTTCAAGCTGAACAAAAAGTAACAATAATCCAAGTATGAGAAATGCTTGTGCTTAACATATAGGGCTAATCAGCATGTGCCTTGGGATGCCCGTGTGGCCTGGTATATTTTAAGCTGAACAAAAAGTAACAATAATCCAAGTATGAGAAATAATTTTGACCTTCTTTACAGTGCCATACTTTGAAAAAAATCCTCAATCCAAAGGTCAATGCCCCCAACAAAAATAGTGTTCGGCATAAGTTTTCCTTCTGGAAGGACGTAACCTTTAGTTTACATGGTTGGGGTAGGTTATCTTACAAATTGGGATACCCTAGGCAGCAGTGTCATTGAAAGAGACAGACTGTAATGCAGGCCATACGCAAGTAGAGAAACTCAGGCTGCAACAGGCCTCTTTAGTTTACATGGTTGGGGTAGGTTATCTTACAAATTGGGATACCCCACTGTATATGAAACCGAATATAATGCACACCCAAAAGTGGACAATCAGCATCCAAGAGGCCTGCTTAGTTTAAATAAGAGAGCTGCTTAGTGAAAATAAGAGGCCTGCTTAGTTTAAATAAGAGAGCTGCTTAGTGTAAATAAGAGAGGTAGGTTATGTTATGTTATAGAATGGGATGCCCCGAAGCAGACTTGAGATCAGTATATATGCACAGCAAGAGTGGATAAGCAGGCTCAAACAGGCCAAATTACTTTAAATAACTGTGCAGCTTACAGTAAATGCAGAGGCTAATGGTATGTTACAGAATGGGATGCCCACAGCAGACTTGAGATCAGTATATATGCACACAGCAACAGTGTGTAAGCAGGCTGAAACAGCCCAAATTACTTTAAATAACTGTGCAGCTTACAGTGAATGCAGAGGCTAATGGTATGTTACAGAATTGGATGCCCCAAAGCTGACTTGAGATCAGAATATATATGCACACAGCAACAGTGTGTAAGCAGGCTCATACAGCCCAAATTACTTTAAATAACTGTGCAGCTTACAGTAAATGCAGAGGCTAATGGTATGTTACAGAATGGGATGCCCCAACAGCCAGCATTGCACCTGTGAGCAGTACTACTATGCACAGCAAAAGTGTCTTTATCAGGGCAAATTACTTTTAGAATAAGTGCAAAGGGTTATAGTAAAGAGAGGCTTGTGTAGTCACAGAATGGGATGCCCCAACAGCCAGCAGTGCACCTGTGAGCAGTACTACTATGCACAGCAAAAGTGTCTTTATCAGGCCAAATGACTTTTAGAATAAGTGCAAAGGGTTATAGTAAATAGAGGCTTGTGTAGTCACAGAATGGGATGCCCCAACAGCCAGCAGTGCACCTGTGAGCAGTAGTACTATGCACAGCAAAAGTGTCTTTATCAGGCCAAATTTCTATTAGAATAAGTGCAAAGGGTTATAGTAAATAGAGGCTTGTGTAGTCACAGAGTGGGATGCCCCAACAGCCAGCAGTGCACCTGTGAGCAGTAGTACTATGCACAGCAAAAGTGTCTTTATCAGGCCAAATGACTTTTAGAATAAGTGCAAAGGGTTATAGTAAAGAGAGGCTTTTGTAGTCACAGAATGGGATGCCCCAACAGCCAGCAGTGCACCTGTGAGCAGTAGTACTATGCACAGCAAAAGTGTCTTTATCAGGCCAAATTTCTATTAGAATAAGTGCAAAGGGTTAAAGTAAATAGAGGCTTGTGTAGTCACAGAATGGGATGCCCCAACAGCCAGCAGTGCACCTGGCAGCAGTAGTACTAAGCACAGCAAAAGTGTCTTTATCAGGCCAAATTTCTATTAGAATAAGTGCAAAGGGTTATAGTAAATAGAGGCTTGTGTAGTCACAGAATGGGATGCCCCAACAGCCAGCAGTGCACCTGTGAGCAGTACTACTATGCACAGCAAAAGTGTCTTTATCAGGCCAAATGACTTTTAGAATAAGTGCAAAGGGTTATAGTAAATAGAGGCTTGTGTAGTCACAGAATGGGATGCCCTAACAGCCAGCAGTGCACCTGGCAGCAGTAGTACTAAGCACAGCAAAAGTGTCTTTATCAGGCCAAATTTCTATTAGAATAAGTGCAAAGGGTTATAGTAAATAGAGGCTTGTGTAGTCACAGAATGGGATGCCCCAACAGCCAGCAGTGCACCTGTGAGCAGTAGTACTATGCACAGCAAAAGTGTCTTTATCAGGCCAAATTTCTATTAGAATAAGTGCAAAGGGTTATAGTAGTAAATAGAGGCTGGTGTAGTCACAGAATGGGATGCCCCAACAGCCAGCAGTGCACCTGTGAGCAGTAATACTATGCACAGCAAAAGTGTGTTTATCAGGCCAAATTTCTATTAGAATAAGTGCAAAGGGTTAAAGTAAATAGAGGCTTGTGTAGTCACAGAATGGGATGCCCCAACAGCCAGCAGTGCACCTGGCAGCAGAAGTTCTAAGCACAGCAAAAGTGTCTTTATCAGGCCAAATTTCTATTAGAATAAGTGCAAAGGGTTATAGTAAATAGAGGCTTGTGTAGTCACAGAATGGGATGCCCCAACAGCCAGTAGTGCCCCTGTGAGCAGTACTACTATGCACAGCAAAAGTGTCTTCATCAGGCCAAATGACTTTTAGAATAAGTGCAAAGGGTTATAGTAAATAGAGGCTTGTGTAGTCACAGAATGGGATGCCCCAACAGCCAGCAGTGCACCTGGCAGCAGTAGTACTAAGCACAGCAAAAGTGTCTTTATCAGGCCAAATTTCTATTAGAATAAGTGCAAAGGGTTATAGTAAATAGAGGCTTGTGTAGTCACAGAATGGGATGCCCCAACAGCCAGCAGTGCACCTGTGAGCAGTAGTACTATGCACAGCAAAAGTGTCTTTATCAGGCCAAATGACTTTTAGAATAAGTGCAAAGGGTTATAGTAAAGAGAGGCTTTTGTAGTCACAGAATGGGATGCCCCAACAGCCAGCAGTGCACCTGTGAGCAGTACTACTATGCACAGCAAAAGTGTCTTTATCAGGCCAAATTTCTATTAGAATAAGTGCAAAGGGTTATAGTAGTAAATAGAGGCTGGTGTAGTCACAGAATGGGATGCCCCAACAGCCAGCAGTGCACCTGTGAGCAGTAATACTATGCACAGCAAAAGTGTGTTTATCAGGCCAAATTTCTATTAAAATAAGTGCAAAGGGTTAAAGTAAATAGAGGCTTGTGTAGTCACAGAATGGGATGCCCCAACAGCCAGCAGTGCACCTGGCAGCAGTAGTACTAAGCACAGCAAAAGTGTCTTTATCAGGCCAAATTTGTATTAGAATAAGTGCAAAGGGTTATAGTAAATAGAGGCTTGTGTAGTCACAGAATGGGATGCCCCAACAGCCAGCAGTGCACCTGTGAGCAGTACTACTATGCACAGCAAAAGTGTCTTTATCAGGCCAAATGACTTTTAGAATAAGTGCAAAGGGTTATAGTAAATAGAGGCTTGTGTAGTCACAGAATGGGATGCCCCAACAGCCAGCAGTGCACCTGGCAGCAGTAGTACTAAGCACAGCAAAAGTGTCTTTATCAGGCCAAATTTCTATTAGAATAAGTGCAAAGGGTTATAGTAAATAGAGGCTTGTGTAGTCACAGAATGGGATGCCCCAACAGCCAGCAGTGCACCTGTGAGCAGTAGTACTATGCACAGCAAAAGTGTCTTTATCAGGCCAAATGACTTTTAGAATAAGTGCAAAGGGTTATAGTAAAGAGAGGCTTTTGTAGTCACAGAATGGGATGCCCTTACAGCCAGCAGTGCACCTGTGAGCAGTACTACTAAGCACAGCAAAAGTGTCTTTATCAGGCCAAATTTCTATTAGAATAAGTGCAAAGGGTTATAGTAAATAGAGGCTTGTGTAGTCACAGAATGGGATGCCCCAACAGCCAGCAGTGCACCTGGCAGCAGTAATACTATGCACAGCAAAAGTGTCTTTATCAGGCCAAATTTCTATTAGAATAAGTGCAAAGGGTTATAGTTAATAGAGGCTTGTGTAGTCACAGAATGGGATGCCCCAACAGCCAGCAGTGCACCTGGCAGCAGTAATACTATGCAAAGCAAAAGTGTCTTTATCAGGCCAAATGACTTTTAGAATAAGTGCAAAGGGTTATAGTAAATAGAGGGTTGTGTAGTCACAGAATGGGATGCCCCAACAGCCAGCAGTGCACCTGGCAGCAGTAGTACTAAGCACAGCAAAAGTGTCTTTATCAGGCCAAATGACTTTTAGAATAAGTGCAAAGGGTTATAGTAAAGAGAGGCTTTTGTAGTCACAGAATGGGATGCCCCAACAGCCAGCAGTGCACCTGGCAGCAGTACTACTATGCACAGCAAAAGTGTCTTTATCAGGCCAAATGACTTTTAGAATAAGTGCAAAGGGTTATAGTAAATAGAGGCTTGTGTAGTCACAGAATGGGATGCCCCAACAGCCAGCAGTGCACCTGGCAGCAGTAGTACTAAGCACAGCAAAAGTGTCTTTATCAGGCCAAATGACTCTTAGAATAAGTGCAAAGGGTTATAGTAAAGAGAGGCTTGTGTAGTCACAGAATGGGATGCCCCAACAGCCAGCAGTGCACCTGTGAGCAGTACTACTATTCACAGCAAAAGTGTCTTTATCAGGCCAAATTTCTATTAGAATAAGTGCAAAGGGTTATAGTAGTAAATAGAGGCTGGTGTAGTCACAGAATGGGATGCCCCAACAGCCAGCAGTGCACCTGTGGGCAGTAATACTATGCACAGCAAAAGTGTGTTTATCAGGCCAAATTTCTATTAGAATAAGTGCAAAGGGTTATAGTAAATAGAGGCTTGTGTAGTCACAGAATGGGATGCCCCAACAGCCAGCAGTGCACCTGGCAGCAGTAATACTATGCACAGCAAAAGTGTCTTTATCAGGCCAAATGACTTTTAGAATAAGTGTAAAGGGTTATAGTAAATGGAGGCTTGTGTAGTCACAGAATGGGATGCCCCAACAGCCAGCAGTGCACCTGGCGGTAGTACTACTATGCACAGCAAAAGTGTCTTTATCAGGCCAAATGACTTTTAGAATAAGTGCAAAGGGTTATAGTAAATAGAGGCTGGTGTAGTCACAGAATGGGATGCCTCACAGCAGACTTGAGATCAGTTCAGTATATATGCACAGTTAGTGTATAAGCAGCCTGAAAACGCTAACAAAGCCAGTCAGCCAGCCAGTAACACTCAGGCTGGATGAAAAAAAAAAAATCTCCCTGTGACTGCCTCCGATTTTTCCTAACTTTCCCTGCTTCTTGCTGACTTTCTGCCTGTCTCCTGCCTGTCTCCTGCCTGTCCCTGTCTGTCCCTGGCTCTCTGTCTCTCCCTCACTACAGCAGCGTCCTGTCTCTCACGAATGCAATAGAGAAATGAGCAAGATGTCCGCCGACTTAAATAGCGCTGTGACATCACCGGGCTTTCTGGCTGCTGATAGGCTGCATGTGACTGCCCCAGCTTGCACTGGCACGGGGTAGATGTCTGGACATGTCCCGTCCGCCATCTTAGAATGCCTGTAATGTAAATGAATGGATGTTAAAGGAAAACTTCGAGCGATCGAAGCACGGGGAAATTCGGATTCGATCCGAATCGAATTTTTCATGAAATTCGGATCGAATCCGGGTTCGTCCGGATCGATTCGCTCATCCCTAATGATGATGACTTATAAATACGACTTCCAGCCACAAAGGGGTCGTTGGCCATGGACATGGTGGCAATACTGGAGGAGGAAATGGACACCACCTTTACATTTACACAGATAATGCAGCAGTGGTCAGACCTGAAATGGAAGAAGAGGCCCGGGGTGCGGAAATCTTTGAAAAAAATGTTTCCAAATAAGTGACAAGCTTGGCATATACATTGACTACTGCAAGAACATTAGGCAGGGCTGTGTTTATAACAATGCTATTCTTTTATAGTGTCAGAATACCGCACTAGAGTGCATCCCACCGCGAAGAGTCCGGCCACGGCTGCAAACATCTGGGGAAGGTGAAGGTGGTGGCGTTGAAGTGCCAACGACCTCTGGCTCCTCTGCAGTTGGGCACCATGATCACCTGTAGGAAGAGAAGAAGAGGTGTCATGGGGTTAAGGTAAGCAGAAGAAGAGTTTTCATGTGGTTAAGGTAAGCATTAAGGTCATAGAAGAAGAGGTTTCATGGGGTTAAGGTAAGCATTAAGGTTATAGAAGAAGAGAAGAATAGGTGTTATGGGGTTAAGGTAAGCATTAAGGTCATAGAAGAAGAGGTTTCATGGGGTTAAGGTAAGTATTAAGGTCATAGAAGAAGAGGTTTCATGGGGTTAGGGTAAGCATTAAGGTCATAGAAGAATGCATGCCAAACATGCCATGATAAGTGAGAATAGAGTTGGCACAACAATCAGTAAGTTTGAGGATGTGTACAAGCCCGCAAAAAAACAAGCCACTGCGTATAAATGACACAACCAACAATAAATTTGTGAGATTTGGCCCTACGATTCATCTAATAACAGCACTTCCTCGATGTGAATCAGGTAGAACTCATTGGAGAGTCACACATTTCGTGGCAAGTTACGTTGAAAAAACGCATGAAAAACGCAACGACAAGAGAGTTTCGCTTCAACGAATACGAGAGTGATGTCTCTGAAATGGCCGCGAGAGGCGTCTTCACAGCGTTCTCGTAGGCTTATGCAGCTACGGGAATGTTACAACGCGCTCCCGATGGAGGCACTGAATCATGCGAACGTTCATGCACTCAACGAAAGCCATGTGAAAACCTCACACAGAGAGACAAAAACAAGAAAATATAGGAGAGGTTCTGCATCAACCTTAATGAGAGAAAGAGACAGGGAGAAACAGAGTGACTGTACAGCTGTTCTCCACAGGGACATTGTGTGTAGCAGAAGCAATTCACTTGTCAGAATTCAAGCATAGAAGCAGTGACAGGGAGGGGAGAGGGTTTGGGAAACAGAAGTGGTGTGTCTACAATTCCATTTTTTTCTCTTCACAAAAGCTAATAGTAGCCAGCTAGCTAGCAGATCACTAAAGATGTATTGTGCTCTATGAAGTGTAACCTGTGAGTACATGTAAATGGTGTACCAATTTGTTGTTGTTACCTAGCTGGCCCTCACCAGAGCATCCCATTTAAGTGCATCTGAGGGTTTTTGCATTTTGTTTTATGTTCAAATGTTTATGTGCCAGTTAGTGTGAAAGGCCACACACCTGCCCAAATAAATCCACCTCTTGGAACAAATCCCTGTTTTTAAACCTACTGCAATCTATTTAACTGGCCCTCACCAGGCCATCCCATTGAAGTGCATCTGAGAGTCTTTGCATTTAGTTTTATGCCCAGGTGTTGAAAGCCTAGTTAGTGTTAAAGGCCGTACAAAACTACAAACCTGGCCAAAAATATCCACCTCTTGCTGTTGTACCAAAACCTTTTTTAAAGCTTGCTGTAGCGCATTTAACTGGTCCTTTCAGAGCGTCCCCTTGAAATGCATCTGAGAGTTTTTGCATTTTGTTTTATGCCCAGGTTTTGAAAGCCTGGTTAGTGTTAAAGACCACACAAAACTATACACCTGGCCAAAAATGTCCACCTCTTGCTTTTGTACCAAAACCTTGCTTTAAAGCTTGCTGTAGTGCATTTAACTGGCCTAAACAGGGCATCTGATTGAAGTGCATCTGAGAGTTTTTGCATTTTGTTTTATGCCCAGGTGTTTAAAGCATAGTTAGTGTTAAATTCCACACAAAACTATGCACCTGGCCAAAAATTTCCACCTCTTCCATTTGTACCAAAACCTTGTTTTAAAGCTTGCTGTAGCACATTTTAACTGGCCTAATCAGGACATCTGATTGATGTGCATCTGAGAGTTTTTGCATTTTCTTTATGCCCAGGTGTTGAAAGCCTAGTTAGTGTTAAAGGCCACACAAAGCTACACACATGCTGCTGTTCCAAAAATACTGTTTTAAGTGTAGTGTAGCATATTGTTTTCCCCTCCTATACGCACTAAATATGTCCGGCAGAGAAGTGCCATGTTGTGCACAGAGGAGTGGCAGAGGCCTAAATTCAATAGGCAGAGGTTGCAACAGACTAGGAGCAAGTGGCAGCAGGAGTTCCAGCGAGAGGTCTGATCTCCCAGTATCAGCTAGCGGTCGTGCATCGACCAGCAACACATCTGCCATCATTGATTGGTTAACACAGTCATCCACTTCATCACAAGTAACATCTGGCACCCCCAGTCAACAGTCTGTACATTTCTTGGACACAACCCTCAGTTGGCATGGCCAGGGAGCAGTCCCTGTCCTCCCATTGCATCTGTCCTATGCTGTTCCCTCCCCCAGCGACGTATCTTATGCTTTGAGGACATCAGCAGCCTGGAGTCGGTGGCAGTAGCAGTGAATTAGTGCAGACTGGTGGTGGAAAAATCAGCTACTCGGCTTTGTGGCAGTTTTTCCCCTAGCATCCACAGAAGATTAACAAGGCCACATGCAAGATGTGTAGGCAGAAGGTGAAGTGCGGCAAGGGTCCCAATGTTGGCACCACGGCCCTGCATCAACATATGCAGCATCACCGTAAAGCGGACTGGGAGAACCAAGGCTCCAAAGTGGTGGTCCAGCCTGCTGCATCACCCAGTGGCACGGCGCTCCCAGGTTCAGCCAGCCAAGGTTCCACCACCTCAGCCAAAGGGAGCTGTGTGTCATAATCTGTTGCTCCAGAAGCTACTGCTCCTCTTACTCCGAGTCAGTTATTCCGCCAAAAATCCATCGGCGAAGCCATGTCCAAGGGACAACGGTATGTGCCTACTCATCCAACGGTGCAGCTCTATGTGCTCCTGTCCGAGTTGCTTGTGCTGCAGTCCCTCCCTTTTTAGGTGGTGGACTCTGCACCTTTGAGAGAATTTATGTCTTGTGCCGAGCCGAGGTGAAGAGTTCCAAGCCGTCATTTCTTTGCAAAGAAGGCAGTACCAGCACTGTCAGTGTGTACCAAAGTGCATGGCAGCGCTGACGAGTGGAGTTGTAACTACCATGTGTGCAGGGCATGGCAGTGTTATGCTGTTCTTCACATGGTTTGCCTTGGAAAACTGAGTCACACAGGGAAAGAACTGCTAAAATTCAAGAAATCAAATCATGGCTTACTCCACGCAAACTGCAAATGGGAACCATGGTGATAGACAATGGTAAGAACATCTTGTCTGCAGCACAAGAATGCTTGATGCATTCTCACAGGCTTGTGTAGTGACCGCTGAATTGTCACTATTTGACAATGGGATGATGGCTCACCATTATTGGACCCTCGCTGCTGGCACAAAATGTAGGCCTTTTTTACACCCACTGAGAGGGAAGACAAACTGACCTACTACAGAGACATCCTACATAGTCAGTTGGCGGATGCCTATCTGCACCATCATCTATCTTCTTGTGGGTCTGATTCGGAGGGGCCCTCTGCACTCAGCTTCCACTGCCATTGCTGCTGGGGAGGGTGGGGTGGTTATTAGTTAGTTAGTTAGTAGTTTTAATACTATTCTTAGGATAACATATATATATATATATATATATATATATATATATATATATATATATATTATATTATATATTGTTATTATTATTATTATTACATATATTATATATAATTTATATGTTCTCCTCATGCTGCTGCCAACTCCAGGGTGTGTCTTTCAGGTGACATATGGGCTCCTCATGTTCATTCGAACTCCAGGGTGTCTTTCAGGCAAAATATGGTCTCCTCATTTTGCTTCCAACTACAGGGTGTGTATTTCATGTATTTTGGGCAATATATGGTCTTCTCATGCTGCTGCCAACTCCAGGGTGTGTCTTTCAGGCAATATATGGTCACCTCATGCTGCTGTCAACTCCAGGGTGTCTTTCAAGCAATATATGGGCTCTTTATGCTGCTGCCAAATCCAGGGTGTGTCTCTCAGATGATATATGGGCTCTTCATTCTGCTGCCAACTCTAGATCTTTTAGGCAATATATGGGCTGCTCATGCTGCTGCCAACTCCAGCGTGTGTCTTTCAGGTGATATATGGTCTCCTTGTGCTGCTGCCAACTCCAGGGTGTGTTTCAGACAATATATGGTCTCCCCATGCTGCTGTCAACTCCAGGGTGTCTTTCAGACAATATATGGTCTCCCCATGCTGCGGCCAACTCCAGTGTGTGTTTCATGCAATGTATGAGCTCCTCATGCTACTGACAACTCCAAGGTATGTCTTTCAGGTGACATATGTGCTCCTCATACTGCTGCCAACACTAGTGTGTGATTCAGGCAATATATGGGCTCCTCATGCTGCTTCCAACTCCAGTGTGTCTTTCAGGCAATATATGTGCTTCTCATGCTGCTACCAAATTTAGTGTGTGTCTTTCAGGCAATATATGGTCTCCTCATGTTGCTATCAACTGTAGTGTGTGTTCCAGGCAATATATGGGCTCCTCATGCTGCTGCTAAATCCAGGGTGCGTCTCTCAGATGATATATAGGCTCCTCATGCTTCTGCCAACTCCAGGGTTCAGGCAACATATGGTCTCCTCATGCTACTGCCAACTCCATGGTGTGTCTTTCAGGCAATATATGGTCTCCTCATGCTGCTGCCAACTCTAGTGTGTGTTTCAGGTAATCCTGCGTGTGTTACAGCAAGGAAAAATGTTCTATAACCCTAACGAGGCTCTCGGTAGGCCCGAAATAGCAATTCAACAATGAAACGAAATACATTTTTCCAGAAAATTCAGCGAATCGGCTGAATCTAATTTTTCAAAAATTTGCTGATCTCTACTACAGGCTATAGCTTATCCCCATTTGGTAAAAAGATAGTTTTGTTTGGTTTCCTAGAGATGCTAATGCTGTGCATGGCATTTCTATATTGTTTGAGAACATGTTATCCACTCAAGGTTGTAAGCAAAGCAAATGTGATACCAAGTGGGCATTTTGTAATATCATAAATGCTGTCACTGCTGTGCACATTTTCATTCTAATAATGTAAATAAATTAATATAAATAAGTAATTGCTTTAATTCTAAATAATAATTGATTCTATATACCAAATATATAAACCTCAATACAAAAAAGAGAGTGAATTTTTTTAATTTATTTTGTCAGTAACCAAGAGTATAGGAATTGTTAGTTGTACGTTGTACTTCTGTTATCACTATAATAATATTAATTGCCTAACATAGGGGTTGACATCTGAATCAGCCCAAGGTAGACAATGAAAGTGAATGGCAGTTTTCTCTCCTAAAAAGAAGTGAGTTTTCTCATGTGGCTCTGAATCGAACCCTATATAGCTGAAGGATGGGCGCCAAGAATTATTTCATGTGGTGGGCCCAAGATTATGCATTCCAACAATGGCTCATAGAGAATTGTAAGGTAATGACAAAATGGTTTTATAAACACCTCTAAAAATTAAAGGGGATTGTGGCATAATAGATTAAAACTCTAGAGAATACAATAAATAAAGCTGAAGACAGACAGTGCTGTCTGTCCCCCCCCCTTCTTTGGACACTCAGTAAGAATTAGAATCAATGTCCTTCTACATGCTCCCCTAAGAATTAACTGAATCTATCTGCACCTAAGGACAACCGACTCAGATAATCAGTAATTGTCTACCCTTGACCAGGCCAGACTTTGCTTCCTGCGTGCCCAAGTCTAAAATCAAATACATTATTTTATTAAATGCTATATAGCTACCTCATTTTGACATATTCAGTTATTTATAGGTTAAAATGCGAATTGTTTCTATAAAATCTTGGTTATTGTATAGTAAGCAAGCGGTCACTGAAAATAATAAAACCAGTTTTTAAATCGACGCCTTCTGAACATTGGTTTGTATTCTAACATATCAGGGAATTAAAGTAGAAGAATTAGCTTGAAGACTAACACAGCATCATGTCCACAGCAGATACTTTTCAGAACATAATGTACTCTGCCCAAAAACCGGAGCTTAGCCCAAGAGGTTCAAGGTCTGGTCATTGCTTTTAGCTATTAAAAAATAAAATTAATCTCCTCTGAATATACCTGCATATGTATTAAATCATAAGACGTCTTTCAACTAATTAATATTCCTTCTGACAAAACATGCAAACATAATTAAGAAGAAAAATAAATGATACATTATCTCTCTGACTGTTTTCTTTTTGTGATTTCCATTTTATAGTCAAGGATTATTTCATATGCATAGAAGATAATGTTTAGATGTTGTGAAGAAGCAGTTTTAATTTAACACAGCTGTCTCCATACTCATTAAAATATAATAATTTGTTTTCCTGTCTTATTTTCTGTTCTTTGCTATGTTGAGTAAAACCCAGGCTGTCATGTTTTCATGATATAGGGTACGATTGCCACATCAGAAAATGCAAATTTGTGTCCTTGAATATGCCTCTGCTGAAATTAAAGCAGACCAAAAGTCAAAAAAGAAAGTTTAGTAAATTGCTCCCCTAAATCCCTCCTCTGGCAAAAACTATTTGTCAGGGCTTAACTTCATGGAGATGTCCTGGAATAACAGGCTGATTCTTTGCTGCAGAACTGAATGGAAGCAGCCATCTTATCAGATAAGCATGAGGGTAAAGCTGTGCCAGCAGCAGCGCACACCAAACTGAGAAATAAATGCCCAAGAAACAAAGGGCAGCTTGTGTATTGTGTTTTATAAACAAACACACACACACACACACACACACACACACACACACACATAATAAGGATAATCAGCTTCTAGCAAGATTGTGTGTGTGAAGGAAAAGATGCAGCAATGTATCTTTTTCACTCTTCAATACAGACTCTGGATTTACCACAGACCATTCAGACAGTGTAAATATTATGTATCTTCTAAAATGATACAATTATGTCAACAGAGCAATGACATATGCCAGCTGATGGCTTAATACTATAAATAAAGGACACTTGCAGTTGAACTTTGAGGCAATTTAGACTGTTGGATTGGTATTTTATATAAGCTAGATGTATGTGGCAAGATGGTCACTGCCATGCAGTTATTCAGCATACAATCTGCCGTTATTCCATATTATATGCATATCTGAGGTAAGCCCTCTCAAGTACTTTATGTCAGACTGGTGCTTAAGGGGTGCAGTTTACTGACCTTTTTTTTTTACTTCTGGTCTGCTTTCAGTCCGTCGAAATGTTTCCAAAATTTGGGATTCAAGAATCCAAACTCAACTTAAAAGGAAAGCACACTTTTGTGATCTTTTCTATAAGATCTCAGGTCAGGGGTGCCATTTAGCTTATTACTGTACCTAAACCACTCAGAATCAGAATCAATTCAGAAACAATCTATGTGCAAACAAAAGGTACGTTCTAAGGTATGAACAAGGAGGCAAAATGTTCTAGATGTCACCTCTCCAGGGGTCCTATTTTACAGTATGTTAAATGAAAGAAGCCCCTATACAGCCACGTGTGTTTGCTGGAGCAATGGAAACATACAGGGTTGGACTGAAGTACCCTGGGTTTGTACCTTACCCTCCCCCTCCCATGAGAGTCAGGATGGGTTTCCCCCATAAGAGGAAGCAATTTGAGGATGAGGTTAGTAGCTCCCCAATGTTTAGCTCACCGGTGGCAGGAGGGAAAATAACGTTCATCTGGAATACCTCACCTAAAAGTAGACCTTAATTTTGATGTGATGCAGGAAATTTCTAACATGTCTTACATGTCTCTTATACTGCTCTAACTGGAGGAGGAGTGAGAAATGGCAGCACACTGCCAAGATGTGACTGAACACACATTGCATGTGTGTTCAGTCACATTTAGGTCCAGCCATTGGGGAATCACAGGATTGTTAAGGTCTGGGGGTTTTCTGGTGGGTTAATGTTCCTGCATCACAGCACCACTGGTTCAGCCCCCCCACCACCCCAGGCAGAAGTGTAGCTGGTGGGGGCATGTTTCCTGGGTGCAGTGGGTCAGGGGGCACCAAAGGGGGGCCTGAGCACAGTTGGCACGGATGACAGTGCTGGGGTGAGCCCACAGAGAGATCAAGCAGGTGCAACTGGTGTGAAACACTGAGTGTGTAGGTTAATAGTAGGTGCAGCCCTAGCACCAGAAAAACAAGAGTAGGCAGGCTGGGGAATTTTTGGTGGCTTAGGTCAGATAATTGGGGACCACAAAAATGGCTGTAAAATGGGTGTAGTAAAGGCTAGAGGGCTGCGAATTGATTTTCCTGCACAAAATGGGCAAGGGAAAGTACTCCAAATAATAACAGAAATATCTCTCTCTCTCTCTCTCTCTCTCTCTCTCTCTCTCTCTCTCTCTCTCTCTCTCTCTCTCTCTCTCTCTATATATATATATATATATATATATATATATATATAATTTATATTTTTATTTATATTATTTTTTTACACAGGTGTCAGAGGCCAATTTTGGGGTAACACTAGGGTAATCGCCTTGCACAACATTGAGTAGGGAAAGTGCTAACAATAAAAGAAAACAATAAAGTTAAATAAATACAAATATATAAATATAAATTGAAATAACAAATGAAATATACTATTACATATAACATTGGCTGTGGATAGGCAGATCATCTTGTGGGTGATGACATCCTCTGCAGTGCTGAACACACGTTCTGATAGGACACTTACCAGGCCAGGACCTCCAAGGCATAGGGGTAAAGCTCAGACCATGTGTCCAATTTCACAACCCAGAAAAACAATGGGGAGGACCCATTGTTCCAGGAGATGCGTCAACAGATAGTCATCCACCACGTCAAAGTCATGGTGGTGGTGGATGTGGTGGAAAATTAAATAAGGTGTTCCAAATTGTGGCCATTCTCACCCTCCATTGTGAGGGTGAGAATGGCCTTCCTGGTGCTGCATTGGTGACTTCCTCCTCCTTCATAATCAGCTGGCAACTCCTCCATCAGAGTGCATTTTTGCTTTCTCATCTTTCTATGCTACTCCATTGCTGGAATCAAGGAGGTGATGTTATCCTTATAGCGGGGATCCAGCAGTGACCACACAGTAATTGGCCATACAGTGGGTATGTGGGCAACTCTGAGGTCATTCCTCAGGCACTGGAGCATGTAGTGGCTCATGTGAGCCAGGCTTCCCTGAGTCAAGGAGAAGCTATCCTCAGTGTCAGGTGTTTCTTGCTTCTCCCCTCAGCCATGCTCCTGTGATGCCTGTGAGCTGCACTGGGTGTCACACACCATTTCACGCATTAACAAGTGGAATTCCACCTGGTTGGCAAATCACATATGAGGCGGTGGGAAGGAAAGCCAAAGTTCCTCTGCTGTACAGACAAGTTAGCAGCAGCAGGGTGTGAATGCCAAAAGTGCGCCCACATGGCATGCACTTTATGCAGCAGCTCCTGGATACATAATGGGCCAGGAAGCTTTGCACCACCAAGTTAAGCACATGCACCAGGCAAGGGATATGTGTAAACCCAGCTCTATCTAGGGCTGCTACAAGGTTATGCCCCTTGTCGCACAGCACCTTGCTTGGATTCAGGTTCAGTAGCAACCAGCACTCATCTGTCTGCTCCTGAATCCAATCCACAGCTCCTGGGCGGTGTGGGGTCTTTTGTCCAGAGAAGTTTCAACATGGCCTTCTGCCATTTCCCCATGGCTGTGCTAAAAATGGTGGCGCAGGTGCCACGCTGACTAAATGAGGCAGATGGAGAGGGGGAAGAAGAATAAGAGGAGGAGGCAGCAATGCAGTGCAATGCATATCTTATTTAATACAGAACTTGTTGGTCCAGGGCAGGGGTGGCCTGCCGAGAAAAGTAGTGGTGGCTGGGAATAGCGTATTGTGGAGCAGACACCACCATTAGATCTTTAAAACTATCCTTCTCCACCAGGAAGAATGGGAGCATTTTAAAGACCAGCAATTTGGAAATGCTCACATTCAGGGCCAGGGCTCATCGGTGAGATGTTCCCAGCTTCCATTTCTCTCCAGTGTCTGAGGGATAGACAGCTGAAGGCTTCCCTGGGATGGTGTGGTTGGGCTTGGTGATGATGATGCTGCCAGTGGCGGTGGTATCTCATCCTCCATTTGGTGAGAGACAGGTGGCCTTGTCGTTGTGGAGGCAGTCATAGAGGCTGAGACAAACGAAACAGCAGAGGGAGCCTCAGGTGCCTGCATGTGTTTTAGGTGTTTCTGCCACTGCAGCGTGTATTCGTATTGCAGGTGCTTGGTCATTGTCATGGTGCAGAGATTAATAAGGCTTTTCTCTCATTTCAGGGACCACTCAGTCCATGGGCATGGTGGGCAGTACTAGCAAAGGGCTGACTGCTGAGGGTTTACACCCTTCTCCCTCTTCTGCTGGTTGCCTGGGGCTGTGTAACCACCTCCCCCTCTGAAATCTGGTGGCCTTCAGTCTATGTTGGGTCTAGGACTTCATCATCTAGGATCATCTTCCACCTCCTCCTCTATGCTACTCCCTCTGCAGTTGGATGGCCCATGGTATGGCAGCTAAGAGTGTCATCATAGAGCATTAGTGACTCCAAAAATTGTGGCTGGGATGGCCTCGCTGGGAACAGATGAGTTGTATTTTATACCCAGTAAATGCTATACGGATGTGCCCAGAAACACCCAGCAACATTTTTGCAGATGGTAACAGATACATTTTTCATATACACAGTAAATGCTATACAGATGGGCACTGGTGAGCTGTTTTAAATACCCAGTAAGTGCTATGCAGATGGGCACAGATGAACTATATTAAATACCCAGTAAATGCTATGCAGATAGGCACAGAAAATTGTATTATATACTCAGTAAATACAATATAGATGGCCACAAATGAGTTATATTAAATATCCAGTAAGTGCTATGCAGTTGGCCAAAGATGAGTTGTATTAAATACCTAGTAAGTTCAAAACAGATAGGCAAAGATGAGTTGTAGTATATACCCAGTGAATGCTATGTAAAGTGGTCTGGTGGGTTGTAATAAATACCAGGTTAATTCTATGCAGATGGGCAGAGATTAGCTGTATTATATACCCAGTAAGTGCAACGTAGATGGGCACAGATGAGTTGTTTAAATACCCAGTAAAATCTATGCAGGTGGGGACAAATGAGTCATATTATATACCCAGTAAATGCTATACAAATAGCCACAGATGATTTGTATTATATACCCTGCTGTATTGATGGGTTGTATTAAATATGCAGTAAAAGCTATGCAGATAGGAACAAATTAGTTGTAGTATATACACAGTAAATGTTATACAGACAGGCAATGGTGAGTTGTTTTTTAATACCCAGTAAGTGCTATGCAGATGGCCCCAGATGATTTGTATTAAATACCCAGTAAATGATAAGCTGTTGGACACAGATTAGTTGTATGATATATCTAGTAAGTGCAAAACAGATGGGCACATACACGTATGCAATGCTATGCTCTGCAACGGGCACAGATGAGCTCTATTATATACCCAGTAAGTGTTATGCAGTTGGGCACAGATAAGTTGTATTATATATCTAGTAAGTGCTATGCAGGCAAGCACAGGTGGGTTTTATTAAATACACAGCAACTGCTATGCAGATGGGCACAGATTAGTTGCATTATATATCTAGTAAGTGCAAAACAGATGGCCACAGGTGAATTGTATTAAATATGCAATAAAAGCTATGCAGATGGGGATAGATGAGGTGTATTATGTACACAGTATATGTTAAACAGATGCGCACTGGTGAGTTGATTTTTAATACCCAGTAAGTCCAATGCAGATGGGCACAGATGAGTTTTAATAAATACCCAATAAATGTTTTACAGATGGCTGCAGATGAGTTGCATTATATATCTAGTAAGTGCAAAACAGATGGCCACAGATGAGTGGTATTATATACCCAGGGAATGTTGTGTAATGGGCACATGTGAGTTGTGCTATATACCAAGTAAGTGCAATAGAGATGGGCACAGATGAGTTGTATTATATACCCAGTAAATGCTATACTGAAGAGCACATATTTGTTGTATTATATATCCAGTAAATGCTATACTGATGAATACATATGTGTTGTAAAAATACCCAGTAAAAGCTGTTCAAAAGGGAACAGATGAGTTGTATAAAAATACCCAGTAAAAGCTGAGCAGATAGGAACAAATGAGATATATTCTACACACGATAAATGTTGTACAGAGAGGCACTGGTGAGTTGTATTAGTTACCCAGTAAGTGAAATACAGATTAGCACAGATGAGTTGGATCAAATACCCTCTAAATGCAAAACAGATGGGCACAGAAAAGTTATATAATATACCCAGTAAATGCTATGCAGCTGGGTGCAGAGTTGTATTCTATACCCAGTAAATGTTATACAGATGGGCACTTGTGAGTTGCAGTAAATACCCACTAAACTCTATGCAGATAGTCACATATGGGTTGTAATATATACTCAGTTAAAGCTATACAGATGGGCAGAGATGTGTGGTATTTTATACCCTGTAAAAGCTATGCAGATGGGAACAGATGAGTTGTATTATATACAAAGTAAATGTCATACAAATGTGCACTGGTGATTTGTATTAAATACTCAGTAAATGCAATGCAAATGGTCACAGACTAGTTGTATTAAATACCCAGTAAATGCAATACAGATGGGCATAGATGAGTTGTATTACATATCCAGTTATGCTATGCAGGTGGAGACAGGAGAGTCATATTAAATAAGCAAGTAAACACTAGTCAGATGGGCACAGATGAGCTGTTTAAATATTCAGTAAATATTATGCAGATGAGTTATATATATATATATATATATATATATATATATATATATACTAAATGCAAAAAAGATGGACACTAAAGTTGTACTAAATGGGCACAGACAAGTTGTATTTAATACAGAGTAAGCGTTTTGCAGCTGGGCGCAGATTAGTTCTATTATATATCTATTAAAGTGGACCTTCACTCTGAATAAGAGTCTATCTTATATGTTTCCCACACCCTGTACATACAGATTGTCCACATTAAAAATCACCCTACCTGCATCTACTGCATGTTATGAGCCTTTAAACAGGCTTATGGAAGCCACCATCTTATCAGGCAGCCTGCAAACAGGAAGTGCCTCCTGACTGTGCTGTTCTGCACTCTGGGACTGCTGACCTTTACCTGACCCCAGCTGTGCTCTGTCTGAGTAAAGCACAGCTATAACCCGCCCCCCCTTTACCTTATCCCACTCTCCTCTCCTCAGTAAGTGTGATGCTTCTAAGTCAAGATGGCGGCGCTTGTATCCTAAATTCCTGAACAGAGTTGCAGCCCAGTGGGGGAAAGAATAATAAGTTAGTGACTAAAAACGTAAAATATATTATTTTTAGATGCTAGGGAACCGTTTTTTAAGAGTTTGGGATTTTCATTAAATCACGCTGAAGGTCCTGTTTAAGTGCAAAATAAATGGGCAAAGATGAGTTGTAAGCAGTAACTATGCAGTAAATGCTATGCAGATGGGCATGGATTGTGTTATATACATATATAAGTAAATATTAACCAGATGGGCACTGGTGAGTTGTTTTTTAATACCAAGTAAGTGTTATGCAAATGGCCACAGATAAGTTGTATTTTATACCCAGCAAAAGCTATGCAGATGGGCACACATTTACTGTAATAAATGCCCAGTAACAAAAACTAATCATTTCTTGGCACCCCTTACATTCTGCTTATTGGGGTAAAATAAAACTACTCACTTGTTGGCGACCGCGGTGAGTTGATGTAGGAGATCGGGGGGTTCACATAGCGGGGCACCCCAATGGTGGGGGAGTGAACCAAAACCCAGGATTGTCAAAATCCTGGGCTTTGGTCCACTTTAATACTTACCTCCCATCTTGCACTCTGTACCTCGCCAATCAGTTCGGATTCTGCTCTCCTGCTGCTGCTAGAAGCCTTTTATACCTTCTGGCTGGCAGAACATAAGGGGTAAATAAAAAAAAAATGACATAGGGTCCCCCCCTCCTTGGGTTAAAAACCCTTAAAATTCCAGAAAAAAATGACATGTGGTGTCTCCTACCCAGCATAACCAGCCCAGGACCAGCTATGGGGGCTTGTGGAACAGGGCGCAGGGGCCAGCTTTGGTGGCCCCCCCGCCCTTCCGGCTACAAACCGACATGGCCTCCATGAGTCCGGGCTCTTCTGCTCCCCCTGGCCTTTGGGGAGGCAGGTAATTGGGGGGGCGGGGGTTAATGGCAAGTCATCCTCTAGCCGCAGGTGACTTGCCAGCCCCTAAGCCTTCCGAACTGGTATAGTAATCTAATTGATCCCTTATCAGTTCACAATGGGTTAACAGTAAAAAAGAAAACACAATGACACAGAGAAAAAAAAATTACATTTCTTATTTTTTTTTCCTTACTCATCTGCGATCCTCCGTTGTCCCCCAGCGATCCGGTCCCGTGGCATTCCGATGACAACTGCCGGGTGACTGGTAGAGGGGGGCTGAGGGGCTGCGATCCCTTGCCCCCCTCCACCAATCACTTGGCAGCCGTCACCGATCCTCTCACCTCCGCTTGCCCGGAGCTGCTGTGCCTCTTGGGGCGGGTGCGAGATGAAGTCATAGAATACTTCATCCGCCCTGCCCACAAAAGGCGGGGCTAGTGGCTGGGCGATTGTGGAAGCGCTGGAGAGGATGTATTTCACCCTCTCCGCACCATGGAAGAGACCGGGGGGTGATCGGAGGCCCCGCCGGGTTTCCTCTTCCCTGGCGGGGCCTCCGATCGCCCCCTGGGCTCTTCCATGGTGAGAAGAGGGTGAAATACAAGGCACTGCGGATGCTGGTAAGTCAAAGTTTTTTTCCCTACAGATTTGTGGGGGGGGGGGGCCCTAAGCAGCTGACCGGGTTTGCCGGGTGCTAACGCCGGCCCTGCTTACTGGGGTTAGATACATCTACTCACTTGTTGGCACCCCTGAATAACACATACTGGGGGTTAGATAATACTATTCAATTGTTGGCGCTGTTACATTTTGCTTACTGGGGGTCTGATAAAAATACTCATTAGTTGGCGCCCCTTGCCTTCTGCTTACTGGAAATTAGGAGAAACAACTCACTTGTTGGCATCCCTTGCATAATACATACTTGGGGTTAGTTAAAACTACTAACTTGTTGCCACCCCTTCCATTCTGCTTCCTCTGTGTTTGAAAAGGCTACTCACTTGTTGGCACCCCTAATATTATGCTGATTGGGGGGTGTAAAACACTTATTGACACCCCTAACATAACACTTACTAGGGGTTAGATAAAACTACTCACTTGCTGGCAGCCCTTACATTCTGCTTACTGGGGGTTAGATAAAACTACTCACTTGTTGGCACCCCTGCATTCTGCGTATCTGCTTACTGGGGGTTTGAAAAGGCTACACTTGATGGAAACCCTTACATTTTGCTTACATGGAGTTAGATAAAGTCACTTTTTGGCACCCCTACAATCGGGTTACTGAGGGTTACATAGAAACTACTCACAAGTTTGCACCCCTTGCATTCTTCTTACTAGGCATTAGGAAGAGCAACTCAGCTGTTGGCAAATGCTTACTTGGGCTTAGATAAAACTACTCACTTATTGGCACCCCTTGCATCATGCTTACTGGGGTTAGAAAAAACTACTTATTTGTTGGCACTCCTTACATTCTGCTTACTTTGGGATAGATAAAATTACTCACTTGTTGGTACCCCTTACATTTAGTTTACTGATGGTTAGATAACATTCCTTCATTGTTAGCACCCCTTGCATGACACTTACTTTGGGTTAGATAAAACTATTTAATTGTTGGCACCCGTTACATTTTTCTTACTGGTGTTAGATAAAACTACAAACTTGTTGTCACCCTATGCATTCTGCTTACTGGGTGTTTGAAAAACCTTCTCACTTCTTGGCACCCCCTGCATTCTGCTTATTGGTAGTTACATAAAACTACTCACATCTTGGCACCCCTGGCATAACAATCATTGGGGTTAGATACAACTACTCACTTGTTGACACCCCTGCATAACACTTACTGGGGATTAGATTAACTATTCAATTGTTGGCACCCCTTACATTTTGCTTCCTGGGGTTAGATAAAACTACTCACTTCTTGGCACGCCTTGCATTCTGCTTACTGGGTAGTATAAAAAGCTACTCACTTTCTGGTAATTACATGACGATTCCTGGGGTTCGATAAATTTACTCAGTTGTTGGCACCCCTAACATTCTGTTTTCTGGAGGTTAGATAAAACTACTCATTTGTTGGCACCTATAGCATTCTGCTTACTGAGAGTTTGAAAATGCTACTAATTTTTGGCTTCCTGTGTATAACAGCTACTGGGGGTTACATAAAACCCCCAGTAAGTGTTATGCAAGGGGTACCAAAAGGTGAGTAAAACTACTCACTATTTGGCACCCCTTGTATTCTGCTTATTGGTGGCTAGATAAAACTAAACACTTGTTGGCAGTTCTGCTTACTGGGTGTCTGAAAAAACCCTTGTATTCTGCTTACTGGGTATTAGGAAAAGTGACTTATGTGTTGGAAACACTTTCATAATGTATACTTGGCGTTAAACTACTTTTTGGCACCCCTTACAATCTGATTACTGATGGTTAGATAAAAGTATTCATTAGTTCGCAGCTCTTGCATTCTATTTACTGGGTATTACGAAAGCAAATTACTTGTTGTCACTCCTTGCATAATGTATGCTTTTGGTTAGATAAAACTACTCAACTGTTGGCACTCCTTGCATTCTGCAAACTGGGCATTAGAAAAAACACCTCACCTAATAGCAATCCTTACATGACACTTACTAGGGTTAGGTAAAATGACTCACTTGTTGGCACCCCTAACATTCTGCTTTCTAGGGGGTCAGATAATACTACTCACTTGTTGCCATCCCTTCCATTCTGCTTCCTCTGTGTTTGAAAAAGCTACTCACTTGTTGGCACCCCTAATATTATGCTGATTGGGGGGGGGGTAAAACTAAACACTTATTGAAACCCCTAACATTACACTTACTAGGAGTTAGATAAAACTACTCACTTGCTGGCACCCTTTACATTCTGCTTACTGGGGGTTAGATAAAACTCCTCACTTGTTGGCACCCCTGCATTCTGCTTATCTGCTTACTAGGGGGTTGGAAAAGTCTACACGATGAAAACCGCTACATTTTGTTTACTGGGAGTTAGATAAACTCACTTGTTGGCACCCCTACAATCGGGTTACTGGGGGTTACATAGAAACTACTCACAAGTTGGCACCACTTGCATAACGTATACTTGGGTTTAGATAAAACTATTCATTTGTTGTCACCCCTTAAAATCTGCTTACTAGGGGTTAGATAAAACTACTCACTTGTTGGCACCACTAACATTCTGCTTTCTGGGGGTTAGATAATACTACTTACTTGTTGGTACGTGTTGCATAACATTTACTGGGGTTGGCACCCATTGCATTCTGCTTACTGGGGGCCTCGATAACACTACTAACTTGTTGGCCCCCCTTGCATTCTGCCTGGTGGGGGTTAGAAAAAATGACTCACTTGTTTTCACCCCTTAAAATCTACTTACTGTGGGTTAGATAAACCTCACTTGTTGGCTCTCCTTGCATTCAGCTTATTAGGGGTTAGATAGAACTAATCAATTGTTGGCACCCATTGCATTTTGCATACTAGGTCTTTGAAAAGGCTACCCACTTGTTGTCTCCCCATGCATTCTGCTTACTGGGTGTTTGAAAAGCCTACTCACTTCTTGGCACCCCCTGCATTCTGTTTATGGTTACATAAAACTACTCACTTCTTGGCACTGCTTGCATAACACTTACTGGTGGTTAGAAAAGGCGATTCACTTGTTTTGACTCCTCAAAATCTGCTTACTGGGGGTTAGATAAAACTCACTTTTGGCTCTCCTTGCATTCTGCTTATTAGGAGTTAGATAAAACTAATCACTTGGCATCCTTTGCATTTTGCATACTAGGTCTTTGGCTGCACACGTGTCGGCACCCCTTGCATAATATTTACTGGGGGTGGTTTACTAAAACTACTCACTTGTTGACACCCTGCTTACTTGAGGATTAGGTAAAACTACTCATATCTTGGCACCCCTTGCATTCTGCTTATTGGGTGTTTGAAAAGGCTACTCATCTGTTGGCACACTTTGCTTCACACTTACTGGGGGTTAAATAAAACTACTCACTAGCTGGCACCTCTTGCATTCTTTTTCTGTACATTAGGACATTTTATGTACTTGTTGGCACCCCTTGCATTCTAGATGCTGGGTGTTACAAAAAAAGCTTCTCAGGTTCTGGCAATCCTTACATTAGCTTTGAAAAAGCTACTCACTTGTTTGTACCCCTTACATTTTGAATACTGTGAGTTAGATAAAACAACTAATTTCCTGGGACCCCTTACATTCTGCTTATGGGATTTTAGAAAAAGCTACTCACATGTTGGCTCACCTTGCATTCTTCTTATTGTGGGTTAAATAAAACTAATCATTTGTTGGCACCCCTTGCATTCTGCTTACTGGGGGTTAGATTAAATTATTCACATGTTGGCACCCCAAACAATCTGCTTACTAGGGATTAGATAAATCTACTTGTCACATGTTGGCATCTCTTGCATTCTGCTGTTTTCTGGGTGTTTGGAAAAGCTTCAATCTTGTTGGCAACCCTTACAGTCTTCTTAATGGGGGTTAGATAAAACTACTCACACGTTGGCACCCCAAACAATCTGCTTACTAGGGGTTAGATAAAACTACTACTTACGTGTTGGCATCTCTTGCATTTTGCTTACTGGGGGTTAGAAAAAGTGACTCTATTATTGGCACCCCTTATATCCTGTTTACTGGGGGCTAAATAAAACTACTCACTTGTTGGCTCCCCTCACATTCTGCTTACTGGGGGTAAGATTAAGCTACTCACTTGATGGCACCCCTTGCATAAATCTCACTGGGGGTTGGATAGCACTTCTAACGTGTTGGCCACCATTATATTCTGCTTAATGGGGGTTAGATAATACATCTCACATTTGGCACCTCATACAATCTGCGTACTGGGGGGTAGATAAAATGACTTGCTTGTTGGCACTGCTTGCATTCAGTTTACTGGGGGTTAGTAAAAGAGACTCACTTATTGGCACCCCTTTGCATAACACTTACTGGGGGGTGGCTTAAACAAATCACTAGTTGGCACCCCTTACATTCCACTTACTGGAAGGTAGATAAAACTACTCACTGGTTGGCGCCCCTGAAATTTTCCTTACTGTTGGTTATATAAAACTACTTACTTGTTGACACCTCTTGCCTAACACTTACTGGGGTTAGATAAAATCATTCAATTGTTGGCATGCTTTACATTTTGCTTACTGAAGTTAGATAAAACTACTTACTTGTTGTCACTCCTTGCATTCTGCTTACTGTGTGTTGGCACTCACTGCTTGGCACCCACTGCATTCTGCTTATTGGGGGTTAGATAAAACAACTCACTTGTTGTCACCCCTTAAAATCTGCTTACTGAGAGTTAGCTAAAACGACTCACTTGTTGACACTCCTTACATTCTGCTTGCTGATTGTTATAAAAAGGTATTCATTTTTAGCACCCCTTGCATAATATTTACTGGGGTTAAGAATAGAAATACTTGTTGGCAGCCCTTTCGTCCTGCTTAAAGTGGACCAACACCCAGGATTTTGACTATCCTGGGTCTTGGTCCACTTCGGTGGGGCACCCCCGATCGGGGTGCCCCGCTGTGTGAAACCCCCCCTAACCCCCCGAAAAACTCACCTCCCCCCGCTCCCAGCGCCGACGTACAAGGGAAGATCTTGAACGTCTAAGCGGCGGCAGCCGCCGCCGCCTCCCTCGCGTCACTTTGAACGCGCGCGCCCCCGCGCCGGCCATTCGCAGACGGCCGGCGCGGAGGCGCGCACGCCTACAGGGACGCGAGGGAAGCTAAGGTAGGTGAGTTGGGGTGTTTGGGGGGGTTTCACCCCGCGGGACATCCCGATCTCGGATGTCCCGCGGGGTGGGGGGTGATCGGCCCGGGAATCTTATAGATTCCCGGGCCGATCACCCGTGGGTGTTGGTCCACTTTAATGGTTTTTATATAGAAGTACTCACTTGTTGGCACTCATTGCATAACACTTACTTGGGGTTAGATAAATCTAATCACCCCTTGCATTCTGCTTACTGGCTGTTTGAAAAACCTACTCAGCCCTTGGCACCGATTATTTTCTGCTTATTGGGGGTTAGATAAAGCAACTTACTTGTTGGCGCCACTTACAATCTGCTTACTGGTGGTTAGATAAAACTACTTACTTGTTGGCACCGCTTGCATACCACTTACTGGGGGTTAGATAAAACGAATTGTTGGCTCCCCATACATTTTGCTTACTGGGGTTAGATAAAACTACTCACTTGTTGTCACCCCTTGCATTCTGCTTACTGAGTGCTTGAAAAACCTATTCACCTCTTGGCATCCCTTGCATTCTGCTTATTGGGGGTTAGATAAAACTATTCACTTGTTGGCACCCCTTGCTTTCGGCTTACTGGGTGTTAGAAAAAGCTACTCACTTCTTGGGACCCCTTACATTCTGCTTTCTGGGGATTAGATTAAATTATGAACTTCTAGCGTAACATTTACTGGGAGTTAAAGGAGCACTATCGCGAAAAAAAGGACCAATGATAAAAATCCATATAAATATGCAGGATGGCGAGAGGACAGGTCACTTATACACACGACATCATGAAATATCAAGCCAGGCTTGTTTCTTTTATTTTATTGGAAGGAAAAGGACAGCCGGGGTGACAGGCTCTGTCACCACTCATAGACTAAACCTGTCATCCCTGTATTTTGTTCCTACCATGTGAGAATAAACCACAAGCTTGGTGGGAGTTTTATTCAGTTCGGGTGTATAAGTGACCCCTCCTCTCATTAACCAATGTGTTTATATGGATTTTTAACATTACAAATTTCACGATAGTGCACCTTTAAATAAAACTGCTCACTTGTTGGAACCCCTTACATACTGTTTACTTATTTTTGATGTCAGGCACAAATATCAGCTGCAGGCCTCTGATTGGTTTTCGTATATATTCAAAAGCATACCCCCCCCCCGGTCTTTGGTTGTTTGTTATTGCTGTTATGCTGCATCACATGTATTGAAAAAGGGGACCACTGCACCCTTGAAATGTTGACACTTCGTGGCTTGTTGGACTTTACAAAGCAAATTCTGAACTGCTAAGGAGTGCTGGTTCTGGAACTGATGCACCCACCACCTCTGAAGGGGTTATCATTTTAGGTAAGACTGCGGCTGTTTCTCACACTCTGGACTTCTGGCAATGACAGACCGGCACCTGCCTTTTCTATGTAGTTTGCTCTTGTGCAGTGCACATATGGACATTTTCCATGATTTGGATGTAAATCCAGTTGTCCATGCAAAAACATGGTGCTTCAACCAGGAAGAGATCGATGCCATACTCTTCCCTTGGGAAGGATACCCCAGTGGACCTGATCACTCTGCAGACTAAGGAAGAAGAGGACTGAAATATAATTACATGGACCTACATTGTCTGAGTACTATCAAGTTAAGAAAATACCAAGGGGGTACAGAATCCGAAACCAACCTACCATCGGACGGGAAAAAACAGAGTTTTGTGCCCAATGTTGCTAGATCTTTAATTTCTAAATTAATTTTTAAATTTCCTTCAACTATATGCTGCTGGTCACAGGGTGCACGCAATTATTCCACCTAAAAAGGAAATTAATACCCTTAAACTGCATATAAAAGAGACTATTCCCACTGAGCCTAAGGTCGAAGAGGATCAGCAACATTTTGAAAATGACATCAACACTTATTCTCATTGTGTTAAAAAAAACAAAGAAATTCGGGTGTCAGGACTATACTGAGGGACATGTGTTTCTGTGCCTAACTGGCAAGGAAGACACACAACCTCCAGACAGGCAGCCCAAGCAGTTACAATATAAACTAGAATGCAGAGGGGTACCTGCAGGAGACTTTACATCTTCAGATAGTGACCCACCAAAGGAAAATGCTGCATCTGAGAGTGAACCTCAAATAAGGAGTAAGAAGATCATAGGGCTTCAAAAGGGATCTTCCCCCTTCACATGGCTACAGACCCAAGCAACCCAGGGGGACGACCAGCCTACTGTCTACTGCCCCACATCTAGATTTGATGTTTTCAAATTTGATATAGAAGTTTGAAAAGAGGCCTAAACTCAAGCAGTTTTTCAGGGGGCACAGACATGGTTAGACCTTGAACAGAAAACATTTAGACTTAAAAGCTGTTTTGTCCCACCAGGCAACTTCAGATTTCCTGAGAGCTTCATTCGCACTATAAATGCAGATGCTGTCCACATTGCCTCCAAGAAAAGAGATTATAGTAATCATTAGAGATGAGCGAACTTTTGAAAAATTTGTTTCGACTGATTCGCCGAATTTTCCGACAAAAAACGTTTCGACCCGAATCGCTATTAAAAACGGCTATTTCTGAGACTCCTAGAGCCTCAATAGGGTTGTAAACCATTCTGCTTTGCTGTAACACGCATAGGACGCGTGCTGGGTTATTGAAATAATAATGTAAATAATTATCACATGCAGATCGGAGGCATCGCTAATAGAATCGCAAAGCGGCACAATTGCAGAGAGTTGAGGTGGCATCACTATAAGGGGCCCTTATAGTGCCTGAAAAACACACCCTGGAGCTGGCAGCAGCAGGAGCCCCAAAATTAGCTGAATCACACCCTGGAGCTGCAAGCAGCAGCAGCAGCAGCTGCAGGGGCCCAAACATTGCTTTAAAGAGACACTGGAGTTGGCTGCAGGAGCTCAAAAATTGAATGAATCACACCCTGGAGTTGCAAGCAGCAGCAGCAGGAGCCCAAACATTGCTTTAAAGAGACAATGGATTTGGCTGCAGGAGCCCAGAAATTGGACGAATCACACCCTGGAGTTGCAAGCAGCAGCAGGAGCCCAAACATAGCTTGAAAGAGACACTGGAGTTGGCAGCAGGAGCCCAAAAATTGGATAAATCACACCCTGGAGTTGCAAGCAGCAGCAGCAGGAGCCAGAACATGGCTTGAAAGACACACTGGAGTTGGCAGCAGGAGCCCAAAAATTGGATGAATCACACCCTGGAGTTGCAAGTAGCAGCAGCAGGAGCCCAAACATAGCTTGAAAGACACACTGGAGTTGGCAGCAGGAGCCCAAAAATTGGATGAATCACACCCTGGAGTTGCAAGCAGCAGTTGCAGCAGGAGCCCAAACATTACTTTAAAGAGACACTGGAGTTGGCTTCAGGAGCGCAAAAATTGGATGAATCACACCCTGGAGTTGCAAGCAGCAGCAGGAGCCCAACCATAGCTTGAAAGAGACACTGGAGTTGGCAGCAGGAGCCCAAAAATTGGATGAATCACACCCTAGAGTTGCAAGCAGCAGCAGGAGCCCAAACATTGCTTTAAAGAGACACTGGAGTTGGCAGCAGAAGGACAATAATTAGATGAATCACACCCTGGAGTTGCAAGCAGCAGCAGCAGCAGCCCAAACATAGCTTGAAAGAGACACTGGAGTTGGCAGCAGGAGCCCAAAAATTGGATGAATCACACCCTGGAGGTGCAAGTAGCAGCAGCAACAGCCCAAACATAGCTTGAAAGAGACACTGGAGTTGGCAACAGGAGCCCACAAATTGGATGAAACACACCCTGGAGTTGCAAGCAGCAGGAGCCCAAACATAGCTTGAAAGAGACACTGGAGTTGGCAGCAGGAGCCCAAAAATTGGATGGATCACACCCTGGAGTTGCAAGAAGCAGCAGCAGGAGCCCAAACATAGCTTGAAAGAGACACTGGAGTTGGCTGCAGGAGTCCAAAAATTGGACGAATCACACCCTGGAATTGCAAGCAGCAGCAGGAGCCCAAACATTACTTTAAAGAGACACTGGAGTTGGCTTCAGGAGCCCAAAAATTGGATGAATCACACCCTGGAGTTGCAAGCTGCAGCAGCCCAAACATAGCTTGAAAGAGACACTGGAGTTGGAAGCCGGAGCCCAAAAATTGGATGAATCACACCCTGGAGTTGCAAGCACCAGCAGGAGCCCAAACATAGCTTGAAAGAGACACTGGAGTTGGCAGCAGGAGCCCAAAAATTGGATGAATCACACCCTGGAGTTGCAAGCAGCAGCAGGAGCCCAAACATAGCTTGAAAGAGACACTGGAGTTGGCTGCAGGAGCCCAAAAATTGGATGAATCACACCCTAGAGTTGCAAGCAGCAGCAGGAGCCCAAACATTGCTTTAAAGAGACACTGGAGTTGGCAGCAGGAGGACAATAATTAGATGAATCACACCCTGGAGTTGCAAGCAGCAGCAGCAGCAGCCCAAACATAGCTTGAAAGAGACACTGGAGTTGGCAGCAGGAGCCCAAAAATTGGATGAATCACACCCTGGAGGTGCAAGTAGCAGCAGCAGCAGCCCAAACATAGCTTGAAAGAGACACTGGAGTTGGCAACAGGAGCCCACAAATTGGATGAAACACACCCTGGAGTTGCAAGCAGCAGCAGGAGCCCAAACATAGCTTGAAAGAGACACTGGAGTTGGCAGCAGGAGCCCAAAAATTGGATGAATCACACCCTGGAGTTGCAAGAAGCAGCAGCAGGAACCAAAACATAGCTTGAAAGAGACACTGGAGTTGGCTGCAGGAGCCCAAAAATTGGACGAATCACACCCTGGAATTGCAAGCAGCAGCAGGAGCCCAAACATTACTTTAAAGAGACACTGGAGTTGGCTTCAGGAGCCCAAAAATTGGATGAATCACACCCTGGAGTTGCAAGCAGCAGCAGCCCAAACATAGCTTGAAAGAGACACTGGAGTTGGCAGCCGGAGCCCAAAAATTGGATGAATCACACCCTGGAGTTGCAAGCAGCAGCAGCAGCAGGAGCCCAAACATAGCTTGAAAGACACACTGGAGTTGGCAGCAGGAGCCCAACAATTGGCTGAATCACACCCTGGAGTTGCAAGCAGCAGCAGGAGCCAAAACATTACTTTAAAGAGGCACTGGAGTTGGCTTCAGGAGCCCAAAAATTGGATGAATCACACCCTGAGTTGCAAGCAGCAGCAAGAGCCCGAACATAGCTTGAAAGAGACACTGGAGTTGGCAGCAGGAGCCCAAAAATTGGATGAATCACACCCTGGAGTTGCAAGCAGCAGCAGCAGGAGCCCAAACATAGCTTGAAAGAGACACTGGAGTTGGCAGCAGGAGCCCAAAAATTGGATGAATCACACCCTGGAGTTGCAAGCAGCAGCATGAGCCCAAACATAGCTTGAAAGAGACACTGGAGTTGGCTGCAGGAGCCCAAAAATTGGATGAATCACACCCTGGAGTTGCAAGCAGAAGCAGGAGCCCAAACATAGCTTAAAAGAGACACTGGAGTTGGCAGCAGAAGCCCAAAAATTGGATGAATGACACCCTGGAGCTGCAAGCAGCAGCAGGAGCCCAAACATAGCTTGAAAGAGACACTGGAGTTGGCAGCAGGAGCCCAAAAATTGGCTGAATCACACCCCAGAGCTGCAAGCAGCAGTAGCAGCAGGAGCCCAAACATAGCTTGAAAGAGACACTGGAGTTGGCAGCAGGAGCCCAAAAATTGGGTGAATCATACCCTGGAGTTGCAAGCAGCAGGAGCCCAAACATATTTAGAAAGAGACACTGGAGTTGGCAGCAGGAGCCCAAAAATTGGATGAATCACACCCTGGAGTTGCAAGCAGCAGCAGGAGCTCAAACATAGCTTGAAAGAGACACTGGAGTTGGCAGCAGGAGCCCAAAAATTGGCTGAATCACACCCCAGAGTTGCAAGCAGCAGTAGCAGCAGGAACCAAAACATAGCTTGAAAGAGACACTGGAGTTGGCAGCAGGAGCCCAAAAATTGGATGAATCACACCCTGGAGTTGCAAACAGCAGCAGGAGCTCAAACATAGCTTGAAAGAGACACTGGAGTTGGCAGCAGGAGCCCAAAAATTGGCTGAATCACACCCCAGAGTTGCAAGCAGCAGTAGCAGCAGGAGCCCAAACATAGCTTGAAAGAGACACTGGAGTTGGCAGCAGGAGCCCAAAAATTGGCTGAATCACACCCCAGAGTTGCAAGCAGCAGTAGCAGCAGGAGCCCACACATAGCTTGAAAGAGACACTGGAGTTGGCAGCAGGAGCCCAAAAATTGGATGAATCACACCCTGGAGTTGCAAGCAGCAGCAGGAGCTCAAACATAGCTTGAAAGAGACACTGGAGTTGGCAGCAGGAGCCCAAAAATTGGCTGAATCACACCCCAGAGCTGCAAGCAGCAGTAGCAGCAGGAACCAAAACATAGCTTGAAAGAGACACTGGAGTTGGCAGCAGGAGCCCAAAAATTGGATGAATCACACCCTGGAGTTGCAAACAGCAGCAGGAGCTCAAACATAGCTTGAAAGAGACACTGGAGTTGGCAGCAGGAGCCCAAAAATTGGCTGAATCACACCCCAGAGTTGCAACCAGCAGTAGCAGCAGGAGCCCAAACATAGCTTGAAAGAGACACTGGAGTTGGCAGCAGGAGCCCAAAAATTGGATGAATCATACCCTGGAGTTGCAAGCAGAAGCAGCAGCAGCCCAAACATAGCTTGAAAGAGACACTGGAGTTGGCAGCAGGAGCCCAAAAATTGGATGAATCACACCCTGGAGTTGCAAGCATCAGCAGCAGCAGGAGCCCAAGCGTAGCTTGAAAGAGACACTGGAGTTGGCAGCAGGAGCCCAAAAATTGGCTGAATTACACCCTGGAGTTGCAAGCAGCAGTTGCAGCAGGAGCCCAAACATTTCTTTAAAGAGACACTGGAGTTGGCTTCAGGAGCCCAAAAATTGGATGAATCACACCCTGGAGTCGCAAGCAGCAGCAGGAGCCCAAACATAGCTTGCAAGAGACACACTGGAGCTGGCTGCAGGAGCCCAAAAATTGGATGAATCACACCCTGGAGTTGCAAGCAGCAGTAACAGCAGGAGCCCAAACATAGCTTGAAAGAGACACTGGAGTTGGCTGCAGGAGCCCAAAAATTGGATGAATCACACCCTGGAGTTGCAAGCAGCAGCAGGAGCACAAACATAGCTTGAAAGAGACACTGGAGTTGGCAGCAGGAGCCCAAAAATTGGATTAATCACACCCTGGAGTTGCAAGCAGCAGCAGCAGCCCAAACATAGCTTGAAAGAGACACTGGAGTTGGCAGCAGGAGCCCAAATATTGGATGAATCACACCCTGGAGTTGCAAGCAGCAGGAGCCCAAACATAGCTTGAAAGAGACACTGGAGTTGGCAGAAGGAGCCCAAAAATTAGCTGAATTACACCCTGAAGTTGCAAGCAGCAGCTGCAGGAGCCCAAACATTGCTTTAAAGAGACACTGGAGTTGGCAGCAGCCGCAGCAGGACCCCAAAAATTGACTGACACACCCTGGAGTTGGCAGCAGCATCAGCAGGAACCCAGAAATTGTCTGGAAGGCATCCTGAAGTTGGCAGCAGCAGGAGCACAAACATTAGCTGGAAGGCACACCCTGGAGTTGGCAGCAGCATAAGCAGGAGCCCAAACATTGCTTGAAGGACACCCTGGAGTTGGCAGCAGCCGCAGCAGGAGACCAAAAATTGACTGACACACCCTGGAGTTAGCAGCAGCAGCAGGAAGCCAGAAATTGGCTGGAAGGCACCTTGAAGTTGGCAGCAGCAGGAGCATAAACATTAGCTGGAAGGCACACCCTGGAGTTGGCAGCAGCATAAGCAGGAGCCCAAACATTGCTTGAAAGACACCCTGGAGTTGGCAGCAGCAGGAGGCCAAAAATTGGCTGAAAGGCACACCCTGAAGTTGGCATCAGCAGGAGCCCAAAAATTGGCTGGAAGGCACACCCTGAAGTTGGCATCAGCAGGAGCCCAAAAATTGGCCTAAAGACATAAATATGTTTTGCACCATTTGGAAAGTGTAAAACGTGGCACCATGCTGAATCTAGTCGCATGCATCAGGCATTGGTGGGTGGAAATCCTGGCTGATCCATCCCTGATTCATTTTGACAAAGGTGAGTCTCTCCACATTTTTAGTTGACAGACGAGTTCTCCTCGCCGTAACTATGGCCCCCGCCGCACTAAACACCCGCTCAGATGGCACGCTACTGGCCGGGCAGGACAGCTTTTCCAGGGCAAACTCTGTTAGTTGCGGCCACAAGCCAAGTTTGGTTGCCCAGAAGTCCAGCGGATCCTCAAGGTGTGTTGGCATGGTCATGTCAAGGTATGACATGACCTGCTGGCTGAGGTCCTGCTCCAGGTCTTCCTGCTGCTCATGAGTAGCCTCACTATGCGGGTGTAGAAAGCTACTTATTAGCGACTGAAGACTGAGGCTGCTGCTGATGGAGCTGCTGCTGCTGCTCCTGCCAACCCCCCCAGCAGCCATGGCAGTGGAAGGTGAGCGCAGAGCTCCCCCCGAGTCAGACCTGCGAGAGTATGGACCATGGCGCAGATAGGCATCGGCCAACTGACTACGCAGAATGTCTTTGTAGT
This sequence comes from Gastrophryne carolinensis, assembly GCA_027917425.1. NCBI lineage: Eukaryota > Metazoa > Chordata > Amphibia > Anura > Microhylidae > Gastrophryne > Gastrophryne carolinensis. The sequence goes on along the minus strand of CM051237.1, from coordinate 343,661,846 downwards.
AGTTCAGTTTGTCCTCCCTCTCGGTGGGTTTAAAGAATGCCCCCATTTTGTGCTGGAAGCGAGGGTCCAATAAGGTGGACAACCAGAAGTCATCCGGCCGACAAATGGAAACAATTCTGGGGTCACTACGCAAGCACGTGAGCATGCTTCCTGCCATTTGCGCAAGTGACTCGGATGGACTACCTGTCTCCATCTCCACTGCATACTGCCACGGTCCTCTGTCTCGCCTTCCTCAAAACCCTCTTGCTCCTCTGGCTGCTCCTGCTCCTCCTCTCCTGTCCACTGACTAGATAAACCAGCCATTTCGCCAAGCCTAAACTGTGCTTCACTGGGCCACTCCTCCTCCTCTTCCTCCTCCAGTTCAGCTCCAACGGGGTTCATGTGGCTGTAAGATGTGGATGCCATGTCTCCAGTGCCCTGACCAGCCCTGGTTTCCAACATGTGCTGTAGTACATGAAGCAGTGAAATCACGTCGTTCATCCCGTAATCCTGCCGACTGACAAATAAAGTGGCTTCCTCAAAGGGCCTGAGCAAACGGCAGGTGTCAAGTATGAGCTGCCACTGGTTGACATTGAAGTTACACAGGGGAGTCCCCCTATCCGCTTGGATCATCAGGAAATCCGTGATGGCTTTTCTCTGTTCATATAATCGGTCCAACATGTGAAGGATGGAATTCCAACGGGTGGAAACATCGCAAATCAGACTATGTTGGGGGCTACCGTTCTGACGCTCTAGCTCAAGAAGGGTGTTTGGCATTGTATGAGTGGCTGAAGTGCATGCAAAGTTTCCTTGAAGTTGTTAGGATGTCTTGCAGATGGGTGGAAGACTTCAGAAACTGCTTGACAACCAGATTGAAGACGTGAGCCATGCAGGGGGCATGGGTCAGGCTTCCTTGTCGCCGCGCAGACAAAATGTTCTTCCCATTGTCGGTAAACATGATTCCCAGTTTAAGTTTTCTTGGAGTAAGCCATGTTTGGATTTCCTGATGAATACATTTAAGCAGTTCCTCCCCTGTGTGACTCCGTTCGCCAAGACAAACCATGTGAAGCACAGCATGACACCTCCGGGCCCTGCACACGTGGTAGACTGGAGGGGCACTGAGACTTGAGCCTACAGTGGAGGGTGAGGAGATGGCGGAGGATGAGGAGGCCGAGTCGCACGGTGTCACAGGCCCAACGGGCAGGGAGCGCGGAAGCCGAAGCGGCGTGACCTGTCCAAGTTGCTGCTGCTGTAAAGGGACCACATTCACCCAGTGGGCCGTAAACGACATGTACTGTCCCTGACCATATTTACAGCTCCAGACGTCGGTGCTGCCATGTACTTTGCTACACACCGACAGGCTCAAGGACTGGCCCACCTTCTGTTCAACAAAAGTGTGCAGCGCTGGTACTGCCTTCTTGGCAAAGAAATGACGGCTTGGGACTCTCCACCTTGGCTCGGCACAAGCCATCAGTTCTCTGAAAGGTGCAGAGTCCACCACCTGAAAAGGGAGCGACTGCAGCACCAGCAACTTGGACAGGAGCACATTTAGCTTCTGCGCCGTAGGATGAGTGGGCGCATACTGCTGTCTCTTGGACATGGCTTCGCTGATGGATTGCTGGCGGGATGCATGACTTAGAGCAGGAGGAGCAGGAGCAACAGAGGATGGGTATGACGCACAGCTGCCTTCAGCTGAGGTGCTGGAGCCTTGGCTGGCAGAAATTGGGAGCGGCGTGACACTTGGTGAGGAAGCAGGCTGGACAACCTCTTCGGAGCCTCAGTTCTCCCAGGCCGCTTTATGGTGCCGCATCATATGTTGATGCAGGGCCGCGGTGCCAACATTTGGGCCCTGCCCACGCTTCACCTTCTGCCTACATATCTTGCATGTGGCCATGTTACCCTCCTGCAGATGCTTCAGGAAAAACTGCCACACTGCCGAGTAGCTACTTTTCCCACCAACAGGCCGCACTGATTCACTGCTACTGTCGCCAACTCCAGGAACCCCTGCTTCACTACCTCCCGATAAGGTAGCCTGCCGTGCAGCAGGTGCTCTACCCCAGCCGTTTGGCTCCAGGCTTTACAATTGTGCCCCCATGCTGACTGCCAACCATGCTGCTAACACCTTGCTGCCTCAGCTGCTGACTCCGGGGCAACCTGCGCCCCTCTTCTCCTGATGATGACGATGAAGCCCCTCATCACCTGGTTCCCAAGTGCAATCGGCTTCATCATCATCATCATCATCATCACCGAGTTGTGGCTGCATGTCACTGATGTTCTCGGTTTCCTCAACAGTGTCTGGCGCAGGAGCTGGAACACTCGCAACACCCACGACACTGTCCACATCACTATTTGTCTGCCTAGCTAAAGAAGCCACCTCCATTTCTTGGCTGGGCAGGAGCTGCTGACTGTCCTCTATCTGATCGTCCTCCTCACTGAAGAGTGGAGCTGAACCCAAAGCATAGGATACGTCGCTGGGGGAGGGAACGGCGTAGGACAGAGGCAATGGGAGGACAGGGACTGCTCTTGGGGCATGCTAACTCAGGGTTGTGTCAGAGGAACCTACCGACCCTAGGCTGGGGGTCTCAGATGTAACTTGTGATGATGTTGATGAGCGCGTTAACCAATCTACCACGGCAGATGCGTTACTGGTGGAGACACAACCGCTAGCAGTTCAGGTCTCTCACCGTGACTCCTGCTGCCACTCGCTCCTAGTCTGCTGCGACCTCTGCCTGCTGAATGCGCAATAGGTATGATAAAAAATGTGTTTACTTAAAAAAGAAGAAGCTAAAAGTGAGGGACTGCTTCTCTGCACCAGATACTATGAAAATTGGCAATATGAGATACCCTGCGGCCTAGTGTTTTGGCAGCAGACCAAAAACCAATTCAAAATGCAATACTTTGATTAAGCTGAGGAAGGATCAACAAGCGTATTTAGTATAACAGATAGGCTGCTAAGTGCAGGTTTGGGATGCCCTGCGGCCTGGTGTTTTTTTTTTTGTTAAAGACAGATCAAAAACCAATTCAAAATGCAATACTTTGATTAAGCTGAGGAAGGATCAACAAGCGTATTTAGTATAACAGATAGGCTGTCTAATGCAGGTTTGGGATGCCCTGCGGCCTGGTGTTTTTTTTGTTAAAGGCAGACCGAAAACCAATTCAAAATTCAATACTTTGATTAAGCTGAGAAAGGATCAACAAGCGTATTTAGTATAACAGATAGGCTGCTAAAAATATTTAAACTAATCCAGTTATATATTATGATAAATGCTTGTGTGTAACAGATAGGGTTAAATAAGCCACTGCATAGATGGCATGCACAGTGACAAGGCAGATTTACAGCACAAAGAACTGAAATCGAATTGAAAGCTGATCTGGCTAATGAAAAAAAAAAATGTCACTGTCACTTTCAAGCTGTCCCTGGCTGGATGGTTCCAGTTTTTCCCTATCTTTCCCGGGCTCTGTCTACCTCTCTGTCTGCCTCTCAGACTCTCCCTACCTATCTCTGACTCTCTGTCCCTGTCTCTAATTAGCTGTGCTCTGGCCGCAATGCAAGGCTGAAATGCGCACAAGCAAGATGGCTGCTAAGTGCAGGTTTGGGATACCCAGGTGGGCTGGTGTTTTTTTTGTTAAAGACAGACCAAAAAATATTTAAACTAATCCAGTTATATATTATGATAAATGCTTGTGTGTAACAGATAGGGTTAAATAAGCCACTGCATAGATGGCATGCACAGTGACAAGGCAGATTTACAGCACAAAGAACTGAAATCGAATTGAAAGATGATCTGGCTAATGAAAAAAAAAAAAAATTCACTGTCACTTCTAAGCTGTCCCTGACTGGATGGTTCCAGTTTTTCCCTATCTTTCCCTGGCTCTGTCTACCTCTCTGTCTGCCTCTCTGACTCTCCCTACCTATCTCTGACTCTCTGTCCCTGTCTCTAATTAGCTGTGCTCTGCCCGCAATGCAAGGCTGAAATGCGCACAAGCAAGATGGCCTCCGCTTTAGCACAGTGACGTCACCGCGCTTCCTGGCTGCTGATAGGCTGCATGTGACTTACCCATGATACCTTGCCCCAGGGGGTATGTCTGGACATGTTCATCCACCATTTCAGAATGCCTGAAATTGAAATAAATGGAGTTTAAAGGAAAACTTTAATCGATCGAATCGCGGGGAAATTCGGATTCGTTCAGAATCAAATTTTCCATGAAATTGGGAACGAATCCGGGTTCGTCCGGATCAATTTGCTCATCCCTAGTAATCATTCCCAAGCAGACGTTTGAGCCCTTAATGAGCTAAGAGAAGACAAACACATCATTGTAAAACCCACTAACAAAGGGGGGGGGGGGGGGCATTGTTGTGTTATACTATAAAGGTTATAAAGGGGCATGTTCGAAATGTTGGCAGACCATAACAGTTACACAGAGGTGGGGCATAATCCCACCAAGGGAATACAGGCCAAGATGAGAGCATGTGTTGAAATGGGTCTCTGTAATGCATGGATAACAAAAGAAACGGCTGATTTTCTGTACATGGAACATCCCATCATGCCAGCTATTTACAGCCTACCTAAAGTGCATAAGGTCCTAAAACCTTTGAAGTATTACCCTATTGTTGCAGGGCGAGATTCCGCCACTCAACCTTTAGCCCAATGGTTATATTTTTATCTGCAACCCTATTTTAAGACATTGGGCTTAATTCAGAGAGACAAAAAAAGATAGTCGTTTTAGTGGCGATCTGTTTTTTTTTTTTACTTTCCCACTCTCGTATGGGTGTGCGAGCGATTCTATGCATGCATTGTTAACCTTCAGTACAGTTTCCGTTCGAATGCCAGGGTACGAGTACGAGGATGTCATTTTCCAGCATGACTTTTCTGTTTCATTTTCTCATGTTACAAAGTCGGCTTTCGATTTTGCCCTTTTTCCATCGTCTCCTTCCACGAATCCTTTACGTTTCCCGATACATTCTGTTTTCCTTTTACAATAAATAATCGTCCGGACGTAAATCCTTACGATCTTGTGCATGCGCACTACAAACTTAACTCATTAAAGTGTTCGTCTACATATTTGGCTCACTCACTTCTGCTACAATGCTTAGCTAAATCACTTTGCGCTTTCCTACATCTTCCATGTATGACCCCTAAACCTCAGCCAAACCACTTTGCGCAATCCTACATCTTCCATGTATGACCCCTAAACCTCACCCAAACCACTTTGCGCAATCCTACATCTTCCATGTATGACCCCTAAACCTCACCCAAACCACTTTGCGCAATCCTACATCTTTCATGTATGACCCCTAAAACGTACCCAAACCACTTCCCAGTTAGGATCTTCTTCCATTTTAGGCCTCTAAAACGTACCCAAACCACTTCCCGGTTAGGTTCTTCTTCCATTTTAGGCCCCTAAAACTTCCCAAACCACTTCCCGGTTAGGTTCTTCTTCCATTTTAGGCCCCGAAAACTTACCCAAACCACTTCCCGGTTAGGTTCTTCTTCCATTTTAGGCCCCTAAAACTTACCCAAACCACTTCCCGGTCATCTGAATCTTCATCTCTGAATATTTATTTCACCCTTCGTTTGGTGTTAATGTATTTGTGCAAAAAAATGACACTGAAACTTTTAATTTGTTTTGGTTTTTTTATAATCGAAGGCCATTTTTTTGTGGCTTTGTGTATATTTTTCTGGTTGAAAAAATATTCCAAACTTTTTTTTTTTTTTAAAACATTAAAGGTTTAAAAACTTTAAAATTTATCAACTATTTACAAAAAAGTAACACAGTGACAGGACCCAGGACACTACTCGTTGTCCCCAATGAGTCACGCAGCAGCTGCATATCGGCCACCAACTCAAGGACTCTTCGATTCATTTCTTCCACTCTTGCCCGTGTGGTCCCTGTATGAAATGTTTAAAACAACATTAGTTTGAGACAAATACATGTTTATCACCTGTGGATGGAATGTTTGTTAGTTGGCAACTTAAATCATGATGACATATGTCATTCTGCTAAGTCATTAATGTAAGGAAGTGGGCAGAGGTCATGCTGCTAATGCTATTGACTATGGCTTGATGCATCTGGGTGATCATGTCAATTACCACATACTGCAAAGAATGACATTACAACTTACTTGGTTGGTGGCCGATGGATGCCTCGTTGGGGACAACCCTACGTCCTGAGCCCTGCCACTGCTTTGAAGTAGAGGCTGTAAAGACATGGCAAATAGGGTCACTTATAATGTCTTAGTCAGCAGTAATCAAATGTCTATTTCAATGTGTGTGTCACATCACTCACCTTCTCCCTGTGCCTCCTGGGCGAGATCTGCTGCATCCTCCACATCTTCACCCGCTCCAGAAGCATCTAGAAAAACAGATTAAGGGAATTAGCTTGGTTGTAAATAGCATGTCTGGGTTACTGGGTACGACTGCCTGCCCATGCCGTGCCGCCCCTCCTCTGTGGTAAGGTCCGGGGCTGGTCGGAGGACCCTACAGAGGAGGGGTAGGACCGTCGCCCTGGAGATCCACCACCTTTACTTCCAGCTGCAGATTCATGCAGCACTGGTCGGCCGGTGCGCCTCCAGGTGCGTCGGATTCGGTACTCCATTTCCAACACTAGAAAAGAAAAGCATTTTTAAATAAAGGCGCCTACCTTCTGTATTAGTTACATCTTGCATGCAATCGCTATGTACTTACTAGGGAAATGGAGTCCGAAAAAGCACCGCACCTGGGGCATGTGCAGCCGTTTCAGGTCCGACCAATGCTGCATAATCTGAGTGTGGATGAAGGTGGTGTCCGTCTGTTGTTGGATTCTGGAAACTATCTCCAGGGCGATGGTCCGCTTCTCAAAGGAGTTGGGCAGGTAGTCATACCTGTGCTCCAGCATCGTCTACAAAACACAAAATAAACATAGCATTTAGATTAAAGTGCCTACTAATATGTGTCACAAATCGATCATTTTGACAACCCTACGTCCTGAGCCCTGCCACTGCTTTGAAGTAGAGGCTGTAAAGACATGGCAAATAGGGTCACTTATAATGTCTTAGTCAGCAGTAATCAAATGTCTATTTCAATGTGTGTGTCATATCACTCACCTTCTCCCTGTGCCTCCTGGGCGAGATCTGCTGCATCCTCCACATCTTCACCCGCTCCAGAAGCATCTAGAAAAACAGATTAAGGGAATTAGCTTGGTTGTAAATAGCATGTCTGGGTTACTGGGTACGACTGCCTGCCCATGCCGTGCCGCCCCTCCTCTGTGGTAAGGTCCGGGGCTGGTATGTGTCACAAATCGATCATTTGACTAAATGACATTAACAGACACATTTCTAGCCTAATACAATCCTTGTAGCTGGCATAAGTGTGGCTTCGCACATGTGGGCCCGAACTTCGGTTTTGCAAGGAGTTTTAGACACTTTTAAAACAAAGCGTTTCTTGCTGCGCTTCCTTAAGGCCTAAGCATGCATTTAGATGGCAAATCAAAGGCATTAAAATACACTTCCAAGCATGATGATCTCTTCTTGTTGGCAGGTGAAGATTGTGGGCGCCATCTTTCCTCTTGTCTGCAGCAGATAAGATATGCCCCAGCAGTTTCCGGGTTACGCAAGCGCGTAAGCGTCAGACTCCGGCATTCTTATTTACAGGGTCCGGGACACACAGCTCATTCTCTTTCAGAGCCTCAACATTATGCCACCCAAAAAGAATATGCCAAAAGCAGCAAAGGACGCCAGCAGCAGCAGCAGCAAACAGCCATCAAAGTGGCAGGAGACTTCTGCAGGGCCAACAACTCGCTCCCAGATGCCCAAAAGCTGCAGGCAACCCGCAGTGCTCAGCCAAAGCCTACTAAAACAACCAGGCAAAAAAAGGAGCCAGCGGGCAAGAGGAAGCCACAGGCCAGCAAGGCAACAACAGCGGGTGCCAAAAAAGGTACCAAGAGTGTGCGAAGAGCCAAAGGCACCGCCAAAGAAGGCCAAGAAGCACCAGCAGCCCAAGCTCGGCATCACTACCACCCGCACGTGGCCACAAATCTCATGGCAAGAGGGCAAGGCACCGCCCAAGAAGCCCAAGGTCGCCATCCCCACCCGCACAGGTCTCCAAATCCTCAGCCAAGAGGGCAAGGCACCGGCAAAGAAGCCAAAGCTCTGGCTCACCCCTGGCCCGACCTACTACCTCCAAGGGGCATGCTACTTCTAAGGGCCCACAGAGGCACAGGGCCCCCAAGCCTGACTTCTTCAAGCACACCCTCTCCTCCTCAGCCACGTTCTTCACCAGCACAGGTGGCAAGGCACTCACCATATGCCACATCTACACCTGCTACTTCAGTGGCCACCCAGCCATGAACACCCAGTCCCTTTCCTAGTCCTGTTCTATCTCCAGCCAGCCAGCAGCCATTAATTTTACCCCAACACAGCCAGGCCAGAATGTCCCCCCGATTTGCCGGCAAACAATGAGGAGCCACAACCGCAAGCAACAGGGCGCTAATTGCGCAGAGGCCACTTGAGTGGCAGGTTTGGGGAGGCCCAAACTCTGGCATTGGCTAGTGGGCTCACCTTGCATTATGATGAGCTATATGGGCACAGATCAAAAGCTACCAGCAAACAGCGCAAAGCTGAAATTTTAGAGGAGCTCACCAGACAGGTCAATGCAGCGGGGGAAGAGCTAAAAGATGTGGAGCAGATTCAAAGGAAAATATTGGACCTCAAGTATGCAGCCCCGAAGAACGAAAATAAACAGCGTCATTACAGGTACATATATACTTTGTGGATTTGTCTTCTTCTTGTATTGTCACCATTTTGCTAAATGTGTCAAACTATCTTTTTCAGCTTACAAACTGGCGGAGGCTTCCCCACTAAACTGCAATTTACCCAGGCTGAGGAGATGGTGCTGGGCTGCTCCATCCCGTGGCCTTAGAGGAACACTTGGGCCGACAGGACACAGACATCCCGACTATTCCTGCAGGTTAGTAATGTTAGTGTGTATGTGAAATGTGAGCTACGTGTAAAATGAGGCTCCAAGGCATATATTAACACATGCCCCAAGGGTGTGCCTTGTAGTGGAGGTAACAATTTGACCAGGGTGTGTCATGTGTGTGGCCTGATCATTTGCTAATTTGCTTGCCCATACATGACCTTTGCGAGTCTTTCAGAACAGTATTAAAGTACTGGGAATAGCAAAGGACTGCCTGTTATGTGTTTCTAGTCAATGACATCCAACACTTCCATCTTTATCTTTAGCCCACTTGGGTTGCAGCTGTGCTTTGGTCTGAAAGACTTGATCTGGGATGATTGAAAGGTTTACCTAGAAAGAATGGCAACCAGCATAATCTTAGGGCAAATGCTATTTGCAAGCTGAGTGTGGTCCCCTAATGGGCTTTTCGGCATGTGTGAAGCCTCACAACAGCCAGTACATGCATGTTTTGTTGGTTTAAGGTGACCAATGTGTATGTACTTGGTGACTAATACATCTAACAGATAATGGCATTCATAGTGAAGGTCAACTTGGCCCATTGGGGGAGTTGCCATTCATGCTTGCCCACGTGTTTTAGTGAAGCATATGTATTCTTACACATCAGCAACGCATAGTTGTTTGTTTACATGCCTTTTTTTTTTTAACAATGCAGCCCAGCATCATCCCTCAGCTAGTGGGGAAGCCTCAGCCAGTTTGTCCATGCCGTCAACTTCCGTGCTGCCTCGGATCCGATATATACGGTAAGTGTCTTTTTCTGATTTTGCATATGCATGTGACTTGGCATGTTTCTTTTTGTGGAATTACATATGTATTGCCCAAACTGAACCTTTTTTTTTTACATGCCCCAACTGACCCACACACTTATGGAGGAAATCCAGGAGCTGGAGGAGGATGGAACCTTCATGGGACCTTCTGTGCAGCCCCCCCGGGACAGAATTTGCAACTGTCCCAACATGTTTCTCCCACAAATCCTCAACAGCAGAATGAAGCTGGCTGCATGCTGCCAGCCCATCATGGGCAACATGCAGAGACTGAGCCTACAGTCCCCAGTGTTAGCTCTTCTGCTGAGGATTTGCCAAGCAGACCTGTGGCTGTTGGTGGACCTAGAGGCCCATCATCTGCACGCCTCACAAGCCGGGGAATTGGGAGGCGTAGTCAGCTACGTCGCCCAGTTTCCCAGGGGAGGGGCGCGCCGATGATGGAGTCAGCATGGCACCATGAGAGGCGTTTATTTCACCTACAAAATCAAAGAAACCACGAGCATCTTCATGGCCAATTAAAGACGTTAAATAATACTTTAAACTTCATGCTGAGTGAATTTAGCCACATGGCCACCTTATCCACAAATTTCACAGCCATGCTTGAGGAAGTTCGAACTAGCAACAGCCACATGGCCACCTTAACTACCAATTTCAGTGCCATGCTGGCTGAATTCCGAACTACCAATAGAAACATGTTGGAACAGTTGCAGATTCTGAATGCCACACAGGCCCATGTGAGGGCCCACCTCCAAGGCCCACAACCTGGGTTTTATGGGCATCCACCATTTCAAGGCCTATTTGTCCTGTATCTGCTCCACATCTTTGCTCTACATCCCCACTGTTTTGACCTGTCTGGTGAGCCCTACCAATATACCCTTTTGGTATGGCTTTACTTGTATGCTTTTGAATTGCGCCCATATAGCTCATTAGAGTGCTGAGGTAGCCCACTAGCCAATGCCGGAGTTCAAGCCTCACTGAACCTGCCACTCAAGCTGTTGGGCTGCATGCTTGGGCCTAATTACATTGGTTCTGGCTCCTCCTGTTTGTAGGCATGATTGGGGACATTCTGGCCTGGCAAACTACTACCTTGACCCCTGGCTGAGATTGAACTGGACTTGGATTGGGACTGGGGGGTTCTTGTTTGGGTGGGCCACTGAGTAACAGGTGTAGATGTGGCATAGGTATGGCTGCTTTCCACCTGTGCCTGTGGCAAATGTGGCCAAGCAGGAAAGGGTGTGTCTGTAGCCCTATTTGTTGGCTCAAAAATCTGGACATGCCAATGCTTGTCACATATGTGTGCATATTTAATTTGTGATGTAAACTTTGGCCTGGAGTGCATTACTTTTAAACTCCTGCCTGTGGCCAATTGCTATGTGGCATGATTTGTCAAAAATGACATTTGTTGTTTTACCATGTATTTACATGAACTATGGGAGTGACCATCAACTCCAATGTTTGCTTTGAAAATAAACCATAATAATTTTGACTTGACCTGTTGTTAACTAAGTTGATGCCTTAATGTATTTTTGGGATAAAGATTACTTAAAGTTTGCGCAAACAAATTGGGCCCAAAAGAAGCCATGAGTCTAAAATCAGGCGTGAGATTTTTATTAATGACTTCATTACTATTTTAAACAGTAACTAACAAAAATGCAAACACAAAGCCAAAAGAAATTCAATAACAATCAATAAAGGGACAAAACAAACACAGGCACAATAAATTAAGAAAAATGTGTGGAAATCAAATTTGAACGAACGGCTTGCCCAGACGCACTAGCTTTGCCACGGTAGTGGTCCTCTGGGTCATGGCTGGGTGGAAAGGGGGGCGAATCCATTTTCCCGGGGGCCACACTGCATGATGACATAATTATGCAACACAGCACACGCCATAATTATATCAATGACCTTCTTGGGGTCATACTGTAGTGCCCCCCCCCGGTATGGTCCAAGCAATGAAAACAGGTTTTTAATAGGCCAAATGCCCTCTCCACCACGGCCCGGGCCTCCATGTGTGACCGATTGTATGCATCCTGGGCGGCATTCTGGGGCCGAAGGATGGGCGTCAGCAGCCAGGGAAGCAGTGGATAGCCTGAATCACCTGAAAACAATTTAAAAGAATAGCATCAATTACACATTACTCCCTTAATTGAATGCAAAAAACGGTCCTTCAACATGACTAAGAGCCTATGTTACATTTGAGCAACACCCTGAGCTTACAGATTGCGCAGCCCAAAATAAACCCTAACCCCATCTAATGGATGTTGGGACAATAAGATGGCGGATGATGGTCAATCAGGCACACTGCTAACAGGTATTGGTTTAGGACTGTGCTGCTCAGCATTCTTGGATGTCTTCACTTTTCAGGACCCTGTATCTGCTTTGTCTGAGGCAAAAACAGCTCTAACCCGGCCCCCGCACTTTATCCCGCTCTCCTCTACTCAGTAAGTGTAATGCATCTAAGCAAAGATGGTGCAGACCCTATCATAAAGTCAAGAACATAATTACAGCCGAGTGTGGGGAAGCCTAATAATTAATTTACTATAAAATAAAGTTGGAAATGCCGGACAAACATTTGTCAAGGCTTTTTTGTTTGATAAATGTAATGGTTAAGGTCGTGTTTCACATGTAAACAAGGTGTACAAATAGGCATAGTTTGATACATGGGTCAAAAATTAAATTCATAGGCATACATTGAAAAGTAAATGACGTTCTTGGTGTCAACTTACCAAGGAGCCATCCACCCGAGAATTCTCCAGACTCAAACCGACCGTACAATCCAGATCTTCTAAGAATGTAGGCATCATGGGATGAGCCTGGGAACCAGGCGAGGACACTAAGGAACCGCATGTCCGGGGCCACCACTGCTTGGACATTCAGTGAGTGGCCCATTTTGTGGTTCCTGGGATAAAAGAAAAACAAAATATCAGCAAGGCAAGGAAAACTAGTGAAACACTAACTAATAACACTCTAAGCAAAACCTGTGGGCCAATAAAAATAACACTAACCAAGCACATAAGTATTTTGTAACCAAAAAAAGGATATGTATGTTGGATCAGGTAAAGCTTAAATTGTAATTGGCTATTTAAGGTCCACATTAAAATGTTACCCTTTGGGCCACATGATAAAAATGTGAGAGCCTAAATACGGCCCATTGTTTCCCAGGGACTATTTACAAGGAGGGATTAACAGATATACCATGTGAACTATTTCACAGGGACAATTTACAAAGAGGGATTAACAGATATACCATGTGAACTATTTCACAGGGACTATTTACAAGGAGGGATTAACAGATATACCATGTGAACTATTTCACAGGGACTATTTACAAGGAGGGATTAACAGATACACCATGTGAACTATTTCACAGGGACTATTTACAAGGATGGATTTTACAAGGAGGGATTGTGAAAAATGAAATAAAAAATTCAGGAAAACTATATTAAAAAATGACAGATTGTACTTGCCTGTAGATATACTCGTCGGCTGCCGGAGGCACCATGGCAACGTGGGTGCAGTCAATGGCACCCATGACATTGGGCATGTCGGCGATGTTATAAAATGCCAGCTTAATCGTGTTCCTGGCTACCATGTCCTCAGGAAAACAAATATATTCCCGAGTAGCCATGCCTTCCAAAAACTTGGATAGCGCGCGGCTCAGCGTAGGCTGGGAGATCCCCACGGAGAGGGCACCCAGCCTCTGGAACAAGCCGTTCGCCAAAAATTGCAGGCAGCCAAGCATCTTGGTCATACCTGAAATTGCTTGCCCCTTCCTTGTGGTGCGCGGGCTAACCATGGCTGCAGCTCACTATATAACTTATGGAGGGAAGCGCGATTAAGTCTGGTGAGATCGAACAGCTCAACGTCATGCATGCGTCGCCGGTGCAATCTGGTCTCAGCCCTCCGAACAATTTCAATGCCCATGAGCTGCAGATCCTCTTGCTCCTCAAATACACTAGAGTCATCCATAGCTGCTAGTCTCGAGGTCAAAATGGTCCTGTAAGGGGATCGGAAAGGAAACGGGTTTATAGGGTGGTGGTCCGTCGGCAATCAGCTCTCTGAATGAGACGCAAGCCCATACCAATAACGTAAGTTATCTGAACAAACGAAAAATATCAGATTCGAAAGCACATATACGCATTTGCCCGAATGTTCGTATGAATAAAAAATGAACGAAAAAAAACAAAAAAATGACAAATACACACAAAAACTTTCACAGACAGCTACGGAAGTCCAGACGAATGTGCCTCTTAATCGAGCCGATTGCCCTTAAAAAGTAAAGGAAGCAAAAACCACTGGCGAATCCCTCATGGTGTCTAAGGATATTTCATCATTGTAGAAGGGATCACAGCAGTCAAACATTTCCTCACTAAACAACCAACAGGCAAACCCACAGAATACATTCTAGCAGGCCTCAATTTGGTCCTGTACCGCAACAAAGACGATGGCAGCTCTGGCATTCACAAATCTTTTTGTGGGATACCTGGAAAGAGAAATACATATACCCCTCATCCCTATAGTAATATTGTAACATAGTATGTAACGCTGAATAAAGACTTTAGTCCATCCAGTTCAGCCAGTTTATCTCCTTCCAGTGGTCTAGTAGCCAAAGCTGGAAATGTTATTACTTGTCAAGAAGGCATCCAGGCCACGTTTCAACATTTTTACTACCTCCTCCGGCAGCGAGTTCCATAGTCTCACTGCTCTTACAGAGAAGAAAGCACCTTCTTCTAACCTTGCTGGATGCCCTCGGGTTATGGTTAGGCTCTGGGGTATAAATAGATTGTATTGATCCCGAATATATTTATTCATAGGTATTAGATCATCCCTCTGACATTTCTTTTCTAAACTAAATAATCCTAACTTTGACAATCTTTCAGGGCACTCTTGTCCCCTCACTCCTTTTAAAAACTTATTAGTTGCCTTTCTTTGAACGTGCTCCAACTCTGATATGTCCTCTGATATGTACTCACAGGTACCCAGAGCTGAACACAGTACTCCCTATGGGGGTCTGACCAGTGACTTGTACAGGGGTAAAATGATGCTTTGCTCATGGGCACATATGCCCTTCTTTGTGCATCCGATGATCCTGTTTGCTTTGGCAGCTGCTGCCTGGCATTGATTACTACAGTTAAGTTTACTGTTAACTAAAACTCCTAGGTCCTTTACCTTGTTGTTTTAACAAGCATTTCTTTATTTAGTGGGTAATCATGGCACAGATTTCTCCTTCCCATATGCATAACCTTCCAATTTGTTTAAATCTGTTTGTAGCTGCCCAGTGTCCTCTTTTGGGTTAATTACTTTACACAGCTTAGTATCTGCAAAGATTGAGACTTTACTGTTTAATCTGTGCCCTATGTCATTAATATATATATTGAAGAGAATTGGACCCAGTACTGACCCTTGTGGTACTGTGAGCCAATCTGAGTATGTACCTTAATCAGTCAAGATATATGATATCCAATGACTCCCCCTGATCCTCATAAAGCCATGCTGATATATATATATTTTTTATTTTTTTAATGCATAGATGGCCATTGTATGCTTGCGAATTCGTTCTCCGCATTTAACGCATCTGTGCAGTGAGTGTACACATGAGTGGTGGGCTGCCCTAATTACGGCACCCAGGGAGCAGTTGCGGGGCTAGGTGCCTTGCTCAAGAGCACTTCAGTCATGTCCCAGGACCGGGATTCGAATCTGCAACCCTCCGGTCACAAGTACGCTCCCCTTACCTCTAGGCCACAACTGCCCCCACACATGGAGTTATAAGGTAATTTTTACCAAGATACTCAAGGATAATACCCATTAAGAAACCTTCAAACAGCTTGCTCACCTCAGATGTTAAACTTACTGGTCTGTAGTTCACAATTTACCCTTTTTGAATATTGGCACCACATTTACTAAGCACAAATCCCTCGGAATAGTCCCCGTATTAATTGAATCTACAAAGAAATAATGACTTGTCTATTACTGTACATAACTCCCTTAAAACAAGGGGATGTATGCCATCTAGTCCAAGGTATTTAACGATTTTTATCTGCTTGAGACGATGCTGGACTTCTTCCTTGGTTAGACCAGTGACATTTACGGAAGATTTGCTCTGTATTTCACCAGGTATGTCACATTATTTTGTCAGTATGGAAGCGAAGAAGATATTTAGTAAATTAGCTATCTCCTTATTCCCCTCTATTGGTGTCCCCTCCTTGCTTTTCAGGGGGCCCACACCCTCAGGTTTGTATCTTTTACTGTTTATGTAGCTAAAGAACATTTTGGGATTAGTTTTACTCTCTTTCTGTATCCAGCTTTGCTTTGTGTTTTGTTAGTACTGACAGCTTTAAGTAGGTGGGTCCGGATGTGGCGGGGGTGGAGGATGCCCTGAGGTCTTTCCTGAGAGGTAAGTTTCCTCCGGTGTGCAAGGGCAACTGGGGCATCCCCTGTGCCCACAGCGCACCCAAATATAAACCTACCAAATAAGGGTGTTGCCTAGGTATGACTCACCCTTTACTATGCAACTTTGTTTGCATGTACCACTACTCATCAATCATGGCTAATTCATTCATGGCTAATTCTTTAAAATTTAATTTAGGTGTGGTGTAATTTTGCATTGTTTTCTTCCCTTCCTGTAGGGATTCTGATTTCTTCCATTCATTTTAAGACAGTTTTCTCCTCCTTTATTCCTTCTCTCTTATATTTCTTTGTCTCCCTTTTCTCGCTTTGGCTCCTCCTGTTTTGTTCCTTTCTCTGTACCTTATCTTACTGGCTTTTTTCTTTCTCTGGTTTCTGTTTCCTTCCTGTGTCCTCTGCTGTCCCCTTTTTTCCACATCTTTTCATTGGCATTGATTTCTCCACTGTGTTTCCTTTCTCTTCTTCTTTTTTCCTGCTTCTTTAAGGATTTATTTGCCCTCGATTTTTTTTCCTTTTTTCTGTCTCTCTTTCTCTATGTGTCTGGCTGTCTGCTCTAATCAGGCTCTACCTATGCATATTTTCTCTTTTCTGATTTTGTTTTCTTTTCACTTTTCTGTTTGCTTTCTCTTTCATTTCCTTTATTCCTTTCTTTCTTTTTCTGCTTATTATACTTTAATAAGTTTAGGTCCGCTGGTATGGATTTCTCCATCTCTTCCTGCCAAGCGTTCAGCTTTGGTATGTATACCACACTGTCACCCCTAGGGCAATGTCTGTGTATGCGGGCTGCCCAGAGCTCCGATGTCTAATGGCTACATCCGGGCTTGGTTGCTGCCCTCTGGCACGGAACCTGAGGTGCTTTATCTCTGAGCAGGCATGCTACTAATGGAAAACGTCTGTTGTGGCGTCAGAAGTTGCCAGGTAAATTTATCCAAACTATGATGTGGCTGTCAGGGATTGCCGGACACCCTTCTTGCATAAGCCAAACAATCCCCAATCTCCTCCACCTCTTGTGCCTATAGTCAAGCCCCCGATCATTGGAGACACGGGTTATGCCTCTCCAGACTCGGTTGCCCCCAGGTCTTACTGGCGCAAAGATTGCTGGCTTATGGTAAAGACTGGTGGTATCCCAAATCAGGAGTCCGAACGAACAGGGTCCCGAAACGTCAAATCCAGAGGGTTAGGCAGAGAATGGTCGAGACAAGCAGGGGTCAGAGCCGGGTGGTCACACGGCACGGTATCCAAGGGGTTAGACGGAGAGTAGTCGAGACAGGCAGGGTGGTCACAGAAGCGCGGTATCCAAGGGGTTAGGCAGAGACAAGGTCAGACAGGCTGATGGTCGGTGCGGGCAGCAGACAGGAATGGTCGAAGACGGAGCCGGATCAAAAAACACACTAAACACTATTCCAACAGCACACCCAAGCTAATAATGGCTATAACGGGCACCGATGGTCAGGGCAAGGACACTTTTAAGGGGGAACTGGCCAATGGGAAAAGAGGAATGTCAGATGGGTGCAACTAGTGATTGGTGCATACTTTAACTCTGCTCCTGATAGGAGCCCCCCAGGGACTGGACCGCCCTGACCAGCCAGGCTGTCCAGACCCTGGGTTCATTGACCTGGAGAACCCCCCCCCCGGACCTGGAAAGGTCCTTTTAAACTTGCCCCCGGCGAATGCGCTGGGAGCAGCGCCGCCGGGGGACATAACTAGAACGTACAGTGGCCGTTGCCTTTCTCCGATTGGCGGGGAAGACGCTTCAACGTCTGAACAGGTGATGGGAGTTGCGGGGACACGGAGGGTTAAAGTTTCTAGGGCTCATATTTGTGTAATTAACATGTTCATCACTTGAGTGAGAAAATTACATTATGTAAATTATGTTGGTGATGTCGTCTATGACGGCGCAAATCTCGGCTGCAGTAACAACCTCTGGCTTAAGCATATTTAAAAGCACATTCCCCCTGGGCTCTGGTTGTTTGTTACTGCTGTTATGCTGCATCACATGTCTTGAAATAGGGGACCACCCTGGGCCGAAACATCGACACTTTGTGGCTTGTTGGACTTTACCTTATAAGTTCTGAACTACTATGGAGTGCTGGTTCTCCTTTTTGTGGAATTTGTACTGCGGCACCTTGAACCAATTCCCCCACCACCCCTGAAGGGGTTATCATTTTAGGTAAGAATGCAGCTGTTACTCACACCACAGTTAGGTATGACTAATGGGCAGAGGCCCTGAAATGCATAATCGAACGGGGAAGCCACATGGTAAGGTTGTCTAAATATATCAATTTTGAGGGTGGTTTTGAGGGTTGAAGAGTCTTGGATTATATGAGGAAGGGCATTCCAAAGGAGTGTAGTGACATGTGTGAAGTCCTGGACAAGAAAGTGGGAGGAGGTGATCAGCATTGAGGACAGGAGGAGGTCATGGGCCATTTGGAGACTGCATCTGGATTGGTATCCTTGGACTAATAATGAAATGTGGGAAGGGGCTTGACTGTATAGTGCTTTGTAGGTTAGGGTTATGAAAAGAACATGCAAACACCTGATGCTCCCACTGCTGCTTCGGTTGTCTCAGACTCTATCTCTGGCAACTTGTCTTCCCTCAAAGCGAGGGTGTGAGACAACCATCACCAATACCAAGCCTGTCCGCACCATCCCAGGGAAGCATTCAGCTTTCTATTCTTCATGGAATGCTCCCGGCTGGTAGAGATGGCGATCTTTAAAATCTTATGGTGAGGGGTCCAGTTATCTCAGTTAGTTAGAGTGAGATACTAATAATAGTATTATGACTGTGGCTGCCCCACAATTTCTAGATGCCCACTAATTTTCTCGGCGGCCACCGAAATCTGTCTGGCCAAAAGACCACACTGACCGGGACCTGTGGACTAGCATCCAGGAGCAGACAGATTACTGGTTATTGCTGCGGAGCCTGAAGCCCGGCAGGGTGTTGCACGCCAACAAGCAGAACCTATTAGCAACATTGGGCTGAACTGGGTTAAAGTGGACCAACACCCAGGATTTTGACTATCCTGGGTCTTGGTCCACTTCGGTGGGGCACCCCAGATCGGGGTGCCCCGCTGTGTGAAACCCCCCCGATCACCCTTAAAACTCACCTCTCCCCTTTCCCAGCGCCGACGGACAAGGGATTTGACAGCCGCAGACAAGCGGCTCCTCCGCCGCCGCCTCCCGCGCGTCCCTCTTGACGCGTGCGCACCTAGAGGGGCGCGAGGGAGGCGGCGGCGGCCGGCTGCCGCCGAAGCTAAGGTAGGGGGTTTGGGGGTTTTGGGGGGGTTTCACCCCGCGGGACATCCCAATCTCGGATGTCCCGCGGGGAGGGAGGTGATCGGCCTGGGAATCTTATAGATTCCCGGGCCGATCACCCGAGGGTGATGGTCCACTTTAAGGCAGATCCCTTTCTGTGTGTTTGCTGAACCTGCTTGTTCCCAGCTTCGTGGACAATCATTCAGAGATGCTGCTGCTGCATAAATGTTTGCCATGTGTGTGCAGTTTTGGTGTTCACATGCTGCGGCTGTTCACATATCAGCACTGCAGAGGAACTTTTGCCTTACCACCCACCGCCTCATAGGTGATTTGCCAACCAGTTGGAATTCTACATATGTTGGAAAAGGGTGTGTAAGCAGCAGAAGTCAATATTGGAGCTCCAGCTAGAAAATGTCTGGGTGATCTGAAGTGCAGACCAACAGCACTTCACCACAAATAAGTAGGCATCCATGAGGGATATTTGTGCCATACTGCAGTGTTTCTAATACACCACCAATATGGTCAGCGCTGATGACGCCATCATCAGTACTACCATCACCATTTTTTGCCTGCAAAAAAACACGCAGGATGTAATGGTGGCCCAGGAGGAGGAAGAGTAAGGTACATTTACACAAGCATCAGGCCATTCTACACGTGGCTTACAAGGTGGGTTATTGGCCCTACAGCAGCCAGTCAAGGAGAACATTTCTTCACAGCAGGGTGGTAATGAGCACAGCTCACCAGCAGCACTGGGGCATGCCTGGGGGGTGCAGAGGAGGAGACACCTCTCACTGAGAACAGCTTCTCCTTGGCTCAGCCACTACATGGTCCAGTGCCTACAGAATGACCGCAGAGTTGACCACATAGTCACCAGTGCAGTACTGGGTGGCCACCCTGCTAAATCCCTGCTATATGGATAACATCACCTTGATTGTTATTTGTTGTGAACCTCCTTGATTCCACCACTGGAGCATGATAGAAAAATTATAGAGAATACAAACGCAAGCTGGTGGAGGCACTACTGGCAGAGTTTCTATCTAACATTGTGATTCCACGACTTCCACTACAACACATGTTGGAAACCATGGCTGGTCAGGGCACTGGAGACATGATGCCTACATCTAATGGCCACATGAAACCTGTGGGGGCTGAACTGGAGGAGGAAAAGGGGGAGGGGCACAATGAAGCACAGTTTAGGTTTGGCGAAATGGGCATGTTTTAGTCATCTGACAGGAGAGGAGGAGCAGGAGCAGTCAGAGAAGCTAGAGGGTTGTAAGGAAGGTGAGACAGAGGACCAAGACACACCTTGGCAGTATGCAGTGGAGATGGAGACAGGTAGTCCCTCCGAGTCACTTGCACAAATGGCACGATGCATGCTTACGTGCTTGCGTAGTAACTGCTGAATTGTCTCCATTCGGCAGCGAGATGACTTCTGGCTCTTCACCTTATTGGACCCTCGCTACTGCCACAAAATGGGGGCCTTTTTTACACCCACTGAGAGGGAGAACAAACTGACCTACTATAGAGACATCCTATGTAGTCAGTTGGCCGATGTCTATATGCGCCATCCTCCATCCTCTCACAGGTCTGACTTGACAGGAGGGCCCTCTGCGCTCACCTTCCACTGCATTGGCTGCTGGGAGGGGTGGGGTGGCAGGAGCAGTACCAGCTCCATCAGCAGCAGCCTGAGTCTACAGTCGCTAATGAGTAGCTTTCCTCACCCACATAGTGATGCAACTCATGAGAAGCAGATAGACCTGGAGCAGAACCTGAACCAGCAGGTCGTGGCATACCTTGACACGACCATGCCAACACAGCTTGAGGATCCGCTGGACTTCTGGGCAGCCAAACTTGATTTGTGGCTGCAACTAGCAGAGTTTGCCCTGGGAAAGCTGCCTGGCCAGTAGTGTGCCATCAGAGTGGATTTTTAGTGCAGCGGAGAGACTCACCTTTCTGAAGATGAATCAGACAGGGATCAGCCAGGATTTCCACCCACCAATTGCTAATGCATGATTGATCATGGTGTCACACCAATACTTCCCAAATAGCTGCCAAATCTAGGATGTGTCTTTCAGGCAATATATAGGCTCCTTGTGCTAATGCCAACTATGGGCTCCTCATGCAGCTTCCAACTCCAGGGTGTGTCTTTCAGGCAGTATATGGGCTCCTCATGCTTCTGCCAACTCCAGGGTGTGTCTTTTAGGCAATATATGGGGTCCTCATGCTTCTGCCAACTCCAGGGCGTGTCTTTCAGGCAATATATGGGGTCCCCATGCTGCTGCCGACTCCAGGGTGTGTCTTTCAGGCAGTATATGGGCTCCTCATGCTTCTGCCAACTCCAGGGTGTGTCTTTTAGGCAATATATGGGGTCCTCATGCTTCTGCCAACTCCAGGGCGTGTCTTTCAGGCAATATATGGGCTCCTCATGCAGCTTCCAACTCCAGGGTGTGTCTTTCAGGCAGTATATGGGCTCCTCATGCTTCTGCCAACTCCAGGGTGTGTCTTTTAGGCAATATATGGGGTCCTCATGCTTCTGCCAACTCCAGGGCGTGTCTTTCAGGCAATATATGGGGTCCCCATGCTGCTGCCGACTCCAGGGTGTGTCTTTCAGGCAATATATGGGCTCATCATGCTGCTGCCAACTCCAGAATATGTCTTTCAAGCAATATATGGGCTCCTCATGGTGATGCCAACTCCAGAGTGTGTCTTTCAGGCAGTATATGAGCTCCTCATGCTGATGCCACCTCAAGGCTCTGTGATAGTGATTCTAATAGTCATGCCTCTAACCTACATGTCATACTTCTTTACAGTATTTTTTCACTAACCCAGCACGCATCCTATATGTGTTACAGCAAGTCAAAATGTTCTACAACCCTATTGAGGCTCTCAATAGGCCGGAAATAACTGTTTTTAATAGCGATTCACCGCAAATAAATTCGGACCAAGACGAGTTCGGCAAATCAGCCGAATCGAATTTTTAAAAAATTTGCTTATCCCTAATTATATCAGTGCTAAAAGCCTTTTTGTATATTTTTTTCACAACCCGTGCAGCCACACAGAACCCGGGATACCATCATATCAAGGGTTACTATGTAGGCTTTAGTCTTGATGACTAAGGCTAGGAAAATTTGGGCGAAACATGTTCACTGAAATATATCATACCACATAATCCTTAAAGCATAGCAAATGAAAGGGAGCCTGTGATAAAGTTTCTGATATGCTTGTACAATACGTTTTATTGCTAATATTTTGTCTTGTGATACATGTGTTTCAAAACTTTTAAATATGCTGTTCTGATATACATTTTATAATAGTGGTGATCTGGTGGTGATTTACAACCTCAAAACAATGTTTCCCTTTAATTAAATTCCAGCCTAGGGCTACTCCCAAAAATGAATCTAATAATGGTAATGTGGATGGGTACACATTAAACCCTGAAATTTGAACACTGGTAAAGCATACCACTGCTGTGGTTTGATTGTCCGATGTTCATGCTCGAAATATCAGTTAAAGATACAAAAATAAAAAACAACAATCTTGCCTATAATAACTTTGATTCCTAGGTGGTTCACTGCTAAAAGCTGGAGAACTAAAAATAAAAAAGGGTTCACCAAGCTACAATGAACAGGGCGTAAATAAGGAAAACAGGGACATCATCTGGTTAATATGCTACATTATGAAAATTAAAGAAAATCAGAAGAAAGAACCGGCACTCCAAAATCAGTTTAAAAGTCCCTGATTGTATTCCAAAGTGATCAGAATATGTCCAAATATGTACAGGTCGGTTAACATTTGGGGGCTTAGACAACCCCCTTCTTCAGGACCATATTCAACCAGATTTTGCCAAGTGAGAAGATTAAATTAGCTCACCGCCCGCTACAGGGCAGCAATGGAGCCCCGATTGAGTCACGGGATTGCCTAGTAACTTGACGGCACCATCTGCTCCAATTGGAGAGGGCTGGAGCTGACATACCCAGCTGGACTGTACTGCCCAGGAGCAGGTGACACCAGGTACAAGCACTCTGTGATTGCAGGGTGCCTGCTCCGACAACAGAGGCCGCTAAGCCTAGCTCTTGTTCACCTCTTCCAGCAGATGTGTGTGACCGAGCCCTCTGTTTTTAACCAAGTTTAGAGACAGATTGTAGGTTGGTCTGCAAGCTAACAGGGTTGAGTGCTGTGGCTCCTTTAAGTGGGCCAACACCCAGGGGTGATCGGCCCGGGAATCTATAAGATTCCCAGGCCGATCACCTCACACACCGCGGGACATCCGAGATCGGGATGTCCCGCGGGGTGTAACCCCCCCAAACACCCCGAAAAACCTTACCTCTCCAGACGCTGCTTCCGCCGCCGCCGCCTCACTCGCGCTCCTCCAGACGTGTGCGCGCCCGCGCCGGCCGTCTCTGAATGACCGGCGCGGGCGCGCACACGTCAAGAGTGACGCGTGGGAGGCGGCGGTGGGCGCGATCTCTTGTGCATTGGGCATTGGACAGCGCAGTCACGTGGGATCGTGGAGAGGTGAGTTTTCGGGGTGTTTGGGGGGGTTTTGGGCAGCGGGGCACCAAGGAAGTGGACCAATACCCAGGATAGTCAAAATCCTGGGTGTTGGTCCACTTTAATACTTTTGTATCCTAATTGCCCTGCTAACGTGCACCTCCCAGGTTAGTTATAAAATGGTCTGAGCGGCTGCCACCCCTCCTCTGTTGCTTTTGAATTTGTGCAAGCACATGGGGTGTGGGGTCTAGGCTGTATTGCAAGGTCTTTGACCCTTCCACCCCATGGCTTGCACTTGAGGGTAAGGGCAACCTCAGGTAAGCCTGCTGCCAATTTATCTATTGCATTGTATGTCGCAAATGGGGCTCTCAGAGATTAGAGTTAGGACTGCACCCCACAGAGGCACTTTGGCATGGTGGTGCAGCTTAAGCATACTTCTGCGAATGTGTGTGACCGAGCCCTCTGTTTTTAACCAAGTTTAGAGACAGATTGTAGGTTGGTCTGCAAGCTAATAGGGTTGAGTGCTGTGGCTCCTTTAAGACTTTTGTATCCTAATTGCCCTGCTAACGTGCACCTCCCAGGTTAGTTATAAAATGGTCTGAGCGGCTGCCACCCCTCCTTTGTTTCTTTTGAATTTGTGCAAGCACATGGGGTGTGGGGTCTAGGCTGTATTGCAAGGTCTTTGACCCTTCCACCCCATGGCTTGCACTTGAGGTTTAGGGCAACCTCAGGTAAGCCTGCTCCCAATTTATCTATTGCATTGTATGTCCCAAATGGGGCTCTCAGAGATTAGAGTTAGGACTGCACCCCACAGAGGCACCTTGGCGTGGTGGTGCAGCTTAAGCATACTTCTGCAGATGTGTGTGACCTAGCCCTCGGTTTTTAACCAAGTTTAGAGACAGATTGTAGGTTGGTCTGCAAGATAACAGGGTTGAGTGCTGTGGCTCTTTTAAGACTCTTCCAGCCCCAGGGTGGCAGTGTGGGTATTAGGGAAAAGTGGGTCCAAGCCCATTTATTGCAGCATGCTGTCATGCATTGAGAAGATATAAAAGGACCCCACAAGGACCAAGCATTGGGTCATTACACAAAATTAATGCAGATAGAGAAGGAGAATCATAGGAGAATGCAATAGTAAATGGTGAATGAATAGAATGATTGGAACGATCACAAGAAGAGGAGGAACAGAAGAAAGGGGAAAGCGGGATGGCAGAAAACAAAGGGTGAAAGCGATAAAGGAGAGGGAGAGGAAACAAGGGAACAAAAGTAAAGCCTAGCAACAGAAAAAATGAGAAGAAAACAAGAAAAAAAATGAAAATAAGAAAAAATCATAAAAAAAGAAAGCAAATGAATATAAAAAAAGAACAAACTAAAAAAGAGAAGGAGAAAGAGAGATAAAAATCAGACAAGAACTGAAGGAAACTAACAATCAGGAGAAGAAGAAGTCAGGAAATTAGAAAAGAAAAAGAAAGAAGGAAAAAAGGTGAAGTGACCAAGAAAGAAATGGGAAAAAAGTAAAAGAAGAAAAGTATCTCTATTCAAGATTTAAAAAAGTGTGGCAAACACACTTTAAGCATTAAATACCCGAGAATGCGGTTCACAAATTACCCCCCTAGCCTTTTCGTTCCCACCTTTGCCCCTCGTCTGTTGTTTACATAGTTCATTTTTTTCTTTCACAGTTTCTTGCTTTAAACATTTAAATGCCTTGTTTTTGTTGTTTAATACCCTTGTTACCCTTTTGTTTAGCCACATAGGTTTACTCTTGTGTCTAATTGTTTTATTCCCATTAAAGGAGCACTATCATTAATTGTGTAAACTTAAAATTTAATAAAATACTTTGGCTAATTAAAGGAGTCACTTATACATGCTAACTGAATAATACTCCCACAAAGCTTGTGGTATATTCTCTCATGGTAGGAGTAAAATCCAGGGGTGACAGGTTTAGTCACCCTGGATTTAATCTTCCTTCGATCAAAATAAAAAAAGCAAGCCTGGTTGGATTTTTCTTGATGACCGATGTATAAGTGACCCGACCTTCCATCATCAAGAATATGTATATGGATTTTTACATTTGGGGCATTTTTCGCAATAGTGCTCCTTTAAGTATATATCAATCACAAAAAAATGATTAAACATTTCTTAAAAAATATCCCACTTTCCTATGCGGTTTAGGCCAATTACCATGTAAGCTGAGTTTGCTTTCTAAAGTGCTTTTGTGGCTCTATGATAAGGCGCCCTAGTAAGTGGAAATTAAAAATTTTATAAACACTAAATTCAAGGTGCCCCCCAAACCATGCCTTTGTTATATTGTCTTGTATATTGCTTATTAAGAAGTCCACAATGGCCCTCCCTCTAGTGTTGAAAAATGTAGCAGTCTTTTATTACTGACATTTTTTTTTATATTTGCATATCTGGTGCGTTTTTAAGGTTTATTGTGGAACCTCAGCTCTTTTATCCCCGCAGCATGACACTGAAGGGTTGTGAGGAATAAAGTTTACAGCTGTCAGTTATCATTTCTATTTGATGCATGACATTCTATCCGTGTAGCCTGGGGGGGGAGAGAAATTTACCCTACCCACCATAGGGAAGAGGCATATCACATGACCGTCATTGTGCAGGGTTCCTGGCATTTGGCAGGGTAAGCCAGGTACTGGCGTCAGTCATACCATAGAGAGCAAGAAAACTGTAAAACAAACATGCACTTCTATGATGTTGACATGAGTATGTCAGACAAATATGCTTCAGTTATTATAGTATATGTCCGAAATGTATACAATTATTGACATGTACATGGGTACATTCAAACTCTTAAAATACTTTTCAACTGAGATCTTACCTGGTACTCTCTTTGCCCAGTTAATCATATGCACCAGTTCTTTATCTGCAAGATTTGTTAGCAGAGTCATCATGGAAGCCTCGCTCAGTGGCTTGGTTGAGTCATGCTCAGAATAAACAATGGGGGGCTCTGCTTCCATCAAGGCACTAATGATCTGCTCTGCTGTGAAAGACAATACAGGGCTTAACTTGATAGTGGGGTTTACCCATATGGAGGCTGTTCTTATCTCTGAGGAATTCCCATCACGTTTTTGCTCATGCTCTTCTTTTTGACGTTTGTGTTTGATCAGGCGTCCTCCCCTGCGATCTTTTCGGATACCTGAAAGCATATTATATTTTATGAGGTTGGTTTAGTACATAAAAAATGCTATGAAAAATCGTGCAATGAATTTTGCAGTGCTAAATGCGTTTTGGTTTTGGATAGATTGGGGATAGATTATTCCTTCCAGGGGCAGACTGGCCCACGGGCACACTGGGAGAAATTTCAGTAGGCTATTGTCTCCCCCCTGGTCACCGGATCTGTTTAATGTTGGTCCGGGCTATGCATTCTAGAAGGTGGCCGGGGCGAAAGTGAGCCACCTGCCACCCAATTGGCATCAGCAAGGCTTGGTCTGTGTCGTTGTCATAGAAGAGGGTTGCTGCACTACCCTTTCTGTCAGCAGAATCCAGCAACAGCTGATTTCCTGCAATAGCTATGGACGTTGGCAGCAGTGCAAGCTCCTCCAATAGCAACACACTGCTGGAGGATTGTGGTGAAATTCGGGCGTCGCAAGAAGGAGAGACATAGAAGAAAAAAGAAAGAAAGATGAAAAAAATATGATGTAAACACAGATGGAAAGAAGAAGGAAAAGGAAAAAGAAATAAAGAAAGAAATAAAGAGGTAAAGGAAATATGGAAGAAAGAGGCTGGGGTGCCAGCAGATAGCACATCCCCTGTCTCAGCCACCAAATCCTTCCATGCTCCAGGAACCTGTCTTGCTCAATTTAATATCCCTCTTCCCTTCCTTTCCTTTTTTACATTCTTCTTATTCTTTTTCTTGTATTTTACTTAGAGGCCGATTCATCAATAGCGCCAGGTAGCGACAGATGAGCGACTGTAGCGTGATTTTTTCAGCGCCAGCCAGTATTCGCTGTGCTTGGCCGGCATTAGCTTGATGACAGCGACTCAGTCGGTGTGCGGTAATGTTGAATACGGGCTGGGGGGTCGCTGTTTCACAGGTCCAGCGTTGTATGTGAGCGCCTGACAACGAATGGCCAGAGCGAACGGCTAGCTTCATATTCATCAACAAATCACGCTCCGAATGTGCTGTCGCTGTCCATTCCTTGTTTAAACCCCAGAGCGCTGGCGGCGATGGGTGTTAACTAGTTTTTAACCCCTAAGCAACCATATTTTTTGAATGTAACATTATACATGTTTTTAGAATCATCCCGTTATATGAATACATTAATCTCAGACCTGTTAGATCAATTCTGCACATATTTTTTTTTTTTTTTTTTTTTTACTTAAAAATAAATCCTAACATTGCAGAAGTGTTCTCCGATTTTTTGACATTAAAAAAATTAAAAAAAAAATTATTACCAATTAATCATGAATTATTATAGATTGCTCCATTGAAATGCATTGGACATCGCCAGGGAGCGACAGCTCATACCTGGCGCTGTGAGGGAATTTGCAGCGGCGCTGTTCGGTCCAGGCGGCTTCATGATGAATGCCGCGCTAGCCGTCGCTCTCGCCGGCGCTAGCCTCATTTTGCTTGATAAATGCGTCATTGTGACCGCCGCCGGGCGTACTTGAGTCGGTAGCTGCCGCTACCTGGCGCTCGTCGGACACTACCTGGCGCTATCGCTTGATGAATAAGGGCCTAAGTTTTACTATTTCTTTTTTTCTTTCCTTCTTCCTACCACCTTTTTTCTCTTTTCTTCTTTTTGCCTCCTTTCTTCCCCTGCCTCTTTTTCCTTTTTCTTTCCTTTTTTTCTTTCCATCTTTGTTTCTTTCATTCCTTAAATCTGTTATTCTTTTTCTTCTTTGTCTTTCCTTTCTGCTTGATTATTTCCTTTTTCTTTCTTTCTTTCTTTCTTTCTTTCTTTCTTTCTTTTTCTTTCTTTCTTTCTCTTCCTTCTATAACCTTTCCAACTTTCTTTTTTAATACTCTCCTTCCTTTCATCGTTGCTTCTTTCCCTTTGCATCCCTTTCTTTTTCTTTCCCTCCCTGCTGTTAGGGCGAGCGCTGCGTCTTCCCCGCGCAGCGCCCCCCTCCGTGCCTCTCCTCGGGCGAGCGCTGCGTCCCCTTCCCGCAGCGCTCCCCGCTTCACCGCCATCCGGGCGTCTGCTGCTGGCCCCCCTGGCTGCGGTTCCCCCTTACCTGGTCCCCGCGCTTCCTCCTCTGACCGGCATGGCCGCCGGCTTCCTCCTTCTGTGTCTGTTCCGTCTTCCCTGCGCGCACGTCCCCGGCCACTAGGGGGCGCGCGCGTCAACCTCCCCAGATTTAAAGGGCCAAGGCCCTGTTAATTGGTCTCTGCCATCCAATCTCTTTTTTGCGCTTCCTATAAATTAAACCCTGCCTTACTTCCTGTGCCGGATCTTCGGTGTTGTTCCCTGAATGATTATCGCTGTATTGCTTGATTCCTCGTGTATGACCTCGGCTCTCCTATTGACCTCCGAACCTGTGCTGCCCGTCCCGACCTCGGCTTGTCTTACCGCTATTGAACCCGCGCTGCCAGTCCCGACCTCGGCTTGTCTCACCGCTACTGAACCCGCGCTGCCAGTCCTGACCTCGACCTTCTCCTCCGACCACTGTTTGTCTCTGCTGCACGTCACTTCAGCAGTTTGTGGAACTGTGCCGCTGTTGGGGGGTAGCGACCTGGGAGTCACCTGCCGCACAAGACCATCCCGCCTTGCGGTGGGCTCTGGTGAAAACCAGTGGCTCCTTAGACTCCGCTCCCCTGACGCGGTACCTGCCAAAACAGTTCTGCAGACCCTGCGGGTCCACTTCTTCGCACCCGGTGCGTAACAGTAAGATCCGGCCATGGATCCCGCTGAGGTGCCCTTGCCGGAGACTTCCGAACTCCCAGCGCTGGTGGCTTTGCAGTCTCGGCAGATTAATCAGCTTACCGCTATGATGCAGCAACTCTTGACCCAGCAGCTGTCGCCTTCTCCACCGCCACCGGTGCCGCCACCGCAGTCTCCAGCAGTTTCCCCATCCAGAATCCGCCTCTCCTTACCAGCAAAATATGAGGGGGACGCGAAGTTGTGCAGAGGCTTTCTAGCCCAGTGCTCTATGCACCTGGAATTATTGTTTGATCAATTTCCCACCGAACGCTCTAAAGTGGCCTTCATCATTAGTCTGCTCTCCGGAAAAGCTTTGGCTTGGGCCACTCCCTTGTGGGACCGTAATGATCCTCTCACCTTCACCGTTCAGGCCTTTGTTACTGAATTCCGTCAGGTTTTTGAAGAACCCGCTCGGGCCTCATCTGCCGAGTCCGCTCTATTGAATTTAACGCAAGGCGATCTTTCGGTTGGTGAATATGCTATTC
The DNA here is from genome assembly GCA_027917425.1 of Gastrophryne carolinensis. NCBI lineage: Eukaryota > Metazoa > Chordata > Amphibia > Anura > Microhylidae > Gastrophryne > Gastrophryne carolinensis. The sequence goes on along the minus strand of CM051237.1, from coordinate 343,631,637 downwards.
GATTCCGTACTTTGGCCTCCGAGTTAGCATGGAATAATGAGGCCCTCTGCGCTTGTTTTAAGAAAGGTCTTTCTAGCAAGATCAAAGATGTTCTAGCGGCCCGAGAGATACCTGACTCCCTTTCTGAACTCATTCATCTCGTCACTCGCATTGACATACGCTTTGCTGAGAGGCGTGAGGAACTTCGCCTGGAGAGAGATTCCCAACGTGACAGGAGGATGTTCCGTTTGGCTCCCACCTTTCAGAAACCTTTGTCTGTACCATCTTCTCCAGAGGTGGAAGCCATGCAGGTCGGCCGCTCTCGCCTAACCCCCGTGGAGAGGTCTCGCAGGAGAAATGAAAATCTCTGTCTGTATTGCGCCAGTCCTGATCATTTTCTAAGAGATTGCCCCATTCGTCCTTCTCGACTGGGAAACGGGCGCACCTAGACTCGGTGGGAGAGGCGTCTCTGGGTGTGTGTGCTTCCTCTCCAAGATTTACCGTACCTGCACAGCTTTGTCTCTCATCTGCCTCTGTGCTTAATTTGCCGGTCTTCCTGGATTCTGGTTCGGCGGGCAATTTCATAGAGGCCTCCCTGATCAAGAAATACGACATAGCAGTTAACCGCTTGGCCAAACCGTTATTCATCGCCTCAGTTAATGGAGATAGACTGAATTGTATGGTGCAGTACCGTACCAAGCCTTTGCTCCTTAAGATTGGCCTCTTTCACCAGGAATACTTGGAACTCTTTGTGTTACCCCATTGTACTTCCCCAATCCTATTGGGTCTACCTTGGCTTCAGCTTCATAATCCTACCCTAGACTGGGTCACTGGGGACATCAAGGCGTGGGGTACAACCTGCTTCAAGAATTGCTTGAAAGCTTTACCAGTTCGAACCGATCATCCTACCACATCTCTACCGGGCCTACCCGAAGTTTACCGGGCTTACGCTGATGTCTTCTGTAAGAAGCAAGCTGAGACTCTTCCGCCTCATCGCCCTTATGACTGCCCGATCGACCTCCTGCCTGGGACCACTCCTCCTCGTGGCCGTATCTATCCACTATCCGTCCCCGAAACTCAAGCAATGGCTACTTACATACAAGAAAATCTGCAGAGGGGCTTCATCCGGAAGTCCTCTTCTCCCGCTGGGGCTGGCTTTTTTTTTGTACAGAAAAAAGACGGTTCTCTCCGACCCTGTATCGACTATCGGGGTCTTAACAAGATCACGGTAAAGAACCGATACCCCTTACCCTTAATTCCAGAACTCTTCGACCGTCTTCGTGGCTCCAGGATCTTTTCCAAACTGGATCTCCGAGGAGCCTACAATCTGATCCGCATCCGCAAGGGAGACGAATGGAAGACTGCCTTTAATACCCGTGACGGTCATTTCGAGTATTTGGTGATGCCCTTCGGGCTTTGTAATGCCCCTGCCGTATTTCAAGAGTTCGTCAATGACATCTTCCGGGACTTGTTGTACTCCTGTGTCGTGGTCTATTTAGATGATATCCTCATCTTCTCTTCTTCCCTCGAAGAGCATCACCGGCACGTTCGTCTGGTACTATCCCGCCTTCGGCAGCATCATCTTTATGCCAAATTAGAAAAGTGTCTCTTTCACCAAACCGCTCTGCCCTTTTTGGGTTATACTGTTTCAGCCCAAGGACTACAAATGGACCCTAGCAAATTGAGAGCGGTTTTAGATTGGCCTCGGCCTGTTGGTCTGCGTTCCATTCAACGATTTCTGGGCTTCGCCAACTATTACCGTCAATTCATACCCCATTTTTCCACTATCGTGGCCCCCATTGTGGCTCTCACCAAAAAGGGAGCCAACCCCAAGTCATGGCCTCCACAGGCGGAGGCAGCCTTTTTAACTTTGAAAAAGACTTTCTCTATGGCCCCGGTGCTCACCAGACCAGACCCTTCTCGTCCTTTTTCTCTAGAGGTCGACGCTTCTTCCATCGGAGCAGGAGCTGTTCTCACACAGAGGTCTCCTTCAGGGAAAAATCATACTTGTGGGTTCTTTTCTAGGACTTTTTCTTCCGCGGAGCGAAATTATTCTATTGGGGATCGTGAACTCCTGGCTATCAAATTAGCTCTTGAAGAGTGGAGACATCTTCTAGAAGGGTCGCTTCACCCCATATCTATTTTTACCGACCATAAGAACCTTTTGTATCTTCAAACTGCTCAACGCTTGAATCCTCGCCAAGCTCGTTGGTCACTATTCTTCGCGCGGTTTAATTTCCGCATTCATTTTCGACCTGCCTCTAAGAACATCAGGGCAGATGCTCTATCTCGCTCCTCGGACGTCACAGACGTGGACGCTGCTCCTCAGTTCATTATATCTCCTGATCATTTGGTTCATTCCGCTCCTGCCTCCCTAGTGCAGGCTCCGCCTGGGAAAACCTTTGTCCCGGTTCGCCGACGCCTCCAAATATTAAAATGGGGTCATGCTTCCCGTATTGCCGGGCATGCTGGTATCAAAAAGTCTAACGCAATTATTGCCAGATATTATTGGTGGCCCTCCATTGAGAAGGATGTGGCAGAATTCGTGCAAGCTTGTACCACCTGTGCACGTAATAAAACGCCTCGCCAAAGACCGGCGGGTCTTCTTCATCCTCTTCCTATTCCTGAAATCCCTTGGTCTCACATCGCTATGGACTTTATCACGGATCTTCCTCCATCTCAAGGCAATACAGTGATCTGGGTTGTTGTGGATCGTTTTTCAAAAATGGCGCACTTCGTTCCGCTTCCAGGACTCCCATCCGCTCCTCAGTTGGCTAAGAACTTTTTTAAACATATTTTTCGGCTCCATGGACTTCCTTCCCATATTGTCTCCGACAGGGGAGTTCAATTTGTTTCAAAATTCTGGAGGGCTCTCTGTACTCAGTTAAAGGTGAAATTAGATTTTTCCTCGGCTTACCACCCCCAGTCCAACGGCCAAGTGGAGAGGGTCAATCAGGTTCTAGGACAATATCTACGTCACTTTGTTTCGGCCCGACAAGACGACTGGGTCGATCTCTTGCCATGGGCGGAGTTCTCTTATAATTTCAAAGATTCTGAAGCCACAAAGAAATCTCCATTCTTCATTGTTTATGGCCGCCAACCTTTGCCTCCTCTACCCTTACCTACACAGTCGGGAGTACCCGCCGTGGATGACTTAACACAGTTTTTTTCCTCTATCTGGCGTGAAACACGACATTCTCTTGTTTTAGCCTCTACCCGCATGAAGAGCAGCGCTAATAAAAGAAGGAGAATCGCTCCTGTTTTCTCTCCTGGAGATAAAGTTTGGCTTTCAGCCAAGTACATTCGTTTCAAGATACCCAGTTATAAATTGGGCCCTCGCTATTTAGGGCCGTACAGGATCAAGCAACAAATTAATCCGGTCTGTTACAAACTTCATTTGCCAGCCTCCTTACGTATTCCCAACTCTTTTCATGTTTCATTATTAAAACCTCTGACGACTAATCGATTCTCTTCTAAAACGTTGGAGCCACTTCCGGTCGCGGGTACCGAAGATGCCTTCTCGGTGAGAGAGATTCTGGCTTCCAAAACATCCAGAGGGAGACGATACTTTCTAGTGGATTGGGAGAATTGCGGTCCTGAAGAGAGGTCCTGGGAGCCTGAGGAGAATATCCTCGATCGGAGCCTTATTTCAAACTTCCTCGGTCCCAAAAAGAGGGGGAGACCTAAGGGGGGGGGTACTGTTAGGGCGAGCGCTGCGTCTTCCCCGCGCAGCGCCCCCCTCCGTGCCTCTCCTCGGGCGAGCGCTGCGTCCCCTTCCCGCAGCGCTCCCCGCTTCACCGCCATCCGGGCGTCTGCTGCTGGCCCCCCTGGCTGCGGTTCCCCCTTACCTGGTCCCCGCGCTTCCTCCTCTGACCGGCATGGCCGCCGGCTTCCTCCTTCTGTGTCTGTTCCGTCTTCCCTGCGCGCACGTCCCCGGCCACTAGGGGGCGCGCGCGTCAACCTCCCCAGATTTAAAGGGCCAAGGCCCTGTTAATTGGTCTCTGCCATCCAATCTCTTTTTTGCGCTTCCTATAAATTAAACCCTGCCTTACTTCCTGTGCCGGATCTTCGGTGTTGTTCCCTGAATGATTATCGCTGTATTGCTTGATTCCTCGTGTATGACCTCGGCTCTCCTATTGACCTCCGAACCTGTGCTGCCCGTCCCGACCTCGGCTTGTCTTACCGCTATTGAACCCGCGCTGCCAGTCCCGACCTCGGCTTGTCTCACCGCTACTGAACCCGCGCTGCCAGTCCTGACCTCGACCTTCTCCTCCGACCACTGTTTGTCTCTGCTGCACGTCACTTCAGCAGTTTGTGGAACTGTGCCGCTGTTGGGGGGTAGCGACCTGGGAGTCACCTGCCGCACAAGACCATCCCGCCTTGCGGTGGGCTCTGGTGAAAACCAGTGGCTCCTTAGACTCCGCTCCCCTGACGCGGTACCTGCCAAAACAGTTCTGCAGACCCTGCGGGTCCACTTCTTCGCACCCGGTGCGTAACACCTGCTTTTTTATTTTATTAATTCTCTCATTGTTTCTTTCTTTCATTAGTGCTTTCCTTTCATCTTTCTATTTCTTTGATTATTTCTTAAGCTTAAGCTGGGACCTGTGACCTGCACAGGCAAATACTAGTCTATGATAATGCAAGCACAATGCATGTACAACAAAGCATGCCAAGTAAGAGACCTTAACATTTATTTATTGTGGAATTCTTTTTTCCAAAACACATAAAAAGTGAAGCAAATATGTCTATACAATGCACAAAGTATCACAAAATGCCTGTACTCAGTGTAACGGGCACGTGTGATCATAACTGGTGTTGGGCAAACCCATAGAAGTTCAGGGTGATTGCCCTGCACGAAATGCAGTAGGAAAAGTGTTCCAAATAATCATAGAAATAAAAAAAAAATTAATCATAATAATACATAAATAAAAATAATATTATTTTTTACAGGTGTCAGAGGGCAAATTGGGGGTAACACCAGGGTGATTGCCCAGCACAAAATATGAGATGGCCGTAAGGTAGAGGGTAGAAGGAGCCACTCTGTAACCAACCACATGAAGATGAGAACCGCGCGTTGACGCTCGTAAGGCCAACCGGATACTGCAGCAGCTGCCTGCAAATGGGCAGACAAAGACAGGCAGACAAACGGGCAGACAAAGACCACCCTGCCAGCAAAAAATGAATATGATGGCTGCACTACACAAGATTGAAGTCCCTCTGTCGCTGTATACTCCGACAATCTGCTGCCGCTGCTCTTCGCCTTTGCTCCACCAGCCTGACTGACCTTGCACTGCTCCAACTACAGCTCTGAGTATGGCGGCACAGCCTGCATTGTCAACACATTACCAACTGCCCAGATCAGCAAGCTTCTGCCAAGAGAAGCCACCACATAGGTATCTGGTTGATGAAGCCAAACAATCATATAATACAGGTCGCCTATTTGCTATTGCGTTGTTCTCTTCTAATATCTGCACCTGTATCTGGAGCAGCAGGGCAGTAATTTTTTAGATAGAGGATATCTTGGATATGCTTGCAATTATGCAAATTGTTACAGGGTATATGGTGTAGCAAGTGCAGTCTTGTTGCCACTAAAGAACATTCACAGCAGAAGCTGAAATATTTCTTACATACACACTGACCTTTTTTTCTAACTTTCTTCAAAACTAAATGAGCACAGGGTCTTGACTCTCAGATTGTGAGAGAGCCAAGATAACACTGCTGCCTGGGGCTCTGGATATCTCCCTGGATAAGGAAAACATGTAATTTAATTGAATTATCTTTCCCTATACCTTTGGCAGCAAACAGACCAGCAGCTACGAGAACCATACAACAACCCAAACATGGAAACACTGGAAAATACCTAGAGGCCGATTCATCAATAGCGCCAGGTAGCGACAGATGAGCGACTGTAGCGTGATTTTTTCAGCGCCAGCCAGTATTCGCTGTGCTTGGCCAGCATTAGCTTGATGACAGCGACTCAGTCGGTGTGCGGTAATGTTGAATACGGGCTGGGGGGTCGCTGTTTCACAGGTCCAGCGTTGTATGTGAGCGCCTGACAACGAATGGCCAGAGCGAACGGCTAGCTTCATATTCATCAAAAAATCACGCTCCGAATGTGCTGTCGCTGTCCATTCCTTGTTTAAACCCCAGATCGCTGGCGGCGATCTGTATTAACTAGTTTTTAACCCCTAAACAACCATATTTTTTGAATGTAACATTATACATGTTTTTAGAATCATTTTGTTATATGAATACATTAATCTCAGACCTGTTAGATCAATTCTGCACATATTTTTTTTTTTTTTTTTTTGACTTAAAAATAAATCCTAACATTGCAGAAGTGTTCTCCGATTTTTTGACATTAAAAAAATTAAAAAAAAAATTATTACCAATTAATCATGAATTATTATAGATTGCTCCATTGAAATGCATTGGACATCGCCAGGGAGCGACAGCTCATACCTGGCGCTGTGAGGGAATTTGCAGCGGCGCTGTTCGGTCCAGGCGGCTTCATGATGAATGCCGCGCTAGCCGTCGCTCTCGCCGGCGCTAGCCTCATTTTGCTTGATAAATGCGTCATTGTGACCGCCGCCGGGCGTACTTGAGTCGGTAGTCGCCGTTAGCTGCCGCTACCTGGCGCTCGTCGGACACTACCTGGCGCTATCGCTTGATGAATAAGAGCCCTAGTGTCTGACCGAGTAAATATATACAGACTTAAAGGTTTTTTTTTTCTTTTTATGCACAACAGATATCTACTACAACTGATGTAAGCATATAGACTGGCCTACCACAAGGCAGTAATCCAGGAAGCAAATAGATGTACAGTACCCAATAATATAACTAGCCTGTTACATGAGGCTATAACACACAATATACATGTGCTGCCTTTGAACTATAACTAGTGCCTGACCTATTGAATACACAAAGATCTGCAGATGTCTTCATCATTGCAGACAGCCTACTAACCACTATCCTGCACATAGTGTGGACTTTCAGTCTGCTATATCAGTATTCCCTTTTGCAGTATTTGAAATATATTGGTCTGCAAACTGTCGTCTAATAGGAGACTACGTAGTGAACTGCAACCAGAAGAAAAACCTCACCGTGGTACGATGGGAGATCATAGACAACACGTCTACCCACCAAACCATAAAACACTTCTAAGAAGGGTAAGCGGACGGAGGGAAGAAAGGGACAAATAACACACAAATAGGAGGGAAGGAGTGAGAGAGTAAGAAAGGAACAAAGGGAAAAAAAAAAACTAAAAAACTATATACACAATAGTATTAAAGGTGGAGGAAGTAAGACAAGAGAAAATGAGTATACAGCTGAAAAAGGGAAAGCAAAAGCAAACATCGCTACTAGTATACAATCTTAGCATAGCAACAAGATCTATAAGAAATAGCTTAGCACCTATGATGGAACAAGGAAATCCCCTAAATTCAGGAACCTTTTTAAATAAATCAGTAGAAAATCTAAATATAGAACAGAAAGGCCAACTGATATTAGCAGACACTGTCAATGAATAAGCAGAACACACGGCAGCCTTATTCAAACAGAATAATTTGGAAGCAAGGAGGATTTCAGTATAACAATAGGCCAGACCAGAATAACCAAAACAAAATACAGATTTAAGCTGATGCTTTTAACACAGCAACCGGAAAGCAAAGTCAGAAATGTAATACTTCGCAAACAAGCTTCGCATCAATCGTCTGGATAAGATTTACTGCAGGAAGTAAAAACATGTATGCAAGAATTTTAGAATTAGAATTTAGATTTTTACAAATAAACTTCAAGGATATAAATCTTCATTTACACCTACAAGGTACACAACAAAGGATACAATTTACAAACTGACTTTAAATCTGCTCTCCATGTAATAATGGAATGGAAAGATTTGTTGGAAGCAGATATATTATTGATAGCTAGAGAGCAAAAGCAAAAATCTGAATCAATTACAAAACTGAATCAATAAGGAAAACTATAGATGAATTTACAAAAACATATCAAGAAGAGACAAACTACGAATTTGATTCAGCCGATTAGACTAATTTTCCGGAAAAATACATTCTGGTCCAAATTTATTTGTGACGTATCACTATTAAATACGACTAATTCTGGCCTACCGAGAGGCTTGCTGTGCCTCACCCATGCATAGGATGTGTGCTAGGTTAGTGAAATAATACTGTAAATAAGTATGACATGCAGATCAGAGGCATTGCTATGAGAATTGCTGTCACAGAACGGCGCAATGACAGAGCCTTGAGGTAGCATCAGCATAGGTAGCCCATATATTGCCTGAAAGACACATCCTGGAGTTGGCAGCAGCATGAGGAGCCCATATATTGCCTGAAAGACACACCCTGGGGTTAGCAGCAGCATGAGGAGAACGTATACAATTTTTGGGTACATATATGTAATCCTAAGAATTAAGTAATGCATTACCTCAATACTTACTTGGGGTTTTAAGTGGCGGAACGTCTGTAACTGTGGAACAGCGCTGTAAATATGTTTTGCACTATCCACATTCTGAAGTGTTGGTGTGGCACCATGATCAATCTACTCTGATGCATCAGGCATCGGTGGGTGAAAATCCTGGCTGACCCATACCTGATTCATCTTCACAAAGGTTTCACATTTTTTGTGGACATACAAGTTCTCCTTGTGGTTACTATAGCCCCCACCACACAAAACATCTGATGGCACACTACTGGCCAGGCAGGACAGCTTTCCTAGGGCAAACTCTGCGGCCACAACTCAGGTTTGGCTGCCCAGAAGTCTAGATCCTCAAGGTGTGTTGGCATGGTCATGGTCATGTCAAGGTATGCCACCACCTGCTAGTTCACATCCTGCTCCAGGTCTACCTGCTGATCATGAGTTGCCTCACTATGACAGTAAAGAAAGCTACTCATTAGTGACTGTAAACTCAGGCTGCTGTTGATAGAGGTGGTACTGCTCCAGCCACCCCACCCCTCCCCAGCAGCCATGGCAGTGGAAGGTGAGTGCAGAGGGCCCCCCGAGTCAGACCTGCGAGAGGATGGACGATGGCGCAGATAGGCATTTGGCCAACTGACTACGTAGGATGTCTCTGTAGTGAGTTCGTCTGTACTCCCACTCAGTGGGTGTAAAAAAGGCCCCCATTTTGTGTCGGTAGCAATGGTCAAATAAGGTGGAGAGCCAGAAGTCACCCCGCTGCTGAATGGTGACAATTCGGCAGTCACTAAGCAAACATGTGAGAATGCATCGTGCCATTTGTGCAAGCGACTTGGAGGGGCTACCTGCCTCCCATGCCACTCTCCTCATCAGTACTTAGCTGCCTAGCGAAGGAAGCGGAGGATGTCATCTCCACTTCTTGGCTGGGCAGTAGCTGCTGACTGTCCTCTATCAGATCGTCCTCGCTGAATTGTGGAGCTGAACCCAAAGCATGAGATATGTCGCTGGTGGAGAAACGGCATAGGGCAGAAGCAAAGGGAGGGCAGGGATTACTCCCAGGCCATTCCAACTGAGGGTTGTGACTGAGAAACCTACCGACTTTGACTGGAGGTGTCACTTGTGATGAAGTGGATGACCACATTAATCAATCAATGACGACAGATGCATTGCTGTTCAAGACACGACCTCTAGCTGATACCGGGAGGTCAGGCCTCTCAGTGCGACTCCTGCTGCCAGTCGCCCCTAGTCTGATGCGACCTCTGCCTGATGAATCTAGATCTCTGCCACTCCTCTGTTCACATCCTGGCACCGCCATGCCCTGAACACATGGTAGGCTGGACTGGCACTGAGACTTGTCCGTGCATTGGAGCCTGAGGAGACGGTGGAGGATGAGGAGGTGGAGTCGCACACTATCACAGGCACAATGACGGGGAGGTGGAATCGGCATGACCTGTCCAAGTTGCTGTTGTGGCTGTGCAGGAACCACATTCACCCAGTGGGCCGTAAAGGACATCCTGCAACCCTCCTGATGATGATAAAGCCCCTCCTGCAAATTGCTCCCATGTGTGATCGGCTTCATCATCATTGATTTGTGTCTGCATGTCACTGATGTCCTCCTCGGATTCATGAACAGTGTCTTATGCAGGAGCCGGAATGCTCGTAGCACCATCTCCCACGCTACTCTCCTCATCAGTACTTGGCTGGCTAGCGAAGGAAGCGGCGGATGTCTCCTCCACTATTTGGCTGGGCAGTAGCTGCTGACTGTCCTCTATCAGATCGTCCTCACTGAATAGTGGAGCTGAACCCAAAGCATGAGATACGTTGCTGGGGAAAGGAACGGCATAGGACAGAGGCAACGGGAGGACAGGGACTGCTCCTGGGCTATTCCAACTGAAGGTTATGTCCAAGGAACCTACCAACTTTTCACTGGGGGTGTCAGATGTCACTTATGATGAAGTGGATGACCGCGTTAATCAATCGATGATGGCAGATGCATTCCTGGTAGAGAAATGCGACTCCTGCTGCCACTTGACTCTAGTCTGATGTGACCTCTGCCTGATGAATCTAGGCCTCTGCTACTCCTCTGTGCACATCCTGGTGCTTCTCTGCCTGACATACTTAGTGCATTTATGAGGGGAAAACAATACGCTACACTACACTTAAAACAGTATTTTTGGAAAAGCAGCAGGTGTGTAGTTCTGTGTGGCTTTTAACACTAACTAGGCTTTCAACACCTGGGCATAAAAAAAAATGCAAAAACTCTCAGATGCAACTCAATGGGATGCCCTGATTAGGCTAGTTAAATACGCCACAGCAAGCTTTAAAACAAGGTTTTGGTACAAAAGCAAGAGGTGGATATTTTTGACCAGGTGTGGGGCCTTTAATACTAACTAGGCTTTCAACACCTGGGCATAAAACCAAATGCAAAAATATCTGATGCCCTTAAATGGGATACTCCCTTGTGAGGGTCATTTGAATACGTTACAGCAAGCTTTAAAACAAGGTTTTTGTACAAAAGCAAGAGGTGGATATTTTTGACCAGGTGTGGGGCCTTCAATACTAACTAGGCTTTCAACACCTGGGCATAAAACCAAATGCAAAAATATCTGATGCCCTTAAATGGGATACTCCCTTGTGAGGGTCATTTGAATACGTTACAGCAAGCTTTAAAACAAGGTTTTTGTACAAAAGCAAGAGGTGGATATTTTTGCCAGTTGTGTGGCCTTTAACACTAAATAGTCTTTCAAGACCTGGGCATAAAACCAAATGGAAAAACTCTCAGGTGCCCTTAAATTGGACCCTGATGATGGTCAGATAAATATGTTACAGCAAGCTTTAAAAAAATGTTTTGGTAGAAAAGCAAGATCACTATATGTTTAGGCAGGTGTGTGGCCTTTAACAAACTAGGCTTTCAAGACCTGGGCATAAAACCAAATGCAAAAACTCTCAGGTGCCAATAAATGGGATGCCCCCGGTGAGGGCCAGTTGAATACGTTGCAGCAAGCTTTAAAACAAGTTTTTTGTATGAAAGCAAGATATGGATATTTTTGGCCGGATGTGTGGCCTGTAACACTAACTAGGCTTGCAAGACCTGGGCATAAAACCAAATGCAAACACACCTTAAATGGGATGCCCCCAGTCAGAGTGAGTTAAATGCACTACAGCAAGCTTTAAAACATGTTTTTTGTAGAAAAGCAAAAGCACTATATGCAGGTGTGTGACCTGTAACATTAACTAGGCTTGCAAGACCTGGGCATAAAACCAAACGCAAACACACTGTCAGATGCCCTTAAATGGGATGCCCCCAGTCAGAGCGAGCTATTTGCACTATAGCAAGATTTAAAACAAGGTTTTTGTACAAAAGCAAGAGATGGATATTTTTGGCTAGGTGTGTGACCTGTAACACTAACTTGGATTTCAAGACCTGGTCAAAAAACAAAATGCAAAAACTCTCAGATGCCCATAAATGGGATGTCCCCTGTGAGAAACAGTTATATGCCTACAGCAAGCTTTAAAATTTGGTTTTGGTAAAAAAGCAAGAGCACTATAGGCAGGTGTGTGACCTGTAACACTAACTAGGCTTGCAAGACCTGGGCATAAAACCAAATGTAAAAATGTAGAAGACCAAGGGGAAGACGGGGAGGGGCGAAACACCCGAAGACCAAGGTGGCAATAGGGGAGGGGATTTTCAATTTGAGCTCGATCACACTATCCAAGGAGGAATTGATCCTGCTGGATAAAGGGTTGAAGTTTGCTCCACCGAAGGAAATGAACAAATTTGATGTATTTGTAGATGTAAACAAATATGTTAGGAAACTACAGATGCAAAAACTCTTTCTAAAGCAACATGGGTCTCAGTCTAGTGAATTAGCTAAAGAGATGGAAACACTAAGTGGGCCATTCCAACATTCAGGACTAAAGAATAATTCATTGTTTAATCCGCCTAATGTAGAAAACTCTCAGTTGGAAACATTTAAGGCGGCAGTAATAAGGGACCTAAGAGCCTTGGAGATTAAAAAAACGAACTGGCCATGTGCCATTTTTAAAGGTTTTAAAGAGCTTGAAACCAAACATGATATTGTTTTGAAGTCAGCGGATAAAGGTGGGGGTCTAGTTGTTATGAATATATGTGACTATTGTGGAGATTAGCTCTGGTAGGCGACCGGGTGTCAGCAGTATAGAGGCGGAGGCAAACAGTTCAAAGTAAAGTCTGTGTTTAATTCACACAAAAATCCACAAAAGCATATGTCCATACAGGTTACATCACCTTTTCAGGAAACCGCAGCATAAATGATTCAGTCAAGCAAACAGCTTTTAGTCCTTGAGCAAAGGTTCTGTTCACAGTCAAATATGTCTCAGGTCCGCATGAAACAGCTTCCACAGGAGATTTCAGCCAGGCTCACAGAGTCTCACTCCCATGTGAGCTCTAGACAAAGGACAGGCCACAGCTGATTCCCCAGGCTATTTAAACAGCCCGCAAAACCCGGACCTGGGTAGTGGGATGGAGTCCCACCCTGCTCTACTCCATCCCAGTAAAGCCGTCCCAGGTTAGCCTTTCGGCTATTCTAAAGCAACAGCAGCAAACTGCCACCAGCAGCTGATGCTGGAAATCAGACTACACGGCTTTACTGCACCAATGCCAGGTACATTGGTGCTACATACCTGCCGTCAATAACGGCCCCTTGCACCTTACCACATACCCCCCCCTTTGTTCAACCCTGAGGGGGTGGACACATGCCAAACAATGTGCTCGGGACAGGGCATCCGCGTTACCCAATAATCGTCCCGCTCTGTGCTCTACTGTAAACTTGAAGTTTTGTAATGACAAGAACCATCGGGTGACCCTGGCATTCCTGTCCTTAGCCTGGCACATCCACTTGAGGGGAGAGTGGTCCGTAATCAGCCGGAACCTTCTCCCCAGCAAGTAGTAGCGAAGAGACTCCAGGGCCCATTTAATGGCCAAACACTCCCTCTCCACTATACTATACCGGGTCTCCGCGGGTGTTAATTTGCTCCTCCCCGTTGACTTCCTGAGACAGTACAGCACCGAGACCTACCTCGGAGGCATCGGTCTGCACTATGAACTCCCTCTTAAAGTCGGATGTCACCAACACCGGAGACCCACACAGGGCAGACTTCAAAGCGGAGAACGCTTTTTCGGCCTGTTCATTCCACTTCACCATGACAGACTTGCGTCCCTTTAACAGGTCTGTCAATGGTGCCGCTAGGGTGGCAAAATTGGGAATGAACCGCATATAATATACCACCAACCCCAGAAATGACTTTACTTGGCGGGTGGTGTTAGGACGTGGCCAGTTACGGATGGCTTCTAGTTTGTTGACCTGGGGCTTGACCACTCCTCGCCCAATCACATAGCCCAGGTATTTTGTCTCTTCTAGGCCTAAAGCACATTTTTTCGGGTTTGCCGTCAACCCAGCCTTCCTGAGGGAATCCACTACGGCCTGGACTTTGGGTAGGTGACTTTCCCAATCCGTGCTATGGATAATTATATCGTCCAGATATGCCGAAGCATGCCGACGATGTGGCCTGAGGACAATATCCATTAACCTTTGGAACGTAGCGGGAGCGCCGTGTAACCCAAAGGGTAATACCTTGTATTGGAACAGTCCCTCTGGTGTGATAAAGGCTGTTTTCTCCTTGGCAGCCTCAGTCAAGGGCACCTGCCAGTACCCTTTTGTGAGGTCCAAAACCGAAAAGTACCTGGCTTGGCCTAGTTTCTCAATGAGTTCATCTACCCGGGGCATAGGGTAGGCATCAAACTTGGAAACTTCATTAAGTTTGCGGAAATCGTTACAGAACCGCAACGTACCATCGGGCTTGGGAATCAAGACTATGGGGCTGGCCCACTCACTCTTTGATTCTTCAATCACATCTAACCGGAGCATTTGCTGCACTTCCTCCGCGATAGCTTGTCGCCGGGACTCAGGTACCCGGTAAGGCCTCAACCGGATCTTGACCTGAGGTTCCGTGACAACATCATGTTGGATGACCGAAGTGCGCCCAGGGAGTTCTGAAAACACGTCTGTGTTTCTGCTAATAAACTCCCTGGCTTCCTGAGTCTGTTTAGAGGAGAGGTTGTCGCCAGTTTTCACCTCGACTACTGCTTCTCTAAAAACAGACCGAGGGATGGGAAGCTCCACCCCCACCATACCTGGTCGGGGACTGTCACCCCCAGGGGTCTCCCTGTCTTTCCATAGTTTCAGCAGGTTTACATGGTACACCTGCTCTGGCTTCCTCCGCCCAGGCTGATGTACCTTGTAAGTCACTTCCCCAACTTTTTCAATGACCTCATAGGGACCCTGCCACCTAGCTAGAAATTTACTGTCCACCGTGGGTACCAGAACCACAACTCTGTCACCGGGTTTAAAGTTCCGTACCCTGGCTTGCCGATTATAAATCCTGCTTTGGGCCCGCTGCGCTGCCTCCATGTGTTCTCTGACAAGCGGCAAGACGGTCTCTATTCGTTCCTGTAGGTGAGTCACGTACTCTACCACACTTTTGTTGCTGTTCCCAGGCCTCCTTGGCTATATCCAACAGGCCCCGTGGATGTCGACCGTATAAGAGTTCGAAGGGCGAGAACCCCGTAGAGGCCTGGGGCACCTCTCGCACTGCGAACATCAGATAGGGCAGCAGCAAGTCCCAATTCTTCCCATCCTTGGCGACCACCCTTTTTAACATGGTCTTTAAAGTTTGATTAAACCGTTCTACTAGGCCGTCTGTTTGCGGGTGGTAAACGGATGTCCGCAACTGTTTCACCTGCAGCAGTTTACAGAGCTCTTTCATTACTTTCGACATAAACGGGGTACCTTGATCGGTCAGGACCTCTTTAGGCAGACCTACTCTGGAAAACATTTCCATAAGCTCCTTAGCAATGAGCTTGGCAGAGGTTTGACACAGGGGCACTGCCTCAGGGTACCGCGTGGCATAATCCAAGATCACCAGAATATGTTGGTGCCCTCTAGCGGACTTTGGCAATGGACCCACTAGATCCATGGCAATCCGCTCAAAGGGTACCTCAATAACTGGGAGAGGAACTAAGGGACCACGGTAATGAGGCTGAGGGCTGGTCATCTGACATGTTGGGCAGGACTCACAATATCTCTCCACCTCCTTGTACACACTGGGCCAGTAGAATCGTTGTAAAACGCGGTCCAGAGTTTTCTGCTGGCCTAGGTGTCCACCCAGAACATGTTGGTGGGCCAAATCCAACACCAACTTGCGATATGGATTGGGTACCACCAATTGTTCCACCACCTCTTCACGTACCTTGTTTACTCGGTACAACATTTCCTGATGAACCACAAAGCGAGAAAACTGTAACTCCGCCCCTGGCTGTTGTGGTTCACCTTCCACCTCAAGAACATTCTCCCAGGCCCGAGACAGGGTCGGGTCCTGGTGTTGAGCGGTACCAAAGTTAATTGTGGAGACATGGAGATCTGCCATCTCTGGACCTGTTGCCAACTCTTCCACATCTCCAACCATAACATTTAGTGGGGTTGACTCCCCCTCTTCCATTTTAGGGACGGGCACCTCTTCCACGATGCCTCCTGATTCCGGTTCCCAGGGCACCGGGGTCTCCCCTGAGTAGGGCCAGTCTATTGGGGACACACCCGCCTCGCGGGTTTCCGGAACTGCCAACTTGGCCCACAGTGACCTGAACCCTGGAAAGTCTCTCCCAATAATCAGTTCATACGGGAGTTTAGCGGCGACAGCGACTTCATGTTTCCAGCTGCCGGAGACGGTGGTGAGAGACACTTGTGCTGTGGCATAGTCTCTCAAGTCCCCATGAATGCACAAAACCCCGGTTTTCTGCCCAGTGTACTCATCGGGCAGTACTAAGGCGGGTCTTGCCAGGGTAACCATACTCCCCGAGTCCAAAAGGGCCACAGCCAGGGTGTCTCCCACTTTCACCTGACAGAGGTGACTTTGCCCCACAAGCTCAGGGACACCGGCAGCACACAGCCTCCTGGCATACATGGAAGGGCGGTAACCAAAGTTCACGTCAATGGGCTCCCCCTGGTAGGGACAATTGGCTCTGATATGTCCCGGCTCCTTACATCCCCAACACAACACTTGGGCAGGGACTTTGGGGGGTAGGTCCTGAGAGGGTTTAGGGGACGCCACTCGCCTGAGCTGGGGCGGGGACCTCCGGGGTTTCCCCGAATCCCTCCTCATGGAGCCGCCTTGCAAGTTCCTGGTGGCTTCATATCGCTCCACTAGGTCCACCATCCCTAGTGCGTTGTCAGGGGATACCTGGCCAACCCAGTGCTGAAGAGGGTGCGGTAAAGCCCTCCAAAAAATGTCCGCCAGCAAGCGGTCCAACATGGCAGTGGGGCTTAACGACTCCGGCTGCAGCCATTTTTGCAGCCATTTTTGCAGCAGTTTATAATACTGGGGTCGGGCGGGCTCTGCCGACTGGTAGCTCCCCTGATGCACCCGCTGAGCCCGAACCCACACATTCACCCCCAGTCTCGCCAGTATCTCACCCTTCAGAGTCGGGTAGTCAGCGGCTTGGTCCTCTGGGAGATCAAACAACACCTGCTGGGGTCCAGACGCCAGAAATGGAGCGATGACATCAGCCCACTGGTCATGCGGCAACTTCTCCCTTGCAGCCACCTTTTCAAACACCGCCAGGTAAGTCTCAACGTCATCTGAAGGGGTCATTTTTGTGAGCGCCGAGCGGACAGCTTTCCGGGCATCAGGAATACTTTTGGGCGCACCTGCAGCTTGCAGCGCCATCACATGTTGCAAAAACAGCTGGTTGGTCTCCTGCTGCTGCCTGTTGGTCTCATGCTGCTGCCTGTTGGTCTCATGCTGCTGCCTGTTGGCCTCCATGAGCGCTTTCACGACCGCCTCCATTTTGTCTGCAGTCCCAGGTAGCAGCCTGGCAGGTTTAATATAGGACATGCACAACAAAAAAAAACTTTTTCGTCGGTTGCTCCTAGCAACGGCCTCACTGCGGTGCCCGCATCCGACACCAAATGTGGAGATTAGCTCTGGTAGGCGACCGGGTGTCAGCAGTATAGAGGCGGAGGCAAACAGTTCAAAGTAAAGTCTGTGTTTAATTCACACAAAAATCCACAAAAGCATATGTCCATACAGGTTACATCACCTTTTCAGGAAACCGCAGCATAAATGATTCAGTCAAGCAAACAGCTTTTAGTCCTTGAGCAAAGGTTCTGTTCACAGTCAAATATGTCTCAGGTCCGCATGAAACAGCTCCCACAGGAGATTTCAGCCAGGCTCACAGAGTCTCACTCCCATGTGAGCTCTAGACAAAGGACAGGCCACAGCTGATTCCCCAGGCTATTTAAACAGCCCGCAAAACCCGGACCTGGGTAGTGGGATGGAGTCCCACCCTGCTCTACTCCATCCCAGTAAAGCCGTCCCAGGTTAGCCTTTCGGCTATTCTAAAGCAACAGCAGCAAACTGCCACCAGCAGCTGATGCTGGAAATCAGACTACACGGCTTTACTGCACCAATGCCAGGTACATTGGTGCTACATACCTGCCATCAATAACGGCCCCTTGCACCTTACCACACTATTTAGAGGAGGTGGATAGGCTGTTGTCAGATACGGATACGTATATCCAGCTTGAAAAAGACCCCACTCGGGAGTTTAGGGTGAAGGTACGGTCCTTATTGGAAATAGGGGCCACAAAAGGGTTCCTCTCGGAAAAAGAGCTTGACTATCTAACCCCCACAGCACCTAGGATCCCTACGATATACATATTGCCTAAAATTCACAAAAGCCTGATTAAACCCCCTGGAAGACCGATAGTCAGTGGACTAGGTTCTATTACATGCCGGCTAGGTGAATTATTAGACTACTTTCTCCAACCCTTAGTTGTCAATTTTCCTGCCTATTTGAGAGACTCTGCCCAAGTAATTCAGTTATGCGAGGGTTTTCAAGTTGAGAACCATTATATCTTAGCTACGGCGGATGTTTCATCTTTGTACACTGCTATACCGCATGACTTGGGTTTGAACGCGGTTCGTCATTGCCTTAGAATGAGTTCCCATATACCTATGGAACAGGTGGATTATATTTTGCAGTGTTTGGAATTCGCACTCCAACATTTTTCCTACAACGTAGAGGTGTCCCTATGGGGCAAAGTTTGCTCCAAGTATGGCGAACCTCTACATTGGCAAATGGGAAGAAAAGTTTATATTTGGACGGGAATGGCCTAATTTAATATGCTGGAAACGATATATTGATGATGTGATGGTCATCTGGAAAGGCACTCGAGAGGAGCTAAATAGCTTTTTTCTTGAAGTCAATAGTAATCAATATAATTTGGAATTCACCGTCGAGGCTAGTTCCCTGGCGGTGAATTTCTTGGATTTGACTATTAAAAAGGAGGGGTCTAAACTGACTCCAACTTACTTTTTTTTAAGCCAACTGACAGAAATGGATACGTCCCCCATTCTAGTTGTCATCACCCGAAGTGGCTGTCGGCCATTCCCAAAGGCCAATTATGATGATGACTATGATGCCCAATCAGAACTTTTGAAGAGACGGTTTTTGGAGAAAGGGTATAATCCTGTTGAAGTTGAGGTTCAATGAAAGGCTGTGTGGGATACCCCCAGGGAGAGTCTGTTGTGCAATGGCAGGAGGGACACACAGGGAGGACCAGGATCTGCCTTTATTGCAAGTTTTAACATCCAACATAGAGATATTCAACGCCTAATGACAAAGCATCTCCCTGACAATCCAAAAGTGGTTTTCCGGCGGGCGCCTAATTTGAAGGACCGCCTAACTCGAAGCTATGTAGACCCTCCATTATGGGTCACATTAACTAGTCACACCTTGCTCGGCTTTTATAAATGTGGTAATTGCGCGGGGTGCAAGGCTTGCATGCCGCTGTCGAAACCCCAGAAAAGTTTTAAGGATTTTAAAACTGGGCAAGTATTTAGGATCCCTAAATTCATTACCTGCTATACTAAACATGTTGTGTACTAGATATGGTGCCCATGTGGATTGCTGTATGTGGGCAGAACCACACGTGAACTACGTGTACGAGTACGCGAGCATATTTACAACATAAAACGCGGGTATGATTTACACAGTCTCTTGGCCCATTTTAAGTTAGTCCAGTTAGTTGCGATCCCACAAAAATGTCCTATATAGGTATTGACCATGTGGAAACCCATTGGAGAGGGTCTAATTTAAAATGTGATATTTCCCAGAGGGAAGGTAAATGGATTTATATTTTAAATTCCATGACACCTTCTGGGTTAAATATCGACTTTGATTTGAACTGCTTTATAGACAACTCTTAATTAGGCAACAGGTTTTCATTAACGTAGCAATGAGCCTTTTATGGGTATTCTTTCCCATAAAGAGTTCTAATATACCTAATGATCCTGGGTCAGGATTAGTTGATTTGTGTTATTTTCTTTTAATGTTTGATATTGATTATGGCCTTGGAGGGTATGCATTCTTAAGGCTGAATATATGAAGACTTTGCTTCTATTACTTTATAGCATGCCTCCTGCCTCCCCTAACAATATAGCTCCTGAAGGCTGCTAGAAGGGAGAATTCTCCCTAGAGTGCACTTTGGTGCTGCACACCTGTATAGGAACATTGCTAAAGTGTGGTGTGTGGGTTCCCCGCCGTCTGCGCAGGCTCATATAAGTTGTTGCTTGCTCAAACGACGTAGCGGACAGTATGTAAGAACATTTGGCTGGCGCTGCTATAGATGTCATCCTAGCTTAACCTATACAGCCGGAGGTGCGCAATTTACGTAGTGTATTGGAGGGGAAGATGTCAGGGGAGAAGGGCGGGCTTAGTCTCTGTCTGGGATTGATGACGCGGCTGCCTGCTTGCAGGAGCCGGCGTCTACGCGATTACACTTACTGGAACAATGTGCGCCGGATTGGGTGGGCTTAACATGCCCTGGGATTGCCACCTCCTCCAGTCTAAGGTATTTTAACTTTGTTTATTCGCCATGCCGCCAGTCTCGTAAAAGTTGCTACAGGCAACGAAACGCGATGGTGGCGGCAGGCGACACGTATCTTTACCTATTGGTATTACTGATCTGGCCAGGTCGGAAGGATTGGGGAGTTGGTGAGAGCCACCCTCTGTATTTTACAAGCGTTGAAATGTTTTTTAGCATGTGAGTGTATTTTTTACTATTAAAACAGCGGTTGCATACGTTATCACACTAGATGTGTTTTCTTCTCTTTTTACCTTCCATGCACTTGGGCATTTATTGGTGCTGAGAACCATATCTATTACTATATGGGGCTGATTTGAAGTATTGTATGGAGTAAGAACTACATTTAGCCCTATCAGCTGAATTCATTGAATCATTTATCAGGGTGGTGAAGTACACCTATGCTCTTTGTGGTATGAAGCTCTGGATGGAGTGAGAAGCACAGGATTGCAAATATCAAAGTCTATCAATTGAACCAATCTGGTAAGAAGATTCATTGGGTGGTGGAGGATTAACATCAGCACTGTATCCTGGTGTGCATGTGTTTTGGGATGTAATCACGATGGAGTGTTAGTGCATGCATTTTGGGGAAAGCCAAAATTGTTTGAAAAATAAGGGAGCTCTGTGTTGCTACTGTGTGATCTATTTGAACTTTGTGGACAGAGAAGTTCCTTTTCACTTCGAGCACCCATCTTTTAAGAACATTTAAGAACATTTAAGAATTTGGAACTGTATTTGTGAGTGCGGTATTTACATTGTGTCAAATGTAAAAACTGTCAGATGCCCGTAATTGGGATGTGCCTGTTCAGGGTGAGTTAAATGCACTACTGCAAGCTTTAAAAAGTGGTTTTGTTAGAAAAGCAAGAGCACTATAGGCAGGTGTGTGAACTGTAACATAAACTAGGCTTGCAAGACCTGGACATAAAACCAAATGCAAACACACTGTCAGGTGCCCTTAAATGGGATGCCCCCATTCAAAGTGAGTTAAGCTTTGAAACATGGTTTTGGTAGAAAAGCAAGAGCACTAGAGGCAGGTGTGTGACCTGTAACACTAACTAGGCTTGCAAGACCTGGGGATAAAACCAAATGTAAAAACTGTCAGATGCACTTAAATGGAATGCCCCTGTTAAGAGTGGGTTAAATGCACCACAGCAAGCTTTAAAACGTGGTTTTGATAGAAAAGCAAGAGCACTATAGGCAGGTGTGTGGCCTGTAACACTAACTAGGCTTGCAAGACTTGGTCATGAAACCAAATGCAAACACACTGTCAGATGCCCTAAAATGGGATGTCCCGAGTCACAGTGATCTAAATGCACTACAGCAAGCTTTAAAACATGGTTTTGGTAGAAAAGATAAAGCACTATAGGCAGGGGCGTGACATGAAACACTAACTAGGCTTGCAAGACCTGGGCATTAAACCAATTGCAAACACACTGTCAGATGCCCTTAAATGGGATGTACCTGGTCATAGTGAGTTAAATTCACTACAGCAAGCTTTAACCCTTTAAATGCCAGCCACGTAAAATTTACGTGGTTGCCTCTCCGTCACTTAAGTGCCAGCCACGTAAAATTTACGTGCCTGGAATTTACCCCTGCTAGTGGGCAAAAAAAAAAAAAAAATTACTCACCTGACCCCCCGTTGGATCCGGCCGGGTCTCCTCTTTAATTTGGTGCCATCCGATCCCCCGTGGGGGGTCGGATGGCTCCAGGAGAGCCCCCGGAATAGGCCGCCCCCCCCCCGCTTCTGCAGCAGCAGCTGCTAACTGTAAAAAAATAAAAAAAATAAAAATGACATTCACTTACCTGCGTGTGCGCTGTGCTCCCGCTGTCCCTCCTCTTCACCTGGGGGGCCTCCGATCGCCCCCCAGGGCTTACCGATCTTCAGGAGAGAGCCCGGGAGGCTCTCTCCTCTCTCCTCCTCGATGGGGGCCGCCATCTTGCCGCTAAGCCCCGCCCCCTTTGGGCGGGGCTATGACGTCATCCCGGTCCGTCTTCGCGCCAAGCCCCGCCCCTTTTGGGGGCGGGGCTATGACGTCATCCCAGCCCCGATCACTTCAGGCTTCAGCGTTCTCAGCAGTCAGATGGCGGTGATCGGTGCCGGTGAAGGAGGTGGCAGGAGATCCTCTGATCTCCTGTCTCCCCCTTCTCTGGATGCCGATCACCGGCATCTGTCAGCAGAGCGGCGCGGGACAAAGGAGCTTACAATCGGAGGTAAGTACAGTAAAAAAATTTTTTTTTTTTTTTTTAATAAAATACTTTTGTGTGGTGTTTTTTTTCATTTAACCCTTTGTGAACTGGTAAGGGGTCCATGAGACCCCTTATACCAGTTCACAAGGCTCTGGGTATGGAAGGTCACCTGCGGCAAGCGGGTGACTTGCCATAACCCCCAGCCCCCCATTACCTGCCTCCCCAACGGCCAGGGGGGGGCAGAAGGGCCCGGGCCACTTAGTGGCTATGTGGGCTAGTAGCCTGCAGGGCCAGGGGCCACCAACGCTGGCCCCTGCGCCCTGTTCTACAAGCCCCCATAGCTGGCCCGGGTCGGTAATGCTGGGTAGGGGGGACCCTACGTCATTTTTTGGGGGGATTTTTAAGGGTTTTTAACCCTTAAAATTCCAAAAAAAAATGGGCCCCCCCCCCTAGGAGGGGGAACCCTATTTCATTTTTTTTTTAATTAACCCTTTTGTTTTCGGTCATCCAGCAGCTATAAAAGGCTGAAAGAGTGCTCCACTATGGATGGGAGGTAAGTATTAAAAAAAAAAATAATAAAATATTTTTTCTCTTTGTGTGTCTGTGGTTTTTTTTTACATTTAACCCCTTGTGAACTGGTAAGGGGTCCATGACCCCTATACCAGTTCACAAGGCTGGGGGAGGTGGCAAGTCACCTGCGCTAGCCGGTGACTTGCCATTAACCCCCGGCACCCCCATTACCTGCCTCCCCAAAGCCCGGGGGGGGCAGAAGAGCCCGGGCCCACTGGCTATGCGGGCTTGTAGCCTGCAGGGCCAGGGGCCACAAAAGCTGGCCCCTGCGCCCTGTTCCTCCAAACCCTGCATAGCTGGTCCCGGGCTGGTTAGTTTGGGTAAGGGGGGGCCCATGTCATTTTTTTTTTTTTTTAAGGATTTTTAACCCTTAAAAATCCCCCCAAAAAATGGGCCCCCCCCCCTCCCGGGAGGGGGGACCCTATGTCATTTTTTTTTCTCGATTTAACCCTTTGTAGTGTGGATGGTAGTTGTATTTTATTTGTAAATGTTAAAAATTACTTGTTTCAGTTAGAGGGGTCTCCTGGGCAGGAACAGGGGGCTACCGATAAATATGTGGTACCGTTCTAATCGGTAGAAATGGGGCTTTCACATGCAATATGGTTTTCCCTAATCAAATACATTTTTTATTTAAAATAAAGGAGGCAATTTTCTAAAAAAAATTTTTATTTATTTATTTTTTTTATTTAATAATAAATAAAATTAATAATAAATAAAATTTACAAACAAGACATTTCATGTTAAAGCCTAAACTCTGCTGCAAAAAATATATATATAATTTTCCTGAAAATTCCAGCAAAAATGATGCAAAACATGGCGCAAAACATGGCGCAAAATGGGGAAAAATGACCTGTCAACAGAGGGTGACAAAATCTCAAGTAAACTGGCAATTAAAAGGATTAAAAGTAGCTATGCATGTTGGGTATTGTTCTGTTTGGGGGACCTTGCGCTTTCAGACTTAGCTTGTTTTTTCTTGTTTGCATATTTATATTTTAGGAAAAGGTGTTTTTTATTCTGCTTTTTTATACATTTTTTAGGGAAACTCTGCGCAACCAAAGAGTTCTTTGAGGGATTAATTCCAGAAAGATGAGCCCACTACAACAAGCTGGGTATGCTTAGAAAGCTTAACATGTGTACTTTCAGGGAATATATGGTTTATGGGGGATATTCCAAATGTAAAGGGTTGTTTTGGTTGAAAAATCGCAAGGTGCGCACTTTGTCTGCAGAGCTGAAATTTTCAAGAAAAATTTCCGTTATGCTCATGCTTTACTTTGGGGTGTTTGGCAACTCTTCCCTTGACAGAACCTATGCATGTTGGGTATCGTTCTGTTCGGGGGATGTTGCTTTTTCAGATTATACTTGTTTTTTCTTGTTTGTATATAGTTTTTTAGGAAAATGTGGCTTTGATTCTCCTTTTTTATCCTTTTTTTAGGGAAACTCTTTGCAACCAAAGAATACATTGAGGGATTACTTCTAGAAAACTGTGGCCACATCAACAAGCCTGGTACATCTAGAAAGCTTGAGGTGTGTACTTCCAGAGAATATATAGTTTGTGGGGGGTATTTCAAATGTAAAGGGTTGTTTTTCTGGAAAAACTGCAAGGTGCGCATAGCCCATATCACAGTTGTTTTTTTTCTGAATATCCCCTAAAGCTCTGTTTCAGTTTGGGGGAGTCTCCTGGGCAGGAAAAGGTGTCTACCTATACATATGTGGTACCGCTGTAACTGTGAGAAATTGGGGTTTCACACGCAATAAGATTTTATTGACAAACTTACATTTTTTATTACAAAAAAACACTACAAATTGTAAAAAATAGATTTTTTAAATTTTTTTGCACATATTTCGCCAAAAAATATTGAGAATACACCTAAAAAATGACAAACAAGACATTTCATGTTAAAGCTCAGACTCTGCTGAAAAAAACAATATATCATTTTCCTGGGAAATCCCTGGAAATCCCTTCAAAAATCACATTTGAACATGGGGAGTGCAAAATAGTGCAAAATGGTCTGGCAACAGAGTGTGACAAAAACTCCAGGTAGGCTGGCACTTAAAGGGTTAAAACGCGTTTTTTGTACAAAAGCAGGAGGTGGATATTTTTGGCTAAGTGTGTGGCCTTCAACAATAACTTGGCTTTCAAGACCTGGGCATAAAACCAAATGTAAAAACTCTCAGATGCCCTTAAATGGGATGCCCCTGGTCGGGGTGAGTTAAATGCACTACATCAAGCTTTAAAACATGGTTTTCGTATAAAAACAAAAGTACTATAGGCAGGTGTGTGATCTGTAACACTAACTAGGTTTGCAAGACCTGGGCATAAAACCAAATGCAAACACACTGTCAGATGCCCTTAGATGGGATGCCCCCATCAGGGTGAGTTAAATGTACTACAGCAAGCTTTAAAACATGGTTTTGGTAAATAAGCAATAGCACTATAGGCAGGTGTTTTGCCTGTAACACTAACTAGGCTTGCAAGACCTGGGCATAAAACAAAATGTAAAAACTGGCAGATGCCCTTAATTTGGATGCCCCTGTTCAGGGTGAGTTAAATGCACTACAGCATGGTTTTGGTAGAAAAGCAAGAGCACTATAGGCAGGTTTGTGACCTGTAAAATTAACTAGGCTTGCAAGACCTGGTCATAAAACCAAATGCAAACACACTGTCAGATGCCCTTAAATGGGATGCCCCCATCAGGGTGAGTTAAATGCACTACAGCAAGCTTTAAAATTAGGTTTTGTACAAAAGTAAGAGGTGCATATTTTTGGCTAGGTGTGTGGCCTTGAACACTAACTTCCTGAAATCGGAGGCCCCCAGTGAGAGACAGTTAGGTGCACTACATCATACTTTAAAACTTGGTTTTGGTAGTAAAGCAAGAGCACTATATGCAGTGTGTGACCTGTAACACTAACTAGGCTTGCCAGACCTGAGCATATAACCAAACACACTGTACACTGTCACTCTGTCTCTCTTTGTCGCTTTCTCTCTCTATCTCGCCCTGTCTCTTTCTTTTACTGTCCTTTTCTCTCCCTGGCTCTATCTCTCTCTGGCTCTATCTCTCCCTGACCCGTTCTCAAAATGATACATAGCTGAAATGAGCGCCCACAAAATGGCCACCGCTTATATATGCCAGTGACATCACCGGGGTGCTTGGCTGCTGATAGGCTGCATGTGACCTTCCCAGGATACCTTGCCCCATGGGACATGTCCCTACATGTGGATCCACCATTTTAGATGGCATGGACTGCATTAAAGAAGCAATTTTTGCAATCTAATCGCAGAGATTTTTTCTGATTCGTCGAGAATCGATTTCATATTCGTCTGATTCGATTCACGCATCCCCAAAGAGGAATACTGATTTATGTAAAGAAGGATGACCAAAAAAAAAATTGTGATACAAGTTTTTCTTGCTTTAACAAAAAGTGAAATGAATATAGAAATAGACAGGTGCCATTGAGAGGGCAGAGAGAGGAAGGATAAAGATACTATCTCGGAAGATTTGCTGTACCTTTGGCATAAAAGAAGAAATACTAAGGCAAGTAAGAATGGAAAAAACAATGAATTATGGGAACAAATACATCCAAATATACCAAGTCCTGTTTAAGCGTACTTTACACCACAGGCACCTGTTTAAACCATTTATGACCCTACTGCAGACCAATTAAATTAAATACAAATGGACAGCACAATTGACTATGACAAAATCAGTGAAAACCTGATTTTTAAAAGATGGTGATCGACTTTAACCAATACTGAGGTGATGGGACCTGCCGGAAATAACAATCAGTGCATAGGAATACACAGCAACAGAAGAATACCTAGCTTTGGGTGGAAGACAGTGGTAAGACAATTATTGTTACTTTACTTATCTGCCTTTTTTCCCTTTTTCTCTTTCTCCAATTTCCCTGAAGAATGGATGGGGGCAGGTAATTAGGACCAATCCTATCACAAACAGTAAAAAAAATATAAAGAGAGTCAGGAAAGGGCTATTTCCTTTCCGACAAAGAGTCAGGAGTGTAACAGGAGACAAATAGGGAAGGAGAAAGGAGGAGGGAGGTAGGGTAAAAGAAGAGACCACCTAGAAATTCAAATAAAATTTGCCTCTCATATTATATGGTATGTTTAAAAAATAAAATAAAAAAAAACTAAATAAAAAATAATACTAACTTGTACAATAGGCTCGATTCAGAGACACATTCGTCTGGACTTTCGTAGCTGTGTGTGTAGGTTTTTGTGTGTGTTTGTCATTTTTTGGGGTTTTTATGTTTGTTTTTCCATTCCCATTCCCACTAATGTGTATATGTGCTTTCGATGGACAGAACTTAAACGGATCATTTGCGTTAGTTCGGATCATTTTCCAAAAATCTGATATTTTGCATTCGTTCAGATAACTTACGTTATTGGGATGGGCTTGTGTCTCATTCAGAGAGCTAATTGCCGACGGACCACCACTCTATAACACGGTTTCATTTGCGATCCACTTACAGGACCATTTTGCACTCGGCTTGCTTGCTTTTGACCATGTTTTGCGGCTTTGTGGTGGAACATGAGCGCCTTCAGCTCCAGGGTATTGCATGTGTCAGCAGGGCCGAGGCCAGATTGCACCGGCGGCGCAGGAATATCGATCGCATGCATGACGTTGAGTTGTTCGAGCTGACCCGACTTAATCACGCTTCTCTCCATAAGTTGTATAGTGAGCTGCGGCCATGGTTAGCCCGCACCACAAGGAACGGCTCGTTCCACAGGCTGGGTGCCCTGTCCGTGGGGATGTCCCAGCCTACGCTGAGCCGCGCGCTATCCAAGTTTTTGGATGGAATGGCTACCATTAGTCCGAAATATATTAAATTCAAGGATGACATGGTAGCCTGGAACGCACTTAAGTTGGCTTTTTATAATTTCGCCAGCATGCCCAACGTCAAGGTGTGCGATTTCACCCACGTTGCATTGGTTCCTCCAGCAGCCGACGAGCACATCGATAGGTAAGTTAAATCTGTATTATGTTATATAGTTTATACAACCTGTATTGTAACTATCTATTAATCCCTTCTTGTAAAGTGTCCCTGTGAAACATCTTACAGTGTATACCATAATCCCTCCTTGTATAGTGTCCCTGTGAAACAGCTTACAGTGTATGCCATAATCCCTCCTTGTAAAGTGTCCATGTGAAACAGCTTACAGTGTATATCATAATCCCTCCTTATAAAGTGTCCCTGTGAAACAGCATACAGTGTATACCATAATCCCTCCTTGTAAAGTGTCCCTAACAGCTTACAGTGTATACCGTAATCCCTCCTTGTAAAGTGTCCCTGTGAAACAGCTTACAATGTATACCTTCATCAATGTTTAAAATGTAGGCCTTCTCAAAACATTTTAATGCGGACCTTAATTACTGATTACAATGTTAATCTTTATTTTCGTCCACATACATATAACGTTTGTTAAAAAAAATACTTACATACTTAGTTACTGTTATTTGGATTGGCCTATTTGTTTTTTGGAGGTTGTTAGGAGTGCTTGTTAGTTTACCTTGTATTGCTAAATTTTTATTTTTTTTTCTTCCAGGAACCGCAAAATGGGCCACTCACTGAATGTCCAAGCAGTGGTGGCCCCGGACATGCGGTTTCTTAGTGTGCTCGCCGGGTATCCAGGCTCATCCCATTACGCGTATACCTTGCGGAGATCAGGATTATTCCGTCAGTTTGAGTCTGGAGAATTATCAGGTGGATGGCTTCTTGGTAAGTTTCCTCAAATTTCATCATTCCCTTTTTACTGTATGCCTATGAATAGAGTTGATGAGCCATGTCTTAACCTATGGCTGTTTTTTCCCCTTGATGACATGTTAAACCGGACCTTCACCATGATTGTTAGAAAACCACCAACCATTAAAAATTGTTTTCACAGCATTTCCAAATAATATATTTTTAGTTTTTATTAACTTACTTATTATCCTTTCCCCCACTGGGCTGCAACTCATGACTTTAGGATAGGGGCGGCACCATCTTTGGTCAGATGCATCACACTTACTGAGGAGAGCGGGATAAAGTGCAGGGTGCGGGTTAGAGCTGTGCTTTGCTCAGACAGAGCAGAGCTGGGGTCATGGAAAGGTCAGAAATCCCAGAATGCAGAGCAGCACAGTCAGAAGGCACTTTCTGTTTGCAGGCTGCCTGATCTTACCTGAGCCGCCATCTTGGATGTTTAAAGGCTCATAACATGCGGTAGATTTTTTTTTGTTTAGTATTTTTTGGAGAGCAATCTGCATGTACAGGGTGTGGGTAACATATAAAATAGGCTATTAATCAGACTGAGCGACCATTTCAAACAATATTGTTGTTTTGAATGTGTAATTAACGTAAGTATTTTCTTATTCTTTCAGGGGATTCCGGCTATCCGCTTCTTGCCTGGCTCCTGACGCCCGCCCTTCGGGCATTTGGGCTGCTCAAAACCTGCTTCCAGTGTTTGGACCGTACCGGGGGAGGGCACTCCAATATGACCCCAACAAGGTCATCGACATTATACTGGCCTGTTGTGTTCTACATAACCTTGCCATCATGCAGCATGTCCCCCGGTATGTGGATCTGCCCCCCTCACCACCCAGCCAGGAGGCAGATGACCATTACACTGGCACACCTAGTGCCTCTGGCCAAGCAGTGCAGGCCAATGTAATTACCACATATTTTGCTTAAAATTTGTTTTCTTGGTTTGTTGCTGTTATTTGTTTACTAGCAATATGATTTGGCTTTGTGAAGGCCTTTGTTTTTATTTTTCAAAAAAGTAATGACTTAATTACTAAAAATTTGACACCTTATTTGAGCCTCATGCAGTTTATTTTCGCATGTTTGTTGTGAAAAACCTTCATTAATCTTAAAATAACACAAACATTAATGCATCAACTTAGTCAACAACAGCTAAAGTCACGTTCAATATATTTTCTTGAAATATGAAAATTTGGAGTTGAGGGGCGCTCGCAGACTTCATGTACATACATAGTAAAACAGAAATATACATTGGTGCTGACTCATGGCACCTAGCAATTGGCCACATCCAGGAGTTGTAAAGTAACGCACTCCAGGCCGAAGTTTCACCTGCCAATAACATAAACATTCATAGGGAGCAACCATTTGCAGGGGAATATTTGGCCAGTAATACATAGGGCCACATACACACCCTCTCCTGCTTGGCCACATTTGCCACAGGCACAGGTGAAAAGCAGCCATACCTATGCCACATCCATGCCTGTAAGTTAGTGGGCCACCCAAACAATAACCCCCAGTCCTAATGCCAGTCCAGTCCAATCTTTGCCATGGTCCAAGGTTGTAGTTTCACAGCCAAGAATGTCCCCCAATCTTGCCAACAAACAGGATGAGCCAGCCACAATTTCATTAGGCACAAGCCTGCAGCGTGCCAGCTTGAGCGGCAGCTTCCGTGAGGCTTTAGCTCAGGCATTGGCTAGTGGGGTATGTCAGCACTCTAATGAGCTATATGGGCGACATTCAAAATCAAACAAGCAAAGCTATAAAAAATCCAATCTTGGTAGCGCTCACCAGACAGGTTAATACAGTGGGGATGTAGAGGAAAGATGTGGAGCAGATACAGGTCAAATAGGTGTTAATATGGATGTTGGCCATAAAACCCTGGTGGTGGGCCTTGGAGGTGGCCCAACACCTGGGCATGTGTGGCATCCATAATCTGCCACTGTTCCAGCATCTGTCTATTGCTTGTTCTAACTTCCTCGAGCATGGCAGTAAAGTTATTATTTAAGGTGGCCATTTGATAACAAAACCTCATTTTAAAGCTTGCTGTAATGCATTTAACTGGCCCTCACCGGGGCATCCTACTTAAAGTCATCTGAGCCCGTTTACAATTGGTTTTATGCTCAGTTATTATAAGCCTAGTTGGTGTTAAAGGCCCAAAACCTGCCCAAAAATATAGAGCTCCTGCTGTTGTACCAAAATTTTGTTTTAAAGCTTGCTGTAATGCATTTAACTGGCCCTCACTAGTGAAAGCCAACTAAGGGCATCTGAGAATTTTTGCCTTTGGTTTTATGCCCCAGGTTATGCCCCAGCCTAGTTAGTAATATAGGCCCCAAACATAGCCAAAAATATCTACCTATTGTACCAAAAGCTTGTTTTAAATTTTGCTGTAATGCAAACCGGGGCATCACATTTAGCGCATCTGAAAGTTTTTGCATTTGGTTTTATGCCCAGGTCTTGAAAGTCTTGTTATTGAGGCTAGGGATGAACGAATCGATCCGGACGAACCCGGATTTGTTCCGAATTTCATGAAAAATTCGATTCTGAACGAATCCGAATTTCCCGGCGATTCGATCGATCGAAGTTTTCCTTTAAACTCAATGACAGGCATTCTAAGATGGTGGACGGACATGTTCAGACATGTCCCCAGGGGCAAGTGATGATGGGACAGTCACATGCAGCCTATCAGCGTGCTATATAAAGCGGCGTCTATTTTCCTTTTGCGCAGTTGAGACTTGCATTGCAGACAGAACGGACCTAGCTGCAGGGAGAGACAGACAGTCTTAGTTAGGTGAGAGTTAGCGATATCTAGTAGAGACAGTTACAGATAGGTAAAGAGAGAGACAGATAGGGAGATTTAGAGTGGTAGACAGAGCTAAGGAAAACCGGAACAATCCAGCAGCATACAAGTCACATTGACAGGGTGCCTAGTGCTGTCTATGATTCATATTTCATAATTACTGGGTTACTGTTGATATATTTGGTTTAGTTTAAATACAGCTGCACACTGTGCATGCAATGCACATGCTATTTAACCCTTTCTGCTATTTAGCCCTCAACTCTATTTTAACCCTATCTGTTAAACAAAAGCATTTCTCATACTTGGATTAGTGTTAAAAGTTTCTGCTCATCTTAAAATACATAACGCCACACTGGCATCCCAAGGCACATGCTATTTAACCCTATCTGTTAAACAAAAGCATTTCTCATACTTGGATAAGTGTTAATAATTTTTGTTCAGCTTAAAATACATTACGCCACACTGGCATCCCAAGGCACATGCTATTTAACCCTATCTGTTAAACAAAAGCATTTCTCATACATGGATTAGTGTTAAAAGTTTCTGCTCAGCTTAAAATACATTACGCCACACTGGCATCCCAAGGCACATGCTATTTAACCCTATCTGTTAAACAAAAGCATTTCTCATACTTGGATTATTGTTAATACTTTTTGTTCAGCTTAAAATACATTATGCCACACTGGCATCCCAAGGCACATGCTATTTAACCCTATCTGTTAAACAAAAGCATTTCTCATACTTGGACTATTGTTAATACTTTTTGTTCAGCTTAAAATACATTACGCCTCACTGGCACCCCAAGGCACATGCTATTTAACCCTATCTGTTAAACAAAAGCATTTCTCATACTTGGATTATTGTTAATAGTTTTTGTTCAGCTTAAAATACATTACGCCACACTGGCATCCCAAGGCACATGCTATTTAACCCTATCTGTTAAACAAAAGCATTTCTCATACTTGGATTATTGTTAAAAGTTTCTGCTCAGCTTAAAATACATTACGCCACACTGGCATCCCAAGGCACATGCTATTTAACCCTATCTGTTAAACAAAAGCATTTCTCATACTTGGATTAGTGTTAAAAGTTTCTGCTCAGCTTAAAATACATTACGCCACACTGGCATCCCAAGGCACATGCTATTTAACCCTATCTGTTAAACAAAAGCATTTCTCATACTTGGATTAGTGTTAATAATTTTTGTTCAGCTTAAAATACATTACGCCACACTGGCATCCCAAGACACATGCTATTTAACCCTATCTGTTAAACAAAAGCATTTCTCATACTTGGATTAGTGTTAATACTTTTTGTTCAGCTTAAAATACATTACGCAACACTGGCATCCCAAGGCACATGCTATTTAACCCTATCTGTTAAACAAAAGCATTTCTCATACTTGGATTGTTGTTAATACTTTTTGTTCAGCTTAAAATACATTACGCCACACTGGCATCCCAAGGCATATACTATTTAAACCTATCTGTTAAACAAAAGCATTTCTCATACTTGGATTATTGTTAAAAGTTTCTGCTCAGCTAAAAATACATTACGCCACACTGGCATCCCAAGGCACATGCTATATAACCCTATCTGTTAAACAAAAGCATTTCTCATACTTGGATTCGTGTTAAAAGTTTCTGCTCAGCTTAAAATACATTACGCCACACTGGCATCCCAAGGCACATGCTATTTAACCCTATCTGTTAAACAAAAGCATTTCTCATACTTGGATTAGTGTTAATACTTTTTGTTCAGCTTAAAATACATTACGCAACACTGGCATCCCAAGGCACATGCTATTTAACCCTATCTGTTAAACAAAAGCATTTCTCATACTTGGACTATTGTTAATACTTTTGTTCAGCTTAAAATACATTACGCCACACTGGCATCCCAAGGCACATGCTATTTAGCCCAATCTGTTAAACAAAAGCATTTCTCATATTTGGATTATTGTTAATAGTTTTTGTTCAGCTTAAAATACATTACGCCACATTGGCATCCCAAGGCACATGCTATTTAACCCTATCTGTTAAACAAAAGCATTTCTCATACTTGGATTATTGTTAATACTTTTTGTTCAGCTTAAAATACATTACGCCACACTGGCATCCCAAGGCACATGCTATTTAACCCTATCTGTTAAACAAAAGCATTTCTCATACTTGGATTAGTGTTAAAAGTTTCTGTTCAGCTTAAAATACATTACGCCACACTGGCATCCCAAGGCACATGCTATTTAACCCTATCTGTTAAACAAAAGCATTTCTCATACTTGGATTAGTGTTAAAAGTTTCTGCTCAGCTTAAAATACATTACGCCACACTGGCATCCCAAGGCACATGCTATTTAACCCTATCTGTTAAACAAAAGCATTTCTCATACTTGGATTATTGTTAATAGTTTTTGTTCAGCTTAAAATGCATTACGCCACACTGGCATCCCAAGGCACATGCTATTTAACCCTATCTGTTAAACAAAAGCATTTCTCATACTTGGATTAGTGTTAAAAGTTTCTGTTCAGCTTAAAATACATTACGCCACACTGGCATCCCAAGGCACATGCTATTTAACCCTATCTGTTAAACAAAAGCATTTCTCATACTTGGATTAGTGTTAAAAGTTTCTGCTCAGCTTAAAATACATTACGCCACACTGGCATCCCAAGGCACATGCTATTTAACCCTATCTGTTAAACAAAAGAATTTCTCATACTTGGATTATTGTTAATACTTTTTGTTCAGCTTAAAATACATTACGCCACACTGGCATCCCAAGGCACATGCTATTTAACCCTATCTGTTAAACAAAAGCATTTCTCATACTTGGATTATTGTTAATAATTTTTGTTCAGCTTAAAATACATTACGCCACACTGGCATCCCAAGGCACATGCTTTTTAACCCTATCTGTTAAACAAAAGCATTTCTCATACTTGGATTAGTGTTAAAGGTTTCTGTTCAGCTTAAAATACATTACGCCACATTGGCATCCCAAGGCACATGCTATTTAACCCTATCTGTTAAACAAAAGCATTTCTCATACTTGGATTAGTGTTAAAAGTTTCTGTTCAGCTTAAAATACATTACGCCACACTGGCATCCCAAGGCACATGCTATTTAACCCTATCTGTTAAACAAAAGCATTTCTCATACTTGGATTATTGTTAATAGTTTTTGTTCAGCTTAAAATACATTACGCCACACTGGCATCCCAAGGCACATGCTATTTAACCCTATCTGTTAAACAAAAGCATTTCTCATACTTGGATTAGTGTTAAAAGTTTCTGTTCAGCTTAAAATACATTACGCCACACTGGCATCCCAAGGCACATGCTATTTAACCCTATCTGTTAAACAAAAGCATTTCTCATACTTGGATTAGTGTTAAAAGTTTCTGCTCAGCTTAAAATACATTACGCCACACTGGCATCCCAAGGCACATGGTATTTAACCCTATCTGTTAAACAAAAGAATTTCTCATACTTGGATTATTGTTAATACTTTTTGTTCAGCTTAAAATACATTACGCCACACTGGCATCCCAAGGCACATGCTATTTAACCCTATCTGTTAAACAAAAGCATTTCTCATACTTGGATTATTGTTAATAATTTTTGTTCAGCTTAAAATACATTACGCCACACTGGCATCCCAAGGCACATGCTATTTAACCCTATCTGTTAAACAAAAGCATTTCTCATACTTGGATTAGTGTTAAAGGTTTCTGCTCAGCTTAAAATACATTACGCCACACTGGCATCCCAAGGCACATGCTATTTAACCCTATCTGTTAAACAAAAGCATTTCTCATACTTGGATTATTGTTAATACTTTTTGTTCATCTTAAAATACATTACAGCATAGATAGTTACAATTTAAGTAACGTCCAAAGTAAAAATCCTAATGAATATATAGAAAGTAGTTTTAATATATTATATAAATTGATGAATAAAGAAATTCGATTATGGTGAGATATAGCCACATTATAGACTCATCTAGTAAAAAAAAATGGTCCCGAGAAGTTTAAGGTGGGATGTATGTATTTATGATGGAGATGAAGATAATCCAATGAAAGAGGATTGGTTTGTATTCTTTAATGATTGTGGGCTGAGACTAATAGAAAAACTAATTCATAAGAAAAAAAACAAAGTTACAGACCATCAAAGAGAAATTGGAAAAATACAGAGATGATCTGGAGTCATATACCCAGAATGAAATTTATATTAAATCATCAGAAAAATTAAAATTCAAATTAATGAAAGAGGATAACGAAATTAAAGAGAAAAAACAAAGAAAATTAAAAAGAGATGATTGGGATTATAGAAATAAAAAGGTCTTTAGGTGGCAACAAGACCTGCCAATACAATCCAAAATGAGTGATAGGATTGAGACAAAAAAATTTGAAATATATGGAAGGAGACATTTTTACACTTTTTACACTTACACAGATAAAAAAGAAAATAAAGGTAATAAACAACTAAGCCCTAAATATATGCAAAAATATGAGAGAAATTATTCAAATAAAAATAAAAATGAAGATAAAAACATGGACAATTATGCACATATTCCATATACAAAAAATCGATTTCATCCTCTAAAAGAACCAGAAGAAATAGATTCCCAGATGGATAATAGAAGAAATATAGGAACTAGAAAATTCTCTACATCCCCTTTTTCTATAAGAGAAAACATGCAAAAGAAACGGATGGGATGGAGGAATTACAGGGAAAGAAACAGAGAATGGTCACAGGAACAAGACCCACCCACCCCATCTACTATAAAGAAAAGAAAAGATATTGAGGCAAGAGAGGAGGAAGAAAACATAATAAGAATAAAGAAACACAGGAGAAATCATTAGAAAAGGAGGATAAAAATGGGATCTATAATTTAAGTGAAAAAAATCTAACTAAAGAAGAAAAATTAGCATTAGATAAAGGCTTAAATTATGCCCCAAATAGAGCTTTAGATCCCTTTCAGACATTTATTGATGCTAATTTATTTATTCGGAAATTAAATATCAAAAGATTCTTTAAGAGTAAAGAGAATACTAATGAAGGTTTAGAGAAAATAGAAGATACAAATAGTTATATTAAATCTACTACTCTAAAAAATCCATCCACCTTTAATCCTACACAAAATAATGGTTCATGTATAGAAACTTTTAAAAAAATGATATTGAAGGATATCAAAGATACAATACAACCAAATAAAAGTGAAATAAAAAAATATAACAAGATAGATATGGATATTAGAAAAGGAATTAAGTCTTTGAAAGAAGATAAAACTAGACTAATTAAAAGAGCAGATAAAGGTGGAGGTATAGTAATACAAGATATCAATAATTATAATAGCCAAATTAATCTATTATTGGACGATACCGAGACCTATAGAATATTAGATAAAGATCCAATAATAGAGTATAAAAAATAACTGGAATCACTATTAGAATTAGGTCTAAAAATGGAATTATTGAACATAAAAGAATATAATTTTTGCAATATAAAACACCCCAAATTACCAACAATATATGGACTCCCTAAGATACATAAGAGTCAAACCAATCCTCCTCATAGACCTATGATTAGTGGTATCAACTCTTTGACCTATAATCTGGGGAAATATTTGGATCATTTCTTGCAACCATTGGTAGCAAACCTTCAATCTTATATTAAAGATAGTAAATCAGTCATCAATTTATTGAAAGACATCAATACCACTGAAAATACATTATTAGCTACTATAGACGTGGTATCATTATATACCAACATACCCCACGATCTTGGTTTGAAAGTTATAAGATATTTTTTAATGACACAGACAAACATGTTATTGATACAAATTGACTTCTTACTAGATTTATTTAATTATGCTATGACACATAATTACTTCTGGTTCAATGGAAAATACTATGTACAAACAAAGGGAGTAGCAATGGGAGCGAAATATGCTCCTAGCTTAGCTAATTTATTCATGGGAATGTGGGAAGAAAAGGTTATCTATACAAAGCCCCCACCCCGTTAAGTTTATGGGGGCGCTATATAGACGATTGCTTAGTAATATGGGAGGGAACTCTTTCATCTTTTGAAGAATTTTTCAATTCCCTTAATAAAAACGAATGGGGAATAACTTTAACCACAGAAACAAATTATACAAAAATTAATTTTTTAGATCTAGTTATAGAAAAAAGAGATGAAAAACTTGTCACTAAGACGTTCTTTAAAGACACCGATAGGAACTCATTTATACCAAAAACAAGCTGCCATCATCCCCAATGGATCAGAAATATTCCTAAAGGACAGTTCTATAGACTAAAAAGGAATTGCACGCAAGAGATAGATTACCTACAACAAGCACAAACACTAGGGGAAAGGTTTATAGATAAGGGTTACGAACCAGAATTCATCCAAGATGACATTGAAATAGTTAATAAAATAGATAGGAACACTATGTTAATAGATAATAATAAGGGTGAAAAAGCACAAAAAAATAACACAAAAGAATTTGCATTCATCACACAGTATGGGAACAATCATAGAAAATTAAAAAAATATTTTAAATAAACACTGGGATATTATTAAAAATGACGAAATACTGGGGCCCTGTTTACCAGAAAGACCCACAGTTATTTTTTAAAAAAACCCCACTCTTTCTACACATTTGGTGAAAAGTTATGTAGCACCGGTAATTAAAGACACTTGCAGCTTTTCTAAAACACTGATAGGCTTTTATCCCTGCAAAAAATGTGCAGGATGCAAAAATTCTCTAGATAATAATAAATGTATAAAGAATTTTTCCTCTAAAAATACTAAAAAAGAATATAAAATAAAATTTTTTTTTACATGTGCAAATAAAAATGTTGTGTACCTATTGGAATGTCCCTGCGGACTGCAATATGTGGGCCGCACAGGAAGAGATTTTAAGTCCAGGTTAAGAGAACACATTTATAATATAAAGATGCATAGTGTTTCATTACATTTTAAAAAGGTACACAACAGTAATTCCAAAGTTTTAAAATACTGTATAATTGATCAGATAAAACTAAATTTGAAAGGGGGAGATATAATCAAAGAACTGTCCAAGTTGGAATCAAAATGGATTTATACTCTAGACACAATGCAACCCAAGGGTTTAAATATCGAATTCGATATAAATTGTTTTATTTAAATCCCTAGAAAACTGTTAGAATTAATCTGAACTAATTATTGCATTTCTATTATATATTTTAATTTTATTTTAAATTATTTTTATATAAATTTGGAATATTCAGAATGTATTATAAAATAGATGGATCATAATGTTTGTTTTATTCATGGTAGTAATGTATGATTAATGTTTAAGCCAATAATATGAAATAGAAACAAATATATAAAAATAAATTGGATATACAATAACTAATTACTAAAAGCTAGCAGACATATATTTATTGTTAAATCAAGCTGTCAGCAGCTTTTAAAATAAAAGGTCAACAATCTGTGAGAAAATAAGTAATTAACATCTAAATGCATGAATTTATACATAATGTTTTTATTGGAATTGAACATGATCATACAATACTTTAATAATGTTGTTTTAAATATACCGCTGTGTGTATGGGATTAAATGATGCGGAGTTCCATTTCCCCAAGATAGAGAATAATTACTAATATGGTTTGGTTCATTAAGATATAAAACAAGTTGCGCAGATAGCAGGAGCGCAATAGTTAACTGCTCTTGAAACACAAAGCTATAAATATAACTCATTAGTAGCGCGCTGTGCGCCTGTGAACAAGTCTGAGTGACGAAACGCATTGGGCGGAGCCTATCTTAATCACGTGACCTCCGAGTAGAGCCGAGCAGAGCTGACGCCAGCCGAGTCCAGAGGCCTAGGTCTCGGTAATGTATGCGTTGTGGCGACTGTATTCGAACAGCTTAACAAAGCCTGGCTTGGAGCAATGGAATTTTGAGCATCAAGATTTCCTATATAGGAATATTTTATATTAACGCCTGTATTATATTTCTATTTGGTAAGGAGTATTTTAAGTGCTCCGCACAGAACTTACTAGTACAGTATTATGCTATGTGCGGCTATATGTTTTATTTTACATGTCAAATCTGAATAAATGAGGATTTATTTATATACAACCTAAGCCTTGATAATTATAAGAGAGAAAGAAAAGGTGTTTTGGATAAAAAGGAGAATTATCCCTTTGGCTATATGAATAAGATCTAATACAGGAGCAACCATTGGATATATAGAGAAGCGCTTTGTCTTTCATTATCTGGTACGTGTGTGGTGTGACAGGTGATGGATTCACTTGCAGTTAATTAGTTAAGAAAACCACGTGGTGATTAGAAGAAAGAAATTTTATTGGAATTGTCCCGCGGAGAATTACACATCCAGTGCATCTATATCTATATACCATTGAGAGTATTGGTGACATACTCTGCCTTTCTCCCTGCGCTGAGGACTTTACTAACAAAGAAAAGAAAAAAACTTTCTGTTGTTACAAATATAACATACTATTTGAATTTCTGAGCGTGATTTTTTAACATTGTTATATACTGTTTAAAATACATTACGCCACACTGGCATCCCAAGGCACATGCTATTTAACCCTATCTGTTAAACAAAAGCATTTCTCATACTTGGATTATTGTTAATACTTTTTGTTCAGCTTAAAATACATTACGCCACACTGGCATCCCAAGGCACATGCTATTTAACCCTATCTGTTAAACAAAAGCATTTCTCATACTTGGACTATTGTTAATCCTTTTTGTTCAGCTTAAAATACATTACACCACACTGGCATCCCAAGGCACATGCTATTTAACCCTGTTAAACAAAAGCATTTCTCATACTTGGATTAGTGTTAAAAGTTTCTGTTCAGCTTAAAATACATTACGCCACACTGGCATCCCAAGGCACATGCTATTTAACCCTATCTGTTAAACAAAAGCATTTCTCATACTTGGATTAGTGTTAAAAGTTTCTGCTCAGCTTGAAATACATTACGCCACACTGGCATCCAAAGGCACATGCTATTTAACCCTATCTGGTAAACAAAAGCATTTCTCATACTTGGATTAGTGTTAATACTTTTTGTTCAGCTTAAAATACATTACGCCACACTGGCATCCCAAGGCACATGCTATTTAACCCTATCTGTTAAACAAAAGCATTTCTCATACTTGGATTAGTGTTAAAAGTTTCTGCTCAGCATAAAATACATTACGCCACACTGGCATCCCAAGGCACATGCTATTTAACCCTATCTGTTAAACAAAAGCATTTCTCATACTTGGATTAGTGTTAAAAGTTTCTGCTCAGCTTAAAATACATTACGCCACACTGGCATCCCAAGGCACATGCTATTTAACCCTATCTGTTAAACAAAAGCATTTCTCATACTTGGATTATTGTTAATACTTTTTGTTCAGCTTAAAATACATCACGCCACACTGGCATCCCAAGGCACATGCTATTTAACCCTATCTGTTAAACAAAAGCATTTCTCATACTTGGATTAGTGTTTAAAGTTTCTGCTCAGCTTAAAATACATTACGCCACACTGGCATCCCAAGGCACATGCTATTTAACCCTATCTGTTAAACAAAAGCATTTCTCATACTTGGATTCGTGTTAAAAGTTTCTGCTCAGCTTAAAATACATTACGCCACACTGGCATCCAAAGGCACATGCTATTTAACCCTATCTGTTAAACAAAAGCATTTCTCATACTTGGATTAGTGTTAAAAGTTTCTGTTCAGCTTAAAATACATTACGCCACACTGGCATCCAAAGGCACATGCTATTTAACCCTATCTGTTAAACAAAAGCATTTCTCATACTTGGATTAGTGTTAATACATTTTGTTCAGCTTAAAATACATTACGCCACACTGGCATCCCAAGGCACATGCTATTTAACCCTATCTGTTAAACAAAAGCATTTCTCATACTTGGATTAGTGTTAAAAGTTTCTGCTCAGCTTAAAATACATTACGCCACACTGACATCCCAAGGCACATGCTATTTAACCCTTTCTGCTATTTAGCCCTGAACGCTATTTTAACCCTATCTGTTAAACAAAAGCATTTCTCATACTTGGATTAGTGTTAATAGTTTCTGTTCAGCTTAAAATACATTACGCCACACTGGCATCTCAAGGCACATGCTATTTTAACCCTATCTGATCAGCATCAGCTTCATGAAGCTACTTTAGTTTGCACTTGTTTTTGACTGCTTTCAATAAACCAGGCCGCAGGGCACCCCAAAGCTGCACCTTGCACCCTATCTCTTATACAACATAAGCGTTGTTCAGCATCAGCTTCATTAAGATACTCCAGTTTGCACTTCCTTTTTGACTGCTTTCAATAAACCAGGCCGCAGGGCACCCCAAAGCTGCACCTTGCACCCTATCTGTTTATACTAAATAAGCAATTACATAAAAATGTCAGGCAGACAAGTGCCAGGATGTTCAAAGAGGAGTGGCAGAGGCCAATATTCAGCAGGCAGAGGTCGCAGCAGACTAGGGGCGAGTGGCAGCAGGAGTCACGGTGAGAGACCTGATCTGCCAGTAACTGCTAGCGGTCGTGTCTCCACCAGTAACGCATCTGCCGTGGTAGATTGGTTAACGCGCTCATCAACATCATCACAAGTTACGTCTGAGACCCCCAGTCTAGGGTCGGTAGGTTCCTCTGACACAACCCTGAGTTGGCATGCCCCGAGAGCAGTCCCTGTTCTCCCATTGCCTCTGTCCTACGCCGTTCCCTCCCCCAGCGACGTATACTATGCTTTGAGTTCAGCTCCACTCTTTAGTGATGAGGACGATCAGATAGAGGACAGTCAGCAGCTACTGCCCAGCCATGAAATGGAGGTGGCTTCTTTAGCTTGGCAGACAAATAGTGATGTGGACAGTGTCGTGGGTGTTGCGAGATTTCCAGCTTCTGCGCCAGACACTGTTGAGCAAACCGAGAACATCAGTGACGTACAGCCACAACTCGGTGATGATGATGAAGCCGATCGCACTTGGGAGCCGGGTGATGAAGGGGCTTCATCGTCATCATCAGGAGAAAAGGGGCGCAGGTTGCCCCGGAGTCAGCAGCTCAGGCAGCAAGGTGTTAGCAGCATGGTTGGCAGTCAGCATGGGGGCACAATTGTAAAGCCTGGAGCCAAACGGGGCCGGGGTAGAGCACCTGCTGCGCGGCAGGCTACCTTATCGGGAGGTAGTGGAGCAGGGGTTCCTGGAGTTGGCGACAATAGCAGCGAATCAGTGAGGCCTGTTGGTGGGAAAAATAGCTACTCGGCAGTGTGGCAGTTTTTCCTGAAGCATCCGCAGGAGGGTAACATGGCCACATGCAAGATATGTAGGCAGAAGGTGAAGCGTGGCCAGGGCCCAAATGTTGGCACCACGGCCCTGCGTCAACATATGACCATAAAGCGACCTGGGAGAACCGAGGCTCCCAAGGGGTGGTCCAGTCTGCTTCCTCACCAAGTGGCATGCCGCTCCCAATTTCTGCCAGCCAAGGCTCCAGCACCTCAGCCGAAGGCAGCTGTGCATCATACCCATCCTCTGTCGCTCCTGCTCCTCCTCCTCCAAGTCATGCATCCCGCCAGCAATCCATCAGCAAAGCCATGTCCAAGAGACAGCAGTATGCGCCCACTCATCCTACGGCGCAGAAGCTGAATGTGCAGGTGTCCAAGTTGCTGGTGCTGAAGTCGCTCCCTTTTCAGGTGGTGGACTCTGCACCTTTCAGAGAACTGATGGCTTGTGCCGAGCCGAGGTGGAGAGTACCAAGCCGTCATTTCTTTGCCAAAAAGGCAGTACCAGCGCTGCACACTTTTGTTGAACAGAAGGTGGACCAGTCCTTGAGCCTGTCACTGTGTAGCAAAGTGCATGGCAGCGCCGACGTCTGGAGCTGTAACTACGGTCAGGGACAGTACATGTCGTTTACGGCCCACTGGGTGAATGTGGTCCCTTTGCAGCAGCAGCAGCAACTTGGACAGGTCACGCCGCTTCGGCCTCCGCGCTCCCTGCCCGTTGGGCCTGTGACACTGTGCGACTTGGCCTCCTCATCCTCGGCCATCTCCTCACCCTCCACTGTAGGCTCAAGTCTCAGTGCCCCTCCAGTCTACCATGTGTGCAGGGCACGGAGGTGTCACGCAGTGCTTCACATGGTTTGTCTTGGCGAACGGAGTCACACAGGGGAGGAACTGCTTAAATTTATTCATCAGGAAATCCAAACATGGCTTACTCCAAGAAAAATGGGAATCATGGTTACCGACAATGGGAAGAACATTTTGTCTGCGCTGCGCCAAGGAAGACTGACCCATGCCCCCTGCATGGCTCACGTCTTCAATCTGGTTGTCAAGCGGTTTCTGAAGTGTTCCCCCCATATGCAAGACATCCTAACAACTTCAAGGAAACTTTGCATGCACTTTGCTGCACTACAGCGTCAGAACGGTATCCCCCAACATAGTCTGATTTGCGATGTTTCCACCCGTTGGAATTCCA
Organism: Gastrophryne carolinensis; assembly: GCA_027917425.1. NCBI lineage: Eukaryota > Metazoa > Chordata > Amphibia > Anura > Microhylidae > Gastrophryne > Gastrophryne carolinensis. The sequence continues at coordinate 343,587,456 of CM051237.1, read as the reverse complement.
CCCTTCACATGTTGGACCGATTATATGAACAGAGAAAAGCCATCACGGTTTTCCTGATGATCCAAGCGGATAGGGGGACTCCCCTGTGTAACTTCAATGTCAACCAGTGGCAGCTCATAGGTGACACCTGACGTTTGCTCAGGCCCTTTGAAGAAGCCACTTTATTTGTCAGTCGGCAGGATTACGGGATGAACGACGTGATTCCACTGCTTCATGTACTACAGCACATGTTGGAAACCATGGCTGGTCAGGGCACTAGAGACATGGCGTCAACATCTTACGGCCACATGAACCCCGTTGGAGCTGAACTGGAGGAGGAGGAAGAGGAGGAGGACGGGCACAGTGAAGCACAGTTTAGGCTTGGCGAAATGGCTGGTTTATCTAGTCAGCGGACAGGAGAGGAGGAGCAGGAGCAGCCAGAGGAGCTAGAGGGTTTTGAGGAAGGCGAGACAGAGGACCCGGACACACCGTGGCAGTATGCAGTGGAAATGGAGACAGGTGGTCCATCCGAGTCACTTGCGCAAATGGCAGGAAGCATGCTCACGTGCTTGCGTAGTGACCCCAGAATTGTTTCCATTTGTCGGCGGGATAACTTCTGGCTGTCCACCTTATTGGACCCTCGCTTCCGGCACAAAATGGGGGCATTTTTTAAACCCACCGAGAGGGAGGACAAACTGAACTACTACAAAGACATTCTACGTAGTCAGTTGGCCGATGCCTATCTGTGCCATGGTCCATACTCTCGCAGGTCTGACTCGAGGGGACCTCTGCACTCACCTTCCACTGCCATGGCTGCTGGGGGGGGTTGGCAGGAGCAGCAGCAGCAGCTCCATCAGCAGCAGCCTCAGTCTTCAGTCGCTAATGAGTAGCTTTCTACACCCGCATAGTGAGGCTACTCATTAGCAGCAGGAAGACCTGGAGCAGGACCTCAACCAGCAGGTCATGTCATACCTTGACATGACCATGCCAACACACCTTGAGGATCCGCTGGACTTCTGGGCAGCCAAACTTGATTTGTGGCCGCAACTAGCAGAGTTTGCCCTGGAAAAGCTGTCCTGCCCGGCAAGTAGCGTGCCATCTGAGCGGGTGTTTAGTGCGGCGGGGGCCATAGTTACGGCGAGGAGAACTCGTCTGTCTACTCGTCTGTGGAGAGACTCACCTTTGTCAAAATGAATCAGGGATGGATCAGCCAGGATTTCCACCCACCAATGCCTAATGCATGTGACTAGATTCAGCATGGTGCCACGTTTTACACTTTCCAAATGGTGCAAAACATATTTATGTCTTTAGGCCAATTTTTGGGCTCCTGCTGATGCCAACTTCAGGGTGTGCCTTTCAGCCAATTTTTGGCCTCCTGCTGCTGCTGCTTGCAACTCCAGGGTGTGCCTTCCACCTAATGTGGGCTCCTGCTGCCAACTCCAGTGTCTCTCTCAGCCAATTTTTGGCCTCCTGCTGCTGCTGCCAACTCTAGGGTGTCTTTCAAGCAATGTTTGGGCTCCTGCTTATGCTGCTACCAACTCCAGGGTGTGCCTTCCAGCTAATGTATGTGCTCCTGCTGCTGCCAACTTCAGGGTGCCTTCCAGCCAATTTCTAGGCTCCCGCTGCTGCTGCTGTCAACTCCAGGGTGTGTCAGTCAATTTTTGGGCTCCTGCTGCTGCCAACTCAAGTGTCTCTTTAAAGCAATGTTTGGGCTGCTGCTGCTTGCAACTCCAGGGTGTGATTCATCCAATTTATGGGCTCCTGCTGCCAACTCCAGTGTCTCTTTCAGCCAATGTTTGGGCTCCTGCTGCTGCTGCTTGCAACTCCAGGGTGTGATTCATCCAATTTTTGGGCTCCTGCTGCCAACTCAAGTGTCTCTTTCAGCCAATGTTGGGCTCCTGCTGCTGCTTGCAACTCCAGGGTGTGATTCATCCAATTTTTGGGCTCCTGCTGCCAACTCCAGTGTCTCTTTCAGCCAATTTTTGGCCTCCTGCTGCTGCTGCCAACTCCAGGGTGTCTTTCAAGCAATGTTTGGGCTCCTGCTTATGCTGCTGCAAACTCCAGGGTGCGCCTTCCAGCTAATGTATGTGCTCCTGCTGCTGTCAACTTCAGGGTGCCTTCCAGCCAATTTCTAGTTTCCTGCTGCTGCTGCCAACTCCAGGGTGTGTCAGTCAATTTTTGGGCTCCTGCTACTGCCAACTCCAGTGTCTTTAAAGCAATGTTTGGGCTGCTGCTGCTGCTTGCAACTCCAGGGTGTGATTCATCCAATTTTTGGGCTCCTGCTGCCAACTCCAGTGTCTCTTTCAGCCAATGTTTGGGCTCCTGCTGCTGCTGCTTGCAACTCCAGGGTGTGATTCATCCAATTTTTGGGCTCCTGCTGCCAACTCCAGTGTCTCTTTAAAGTAATGTTCGGGCTCCTGCTGCTGCTTGCAACTCCAGGGTGTGATTCATCCAATTTTTGGGCTTCTGCTGCCAACTCCAGTGTCTCTTTCAGCCAATGTTGGGCTCCTGCTTCTGCTTGCAACTCCAGGGTGTGATTCATCCAATTTTTGGGCTCCTGCTGCCAACTCCAGTGTCTCTTTAAAGCAATGTTTGAGCTCCTGCTGCTGCTGCTTGCAACTCCAGGGTGTGATTCATCCAATTTTTGGGCTCTTGCTGCCAACTCCAGTGTCTCTTTCAGCCAATGTTTGGGCTCTTGCTGTTGCTGCTGCTTGCAACTCCAGGGTGTGATTCATCCAATTTTTGGGCTCCTGAAGCCAACTCCAGTGTGTCTTTCAAGCTATGTTTGGGCTGCTGCTGCTTGCAACTCCAGGGTGTGATTCATCCAATTTTTGGGCTCCTGCTGCCAACTCCAGTGTCCCTCTCAGCCAATTTCTGGCCTCCTGCTGCCAACTCCAGGGTGTCTTTCAAGCAATGTTTGGGCTCCTGCTTATGCTGCTGCCAACTCCAGGGTGTGCCTTCCAGCTAATGTATGTGCTCCTGCTGCTGCCAACTTCAGGGTGCCTTCCAGCCAATTTCTAGGTTCCTGCTGCTGCTGCTGCCAACTCCAGGGTGTGTCAGTCAATTTTTGGGCTCCTGCTGCTGCCAACTCCAGTGTCTCTTTAAAGCAATGTTTGGGCTCCTGCAGCTGCTGCTTGCAACTCCAGGGTGTGATTCATCCAATTTTTGGGCTCCTGCTGCCAACTCCAGTGTCTCTTTCAGCCAATGTTGGGGCTCCTGCTGCTGCTGCTTGCAACTCCAGGGTGTGATTCATCCAATTTTTGGGCTCCTGCTGCCAACTCCAGTGTCTCTTTAAAGTAATGTTTGGGCTCCTGCTGCTGCTTGCAACTCCAGGGTGTGATTCATCCAATTTTTGAGCTCCTGCTGCCAACTCCAGTGTCTCTTTCAAGCTATGTTTGGGTTCCTGCTGCTGCTGCTTGCAACTCCAGGGTGTCATTCAGCCAATTTTTGGGCTCCTGCTGCCAACCCCAGGATGTGTTTCAGCCAATATTTGGGCGCCTGCTGCTGCCAGCTCCAGGGTGTGTTTTTCAGGCAATATAGGGGCCCCTCATAGTGATGCCACCTCAACTCTCTGTAATTGTGCCACTCTGCGATTCTAATAGCGATGCCTCTGATCTGCATGTCCTAATTATTTACAGTATTATTTCAGTAACCCAGCACGCATCCTATGCGTGTTACAGCAAGGCAGAATTTTTCAAAAGTTCGCTCATCTCTAATTGAGGCCACACACCCAGTCAAACATATCCACTTCTTGTTTTTTTTTTCCAAAACCTTGTTTTAAAGCTTGCTGTAATACATTTAAATGGCCCTCGCCGGGGCATCCCATTTAGGGGTCTGCACAAAAGGCCTGCCCAAAAATATGGAGCTTTTGTTGTTGTACCAAAACCTTGTATTAAAGCTTGTTGTAACGTATTTAACTGGAGCTCACAGGGGCATCCCATTTAAAGGAATCTGGGAGTGTTTGCATTTGGTTTATGTACAGTTCTTTAAAGCCTGTTTAGTGTTAAAGGTCACACACCTAGCCAAAAATATCCACCTATTGCTTTTGTGCCAAAACCTTGTTTTAAAGCTTTCTGTAACATATTTAACTGGCCCTCACCGGGGTATCCCACTTAAGGGCATCTGAGAGTTTTTGCATTTGGTTTTATGCCCAGGTCTTGAAAGCCTATTTAGTGTTAAAGGCCACACACCGAGCCAAAAATATCCACCTTTTGCTTTTGTACCAAAATCTCTTTTTAAAGCTTGCTTTAACGCATCTAACTGGCCACACACCTGCCCAAAAATATAGAGCTTTTGCTGTTGTACCAAAAACTTGTTTTAAAGCTTGCTATAATGAATTTAATTTGCCCTAACCAGGGCATCCTATTTAAAGGCATTTGATAGTTTTTGCATTTGGTTTTATGCCCAGGTATTGAAAGCCTAGTTAATGTTAAAGGCCACACACCCAGGTCCGTATTTGCCACCAGGCATGTATAGGCACATGCCTAGGGCAGAGCAACAGTCAGAGATGGAGAGACAGCCAGCAACAATTTTAAATTAAAAAACAAATCATCTTCCAGCAATGAGGCTGCCACCCTGGTTCACAATTCAGGGAGGGTGGCGATCGCTGGACAGATCCACATTGGTGGATCAGCGGGAGCCTCCCCCCTCCCATCTCCGTGTTTTGCCACTGCCGTCTCCGCCACTATTAGATTCAAATCGGCTGGTGCAAGTCACTGTGGGCAATACCTGCCCCGCCTACTTTGATGCCTTCCCACCCCTCCCAACTTTCAGATTCTGCCGCCTGTCTCCTTCCTATGACAGGAGTGGTGCAGAAGTTGAGGCGGGTTGCACTCACTAATTCACCAATATTGCTGCCACACTTGTGGGGCACCCTGGTGGTAAGTCTTACTAAGGGTTGGGGTTAACTTTGTGTAATTGAGAGGGTTAACCTTTTATGGGTTCGGGGAATGAGGGGACCAACCACCAAGAGAGTGACCTTGGGGCATCCCTTTCTGGGATGCTTCATTGTGTGAGCCCCCAAGATCTTCATGGCTCACTGTGTTCGAGGCATCCCTGTAGCTGTGTACAGGAGTGTGCCACATACAACAGGTAGACCAGGTCACTGCTCTTGTTTCCCAGCTCTCATACCTGTCCCCCTCGTGCTTTTCTAATCAGACGAGTCTGTGCATGCACTGTGGGACCAGAGAAAGGTGAGTCTTTGGGGCAAACTAGAGTAGGGCATCTCAAATCTGGCTGCTCCTGAGAAAGTACCAAGAATAGTGAACATCCTGGGTTATGGGCCATTTTAAGGCTGGTAAGCTTGACTGGGGAAGCTCCTGTGTGTGAAACCCCAGGGAATGCCCATTCTACCTCACTCCCATGCACATGCACAGGCTTCTAGAAGTTCAAAATATACCAGGAACCACCCGCTATTCGTGTCCAAACTGGTCATTTATCCACGGAGAGGCTACCTTTGGCTGTGCAAGCAGAATGGGATTAATGGAAAGGTAAGTTTTAGGTCTATCCCAAGGGATTTCAAACATTTTGGGGCATCCCAAATCAGAAGAGGGAATTGGTTGGATCTGGAGTCCTTTAGATACTAATTTTTGATTTACTTTAAGGTGGATCAAAACCCAACATAGGCAGCCCTGGAATCTATGACTCCAGGGCTGCCTGACACCTAGGGCACCCTGATTCGGGTTTGCCCTGTTATGTGAAACCCACCCCAGTCTCCAGTAAAACTTGCCTTCTCCCCGATCCCAAGGCTCATGTGTGGGCTGCTGTAGGCTTTTTTTTTAGCCAGGCATTTGTGAGTGGTTGGCCCGGGAACACACCCTGTTAGAAGCTAGAGGGGATACGCCCGCTGGCACACTAGTCTCTGCTCGGCTGCTTTTGGCTAGATTTGGGCTTTTTGACAAGCTGATTGACAAGCGCAGCTGAGTGCACTGATTGGATGAGAAGGCGTGCATGTACCATAGGATCGGCAAAAGGTGAGTTACTAAACAACTTGAAGGGTTTCACACACTGGGGCATCCCAAATCGGGGTGCCCTGGGGCAAAGCCCAAAATCTGGGATATTCAAAATCCTGGATTTTGGTCCACTTTAAAAATGTGTGGGGTTAATGGTGTTGCAGTAAGGGTAACTGAGTATATTGTAGGGGTAATATTGTTTGTGTGTAGGTGGGAGTTAACTGTATGTGTGGGAGGTTAAAACAAACCTGGGTTTTGGAACCCCTTTACTAGGACATCCTGATTGGGGATGCCCCTGTGTGTACCCTCGCACCTGGTGGTTGCCGCAGGATCGCTGCTTAATTGGCTAATCATTGTGAGAGCTGGGTTGCTATTGCACTTATTGAATGTCTAAGCCACTAGTTGTGTTTGGGGTACTGATTATAAATTGAGGGGTCTGAGTGGATCTTCTTGTACTAAATTCAATTTTGGGCTCTGTTCTTGTGTCAGGAACTTAAAACTTCTGAACAACCAGACTGCAAATGTTTTGACTCTGGACTCAACAAGGTAAAAAAAAAATTGAGTTTGGCTAGCGACTTTTGTAAAGTGGTCCACGGCATTATATCTCGATACAATTTATTCTGTGATTTCTTTGAACATGCTTTATTCTGTGATCTCTTAGGATTTATTTTCATTTAGTGTTTTTTGTGCTTTTTTTTGTGCAAGTCCTCATCTATGCTGGTCAGAGTATATCTGTAGTCAATTGCAGGGGGTGTCTGCACCTCCAGTGTAGAACTGGAGACAAAATGATTTGGAAGCAGAGCGCATTCTTTCGCTCTGTGTGCCAACCTGTATGCCCCCAGAACTGCCTGTTTATGTTTATATTTTGTGGCTGCACAGTATATTTTTTGCCGCGAAGGGCAAGCTCATGTCCTCCTGTCCTGTTTTTTTTTAAGTAAGGAGACTGGAAGACATAGCACACACTGCAGTAGCAAGTGGTATGCTGTGTTGCTTCCTGTTCCCCTGCTTAAAGAGGAACAACACACTTGATTTTCCCTTTTCGGGGTGTTGTTCCTCTCAATTCATCCTGAATTGGGATGCCCCACTGTGTGTATGCTCCTAGGTTACTCACCTTCCTATCACTCCCACGACACAGACTCGGACGAGAACGAGCGAGCTGATTGGCTGAGTGGGTTGTTCAACCAATCAGCGCACTTGCTTTCACTCGGCTCCCGTCAGCTCCGTTGACGGCTAAGCCATCTGGACAGCTAAGCAACCAAGCAGAGATGAAGGGAGCTGAGTGTGCTTCCAGCTGCATCCCCCTGCGCACTTCCTAGGCACTACGTGACTACCCCGCCCATTCAGAAAGGCCAGGTGCGGGTGCGCGCATGGCTAGAGGTGTGCCAGGATGCACAGCGAGGGCTCCGGGACTAGATGAGTAAAACGGGGCTTCTGGGGGGATTTACACAGCGGGGCATCCCAATTCAGGATGCCCCAAGGAGTGGAACTAAGATGGTCCTTTAGACTTCAGGGCATCCAATGTTTCTTTTTGAAGAAACCAGGTCGGGCCCTATTGATCGGAGCCAACCACTGGGAGAGGGGGGGAACTTACCTCTCAGCCAGCAGGCTTGATTTCTTGGCTCCAGCTTCAGACCAGTCAGTTCTAGTCACCTGAGGCACCCCTGCTGCTGAACAGTGAGGGAGCCTGCTCCCACATAAATGTTAGCAGAGACGCATCCCCTATTTCCCCCACTGCTGGGTCCACCCACATCATCGATTCCACTTGGTCGAGGGGTGTTCCTCGGGCAGCATGAACCCTAAATACCACCCTGCACACACCTGGCCAAAAATATAGAGCTCTTGCTGTTGTACCAAAACCTTGTTTTAAAGCTTGCTGTAATGTACTTAACTGGACCTCACAGGGGCATCCCATTTAAGAGCATCTGAGAGTTTTTGCATTAGGTTTTATGTCCAGGTCTTATAAACCTACATAGTGTTAAAGGGCACACACCCAGCCAAAAATATCCACCCTTGCTTTTGTACCAAAACCTTGTTTTAAAGCTTGCTTAAACTGGCCCTCAACAGGGCCTCCCACTTAAGAGCATCTGAGAGTTGTTGCATTGGGTTTATTGCCCAGGTCTTGAAAGCCTATCTACTGTTAAAGGCCACACGCCTGCCCAAAAATATCCACCTCTTGCTTGTTATACCAAAACCTCATTTTAAAGCTTGCTGTAACATTTAACTGGCCCTCACCGGGGCATCCCATTTAAGGGCATCTGAGAGTTTTTGCATTTGGTTTTATGCCCAGGTCTTGAAAGCCTAGTTAGTTTTAAAGGCCACACACCTTCCCAAAAATATATTGCTTTTGCTATTGCACCAAAACTTCATTTTAAAGCTTGCTTTAGTGTATTTAACTGGCCTAATCATGGCATCCCATTGACTTGCATCTGAGAGTTTTTATGTCCTGGTGTTTAAAGCCTAGTTAGTGTTAATGGACACACAGAACTACTCACCTGCTGCTGTTCCAAAAATACTGTTTTAAGTGTAGTGTAGAGTATTGTTTTCCCCTCATAAATGCACTAAGTATGTCAGGCAGAGAAGTGTCAGAATGTGCACAGAGGAGCAGCAGAGGCCTAAATTCATCAGGCAGAGGTTGCAGAAGACTAGGGACAAGTGGCAGCACGAGTCGCAGTGAGGGGCCTGATCTCCTAGTATCAGCTAGTGGTTGTGTCTCGACCAGCAATGCATCTGCCATCATTGATTGGTTAACACAGTCATCCACTTCCTCAAAAGTGACATCTGACACCCCCAGTTAACAGTCTGTAGGCTCCTCGGACACAAACCTCAGTTGGCATGGCCCGGGAGCAGTCCCTGTCCTCCTATTGCCTCTGTCCTATGCCGTTCCCTCTACCAGTGTCGTATCTTATGCTTTGGGTACATCTCCACTATTCAGAGAGGACGATCTGATAGAGGACAGTTAGCAGCTCCTGCCCAGCCAAGAAGTGGAGGTCACATTCACTAGGCGGGCAAGTGGTGATGAGGAGAGTGGTGTGGGAGGTGGTGTTACAAGCGTTCCAGCTCTTGCAGCAGACACATTGAGAAACCTGAGAAGGACATCAGTGACGTGCAGACACTCATGATGATGATGAAACATCGCTGTGTAGAAATGTCTCTAATATCAGGAACATCTATAGCATTCAGGGGTGCACTATTTTGTCTTAGCACATAGTCCTTTGTGCGCTCCAAAGGATCTGTCACGATTCGCTTACCTGTCTCCCGGTCCAGCGGTGTCCTCATCTCGCAGCCGCCCGCCCGGCGGCCGCGGCAGCCGGCGACTTCCGTCCCTGCTGGCATGCCTGCGCACTGCTCCTCCTCAGCTGGCGGGCCAGGCTTCCGTACACGTGCGTGAGCACGTCCTGTTTATGCCCTCCGGCGGCGCTGCTCTCAGTGCGGCTGCCGGAGGAGAGCTGTTAAGGGCCAATGAGCCCTAAGTGTTGGGGTTGGGCCAATGAGCCCGGATAGGGGGATTTTGGGCTATACGCCCCTTTTGGTTTTTGGCCTGTGCGTTAGTTTAACCCTTTAAACGCCAGCCACGTAAATTTTACGTGGCTGCCTCTCCAACAGTTAAACGCCAGTCACGTAAAATTTACGTGCCTGACTTTCCCCAGAAATAAAAAAAAAAGTAAAAATAAAAGACACTTACCTGACCCCTCGTTCGATCCGGTCGGGTCTCCTCTTCAGCCAGAGGGGCTCCGATCGCCCATCGGGGCTCCTCCGGCTGCAGGGGAGGGCCCGGAACAGGGTGCCCCCCCCCCGTTTCAGCAGCCGCCCGGTTTACTATAAAAAAAAACAAAAAAAAAAAAACAGTCACCTACCTTTGTCCCCGCCGGCTCCCGCAGGCTCTCCACTTCACGGGGGGGGGGCTCCGATCCCCCCCCCGCTCTTCTGTCTTCTGGAGGGGGCATAACAGCCCTCCTCCCTTGCTGTCTTCCGATGGCAGCCGCCATCTTTGGTGACGTCACGGGGCGGGGCCAGAGGACGTCACCGCCGGGTGTCATCGGGGCACCCGGCAGTTCGTCTCTCAGATGCCGGTGACGGCTGGGAGGGGAAGGAGGAAGGTAGGCGATCCTCCGATCGCCTGCCTCCCCCCTTCTCTGCCCAGCCGTCACTGACAGCAGATCGCCGCGGGACACAGAAGATGAAGATCGGAGGTGAGTAAAGTAAAAGTTTTTTTTTTTAATAAACTTTTTTAAAAAAACGTGTGTGTCTTTTTTTTACCTTTTAACCCTTTGTGAACTGGTAAGGGGTCCATGTGACCCCTTATACCAGTTCACAGGGCTCGGGGGTCTGGCAAGTCACCTGCGCTAGCGGGTGGCTTGCCATTAACCCCTGACACCCCCATTACCTGCCTCCCCAAAGGCCAGGGGGGGGCAGAAGAGCCCGGGCCCACATGGGCTATGTGGGCTCGTAGGCTGCAGGGTGGGGGGGCCACAAAAGCTGGCCCCCCCACTCTGTGCCTACAAGCCCCCATAGTTGGTCCCGGGCTGGTTACTGTGGGTAAGGGGGACCCCACGTCAATTTTTTTTTTGATTTTTAAGGGTTTTTAACCCTTAAAAATAAAAAAAAAAATGGGGTCCGCCCCCCCTGGGAGGGGGGACCCTATGTCATTTTTTTTTTGATTAACCCTTTGTGTTCTGTCATCCAGCAGCTATAAAAGGCTTCTAGCAAGTGAGCAGAAGCCAGTGATCGCCGAGGGACAGAGTGCTCCAGGATGGATGGGAGGTGAGTACAGTGTAAAAAAAAAAAAAAAAAAAAATTAATAAAATATTTTTTCTCTTTTGTGTGTCTGTGTCATTTTTTACTTTTAACCTCTTGTGAACTGGTAAGGGGTCCATGACCCCTATACCAGTTCACAAGGCTGGGGGGATGGCAAGCCACCTGCGCTAGCGGGTGGCTTGCCATTAACCCCCGGCACCCCCATTACCTGCCTCCCCAAAGGCCAGGGGGGGGGCAGAAGAGCCCGGGCCCACATGGGCTATGTGGGCTCGTAGGCTGCAGGGTGGGGGGGCCACAAAAGCTGGCCCCCCCACTCTGTGCCTACAAGCCCCCATAGCTGGTCCCGGGCTGGTTACTTCGGGTAAGGGGGACCCCACGTCAATTTTTTTTTTGATTTTTAAGGGTTTTTAACCCTTAAAAATCAAAAAAAAAATGGGGTCTCCCTCCCCTGGGAGGGGGGACCCTATGTCATTTTTTTTCTCGATTTAACCCTTTGTAGTGTGGATGGTTTTTGTGTTTTTTTTGTGAATGTTATAAAATACTTGTTTCAGTTAGGGGGGGGTCTCCTGGGCAGGAACGGGGGGCTACCGATAAATATGTGGTACCGTTCTAATCGGTAGAAATGGGGCTTTCACATGCAATATGATTTTCCTTAATAAAATACATTTTTTATTTAAAATAAAGGAGTAAATTTTCTAAAAAAAAAATTTTATTTATTTATTTTTTTTTTCACTTAATAATATTGTAAAAAAAAAAATAAAAATTACAAACAAGACATTTCATGTTAAAGTCTAAACTCTGCTGCAAAAAAAAAAATATATAATTTTTCTGAAAGTTCCAGCAAAAATGGCGCAAAACATGTCGCAAAACATGACGCAAAATGGGGAAAAATGGCCTGTCAACAGAGGGTGACAAAATCTCAAGTAGGCTGGCAATTAAAAGGGTTAATAGTACCTATGCATGTTGGGTATTGTTCTGTTCGGGGGACCTTGCGCTTTCAGACTTAGCTTGTTTTTTCTGGTTTGCATATTTATATTTTAGGAAAAGGTGTTTTTTATTCAGCTTTTTTATAAATTTTTTAGGGAAACCCTGCACAACCAAAGAATTCTTTGAGGAATTAATTCCAGAAAGATGAGCCCACTACAGCAAGCTGGGTACCCTTAGAAAGCTTAACGTGTGTACTTTCAGGGAATATATGGTTTATGGGGGATATTCCAAATGTAAAGGGTTGTTTTGGTTGAAAAATCGCAAGGTGCGCACTTTGTCTGCAGAGCTGAAATTTTCAAGTAAAATTACCGTTATGCGCATGCTTTACTTTGGGGTGTTTGGCAACTCTTCCCTTGACAGAACCTATGCATGTTGGGTATCGTTCTGTTCGGGAGATGTTGCTTTTTCAGATTAAACTTGATTTTTCTTGTTTGTATATAGATTTTTTAGGAAAATGTGGCTTTGATTCAGCTTTTTTATCCTTTTTTTAGGGAAACTCTTTGCAACCAAAGATTACGTTGAGGGATTACTTCCAGAAAACTATGGCCACATCCACAAGCCTGGTACGCCTAGAAAGCCTGAGGTGTGTACTTACAGAGAATATATAGTTTGTTGGGGGTATTTTAAATGTAAAGGGTTGTTTTTCTGGAAAAACCGCAAGGTGCGCATATTGCATAGCATAGTTGTATTTTATCTGAAAATCTCCTAAAGCGCTGTTTCAGTTTGGGGAAGTCTCCTGGGCAGGAAAGGGTGTCTACCTATACATATGTGGTACCGCTGTAACCGGGAGAAATTGGGATTTCACACGCAATAAGATTTTATTGACAAACTTACATTTTTTATTCCAAAAAAAACTACAATATGTAAAAATTTTTTTTTTTTTTTTTTTTTTGCACATATTTCTCCCAAAAATATTAAGAATACACCTAACAAATGACAAACAAGACATTTCAAGTTAAAGCCCAGACTCTGCTGAAAAAAACAATATATCATTTTCCTGGGAAATCCCTGGAAATCCCCTCAAAAATCACAGTTGAACAAGGGGAGCGCAAAATAGTGCAAAATGGTCTGGCAACAAAGGGTGACAAAATCTCAAGGTAGGCTGGCGGTTAAAGGGTTAAAGTTGCACCAATCATCACGCTCTCTCCCCTTTCCCCAATCTTGTCTGTCCCTATAAAGGTTCATTCCGTCAGTTGCTCAGTGCCTGTGATAGCGCCTTATACCTAGCTTTGTCTTGTGTTATTGCCGTGAGTGATCTCTGTTGCCGACCCTTGCCTGAATCGACCAATCTCTGTCTAACCTACCGTTGCCGACCCCTGCTTGAAACCGACCATTCTCCGTCTGATCCCTGTTGCCGACCTCTGCTTTGTACCCCGACCTTGAGCTGCCTCATCCATCTGTACCGCTGCAATCTCTGAATTCCTGGTGTCCACCACTGGCCTGTCTCTGGACTCCCGCTAACTCGCTCTAGTCATTGGTTCTTCAGACCTCCAACCAGTAAGCTCTCATCCTTTGAGCCATTGAAGTCCTGGGGGCAACCGATCCCGGGCAGGCGTATTCTGCGTTCCAGCAAGCGCGGGCTCCTACAGGTGAAGCTGGCTGCGGAGATTGGGGGTTGGGCTGGAGTTACCCGAGCGTGACAGGATCCTCTGCTGACACTTCATTTAAACTAATGTTGTCTCTTTCACTAACGCTTATGGATTGTTCTAAAACCTGCAGTCTTGCCATAGCTCTGGCATTCTCACAATGTTTCTCCATAGCCTCTATTTCTGCTCTTTTCCATGTTGCCTCTGCCTCCATCTCTGCCTGCTGTCAAGCTGCCTCTGCCTCTATCTCTGTCTCCATCTTTGCCCACTGTCGAGCTGCCTCTGAATCTATCTTTACCAGTTTAAGTCATTAGCCCTGATTCAGAGCCTCTTTCACATGCACTTTTGCATGTGTCTGTGTCATTTTTGTGAGTTTTTACATGCTTTTTTGGATTGTACATTACTGTTTTCATGCGTATATGTGTTTACGCTAACACGTATACGTGCTTTCAATGATCGTATGTTTATTGACAATTTTCAACGTACTTTATTGGTATGGGCTGGTGCCTGATTCTGAGCCTTAATTGCCGATGACAAGCTGCTCAATAAAATGGGTTTGCTTCCGCTCAACTTACAACTTCTTATCACTCCCACGACACAGACTCGGACGAGAACGAGCGAGCTGATTGGCTGAGTAGGTCGTTCAACCAATCAGCGCACTTGCTTTCACTCGGCTCCCGTCAGCTCCGTTGACGGCTAAGTCATCTGGACAGCTAAGCAGCCAAGCAGAGATGAAGGGAGCTGAGTGTGCTGCCAGCTGCATCCCCCCGCGCACTTCCTAGGCACTACGTGACTACCCCGCCCATTCAGAAAGGCCAGGTGCGGGTGCACGCATGGCTAGAGGTGTGCCAGGATGCACAGCGAGGGCTCCGGGACTAGATGAGTAAAACGGGGCTTCTGGGGGGATTTACACAGCGGGGCATCCCAATCCAGGATGCCCCAAGGAGTGGAACTAAGATGGTCCTGGAGTCTTTTAGACTTCAGGGCCTCCAATGTTTCTTTTTGAAGAAACCAGGTCAGGCTCTATTGATCGGAGCCAACCACTGGGAGAGGGGGGGAACTTACCTCTCAGCTAGCAGGCTTGATTTCTTGGCTCCAGCTTCAGACCAGTCAGTTCTAGTCACCTGAGGCACCCCTGCTGCTGATCAGTGAGGGAGCCTGCTCCCACATAAATGTTAGCAGAGACGATGCAACCCCTATTTCCCCCACTACTGGGTCTTCCACCCACATCACCGATTCCACTTGGTCGAGGGGTGTTCCTCGGGCAGCATGAACCCTAAATACGGCCCTGCACACACCTGGCCAAAAATATAGAGCTCTTGCTGTTTTAAAGCTTGCTGTAATGTATTTAACTGGACCTCACTGGGGCATCCCATTTAAGAGCATCTGAGAGTTTTTGCATTAGCCATTCAATGTATGACTATTAATATTTTTGGATAACCCTGTCTATGGATGTTCTTTCCCTGATGACTTGATACAATGTAGCTAAGAAGTAGACACTAACTTTCTGTTTTATTCTTTTCAGGGGATTCGGCTTACCCACTACTGCCAGGGTTGATGACACCTGTCCTCAGACTCAGGGCCAGAAGGGCTATAACCGGGCCTATCGAAAGACCCGGGCTGTGGTGGAGAGGGCCTTCGGCTTGCTTAAAACCAGATTTAGATGCCTGGACCATACCGGGGGTGCCCTGCAGTATAGGCCACACAGCCTATACAAATGGGGGGAGAGGGGATGCCACACAGCCTATGGGGGGAGAGGGGGATGCCACACAGCCTATACTAATGGGGGAGATTGGGATGCCACACAGCCTATGGGGGAGAGGGGAATGCCACACAGCCTATGGGGGGGAGAGGGGGATACCACACAGCCTATACAAATGGGGGGAGAGGGGATGCCACACAGCCTATGGGGGAGAGGGGGATGCCACACAGCCTATACTAATGAGGGGAGGGGGAATGCCACACAGCCTATGGGGGGAGAGGGGGATGCCACACAGCCTATGGGGGGAGAGGGGGATGCCACACAGCCTATAAAAATGGGGGGAGAGGGGATGCCGCACAGCCTATACTAATGGGGGGGAGGGGGAATGCCACACAGCCTATGGGGGGAGAGGGGGATGCCACACAGCCTATGGGGGGAGAGGGGGATGCCACACAGCCTATACTAATGGGGGGGAGGGGGAATGCCACACAGCCTATGGGGGGAGAGGGGGATGTCACACAGCCTATGGGGGAGAGGGGGAGGCCACACAGCCTATGGGGGGAGAGGGGGATGCCACACAGCCCATGGGGGGAGAGGGGGATGCCACACAGCCTATACAAATGGGGGGAGAGGGGATGCCACACAGCCTATGAGGGGAGAGGGGGATGCCACACAGCCTATACAAATGGGGGGAGAGGGGATGCCACACAGCCTAGGAGGGGAGAGGGGTGTGCCACACAGCCTATACTAATGGGGGGAGGGGGAATGCCACACAGCCTATGGGGGGGAGAGGGGGATGCCACACAGCCTATGGGGGGAGAGGGGGATGCCACACAGCCTATACTAATGGGGGGAGGGGGATGCCACACAGCCAATGGGAATGGGGGGCACACTGCCTATATGGAGAATAGGAGGGGAGAATGCCACACTGCTTATGATAATGGGGTGTACACTGCCTATATGGGAATGGGAGGGGGGAGAATGCCACACTGCCTATATAGGGAATGGGAGGGGGATGCCACACTGGGTATACGGGGAATGGGATGGGGGCATGCTACACTGTCTATGGAATGGGGGCATCCCACACGGCCAATGGGAAAGGGGAATGCCACACTGTCTGTAATGGTGCGTTTTTGGTTTAAAATATTTTTTTTCTTATTTTTCTCCCCCAAATCCTAGGTGGGTCTTATGGGCGGGTGCGTCTTATGGGGCGAAAAATGTGGTAATTTTGCGTGCGAACAAAACCGCACCAGCTATATCCTACAGAGTATGCCCATTCGAGGATAGAGACACAATTGTGCACCACTATTCCATCCCAGAAAAAGAGGAGTCCCACAACTCCTCAATCTAACCTCATTAAGTAATGGCACCACTCAAAATATATGAATTAAAAATTTTTGGGGATTCTTTATTATTCAAAAGACTCTATATATACATATACAGACACATTAAAAGCTCATTAAAATACATAAACACACAACCTGTAAAAAGGAAGTGGAGGGGACACGGGGGAAGGAACAAGCCAAGCCCCATAGATGAGAAATGCTTTATGCCATAGATGTATCCAATTCAATAATGATCTTTTTACTGTTCCTAGCCGGGCTGAATATATATATATATATATATATATATATATATTCGTGCTAATCTAATAAATAAATTAATATTATAACAATTAATTAAATTCATATTATAACAATTGCTGTGCAAAATGAATATAAGTGCTAAGTGCATAAAGTGCTAATGCTAATTAAGAGGACAGCCAGGCAGCGAAATACAGATATACATATAAAGAAAAAGTCACTCACATATCAACATACGGCCAGCAGCATAGCTCCCCCCCCACGTGCGCTGTCGAGGCGTTGCGTGAAGTCAGCGCGTCACTTCTCCAGGACACATAAGCACACCACCATTCCCATGTACCCCTCTTATATACTAACTCACCCCTCCCCATTCCCCCGCCTTGTGTCGAGCCGCACCAGGGAAAAAACTGAGCCGCGCTCGAAACCAGAAACGCGTCAGTCTGCCCGGCTCATGCGACGCGCGCCGGCCGGTGCACTCCAAACACCCGGAAGCATATGCGTTCCGGCGTGAATGGCGCAACCCAATAGAAGTGCAGATAGTGTGCATGGGACAAGGGACGGGACAGGTGAGTAGCAGGGATACAAGGGCACATTTAGTATTGGGTATGTAACATAGGACAAAGACAAATGAATCTACAATATATACAGTTTCTATAAATGTATACATATTTTCAAATAAACATCCCTATACACTATTCTATATAAATGCCAACTAATGTATGATGTAATGACAGAACACATTATGCTACAGCAACGGCGCTTCTATACATATGTGGAGATAACCTCTCATTTAGCCCATATTGTCCCTACTGCAGCCAACCCAGGGCTAATATACTGCTTTATATATATATGTGTATCTATACTGTACACATATACTGTCTAAGATATACAGATTACCATAATGTCTTTTAGAGGCTGGTTATTATTAGATCATAATAATAATTATTTACAAAAATTACAGAAAATACAGAGAAAGAAAAAAAGGAAAAAGGCAAGAGAAAAAGAAAAAATGGAAGACACAGGAATGAGGAGGGAGGGGGTGATGTCATCTCCAACAGCTCTTCTTATTGTTTCACCATCCACTCCATGCATCCAATCTGCACCCTCATTCTTCAGTCCCATCTATTCCGAACGAGCGACCCGGATTAATCAAACATGTGCAAGTACTGTGACTAAGAAAAAACTAATTAGATATTAATAATACTACTACTATTAAAGTTCAATTAAAAATAAGTGTGATCAACTACCTGTACCCTTGAGTTACTAAAACACTTGACCAACATACAAACAAAACCATGCCCATTAACCAAAAACCTTATCTAAAGATACACTCCACACGTATATAGACCGTGCTCATGTGCCTAAAAATGGTGTAAAAGCCAGGTCCTCGTTTAGTCCTATGGGAGCCTGGGTGTCAAGATTATATATCCACCTCAATTCTTTTTGTTGTAGCAACCTTTTTATATCGCTTCCGCGTGGACCCACACTCACTTTTTCAATTCCAATAATTTTTAAGCAAATCATATCGCTATGGTGTTTATTGAACAAATGCAGGGACACCGGGGGTACCATTTTACCCAATTGTATATTTCTGCCAGCCAGACGAATACTGGACATATGGGCTTGCACTCTTGCTTTGAGACTATTACGCGTCTCCCCTATGTACATCTTAGGACACCCACAAATCAATGCGTAGATAACCCCTACTGTTTTGCAATTCATAAACGGACGTATAGAGAAATTTTTACCTGTCTGAAGGTTATTAATCACTTTACTCTTAGCCATATGGGGACAAATGGAGCACCCTCTGTGGGTCTGTTTTTAATATGTTCCAATGCCTTATAAGAATGTTTCTTAGCTTTGGCCAGCCACTATTGTAACGTGTAACATATCTTACCTCCGGCATGTTATGTGATCTTTGTTTGGGGGCCAACAGTCCCGATCTTGGTGTGGACTTGGCCCGTGCCCAAGCTCTGTTCACCACCACTTTTGGATAGCTTCTCGTGCGGAATCGCCGTGCTAAGTCCCTGGCCTGTTGTTTAAACTCATCTTCATTAGAGCAATTCCTGCGGACCCGCAGAAACTGCCCTGTGGGGATGCCCCGCTTCAAACTGGGTAAGTGAAAGCTGTCATAGTGCAATAGCGAGTTGACTGCAGTTCCTTTTCGATACAAACCAGTACGTAGTGTCCCATCTCCCAAAACCGTGATGGTGAGGTCCAAGAATGTCACCTGTTTGGACGAAATCTGGGCTGTCAAAAATATGTTAAGATTATTCCTGTTGAGATGATTCAGATACTCGTTAAATTGTGTTTCAGAGCCCTGCCATAATACCAGTATGTCGTTGATGTATCTGTACCAACCCAACACATGCCGGTGATGTGTCCTCACAGCCGACTACCTCCCTCTCCCACCACCCCAGGAATAGGTTGGCCACCGAGGGGGCACAACGTGCCCCCATGGCGACCCCACAAACCTGGCAGTAGTATATTCCGTCAAAGGTGAAAAAGTTGTGCGACAGCACAAATTCAAGTAATCTCAGTAGGAATGCCTGTAGGGAGGGGGAATCTCGGCTGCTCATGCTTAAAAAGTTCCGGCACGTGTGGGCGGCAGACACATGCGAAATGCTGGTGTAGAGGGCTTCAACATCTAAGGTGATGAGCAGAATGTCCGTGGGTACCACAATGGAATCCAATTGTCTAAGTAAATCCATGGAGTCCCTTATATAGGAATCTTAGGAGGTGACAAACGGCTGTAAGTGTTTATCAACCAGCACACAGGCCTTTTCAGTTAAACCCCCGATACCCGCCACAATAGGTCTTCCCGGCGGGCACCGAGGGTTCTTGTGAATTTTGGGCAACATATAGAAGGTGGCAACCACCGGGTGTTCGACTATCAAGAAATCATAAGTCTTACGATTGATGACACCCCCAGCCCAAGCCTCCCCAATAAGGGACTCGTAATCCTCCTTAAATCGTGCCAATGGATTCCCAGACAATCTTTCATAATTATCCGGGTTCTGTAGCTGCCTCAATGCCTCCGTGCGGTAATATTCCCGTGACATCACGACAACATTGCCACCCTTGTCGGACTCCTTTATGATTATGTCAGTACGTGCACGGAGGCTAGAGAGAGCAGCCACTTCTCCCTGTGTCAAATTGTGGGACCCCTGAGACAAGGGTAATTTTCGAATGCCGTCACTTACAGCCCTGCAGAAGGTGTATACTGTGGGGCTGATGAACCAGGGCGGCATATACTTTGATGGTTTGTGAAGTGGCCCACTGTACTCACCTCAAGTTCTTGTTCATCCAACAGGGTTGTCAGATCGTCCACAGCTTCCCCTTCCTGCCAAGTCATGCCTTCCATCACTTCTAATGGAGTCTCAAACTGTTTTTTTAGGAGCAACCGTCTACAAAATAGATAGAGATCCTTTATAGCCAGGAACTTATCCAATCGGTTATGTGGCGCAAATGTTAGACCTCTCCGGAGTACTGACTTTTCTTCAGTTGTAAGTGTAGCGCCCGACAAATTGATAACCGTAAGTTCCTGGCCACAAGGATCTCCCAAACTCTGATCTTGGGGGTTCAGTTCAACGGGACTTATGGGCTGGGGCCTGTTCTGGACCGTTTCTGGGCTGATTGCCGCAATCTGCGGTGATCCCACCATCTGGACAATCCGTTTATATCTGTATCCCTCCCCCCCCCCCCCCCCCCGACGTGTCCTCTTGCCCTGCCTTCGTCTAAAAAATGTGATCTCATATTGTCCTCTGAAGATTTGCTAGAAGCAGAGGTCCTGCGACTTGGGGGGCGGCTATCCGGGTATGCATTTCTCCTTTTGTCCTTGTGTGCCCATTTGTAGACACGACCCATATCAAAGTCAGCTCTATCTCTGTTGAGTTTGTCTATTTTGCCACTGATTATGTTATCCTCCAATCTTTTAAGGTCATTTTCAAGTAATTCTTGTAACCTATCCACCTCAGTTTGGGATATTTCCTTAGGGATACTGTCATATACATTATGCAGTATTTCTTTGGATTTAACCAGTGCTACCTTATCCATACTGATAAGTTCTTCTATTAATCCCATCGCACATTTATTGAGATGTGTTTCCCACCTGTGGCGAGTCTCCTCCGGGACCTCCCAGGCGGGAAATATTTGAACCCTTAATCCCCTAAGGATAAGAGATTGCTCTTTGTACATCTCCAGACTTTGTACATTCCACCACATCTTAGTGTATTTAATCTGTTCCCTTTTGATCTGATGAAAAATATCTCTAAGGTTAGGGGAACGAGTGTTGTAAGATGTGGATTCACCTTGTGACTTCCACTGCTGTAACCTTGTGTTCCAGACACTTTCTCTACAGACCAGAAACAATCTGCGTCTGATCTTGAAGTGGGCTAAATTTCGTACAAACAAAACCGCACCAGCTTAGATGTTGAAGCCCTCTACACCAGTATTTCGCATGTGTCTGCCGCCCACACGTGTCGATACTTTTTAAGCATGAGCAGACGAGATTCCCCTCCCTACAGGCATTCCTACTAAGATTACTTGAATTTGTGCTGTCGCACAACTTTTTCACCTTTGACGGAATATACTACCGCCAGGTTTGTAGGGTCGCCATTGGGGCATGTTCTGCCCCTCAGGTCCGCAGGAATTGCTCTAATGAAGATGAGTTTAAACAACAGGCCGGGGACTTAGCACGGCGATTCCGCACGAGAGGCTATCCAAAGCGGTGGTGAACAGAGCTTGGGCACGGGCCAAGTCCACACCAAGATCGGGACTGTTGGCCCCCAAACAAAGATCACATAACATGCCGGAGGTAAGATATGTTACACGTTACAATAGTGACTGGCCAAAACTAAGAAACATTCTTATAAGGCATTGGAACATATTAAAAACAGACCCACAGTTGGCCAGGTGGGTCCGAGGTGGTCCCCGGATGACGGCACAGCGGGCCCCTAATATACGGGACAAGGTGTGCTCAAGCTACTTTAGTGTTGCCTCTAATTGGCTACGGGATAATCAAAGTATAAGTGGGAGTTACCCCTGTGGAGGGTGCTCCATTTGTCCCCATATGGCTAAGAGTAAAGTGATTAATAACCTTCAGACAGGTAAAAATTTCTCTATACGTCAGTTTATAAATTGCAAAACAGTAGGGGCTATCTATGAATTGATTTGTGGGTGTCCTAAGATGTACATAGGGGAGACTCGTAATAGTCTCAAAGCAAGAGTGCAAGCCCATATGTCCAGTATTCATCTGGCTGGCAGAAATATAAAGTTGGGTAAAATGGTACCCCCGGTGGCTCTGCATTTCTTCAATAAACACCATAGCGATATGAGTTGCTTAAAAATTATTGGAATTGAAAAAGTAAGTGTGGGTCCACGTGGAAGCGATATAAAAAGGTTGCTACAACAAAAAGAATTGAGGTGGATATATAATCTTGACACCCAGGCTCCCATAGGACTAAACGAGGACCTGGCTTTTACACCATTTTTAGGCACATGAGCACGGTCTATATAGGTGTGGAGTGTATCTTTAGATAAGGTTTTTGGTTAACTCTTCTAGTGCCAGCTACGTGAGTCTCACGTAGCTGCCTCTCCAACCGTTAAGTGCCAGCTACGTGAGACTCACATAGCTGACTTTAAACCCCCATTAAAAAAAACTATTAAAGATACAGACTTACCTGACCCTTCATTTGATAGTGCCAGCGATTCTCTTCAAGAATCAGCTGTTTGCTATTTTCGCCCCGGGCCTCTGATCTTCAGGAGGGGGCCCGTAATAGCACCCCCCCGCGCCATCTGAAAGAAAAAAAAATAAATAAAAATGGCACAAACTCACCTGACAGCCCGATCGCTCTTCCCAGGTCTTCTATTCACCGGGGGGGCTCCGATCCCCCCCTGGACTTACCACTCTTCAGGTGAGGACCCAGCAACGGGCCCTCCCCGTCCTCTTCCTCCGGCGCTGGCCCTGCCCCTAGCCCCGCCCACTTGTGGGAGGAGCTGGATGACGTCATCCAGCTCCTCTATATTGGCACCCAGGCTCAGACTGTCATTTGTCGGTAGCGATCGGAGCAGAGAGGGTGGCAGGCACGGAGGCTCTGATCTCCCTGACTCCCATCCTCCCTGCTCCGATCACTACCGACAACTGTCATCTGCAGCGGCGCAGGACACTGGATCAGAGGTAAGTATAAGTAAAAACAAGAATAATAAAGAATTGTGTCTGTGTCTTTTTTTACTTAACTATTTGTTAACTGGTAAGGGTTCCATGAGACCCCTTATGCCAGTTCACAAGGCTCTGGGGCTGGCAATCACCTGCGGCTAGCAGGCAGCTGCAGGAGCCCAAACATTGCTTTGAAGAGACACTGGAGTTGGCTGCAGGAGCCCAAAAATTGGATGAATCACATCCTGGAGTTGCAAGCAGCAGCAGGAGCAAAAACATTGCTTTAGAGAGACACTGGAGTTGGCCGCAGGAGCCCAAAAATTGGATGAATCACACCCTGGAGTTGCAAGCAGCAGCAGCAGGAGCCCAAACATAGCTTGAAAGAGACACTGGAGTTGGCTGCAGGAGGCCAAAAGTTGGATGAATCACACCCTGGATTTGCAAACAGCAGCAGGAGCCCAAACATTACTTTAAAGAGACACTGGAGTTGGCTTCAGGAGCACAAAAATTGGATGAATCACACCCTGGAGTTGCAAGCAGCAGCAGCCCAAACATAGCTTGAAAGAGACACTGGGGTTGGCAGCAGGAGCCCAAAAATTGGATGAATCACACCATGGAGTTGCAAGCAGCAGCAGGAGCCCAAACATAGCTTGAAAGAGACACTGGAGTTGGCAGCAGGAGCCCAAACATTGCTTGAAAGAGAAACTGGAGTTGGCAGCAGGAGCCCAAAAATTGGATGAATCACACCCTGGAGTTGCAAGCAGCTGCAGCCCAAACATAGCTTGAAAGAGACACTGGAGTTGGCGGCAGGAGCCCAAAAATTGGATGAATCACACCCTGGAGTTGCAAGCAGCAACAGCCCAAACATAGCTTGAAAGAGACACTGGAGTTGGCAGCAGGAGCCAAAAAATTGGATGAATCACACCCTGGAGTTGCAAGCAGCAGGAGCCCAGAATTGCCAGAAAGACACACACTGGAGTTGGCAGCAGCATGAAGAGAACATATACAGATTTTCGGCACATATATCTTATCCGAAGAATATTAATAAAAAGTAAGAGTAACGTAAAGCATTTTCTCAATAATTACTTGTGGTCTGATGCGGAGGAATGTCTGTAACCGGAGAGCAGCGCCTTAAATCTGTTTTGCACGATCCTTATTTCTTTAGTGTTGGTCTGGCCCCATCATCAATCTATTCTAATGCATCAGGCATTGGTGGGTGGAAATCTTGGCTTATTCATTTCCATGCAGGCCAGTCTCTCAAAAGAAAACATGGAGAGTGATAGATTAGTAACATATTAGTAACATAGTAACATATAAGGCCTCATTTCATCAAGCAGAGGTCTCTGCAGAATAGGGGTGAGTGGCAGCAGGCGTCTCAGTGAGAGGCCTGATCTCCCGGGATCAGCTAGCGGTCGTGTCTTGAACAGCAACCCATTGGTTAACATGATCATCCACTGCATCACAAGTGACATCTGACACCCCCAGTCAATTGTGTGTTGTATGTTATGCTTTGGGTTCTGCTGCACTATTCAGTGAGGACGATCTGATAATCAGAAAAATCAGCAGCTACTGGCCAGCCAAGAAGTGGAGGAGACACTTGCCGCTTCTTCCACTAGGCGGGCAAGTAGTGATAAGGAGAGTGTCATGGGAGGAGGTGTTGCAAGAGTTTTGGCTCCTTAAGCAGACACTGTTGAGGAACCTGAGGAGGACATCAGTGAGTTTTGAGGGCACTTTTAAAGGCTTGGAGCGATGGAGCGTGACAGATTTAGCGGACAGCATGGTGGCAGAAGGGGAAGGTATGGAGGCAAATGTGCTCGGGGTAGACCACTCGCACGACAGGCTATCTTCCCAGGAGGAAATGGAAAAGGGTCCCTGGAGTTGGTGGTAGCGGCAGCGGCGGCAGCAGCCTCAGTGAATTAGTGCGGACTGTTGGTAGGACAAATCAGCTACAAGCCCATGTTGCAGTTTTTCATCAAGCATCCGCAAGAGGTTAACATGGCTATGTGAAAGATGTGTAGGCAGAAGGTGAAGTGTGGCCAGGGTCCCAATGTTGGACCCACAGCCCTGCGTCAACATTTGCAGCATCACCATAAAGCGGCCCGGGAGAGTTGGCTCCAAAATGGTGGTCCAGCCTCCTGCATTACCCAGTGGCACACCGATCTCTGTTCCAGCCAGCCAAGGCTCCACCACCTCCTGTGTGTCATACCCATCCTCTGTCGCTCCAGATGCTCCTCCTCCTCTTAATCCGAGTCAGTCATTCCGCCAGCAATCCATTGCCAAGCCATGTCCAAGAGACAACAGTATGTGCCCACTCATCCAACGTGCAGAAGCTAAATGTGCTCCTGTATAAGTTGCTGGTGCTGCAGTCCCTCCCTTTTGATTTGGTGGACCTTTCAGAGAACTGATGGCTTGTGCCGAGCCGAGGTGGAGAGTCCCATGCTGTCATTTCTTTGCGAAGAAGGCAGTACCAGCCCTGTACAATTTTGTTGAACAGGAGGTGGGGCAGTCCTTTAGCTTGTTAGTGTGTACCAAAGTGCACAGCAGTGCCTACGTCTGGAGCTGTAACTATGGTCAGGGACAATAAATATCCTTTTAGGATCACTGGGTGATTGTGGTTCCTGCACAACCACAAAAGCAACTTGGACAGGTCCCTCCGCTGTGGCCTCCACGCTCCTAGGCCTTTGTGCCTGTGACAGTGCACTTGCACTTAGCAATGGTGTCACAGAGAAAAGTGGCAAATTGTCAATTACATATTATTAATAGTTAACATTTATCTAATTTGAACATATTTATAATAATAACATATAATAACATATAACATAGCAACAATAACTTATAACATAATAACAGTAACATATAAAATGTATCAACATTTTTTTTTTTTGGTTAATTTTGTATTTTTTTTTATATTTTTTATTTTTTAGAAACATATATATATATATATATATATATATATATATATATATATATATATATTTCTTTCTTTATTTATTTTTTTCCATTGCCTTTTAATATTTTGTTGATTTTTGTACAAATTAATTTTTTAATTTATTAATGTTTTTTTTTTAGTTTTTTTTCTAAATATTTTTTTTTAATTTTTTTTATTTTTTATTTTTTCCCAATGCCCTTCCAGCCTACCATGTGTGCAGAACACGGCGGTTTCACGCTGTTCTTCACATGGTTTGCCTTGAGCAACAGAGTCACACATGGGAGGAACTGCTAAAAATGAGAACTCAATACATGAAATCATGGCTTACTCCATGAAAACTGCAAATGGGACCCATGGTGACTGACACTGGGAAGAACATCTTGTCTGCGCTGCGACAAGGAAGCCTGAGCCATGCGTCCTGCCATGGCACACGTGTTCAATCTAGTTGTCAAGCGTTTTTTGAAGTCTTCCCCCCGATCTGAAAGACATCCTAACAACAGAAAGGAAACTTTACATGCACTTCAGGCACTCCTACACCGCCAAGCACACCCTTCTTGAGCTTCAGCGTCAGAACGGTATCTCCCAACATAGTCTGATTTGCGATGTTTCCACCCGTTGGAATTCCACCCTCCATATGCAGGATCGACTATAGGAACAGAGAAAAGCCATCACGGATTTCTTGATGATCCAAACGGATAGGGGGACTCCCCCTGTGTAACTTCAATGTAAACCAGTGCAGCAGCTCATACGTGACACCTGTCGTTTGCTCAGGCCCTTTGAGGAAGCTACTTTATTAGTCAGTCGCCAGGACTATGAGATGAACGATGAGATTCCACTGCTTCATGTACTACAACACATGTTGGAAACCATGGCTGGTCAGGGCACTAGAGACATGGCGCATACATTTCACAGCCACATGAAACCTGTGGGGGCTGAAGTGGAGGAGGAGGAGGGAGTGGGGCACAGCGAAGCACAGTTTAGGTTTGACAAAATGACCATTTTATCTAGTCATCTGACAGGAGAGGAGGAGCAGGAGCAGCCAGAGGAGCTAGAGGGTTGTGAGGAAGGCGAGACAGAGGACCCAGACACACCGTGGCAGTATGCAGTGGAGATGGAGACAGGTAGTCCCTCCGAGTCACTTGCACAAATGGCACGATGCATGCTCACGTGTTTGTGTAGTGACCACAGAACTGTCTCCATTTGTCAGCGGGATGACTTCTGGCTCTCCACCTTATTGGACCCTCGCTTCCAGCACAAAATGGGGGCATTTTTTACACCCACTGAGAGGGAGGACAAACTGACCTACTACAGAGACATCCTACGTAGTCAGTTGGGCGATGTCTATCTGCGCCATGGTCCATACTCTTGCAGGTCTGACTTGGGGGGACCTCTGTGCTCACCTTCCACTGCCATGGCTGCCGGGGGGGGGTGGCAGGAGCAGCAGCTCCATCAGCAGCAGCCTCAGTCTTCAGTTGCTAATTAGTAGCTTTCTACACCCGCATAGTGAGTCTACTCATGAGCAGCAGGAAGACCTGGAGCAGGACCTGAACCAGCAGGTCATGTCATATCTTGATATGACCATGCCAACACACCTTGAGGAACCGCTAGACTTCTGGGAAGCCAAACTTGACTTGTGGCCGCAACTAGCAGAGTTTGCCCTGGAAAAGCTGTCCTGCCCGGCCAGTAGTTGATTTAGATGGCAACTGGGCTGCTCTATATTATGCTGTAAAATGGCAAATTTACCTCACAATATAAGCTATTGCCCCTCAGATTTACACAGGGCATGCTCTATATTATGCTGCAAAATGGCAAATTTACCTCACAGTATAAGCTAATGCCCCTCAGATTTACTCAGGGGCTGCTCTATATAATGCTGCAAAATGGCAAATTTACCTCACTATATAAGCTATTGCCCGTCAGATTTACACAGGGCCTGCTCTATATTATGCTGCAAAATGGCAAATTTACCTCACAGTATAAGCTATTGCCCCTCAGATTTACACAGGGGCTGCTCTATATAATGCTACAAAACCAAGAGCGGATTTAACTAACACAATATAACCTATTTCTCAGGTTTCTATAGGGACTGCTCTATGTAATGGTGCAAAACCATGAATTTACCTCATAATATAAACTATTGCCCCCCAGATTTACTCAGGGGCTGCTCCATATAATGGTGCAAAACAGGGCAAATGTATTGTCCAATATAAACTATTGCTGCTCTGATTTACACAGGAGGGCCACTCTAAAGAATGGTGCAACATGGCGAATTTAGCTCACAATATAACATAGATTGCAAAATGAGATTTTCAGACAGGGCCTGCTCTAGAAAATGGCAATTTTACCTCACAATATAAACTATTGCTCCTCAGATTTACACAGGGATTTAGGTTGATATATATAATAGTGCAAAACAGCGAATTTACCTCACAATACTGTATAAACTATTGCTCCTCAGATTTACACAGTGGGCTTCTCTATATAATGGTGCAAAATGGCGAATTTACCTCACTATATAATCTATTACAGCTCTATATAAAAAAAAAAATTAATAAATAAAAAAAAGGTCATGTAGAAGCTTATTTAGTATAACAGATAGGGTGACATGTGCTGGTTTGGGATGCCCATGTGGGCTAGTGTTTTGACAGCAGACAAAAACCAATTCAAAATGCAATAGTTTAATAAAACTTAGGCTGAACAAGCTTATTTAGTATAAAAGATAGGGTGACGTGCTGGTTTGGGATGCCCATGTGGGCTGTTGTTTTGACTGCAGGACAAAAACCAATTCAAAATGCAATACTTTGATTAAGCTGAGGAAGGATCAACAAGCGTATTTAGTATAACAGATAGGCTGCCTAATGCAGGTTTGGGATGCCCTGCGGCCTGGTGTTTTTTTGTTAAAGGCAGACCAAAAACCAATTCAAAATGCTATACTTTGATTAAGCTGAGGAAGGATCAACAAGCGTATTTAGTATAACAGATAGGCTGCTAAGTGCAGGTTTGGGATACCCAGGTGGACTGGTGTTTTTTTTGTTAATGGCAGACCAAAAACCAATTCAAAATGCAATAACTTAATAAAGCTGAGGCTGTTATTTAGTATAACAGATAGGGTGCCACGTGGTGGTTTGGGATACCCTGCGGCCTGGTGTATTGACAACAGACAGAAACCAATGCAAAATTAAATAACTTAGTACAGCTGAGGCTGAAGCACGCTTCTTTTGTATAACAGATCGGGTGCTAGCTGCAAGTTTGGGATACCCTGCGCCCTGGTGTAATGACAGCAGACAGAAACCAATGCAAAATTAAATAACTTAGTACAGCTGAGGCTGAAGCATGCTTCTTTTGTATAACAGATCGGGTGCTAGCTGCAAGTTTGGGATACCCTGCGCCCTGGTGTAATGACAGCAGACAGAAATCAATGCAAAATTAAATTACTTAGTACAGCTGAGGCTGAAGCACGCTTCTTTTGTATAACAGATCGGGTGCTAGCTGCAAGTTTGGGATACCCTGCGCCCTGGTGTAATGACAGCAGACAGAAACCAATGCAAAATTAAATAACTTAGTACAGCTGAGGCTGAAGCACGCTTCTTTTGTATAACAGATCGGGTGCTAGCTGCAAGTTTGGGATACCCTGCGCCCTGGTGTAATGACAGCAGACAGAAACCAATGCAAAATTAAATAACTTAGTACAGCTGAGGCTGAAGCACGCTTCTTTTGTATAACAGATCGGGTGCTAGCTGCAAGTTTGGGATACCTTGCGCCCTGGTGTAATGACAGCAGACAGAAACCAATGCAAAATTAAATAACTTAGTACAGCTGAGGCTGAAGCACTCTTATTCTGTATAACAGATCGGGTGCTAGGTGCAGGTGTGGGATTTTGTAAAAAAAATAGGGTCACGTGCTGAAATGGAATGCCCATGTGGGCTGGGGTTTTTACAGCAGACCAAAAAAATTAAAACTAATCAAGCTATAAGAAATGTTAAATGTGCCACTGCCAACATGGAATGCACAGTGGCCAGGAATTTTTACAGCACAAAACACAGCAAATGAAGTGAAATGAAAAAAAAAGCTTTCTTTCCCTGTCACTTTATCTGCTGTCCCTGCCTGGATCGTTCCCGATTTTTCACTATCTTTCCCTATCTTTCCCTGGCTCTCCCTGGCACTCTGTGGGTCTCTGTGGGTCTCCCTGCCTCTCTGTTACTCTCTGTCCCTGTCTGTAGCAGCTCAGCGAGCTCCGTTGTCTGTGCACTGCAAGTCTCAAATGCGCACAAGCAAGATGGCCGCCGCTTTATATAGCGCTGTGACGTCACCGGGGCTCCTGGCTGCTGATAGGCTGCATGTGACCTTCCCATGATAACTTGACCCAGGGGATATGTCCAGACATGTCCATCCACCATTTTACAATGCCTGTAATTGAAGTAAATGGAGTTTAAATCGATCGAATCGCGGGGAAATTCTGATTCGTTCAGAATCGAATTTTTAATGAAATTCGGAACGAATCCGGGTTCGTCCGGATCGATTCGCTCATCTCTAGACCCTACGTCATTTTTGGGGGGATTTTAAGGGTTTTTAAAAAAAATGAGGTCCCCCCCCGGACCCTATGTCATTTTTTTTTAAGTTAACCCCTTACAACTATGCAATCATGTTGCATAGTTGTATCCTATCTGAAATCTCCTAAACTGCTGTTTCAGTTTGGGGGAGTTTCCTGGGCAGGAAAGGGTGTATACCAACACATATGTGGTACCATTGTAACCGGGATAAATAGGGCTTTCACACGCAATAATATTTTATTAACAAACTTACATTTTTTATCACAAAAAAACCCTACAAATTGTAAAAAATAGTTTTTTTTATTTTTTTTGCACATATTTCACCCAAAAGTATTGAGGGTACACTAAAAAAATGCCAAACAAGACATTTCATGTTGAAGCCCAAACTCTGCTGAAAAAAACAATATATAATTTTCCTGGAAAATCCCTGGAAATCCCTTCAAAAAACAAGGTTGAACATGTGTAGCGCAAAAATGTGAAAAGTAGTCTGGCGACAGAGTGTGACAAAAAATCTAGGTAGGCTGGCACTTAAAGGGTTAATGGGCATGGTTTTGTTTGTATGTTGGTCAAGTGTTTTAGTAACTCGAGGCCACAGGTAGTTGATCACGCTTATTTTTAATTGAACTTTAATAGTAGTAGTATTATTAATATCTAATTAGTTTTTTCTTAGTCACAGTATTTGCACATATTTGATTAATCCGGGTCACTCGTTCGGAATAGATGGGACTGAAGAACGAGGGTGCAGATTGGATGCATGGAGTGGATGGTGAAACAATAAGAAGAACTGTTGGAGATGACATCACCCCCTTCCCTCCTCATTCCTGTGTCTTCCATTTTTTTCTTTTTCTCTTGCCTTTTTCCTTTTTTTCTTTCTCTGTATTTTCTGTAATTTTTGTAAATAATTATTATTATGATCTAATAATAACCAGCCTCTAAAAGACATTATGGTAATCTGTATATCTTAGGCAGTATACGTGTACAGTATAGACACATATATATATAAAGCAGTATATTAGCCCTGGGTTGGCTGCAGTAGGGACAATATGGGCTAAATGAGAGATTATCTCCAAATATGTATAGAAGCGCTGTTGCTGTAGCATAATGTATTCTGTCATTACATCATACATTAGTTGGCATGTATATAGAATAGTGTATAGGAATGTTTTTTTGAAAATATTTGAAAATATGTGTCCATTTATAGAAACTGTATATATTGTAGATTCATTTGTCTTTGTCCTATGTTATATACTAAATAAAATACTAAATGTGCCCTTGTATCCCTGCTACTCACCTGTCCCATCCCTTGTCCCGCGCACACTATCTGCACTTCTATTGGGTTGCGCCATTCACGCCGGAGCGCATATGCTTCCGGCCGGCGCGCGTCATGTGAGCCGGGCAGACGGATGCGTTTTCGGTTTCGAGCGCGGCTCAGTTTATTCCCCGGTGCGGCTTGACGCGAGGCGGCAGAACGAGGAGGGGTGAGTTAGTATATAAGGGGGGTACATAGGAATGGTGGTGTGCTTATGTGTCCTGGAGAAGTGAGGCGCTGACGTCACGCAACGCATCGACAGCGCACGTGGGGGGGCTATGCTGATGCCCGTTTGTTGTTATGTGAGTGACTTTTTCTTTATATGTGTATCTGTATTTTTGCTGCCTTAGCATTAGCACTTTATGCACTTAGCACTTATATTTATTTTGCACAGCAATTGTTATAATATGTATTTAATTAATTGTTATAATATTCATTTATTTATTAGATTAGCACTAATATATATATATATATATATATATATATATATATATATATATATATATATATATATATTCAGCCCGGCTAGGAACAGTAAAAAGATCATTACTCAATTGGATACATCTATGGCAGTGATTTTCAACCTTTTTTAAGCCGCGGCACACTTTTTATACTTAAAAAATCCCGCGGCACACCACCAACCAAAATGGCACAAAATGACACTAAAACAGTACATACTATACATATAGTTAATAATATAGATTCTAAATGTATTTCTTACCACTCAGTGTGAAACCTGGGCCTGTTTCGATGAACACAAAAGGGATATCCTGGCAGGAATGGTGGAAAGACACACACGAAGCTCTTCCTCAACAGTTCTCAGTCTCTCCCAGCTCACATAGATATGTGG
This sequence comes from Gastrophryne carolinensis, assembly GCA_027917425.1. Classification (NCBI taxonomy): domain Eukaryota; kingdom Metazoa; phylum Chordata; class Amphibia; order Anura; family Microhylidae; genus Gastrophryne; species Gastrophryne carolinensis. The sequence goes on along the minus strand of CM051237.1, from coordinate 343,555,118 downwards.
TTGAAAATGGCAGCAATATCAAAATAGCTTTGTTGGCCAGAATGGGGAACTCCTTCGCAACAGATAACCAAAAACTGTCCAAAGGAAGATCAGCAAACTTTACCTTTAAACTGCGATCTTGCTTCAAATCAATGAGTTCCTCTTGCTCCTTTAAAGTCATGTCCTTTCCAGCAACGGATAATGAGCTGTATGGGTCCCTAACCCAATCAAGGCATTCTGTGAAGGCTGAAGAGAAATAAAACGATAACTTCTCCTCGAGAATTTTCAAATGTCTGCCAATCACTTTGCATAAAGCAGCAGTGTTGTCATCATGCAGTTTCTCGGTGAGCGGAAACATCTCAAGGTTGCCACGCTGCACATGTTGTTGCCAGAGCTGCACCTTTAAACAAAAGCCGGTTATTTTATCAGTGCTTGTAAGTAGGTTTTCATTTTGGCCTTGCATCCGTGTGTTTAGTTCGTTCAGATATTGAAATATATCAGCCAGGTATGCCAGCTTAGCACACCACCCATCACTTGCAAGCAGCTTCAAAAAATCGGACCTCTCGTTTGTCAGAAATATTTTAAGTTCCTCTCGCAACTCATACACATGGGCCAGCACTTTGCAGCGTGACAGCCACCTGACCTCCGTGTGAAGCAATAAGATTTTATGTTCCGCTCCCATTTCTGTACACAAAGACGCAAATAAGCGAGATCTCAAAGGTCGCGTTTTCACAAAGTTCACTATGCGCACAACATCATCCAACACAGGATCTAGATCCGCTGGTAAGGTCTTTGCAACGAGTGCCTCACGGTGCAAGAAACAGTGGGTAACAATAACATCTGGGTTTCTTTCTTTAACCCTACTTACAAAGCCTTTGATGCGCCTGACCATGGCTGCGGCTCCGTCAGTGCAGACACCTGTGCAGTTTTCCCATGTAAGCTTACTTTTTTCAAGATATTCCAATGTGACCTGGAATATAACCTCTCCTGTTGATTTTTCTGGCAGTGCCTTGCAAAATAGGAAGTTTTCTCTAATGGCATCTCCATCCACAAAACGCACATTGGCCAACAGCTGACAATGTCCACTGATATCCGTCGACTCATCAAGTTGCAAGGCAAATTTCTTACTGATGCGCACCTTTTCCAAAACAACTGTTTTAATGTCCGCAGACATGTCATCAATCCGTCTGGCAATTGTGTTATCAGAGAGAGGTACTTTAGCTATCTCTTTGGCTGAGTCAGGGCTAAGTATCTCATTTACAATAGCTTTACAAGCTGGCAGTATTAATGTTTCTGCGATAGTGTGGGACTTTTTTGATTTAGCTATGAGTTCAGCGACAAGATAGCTAGCTTTGAGGGCTCTCTCATTTACCTTTGTGCTTTTTCTCAAAAAAGTTGCACATTTCTCATTGTTTGTACGTAAGCGTACAAAATACTCCATCGGCTTGTTTTGAACGGAAGGGTGTATCGTTTGGAGATGGCGTTTAATCTTGCTTGGCACCATGGCGCTATTGGATAGCTTCTCACCACACACCATGCACAGTGGTGTTGGTGCTGTCGCATCCCCAGTGAAAGTAAATCCAAATGAAAGATAGCTTTCACTGTATTGCCTTGAGCTCACCGTCTTGTCTTTTTTATTTTGTCGACCTCTCATACTAGGAACTTCATCTGGGTTAGAATTGTGTCCAGGATCCTGTTCGGCATTTGCCTTTTCCATTCTCAAATACTTCTGCATCACTGCTGTGATAGTGACAAAAATAGAAGAGTATTACATTAACATGCCACACTTAAAGGACCTCTGCCAGGCATATTTCACTCTTGAAAGCTTAAAAAGCAGCTCAAGTGGTGATAAAAGCTGATTTAAACCCCCCAAGAGTGAACTCCGTGAGAGCTGTATGTGTGGAATAATAACTTATATTACTATGGTCTGCATTTCCTGCTTGAATTGACACTAGTAACGTAGCACTCTACTTTCTCTATAAGTAGAATAGAGCCGGCTGCCAAGTGCTACACCACTAGAGTCAATTTAAGCAGGACAAGACTGCTGAAGACCGGCACTAATATCATTTACTAGGGGCCGACTGGAAAAATAGCCGTATGCAGCCAAGCGCTCCAGCGGCTGCAGCCCCACTAGCCTCTAACATGGTGTGTGCTTGCCATGCACAAATGCTTGACAAGGGGCCCAATGAGGGTACAGCTGCGCCACGCGCATGTGCCAATGATTGGTACACTATAAGAGTGGTTCATGAAAATTCGATTCAGTTTGCAATTCACTCACCTCTACTGATTGGTGATGTCCTCCCAATTTGGGATACCCCACAGCATAAAACTGCCCAGATTTGCCATAATCTAACATGCTTCTTGATCTCACGGCACATGCATAGGGCCTCAAACAACAGGCATCCCTTGCTTGCATAATAATGTGTGGCAAAAGATGAACCAGGAAGTGGTTAGTCCTTTTTGACCATTACAGACCAATGTCGGGGGGGGGGGGTGTTGCAAGGGACAGCACACTCTCATCTCTCAGACGCCACCTCCATGCACACACACATCAATCCACCAACTGCCACCTCCTGGCCTGCAGCAGCACAGGTCAGATGTCCAAATATAACTTGTCAAAGGGGACCTGTCATGAGGGAAACAGGAGGATCACAAAACCTAAATGGAAGCTGCCTGGCTGTTACTTCCCAGAGCCAAAGATGGGGGTGGGGGGGGGGGAGCTCCAACACCTGCCATCAGAAACCAAAGCATTTCACCCAGGGGCAGGGGGCTAACATACATCTCCAGGGCTGAGGGGGTGAAAAGATACCCTCAGAGGCAAGAGGTGAACCTGCTCTAAAAGTAGCATAAAGTAGGGACCTGTACCGATACTTGCACAAAAAGGCAAAGTAATGGTGGAAACCATAGCTACACTTCCTATAGGTGGCAACGGGGGGAGGGGACCCAGAACTACACTTGCCAATAGGGGGAACCCAATACAACTATAGGCTCAGGGCAAAGATGGGGCACCTAGGCAGCAAAAGGTTAAACACCAAAGGTGGCCCACAGGAAAAGTGGAGGGGGCAGTAAAGCCAGATCTAGGGGCAAAGTGGATAACGGCGGAGGGCTGTCCGGCTCAGAGCTTGTGAAGGAAGCCGCGAGGCCTGCAGCCAGCACCTGCCGCACAGAGCCACAGGTGCCGCGCCCGTCACACAGCGCCTCTTATGAATGGCGCCACACCCGCTCCGGCCGGCTTCCCCCCAGTCACGCCTCCCGCTTACCCGGCACAGCTGCTCGCTCCCCTCCACCGGAAAACACAGCGCCCGCAACGGCTCCTCACACAGGACAATGACGGCGACACTTCCACAACACCGGCCCCTACGTCCGCTACCAGGATCGCAGCGTCACCTTCCGGGAACAACCAATCACAGGCCTGCCCGCGGCACACCGGTTGAAAATCATTGATCTATGGCATAAAGCATTTATCATCTGTGGGCTTGGCTTGTTCCTTCCCCTGTTTCCCCTCCACTTCCTTTTTACAGGTTGTGTGTTTATGTATTTTAATGAGCTTTTAATGAGTCTTTTGGATAATAAAAAATCCAAACAAAAATTTAAATCATATATTTTGAGTGGTGCCATTACTTAATGAGGTTAGATTGAGGAGTTGTGGGGCTCCTCTTTTTCTAGGATGCTACATAATTTTGCGATAATGCAGCAGGTCCCCACGGTATGTTGGCGAGTCCCCTCTCCAGCCACCACGGACATTCCGGACGAGTTATATGAGGGCACACAGAGTGCTTCTGGGCAGATTTCTAATTTTTTTTGAGTAATTTTTGGACTTTTTTTTATTTTGGTTTTTCCATTTTATATTTTTTTTTGTGCAATGTGGTGGGGGAGGGCACTCGCAATCTACAAGGACATCTACTAGGCAAAGGAAGGATCCATTCGGCCACACTCCAGCCCCCTCTTAATTTGCCACAGGCTGGATGGCCAAGGAGACTTCCTCAAGTCAGAATGCTCCCCATCCCACAACATCCTGAACCATAGGGAGCACTAGTATTAAGTGCAAGGGGAACAGTAGGGCAGGAATCCCTAGGCTCACAACACCCTCTCCAGCTCGTGGCCTATTTCAGCATTACAATGTAGCCAGCCCTGAGTCACTGTGCAGCTCAACGGCTGAAAGTTATAGAGCCAGTCAGCCTATGACAAACTACATTTTTGCAAAGCAAATTAAACAATCCTTAAAATACAAACCTTCTGGCATGACATTGTTGTCAGTGTCTATGGCCCCGGATAAGTCCTGTGGTGCCGAGGGGTGTATAAGTCCTAGGACAAGCTCCTCAGCTGCGGTGTACTGTAGTTTACTTGGGAATCCACCGCCTGTTTGCATCCTTTAAATAAAAAAAAACATAACTTACAAGGTCTTGCACAACAACAACCAGCCCAACTCCCACACCCATATGTACCCGTAATGCCTGCGCTTATTCCTCTTCTGTCTCACAGCATATTTGAGGTCCAAGAATTTCCACTGGATCTACTCCACATCTTTCCTCTTCGTCCCCGCACAATTGACCTGTCTGGTGATCTCCTCCCAGATTAAGTTTTTACGCACTTTGCTCCTGAAAGCTCTCAGAAACCCCACTTGCCAACACCATGTTTTGGGGCTCACTAAAGCGTCTGCTCAACGTCCCACGCCGCAGGTTTCGGCCTAAAGTTGCCCTGGATGGCTCTTCCTGGGTGGGTGGAATATTGGGTGACATTCTAGGGTGACTTGCAGGAGTTGAATAGCCAGACATTTTGCTTACCATGGATTGGGCTGGACTTGCATGTGGGCTGGGTGTCATCGGCTGGCTGGCCAAAGAAGCTACTGCCGTTGAGCTGCCTGATGACTCAGGGCTTTCCACATTAGATTTGTGACATTGGGAAGGAGCAGGAGAGGGTGTTGTTGGGGGACTAGGGCTTCTGGGATGAGTCTTACTCTTGCCCTTACTAGTAGCGCTTCGTTGGGTTTGGGATGTTGTGGGCCGGGGAGCATTCTTGCTTGAGGATCTCTCCTTCGCCTTCCGAGATGGCCCAGATTTGGAGGGGGCAGGAGTGTGGTCCACTGGATCCTTCATGTGGCGAGTGGATGTTCTGGTTGAATGCAAGTGGCCACTGGTTTTGTGGGACCTAGTTGCAGGCCTCGATGAGGTTTTTTCATGCCGTTCTGCACGGCGCTCATGGAACTTGCGGGTCTGACGGCTACCTTTCTTGGCAGGCATAGCAATATCTGTAAAGACACTCAGCTGTTTCTCCAAGTACCCTTTTAATAGTTATGACTGTGTATGACGCTTACGAGTAAGCGTGCGTAGGAACGTGTGCATCCTGGAAACCGCTGGGGTGCAACATATCTGCTGATACTGGCTAACAAAATGGCATCCACACTCTTCACCCGCGAGCAACAGAACACTATCATGCTAGTAAGTGTTGGTTCAGGCCATTGATTTGCAGGCGAAATGCATGCATATGCGATTAGCCAGCGCAGGGCAAAACAGTGGGGCCGAAATTTGAATGTGAACGCCGTGCCAAGCAAAAGTTATTGCGCACATGTGCGCAACACCAAAATGGCATCTAGAAGGATAGCTGAAGGCTAGAAATGTTATGAGGAATGTAACTTAGGAACCTGCTATAACTGAGATTGTGTTTTGTACGATGTTTGCATTAATCAAATGTGTTTTTCTTTTATCTTTTAGATGATGTTGGAGAACAGAAAAATTGCAGCCGACAGTGACAACACCTTCACCCAGATCATCCAACACTGGTCGGACCTAAAGCGAAGGAAGAGGCCCCGGGTGAGGCGATTCTTCGCTCAACATTTCCCAAGTAAGTACATTACTATTACATGTTAGATCTACAAAAGCCATTAGGCAGGCCTCTGTTTAGGAATGCTATCTCTTCTAGTGAGCAAATTGGATTACAGAATCAGACCTACCAGTCCGGCCAGTGCGGGATGGATCTGGGGCAAGTGAAGGTGGTGCGTCTCCAGGGCCAAGGTCCTCCCCCTCCTCTGTAGGTGGCTCTAAGCAGCCACTGGACCTGTCTACAGAGGAGGGGCATCAGCGGCTCGCCATGGAGCCGGCCCAGATGGCGGAGCAACAACACTTTGGTATGTTTCTGTGACTGAAGCACACACAGGTACATGCACTGTAAACACACGCTCATTTCCTGCTTCTATTGTTTTAGCTGACAATGTAGCGGGTGGGTAGCGGGGAGTGGAGACGCCAAAAGAACCAGCACCTGAGGTGCATGGCGAAGGTGGGTGATGTCACACACACATTTTGAAACAAATGTTTGCTTTTCCGAATCTGACATTTGTAGTAAACATATTTTTCTTTTTTTCAACAGACTCAGATCCGGATCAGTGGCAGGCCCCAGAGAGAAGGCTGGTCCCCCAAGCTCAGGTCACCCACCAGCCTGGTAAGTTTGTAGTCTACTTATTTGATTACCTATAACATAGCTTCATCACCAGGGCTTAAAAACCGTAGCCTAATAAATTAGCATAATGACATATGGCCTCATTCCTAGCCTAATAAATTAGCATAATGACATATGGCCTCATCCCTTTGTTTGAACATTAATAATATTTCATTCCACAGCTCTGAAAAATATATATACCAAATATTAATTATTGCTTCCTTTTCACAGCAACCCCACAGGAGAGACTGCAACATTTGACAGCAACTGTCTATAGGCTGGTGGGTGACATCCAGGAGCTGGCTGCTTTATTGGGGACCAGTGAAGAATAGTTTCCTGGGGTCTGCCACTTGTATTTTTGTTGTTTCTTTAAAAATGTTTTCACATTTGATATGTTAAAAAAAAAAAGTTAAAACCAACATTTATAAAATGTTGAAACATTTAAAATTATAAAAATGTTAAATGTTTCTCATTTAAATAACCACCAAAAAAAGAGAAATCATATTAATATATTTTATAAAAAATAATAATACATTTTTTATAACTTAACCATGTTTCATGATTAATTTATGTTAAGCGATAAACATATAATGCATGAACACATCCCAAAAATAACATACAGAAGAAAACATCAAGAAGAAATAGAAAACTAGGAAGAGAATGGCGAACATTAAGGTAAGCATTAATGCTGGGAGAACATCTAAACATGAACTGCGAGTGAGTTAAGGTAAGCATTAAGGACGGGACAACATCTAAACTGGAACCGTGAGTGAGTTAAGGTAAGCATTGAGGACGGGACAACATCTAAACTGGAACCGCAAATGAGTTGAGGTAAGCATGGAAGCAGAAGTGAGTAAGAGAATAGTTGAGGCGGGGGACATGAATGAGTGAAATAGCTGTGCACATGCGTACATGCATGCAAACATAGCAGATTTCCTACAGAATCCTGTTTGGACGTATATTTGGGGACACGGAAAATCTTTGTTGGAAGCTACGTTGGAAAACGCTGAAAACGGTAGTATATGAGGTTTACGGGGTAACGTAAACGTAACCCTCGTCCTGTCGAGGATGCAGCGAGAGGCAGAAAATGCCATTCTCGTTGGCGTATGCAGCTGCGAACAGTAAGCGGAAGGCTTCCGATGGAGGCTCTGAATCATGTGTGTGCACCTACGCATACGGAAAAAAGTGTAAAATACAAAAAACGAGCCAAATACGACACAGTTTTGAGGAGGCTCTGAATCAGGCCTATTGACTGATCTTTGAATATTTAGATGATTGTGTTTTGGTTGATCGTTCAGAACTATTTAGATGATTGTGTTTTGGTTGATCGTTCAGAACTTTTCAAATGACTAGTTGCCTTAGAAATGTGAGAAGCAGTTGCCTGGAGTTGGGCAATTTTTGCTTGAGCATTGGCTTTAATTGTACTTATTAAACAGTCTCTTTCAGAGTTAAGTTGCTGGAAGCTTTCCAACTCTTTTACTGAATGGTCTGAATGAATTGTCTCTAAAGTGGCAATATACTTCTGACTTAATTATCTATAATTCCCATAGTGTGGAAAGTTGTTTTAGAGCAGCCCCTAGTAATAACACCTCATTTGCAGTAAGAGTAACTCGGTGGGTTAATATATCGCCCATTGCTGGGTGATTTTGGAAAATAGTTCTTGACTCTTTTTAAGATTCTCCTTCACTTTAAAATGCTGTGTGAAACCTACTTTAATTATATAACTGGGATGTTGGTCTTAAAGAAATCCAATCTAAAAGCCCAGGGAGTGACCATAACACATATAGGGGATGACTAGTGCACTGCCCTTGTCATTGCGGGCGCCCTGTTCAACCTAAAAAACATCAAAAAAACACATATACAGGACAGGTGGTTGTTCTACAGGGCTGGCACTTATGAATCACCACTCATTGCTGCCAGAAAAAACAGCGATTTAATTCACAAAAAGTATATGGCACATGACACATATTCTACACAAGTTTAGAATAAAAAATGCACATTTAAAACAGCAATTGCTTAAAGACATACAAACATATAAAGGGGCCCCTGCCAGGAGTATCCTGGATACCACGCCTCACCCACTCACTCTGCATCCATACATGCTGGCCAGCATGGGGAACAAGTCCACCAAATAATTTTGGGGCCAGGCAGCAGTAATTTTATCAGGGAAACGTCATATGTACTCAGCAATATCCTCAAAATTGCTTGTAGGTGATATTGTCATAGACATTTTGCATATCCACAGTACGTTAGGTAGGTATGGCAGGCACCTAAATGCAGCACTGCAATGAGATTCTGTGCTGACATCATAAAGTCTCTGGGCTGCAGAGATGCTTTGCAGTAAAAGTAACAACTTGCAAGTTGGCAGGCTGACCACAAAGCCACCTGTGAATGTAACGATTCTGTAGAGCTCAGGCTAGGGAGACATTCAATTATGACTCATGGAAATTGATACATTGCTTAAGCTGAGTGGTAGTTTACAAGCACAGGGAGAGAGCTAATAAGACAGAATGAGCTTTTTCTTGCTTATAGAAAAAGGATGATGATCTGAGCAAAGTCTAAATCACTTATCTAAAAATGTACTTCAATAATCTCTCAGAGGCACACAGATAAATGTAGGTAATTTTGATATGAGCTCCTATGTGACAGTTAGCTGTGCTGAGACTTATCGAGCTGTAATAACACACTCAGGCTGAACTTGCTTCTATAATGGCTGTAGTAACACATACACATATGTTGATGCTCTGTATAGCTCTATAGCTGCACATGAGAGCTGCTGAAAAACTCTTAGCAGATGAATAATCAGTCTTTATACTATTCTGACCAGATGGCAGTAATGTGAATCCCGTAGACAGTTTCACCTTACTCGGATTTTCATGGAGATACATAGAATAGTTTCAGAAGCTTTATTTCAGTACAGAATCTTGCAATAAACACTTTTTACAGTAGGAATCTTGAAATGTACATTCAATACAGCAACTTCAATTCAATACAACTTGTGATGTAAACCCATAAGAGCAGCAGGTAAAAAGACTGTAGACTGCAGGAGGGAGCAGCATGTGTGCACTGCTTGGATGCAAACTGAAAATGGACGAGGGAGAGGGGAACAAGGGAGGAGCTACTTGCATCACAGCTAGACTAAGGGAGTCAGAAAGGGACAAAAGCAGTTAAAGGCACACTGTTCAGCCTATGTAAATAAACACTATATCAAACATTTACCCCAGGTAAAATGAAACAATGTCATGGGACATGACAGCTAATCTTAAAATTGATGCCAATGCTTCTGACACTTTGGCCTACAATTAGACTAGATCGGCTCATCTGTACTGTTTGGTTATCATATTGACTGCTGCTGTACAGGTATCATTATACCAGCTGTCTTTAAAGTGGATTAATCACCAACTTTGCCACCTAAGTGCCTCTGGAAGCCCCACTGTGTGAACCACCCGTAATAGCTTACCATGCTGCCAATTCCTTGCTATCAATCCCTATGCTGATGCTCAGTTCTAACCAATGCTTTGTGCCTTGCATTAGTATGCCACTGGACAAGAGACTGCGCATGTGCCATGAGAAAGGTAGAAAAGTGAGTTGTGTGGATGATCTGGGGGTTTCAAACAGTGGGGCATCCCAGTCTGGGACAACGGACAAGCACTTACCAACAGGATAGTGAAAACCCTGGGGATAAGTCCACTTTAAGATGTATTCATTCATTCAAAATGCCAATAAGTAGGGAGATAGGAGTGGTTCAAATTCCTTGTAATATGAGGCAGTTAATCAGCCTGGAGCTACTTGCTTTTTAAACAATCACAAACCGCGATTGGCCATCTGTGCTCACGTGTGTAGGACATAGGAGATGTTATATTAGGTCCACACCTACCCCAGACCCTAAGGTCATATTCAGAAGAGCCCCCAATCTGTGGGACATGTTGGTAAGGCACATTATCAAATGGCTTTTATCCTAAAAAAATAATAAAAAGGGGCCAGGAATTTCAATCGAGTAACACAGAGAAAAAATATAAAATTAATCAGTAGTACCCATGTCATTCATCTCTTAGGGAGTCTATGTGGACTCCAATATGTAGGGCGTACAAAATGACTATTAAAAATGCTCCCTCATATTTATAACATCAAGAGGGATTTGAAAACTATAGCCTCTCCTTGCATTTTAAAAAGCACACAAATCAGACCCGACTGATTTATCATTTATTGGTATTGATAAACGTGTTACCCCTGACAATATTTCCTCCCCTCCAGTGGGTATTTCGAGAAGAGAGTCAAATTGGAAAAATTGTTAAAGTGGACCAAGACCCAGGATTTTGAATATCCTGGGTTTTGGTTTTTGCCCCTGGGGCACACCAGTCAGGGATGCCCTGCTGTGAACCCCTCAGGTCACCCAATCTAACTCTATGGCACATGTGTGGCCTCTTGTCCAATCATCACTCTCGGATCTGCGGAAGCCCTTTTCGGGCCCGCTGCAGATTAATGTGGAACTAGAATCTGGCGAAGAGGACCTGTGCTCTCTGGATTCTTTTGATGAAAGAACCTGAATGATGAGGTTCCAGATGGTTTGGATAAGCTGTCAGCGGAACTTGAAATATTATTATGAGATCTTTATGCAACCTGGGGCCCCTATCTCTTCAGGATGAATTTTATAAAAAGTTGTTCCAGAAGACGTCTAAGGTTTTTCCTGTCCATTCAACATTAAAAGCTTTAATTATCAACGAATGGGAAAGCCAGAGAAAATTTTTACTATGCCTAGGTCCTTAAAAAGAAAATTCCCATTTAATTGTCAGGACATAGAACTTTGGAGTGAGTGTCCTAAGTTGGATGCATCATTGGGTCAGATGTCCAGATCGGCGGACTTGAGTATGGTTCGCAGAGTTAAGAAGAATGGTGAAATAGGGTCCTTGGCAGCTTCTAGATCTTCTGAAAATTATTCAAACAGGCCGACATTCTGCATCCGAATCCATCAAAACTTCAACTGACAGCATGGATTTTCAAAGGTCCATCCTAAACACTAAGGGTTGTTCAAAACACTACTAGGCAGCAGAAAGTTAACCACTATAAAAATCTACAGAAAGGTATGGAAACGGTTTTCTTCTTATTGCGAAGTTAACAAGTTGAAGAAACAAAAGATTGCTACAGTACTCAAATTCCTGCAGGAAGGATTTGAGAAAGGGCTAGCAGTAAGTACTCTAAAGACTCAGACTTCCACCCTTTCAGTTTTTCTTAAACAGAAACTAAGACAGAATGAACATATCATTTTTTTCAAGTCAGTTAGTCAACAAAGGCAAGCTCCTTTTTAAGGGACTCATCGATTCTAATAAAAGGACTGATAGAGCCTCATTTTGAACCATTGGATGAAGTTCCAGAGAAATTGTGTTTTCTGTTGCCATTACTTCTGCGAGAAGAGTTTGTGAACTGCAGGCTCTTTCGTCAAATGAGCCTTATTGTTCAGTACTCCCAGATAAAGTTATACTGAGACCTAATCCATTGTTTTTGCCAAAGATTGTGACTACAACTAATAGGACGCAGGAGCTAGTCCTTCCGACACTACCAGTAGGAGCTGGCAAAGAAAAAGATCTCTCACTATTAGATGTTAAAAGAGCCTTGATTATTTACTTGGAAAAACCAGAGGTTGGAGGTGGGCGGAACAACTCTTAATAACTTTCAGTGGCAAAAGAGGGGTTTAGCAGCCTCCAAGTCACCATAGCCCATTCTACATGAGCAATGTCAGCATCCTGGGCAGAGAGGACTGGGGCCTCTTTGGAAGAGATCTGCAAAGCAGCAATGTGGTCCTCACCCCATACCTTCCTCAAACATTATAGACTTGATCTACTATCTGCAAAACATTAGGCCTTTGGAAGAAGGGTACTACTTGCAGCGTCCCACCCCTAAGATATAATTTCTTGTCTAATTCTCTCCGTGTGGTCAGACTGAAGTATGAAATGGAAAAACCCCTACTAGACTTACCAGTAATGGCTTTTTTCATCAATACCTCAGGTTGACCACATATTACCGACCATAGTCCAAAAGGTTACATGGGATGTCTTTACAAAGAGGTGAGCAGGTAGGGGTGGGGCTTTTAAACTCTGTTCAGTTTGTGTTTCCTCCCAGGAGGTGGAGCCTTCTTTCTCTGTGTGGTCAGCCTAAAGTATTCATGAAACCGATAAGTCTAACAAGGGTTTCTCCTGGAAATTCCTGCAAAATCACAGTTAAATATGGTGAAAAATGACCTGTTGAAAGAGGGGCACAACATTTCAAGTAGGCTGGCAATTAAAATGGTTAGAAGTAGCTATGCTGGCATTGTTCTGTTCAGGGGACCTTGCACTTTTAGATTGACCTTGTTTTTTCTTGTTTTCATATTGATATTTTAGGAAATGTGTTTTATATTCTGCTATGTTATACATTTTTTAGGGAAACCCTGTGCAACCTAAGAATTCTTCTTTCCAGAAAGATGAGCCCACTACAACAAGCTGGGTACGCTTAGAAAGCTTAATATGTGTACTTTCAGGGGATATATGGTGTGTGGGGACTATTCCAAATGTAAAGGGCTGTTTTGGTAGAAAAAGTGCAAGGTGCATACTTTGCCTGCAGAGCTGAAATTTTCAAGTAAAATTACCCTTACACACATGCTTTACATTGGGGGTGTTTAGCAACCCTTCTTTTGACATTTATAGACAAACTTACATTTTTATTACAAAAAAACACTACACATTGTAAAATATAGATTTTTTAATTAATAATATATAATTAATTTTAATAAATTGAAAATACTTAAAAATGAGAAATAAGGCGTTTCAAAATCACAGTTGAACATGTGTAGCGCAAAAATGCTCTGGCAACAGAGGGTGACCAAAAGTTAGGCTGGCACTTAAAGGGTTAAAGGATGGAGCAATTTGTGCAGATGAAAATAGTGTAACAGTGAAGCTAGTGACAGTAAGAGAATGAGTTAATTCTGCCACCCAATCAGAACTAAGGAGAGAGAGTTGATATCACCCCTCTCTGCTCCCCTCCCAACTCCTTGAGAATGCTTGGAGGTGCGAGTGAAATGCATTGACATCAGAAAGGGGAGGAGGAATCAGCACTCGGGGTCTGAGAGTGAGGCTTGATCTGAAGGCAGGAGAGACTTAAAAGTTTTCTAATCAAGCTGATGAAGAGCCTGAGAGCAGGACACAGCTTGTGTGACACTGTGCCTTCTGTCTAAATGTGCTGATGATTTTGTTAGAGCCCATCCTCCTGTTTTTAATAATAAAGTGTTTTGTGGGTATGCAGGGATGTCAACCTGACTGATTCCTGCAGGGTGATTTTTCTCCAGCAAAGAAGAGGTGGTGGATCCGCACTTCCTTAAAATCGCAATCTTTATTGTATAGAAGTTAAAATCATCTCCATCCAAATGGTGCACATGACAGCAGCAGCAATAAGTAAAATCAAATATTTCATGTTTGACTTGTCATTTTACATACAACAATGTGGTGCTTCTATGGGTGCTCCCTTTTCTCCTTACCTGGCGAATTTGTATATGGGATGGTGGGAGCACCACAACATCTATGGTTGTAGTAACCCTTGGAGGTCGAACATAGCCCTTTTTTATCGCTACATAGATGACCTGATCCTAATTTGGACTGGCAACACCACTGATTTGGACCGATTTATAGCATACTGCAATACGAATGATTTAAACTTGCGATTTACAGCACAATCAAGTCCATCGGTGGTGGAATTCTTGGATTTGAAAATCCTTGTTGATACGCATGATAATACCGTACACACATGCACTTTTCGCAAGCCCACCGCAGGCAATAACATTTTACAGGCCACGAGTTGCCATCCTCCACATATTTTTAAATCCATACCTGTGGGTGAGATGATAAGGAGCAGAAGGAATTGCACTAGGGTGGATTCATTTGAGGAAGAAGCATCCCTGCTTCAATCTAGGCTAAGATCTAGGGGTTATCCCCCATGGATGCTCACTCGGGCTAAAACCATTGCCCTTAATAAAGATAGGGAGTCCATGTTGACCCACAATAAAACCAGTATAAAAACCACACAACAAGGGAGAGTGGTGTTTAGTACACCTTACACCACAGAATTCCAACAAGTGGCTGGAATCCTTAGAAAAAATCTTCCCATGCTCAGGGCAGACCCATTACTACAAACTGTTGTTGACAAAGGAATACATATTGTCAGTCACCGATCACCCAGCTTGGGCAACTTGTCGTCTCCCAGTCTATTTCAATCCCACAATGTGCAAACACCATGGCTGTCCACCACGGGTTGTTTTCCGTGTTTTCCATGTGGTGGCAACCGTTGCGGTATGTGCAATATGGTGGATAAGGGGAAATATTTTACTTCTACTGTCACTGGTATGAAGTGCAGTATTAAAACAATTTTGAACTGCAATTCATGCTCAGTGATTTACCTTATCACCTGTAATATATGCAACAAGCAATATGTAGGCTGCACCTCCCTGAAATTAAAAATCACCTGTTTGGTATCTATAAGATGGATAATCCCAGGAACTACAATGTGGCACATCACCATAGTGTATACCATCATGACCAAAGGGCCAGCTTTAAAATTAGTGCCATATAAAGAGTTTTTCTGGGCCCCAGAGGGCGTGATTTACATAGAAAGCTACTCGCCAGAGAGGCTTATTGGATTTTCACTCTGGCCACCAGATTTCCCCAGGGCATGAACCACAGATGGGATGTTTCACTAATCACTGATAGATAGTTATTGTAGGGATATGAACTCTGTTTATATTGATAATACCTCAGGTTTTAATCACCTAATCATGATAATTCTCTCTAGTATATTTATTGTTGTTTATTGATTTGAACCTTACTGGCTATTGGTTTAGACCATATTATTTATCTGTATATTCTCATATATATTCCACTGGTTATTCCATATTGCTTATTTACTTACCTGTATATATGTATATAATTTAGGGGTACCTTTCATCACGGGTTTCAACACCCAATATAAAGAGATCCAACGGTTGATAGCCAAACATTGGCATATTCTCCATCTGGATCCGGTGCTGGGACCGACCCTCCCGGAAAGACCTAAAATAATTTTCCGTCGTGCACCCAATCTGAGAGATCGCTTGACTAAGAGTTTTGTAGATCCACCTACAAGGTTGACATTAACCGATAACAGTCTATCAGGTTTTTATAAATGTGGGAGATGTGTGGGGTGTAAGACTAGTAAACCTTTATCTAAGCCCCAAAAAAGTTTTGCAGATTTTAAAACAGGTCGTGACTATAAAATTTCAAAATTTATTACTTGTCACACCAAATTTGTGGTCTACTTGATCTGGTGTCCGTGTGGGTTACTGTATGTGGGGAGGACCACGAGAGAACTTCGCGTGCGGATACGCGAACACATTTATAACATCAGGCGTGGTTATGAGCTGCATAGCTTGTCGGCTCATTTTAAAGCTTCCCACTCCAGTGACCCTACACAGATGTCATTTCTGGGTATAGACCGCACAGAAACCCACTGGAGGGGTTCCAATCAAAAGAGAGATATTTGTCAAAAAGAAGGCAAATGGATTTTTACTCTAAATTCACTAGTCCCAGGTGGTCTTAATGTGGACTTTGATCTAAACTGTTTTATTGATAATTCCTAGTTTTTATATGTGGTTTTTTAACTTTCAATTTTTATAACAGTTCAGGATCATTGTGTCTATCTATGCTTTACTCTATTTAAGGAGCTTGCAGAGTTATTGTTTATTTTTTGGGGTTAGAGTGGTTTAGGTCCACTTAGGAAATATTAAGGGGTACTAGTTGGTTATATCATTGCTGCTGATGCCATTTTTTGTATTGCTTTTGTGTTATTAATTTATGCAGTTGTGTTTGTACTTTTGCTTGGTTTGATAAGTTTTCTGGTCCCCTGTGGCCGATAGGTAGGTTTGTCAGAGACACTGCTCCATGTCTGGGTACATGTAGGCTTTGTGCAGTGTGTATTACAGCTCCTGTACATTTGAGCAGTGCCTTTCCTCCTTCGGCCACTAGGTGGTGCCAGCAATATGATCATTATACCTCTTACTCTGGTGGCGTAGTAGTCACTACGCAATTTACGTATTTAAGCGCTTTTACTTAGGAGGAGACGCAGGGCGGAGTTTAGCTGGAGGACGGGATACTTTACACTACGCAGACAGTTTCCCAGCCGTGTTCTCATCAGAGCGCGCGACCCGGAAGCGCGACCTCCAGCACAGCGCGCCCTCTGCCTCCCTTGGGATCTATATTTATACTTTACATATTTTACATACACTAGCGTGATCCGGAAGTTGGACCCGGAAGCGCGACCTCCAGTGCAGCGCGCCCTCTGCCTGAACGGGGATGTTGTGAGTTACATTTAGGGTATATATGAGAGTATTATGTCGCAGTGCCACCAGCCTTGTTAAAGTTGCCAGGAGCAACGAAACGCGTCGGCGGCGGTGGCATGCGACATCTATGTGTTGATTGGATTCTTTGATCTGGCCAGATTTGATCTATGTTGGTGGTTGGTGAGAGCCACCCTCTGGTTTTAAGCGTTTTATGATCGATGTACATGTGAGTGCATTACCATTCCTTTATTAAATAGTGTGTTTTTAACAGTATCACACTAGATGTGTATTTTTTGTTCCATGTTGCATTCTTTGGAGTAACATCGTATTCCTGAACATATATGCTGGTTCCTTGGTTTGCTTGGAGGAGAGATTGCATATAACATTTGGATCTGAAGCAATTGCCCACGGAAACAAGAGAGACCTATTTGAAGTTACCTGAGGAGAGATTGCCTGCACATGCACTTTGGGACGACGGATGGGTAAATTGGGAAGCTCTGTGCATACATTTTATTATTCCTAATTGAACTCTGTGGACAAGGGTTTTGGACACGTTGAGCATCCCGTCTAAATATCTTTATTGATTCAGAATTGGTCATTTGTTTTATAGCGCAGTATTTTAGTTATTATTTGTGTCTTTTATTGTCTTACCTATACCTGCTGCTTTAGCTATCATATACCATGGATATTTTCTCCTTTTGTAGCTCCAGTGAAATTGATATTGGGGCATTACTTGCTGGGGAAACCTATACCCAAACAGCACCAAGTCTGGATTCTGAGTTTAAAAGCCTTTATAAGCTGTTGAATAGGGAACTAAGACTTAAATGGGATATTGCCACCCTAGAAGTATATGTCAGTAAAAAGATGGTTCCCCAACAGCTCCGCTGGTCTCTCCAGATATACGATGGGGATGACACTTTAGAGTCTAAGGCGGAATGGTTCACTTTTTTTAATGATTGTGGCTTACGTTTGTTGGAGAAGCTCATCAATAAAAAGAGGGACCAATTAAGGGAACTGAACGTTCAGAAGGACGCCCTAAGCGAAAGAGTGAGCCCACTCAGCACTAGTACTGAGTTTGTACAGAGGTCTGATGATTTAAAAGAGAAACTGAGGAAGGAAGAAAAAGTAATCAGAACCAGGAAATTGAAAAAAATCCAAAGAGATCAGGGTGACTATATGAGGAACACTGTGTTCAGATGGCAGATTGGAGATGAACAGCCACAGATTGATAATGTTCCTGTAGGCCCATTTATTAATGAAAGGGTACCTAATCGGTCCTTGACCCCCAGAGGGGCTTCTATACCTGATTGGAGGGGAAGGAGAAATGATAGGCGAGCTCCTGTGCAGAATAGGCATGGGTTTAAGCAAGGAAATGTCTCCCAGAACCCCAACTTGGAAAAATGGTCAAATAGATGTTTAGTGACACATACCATTTCATCACCTCCTGTAAGAACAGGACCTCAATTGAAAAATGTGAGGTCCAATCGTTTCCTCCCCTTACGGGATAATTCCCCAATGTCACATGCCCCTTTTCAGGTGACTCCTTCCAGGGGAGATTGGCGGAATCGTGTACCGATACAAGACAGGGGGGACCTGACCTGGGAATTGAGAGGGTCAAAAAGGAAAGGGGAAGAACGAGGGGAAGACGGGGAGGGACAAAACATAAGAAGACCAAGGTGGGACTAGGTGAGGGGATTTACAACTTAAGTTCAGTTGTTCTAACTAAGGAAGAACTGATGTTGCTAGATAAAGGCCTAACATTTGCCCTTCCTAGTGAACTTAATAAATTTGATTTATATATTGATGTAAATAAGTATATTAGGAAATTAAATGTACAAAAGTTCTTTTTGAATCAACAAGGGCCTGAGCTAAATGCAATAACCAGGGAGGGGCCCCCCTCGGGTGTAGATGTAAAGCACTCAACTTTAAAGAACAAGTCACTGTTTAATCCCCCGAATTTGGGTAATTCACAAATAGATACTTTCAAAGCAGCTATCATTAGGGATATTAAAATTATGGAGAAGAAAAAAGTCAGATGGCCATCCACTCTATTTAGGGGTTTCAAACAACTGGAAGCGAAGCATGATATAATTCTGAAACCAGCAGATAAGGGGGGGGGGCTTAGTGATTATGAATAAGTCTGATTACCTTGAAGAAGTTCATAGGTTGTTAGCAGATAAAGATACCTATACTCAACTTGATAAGGACCCCACTCGTGAGTTTAGGTTAAAGATAGGGAGTTTGTTGGATGAAGGCTTGAGTAAAGGCCTTCTCAGTAAAAAGGAATTTGACTATGTAACTCCCACTGCTCCCAAAATCCCCACTATATACATACTACCCAAGATTCATAAAAGCCTGACGAAACCACCGGGGAGGCCAATAGTGAGTGGACTTGGTTCCATCACTTGCCGGTTGGGTGAATTGATTGATCATTTTTTACAACCACTAGTGGTGAAATTGCCTGCTTATCTGAGGGATTCGGCGCAGGTAATTCAGTTTTGCGAGGAGTTAAGAATAGAAGAGCATTTTATTTTGGCAACGGCCGATGTGTCATCTTTATATACAGCTATTCCTCATGACCTCGGCCTGCAAGCCGTTCAGTATTTTCTTAACTCTAGTCAAAGTTTACCGTCAGGGCAGGTTGATTATTTGATGCAATGCTTGGAATTTGCACTCCAGCACAATTATTTTTGGTTCGGGGGTGGGTTCTTCTTGCAACGTAGAGGTGTCGCAATGGGAGCTAAATTCGCTCCCAGCATGGCGAACCTCTACGTTGGCAAGTGAGAAGAGGAATTCATCTTCGGCCGAAAATGGGATAATCTGTTATGCTGGAAAAGATATATAGATGACGTGATTGTCATCTGGAAGGGCACTCAAGATGAACTTGATGCCTTTTTTATTGAAGTTAATAATAACCTTTATAATTTGGAATTCACGGTGGAGGCTAGTCCAGTGGCAGTAAATTTTCTGGATTTGAACATCAGAATAGATGGGTCTAAATTAACTACTTCTACGTACTTTAAGCCCACAGACAGAAACGGGTACGTTCCGAGCTCTAGTTGTCATCATCCGAACTGGTTATCCGCTATACCGAAGGGACAGTTTCTTAGGATTAGACGGAACTGCTTTTCATTAACAGATTATGATCAACAGTCTGCTATTCTTAAGAAGCGCTTTGTGGATAAGGGCTATGACCCAGGAAAGGTAGAACTTCAAAGGTTAGCTGTGCGTGAAACCCAGAGAGAGACCTTGTTGGGCAATACTAGGAGGGAAGGGGCTAAGAATTTAGGGGTACCTTTCATCACGGGTTTCAACACCCAATATAAAGAGATCCAACGGTTGATAGCCAAACATTGGCATATTCTCCATCTGGATCCGGTGCTGGGACCGACCCTCCCGGAAAGACCTAAAATAATTTTCCGTCGTGCACCCAATCTGAGAGATCGCTTGACTAAGAGTTTTGTAGATCCACCTACAAGGTTGACATTAACCGATAACAGTCTATCAGGTTTTTATAAATGTGGGAGATGTGTGGGGTGTAAGACTAGTAAACCTTTATCTAAGCCCCAAAAAAGTTTTGCAGATTTTAAAACAGGTCGTGACTATAAAATTTCAAAATTTATTACTTGTCACACCAAATTTGTGGTCTACTTGATCTGGTGTCCGTGTGGGTTACTGTATGTGGGGAGGACCACGAGAGAACTTCGCGTGCGGATACGCGAACACATTTATAACATCAGGCATGGTTATGAGCTGCATAGCTTGTCGGCTCATTTTAAAGCTTCCCACTCCAGTGACCCTACACAGATGTCATTTCTGGGTATAGACCGCACAGAAACCCACTGGAGGGGTTCCAATCAAAAGAGAGATATTTGTCAAAAAGAAGGCAAATGGATTTTTACTCTAAATTCACTAGTCCCAGGTGGTCTTAATGTGGACTTTGATCTAAACTGTTTTATTGATAATTCCTAGTTTTTATATGTGTTTTTTTAACTTTCAATTTTTATAACAGTTCAGGATCATTGTGTCTATCTATGCTTTACTCTATTTAAGGAGCTTGCAGAGTTATTGTTTATTTTTTGGGGTTAGAGTGGTTTAGGTCCACTTAGGAAATATTAAGGGGTACTAGTTGGTTATATCATTGCTGCTGATGCCATTTTTTGTATTGCTTTTGTGTTATTAATTTATGCAGTTGTGTTTGTACTTTTGCTTGGTTTGATAAGTTTTCTGGTCCCCTGTGGCCGATAGGTAGGTTTGTCAGAGACACTGCTCCATGTCTGGGTACATGTAGGCTTTGTGCAGTGTGTATTACAGCTCCTGTACATTTGAGCAGTGCCTTTCCTCCTTCGGCCACTAGGTGGTGCCAGCAATATGATCATTATACCTCTTACTCTGGTGGCGTAGTAGTCACTACGCAATTTACGTATTTAAGCGCTTTTACTTAGGAGGAGACGCAGGGCGGAGTTTAGCTGGAGGACGGGATACTTTACACTACGCAGACAGTTTCCCAGCCGTGTTCTCATCAGAGCGCGCGACCCGGAAGCGCGACCTCCAGCACAGCGCGCCCTCTGCCTCCCTTGGGATCTATATTTATACTTTACATATTTTACATACACTAGCGTGATCCGGAAGTTGGACCCGGAAGCGCGACCTCCAGTGCAGCGCGCCCTCTGCCTGAACGGGGATGTTGTGAGTTACATTTAGGGTATATATGAGAGTATTATGTCGCAGTGCCACCAGCCTTGTTAAAGTTGCCAGGAGCAACGAAACGCGTCGGCGGCGGTGGCATGCGACATCTATGTGTTGATTGGATTCTTTGATCTGGCCAGATTTGATCTATGGGGAGTTGGTGAGAGCCACCCTCTGGTTTTAAGCGTTTTATGATCGATGTACATGTGAGTGCATTACCATTCCTTTATTAAATAGTGTGTTTTTAACAGTATCACACTAGATGTGTATTTTTTGTTCCATGTTGCATTCTTTGGAGTAACATTGTATTCCTGAACATATATGCTGGTTCCTTGGTTTGCTTGGAGGAGAGATTGCATATAACATTTGGATCTGAAGCAATTGCCCACGGAAACAAGAGAGACCTATTTGAAGTTACCTGAGGAGAGATTGCCTGCACATGCACTTTGGGACGACGGATGGGTAAATTGGGAAGCTCTGTGCATACATTTTATTTTATTATATATATTTATATGCCAAAATAGCAATGGTTTTCTATTTTATACATTATCTTTCTTTTTGCCTATCAATGTTTATACCCCTAGTGGATAAGGAATGTCTTTCCTTTGTTTTTTGTGCTTTAATTATTTTTATTAATAATCAATTGTCATCTCATACTTTATTTTATGCTGCTGAGCTAGCCCAGCTCGGACGCATCTCGCTGCGCTGTTCCCCCGGGCGCCCTCGGAAGTTTCTGCTGCACAGTCCCTGCTTTGCTTTTTACGATCTGGCTTCAGGCTGTGGACTGGTTTCTAGGCAATGTTTTGTCTCTCTGACGTGGCTGTCAGGGGTGAGTCGCACCCTCTCATTGGCTAGCCCCGTGGTGTCATGTGAGAGGTTTTCCTTCTCTGATTGGCCTGCGGGTGCCGCCTGTGATTGGTTGATGCAGCCTTTCCTGACGATGATGTCACTACTTCCTGGACGTTCAGGGTTCCCGCTGCTTCGAGCTGCGCTGCTGCATTGGGTAAGCTTTTCTCTTTTTTCTTATAAAATGTGTGTGATGTTGTGGTCTCCTTATCTATGACTACGGGCCTTTAAAGACCCGAAACGCATCAGAGGACCACACATCTTTATTGGCCTGGGTCTACACTGGATTTTACTTATTGCTGCTGCTGTCATGTGCACTATTTGGATGGAGATGATTTTAACTTCTATACAATAAAGATTGCGATTTTAAGGAAGTGAGGATCCACCACCTCTTCTTTGCTGCCAATTGTGGGGTTTGGGACCGTCCCGGATCGTGCACCCTATTGATTTACTAGAGTGCGGACACCCTTATTGTTGTTTATTCCTGATTTTTCTCCAGCTCTGCATTTCACAAACATGACTTACCTCAACACACCAGAGATAATTAGATCTCCTATTCAACCCAGTTAATTGGCAGCGCCTGGGTGTGTTGAGGAACTTGGTCAGTGCTAAGTGCAGGACTGGTGAAAAATCACCCTGTAGGAATGGCCCAGGTCGGCGTCTCTGTGTAGAGACGCTGGTGTTGCAATATGGCTGAGGGAGACTGAGCAGTAAGAATTTTTTTTCTGGCTGACTCTTAAAGGGGAAAGCTCTCTGAAAGGGAAAGAGTATCTGTGCATGGGTGAAGGAGAACTATCTTTACAAGTATTGAAGTGGACTTCAGCAGGTGAATTACTGTTGTATTTAAATGACTTTGAGAACTTTAGCTTCATCATATGCTTGTTTTGATGTATTTGTGCAAAGAGTGAATTAGCTATATATAGGTTAAACTATTACTATTGTCTATGGACTATTAAAGATGAGCAAGCAAGTGGAAGTTCGGGTTCTGAAAGTTCAGCCAAACTGGGAGTTCAGTTTGGGTCCCTGAATTGTGCCCGAACCCGATTGAAGTCAATGGAGACCCAAACTTGGGCGTCCAAAATAAGAGGGCTGCAAATCAGAGTGAATACCAGAGTGATTGCCCTTCAAAATGGGCTAGGGAAAGTACTCAAAACAATAACAGAAAACAAAAAAAAAAAAAGAAAAACATAAAAAAAAAATATATATATATTATATTAACAGGTGTCAGGCCAATTTGGGGGTAAAACCAGGGTGATTGCCCTGCACAATATGGAGTAGGGAAAAACTCAAAACAATAACAGAAAATAAAACATTTAGGAAATACATACTAAAATAAATTAAAAACAAATAAAATATATATTTTTTTTCACAGGTGTCAGACTAAGAGGCCATTTTGGGAGTAACATCGGGATAATTGCCCTGCACAAAATGGGGTAGGGAAAGTACTCAAAATAATAACAGAAAACATTTAAGAAATGCATATATAAAAAAATGAAAATAAAATAATAAAAAACATTTTTTCACAGATGTCCGAGGTCCAGAGAGGAGGGGAGGAAGTGGACATGGTTGTGTGGGTGGAAAAGAAGGTGGAGGAGGTAGCCAACACTAAAACCACTCACTCTGGCAGAGCCAAGTCTACAATGGCTGTGGATAGGCGGATCCTTCTGTCAATGATGACACCCGCTGCGGTGCTGAACACACATTCTGATAGGACACTTGCTATAGGGCAGGCCAGCACTTCCAAGGCATAGAGGGCAAGCTCTGGCCATGTGTTAGCAACCCAGAAACTGAGCAGGGAGGCCCATCGCTCAGTAGTATGTGGAGACGCTTCGACAGATAGTCATCCACAATGAAGTCAAAGTCTGCCTCCTGGTACTAAGGGCCATATCTGATGATGGGGGATGTGTCGGACAATGAAATAAGGTGTTTCACATTTTGACCATGCTCACCCTCCCTTGTGCGGTGGTGTCCTTGCTGCGTTGGTGACTTGCCACCTCTGCCTTGCCGCTAGTGTGCCATTAAATTCAGCTGGGAACTCCCCCAATAGTGCATCTACTATTTGTATGCCCTCATCTTTCTATCCTGCTCCAGTGATGTAATAAAGGAGGTGGTTTTATCCTTATAGCAAAAATGCAACAGGGTTGCCACCCATTGACCAGCACTGGTAACTATGCAGGCAACTCTGCGTTCATTCTGCAGGCACTGCAGCATGTAATGGCTCATGTGAGCCAGGCAGCTATGAGTCAAAGAGAAGCTGTCCTCCATGTCAGGTGTTTCCTCCTTCTCTTCCTCCTTCTGCTCCTCTCTTCAGCCACACCCCAGTGACACCCATGAGCTGTGCTGGGTGCTACCCTGCTGTGAGAGAAAGTCTTCCTCCTCCCCCCCAACTCTTCAAATCTCTCCAAAACTGTCCGCTGGCTGGACAGAGCATTAGTGACACCATGACCATGACTTCATGGCTGGGACAGCCTTGCTGATTTTAGGGAGTGAGGTGGGGGGCTCTGCAATTTGAGCAGAATTGAAGTGGATAGTTCCCATGGAACTGGTAGCCCTGCGTGCCAAATAATCTACAACTACCTCAACTTGTTCTGGCTTTACCACTCCAGCAGGGGTACTGCAGCCTACAAAATTATGCTGCAAACCCTGGCACCTTCTAGCACCAGAGGAAAGTGTAGCAGGTACAGGTGGGATATGTCCTCTGCCTGCCGCACCAGCTTTATCCCCACCACCACCAGCAGCACGACGGGCACATTCCAGTCTCTAATTAGCTGCATTAATCTGCTTTGTTGGACACAGTGTAATGGCAGCCTGTCCCAGGAAATACCATTTAGTGGAAGAAAGATCAAATGTGGTATACAGTTCCCACTGACTGTAGAATATAGATCAAATGTGGTATACAATTCCCACTGATTGTACAATGTAGATCAAATTGTATACAATTCCCACTGACTGTACAATGTAGATCAAATGTGGTATACAATTCTCATTCACTGTGCAATGTGGATCAAATGCAGAATGCAATTCCCACTCATTGTGCAATGTAGATGTGAGTGTAAATGTAGTATGCAAATCCCACTGAAAGTAGATCAAATGTGGTATACAATTCCCGCTGACTATTCAGTATAGATTAAATGTGGTATACAATCCCATCTAACTGTAACATGTAGACAATTCTCACTGTACAAAGTAGATGAAATGTTGTATACAATTCTCACTGACTGTACAATGTAGATCAAATGTGGTATACAGTTCCCACTTATTGTACAACGTACATCAAGTATACAATACACAATTCCCCCTAGCTGTACCATGTAGGTTAGGTGGTATAAAATTCCCCTTGAGTGTACAATACATATTAAATATGGCATACAATCCCCACTGTCTGTACAATGTAGATAAAATGTGGTATACAATCCCCTTAACTGTAGGGTGTAGGTAAAATATGGTATACAATTCCCCCTGAGTGTACAATGTAGATCAAATGTGGTATACAATTCCCACTAGCTTTAGGATGTAGATCAAATGTGATATACAATTGCCACTGATTGTAGAATGCAGATCAAATGTAATATCCAATCCGAGCACTTTGCCTTGACTACTTCATTCAGCAAAGGGCTCTGATTGCCTTCAATTTTGCCTGAATGGCTGGGGTGGAAATGTGTACATGCCACCGGTAATGCAGGGAATGCAGCAGCGCATGCTGCCTATTGTAAACAATCAGAGCCCTGCTTGGCTCTGATTGGACAAGAGTCTGTGCATGCGCCCTAGGACCAAGATCATTTATTACCAGTGCCCTGGGGGTTTTTCACACAGCGGGATAAAAGCCAGCGACTGGCCCTAAAATCTTTTAGATTCCAGGCCAGCTGCTGTTGGGTTTTGTTCTACTTTTAAGAGGCTTCAGCCAAGGTCATAAGCCACTGACCTACTGTACATATCTGCCCCCATCAAAGGAATACAATCTTCTTGTATTTTCCCATTAGAAAGGAACAAAAAAATGTAAAGTGTGAAACCCCATGAAGTTAAGTTGAGAATGGTCTCAATATATTTCTGGAATGCTTAACGTCCATATTAAAGAATCTGTTTTGCTGTAAGTCCTTCCTATTTGTGTGTGGATGATCCAGCCTCCACCATTCACATCCTAGATACTGGCAAAGTAACACAAGTTGAATTTAAATAGGCCTTTGTTCCTTCCTTTGCAGCCACTGAGGCACTTCCGACCTGAGTGCGATCAGCGGCTTCATCACAAGTGGCTGGCATGCATGCGGGGGAGCGGTCCAGGTGAGTATTAAGGGAGGTGGGCCAGCAGTGGGACAACCTGGACACATTGCCCTGAGGAAGTAATGTGGTAGAAGTCATGGAACGCATGGGGCAGTGGTGCTGCCAGAGGCTTATTGGTCATGTAAGATTTATGCTGCATTTTGAACCCTTTTCTTCCCTCTCCTTATTGTGGTCCTACTTTATTTGATTATCACTTTTGCATGATTATGTAGTTCTATTGGAAACTGATGCACTTTATGTATATCTTTGGTCATTTATTTATTGGGGAACATGCACTTGGTATTATGGAGGATTAGATGTGTACAGAGGGAACAGAGAGGTTTACATTTAGAACCTTGAATGGGCTATGGGAGTACATCGGGCAGCACTTCTCTGTCTTTGTGTCATTTTGTCATGTTGTATGCATGTTTTTTAAAGGTTTTTAGTATTGTATATGTGTATAGTCCGCCTTGGTCAATAAAGGTTTGTGAGAATTTTTAACCCTTTTGGTGGTTTTGCAATTTGATTCTCTGGCATAGTTGGGTTTTTTTGGGCATCCCTCTGAGTACTTTGGTCTTTTTGGTACACAACCAGAGTACTGCACACCAGTTAGTAGTGATTAGTCTGCTGGTGCGTCTTGTATTTAGTTCAGAATTTAAATAGAACATGCTTTATTTACACTTGTAAGATTGTTGTATTATGATAGGTATGCATACCTAGTATAAAGGTTTATGCATGCACAATTATTGTTTAATACATTGTTAGTTATTTAATTGCACACCTTTTCTATGTACATTCTGTATCTGCATTCATCATCAAATTTAATCTTTCGGGCATGGTGGGCAGTATATCTTGCACAAAAAATAAGGCAGAATATCTAATCTGAAACAGTTTGGCTTTGTTCTAGTTTCACATTTTATAAAATAGTTGCAGATTTTCAATGGTTTAATTCCCTTAGATTATTCCTGCATTCTCCCCATGGGAAAGTAACAAAAAATGTGAAATGCTAAACCCCTGGAGGATCCATTATCAGGGAAATAAAGTTTAGAATGGTCACAATATAATGCATTTCTGAAATGCTGTAAGTCCTTCCTAGCTGTGTGGGTGATCTAGCCTTCACCCTTCACATCCCAAATATTCTGGCAAAGAAACGCAAGTTTTATTCTAATAGATTTTTTTTACACTCGCTAGTTTATTGCATCGATTCATTAAAAAGAAGCAAACCAAACTGCTAAAAATCAGCCAAATTATTAGAAGGGTGTTTTGGTGCATTTTTCAATGTCTGGAGCAAGGTAAAACTGACCTGTGGATGGGGGAGGGCGGTTGGGTACTGGAATGTTTAGCAGCCCTTCCTTACTTTCCCTATACTGCCTGTCAGTGTGTATGCCCCCCTCTCCCTCCTGTGAGTTCTTCACACAGTGTGTAAGGCCTGTAAAAGCCAGTATCAGAGGGAAAAAGCAGTAGCAGTGTCTAAGAGTTTCCAGTCTCTGTGTCTCTAAGGCCTATGTGTCAGAACTCACTTACCTGGGGCCCGTTCCAGCGCTGTCTCCGGGCGGCCGGCCGCAGCAGTCCCTGTTCGGCGGCCACGCCGAGCGGCGGCGGTTTGTGCGGCGCCGAGCACAGCTGCCCTTCTCCCTCTCCTCCGCGTCCCCGACTTCCGTGCTCGCGCGATTTCTATGCCCTCCAGCGGCGCTGCACAAAGCGCGCCCGCCGGAGGCTCTGTTAAGGGCCAATGAGCCCAATGGATTTGGGGGATAACGCCCCTAGGGCCAATGAGCCCAGGTTAAGGATTTTTGGGCTATACGCCCTCTGGTTGTCTGGGCCAATCTTGAGTGAGTTCTGAAGTTACACCAATCACGCACTCACTTCCCCATCCCCAATCATGTCTGGTCCCTATAAAGCTTCACCCCGTCATTTACTCAGTGCCTGTGATAGTGCCTTGTACCTAGTTTGTCTCTTGAATTATACTCTGATTGATCTTCGTTGCTGACCCCTGCCTGTACCGACCATTCTCTGTCTGATCGCCATTGCCGACCCCTGCCTGAACCGACCATTCTCTGTCTGATCTCCGTTGCCGACCCCTGCCTGAACCGACCATTCTCTGCCTGATCTCCGTTGCCGGCCCCTGCTTCGTACCCCGACCTCGAGCTGCCTCATCCTAATGTACCGCTGCAATCTCTGCTTACCCGGTGTCGACCTCTAGTGAAACCTGCTCCAACAAACTGGACTTGCTCTGATTCCGCTCTTCATTATTGGTTCTCCAGACCTCCAACCAGTAAGCTCCCATCCTTTGAACCATTGAAGTCCTGGGGGCAACCGATCCCCGGCAGGCGTATACTGCGTCCCGGCAAGCGGGGTCTCCTACAGGTGAAGCTGGCTGTGGAGATTGGGGGTTGAGGGCTTACCATGACATTAGAGTATCCTGAGCGTGACATTATCACAGGCCAAAAAACCATGGATGACCTGATACAGAAAGTGCAGGCCATGGCCACTGCTATTAAACAGCTTGCCCAAAGAGTGGCCACTCAAGAAACAAGGCAGATTCCTGCATCCTCTGTACCACCTCACGTGTCGGAGCCGAAGGTCCCGCTACCGGAGAAATTTTATGGAGGGCGTGCCAAGTTCTCCAACTTCAAGAATTCTTGTGAGCTCTATTTCAAGTTGAGGCCCGTATCTTCGGGCCCCGAGACCCAGCGGGTGGGTTTAGTAATCTCCCTGTTACAAGGAGAGCAGTCTTGGGCTTTTAGTTTGCCTCCCAATGATGCCGCATGCATTCTGTTACGGCCTTTTTCCTTGCTATGGGTGTATTATATGCTGACCCGGACCAACAGTCTACAGCCGAAAACAGGCTTTGGGCCCTGAAGCAAGGGCGGAACACGGCAGAGGATTATAGCGCTGAGTTCCGCGGTAGAGTCCAGGTGGAATGACCCTGCCCTGTGTAGCCAATACCGAATGGGCCTGTCAGAGGGTATCAAAGATGCGCTTGTGAATTTCCCTTCACTGTCAGACCTAGACCAATTGATGCAGGTCACCATTAAGAATGACCAACGCCTTAGGGAGAGAGCTAGGGAGAGAGTTAGGGCTCCTACGTCTTTCAAGCCCTTCCAAAACCCTAACCCACCGTCTTCTCTTAGGGAAAATACACCTTCCTCCTCTCAGGAAGAACCTATGCAGGTTGGGAGAACTCGCCTTTCCCAGGATGAGAAGCAGCGAAGACGCTCCATGGGGTTATGTTTATACTGTGGGAACCCGGGACATTTTGCTAGATCCTGTCCTAACAAGGGGAACTCGGTGGGAAACTTTCACGCCTAGATCAGGGGGAGAGTGCTGATCTAGGTGAGTCTGTTTACTACTCTCGCTTGAATAAGATGTTAATCCCTGTAGACCTTTCCTGGGACCCTTCCAAACAGTCAGTTTCCGCTTTTGTGGATAGTGGAGCTGCGGGCAACTTCCTAGATCGGAGCATGATCTCAATCTTGGGAATTCCACTGGTACCCCTTGGGAAATCTCTGCAGGTCCTGGCCATTAATGGGAAGGCCATTCAGGGGGGTCCGGTCAATACTAAGACCCACCTCTTAAACTAGTCGTTGGGTCCTCCCACTCAGAGTTCATTGAATTCTTCATCTTTGATTACCCCGAAACTCCGGTGGTTCTGGGATACCCTTGGTTAAAACTCCACATCCCCATTTTAGACTGGAAGGCTGGGGAATTAGTTAAATGGAGTAACTTCTGTAAGAATCATTGCTTTTCCACTGCCCTCAGGAGTTTCCAGATGTTGCCCCAAGGGTTACCTCAGCAGTACGCTGATTGGGCCGACGTCTTCTCTGAACGTTCTGCTGACACTCTTCCCCCACATAGGGCCTATGACTTGCTCCCTGGGACTATTCCTCCTAGAGGGAAAATTTACAACCTTACCCGGCCTGAGGAGCAAGCAATGAGGGATTACATCTCTGAAAATTTGGGTAAGGGGTTTATCCGCCCCTCAACGTCGCCTGCAGGGGCTGGGTTCTTTTTTGTGGAAAAAAAGGATGGCGGTTTGAGGCTTTGTATAGACTACAGGGCCCTGAACAAAATCACTGTAAAAAAACGGTATCCCCTTCCTTTGATTGGGGATTTATTTAATTAAGTTGTTGGCGCTCTGAATTTTTCCAAGTTAGATTTAAAAGGGGCCTACAACTTGATTCATATTCGGCAAGGGGATAAGTGGAAGGCGGTATTTAAAGTAAAGAACGGCCATTATGAATATCTGGTCATGCCCTTTGGCCTTTGTAATGCTCCAGCCGTCTTCCAAGACTTCGTAAATGATGTTTTTCGGGATTATTTAGGTAGATTCGTGGTCATTTACTTAGACGATATCCTCATATTTTCTAGTTCTTTTTCTGAGTATAGACATCATGTAAAACTGGTTCTTCAAAAAGTAAGAGAAAATAATTTGTATGCCAAGATTTCTAAATGCATGTTCGAGGTCACCACTGTTCCCTTCTTGGGGTATGCAATTTCTAACCAGGGTCTGGAGATGGATGCGGAGAAGGTTTCGGCAGTGCGGAATTGGGTTCAACCCAAAACATTGAAAGAGTTACAGCGTTTCTTAGGCTTCGCAAATTTCGCTTTATCAGGGGCTTTTCCCATGTTGTGGCACCTCTTACTAACCTTACCCGCAAGGGCGCCTTTACTAAAAAATGGTCACCGTCTGTCAACGAGGCCTTCCTGACTTTGAAACAGGCTTTTACCTCGGCACCTGTTTTAGTTCACCCTGACGTAAACAAGCCTTTTATCACTGAAGTAGATGCTTCTGAGTTGGGAGTGGGGACAGTTTTATCACAATACTCTGGTCATCCTGAGCGTTTGCATCCTTGCGCCTACTTCTCACGGAAATTTAGCGCCACGGAGCAGAACTACGATGTGGGAAACAGGGAATTGTTGGCAGTTAAACTGGCCTTTGACAAGTGGCGTCACTGGCTAGAGGGTTCATTGCATCCGATCACGGTCTATACCGATCATAAAAACCTTGAGTACATCAGTTCAGCTAAAAGACTAAACTCTCGCCAGGTGCGTTGGGCATTATTTTTCTCGTGGTTCAACTTCATAATCACATTTAAGCCGGGAGCTAAAAATACTAAGGCAGACGCCCTGTCCCGCATGTTCAGAGAATGTAAAGATATTATTAATATGGGTGAACCAATTTTGCCCCTAGGTTGTGTGGTGGGGGCATTGCTTGCCTGATCTATCCAATACTTTGGCGCCATTCCAGAACGACTCTCCTGTGGATGTACCTTTGGGATGTCAGTTTGTTCCGCCGCACCTGCGTTCCGATGTTATCCGCGAATTTCATGATGCAAAAACTGCCACCTGGGAAATCGAAAAATGTTTACTTTAGCCCAACGCCATGTATGGTGGCCTACTATGCAGCGCGATATATCTACCTTTACCGATGCATGTTCTGTGTGTGCGCGAAGTAAAGGAGTACACAAGGCCCCTAGTGGGTGTTTGGTTCCATTAGAGATTCCTAAAGAACCATGGACTCATATCACTATGGACTTTATAGTTGATTTGCCACAATCACATGAGAACACTGTGGTTTGGGTGGTCGTGGACCGTTTTAGTAAGATGGCACATTTCATTCCTTTACCTAAACTCCTGTCGGCTCCTGAGCTCTTACCACTATTTATTCCACATATTTTCCATATCCATGGCATACCGTCTAATATAATTTCCGATCGGGGTGTGCAATTTACTTTGCGTTTTTGGAAGAACTTCTGTTCGCGGTTGGGGATTCAGATATCTTTGTTGTCTGCTTACCATCCTCAAACCAATGGGCAGACTGAAAGAACCAATCAAAGTTTTGAACAGTACTTACGGTGTTACATTTCTGACGCTCAAGAACAATGATCAGAATTCATTGACTTTACAGAATTTGCGTACAATAATGCGCCGAGTGAGAGTACCAAAGTATCCCCATTTTTCTACAATTTGGAGAAAAAAAAACCCAGAGGTTCTTCTGTCTCAGGGTCACCTTCCAATTTACCGGCATTGAAAGAGTGGCTCCAAGAGCGGAAAAACATCTGGGCCCGCGTCCAAGAGACTTTGAAAAAGACTGTTTTAAGATACAAAAGATTTGCCGATCGCCGCAGGTCTCGAGAACCCGCACTTCAGGTTGGGGACCTCGTTTGGGTTTCTACTAAAAACATTTCTCTCCGGCAACCTTCCAGTAAGTTGGGACCCAAGTTTATTGGACCTTTTCCTATTACTCAGAAGTTGAGCAATGTAACCTTTAAGGTCCAACTTCCTCAAACCATGAGAATCCCAAATTCCTTTCATGTGTCGCTGCTAAAACCAGCTAAGAATACACCATTTCCGTCCCCGTCACCAATCCTAGTTGATAACGAACCGGAATATGAAGTGAACAAGATTCTAGACTCGTGTAAAATCCGTAATTTGCTGCAATATTTGATTGACGGGGTTGGCTACGGTCCGGAGGAGAGATGTTGGGTTGCAGCAAAAGATGTGCACGCTAGGGTTCTTGTTAAAAAATTCCATTGTGACAATCCAGGCCGTTGCCGACCCCTGCCTGAACCGACCATTCTCTGCCTGATCTCCATTGCCGACCCCTGCTTCGTACCCCGACCTCGAGCTGCCTCATCCTACTGTACCGCCGCAATCTCTGCTTACCCGGTGTCGATCTCTGGACTGTCTTTGGACTTCCTAGTGAAACCTGCTCCAACAAACTGGACTTGCTCTGATTCCGCTCTTCATTTTTGGTTCTCCAGACCTCCAACAAGTAAGCTCCCATCCTTTGAGCCATTGAAGTCCTGGGGGCGTTTACTGCGTCCCGGCAAGCGGGGGCTCCTACAGGTGAAGCTGGCTGGGGAGATTGAGGGTTGAGGGCTTACCTGGAGGGCTGGAGTTACCCGAGTGTGACATTAGAGTACCCTGAGTGTGACACTATGAAAGCCAGTGGAGAAGGGTAGCAGTCTCTCTGAGTCTCTCAAGCCTGTCACAGCCAGTGTAGGGGGTAACAGTAGCAGCAGTCTCTCTGAATCCCCAAGGCCTGTGTCCATAGAGGACAGTAGGAGCAGCCGCAGTTTTAATGAACCCCTGAATGCCTGGGGAGGGGTGGAGTCATCAGAAGTCTTTTTACCAGGCAGTGAAGGGAGATAAGCACGGCGACAGTCTATATGGCCTCTGACAACCAGTTGAGGTGGGTAACTACAGCAGCAGTCCTGTTGATCCCATAAAGGCCTTTGAAAGCCAGCGGCACCAGCAGTCTTTCTGATAATCTAAGGCCTTTGAAAACAAGTGGATAACGGCAACAGCAGCAGTATTCTCTCTGAATCTCTAAGGCCTATGAGAGCCAGATGAGTGGGTTAACAGCAGCAGCTGTCTCCTAGAGTCTCTAAGGCCTCTGAAAGCAGATAGAGGTGGGTAACAGCAACAACAGCCATCTCTGTGAGTCTCTAATGCCTCTGAAAGCTAGTGGAGGGGGTTAACAGCAGCAGTCTCTAAGGCCTGCGGCAGCCAGTGAACGGTGGTAACAGCAACAGCAGCATTCTGTTTGAGCATCTAGGGCATTTGGCAGCCAGTGGAGCTAGGAACAGCAGTCTCTATGAGCCTGTAAGGACTGTAAAAGCTAGCACCACTTGCACAAGCGAGTCCACCCTACTCTCCACTGCAATAATTCCATAGGGTCCTGGTATCCTCCTCATTTTCACCCACCTCTGTGTCCTCCAGCTTCTGGGGCTCCTTCCCACCAGATAAGCCACCCAGTATGGTGTACAGGAACTGGGCATGGATCTCCTCCTCCAACACTTCATCCATCTCTGGGGTCAGTTGGAAATTGTGTTGTGAAGCTGGTCAGCTACTGCATGAGGTATTCATTTATCACTGATCACTTCTCATACAGCCAGGTCCAACATATGAATGGAGGAGCTTCAATGGGTTGGCACAGTGCAGATCATGCAATGTTGTGTTAGACAGTCTTGCTGTCATTGCAGGTTC
This sequence comes from Gastrophryne carolinensis, assembly GCA_027917425.1. Taxonomy (NCBI): domain Eukaryota; kingdom Metazoa; phylum Chordata; class Amphibia; order Anura; family Microhylidae; genus Gastrophryne; species Gastrophryne carolinensis. The sequence continues at coordinate 343,520,584 of CM051237.1, read as the reverse complement.
AGGAGGGGGAGTTCCTTGCACAATATGAGTGGCTAAAGTGTGTTCACAGCTTGCATGACTGTATGTCTGTGTTAGCTAGGACCTCGGAGAAGAGAGATTTAGGGGTACTGATTACTGATAGCTGCAACATGAGTGAACAGTGTAGCCATGCAGTGGGAAAAAGCAAGCAGGATGCTCGGCTGTATAGCTCGAGGCATCACCAGTAGGAAGAGGGAGGTTGTGATGCCGCTGTATAGAGCCCTGGTGAGGCCACAGCTAGAATACTGTGTGCAGTTCTGAAGACCTCAACTGCAAAAAGACATTATTCAAATAGAACATGTCCAAAGGCGGGCAACAAAAATGGTGGAAGGACTTAAACTTAAAACTTATCAGGAGAGACTTAAAGAACTAAATTTGTACAGTCTGGAGGAAAGAAGGGAGAGGGGGGACATGATTGAGATCTTTAAATATGTGAAATGATTCAATAAGATTCAGGAGGGAAGTGTTTTTAAAAAGAAACTGAATGATAGAACAAGGGGGCACAACTTGAAGCTAGTTGGGGGGAAGATCAGGAGCAATGTTAGAAAATATTATTTTACAGAAAGAGTAGTAGATGCTTTGAACAAACTTCTATCAACACTGGATAAAAGGATAGGGAGATCCACTATGTAATAGCATGTGCACTGCCACACTGGTGGCGTCCCGCTGACCAATCTAAATACTGAACAAAAACACTTACACAAGGTCAATTGCCGGACTGGCACAAATGCTACACAAAATTTAATCGGTATCAAAATGTGGCACATCTAGACATACAAACATTTCAAAATTGATAAAAAACATACATTTGTGATTATAAAAAGCGGGCCCCCCCATATAGCCATCACTGCCACACATACGTCACACTCGCTCCCTGCCACCTCAGCTTCTATTATGCATTTATAAAAATTGTAATTCACCAGCCCCTCATGGGGATATAGAAAAAATGCAGTCCCAGCGCTGTCAGTTCACAATGCAGTCATAGTCTCACTCCAAATGGCAGATACAAGGAAACTCCCATATGACTCTGTATGATAGGAGCACAGCTATGTGGGCTGCTTCTAAAGTTGCCTTTAGTCCTACTGCCATGAACTGGAAGCCCAACAAAATGGCTCTTTACAGTGATTTCCCTTATAGCACGTGTAGCGCACTCTTAATGCAGGGCTTTTTCTGGTGCATAGAGGGTTAATATCCTGCTGCCACAAAGACTACTTATACTCATTGGTCAGCCCGCCGCTTTAGCACACATCTTCCCCGCCTATAGCAAACACTGATAGCTGTACTTAGCTCTGTCCTGCCGATTTAGTGATGACTATGCGTCTTCATTCCTTCACACGCAGGGAGACTTGTCATTCAAATATCAGGCTGGACATTCCGATGCTCTGACTTCAGCGAGAAAAGGCGGTGGAGGAGGAGGAACTGTTCATCAGCCCTTCGCCCGTTAGCGTGCACAGGCCTAAGGTCAGTATTCAGGCCATCCGGGACCATCGTACCCAATTCATAAATTAGGCGAGATTCCTGTTGTAACAATCTATTATCCAGGAAGCCCCTCCTTTTTAAGGGCGAAGATTCCACAGGCCCTAAGGCCGATTGGTCTTCCCTGGTGGAACACTCTAAAGTGCTCCGCCACTGGGCTTCTCTCGTTTCCCTTCCTAATGTCACGCACATGCTCCCCTATCCGCACCCGAAGCTCTCGTTTGGTCTTACCAATGTACTTCTTCCCGCACGGGCACGCGAGCATGTACGCACCCGAAGCTCTCGTTTGGTCTTACCAATGTACTTCTTCCCGCACGGGCACGCGAGCATGTACGCACCCGAAGCTCTCGTTTGGTCTTACCAATGTACTTCTTCCCGCACGGGCACGCGAGCATGTACACGACATAGGAAGTTGCACAGGTTATGAACCCTCTAATAGAACAGGGTTTTCCAATGGTCCTTGGGCCCCAATACACTGTCGTCTTTTCCATATACGGGCATACTTTACAGTGGCCACACTTGTAGGATCCGTTGAAATTGTCCACTCTGTTTTCTTTGGCACCACTAGCCAGATCACTGTGAACTAACAGATCACGAATGTTAGTTGCCCGACGTGCCGTCAGGAGTGGCCTTGGGCCTACACATCTGGCCACCGTAGGATATAAACACAGGATATGCCAATTAGCCTCAAGGATCATGCTAAACTTCTCCCAATGTGTGCCAAATTGGGTAATCAATCTCACTCGTTGATCTACTTGGGGGATTCGTCCAACATTTCTTTTTGCCACTTTATTCCCTCTTAGTAAATCCTCCCTGTTCAGCTCCAAAACCTTCTTGAAACATGTCCGCAATAGCCTATGTGGGTAGCCTCTCTCTCAGAATCTCCTGGTGAGCTCACGTGCCTCCCGCACATAGTCTCTCTCTGACCCACAGTTTCTGCGAATAAGCAGGAACTGTCCTAATGGTATTCCCCTTCGTAGGGGCACTGGGTGATGACTAGAAAAATGTAAAAGCGTATTGCCTGCCGTGGGCTTCCTAAATGTAGTATTGTTACCTTCCCGTTTAATCAACAGGTCCAAAAATTCTAACTCACATGGGCCTAATTTACATGTTAGTCGTATATTGCGACCATTTTGGTTCAATTGCGTAACAAAGGACTCAAACTCCTCCGAACTGCCCCTCCACACCACCAGGATATCATTGATGTAACGCAACCAAAGGGCCACCCGTGCTGTCAGTTCACAATGCAGTCATAGTCTCACTCCAAATGGCAGATACAAGGAAACTCCCATATGACTCTGTATGATAGGAGCACAGCTATGTGGGCTGCTTCTAAAGTTGCCTTTAGTCCTACTGCCATGAACTGGAAGCCCAACAAAATGGCTCTTTACAGTGATTTCCCTTATAGCACGTGTAGCGCACTCTTAATGCAGGGCTTTTTCTGGTGCATAGAGGGTTAATATCCTGCTGCCACAAAGACTGCTTATACTCATTGGTCAGCCCGCCGTTTTAGCACACATCTTCCCCGCCTATAGCAAACGCTGATAGCTGTACTTAGCTCTGTCCTGTCGATTTAGTGATGACTATGCGTCTTCATTCCTTCACACGCAGGGAGACTTGTCATTCAAATATCAGGCTGGATATTCCGATGCTCTGACTTTAGCAAGAAAAGGCGGTGGAGGAGGAGGGACTGTTCATCAGCCCTTCGCCCGTTAGCATGTACAGGCCATATTATAAGCGGCTGCCTCCATTCATGCTGCGCGCTGGCCAGCGAGCTGAGGTGCGGTGGAGCGGGGACGTCAGTGGACCGGCCGTCTGCCGACACGTGTTTCACTCCGCCCAACGGAGCTTCGTCATGGTGGGGAGCGGGCAGCTTGCCAGTTCATTTGTACGCCAAGAGACCTCCCCCTTGCTGTCCGTCCTCCAATCATTTGTTGTACAGGCTGTCACACTCCGGGAACTACAGCTGTCCACTTAGATAACTCCAGTCCTCTCTGTAAGACTCCAACCCCCAATCTCCGCAGCCAGCTTCACCTTTAGGAGCCCCCGCTTGCCGGGACGCAGAGCACGCCTGCCCGGGATCGGTTGCCCCCAGGACTTCAATGGCTCAAAGATTGGAGTCTTACCGTTCAGAGGCCTGGAGAACCCGCGGCTGGAAGTGGTGCCGAGCAGCCCGATCGCTGAGTGTATGACGGAAGTCCAACAGGCTAGGGGTCAGCAACAGAAGTTCCGAGATGGCAGCGGTACAAAGGATTGGACAAGACGTGGTCGAGGATCAAGCGGAGGTCGGCAACAGGAGATCAAATCGGGGGTGGTCAAAACAGGCGAAGGTCGGCAACAGGAGATCAGATCGGGGGTGGTCAAAACAGGCGAAGGTCGGCAACAGGAGATCAGATCAGGGGTAGTCAAGACGGGCGGTGGTCGGCAACAGGAGATCAAGAAATACACTTTAGAGACAAGCTACTAACGGGGTACAAGGCGCTATCACAGGCAATTCCCAACTGAGGGGGAATTGCTTTTATAAGGACAGACAGGGGAGGGGAAGTGTAGGTGATTGGTGCAACTAGAATCCTGGAAAACATTGGACGGAACCAAAAAAAAGGGCGTGTAGCCCAAACCTCTCTTTTGGGCTCATTGGCCCATAGCCTGAACCAAGGGGGCGTGCCTGTGCCCCTTGGTTCAAACCTTTTTGCCACTACAGCCTCCGGCGGGCGCGCTGTGTGCAGCGCCGCCGGAGGGCATAAAGGTTACGTGCTCGCGCGCGCGAGACAGAAACGCGGGCGCGGGCACGAGGGAGGAGAGCGGCCGTGCGCGGCGCCGCCTGAGCCGCCGCCGCCACCGCTGCTCGGCGTGGCCGCCGGGCAGGAGCTGCTGCGGCCGGGCGCCCGAAGCCAGCGTTGGAACGGGGCTCAGGTAAGCGCCGATTCCTGACACTACCCCCCCCTTCATGAGGGGCCTCCGGACCCTCACCGGGTTTCCCTGGATTGTCATGATGAAACTTCTTTACAAGAGTACTGGCGTGCACATCCTTAGCTGCTACCCAGCACCTTTCCTCGGGACCGTAACCAACCCAGTCCACCAAATACTGTAAAGAATTACGCACCTTACGTGAATCTAAGATCTTATTCACTTCATACTCGGGCTCATTATCAACAAGAATGGGTGAGGGACCAGCAAGAGGAGTACTTTTCGCCGGTTTTAACAATGAAACATGAAAAGAATTAGGTATTTTCATAGTCGGCGGGAGTTGAATCTTAAAAGACACATTATTCAACTTCTTGATTATCGGAAAAGGGCCAATGAATTTAGGACCCAATTTGCTAGAAGGTTGACGGAGCGCAATATTTTTAGTGGAGACCCAAACTAGATCGCCTACTTGGAGAGTAGGTTCCCGTGATCTACGACGATCAGCAAATTTCTTATATCTTAAACCAGTGGTTTTTAAGAATTTCCTGAACATGTGTCCAGATATTCTTCCGTTCCTGAAGCCACTCTTCCAACGCCGGCAAGTTGGAAGGTGCCCCTGAAAGGGAAGAAGCTCTAGGATTTTTTCCCAAATTACAATAAAAAGGCGACATCTTGGTACTCTCACTAGGCGCATTATTGTAAGCAAATTCGGCGAAATCAATAAATTCTGCCCATCGTTCTTGGGCATCCGAGACATAACACCTTAAGTACTGTTCCAAAGTTTGATTAGTTCTTTCCGTCTGCCCATTGGACTGGGGATGGTAGGCAGACGAAAGAGAGATCTGTATACCCAGCCGCGAACAGAAATGTTTCCAAAAACGAGAAGTAAATTGGACGCCCCGATCAGAGACTATATTGGATGGAATACCATGAATACGAAAAATGTGTGAAGTAAATAATCGAGAAAGCTCTGGTGCAGAAGGAAGCTTAGCCAAAGGAATGAAGTGTGCCATCTTACTGAAACGATCTACGACCACCCAAATAACAGTATTCCCGTGTGATAAAGGTAAATCTACAATAAAATCCATAGAAATATGAGTCCAAGGTTCAGCAGGGATTTCAAGAGGAACCAAACCACCACTGGGAGCCTTATGAAGCCCTTTACTTCGAGCGCAAACAGCACAAGCGTCGATAAAGGCGGTAATATCGCGTCTCATGGTTGGCCACCATACATGGCGACGGGCAAGCATAAAGGTTTTTCGGTTACCCACATGACCAGCAGTTTTAGCATCGTGAAACTCGCGAATTACATCTGAACGCAAATGTGGCGGTACAAACTGGCATCCCAAGGGAACATCACTAGGAGACTGGTCTTGAAACGGCGCCAAGGTGTTAGAGAGATCAGGAAGTAATGCCCCGACCACACAACCCATAGGTAGAATCGGGTCACCAGTATCACCCCGATCCTTACATTCACCAAACATGCGAGATAGGGCATCCGCTTTAGTATTTTTTACACCCGGCTTGAACGTAATAATAAAATTAAAACGCGAGAAGAATAATGCCCAACGTGCTTGACGAGAGTTCAATCTCTTGGCAGACCCAATGTATTCGAGATTTTTGTGATCCGTATACACAGTTATAGGATGTAATGAACCCTCCAGCCAGTGTCGCCATTCATCAAAAGCCAGTTTAATAGCTAATAGCTCCCTATTACCGACATCATAATTTTGCTCCGCGGTACTGAATTTACGTGAAAAATAAGCGCATGGATGAAGACGCTCAGGATTACCGGAATATTGCGACAAGACTGCACCCACCCCCAGCTCTGAAGCGTCCACCTCAACAATGAAGGCCTTACGAATGTCTGGGTGAATTAACACTGGTGCCGAAGTGAAGGCCCGTTTCAAGGCCAGGAAGGCCTCACAGACAGAGGGAGTCCAGTTAGCAGTAAAGGCCCCCTTGCGGGTAAGATTGGTAAGAGGTGCAACAACATGAGAGAAGCCTTTGATGAACCGCCGATAAAAATTAGCAAAACCTAAAAAACGCTGCAATTCTTTTAAGGTCTTGGGTTGAACCCAATCCTGAACCGCCGAAACTTTCCCCGCGTCCATCTCCAAACCCTGGTTGGTGATAATATACCCTAAAAAAGGAACTGTGGTGACTTCAAACACGCATTTGGAAAGTTTAGCAAATAAGTTGTTCTCTCTTAATTTTTGTAGTACCAATTTAACATGACGTCTGTGCTCCAACAAGGAATTAGAAAAAATGAGAATATCGTCTAAGTATATGACCACAAATCTACCGAGATACTCTCTGAAAATATCATTAACAAAATCTTGAAAAACGGCTGGTGCGTTACAAAGACCAAAAGGCATGACCAGGTACTCGTAATGGCCGTCTTTCACATTAAATGCGGTTTTCCACTCATCCCCCTGTCGGATGCGAATCAGATTGTAAGCCCCTCTTAAATCCAACTTGGAAAAAATTTGAGACCCTGTGACTTGATTGAACAGATCCCCGATCAAGGGCAAGGGGTATCGGTTCTTAACAGTGATCTTATTCAAGGCTCGATAATCTATGCATGGCCTCAGGCCGCCATTTTTTCTCTACAAAAAAGAATCCAGCCCCGGCAGGAGAGGTAGAGGGGCGAATGAATCCCTTCCTTAAATTTTCGGAGATATACTCCCTCATTGCTTGCTCTTCGGGCAGAGTAAGATTATAAATTTTTCCCCTCGGGGGAATCGTGCCAGGAAGCAAGTCAATAGGGCAGTCATAAGACCGATGTGGAGGAAGGGTATCCGCAGAACGTTCAGAGAAGACATCAACCCAGTCTGCGTATGGTTGAGGTAATCCCTGAGGTAAAACTTGCACACTTCTAAGGCCTGTAGTGAAGCAGTGATTTTTGCAATGGTCACTCCACTTGATCAATTCCCCAACCCGCCAATCTAACACCGGGTTGTGGAGTTGTAACCAGGGGTATCCCAAAACCACCGGAGTCTCTGGACAGTCGAAGATGAAAAATTCTAAGAACTCAGAGTGGGAAGAGCCAACAATTAATCGAAGAGGTGGGGTCTTGGTGTTTATAGGTCCCCCCTGAATGGCCTTCCCATTGATGGCCAAAACTTGTAGGGATCTTTCTAGAGGAACTAACGGAATACCTAAAAGAGAGATCATGCTCCTATCCAGAAAGTTTCCCGCCGCACCGCTGTCGATAAAGGCGGAAACTGTTTGCTTGGAAGAACCCCAAGATAGGTCAATGGGTACTAACATTTTATTTTGGCGAGAGTTGCAAACTGACTCACCCAGATCAGTACTCTCTACCTGGTCTGGGTGCGGAAGTTTTCCGCCGGTCTCCCCTTGTTGGGACAGGACCCTGCGAAATGTCCCGAGTTCCCACAATATAGGCATAACCCATTGGACCGCCTACGCTGCTTTTCCTCTTGGGTTAACCGGGTTCTCCCTAATTGCATGGGTTCTTCCTGGGAAGGAGATTAGGTATTTTCCCCACGGGTAGCCGGGGAACTAAGACTCTGGGAAGACCTGAAGGACGTGGGAGCCCTGGCTCTCTCCCTAGCCCTCTCTCTAAGACGCCTGTCTATTTTAATGGAGACCTGCATTAGTTGGTCTAGGTCTGCGGGTGGAGGAAAATTTACCAAAGCATCCTTGATGCTTTCCGACAGCCCCACCCTGAACTGACTACACAAAGCGGGATCATTCCACCTTGATTCGACGGCCCAGCGGCGGAATTCAGCACTATAATCTTCAGCCGAATTCCGTCCTTGTCTTAAGGCCCGAAGCCTATTTTCTGCCGTAGATTGTTGATCAGGGTCAGCATATAAAACGCCCATAGTAGTAAAGAATGCTGTAACGGATTGTAAGGCAGAATCATGAGATGGCAAACTGAAGGCCCAGGACTGCGGGTCTCCTTGAAGCAAAGAAATGACTAGGCCTACTCGTTGGGACTCAGTGCCTGAGGAGATGGGTCTCAGCTTTAAATACAGTTCGCAGGCATTCTTAAAGTTGGAGAATTTAGCTCGTTCCCCAAAAAACTTTTCCGGCAATGGAATCTTTGGTTCTGAAATATGAGGTGGTACAGAGGATGCCGGTAACTGTCGAGATTCTTGAGTGGCCACTCTTTGAGCGAGCTGGTTTATCGCCGTAGCCATAGCTTGTACCTGCTGTACCAGGTCATCCATCTTGGGCCTGTGATAATGTCACACTCCGGGAACTACAGCTGTCCACTTAGATAACTCCAGTCCTCTCTGTAAGACCCCAACCCCCAATCTCCGCAGCCAGCTTCACCTTTAGGAGCCCCCGCTTGCCGGGACGCAGAGCACGCCTGCCCGGGATCGGTTGCCCCCAGGACTTCAATGGCTCAAAGATTGGAGTCTTACCGTTCAGAGGCCTGGAGAACCCGCGGCTGGAAGTGGTGCCGAGCAGCCCGATCGCTGAGTGTATGACGGAAGTCCAACAGGCTAGGGGTCAGCAACAGAAGTTCCGAGATGGCAGCGGTACAAAGGATTGGACAAGACGTGGTCGAGGATCAAGCAGAGGTCGGCAACAGGAGATCAAATCGGGGGTGGTCAAAACAGGCGAAGGTCGGCAACAGGAGATCAGATCGGGGGTGGTCAAAACAGGCGAAGGTCGGCAACAGGAGATCAGATCAGGGGTAGTCAAGACGGGCGGTGGTCGGCAACGGGAGATCAAGAAATACACTTTAGAGACAAGCTACTAACGGGGTACAAGGCGCTATCACAGGCAATTCCCAACTGAGGGGGAATTGCTTTTATAAGGACAGACAGGGGAGGGGAAGTGTAGGTGATTGGTGCAACTAGAATCCTGGAAAACATTGGACGGAACCAAAAAAAAGGGCGTGTAGCCCAAACCTCTCTTTTGGGCTCATTGGCCCATAGCCTGAACCAAGGGGGCGTGCCTGTGCCCCTTGGTTCAAACCTTTTTCCCACTACAGCCTCCGGCGGGCGCGCTGTGTGCAGCGCCGCCGGAGGGCACAAAGGTTACGTGCTCGCGCGCGCGAGACAGAAACGCGGGCGCGGGCACGAGGGAGGAGAGCGGCTGTGCGCTGCTCGGCGTGGCCGCCGGGCAGGAGCTGCTGTGGCCGGGCGCCCGAAGCCAGCGTTGGAACGGGGCTCAGGTAAGCGCCGATTCCTGACACAGGCATTGCATCATAACTGCCTGGTTACGCGGACTAAGGATCCCAGCAGCGCTCCAATAGTTATACATCGCCTAAGCTCCCCAGTGTGTATCAGGCACTAGCTGCCCAGATCATCCAAACAAAAGTGGGGCTTCCGTTGCAGGTCCCACTGGACACAATACTGTATTGCTTTATGCATGGCATATATGATATAATATATATGGTGCATTTCGGCAAATGTCTCTCTATTTGGCAGCACACGTGACATGGTGTATCGTGACTCATACAGACCACTATCATTCAGACACATTCATGTATCACATTTCCACTTAACATAAGGCTACTACTTCGTGCCCATAAACTACACAGGCTCCTTTCTTAAAGGGGCAATACAGCCCCCATCACTGAGGCCCCATTGCGCTCCCCCCCCCGCCCCCCTGGCTTATACCACAGGGAGACCATTAACAAAAGGAACCTCATAATGCCCAGTGGACAGCCCATTAATTTTCCGCCCACCCACCGCCGAGCCACAAAATAAGTAATGGGATGCATCAATAAGTACCACAATCTGCTACCCTCAATTCAGATAGACATCAATCTATGTACTCAATGTTTATATTTCACCCCTAAAATCCCCATAATAGAATATATGGCTAGAGGGCTAAGGAATGGCACCTATGTTCCGACTCCCCCCCTTTTTTTTAGGGAGGCATACCAAGTTGCTTCTGGGCTCCCCCTATCGACAAAATATATATAGGGCTCTAGGACAAGCAGGCACACCAAGACTCCCTCTAAGTCTGGCCTTCTTACTATGAACGGCCATCACTTGGGGGACGTTAATCTGATGTGCCTTATACAGACTTATTAGTTCCACGATTGGTCTCCTCACTCCCATCAATCCACTCAGCAGTCTCATTACTAATCTTTTCACCTACTGCAAAATATGTACCAAGGCACCGATATTAACGCATCTGACACATGGGGTTAATAATACGCACTAAGCCCAAGGTCAGTATTCAGGCTATCCGGGACCATCGTACCCAATTCATAAATTAGGCGAGATTTCTGTTGTAACAATCTATTATCCAGGAAGCCCCTCCTTTTTAAGGGCGAAGATTCCACAGGCCCTAAGGCCGATTGGTCTTCCCTGGTGGAACACTCTAAAGTGCTCCGCCACTGGGCTTCTCTCGTTTCCCTTCCCTTTCCCTGTCATGCACATGCTCCCCTATCCGCACCCGAAGCTCTCGTTTGGTCTTACCAATGTACTTCTTCCCGCACGGGCACGCGAGCATGTACACGACATAGGAAGTTGCACAGGTTATGAACCCTCTAATAGAACAGGGTTTTCCAATGGTCCTTGGGCCCCAATACACTGTCGTCTTTTCCATATACGGGCATACTTTACAGTGGCCACACTTGTAGGATCCGTTGAAATTGTCCACTCTGTTTTCTTTGGCACCACTAGCCAGATCACTGTGAACTAACAGATCACGAATGTTAGTTGCCCGACGTGCCGTCAGGAGTGGCCTTGGGCCTACACATCTGGCCACCGTAGGATATAAACACAGGATATGCCAATTAGCCTCAAGGATCATGCGAAACTTCTCCCAATGTGTGCCAAATTGGGTAATCAATCTCACTCGTTGATCTACTTGGGGGATTCGTCCAACATTTCTTTTTGCCACTTTATTCCCTCTTAGTAAATCCTCCCTGTTCAGCTCCAAAACCTTCTTGAAACATGTCCGCAATAGCCTATGTGGGTAGCCTCTCTCTCAGAATCTCCTGGTGAGCTCACGTGCCTCCCGCACATAGTCTCTCTCTGACCCACAGTTTCTGCGAATACGCAGGAACTGTCCTAATGGTATTCCCCTTCGTAGGGGCACTGGGTGATGACTAGAAAAATGTAGAAGCGTATTGCCTGACGTGGGCTTCCTAAATGTAGTATTGTTACCTTCCCGTTTAATCAACAGGTCCAAAAATTCTAACTCACATGGGCCTAATTTACATGTTAGTCGTATATTGCGACCATTTTGGTTCAATTGCGTAACAAAGGACTCAAACTCCTCCGAACTGCCCCTCAACACCACCAGGATATCATTGATGTAGCGCAACCAAAGGGCCACCCGTGCCCCAAAGTCAGCCCGCCCATACACCTCCTCGTCCTCCCATCGACCATGGTGCAGACAGGCGTACGATGGGGCACAGGCGGCCCCCATCGTGGTGCCCCGGATCTGGTGGTAAAAGTCCCTGTGGAAACGAAAGAAGTTGTTGGTGAGTACAAACTCCAAAAGTTCCACCACCTGCTCGTTGTAAGCGGCATCACAGGGGCCCAACTCATCCAAGAAGCGGGACACCGCGGTAAGGCCCACCGTGTGGGGAATGGAGGTATAGAGGCTCTCCACATCTATACTGGCTAGAAGCCATTCCCCCTCAAGATGGAAATGCATCACCTTGCGGAGGACATCTCTAGTGTCCAACACGAAGGAAGGTAACACCCTCACTAATGGTTTCAAATTTTCATCCACAAACATGGCGATGCCCTCCAGGGGGCCCCCGTTCCCTGACACGATGGGCCTACCTGGTGGTGCGGAGGGGCATTTGTGTATCTTGGGGATGGTGTACATCACTGGAGTGTTGTAATCCCTTACTCGCAAGAAATCAAACAACTTGGGGGTCAAAAGACCCTCCTCCTTTGCCCAGTCTAATTTGTCATTTAACACCGCGACTAATTGCGGAAAGGGATTCTTCTCTATCTTCCGATATGTTGTATGGTCACTTAATTGTTTCTCATTTTCATCTATATAGTAGCTGCGATCTAACAGGACTACATTTCCTCCTTTATCGCTCGGGCGGATTATGAGGTTAGGTGCCTTTTGTAGCTCTCTCAAGGCCACTCTCTCCGGCCTCGACAGATTGTCACTCTCAGCGGGTATTCTCCATTCTCTCCTCTGGCGGTCTCGTTGAACCGCCTGCATAAACAAGAAAATGTGCCGGTTGGTTGATAAGGGAGGGAAACTCTTAGATCTCTGTTTTAATCTATCAAGGTTAGGAAGAAGATCAGGAATCTCTACCTCATCATTAACTACTTGTGGGAAGTGGTCTTGGGTGAGAGTCTCCTCAGGGCACTCAACGAATCCAGCGCTACCTGATGTTTTATCACCTTGTGCATACATACTTTTGAACAAAACTTTACGAAGGAACAGGGAAGTATCTTTAAATAAGGTGAATTCATCCCCCCCCCCGGAGTAGGGGAGAATGAGAGACCCCTCACCAGCACGGACTTATGGTTGTCATCTAATACAAAGTCCGATAAATTAATAACGTTCAATTGGGTCTCATCACCCTTCTCTGGCGTTAAGATGGCCATCTTGTCCCTGTCTTCCTTCTCCCCCTCAATATTTTCACCCGATAGGCTACGCTGTCTCCTCCTCCATCGTCACCTTTTCTTGGTTGGTCCAAAAAAGACACTGATCTACCAGATTTTCTAGGTGGACAGGGGGGACTATCATCGGACACTTCAGTCTCACATCCTGAGAGGTCACTAGACACCTCTTTCCAATTTCTTTGACGCCCTCCTCCAAATCGGTTACGGGGCTTAATTTCTAAAAACACTTTTCCTTCCTCAAATTCTGATACATCCGTCCAAAATTTCTTTTGTTTTATTTCCTTTACACTCCTCTGTACCCGTTCCACCTCCATTTTCACCAAATCATTTAACTTCTGGAAGTCCGGGGCATCCCCGAGCGTATCCAATTTGGTACAGCTTTCTTTTATTGCCTCATCTAACTCTGACAGTTGGAGAGTCTCTTCTTCAACTATAAGGGCCATGACTCTTATGCCGTGTTCTATACTCTCCTTCTGCCACTTCAACATAAACCGCTCTGTACGCAAATGTTCTGCGGGGGTTATTCGCTCCCTCAGCCCACGCGGGATGGCTTTATGCTGGATATACTTTTCCAGAGTGCAAATATCCCAATATCTTTTTAATTGTTTTATCACTAGGGATTTATGCTTTTTAAACAGGGACCTAATTTCCCCTCCTTGAGACGAGTTCCCCCCCCTTCCAACGTATCAAATGCCGAGTGAATACTTGACCAGCAACCTTTGTCTAATTTGAACGCCATATTTCTTCTTACAGTAAATTCTTACAGTAAATTATTACTCTTAGAGTATTGTAGTCAGAATCATGCCTACAAAAATCACCTACCACGGCACACTCTGTGGACTCTCAACCTCATCCAAGCAGAGGAAACAACATCTCCAATAGAAATCAAGTATCAACGCTAGATAAAAGGATAGGGAGATCCACTATGTAATAGTATGTGCACTGCCACACTGGTGGCGTCCCGTTGACCAATCTAAATACCGAACAAAAACACTTACACAAGGTCGATTGCCGGACTGGCACAAATGCTCAATGCCTAATAGCCATTGCTACACAAAATTTAATCGTTATCAAAATGTGGCACATCTAGACATACAAACATTTCAAAATTGATAAAAAACATACATTTGTGATTATAAAAAGCGGGCCCCCCCATATAGCCATCACTGCCACACATACGTCACACTCGCTCCCTGCCACCTCAGCTTCTATTATGCATTTATAAAAATTGTAATTCACCAGCCCCTCATGGGGATATAGAAAAAATGCAGTCCCAACGCTGTCAGTTCACAATGCAGTCATAGTCTCACTCCAAATGGTAGATTACAAGGAATCTCCCATATGACTCTATGATAAGAGCACAGCTATTTGGGCTGCTTCTAAAGTTGCCTTTAGGGTTCAAGTCCTACTGCCATGAACTGGAAGCCCAACAAAATGGCTCTTTACAGTGATTTCCCTTATAGCACGTGTAGCGCACTCTTAATGCAGGGCTTTTTCTGGTGCATAGAGGGTTAATATCCTGCTGCCACAAAGATTGCTTATACTCATTGGTCAGCCCGCCGCTTTAGCACACATCTTCCCCACCTATAGCAAACGCCGATAGCTGTACTTAGCTCTGTCCTGCCGATTTAGTGATGACTATGCGTCTTCATTCCTTCACACGCAGGGAGACTTGTCATTCAATTATCAGGCTGGACATTCCGATGCTCTGACTTCAGCGAGAAAAGGCGGTGGAGGAGGAGGGACTGTCCATCAGCCCTTCGCCCGTTAGCATGTACAGGCCATGTTATAAGCGGCTGCCTCCATTCATGCTGCGCACTGGCCAGCGAGCTGAGGTGCGGTGGAGCGGGGACGTCAGTGGGCCGGCCGCCTCAGCTCTCCAGTGTGTATCAGGCACTAGCTGCCCAGATCATCCTCCGTTGCAGGTCCCACTGGACACAATACTGTATTGTTTTATGCATGGCATATATGATATAATATATATGATGCATTTCGGCAAATGTCTCTCTATTTGGCAGCACAGGTGACATGGTGTATCGTGACTCATACAGACCACTATCATTCAGACACATTCATGTATCACATTTCCACTTAACATAAGGCTACTACTTCGAGCCCATAAACTACACAGGCTCCTTTCTTAAAGGGGCAATACAGCCCCCATCACTGAGGCCCCATTGCGCTCCCCCTCCGCCCCCCTGGCTTATACCATAGGGAGACCATTAACAAAAGGAACCTCATAATGCCCAGTGGACAGCCCACTAATTTTCCGCCCACCGCCGAGCCACAAAATAAGTAATGGGATGCATCAATAAATACCACAATCTGCTACCCTCAATTCAGATAGACATCAATCTACGTACTCAACGTTTATATTTCACCCCTAAAATCCCCATAATAGAATATATGGCTAGAGGGCTAAGGAATGGCACCTATGTTCCGACTCCCCCCCTTTTTTTTAGGGAGGCATACCAAGTTGGCTTCTGGGCTCCCCCTATCGACTAAATATATATAGGGCTCTAGGACAAGCAGGCACACCAAGCCTCCCTCTAAGTCTGGCCTTCTTACTATGAACGGCCATCACTTGGGGGACGTTAATCTGATGTGCCTTATACGGACTTATTAGTTCCCCGATTGGTCTCCTCACTCCCATCAATCCACTCGGTAGTCTCATTACTAATCTTTTCACCTACTGCAAAATATGTACCAAGGCACCGATATTAACGCATCTGACACATGGGGTTATAAATACGCACTAAGCCCAAGGTCAGTATTCAGGCCATCCGGGACCATCGTACCCAATTCATAAATTAGGTGAGATTCCTGTTGTAACAATCTATTATCCAGGAAGCCCCTCCTCCCCTCCTTTTTAAGGGCGAAGATTCCACAGGCCCTAAGGCCGATTGGTCTTCCCTGGTGGAACACTCTAAAGTGCTCCGCCACTGGGCTTCTCTCGTTTCCCTTCCTAATGTTGCGCACATGCTCCCCTATCCGCACCCGAAGCTCTCGTTTGGTCTTACCAATGTACTTCTTCCCGCACGGGCACGCGAGCATGTACACGACATAGGAAGTTGCACAGGTTATGAACCCTCTAATAGAACAGGGTTTTCCAATGGTCCTTGGGCCCCAATACACTGTCGTCTTTTTCATATACGGGCATACTATACAGTGGCCACACTTGTAGGATCCGTTTAAATTGTCCACTCTGTTTTCTTTGGCACCACTAGCTAGATCACTGTGAACTAACAGATCATGAATGTTAGTTGCCCGACGTGCCGTCAGGAGTGGCCTTGGGCCTACACATCTGGCCACCGTAGGATATAAACACAGGATATGCCAATTAGCCTCAAGGATCATGCTAAACTTCTCCCAATGTGTGCCAAATTGGGTAATCAATCTCACTCGTTGATCTACTTGGGGGATTCGTCCATCATTTCTTTTTGCCAATTTATTCCCTCTTAGTAAATCCTCCCTGTTCAGCTCCAAAGCCTTCTTGAAACATGTCCGCAAGATCCTATGTGGGTAGCCTCTCTCTCGGAATCTCCTGGTGAGCTCACATAGTCTCTCTCTGACCCACAGTTTCTGCGAATACGCAGGAACTGTCCTAATGGTATTCCCCTTCGTAGGTGCACTGGGTGATGACTAGAAAAATGTAGAAGCGTATTGCCTGCCGTGGACTTCCTAAATGTAGTAGTGGGAAGTTTGTTACCTTCCCGTTTAATTAACAAACTTCCAGCAGAGGTAGTTGAAAAATCAACAGCCACTAAATGTAAACATGCCTGGCATAAGCACACATCTATCCTAAGATAAAAAGAACATACAGTATACACATAAGGGCAGACTAGATGGACCAAATGGTCTCCTTCTGCCATCAACTTTCTATGTTTCTATGACGTTTTAATGGCTGCTTGAGTCCATTATAGGATTTTAGGAACCTCTTTACAATTAAATTCAAAACGGCTCTCTCTGCTGCAGTGCTGACATGATATTGCGCACGTTGTCTGTAACAACATCTGTTGGTGAGGGCACAGTCAAGAGGAGGTTTCCTGGGTATGCTGTTGAGTATGCATTCACCCAGACATATCAGGTGCAGGACCATGTGACAACCATGAGCCAGACATTGGTGGTATGAAATTGGAGCGTGGTGAGCTCTGGATCGATAGCAGGATGAGGACAAGGTGGAGGAGGAGGATGCAGAAAACCCACAATGGCAGCACAGAAGTGCCAGTGTTGTTACCTGGCTAAGTTGCTGCAGTGCCTGGGCCAGAAGGATACAGTTTTAATGCAGACATATTAATGTGACAATCCCCTTTCCTATTCCCATAGGCAGTGTGGCATCCCCCTCACATTTCCATATGCTAGACCTGGGATTGGCTTTGACCGGCCTGCGACCAGTGTTCCCATGCTGCCGATGCCCCCGCCGCTCAGTCCCGCCCACTGTCTGTGCAGCCTTGCCAGAAAAGATAGTGCCGGGTTTGAACAGCACTTTTGCCCCTCTGTAGTGAGTCTAATGTAGCGGGGGCATGTGTGGATTTGAGCCTGCTGTCCTATTGGACAATTCCCTCCTGCAGGTTTGGCTGTGGGCCCTTGGCCTGTACTGTGTGGCATGTGTTAGTCGCTGCGGAGCTAACGCCGGAGATCGAGGTACTCCAGCCACTTGTCTGTGCCTCACGTCGCAGGCTGCTGGCATTTGTAATCCACACCAAATTTGTTACATGCCGTACACAGCGCCTGATGGTGCATTGGCTCTCGTAGTCCATTTCTGGCCAGACCAATGCCTTGGGGAGGGCGGGGGGACTATGCTGAAAGGTGGGAAGGGTTTCACACAACCTTTTATCCACCGGTCTCACTCCCCCGGGCATCCCAAATCGGGATGCTCCACTTTTTGAAAGGAATCCAGGGCTGGGTTACAGGAATCATGCTGGGACATCCCAATTTGGGTTGCTCTGCTGTGTGAGACCTCACTGGACACAAAAAAATGTTGTTTATTTAATAAATTACATTTTTTTGTAAGGCAACCATACTTTTTCATTGTTTAACTATAACATATACTCGTACCAGCTTGTCAAAACAATGCTATTTATTGATTTGTATGAAGAAATACAATTATTGAGCCCGGCCTTCACAATATTTTTCGTTTCTCATGTGGCCCCATGGAAAAATAATTGGCCACCAATGCTATAAGCAGTATGACATTCCTCCCTCTCATTCCTATAGGCAGTGTGACATTCTCCCCTCCCATTCCATGTGCAGTGTGGCATCCCCCCTCCCATAGGCAGTGTGGCATTTTTTCCCCCATTCACATATGAAGTGTGGTACCCCCCCTCCAATTCCCATAGGCAACGTGACAATCCCCCCTCCCATTCCCATAGGCAGTGTGGCATTCCTCCCTCCCATTCATATAGGCAGTGTGACTTTACCCCCTCCCATTCCCATAGAGAGTGTGTCATGCCCCCTTCCATTCCCATAGGCAGTGGTCATGTCCCCTCCCATTCCCATAAGCAGTGTGGCACCCCCTCCCATTCCCATAGGCAGTGAGGCATTTCACCTTTCTATTACCATAGGCAGTGAGGCACCCCACTCCCATTCCCATAGGCAGTGTAGCATTTCCACTTCCCATTCCCATAGGCAGTGTGGCATTACCCCTTCCCATTCCCATAGGCAGTGTGGCATCCCCCCATTCCCATAGAGAGTGTGGCATTCCCCCTTCCTATTCCATAGGCAATGAGGCATCCCCCTCCCATTCCTATAGGCAGTGTGGCATTTCCCATTCCACATAGGAAGTATGGCGTTCGCCCCTCCCCTTCCCCATAGGCAAAAGAAAAAAAAATAAACTCACCTTTCCATTGTACCCACGCTGCTGGCCAGGCTGCCACAGCCACGGGAGTCTAGAACATGGAGGAGCCGCAGACGGGCGGGCCGGGTAACTGATCCCTGCCCACTGCCTCCGCCACTCTTGCTGTCCCAACTGTCTTTGCTGTATCTTCTGCTGTCGCTGCTTCTCCACGGCGCCTACACGCACACACAGATAGAACACCTGGCTCCGTACAGCGCGTGGGCTTGGCCAACGCTTGAGCCACACCCACTTTTTTTTTTAATTAGAGACAACTGTTATTGGACAGACACCCCCCAAAGTAAAAGCTATTATTGATGTCCCCAAGAACTGTGAGAGGTCGGCAGGTGAGTAAAAACTGTGCAAAACCCAAGTATGAGCTTGAGGTGTTGTTTTATTAAAGTGGACCAAAGCCCAAACTTTTAACTAGCGTCCCCTGAATTGCTCCCCCCATGAAGAGTAACCTTTGCCAATTTTCACTGCTCCTGCATCAATCTAATCCCGTCTATTTTAGCTGTAAAGCTCTGCCTCCTCCATTTATTGCCACTGTTGTGTGTGGCATTGATGTCATGGCCACACCTATGCAATGACTGATCTCTTGCCATCGTACAAAGAGGACTAGCAAAAGAAAGGTGTACCAGGATTATTTGAAAAGCAAAAAAATCAATTTCTAGTTCTATACCCTTAGAATGGAGAATTGTCAGGGGCATTGGCAAAATGTATTTCACAAGTTCTGTGGGTTTTGGTCTGCTTTGAATGTATTTTAATTAGAGTAAAATGTTACTGAACATCCCAAAAACAAAGAGGTAATTTCGAGGCCCTGAAAACTGTGAGTGAGATGTAGGGATACTTGTAATATATTAAATGAAACCACCAGCTAAGGTGTAGTGCTGGCAGGCAACCGGTAAAAGAAGTATCAAATCCACCGTACACTACACTACCTATCTTACATAGCAATAACAGCACAGCTTTTCCTATTCCATGTTAAGGTTTTGATGAGAACTTAGGATTTAGAAAGCAATGCTGGATGCCGGGGTGGGGGGAATTTTACATGGACACTGACTTTAGTGTGAAAAGCCCCTCACTGACTGTAATAGGGGATGCTCCTCACTGGCTGTAATGGGGGATGCCACTCAATGAGTGTAATGTGTGATGCCTCTCACTGCCTGTAAGAAGGGGTGCCCCTCCTTGGCTGTAATGGGAGATCCACACAAAAGCTGTAATGGGGGATGCCGCAAACTGGCTGTAATAGGGTATGCACCTCACTGGTTGTAAAAGGGATGCCCCATATTGGCTGTCATGGTAAATGCAGCACACTGGCTGTAATGGGGGAAGCCCATCACTGACACTAATGGGAGATGCCAGTCACTGGCTTTAGTGTGGGATGCCCCTCACTGGCTGTAATGTGGTATGCTCCTCACTGGCTATAATGGGTGATGCCCCTCACTGGCTGCAGTGTGGGATGCCCTTTACTGGCTGTAATGTGGGATCCCCCTTACAGGCTGTAATGGAAGATACTGCAAACTGGCTGTAATGGGAGATGTCCCTCACCGGTTGAAATATGGGATGTCCCTCAACTGCTATAATAAGCCTCGCTGGCTGTAATGGGGAATGCCACTCAATGAGTGTAATGTGTGATGCCTCTCACTGCCTGTAAGAAGGGGTGCCCCTCCTTGGCTGTAATGGGAGATCCACACAAAAGCTGTAATGGGGGATGCCGCAGGCTGTAATGGAAGATACTGCAAACTGGCTGTAATGGGAGATGTCCCTCACCGGTTGAAATATGGGATGTCCCTCAACTGCTATAATAAGCCTCACTGGCTGTAATGGGGGATGCCACTCAATGAGTGTAATGTGTGATGCCTCTCACTGCCTGTAAGAAGGGGTGCCCCTCCTTGGCTGTAATGGGAGATCCACACAAAAGATGTAATGGGGGATGCCGCAAACTGGCTGTAATAGGGTATGCACCTCACTGGTTGTAAAAGGGATGCCCCATATTGGCTGTCATGGAAAATGCAGCACACTGGCTGTAATGGGGGAAGCCCATCACTGACACTAATGGGAGATGCCAGTCACTGGCTTTAGTGTGGGATGCCCCTCACTGGCTGTAATGTGGTATGCTCCTCACTGGCTGTAATGGGTGATGCCCCTCACTGGCTGCAGTGTGGGACGCCAATCACTGGCTGTAATGAGGGATGGCCTTTACTGGATATAATGGTGGATGATCATCACTGGCTCCAATGGGTGATGCCCCTCACTGGCTGTAAAAGATGATGCCCCTAACCACCTGTAATGGGGGATGCCCCTTACTGTCTGTAACAGGGGGATGCCAATAAATGCCTCTAATGGGGGTGCCACTCACTGGATGTAATGGGGATGTCCGTCACTGGCTGTTTTGTGAAATGCTCCTCACTGTCTGTAATATATAATATATATATAATAAGGGATGCCCCTCACTGGCTGTAATGTGGGATGTTCTTCACTGTCTGCAATGTGGGATGCTGCACACTTGCTGTTCCTTTCTTGGTGTAATGGGGGGTGGATCTCACTAGCTGTAATGGGGGATACCACTCACTGGCTGTTATTTGGGATGCCTGTCACTGGCTTCAATGTGGGGTGTCCATCACTGGCTTTAATGTGGATGCCCCCATGAGCTGTTATGTAGGATCCCCCTCACTGGCTGTACTGGGGGTTTGCCCTCACAGGCTGTAATGGGGGGTGCTCCTCATTGCATCCAGGGTGGAGCATCCCCATTACAGCCGATATGGGATGCCCCTCACTGGCTGTAATGAGGGATGTCCCTCATTGGCTGTCATGGGGGATGCTGCACACTGGCTGCTTTGGAGGTTGACCCTCACTGGCTTTAAAGGTGATAGCTGCACTATGGATGTAATGTATGCAGCTATCACTGGGATGCCCCTCACTTATTGTAATGTGTGATGCAGCTCACAGACTGTAATATGGGATATTGCACACTGATTGTAATAGGGGATGCCCCTCACTGGCTGCAATAGGGAGAGCTCCTAACTGACTGCAATAGGGGGTGATCCCCACTGAATTTAATTGGGGTTGTCCCTAACTGGTGGCAATGGGGGTGCCTCTCGCTGTCTGTAATATGTTATGCCCATCACTGGTTGTAATGGGGGATGCCCCTCACTGGCTGTGATGAGTAATGCCAATCACTGGCTGTAATGAGGGATGGCCTTTACTGGATATAATGGTGGATGATCATCACTGGCTCCAATGGGTGATGCCCCTCACTGGCTGTAAAAGATGATGCCCCTAACCACCTGTAATGGGGGATGCCCCTTACTGTCTGTAACAGGGGGATGCCAATAAATGCCTCTAATGGGGGTGCCACTCACTGGATGTAATGGGGATGTCCGTCACTGGCTGTTTTGTGAAATGCTCCTCACTGTCTGTAATATGAGATGCTTATCACTGGATGTAATGGGAAATGTCCCTCACTGGTTGTAATGGAGGATGCCCCTCACTGGCTGCGATGTGGGATGCAGCTAACTGGCTGTAATGGAGGATGCTCCTCGCTGGCTTGAATGTGAAAAGCCTCTCTCTGGCTGTAATGGGGGGTGCCGCTCACTGGGTGTAATGGGTGATGCCCTTCACTGCCTATATAGAGGGATGCACATCCCTGGCTGAAATGGGAGATGCCGCACACTGTTTAAAATGGGGGATGCTGCACACTGGCTGTAATAGGGGATGCACCTCACTGGTCTTAAAAGTGATGCCCCATACTAGCTGTAATGGGGGATGCTGAAACTGGCTGTAATGGGGGATGCCCTTCAATGCCTGTAAGGGTGAATGCTGCACACTGGCTGTAATTTGGGAGGCCCCTCACTTGTTGTAATGGGGGTGCTCATCATTTGCTGTAATGTGGGATGCCCCTCACAGGCTGTAATGGGGGTATTCCTCACTTGCTGTAATGTGGAATGCACCTCACAGGCTGTAATGGGGATGCCCCTCACTGGCTGTAGAGTGAGATGCCCTTCACTGGTTGTAATAAGGGATATCCCTCCCTGGCTCTAATGGGGAATGCCCCTCATAGTCTGTAATAGGAGATGCTGCACACTGGCTGTAATCGGGATGTTGCACACTGGCTGTAATGTGGGATGCCCCTCACTAACTGTAATGAGGAATGCCCCTCACTGTCTGTAATAAAGGATGCCCCTCACTGGCTGTAACGGGGTGCTCCTCACTGGCTGTAATGGGGGATGCTGCACACTGGCTGAAATATGGAATGCACCTCACAGGCTTTATTGGGATGCCCCTTATTGGCTGTAATACACTAGCTGTAATAAAGGATGCCCTTTACTGTCTGTAATGGGCTGTAATGGGGATGCCCATCACTGTCTGTCCTAGGAGATGCCAGTCACTGGTTTTATTGAGAGGCCCCTCACTGGCTGTAATGGGGGGTGCCCCTCATTGGCTGTAGTGTGGAATGCCTCTCACTGGATATAAAGTGGGATGCCCCTTACTGGCTGTAATGCCCCTCACTGGCCGAAAAGTAGGATGCCCCTCAAATGCTGTAATGAGGTATTCCCCTCACTGTCTGTAATTAAGGATTCCCCTAACTGCTGTACTTGGGGATTTCCTTCACTGGCTGTAATGCAGGATGCTCATCACTGGCTAAAATGGGAGTTGCCTGTCACTTGCTGTAATGGGTAATGCCCATCACTGGCTGTAGTGTGGGATGTCCCTCACTGGCTGTAATGGGTGATGCCCATCACTGACTGTAATGTGGGATGCCCCTCACAGGCTGTAATGGGAGATACTGAAAACTGGCTGTGATGGGAGATGCCCCTCACTGGCTGAAATATGGGATGCCCCTCAATTGCTGTAATGAGGCATGACCATCACTGGCTGTAATGAAGGATGCCCCTCACTGGATGCAATGTGGGGTGTCCTTCACTGTCTGCAATGAGGGATGCTTCACACTTGTTGTAATAGGGATGCCCCTCCCTAGGTGTAATGGGGATGCATCTCACTGGCTGTAATTGGGGATGTCACTAACTGCCTGTTATTTGGGATGCCTGTCATTGGCTTTAATGTGGGATGTCCCTCACTGGCTGTAATAGGGATGCCCCCATGAGCCGTTATATAGAATCCCCCTCACTGGCTGTACTGGGGGTTTGCCCAGGCTGAAATAAGGGATGCCTGATGCCCCTCACGAGCTGACATGGGGATGACCCTCACTGTCAGTAATGTGGGGTGCCCCTTACTGACTGTAATGAGGATGCCTCACTCTGGCTGCAATGTGGGATGACCCTCACTGGCTGCAATTGGAGATGCTGCAAATTGGCTGTAATGGGATATGCCCCTCACTGGCTTAAATGTGGGATGCACCTCAACTGCTGTAATAAGGGAAATCCCCACGGGCAGTAATGAAGGATGCCCCTCACTGACTGTAATGTGGGATTTACTTCATTACTGCCAGTGGGGGTTTCCCACATTGCAGACAGGGAAGGATTGCCCTCACTGGGTGTATTGGAGGATTCCTCTCACTGGCCGTAATGGGGGATGTCCCTCATGAGCTGTTATGTAGGATCCCTCTCACAGGCTGTACAGGGGGGATTGCCCTCACAGGCTGTAATTGGGGATGCCCCTCACTGGATATCATGGGGGATGGCCCTCGGTGCCTTGTGAGGTGCCACTCACTGGCTTTAATGGGGATGTCCCACCCTGGCTGTAATGTGGAATACCCCTCACTGGTAGTTATGGGGGATGCTGCACACTGGCTGCTTTGGAGGTTGACCCTCACTGGCTGTAATAGTGATATCTGCACACGGGCTGTAATGTGGGATCCTCCTCACTGGCTGTAATGGGGGATGCCCCTCACTGGCTGTATTGGGGATGCTGCACACTGGCTGTAATGGGGTATGCTACTCACTGGATGTAATGAGGATGTTCCTCAATGGCTGTAATGTGGGATCCCTTTCGCCAATTGGAATGCACCTCACTGACTGTAGTGGGGGATGATGCATACTGGCTGTAATGGGGGATACCACTGACAGGATGTAATGTGGGATCCCCCTCACTGGCTGTAATGGGGGATGCTGCACACTGGCTACATCCAGTGAGGGGCATCCCACATCAGTCAGTCAAGGGCACCCCAATTGCAGCCAGTGAGGGGGATCCCACATTACAGCCAGTGAGGAACATCCCCCATTACATCCTGTCAGTGGTATCCCCCATTACAGCCACTGTGCATCATCCCCCACTACAGTCAGTAAGTGGCATCCCCCAATACAGCCAGTGAGGTGCATCCCAGCTGGTGAAAGGGATCCCACATTACAGCCAGTGAGGAACATCCTCATTACATTAAGTGAGTGGCATACCCCATTACAGCCAGTGTGCAGCATCCCCTAATACAGCCAGTGAGGGGCATCCCCCAACACAGCCAGTGAGGGGCATCCCCCATTACAGCCAGTGAGGGGCATCCCCCATTACAGCCAGTGAGGGGCATCCCCCATTAAAGCCAGTGAGGGCCATCTCCCATCACAGCCAGTGAGGGGCATCCCCATTACAACTAGTCAGGGGCATTCCCATTACAGCCAGTATGTAGCATCCCCTATTACAGCCAGCGAGAGGGATCCCACATTACAGCCAGTGAGGAACATCCCCCATTACATCCTGTCAGTGGTATCCCCCATTACAGCCACTGTGCATCATCCCCTACTATAGTCAGTGAGTGGCATCCCCCAATACAGCCAGTGAGGTGCATCCCAGCTGGTGAAAGGGATCCCACATTACAGCCAGTGAGGAAAATCCTCATTGCATTCAGTGAGTGGCATACCCCATTACAGCCAGTGTGCAGCATCCCCTAATACAGCCACTGAGGGGCATCCCCCAACACAGCCAGTGAGGGGCATCCCCCATTACAGCCAGTGAGGGGCATCCCCCATTAAAGCAAGTGAGGGCCATTTCCCATCACAGCCAGTGAGGGGCATCCCAATTACAACTAGTCAGGGGCATCCCCCATTACAGCCAGTATGTAGCATCCCCCATTACAGCCAGTGACGGACATCTCCCATCACAGTCAGTGAGGGGCATCTCCCATCCCAGTCAGCGAGGGGCATCCCCATTACAACTAGTCAGGGGCATTCCCCATTACATTCAGAGTATAGCATCCCCCATTACAGCTAGTAAGGGACATCCCCCATTACAGCCAGTGAGGGACATCCACCATTACAGCCAGTGTACAGCATTCACCACTACATCCAGTTTGCATATTCTCCCATTACAGACAGTGAGGGGCATCCCCCATCAGCGTCAGTGAGGGGGATTCCACATTACAGCCAGTGTGTGGCATCCCCTATTACATACATTAATGGGGATCCCCATTTAAAGCCAGAGAGGGACATACCCATTACAGCCAGTGAGGGGCTTCCCACATTACAGCTAATGAGAGGCATCCCCTTTGCAGCCAGTGAGGACATCCCCATGACAGCCAGTGAGGGGCATCCCTGATTACATCCAGTGAAGGACATCCCACATTGGTCAGTCAAGGGCACCCCGATTGCAATCAGGAATGCCCCTCACTGGCTGTTATGGGGATGCTCTCACTGGCTGAAAAGGGGATGCCTCTCATTAGCTGTAATGGGGGAAGCCCCTCAGTGGCTGTAATGGGGATGTCCCTCTCTGGCTGTAAATGGGGATCCCCATTAATGTATGTAATAGGGGGTGCTACACACTGGCTGTAATGCATAATGCCCCTCACTGTCTGTAATGGGAGAATATGCAAACTGGCTGTAGTGGTGAATGCTGTACATTGGCTGTAATGATGGATGTCACTCACTGGCTGTAATGGGGGATGTCCCTCACTGGCTGAAATGGGGGATGCTATACTCTGAATGTAATGGGGAATGCCCCTGACTAGTTGTAATGGGGATGCCCCTCACTGACTGTGATGGGAGATGCCCCTCACTGGCTGTAATGGGGGGATGCTACACGCTGGCTGTAATGGGGAACGCCGCTGACTAGTTGTAATGGGGATGCACCTCACTGGCAGTAATGGGAGATGCCCCTTACTGGCTGTAATGGGGGATGTCACTCACTGGTTGTAATGGGGGATGCTACACACTGGCTGTAATGGGGGATGTCCCTCATTGGCTGTTTTAGGGGATGCTGCACACTGGCTGTAATGGGGTATGCCACTCACTGAATGTAATGAGGAGATGTAATGAGGGGATGTCCCTTACTGTCTGCAATGTGGGATGCCCCTCTCTGGCTTCAATGGGGGATTCTGCATACTGGCTGTAAAGGGGGATGCCCCTTACTGGCTGTATTGGGAGATGCCCCTCAATTTCTATAATGGCAGATGCTGCACACTGGCTGTAATGGGGAATACCCCTCACTGGCTCTAATGGTTTTTTTTACACTGGGGGTGCTTCTCATGGGCTGTAAAGGGGGTCACCCCTCACTGGCTGTAATCGTAGATGCTGAACAATGGCTGTAATGGGGGATGATGCACACTGACTGTAATGGGGTATGCTGTACACTGGCTTTAATGGGGGATGCCCCTCTCTGGCTGTAATGGGGGATGTCCCTCTCTGGCTGTAATGGGGGATGCCCCTCTCTGGCTGTAATGGGGGATGCCCCTCATTGGCTGTAATGGGGGATGCTGCACAAAGGCTGTAATGGGGAAGCTGCACATTGGCTGTAATGGGGAATGCTGTACACTGACTGTAATGGGGATTAAAATTAGTAGCTTCAATCGGGATGTCCCTCACTGTCCGAAATTGCGGATGTCTGTCACTGGCTGTAATGGGGGATGCTGCACACAGGCTGTAACGGGGGATGTCCCTTACTGGTTGTAATGGGGGATGTCCCTCACTGGCTGTAATAGGGATGCTGCACAATGGCTGTAATGGGGGATGCATCTCACTGGTTGTAATGGGGGATGTCCCTCAATTACTGTAATGTGGGATGCCCCCCACTGGCTGTAATGAGGTATGACCCTCATTAGCTTTAATGGGTTTGTCATTCTTTGCTTGTAATAGGGGATTTTGCACATTGGCTGTAATGAAGGATGCTACACACTGGCTGTAATGGGGGAAGCCCCTCACTGGCTGTAATGGGAGATGCGGCACACTGTCTGTAATGGGGGTGCCCCTCACTGGCTGTAATGGAGGTTACCACACTGGCTGAAATGCGGGATAGCCCTCAATGTCTGTAATGGGGATGCCCTTTACTGGCTGTGATGGAAGATGATGCACAATGGCTGTAATGGGGTATGCCCCTTACTGGCTGTAATGGGTAATGCCCCTCACTGGCTGTAATGGGTAATGCCCCTCACTGGCTGTATTGAGGAGGATGCACACTGGATGTAATGGGGGATGCCACACACTGGCTGTAATGGGGATGTCCCTCACTGGCTGTAATGAGGGATGTTCCTAGCTGGCTGTAATGAGTCCACTGGCTGTAATGGGGGATTCTCTACACTGCCTGTAATGTGGAATGCCTTTCACTGGCTGCAATGGGGTATGTTTCTCTCTTGGCTGTAATGTGGGATCCCCCTCACTGGCTGTAAAAGTGGGATGCTGCACACCGGCTGCAATGGGGGATGCCTCTCACTGTCTGTAATGGGGGATGCTGCACGCTGTCTGTAATGGGGGATGCCCATAACTGGCTGCAAAGGGGATGCCTCTTACTGACTGCAATGGGGGATGTCTCTCAATAGCTGCTGACTGGCTGTAATAGGGGAGTCTCTAATGCCTGTAATGCATAATGCCCCACACTGGCAGCAATGGGGTATGTCCCTCCCTGGCTGTAATGTGGGATGCCCCTCATTGGCTGTAATGGGGATGCTGCACACTTGCTGTAATGGGGGATGCTCCTCACTGCCCCTCACACTGGCTGTAAAGGGGGATGCTGCACACTTGCTGTAATGGGGACACCCCTCACTAAATGTAATGGGATATGCTCCACACTGGCTTCCATGGGGGATGCCACTAACTGACTGTAATAGAGAATTTTGCACTCTGGCTATAATGGGTAATGTCTCTCAATGGTTGTAATGGGGATCTGCACACTGTATGGGAGATGCTGCTCAATGGCTGTAATTGGGGATACTGCACACTGACTGTAATGGCCGATACTGCACACTGGCTTAAATGGGGATACTGTACACTGGCTGGCTGTAATGGAGGATGTTGCACACTGGCTGTAATAGGAGGTGCCCCTCACTGGCTGTGATAGGGGGTGGCCCTCATTGACCGTAATGGGGAATGTCCTTGACTGGCGATAATGGGGGATACTGCATACTGGCTGCAAAGGGGGGTGGGGATTACCCTCACTGGCTGTAATGGGGGATGCCCCTCATTAGCTGTAAAATTATCATTCCATGTATTCTTCCTGTCAGGAGTCCTTGGCACTGTTACCTACT
This sequence comes from Gastrophryne carolinensis, assembly GCA_027917425.1. Lineage (NCBI taxonomy): Eukaryota > Metazoa > Chordata > Amphibia > Anura > Microhylidae > Gastrophryne > Gastrophryne carolinensis. The sequence goes on along the minus strand of CM051237.1, from coordinate 343,491,408 downwards.
GTGTGTGTGAGCAGTCGCCATGATCAGGGAGACAGAGGGTGGCATATTGGTTGTGTGTCACTGTCATGCACCAGACAGTGGCGCTACACAGCCAATCCATTTGGGGCAGTGGTGTCGGCAGGGGAGGGGATATTTTGAAATCAGAGTAGGAAGAGAACATGTGTGTGGGGATGCTAGTAAAGGGAGCTGCAGAGTGCCTGTGACAGAGACTGTAATGAGGGATTACCATCACTGGCTATAATAGGGATTTCCCTCACTGGCTGCAATGGGAATGTCCCTCACTGTCTGTAATGAGGGACACCCCTCACTAGCTGTAATGGGAAATGCCCCTCACTGGCTATAACGGCAGATGCTGTACACTGACTTTAATGGGGGATGCCCCTCACTGTCTGTAATGGGGGACACCCCTCACTGGATGTTATAAGAGATGCCCCTCACTGGCTGTAATGGGGGATGCTGAATAATGGGGATGCTGTAATGGGGGGATGCACTTCACAGGCTGTAATCTGGGATCCCCCTCACTGGCTGTAATGGGGAATGTTCTTCACTGGCTGTACTGGGGATGCTCCACACTGGCTGTAATAGGGGATGATGAACAGTGGCTGTAATGGGGGATGATGAACACTGGTTGCAATGGGGTATGCCCCTCATGAGCTGTAATATGGGATCCCCCTTACTGGCCCGTAATAGGAGATGTCTTTCATTGGCTGTAATGAGGGAAGCCCCTCATGGGCTATATTGGTGGATACAACTCACTGGCTTTAAAGGGGGATGCCCCTCACTAGTTGTAATCAGGGATGCCGCACACTGGCTGTAATTTGGGTTACCCCTAACTGGTTGTAATGGGGGGATTCCCTCACTGGCTGTAATAGGGTGATGCTGTAAACTGGCTGTAATTGGCGATGTCCCTCACTTTCTGTAATGGGGTTGTCCCTCAGTGGCTGTAATGGGGAATGTACTTCACTGGCTGTACTGGGGGATGCTGCACACTGGCTGTAATGGGGGATGCTTCACACTGGCTGTAATGGAGATGATAAACACTGGCTGTAATGGAGGATGACCTCATGATTGTAATATGGGATCCCCCTCACTGGCCGTAAAAGGCAACGTCTTTCACTAGCTGTAATGGGGAAGCTCCTCATGGTATATAATGGATGATGCCATGCACTGGTTGTAATTAGGGATGCCATACACTGGCTGTAATTTGGGTTACCCCTAACTAGCTGTATTGTGGAAAGCCCTCACTGTCTGTAATGGGCCATGCTGTACACTGGCTGTAATGGGCCATGTCCCACACTTCTGTAATGGGGTTGTCCGTCACTGGCTGTAATGGGGGTTGTCCATCACTGGCTGTAATGGGGGTTGTCCATCACTGGTTGTAATGGGGGATGCTGAACACTGACTGTAATAACCTTCATGGGCTGTAATAGGTGATACACCTAACTGGCTGTAATGGTGAATACCTCTCACTGGCTTAAGGGGGAATGCCCCTCACTGGCTGTAATGGGATGCCTCTCATTGGCTGTAATAGGGAATGTTGCAGAAGGGGGCCCAAGCAAGTTGCCTCCCCTGTTCTCCACAATGCTGTGCTTCACTCTGAAGCCAGTGGCTTTAAATGTACCTGCTTGGGGCCCGATAAAAATTAATTTTCCATGTATTCTTCCTGTCAGGAGTCCTTGGCACAGTTACCTGCTGTGTGTGAGCAGGCGCCAGGATCGGGGAGACAGTGGGTGGCATAGCAGCTGAAGTTCCATTGGCTGTGTACCACTGTCATGCACCAGACAGTGGCAATATGCAGCCAATCCATTTGGGGCAGTGGTGTCGGCAGTGGAGGGGATATTGTGAAATCAGAGTAGGAAGAGAACATGTGCGTGGGGATTAAGGGAAGCCGCAGCGTGCCTGTGACTGAGGTGCTCAGAAGAGCGTGGCAGAAGATAGCAGATGAAAGCAGAGGTTTGAGCCTGACCTTTCTCCCTCCTCCCGTATTAAATGTGCTATGTAGCTTGTGGTCAGATGCAGGAGCTGTCAGTCTGATTTGCTGGGTATCCCATTCAGGAACAACACCAAAGTGATACTGAGGTAAACAATCTTTGTTGCTGAGATTGTTTCATCTGGCTCTACACTTAGCCTGCCTTTTAATCTATTCAGTCTTAGCCCAGACAATTTATTTGACAAGCGTTTTATTAACTACACCCAAATGGTTTCAGGAAAACTGTTAGGGCTAAGTGCAGGACTAGAGAGCTAACAGCTTACCTTTCACTTATCCAACTGCGTATGTGTGGGCTCTCATCCAATCAGAGCCATTTGCTGTGCCTATGTAATTTGGCAAACAGCTCTGCCTTTCTGCAAGGGGGAGCGCAAGTGGCTGTAACCCCAGCAGCATGTGTACTTCTGCTCCAGCCTATCTTCATGGCTGGGGTGGGACTGTGCGCACAGCCCCAAGATGTGGAGATGTGACAGTTTGCACTGCTATTGCATAAAAGCAGATCCATTTGCCAAATTGCATGGCAAATGGCTCTGATATTTTGAATGTTGAATTGCATGTTGAACTAGGGAGAGGTAAGCTGTTATGGCGAACTGGGGGTTTTACACAGCAGAGTGTCCCAAATCAAGATGTCCCCCAAGGCACGGATAAATATCTCAAAGTCCTGTGCTTTGTCTCACTTATAATTTGAACCAGACATTTAAAACATATTTGCAATTTTGTCTTGGAGAGGGGGCCCACTATGACTTTTGCTATTCACCCTGAGAAACTTATGAACGCTCCTAATACATGTGTATTAAAAGTAGTTCATCATAACATTAATAACCTGGATTGAGTGAGTACAGTTCTTATGGCTGTTAACAAGGGTGAAACTGGTCAAGATGACTTTTTCAATTATCATCTGGATTACTATAAAATAGATCTAGAATATAATCAAAATAACAAAGCAGATTAGATGAAATATAAAGAGTGTGATCTCTTGTAACTCTAGGATCTCAGATTACCACCAAGAAGCTGCAACTCATATTTTTTGTGTAAATATACAATCAATTTCAATAAGTTTCTTTATCCCCATTAATCTATTTACCTCATGCTGAGTTCCAAGCTTCAGCGCCCCTGGTGGAGGCCCCACTGGAACCCAACTGTCCAGTACAGGGGTAAACAACACAGTCCCTGGGCACTTGCCATCCCCGTTGTTCCAGAACATTGATGGACAAGATTGATTCTAATAATGACCCTTGTTCATGTACTGCCCATAACTCCATACTTCTGCCCCATTCTGACAAATCATATGTCACTAAAATAATAGTGGTAAATGTGTCAGGTGAGAATTTGAACCTCATATTGTTTGGTCGAATGTAAACATAGTCTGATAACACTGTTTCCATATTAAAAAACAGTATGTATATAGCAGCTTATTTTAAAGATGAAATATAACCGCGCTGATATTTCTTAAAATCATTAAATTTTTGAATTATTATTGCTCAACGTGTGTTAATGCTTTACCCCTATGGATCCTAAATGCACATATTATTCCAAAAACACAGAGCAATCGATGATAAAACAACACACTTTAGGTCAGCTTTAACTCTTTGTCTAGAAACCTCTGGGAAAGTGTGCATGATTGGGTATCATAATCTTTAATTGAAGGGCAATTGCGTCTAAGGCGCATGAATTGCCCTTTAGGTATAGCTTTTAACCATGTTGGGTGATGACAGCTTGAAAAAGGAACATACCCATTACGGTCTGTGCTCTTAAAGTAAGTCGATGTAACTAGACTTAGGCCTTCCCTTTTGCTAGTTAGGTCTAAGAAATTAATGGTTTTATTACTACTTTCAACTGTGAAAGTCAGATTGAACATGTTAGTATTCACCTCTAGAAAAAATTGATCTAATTGTTGTTGGGTGCCCCCCCAGATGCACAAGACATCGTCTATGTAGCGCCTCCAACAAAGTAGGTGTGGCCTAGGTGACCCATAGATAAATTGTTCTTCCCACCACCCTACATAAAGATTTGCCATACTGGGGGCAAATTTCGCCCCCATGGCCACGCCCGTCTTTTGTAAATAGAATTGACTACTATACCAAAAGTAATTATGCTGTAGGGCGAAGTCAAGGCAATCTATAACAAAGTTGACTTGTTAGGGTGGCAAGGAGGATTTAGATGTTAAAAAATGCCTAACAGCCGCTACTCCCTTATTATGAGGAATAACCGTATACAGTGATGAAACATCAGCAGTAGCCAATGTGATAGGTTCTTCTAATTGTAAATTATCACACAGTTCAAGTACTTGAGTCGAATCCCTTAAGTAGGCCGGGAGCTGAATTACTATTCCTTGTAGATATTTATCCACATATTCCCCTAGCCTACAGGTGATCGAGCCTATCCCACTAACTATGGGTCTCCCCGGAGGTTTCTGTAGGCTCTTATGTATCTTAGGCACCTGGTAAATGGTGGTTATACGTGGAGCCGTGGGGATATTCATATTCCCTCTTGGTAAGCAGTCTTGAGAAAGTTGGCTACCAACGAAACGCGTTGACGGCGGCGGACGGATCTTATCAGTACGCAGGAAAGCTACACTCCAGGGATACTTCACTTCCCCTCCCTTCCTTTGAGACATCAATCGGCCTAGACACACTGAGGGTTTGGTGAGAATCTTGCCTGGCGTCTCCTAAATACTTCATATACATTGTTTTTATGTGAGTGCATTTTTAACGTAATCAGTGCACATGATTAAAACAATATTACGCTAGATTTTTCTATTTGGTTTTCCTTTCTATGTGGTTTGTCCAATCTGGAACAATTTTAAAAGCCAAAGTGGGATAAGAATATCAAATCGGCTCTGTTAATAACAAGAGAGGAATGGAATATTGAGGATCTAATAAGGCATTCAAGCATACCTCCACCTGTTAAAGCGGGGACCAGAATATTTAACCGGCTCTCCTATCCAATAAGAGAGGAATACATCATGGAGGATTTTTAATAAGGCACTAAAGCTTATTATTATCTGGTAAGAGTATTTTGAAGGAGGTGGTGGGCACGAGATTCTCATCAGCAATTTGCTGTTATATACACGTGGTGGAATTTGCTACAGTGTTTTGAACATTCCTGTGATAGAAGGTCACTAAAATCCTTGGCCTTAGAGGATACTCTCAGATTGGGGAACCACCCCAGAAGCTTGGAGTTTTTTATATAATGTTTTAAGAGTTAAAGCTGACCTAAAGTGTGTTGTTTTATCATCGATTGCTCTGTGTTTTTGGAATAATATATAGCAGCTTAGTTTGAAACCGACCATACATAACTGCTGAATCCACTATTGCTTTGCTTTAAGAACTAAGACCTCCATACTTTCCCGGAAAATTAAGGCAGGATATAATATTAGAATTCAGATAAAAAAAACATTTGTCTTAGACACTTCGCCTCTGAAAGTAAACTTACATCTGTAAAGGTGTGCAATGCCATGCAAAAGAAGTGATTCTATTGAGCAAGTTCAGGGATGTTATTTATAGTTTGACACCAAAAACAAATAGTTCCATAGTTGATAATAGAGGGGTACATGGCTCAAAGACTTCTATTTGTAAATAATCATAATGGAAGACCTTCTAGATATGGAATTTTGCAAACATACTTGCATCACAGAACGGCAACACCTTGACCAAACTTAGGTAAAGACTACATAGTTATTTCATAGGTGATGCTCCACAAGTAAGAAGGAAACACAACCTCAGCATTGCTTCAAGTTGTACTGCTGCACAAGTACCATACATTAAAGCAGACCAACAGTCAAAAATGACTTAAACCAGACCAACACAACAAACAGTGCTCATATGCATCCCTCCCCAGGGCACTTTAGATTGCTGCACATAAAATTAATTTACCTTTTTCTAACTCCTATTGTAGTAAGTTTAAGGAAACAAAATGGTGGTCCATGCATTTGCAGGCCACTTGCAAACAGGAAGTGATCCTGGGCTTCTTGTTACTGTGCATTGTCAGTTATGAGGCTGATTCATTAATAGCGGAATGTAGTGACAGATGAGCGTTTGAAGTGCGGCGCTATGAGCGTCCGCTAGTGACCGCCACGATCGGCTGTCAGTCGCTATTGCAGGCCTCCGCAGTCGCTATCTGCCGTTCTTGGGAATAATGCTGACATTTCTGAATGTGATGTTTCAGATCTGCTTTAGAGGCGCTGTTGTTCTTTTACACAGTGTTCAATACAACGCCTGAGCGTTTGTTTGCTGTTGGATACAAATCAATCTGTTGGAACATTCAGTATAAAACACATTGCACCATGTTTTGTGGTTAAATTTTTATTTATATTAAATTGTATTTTTTTTATATTTACAGAAGTCCAAATCAGGCTTTGCAATCGTCATGGTGCCTAAAAAAGAAACAAAAGTGTATTTATTTATTTATTTTTTTTTTTTTTTGGATACTTCACATTTTTTTTTGGTTGTTGCATTTAATTACATACCAAACCCCCTTTTTTAAATTAAAAAATCTAATTGTTTGCATTTACCATATAACTAGACCCCTAATATTGTTTTTTTTTTTTGTTTTATTATTTTGGGTGAACTTGAATCCCAACCCATTTTATATTTAGGGGTTTATTTTAAGGGCCCTGTAGTCCAGTAGTTGTATTATAGTTAAGGTGACCTAGCTTACCGAAAAAAAAAGAGGTAATCATGCTTTCCCGTCACTCAAATCCCATCTGTGTGTCCTCAGTACTTTCTGCGGCCATGTTGGGGACTTCGGGCACCAGTGCTGTTTCTTCGGGGGGCTCGATTCGGTGACATATGCAAATATTGTGTAGGACACAGCATGCAAGGATGATTTTGGAGACCTTTTGTGGACTGTACAACATCTCTCCTCCTGGGCGTGCCAAACAGAGAAAGCGTGCTTTCAGCAGGCCGATGGTTCTTTCCACAATGCATCTTGTTTTGCGATGTGCTGCATTGTAGCGTACTTGGGCAGAGGTCTGTGGGTTTCTGACCGGAGTCATTACCCATGTTTTCTGCCCATATCCCTTGTCCGCTGTGGAATAAACAGATTGAGAAAGAGAGCAATAAGTAATAGTAAATGTTATTAATGTCAATATTATTGATTAGGTTATATTTGTTTAGCTTACTAGTCCACATATTCTACCTAAAATAAATTTTCATGGTTATTTATTTACCCAGTAGCCAGCCAGGTGGCATTTCATTGTTCTCAAACTTCCAGGACCGGACTGATTGCTGGAGCACGTAAGAATCATGGCATGAGCCTGGGAAGCCAGATCTCACGGCCCGCAGCTTTATGTCATGGTCACATACTACCATGACATTCATAGAATGGAAGTGTTTTCGATTTCTGTAATGCAGCTCCTGTGTACGGGGAGGGCGGAAAGGGATATGTGTACCATCCACGCACTCTAGCACATTAGGGATCCCTCCCATGCGGTAAAACGCACGTTTTATATTGGCAACCTCCTCCTCATCCTCAGGAAATTTGATATAAACAGGGATAAGGTCACAGATAGCCAGGACTACCTTATAAAATATGCGGCTCATTGTAGCTTGGCTGATCCCGCTGAGGAGGGCAGAGGTTGCCTGGAAATTACCCCGTGCCACAATATTCAGCATGGTACATAGGCGAACTATGCCAGGAATGGATTGGGTGCGTCTGGTGGATGGATCGATTTTGGTCTTAATCCGATCATATAGGGACTGTAGTGCTGCACGATTCAGACGAAATCTGCTTCTGATCTGCTCGTCACTTAAATCCCAGACAGAAAGATGGATGCCAAAGGATCGTGATGCCCTAAGCCTCGCATCACCCTCCTCCCTGGCCTCCTGTTCTTTCTGTAGGCTCCCACAACCATACATCCATAACCCAAACATCATCCTCACATCAATCTCACAATCACTGGCCATAGCTCAAAAATAATGCAAACCAAAAAAAGAAAACCAACACACCACAGACACAAGCACACTCCTCACACAATCACACCAATGCAGCTCAACACAAAACCAGATGTATAGTGGTCAGAACCATCAGACTGCTGAAAGTCTGCTTTCTAAGTTAGGCACAACCAAGAGGGGATTATCTGCACAACCCACAAAAGGCCCCAAAATCAATCCTCACTTGCTGCATGCTACACAATATTTGCATATGCCACCAAAACAAATCTCACAAAGAAACAGCACTGATGCCAGAAATCAGCCAACAAGCCACAGAAAGTAAGCAACAAACCCAGGCAGACACTTTTTGCAAGCTAGGGCTAAGTAAAGCAAAACACCACAGCCTTTGCCACAGTGTATCATGAATAGAATGTGTAAAATAAAAGCTATTTATACTTAACTTTTGGAAATGACTGGTCCACTTAGCCGCCTTTTGCGTTGGTTAGCTGTTTCCGGCCTGTAATTAGCTTTTCCCAGGTGTGCAGGAGACGGCTTGCGCACGCATACTAGCGTACTTTAGCGGATATGGTTGATCAGTCAGCTTTTGCCCAATGAAAGTTATGCTGCTCCTAATTCAAATAGCCGTTTTTCTTACAACATTTACCATGTGGTTAAGAGACATTAGGCCATTTTGTACTAATGTGGTTCTGCCTTGTTAAGTAGCTCTTTAATTGTTTAATTGGCTGCCACACATGGTTGCCAGAAACCTCAGTCATTGGAGTCAAGATGTAGCTACAAACACCTGGCCAGTATGTGTGAAGCAATTAAGTGGACCTGTTAGTGATTGGTTCATAGAGCACATAAAATCTGGCACACCCAAACAGCAGTTGTTGCCATTCTGTAGTCTGCATGTGTGCTTGTGTGTGTTGTTTAGTGTTGTGTGCAGCTACAGGATGGAGCCAAATTCTGGGCATCTGCCGGCCACAGCTGGACCTAGTACCAGTGTGTTGGGTGCTGGCCGGAGACCTTCCTTAAGGAAAAGGGCACAGACGGAAGGTGAAGCACCACCCAAGGCCAAGTGTCCATTTGCCAAAAGGGAGCCAGAATTTAATTTGGTGGAAAACAATACTCTTGTGCGTCTGACACTGGCTAAATGGGAGTTATTATTTGGCTGTGTTTAGGCAAACAAGAAAGGAGCAAATTGTGGGATGCCATTGGTGAGCAGCTTACTAGCACTGCTCAATACCCACGTAGTGGCACATCCTGCAAGAGACGCTTCTACACTTTGAAAAGAGCCCTTATGCAAAAGATGAAGAATGATCTACTTGTAGACAGTGGGACGAAGCAGGGTCCAAAAAGTAAATACAGGCCATATGAGGAGATGCTGAAGTGCAAGATTCCTCTCAGTCGGCTGCAGGGTGTGGATGCTGGGGATGACACCACAGGTTGGGGTGAAGGTACATTGTTTTCACATTGCTAAATCTTGTTGGTTTAATGTATCTTCTAATTTGAAAACCTATTATTTTCTATACTAACAGTAGGACATGTTAAGTAGCAGATGATACCTCTGTAATGATTTACTTTCCTGTCTCTTGCTTTATGCATAGTGGCACATGATGACTCCCATGAATCAGCTGATGAGGTCATCCTGCCCTTCCCCCACCCTCAAGCTTAACCCAGTCTGACATTGAAGGTATGTTTTTGGTGCTGTTTTCTTCTCATTTTTGTTTGTTTGACACACATTAACAATGCATAATTCATTTCTTTGCTTTATCATAGTTGCCCTCAGAATTGCACCAGCATATCCTCATGAGGCTACCTACTCTTTGGATGCCAGTAAGTGCATGTGCCAACCTTGCTTTTGGCAATGTCATATAAGTGTGCATTGCTTTCATTCATGTTATTTCATTGTAGGCCAAGTCCCTGCTTCATCTTTGGACCCCACTTCCTGTGTTGCAGGTCGACAGGACCCTGTTGGTGTGTATTTCCAAGCACACTGTATCCTTTCTACTGTTTGAGTTATAATGTGTCTATTTTGTTCTTAGAAACTTCTAATTCATGTGAATTCTCAATACAGGCTGGATAGTTAAAGGGGATTGGGCATCAACCGGATCCAAAATGATAATGTTGTAATGAGGTCCCTGCTAAGTTATAGTGTTTTTTTTTTTTCTAAAGAGAAATGCAAACATTAACAATACTATGGTTGTTAATAGTGATATCCCTTGTGTATTTTTTGTAGACCAAAATTCAGGAAGTGCACATCTGGAAAGGGTCCTTCACCGTGCGGCAGCTAGGGATGAGGGTAAGAATGTTTTTTTTTTTTGGATCTAGTAAGGATGTTGTTTTACATGAAATGTTGTTTTTGTATTGACATTTGTTTTTAAACATGTGATTTTAGGGCCAAGCTCGAGTGAGGGCCTCAGTCTGGACATCAGTGAGGTGGCGGGTATGTGTAATTTTAACAATGTGTATATGTTATTGTTTTGCTCAATGATTTCCTCATCTTGGCACTTTGGAGAGGTATGGCCTCGATATTGTTTCCCAAAAATAGTCCCACAATCTCAAATTACCTACTAACACAACTTTCCTGTATAGCATATGCGAGCTTGCCACATCTCTCAGATGATGATTTGCCCCTTTCTGGCAGCCAGACACCGGAACTATTTTTGGAGGAGCACACTCAGGTAACATAGATTAATTGTTTTGAGAGTAACCACGATGACCTGTTTGGGGGTCAAACATGTTCCACCATGTAACATACAACATATTTGTTTGTTAGCAGGAGTCTTTCCCTGAAACACAGGATGTGCCCTCCGCCCAAGTGCCATGTGCCCAGGCTACAGAGGCTAAACCAACGGTACATGATAATGGAACCATAGATGTTTAATTTTTGTGCTTACCTTCATTATTCAAGCTACAATCTTGTGTTTTGTGTTTTAGGCTGCTCATCCACCAACTAGGCAAAGTGCACCGACAAGTGCAGAATTTTATGAGCTTGGGGCCCGGATGCTGGAGGCCTACAGTCACCAACAGCCGCGTGCTGGAACTCTTGAGCGCATTGTGGCGTTGGAAAATCAGTCGCTGGTGGACCAACAACAAATTGGGGAACTGCGCCAACAACTTCGTGAGGTGCGGACTGAACAGCAGTCTGGCCTGATGCATGCCATCCAAGAAATGATGCATGGCATCCAACAATCTTTACAGCGGCAGGACGAAACTTTGTTGTTGTTACATCAGCTAATACAGCAGCAGTCTATTTTTTTTACTGCACTGTTGTCCCCCAACACCGCCCCTAGAAATGAGTCGGAACCTCCCAGGCCACCCAGGGAATAATTGGTGCACTTGTTATTTGATTCAAATGCATGAATTTGGATTGACTTGAGTGTCTTAAACAATTTTTTTTTGGGACGCTACTATTTGTGTTGTTTTCCAAAATACATACCTACAAACACAGTCAGGGATACCTCTCTCTATCTAGATATGTTAATGTAGACTGAAATTTATGACAGACATTGTTTGGCATACATTACTAGGCTTACCAAATGAAATGCCTAACAATGTCTTTTAGAATCAAATAAATAATGGGTTGCTATACACTTAAACTATGGTTTAAAAGGCACAACACAATGAAAGTAGAAACATATCCCAAATGTATTAGTTAAAAAAGCGGCCAACATTACTCCGCCCAGCGGATAAAACCATACCCCCCACCCTACCGCTGTTTCTTCTTTCCCAGCAGCATAAGTCGCGTTCGGCGGACGTACTGCCACAGTCTGCGATGCTCATTAACGCAAGCTGTATGGAGAAAAAAAAAAGGCTTATTAAATTGAAGGAGATAACATTTGTGCAAACTGGGCCCTTATGTGGTTACATTATATAAGTACTAGTGCCTTACATGTGCATTTATCAGCCAAAGCCTACATATTGAAGTAACCGTTTGGACTAAATGAAGGCCTAAGTAAAATTGTGGCCATTGATTGGGATATTTGCCACAAAACATCATGTCCAACGGACTACAGATTAAAACCCTTCTGCTATTCCTATTCTAGTTCTCATCCTTATTTGGAAATGAGGTTAATTTGTGGCTTAAAAAAAAAAAAAAAAAAAAGGTATTTTAAAGTAAACAAAGGGGAGGCAACAATCTAGCATGCAGACATGCATTTCTGATTGTGGGTCACGCAAATGTGACCTAGATGTGTGCTAATTAACCACATAGGGACATTGGCAATTATGTTAGAATTTAAGGTAACACAAAGGTGGCCAAAGTATCTTTGGATATGAAGTTAGTGTGCTCACCATCGCAGCTGTGGCTCTGGCCCATGCTGCTGGGTGTCCCTGGAGCTGGGGTGGGGAGTATGGTCACAGGGTCCGTCTGCGTGGAAGCATCTGTAATGACAAAAACAAACAAAAAAAACATAAGGTTGGCACTTATAAATTAAAATTATACATCCATCTGTTTAGGGAGTCTGGTAAAGCATTCTACCATGTTTACACACAGGTTTGTAATACATTAGCATATTTACTGGTCCGTGAGGTCAGGTGAATAATTTAAGTGTGCAAATGGACACATCAATCTAATGTGCTACTAAATTTTACAGTGCAATGCTAATGCAGTAATTTAAGTTGAGCTGAGAATATTAATAGTAGAGTGTGCAACATGTGTTAGCAGGAAAAACTTAAAAAACTAACACATTTGCTAGCCATCATCATGGTGTACGCAGTAACTTTGGGGTTGTTTGCAGTTGGATTAAACTGGAGTGGGGTTCCTGACATTTCTTTAACTTACACTCCAATCTTGTGTATAGTTTGGAATCTCATTACAAATGCCATGTGAGTGATAACAACAAACACTTTCCACGAATTTGCCCGCGGCCGAGGGCTGGCGCATAGCTGCTGGAGGTGGTGGCTCTATGATGCCCTAAAAACCAGATAACAAGGGCACAGTATTAGTGCTAATTCACCAGGCCCACCTGTAACAGACAAACAACAATTAGAAATGCACTCACCAGGGGATAAACTGCCGCTGGTATCCCAGGGAGGACTCTGCGGAGGAGGCGTGGAGCCTCGACTCCTCACAATCGGCCAAGAAGAGCCAAAACCACATGAGCCACCCTCCGCCCTCTCACTCCCAGATCCTTGAGGGAGTGTGGGTGAGTCCACCTCCACCTCCCCACTTGGACTTCGCACTTGAGAGTGGCCCATAGGGTTTGTAGGCTCAACTGAGTCAGATTGTGAAGAGCTGAGGCTCCAGACTACCCTCTGGGGCGTCATCCCCTTCCTCCCCTGGGTCCTCAAGATAGGACTGGTGAGAGGACCCCTCCCCCGCAGATTCATCCAACCCCACCACTCTTCTGCAGGGGAGGAAACCCTTCCCACGTTTGCCCAGGGGAGGACGCTTATCTGTGTAAAAGTGAAATAAATAGGACACCTTTTAAAATACATCCTCAAATGTAATATATTATAATACTACATTATTGGAAGCATTTACATGTTGTGAGGTGACACTTACCTGAAGCATAGGCATCATAGAGCCTATAAACGCTCTCTGGGTCCCGGCGCTTGAAATCCGACCACTTCTGGATGATGGATCGGACTAGAAGATTGGTGTTGAAGCACCGGGACACAGTGGCCTTCACCTCCAACGCTATGCGCCTCTTTGCACCACGGGCATAGTCAAAATCCTAAAAAAAAAAACAATTAAAATACAAACATCAATACATATATAGACTAATAAACATAAATAACAATCTATATTGTTGCACAACAAAAATGGAACATATACTTACTTTAACCACCTGGCCGTTGACACGTGTATCCACCCTCTTGCAGTGCTGTTTTTGGGGTATGGGGGGAACAGGGGATGTTGAGGGACCAGGGGAGACAGGGGGGGAGGGTGGGGAGGGGTTGGGGAGGAAGAATCGGAGGAGTAGCTGTGGAGGTGGATGGCATGGCGTCTAGGCTGCATGGCTATTCCTCAGAGGTGGAAACCGGAAGTAGCAAAACGAAAGTAAAATGAAAAAAAAAAAAGGACACGCATTGCTAAAATACGCTAACATACGCTTTAAAAAAATCGCTAGGATACGTAAACATAAAAATAGCCGAGTAGGCATGCTAGTGATGACTCAGATGCGCCCGTGTCTGCTGCGTATTCAACAACACCGACTGTGGGCGTTAAAAGTCAATTCACCACAAAAAAAAAAAAAAAAAAAGTATGATCAGCACAGCGCCGCTGCCTGCGACACATAGCAACTCGGCATAGTGACTGGGCCTCGCCGCAACACCACGGATTCAATAAAGAAATTTCTAGCATAGAGCGTGGGCGCTGTTTTTACCTGACTGCGGCAGTTTACAAACAATGATTATTTTGGTGGTTTGACACCTTCGAAAACGCTAACAATAACTGAAATGACATTGGGAGAGGGCTGTGATTTTTACATCCAAGTGACACATTCCTAAATACATTTTCAGAAAAAAAAAAAACATTTGAAACATTCAAGACAAAACAAAAATAATGTTTAATACATGAACATTAAAAAAAAAAAAAAAACACCCAAAAAAAAAATACCATTCATTGTGTCTGCCATAGAAATGTATGGGAGAGCGCCAGGTAGCGAGAGGTAATACCTGGCGCTGTGCAAGGGAGAACACTGGCGCTGTTCGCTGAGGCTGTGCAATTGATGAATCATCCACTACATGTCGCTATTCCAGTCGCTAAACAGATTCTGGTTGCTAAATGTGGAATTGTGTGCCGTGGCCGGCGTTGACCAGTCGCTATCTGGCGCTAACTCTCATTAACCAGGCACTACCTGACGCTATCCCTTCTTAAATAACCCCCTATGTCAGTTGAATCTAGGCAGCAGCATGGCTGAGATGCTGGGACAGGAAGCACCAAATGGCTGCAACCTTTATTTTCCAACTGTGCTAGGCTGTTGGTCCTGTTTAACCATGATGTGCAACTGTCCAGTACACTTCACAATCTTGAAGTTGATGGCACATTGAAACAATAGAGTAGATATACCATTCTATAAACAAAAGCTGGCACAGTAACTGCCAGGAAGTCCAAAAACCATTTGACTGGCAAGGGATAGTCAAAAAAGGGTCCCATGGCAGATTTGAGAATAAGGAAGACACTTGCAAATAAATAATAGGAACCTGAACTTGCGGTCCGCCAGTACAGACCGCTATTTCTCACCCTGACATATAGTCGCACTACAAGGTAATTTAAAAATATCGTTATACTTTATTAACCAATCTCATAGACACAAACACTTAGAAAACATTTAAAAACACAGTTTAAAAAGGTAATAGACAACCACTAAATACGGGTGGTGCAAATGGACCCAAATTGGACTATTCAAGTAAACCAAATCAATAAAGGCTTATATGCATTTGCAATGTGTACTGGATTACTCTGGTATTAATGAAATTCTAAATCTAATGTGCAAAGAGAAATTCCTATAAAAAGTTTTTACTAATAAAGTGCTAGAGAGCCTATATAAAGTGCCAAAGTCTACTATTTCAGTAACCCTCTATATAAAGAGTGCTGATGTGCAAGAGTGCAATGTGCCATGAAGTACTCAAAAAGTGCTAGCAGCGTTTCCAATGCACAGCAAAAATGTATAAATATTAGAACATTTTACCACCAAGTAACATCTGTCCAGGTCTACTTGAAACACCCGCTACCAACACCGATGCGTTGCGTGGAGAACCACTTCGTCAGCGTGCTGTCGGTACATGCCCTCAATTCCCCCTAAATACCTGCATACATGATGGTTGGTCCAATCTCATTAGGGCCTTCATACCTCTTGTATCTATCATTGTGTAGGTTCTTCCTGTCAGCTGTGTCCCAAATATCCAATCAGGGCTCAGTTTCAAGATGGGGCAAAGTTTACATATGATGCCCATTGTTGTTTTGTCATGCCAATTAGAGTAGTGCGCAAGTTCACTACTATAAGATCACCTCCAAGTTATTATGCTGATTTGGCCAGTTGTCACACAGCTGAAAGTTTTCAATATAGCTATTTTTTTTTCAAAACGAGGCTTGGAATGCTGCCCCTGTGTTTTAGAAAAGGTGGGTCAGTAGGGGTCCCCGCATGACAGCGAGGCGCGCCCCGAATCTCTGTGATTGACATTGTAACAGTCACTTTAGGAGACCGAAAACATGGCTTGGGCAGAGGAAACAATCTGGATACAGTAAACCTTGTGGACATTGCAATGTGTGCTGACATGTAAAGACGTGTGACAAAATCACAAGCATTAGTCTCAACAGAGAATATAAGATCAGAGACACCCTGACGTGCCAGTCACAGGGAATTATATATGTCATTGAGTGTAACTGCCCAAAACAATACGTGGGAGAAACTAAAAATATGGCAAAACTAGACTACAAGGCCATCTATCAAATATTAGATTAGCTAAAAGTGATCAAGCTTTAGGAAAAACACTCACACCAGCAGCAGCCCACTTTCTACAACACAACGGCCAAGCCTCGGATTTACAAGTCATCTTTGTTGATAAGGTAAGCATGGGGGGTAGAGGAGGGAATATAAAGAGGAAACTGCAGCAGAGGGGACTACAATGGATATTTAATTTGGGCACTCGGGCACCGACAGGGTTAAACGAGGACTTCTCATTTACTCCCTTTTTAGGGCGAGATTGAAGTTATTATATCTTAGTCACATAATGATTAGTATTATGTTTAAGTTGAACATGGTGTAAGTAAGTTTAATTGTGTTGGTTTATGCTGTTTTCATAGCTTTTGTCAGGTTTTTGATACTTTGTGTAACACTTGTATTCTTTGCACATCCATTCTAGTATGACATCTCCATTTGGAAAGCTGCAAGCAAGTAAGCGAGATGATTCGTGCCTCCGCCATTTAGGACATTTGAATCGGATGAGAAATGAGCTACATCCAGTGGGGAAGATGTGAATAACATCAAGAGAGCGCACTGATCCTTACCTCCTCTCCAAAGATCCACCCCAAGTAAACATCCGTACTGGAGGACTTAAACATCTCCTATTGTAAATTTGCGGGCAACATCATGAGAGTGAGATGATCTTGGCCCCTTCCTTTTTTGCACCCATCCACGTAAGATATCTGAATTGGAGGATACACTAGCTACGTCCATTGGGGAAGCTGCGGAGCGTGCTGACCTTCACCTTGTTTTCAAGTACCCACTTCAGGCAAGATATTTGTGCGGGTAGATTTTGTAAGATTTCATCACTATAGAACATTATAAATAGAAGAACATTGGATAATGGACGGTCTCCTTTTTCCCTGTCCCCTACATATCTGAGTTAATGTCATCTTAGAGAATATGATTGGAATTTATTGATGGGCATTTCTTACCCATGTATTAATTATACAATTTAATAACATTTATGTATTACACCGAATGGGCTTATGATTCATGTATTCAATTGTTTTAACTATTTAAGAATGAGGGGTGTCTAGGAGGGCCCCAATATATATAAAAACTCATTCATTATTGATCCAATTGATACAGATGATTTATTATTCATTATGTATAATAAATTATAATTTTCCAAGCCCAACTTCACTAATACTAATTTTTAATATCTAGCATGTTATAAGTAGTAGTATAGTATTATTTATTTATTTATTTACTTATTAATTTATGCATTATTTTTGATTAATTATTAATCATTAATTGTTAAAAATTATGTATTTATTTAAACCACTTAACAATTAATTCATTATTTAACTTTTTTTTTTTTAAATCTTTATTTAGTTTTCAAATGCCGTACAGTAAGTATCAGAAATACAGGTTGTACAGAGTATATTATAGAGATAACATAAAGACAACAGTGGCACAGATCCATCATATACAAATTCAAATCTATCCCCCTCATTCTTATGGTTACTGAGCTTTTCCAAAGGTTTGCCATTTCTAAAAATGTCTCAGAAGATCTAGGATTCTGCGGGGGACTTAGTGAAGGGGGGGGGGGGACCAAGGGCCTTTGCACCCTGGCACGCAGGAGAAATACAACAGGGTTGATGTATAGGGTCGTAGGACCTACCGCCATCTACTCCGGGTTCTGCATCTGGCCCCATGGGGCCTAGGAGGCTAAGTGGGAGACACAGGCGGAGCGGACCCCCGGTGCCCCGGAACATATACCACGATGTCCAAAGCAGCCGGGTCTTTTCCTCAGTGTCCTGAGCCGCAGCCGTCAACTCCTCCATCTCTCTTATTCTATCTACCTCCCGAAACCAGTCAGTTTCTGTTGGGGTATACTCAGTCTTCCAGAACCTAGGGATCAGTGTTTTGGCAGCATTTATTTGGTGTCTCAGGACCGATTTTTTATATGCTGATATACTACTAGCAGTATGGTGTAGTAGCATAAGGGCTGGGCGGAGCGGGACCTGTGAACTAGGGACTTCTGTCATAATAGCTGTTATCTTCTTCCAGAAGACCATGATTTTAGGGCATGACCACAAGATGTGTATTAGTGAGCCTTCTTCGGTTTTGCACCTCCAGCACATGGGTGAAGAGCCCGGGAAGATATAGGCCAGTTGCTTTGGGGTGTAGTACCATCTGGATAAGTATTTATAGTTCATTTCCTGTATCTGAGCAGAGATCGACGACTTGTGGGTAAGTACAAACATTTTCTCCCATTCATCTGCCATGAAAGATCTACCTAGATCTCTCTCCCATTCTTTGCAGAAGTGCAGAAGGCGGGGACTGTTTCCTGTCCCGCTTCTAAGAGCTGATATATTTGTGATATCACCCTCTGCGGTGGAACTTTTTGTGTGACTAAGGTCTCAAAAAGTGTGAGATCTCATCCTAGTACGTTTTTCTGGAATATTCTTTGCAGGTAGTGCTGGAAAAGCAGGAGTTGCCTAGCGGTCCAGATGTGGGTTTCCCCATCTACATCTAAGTTCTTCTATATTGTACCATTCTCTGCCCTTCACCAGGTCCCTGGCTCTGACCGTTCGCAAGTCTCCCCAGCCTCCCCTGGCCAGCAGTCTCTGACTGGTAGGCAGCTCTGGATTTCCAATTACTGGGATCAGGGGGATGGCCAGGGAGAGACCTCTATGCTCTTCCTAATCCCGTCCCAAACATTGAGGATTGCCTTAGTCAATAAGTTAGATCTTACCCATTTGCTTGAGGTCTCTGCTATCCAAGGAATTTCTTTCAGTTGGGCTTCCACGCAGCTATTCTCAACAGCGACCCACCTCTTTTCCTCCTCATTTCTCCCCCAGTCAACTATCCGCTGTAAGTGTGCTGCCTGCCAGTATCTCTTTAAGTTTGGGACCGCCAGGCCTCCTTTAGTTCTTGGTCGCTGTAAAAGTCCAAATCGGATCGGTTTCTTGTTATTTCAGATGAATTTTAAAAATATTGTGTTCAAATTCTTGAAGTAGCTTGCTGGTATATGACATGGCAGGGTTTGGAATAAGTATAGGAGCCTCGGAAAGGATTGTCATCTTTATGCTGCTCATCCGCCCCAGCCAAGTAAGCGTAAGGGAGTCCTATCCTGCCAAGTCAGTTTTGATTTTATTCAGCATGGGGACAAAGTTATATCTAAAAATGTCCTCTATGTCCTTTGACATCCTTGTACCCAGGTAGGTTAACGTGGGTGATGACCATTTGAAGGGAAAAGAGGACTTGACGGGGGATACTACCGCCTCTGGAAATCCGACGTTGAGCACTTCTGACTTATCAAAGTTGATCTTAAAGTTAGAAAGTTTCCCAAATGTTTCAAAGTCTTTCATGAGGCTGGGGAGTCCTATAACTGGGTTGGATATAAAAAAAAGAAGGTCCTCTGCATAGGCAGCAACCTTGTGCTCTTTTCCTTGTACTTCAACTCCCTTTAAATCTGTGTTTGTTCTTATGTGTCTTAGGAAAGGCTCTACCACCAGAGCAAAGATGAGTGGAGACAGCAGACATCCCTGTCTGGTCCCATTGGAAATACGGAAAGGCTGAGATAGGTGGCCATTCACTTTTACTCTTGCTTGTGGTCTAAAGTATATTCCTCGGACATACCCCAGCATTCTCCCTTGGAGTCCTATATGTTTCAGTACCTCGAACGCATAGTTCCAGTCCACTCGGTCAAACGCTTTCTCAGCGTCTGTACATAGCAACATCATCGGAGAGTTATCTAATCGCGACCGGTGTATAAGGTTTAGGGTCCTGATTGTGTTGTCCCTGGCTTCTCTGCCAGGGATAAACCCGCATTGGTCTTTCTCAATGAGATCTGGTAGGTGAATTGCTAATCAGGCTGCAAGTATTTTGGTGAACAACTTAAGATCCACGTTTAGTAATGATATGGGGCGGTAATTTTTGCAGTCCAGTGGATCTTTCCCTGCTTTGTGGATGACTGTGATATGGGCTTCCAGCACTTCCGTAGGAAATGCTACGGTGTCCCCTTCCCTGTCTATGGCATTGAGGGCACGGAGAAGGTGCTTCCTTCTACTCAAAATGCCTTCAAATTTTTTGTAGTATGCAATAGACAATCCGTCAGGGCCCGGTGATCTACCATTTGGTGTGGTTTTTATTGCTTGATGTAATTCAGCTCCTGAGATTGGGTCATCCAGTCTAGCCATTTCCTCATTGTTTAGGCTCGGCATGCCTGAAGACGAGATATATTGTCGTATCTTAGAGAGGCACCTTTAGGGGTTTCTCTCTCCCTGTGGGTGTAAGTTATCCGTGGTAGTATTTCTGGAAAACTCTCGCAATGTCTGTTGTTTTGTGCCATTTCTGCTGTTTCTCGTTGCGTATTGCTTCGATGAAGTTGATGGATTGTTGCTTTCTCAGTGCTCTGGCCAGGAGTGATCCACTCTTGTTTCCTCATTCGTAATAAAAGCACTTACATCTCTTAATGGTGTATGCTGCTTTTCCTAATAGTATGGAATTCAGTTTTTCCCTGAGCATTGTCAGGTCCTTTAATGCTTCACGAGCCTGGGTTTCTTTGTGCTTCTTCTCTAATTCTTGGATTCGCGCGAGTAGTTGGTCTCTTCAGCCTCGATTCAGAGAGACACAAAAAACATCCGTTTTAGTTCCGATCTGTGAAATGTTTCTGTTCTCGTATGAGTGTACGAGCGATTCTATGCATGCATTGAAAACCTTCTGTAAAGTTTCCGTCTGTTCGTACGGCAGATTACGAATTACGCGGATGTAATTTTCCATCCAGACTTTTCCGTTTCATTTCCACATGTTACAACGTAGGCTTTAATTTTTGTCCTTTTCCCATCATATCCTCCAACGAATCCTTTACGTTTCCCGATAGATTCTGTTTCCATTTTACAAAAAATAATCGTCCAAACGGAATCCTTACGATCTTGCGCCTGCGCACTACAAACTTAACTCATTACAGTGCTCGCATACATATTTGCCACCTTCACTTCTACTACAATGTTTAGCTAAAGCACTATCCTCCATCTTCCCTTTTGGCCCCTTAAAGCACATCCCAAACCACTTAGCACTATCCTCCATCTTCCCATTTGGCCCCTTAAAGCTCACCCAAACCACTTAGCACTATCCTCCATCTTCCCTTTTGGAACCTTAAAGCTCACCCAAACCACTTCTCGGTCATGTGAATATTCATCTTTAAATATTTTTGGGCCCATTAGTTTTGTGTTAATGTATTTTGTAAATGAAATTACATTGTAACATTTTTTTTGGGATGCCATCATAAAATATAAAATGTATCAAAATTTTGAAAATTTTAAATTTTTACAACTATAAAATGGCAGGCCACAGAACATTATTCTTCATCTGTGGTCCCCAACGAGTTGCGCAGCTCCTGCATCTCGCCCACCAGCTGAAGGACCCTGAAACTCAGTTGTGCCACTCTGGCATGTGTGGTCCCTGTTAAAAAACATAAATTAAAATTTTGGTATAACCTTGTTGGGGTCATACTGCAGTGCCCCCCCCCCCCCCGTATGGTCCAAACACCTAAATCTGGACAAAAGCCAGAGGGCCCTCGCCACCATGGCCCGGGTTTTGCATAGTGCCCGATTAGAGAACCCCTGGCCCGCATTCTGCAGGCAAAGAACGGGCATCAGGAGCAAGGGCGAGTGGCACATCTTGCAGTTCCTGCAACCAAATATAAAATAATTACACAAAGCAAAGGTAACCAACGAAAACAATAAATCCTACCACAAATTAAGATTCAAGTTCAACAATCCAAATATAATTCACAAAGGACATAAGTCTATTTAGTATTTAGCAATTATATGGATGTGTGGGAAAATAAATGTTTACATGCTAAGGACTAATTAAGGTCAGCATTAAAATGCATCTATAAGGCATACATGAAATGTATTGATTCAGGTATGCATTGCTATACAATTTATGGCCTTGGCCATGCTGATACATGCAATGCCTTGGTGCTAACAAAACATGTTCAACAATAGCAATCCGAGCCCTCAAAGGTCTCGTAAGTGGATCGGAAATGAAACGGATTTATAGGGTGGTGATCCGTCGGAAATCAGCTCTCTGAATCAGACGGAAGCTCTCTGAATCAACGGAAGTTTTCTGAAGGAACGGAAAATTTCCGATTTTGTTTGGAAAATGATCCGAACTAACGGAAATGTTCCGATTTGCTTCCGATCATCGGAAGCGCATTCCCGAACGTTCGTGAGAGTAGAAAATGGATGAAAAAACGCAAAAAAATGACAAACACCCACCAAAACTTTCACAGACAGCTACGGAAGTCCGGACGAATGTGTCTCTGAATCGAGGCTTTTGTGTAGTATGCGTTTTTTTCAGTCTAGATTCGTGTTGAATGAGAACACCTCTCATTACGGCTTTGTGTGCCTGCCAAACAGTCATAGGTGTCACTTCACTCGTACAGTTCATTTCAAAGTATTCGGATAGAGCTGCTTGTGCAGCCTGTGTGGTTACCAGGTCCTTCAGCAAACTCTCGTTTAGTCACCATGTCCAGGCCTTCTTTCTCTCTTCTCTAGTGATCAAAGATACCCATACTGGGCTGTGATCTGACAGGGATGCTAATTCAATAGCAGATTCAGCTGCTCTAGGCAGAAGGCTGTGTGACATAAGCACATAATCCAGCCTTGCATATGACGAGTGCACTGGCGAGAAGTGGGAATAGTCCCTATCCTTTGGGTTGTGGATTCTCCAAGGATCGCATAATTGCAGATTATGCAGAGTTTGATTTACCTTCCGTAGTCCTCCATATGGGATGGATGACTTACCGGTGGATGAGTCAATAAGCAGGTCTAGGGCAATATTTAAATCCCCGCCCAGGAGAATCATTCCTTCTTGGAAGTCTGTTAGTTTGGTGAGGAAACGTAAGAGAAAGTCCACCTGTCCGCTGTTGGGAGCGTATACAGATGATATTGTGTACATTTCTCCAAATAGTGTACCCTTCACCATTATGTATCTACCTTCATCACCCACAGAGGTTTCCGCCAACTGAAATGGGATATCCCTAGCTATTAGTCTCGCTACTCCTTTGGTTTTAGAGTCCGGCAAAGAGTTTACAGGGCACTGAGGGAAGTGTCTAGAAGACAACCTTGGACAAGCGTTTCCCTTGAAGTGCGTTTCTTGTAGGAGAACAATTTTGGTCTTTAATCTTCGCAGTTCCGATATCACGGCTGATCTCTTTTCAGGGACATTGAGTCCCCTACAATTTAAGGACACAACTTTCATGGTTGCTCCTGACGGGCCACGGCCCTGCTCCGCCTTTATCCCGCACCCCACGCCCCAGGTGATGGCTCCTCAGGAGTTAGAATGTGTGCTGTTGGAAGCTACTTGCAATGCGCAGGCAGTCAGGGTACGAGGCCAGTGGCTCCGGGTATATAGGATACGAGCAGGGGATGGTAAAGGGGGTGGGAATAGGGATAGCAGGTGAGAAAGAGTTAACTTTTCCTTAAAGGGGAAATCCGGAGAAAACCCAATAAGAGGGATTGGGTCAATTAATGTCAAATTATTGACCACCCTAATATAGGGAAGTCTATCCCTGTGTCCTCTAGGAGGGCCTCCGGCAGTTCCCTCCAGAGGTGCACTCGAGTCAGCGGGGGAAAGTGGATGCCAAGTGAAAAGGAGCCAGAACCAGCTACAAAAACAACTCTCAAACTACACTTATACAGCCCAGCATCCCTTTCCCCTCCCCCATATCACATCAACAGTTGAGCAGCAACATTGAATAAACTGAACAATTGAAATGCTTATATTGCAATGTTTTGTCAAGCGGTTAGCCTCTCTCCTTCCCATATTTTCAAGGACAACTTTTCGCAACAGGTCTCATTCACTCCGCACACCACATGTCAAGTGATCCCCCCCAGCACTAGTCCCCCATGCCAGAACAGAACCACGCATACTCATGCATGGTGCAACAGGAGGTAAACCAACCTAACCCCCCCACTCATCTCCACAGCTGGTAAAGTGTGTCCTCAAGCAGGTAGACGGGGCCCAGACCACTGCAATACATCACACTGGTGTGACCTCCCTCCCTCAGACATTGCTCGGGCCAGCAACACCCCTCTCCCTAGTCCTGCTGCATCTGAAGTGATGAGATGAAAATGTTAGAATCTGCCCTTCAGGTACACTGCCTTTTCCCCAAAGGAGGGGAGAAAATCTCTCCTCTAAACCAGGGGACGTGGAGGGGGGTGCGGGACAGTGGGCAGAGGAAGAAAACATCCATACTGTATGGGGCCCCAGATGCAGATCCAGAATCTCTCCCTCGATTTACTTTTATATAGAGTGGGTACCAGTTAAAACCAATATTATAAAGCCACTCATGTTCATTCCAATAAAAAGTGCTTTCCTATGAATGACTTTCAGCAATAGATACCCCATATTATACCATATTGATAATCTGAGGCATAAATGGGAATTATATGGTATAGTAGTAGAAGTATAGTAGTAGATATATATGGTATAAGTATATGATTCTCACATGTAGAATTGCTTTCTCTTCTATATCCAATTTAGGGAGTCAGGAAATCAGCAATGAATCGACCGAAGGGGTGTGGACTACAAGACAGAAGGTCTGGTTCCTCCCGGACTATATATACCTCCGTCTGGACCTCCGCAATCCAGCATTTGAAGAGCAGTAGACACAGCCGCCAGGGGGGATAAGGCATCTTAAGAAGCCCTATGTTCTTGTTGGAGACAAAGGGAAATGAGATAAGAGATACCTCCCCTCTTCTTTTCCTTTTTTTTGTTGAACAACTATTTACAAGCTTCCTTAGGCATCCCAGGAATGGATATAGTAACTTAGCAGATAGGGAGGGCCTGATGCCCTAGAGTGGATATAGAAGGGATATCAACTCTACAGGTGAGAAACTGAGAATCACAGAATTGTATTTTCTCTCCTATTCCACTTCAGCCCGCCAGGAAATCAGTAACGACTGGGACCTCCAAAAGCCCTAACTACAGGGTGAGATTCCAAGTATTAAATCGTGTTCCTTTAATGAAGCTATTCCAAAATCAAAACTCTAGCTTACTACTGTCTGTAATACTCTCCTACCAAAGGCAGCATACATAGAAGTACTAACACCTACCTTATAAAATTTGGTAAATGTATGAACTGAAGACCAAGTAGCAGCCTTGCATACTTGTTCCACTGAAGCCTGGTGCTGAAAAGCCCAGGAAGCTCCAATAGCTTGTGTAAAATGAGCTGGAACCCGAAAGAGGGGATTCTTTCCCTTGGAGATATAGGCCCCTATTACCGCTTGTCTAATCCATTGGCTGATGGTAGACTTAGCTGGCGGAAGACCCTTCCATGGCCCCTCAGCTATAGTAAATAAGGATTTGGACCTACAAAAGGCTTGTGTAGCAAAGATTTAACATGTAAGCGCTCTTACTACATCCAGCGAGTGAAGGACTCTCTCCTTATGGCTTACTGGAGTGGGACATAAGGACGGCAAAACCACCTCTTCATTAAGATGAAAAGAGGAGACCACTTTAGGAAGACCCTGGAGGGCTGACAAAACCCAGAAGAGGCTTACGGGTAGGACGCACATGGGTGCCCCCCTGCAAAAACGTCCTAATAAGTCTATTCTTGGCAATGGGTTTCTGAAAGAAGATGGATAAAGTGCATACCTGCCCCTTTAGAGTGCTCAATTGAATACACTCATTAAGACCTGTCTGCTAAACTTCCAAAATTCTGTAGACAGAAAACTTTCTACAGGCAAAACCTCTAGATTCACACCAAGCAATACTTGCCAAACTCTATAGTAAATCTTTGATAAAGTTTGCTTTCGGGCCTGAATCATGGTCTGGATAACTCTGGCAGATAAACCCTTCTCTGCCAAGATAGAGGTTTCAATAGCCAGGCTGTCAAAGCCAGAATATCTGGATTGTTGGGCAACTTACAATGGTCGCCTTCCGACATCCTTACTACGTCTGAAAACCAGCTCCTCCTTGGCCAACGAGGAGCCACCAGAATGATTGGAACCCCCTTTCAGGCTACCTGTTTTAGTACCCAACCCAGGAGTGGAAACAGAGGGAACCTATGGAGAAGCTTGAATGCTGACTAAGGAAGGATCAGCGCATTTGTTGCTATAGCTAGAGGGTCCCTGGACTGGAACCTTCCGACTGTGGCGAGATGCAGAGATCTACATCTCAGTGGATGCAAAGGGACTGAAATCCCTCTGATTGAGGGTTCATTCTCCCTGATGCCGTACTTAGATGATCATCCTTCATATTGTCCATTCCTGGTATGTAGATTGCCGGATTACCGGAAATAAAGAGGCCACCAGGCTAGGGACTGCCTTGCCCAAACTGAAAGCAATTACATCTGCAGGAGTCTTTTGTGAAACTGTGCAAAGGCACCGCCTCGAAACAGGACATTCTTTGATGGATAGTTGGGTGAGGACAGGACAAGAGAGCCTGTACCATGGCCTGAAGAGAGAGTCTCTTCTGTTCCGGAAAAAATATCTTGGGCTGAGATGTATCTCTTTAAGGTATGGTATGCGACTTTGGATAGTTGATCATCCAGCCGAACTCTAACATCGATAAGACAGTCTGAGTATCCTTAATAGCCTCCTGAAAGGATGGGGCCCTGATCAAAGATCTTCTAAGTAAGGGATTATATGTATCCCCTGGTTTCTTAGAAAGGCCATGAGACCTGCCAAAACCTTGGTAAACACCATTGAGACTGAAGACAGGCCGAAGGTGTAGGCCATCTACTGCAAAGCACAAATATTTTTTGATGACCCAAAAATATATGGATATGTAGGTATCCTTTTTATCCACTTTGGTCTTAAATTCTCCTGTCTGAACCAAGATCACTGGAAATTTTAAGGATTCCATGCAACATTTTCTTCAGATGGACAAACCTGTTGAGGCCCTGAGATCTAATAGTAGATGAACAGAACTACCCTTCTTGGGAATTATCAACAAATTGGAGTAAAAACCTTAACCTCTGAAAGGGGAACATGGCGGACTACTCCAATCTGTAAAAGGTGAGTTATGGAAGGCCTCAATGCCTCTGCTTTCACCAGATTTCAGGATACCCTAGACCAAAAGAACCTCCAGGGAGGTCTGGACCCCAATTCGATTTTGTAACCTAAGGAAACAACCTCCTGTATCCAAGCATCTGTTAAATGGAGCCTCCAAATGGGAGCAAAATACAGAATGCATTTTTCCACCGGAAAGATCTTGCCCTATTTTGGGTCTTTGGTCAAAATTATTTCCGGTATCGCAGGGAGGCAGAACCTCTACCCCCATGAAAGGGCTGGGGATTAGAGGAACTGCAAAAAAAAGGGATCAACCTCCTTCTTTGTGAAAATCTAGTAGACTTACCTCCAGTAGCTTCTTATACCCTATCATCCAAACCCATAATTAACACATTAAAGCCACTAACAGAGCTAAACCGCAGGTGGCTAGCCTAACCAAATCATCCATAGCAGAGATGACATACTTAATATGTCCATACTGGTCTTAATTACCTGGGAGCATGCATTCAGTAAACAACCCCAGCGTGTCTCAGAATTCAGTTGCTTTAACAACTTTCTGCTTGCCAAGGATGCTATGGATGCGGCACAGGCTGGTCATAAAGTGGATCCTACCATAGAAATGGCATGATGTGCCACCTGATCTATGTGCCTATCCATTGGATCCTTTAGGGAGGCACTATCAGAGGATGGCGTAATAGTAGTATTAGAGAGACCTGAAACTGGAGTGTCTACCACAGGAGGGAGAAACCATAAATTAATTAGGAAAAAGGATACTTAGTATCCAGCACTCTATGAATCTGGCTTCTCCCATTCCTTTTGAATAAGACTAGAGAAATCTGTTTCTCTGGCTCTGTTTATCATCCTGGTTATCCAAGCGAGGCTGGGCTGCTGAAGGAGCTCTAGGTTTTGAGGCCCCAGCGCCAGAGGACTTCCTAGGAAACCTCTCTGAAAGAGATATTTGCATGCATACTATACAAGGGGTGACCCTATCTGCTAAGATATCAGACCCGATTACCCCAGATGCTTCCATCATGGTGAAACAACACAGTCTAGATATCCCTGAGGGCCTAAGACCAAGTATATACAAGAGACCTCGATAGTCACATGTGACTACTCCGAGACCTTAGGGGTGAACCACACCAATATTGCTTTCCCTTTCCCACAATCTACAAAACAAAAGCAAATAACAAAATTAACTATAATAATAATTAGGCACTAAATAATTAGGCACAAGCCGCAGCAAAACCTGAAGCAGCCGCCTGGGAAGTGGCCCAGCTGCAAGAGGCAGCCGGAAGGCAAAGAGACGACCGCAAGCAGCTGGAAGACCCGAAGCTGAGGCAGCACAGCCCCCGCTGTCAGAGGCAGCCATCCGGTGAGATGAACGAGCCACAGCAAGACCCGAATTTTTTACTACCATGAGAATTTTTCTCAACTCTTAATGTATCGAGGCCACTGTGTTAGTATCTTTACCCTACCTCACAACAGCCCTGATTCCTTTGTGGCCATCAAGGGTTGTAGTGGATGTCCCAGTGTCCCTCAGGGCTGCCAAGATCTATTGGGATGTTAGACCAGCACCTGGGATGGCCACAGAGGATGCAAGAGAGTGGATGGCAGCGCATGTGGGAGGGCAGGTGGTGGCCGGTGAGTGGAAGTGGTGGCCTGCTGCTGGTCCAGCTGGCCGCTGCCACTCCTGGTTACTAAGGTTTTGGCGGCCACCAGGAACTACCACCTCAGCAACCAGGGAGCGCAGAGAGCTTGCATGTGTGTGTGTATGTGTGTGTGAGTAGGGGTGGCGGAGGGCAGACATGAATCGGTTACCCTGCCTATCTGCTGCCTTACTTTTGTCCAGGTTTCTGGAGGGGAGATGGTGCACACTATCTGCAATTGGGGATCCCCCTTATTGCTTGTAATGAGATGCCGCACAATGCCTGTAATGAGGGAGGGCCCTCACTGCCTGTAAGGAGGGATGCCGCTCACTGGCTGTAATGAGGGATTCTGCTCACTGGCTGTAATGAGGGATTCTGCTCACTGGCTGTAATGAGGGATGCTGCTCACTGCCTCTAATGGGGGATGCTGCTCACTGCCTCTAATGGGGGATGCTGCACATTCCCCTCGATTCAAAGAGCAAAAGTTAATTGATTTCGGATCGAGAATCGTAAGTTTGGGTGGGTGTTAGTCATTTTTTCCTGTTTTTTTGGCCATTTCCGACTCGCACGAGCCTACGTACGAATGCGTATATGCTCTTACGATCATCGGAAGTTCGTTCCTAAATTTTAGGATCAAAACGTAAAACTTAGGATCAAATCCTAAAACTTAGGATCAAAACGTAAAACTTAGGATAATCGGATGTGTTTAGGTGTGATTCAGAGAACAGTTTTCAAACCTCTAAATACGTTTTAAAAGAAAGCCACTGCCGACACCTTTTAGCAGTCGGATTGCAGTTCGTGAACAGGTTTTTTCGCTATGTGGAGGAGTCTGCGCGTCTTGAGCTCCAATGAACTGCATGTATCAGCATGGCCGAGGCCATAAATTGTATGGCAATGCATACCTGATTCATGTATGCCTTATAAAAGCATTTTAATGTGGACCTTAATTAGTCCTTTGCATGTAAACCTTTATTTTGCAATATATTTGCGTTAATTAAAGAAACTTATGTCCTTTGTTATTTATTTTTAAATTGATGTACTAGAATAATATTTTTAGATTG
This sequence comes from Gastrophryne carolinensis, assembly GCA_027917425.1. Classification (NCBI taxonomy): domain Eukaryota; kingdom Metazoa; phylum Chordata; class Amphibia; order Anura; family Microhylidae; genus Gastrophryne; species Gastrophryne carolinensis. Next base: position 343,461,451 of record CM051237.1, on the reverse strand, counting down.
CATTTATTGGTGTAGTTGTTTACCTTTGCTTTGTTTAATTATTTAAGCACATCTTTGGTCAGATGCATCACACTTACTGAGGAGAGGAGAGCGGGATAAAGTGCAGGATGTGGGTTACTGCTGTATTTTGCACAGACACAGCAGAGCTGGGGGCACGGAAAGGTCAGAAATCAAAGAATGCAGAGCAACACAGTCACAAGGCCCTTTCTGTTTGCAGGCTGCCCGAGAATACCTGAGCCGCCATCTTGGCTGTTTCTAGACTCATAACATGCAGAAGTTGCTGGGTGTTTTTTAATATTTGAGAGCAATCTGTATGTAGAGGGTGTGGGTAACCACACCCAAAATTTTAGGTTGTACCATTTGAAGCCAAAATATTAAAATTAAATCCACAAGTAAAAAATGCAAGTTAACTAAAAATTAAACAAAGTAAGATTTACTTATGCAAATGCATTCATTAATGGTTGGTTACTACAAAATGAATGAAATAAAGAAAAATAAAAGACCAAATATTTAGAATGCACTTTAATGAGGTAAGTTTGTAGTGCGCAGCCGCAAGATCAGAAGGATTTACGTCCAGACAAAAAAGGAAAAAGGGCAAAACCAATGTTGCAACCTGAGAAATTAAACGGAAAATTCAGGATGGAAACTGACATAGGTCTGATTCCCGAACTGCCATACGAACGGACGTACATTTTAGGATAGAAACGTATTTGCTTATAGAATCACTCGCAAGTTCATAGGAACGCACGAGCGTACGGGAAAAATAGGATGATCGGCACCCAAATCCAAGCTGTTACATGTTTCTTTGAATCGACCCAATTGTCTCTAATGGAGGAGATTCTGCACACTGTCTGTAGTAGGGTGATTGGAGAGGAGTTTTAGCACACCGTTTGATTCAGAAATGTCCTCTAAACCCTGGGTGCATCTTATGGAGTTAAAAATATGGCATATGTATATTTATGATATGACATTAAGATACAATACTGGGCCAAGAACAGTACAGCAGGGCCGGTGTGCCCCAAAAAGTCGTGGGCCATTTTTTAACCCCAGTCCACCCCTGCTTGGGGTCTTTTCTGCATGTATGTGTGTGTGGAGTGGCTTGTCTGTATTATTATTATTAGAGATGAGCGAACTTTTGAAAAATTCGATTCGACTGATTCGCCGAATTTTCCGACAAAAATCGTTTCGACCCGAATAAATTCGCGACGAATCGCTATTAAAAACGGCTATTTCTGAGCCTCCTACAGCCTCAATAGGGTTGTAAACCATTCAGCCTTGCTGTAACACGCACAGGATGCGTGCTGGGTTTGTTAAATAATACTTTGAAGAAATATCACATGCAGATCAGAGGCATCGCTAATAGAATCGCAGAGCGGCACAATTGCAGAGAGTTGAAGTGGCATCACTATGAGGGGCAGAAGGAGCCCAAATATACACTGGAGTTGGCCTCAGGAGCCCAAAAATTGGATGAATCACACCCTGGAGTTGGCAGAAGTTGGCAGCAGCAGCAGGAGCCCAAATATACACTGGAGTTGGCTTCAGGAGCCCAAAAATTGGATGAATCACACCCTGGAGTTGGCAGAAGTTGGCAGCAGCAGGAGCAGGAGCCCAAATATACACTGGAGTTGGCCTCAGGAGCCCAAAAATTGGATGAATCACACCCTGGAGTTGGCAGAAGTTGGCAGCAGCAGCAGCAGGAGCCCAAATATACACTGGAGTTGGCCTCAGGAGCCCAAAAATTGGATGAATCACACCCTGGAGTTGGCAGGAGTTGACAGTAGTAGCAGCAGGAGCCCAAATATACACTGGAGTTGGCCTCAGGAGCCCAAAAATTGGATGAATCACACCCTGGAGTTGGCAGAAGTTGGCAGCAGCAGGAGCCCAAATATACACTGGAGTTGGCCTCAGGAGCCCAAAAATTGGATGAATCACACCCTGGAGTTGGCAGAAGTTGGCAGCAGCAGCAGCAGGAGCCCAAATATACACTGGAGTTGGCTTCAGGAGCCCAAAAATTGGATGAATCACACCCTGGAGTTGGCAGGAGTTGACAGTAGTAGCAGCAGGAGCCCAAATATACACTGGAGTTGGCTTCAGGAGCCCAAAAATTGGATGAATCACACCCTGGAGTTGGCAGAAGTTGGCAGCAGCAGCAGCAGGAGCCCAAATATACACTGGAGTTGGCCTCAGGAGCCCAAAAATTGGATGAATCACACCCTGGAGTTGGCAGAAGTTGGCAGTAGTAGCAGCAGGAGCCCAAATATACACTGGAGTTGGCCTCAGGAGCCCAAAAATTGGATGAATCACACCCTGGAGTTGGCAGAAGTTGGCAGTAGTAGCAGCAGGAGCCCAAATATACACTGGAGTTGGCTTCAGGAGCCCAAAAATTGGATGAATCACACCCTGGAGTTGGCAGAAGTTGGCAGTAGCAGCAGCAGGAGCCCAAATATACACTGGAGTTGGCTTCAGGAGCCCAAAAATTGGATGAATCACACCCTGGAGTTGGCAGGAGTTGACAGTAGCAGCAGCAGGAGCCCAAATATACACTGGAGTTGGCCTCAGGAGCCCAAAAATTGGATGAATCACACCCTGGAGTTGGCAGGAGTTGACAGTAGCAGCAGCAGGAGCCCAAATATACACTGGAGTTGGCTTCAGGAGCCCAAAAATTGGATGAATCACACCCTGGAGTTGGCAGAAGTTGGCAGCAGCAGCAGCAGCAGGAGCCCAAATATACACTGGAGTTGGCTTCAGGAGCCCAAAAATTGGATGAATCACACCCTGGAGTTGGCAGGAGTTGACAGTAGCAGCAGCAGGAGCCCAAATATACACTGGAGTTGGCCTCAGGAGCCCAAAAATTGGATGAATCACACCCTGGAGTTGGCAGAAGTTGGCAGCAGCAGCAGCAGGAGCCCAAATATACACTGGAGTTGGCCTCAGGAGCCCAAAAATTGGATGAATCACACCCTGGAGTTGGCAGGAGTTGACAGTAGTAGCAGCAGGAGCCCAAATATACACTGGAGTTGGCTTCAGGAGCCCAAAAATTGGATGAATCACACCCTGGAGTTGGCAGGAGTTGACAGTAGCAGCAGCAGGAGCCCAAATATACACTGGAGTTGGCTTCAGGAGCCCAAAAATTGGATGAATCACACCCTGGAGTTGGCAGGAGTTGACAGTAGCAGCAGCAGGAGCCCAAATATACACTGGAGTTGGCTTCAGGAGCCCAAAAATTGGATGAATCACACCCTGGAGTTGGCAGAAGTTGGCAGTAGTAGCAGCAGGAGCCCAAATATACACTGGAGTTGGCTTCAGGAGCCCAAAAATTGGATGAATCACACCCTGGAGTTGGCAGGAGTTGACAGTAGCAGCAGCAGGAGCCCAAATATACACTGGAGTTGGCCTCAGGAGCCCAAAAATTGGATGAATCACACCCTGGAGTTGGCAGGAGTTGACAGTAGTAGCAGCAGGAGCCCAAATATACACTGGAGTTGGCTTCAGGAGCCCAAAAATTGGATGAATCACACCCTGGAGTTGGCAGAAGTTGGCAGTAGCAGCAGCAGGAGCCCAAAAAATGGCCTAAAGACATAAATATGTTTTGCACCATTTGTAAAGTGTAAAACGTGGCACCATGCTGAATCTAGTCGCATGCATCAGGCATTGGTGGGTGGAAATCCTGGCTGATCCATCCCTGATTCATTTTGACAAAGGTGAGTCTCTCCACATTTTTAGTTGACAGACGAGTTCTCCTCGCCGTAACTATGGCCCCCGCCGCACTAAACACCCGCTCAGATGGCACGCTACTTGCCGGGCAGGACAGCTTTTCCAGGGCAAACTCTGCTAGTTGCGGCCACAAATCAAGTTTGGCTGCCCAGAAGTCCAGCGGATCCTCAAGGTGTGTTGGCATGGTCATGTCAAAGTATGACATGACCTGCTGGTTCAGGTCCTGCTCCAGGTCTTCCTGCTGCTCATGAGTAGCCTCACTATGCGGGTGTAGAAAGCTACTCATTAGCGACTGAAGACTGAGGCTGCTGCTGCTGATGGAGCTTCTGCTGCTGCTGCTGCCAACCCCCCCAGCGGCCATGGCAGTGGAAGGTGAGCGCAGAGGTCCCCTCGAGTCAGACCTGCGAGAGTATGGACCATGGCGCAGATAGGCATCGGCCAACTGCCTACGTAGAATGTCTTTGTAGTAGTTGAGTTTGTCCTCCCTCTCGGTGGGTTTAAAAAATGCCCCCATTTTGTGCCGGAAGCGAGGGTCCAATAAGGTGGACAGCCAGAAGTCATCCCGCCGACAGATGGAAACAATTCTGGGGTCACTACGCAAGCATGTGAGCATGCTTCGTGCCATTTGCGCAAGTGACTCGGATGGACTACCTGTCTCCATCTCCACTGCATACTGCCACGGTGTGCCCGGGTCCTCTGTCTCTCCTTCCTCAAAAACCTCTAGCTCCTCTGGCTGCTCCTGCTCCTCCTCTCCTGTCCGCTGACTAGATAAACCAGCCATTTCGCCAAGCCTAAACTGTGTTTCGCTGGGCAACTCCTCCTCCTCCTCTTCCTCCTCCTCCTCCTCCAGTTCAGCTCCAACGGGGTTCATGTGGCCGTAAGATGTAAACGCCATGTCTCCAGTGCCCTGACCAGCCATGGTTTCCAACATGTGCTGTAGTACATGAAGCAGTGGAATCACGTCGTTCATCCCGTAATCCTGCCGACTGACAAATAAAGTGGCTTCCTCAAAGGGCCTGAGCAAACGGCAGGTGTCACGTATGAGCTGCCACTGGTTGACATTGAAGTTACACAGGGGAGTCCCCCTATCTGCTTGGATCATCAGGAAATCCGTGATGGCTTTTCTCTGTTCATATAATCGGTCCAACATGTGAAGGGTGGAATTCCAACGGGTGGAAACATCGCAAATCAGACTATGTTGGGGGATACCATTCTGACGCTGTAGCTCAAGAAGGGTGTGTTTGGCGGTGTAGGAGTGGCTGAAGTGCATGCAAAGTTTCCGTGAAGTTGTTAGGATGTCCTGCAGATGGGGGGAACACTTCAGAAACCGCTTGACAACCAGATTGAAGACGTGAGCCATGCAGGGGGCATGGGTCAGGCTTCCTTGGCGCAGCGCAGACAAAATGTTCTTCCCATTGTCGGTAACCATGATTCCCATTTTTCTCGGAGTAAGCCATGTTTGGATTTCCTGATGAATACATTTAAGCAGTTCCTCCCCTGTGTGACTCCGTTCGCCAAGACAAACCATGTGAAGCACTGCGTGACACCTCCGTGCCCTGCACACATGGTAGACTGGAGGGGCACTGAGACTTGAGCCTACAGTGGAGGGTGAGGAGATGGCGGAGGATGAGGAGGCCGAGTCGCACGGTGTCACAGGCCCAATGGGCAGAGAGCGCGGAGGCCGAAGCGGCGTGACCTGTCCAAGTTGCTGCTGCAAAGGGACCACATTCACCCAGTGGGCCGTAAACGACATGTACTGCCCCTGACCGTAGTTACAGCTCCAGATGTCGGCGCTGCCATGTATTTTGCTACACACCGACAGGCTCAAGGACTGGCCCACCTTCTGTTCAACAAAAGTGTGCAGCGCTGGTACTGCCTTCTTGGCAAAGAAATGACGGCTTGGGACTCTCCACCTCGGCTCGGCACAAGCCATCAGTTCTCTGAAAGGTGCAGATTCCACCACCTGAAAAGGGAGCGACTGCAGCACCAGCAACTTGGACAGGAGCACATTCAGCTTCTGCGCCGTAGGATGAGTGGGCGCATACTGCTGTCTCTTGGACATGGCTTCGCTGATGGATTGCTGGCGGGATGCATGACTTGGAGGAGGAGGAGGAGGAGCAGGAGCGACAGAGGATGGGTGTGACGCACAGCTGCCTTCGGCTGAGGTGCTGGAGCCTTGGCTGGCAGAAATTGGGAGCTCACTTGGTTAGGAAGCAGACTGGACCACCCCTTGGGAGCCTCGGTTCTCCCAGGTCGTTTTATGGTGACGCATCATATGTTGACGCAGGGCCGTGGTGCCAACATTTGGACCCTGGCCACGCTTCACCTTTTGCCTACATATCTTGCATGTGGCCATGTTACCCTCCTGCGGATGCCTCAGGAAAAACTGCCACACTGCCGAGTAGCTACTTTTCCCACCCCCTGGCCTCACTGATTCACTGCTGCTGTTGCCAACTCCAGGAACCCCTGCTCCACTACCTCCCGATAAGGTAGACTGCCGCACAGCAGGTGCTCTACCCCGGCCCCGGCCCCGGCCGGCTCCAGCCTTTGGAATTGTGCCCCCATGCTGACTGCTACCACCTTGCTGCCTCAGCTGCTGACTCCGGGGCAACCTGCGCCCCTCTTCTCCTGATGATGACGATGAAGCCCCTTCATCACCCGGCTCCCAAGTGCGATCGGCTTCATCGTCATCATCATCATCATCACCGGGTTGTGGCTGTACGTCACTGATGTTCGTGGATTCGTCAACAGTGTCTGGCGCAGGAGCTGGAACGCTCGCAGCACCCACGACACTGTCCACATCACTATTTGTCTGCCTAGCTAAAGAAGCCACCTCCATTTCTTGGCTGGGCAGTAGCTGCTGACTGTCCTCCTGTATCTGATCGTCCTCCTCACTAAAGAGTGGAGCTGAACCCAAAGCATAGGATACGTCGCTGGGGGAGGGAACGGCGTAGGACAGAGGCAATGGGAGGACAGGGACTGCTCTCGGGGCATGCCAACTCAGGGTTGTGTCAGAGGAACCTACCGACCCTAGACTGGGGGTCTCAGATGTAAGTTGTGATGATGTTGTTGATGAGCGCGTCAGCCAATCTACCACGGCAGATGCGTTACTGGTGGAGACCCGACCGCTAGCAGATACTGGCAGATTAGGTCTCTCAGCGTGACTCCTGCTGCTACTGGCCCCCAGTCTGATGCGAGCTCTGCCTGCGGAATCTTGGCCTCTGCCACTCCTCTTTTCACTTCCAGGCACTTGTCTGCCCGACATAGTCTAACTGGCGTGGTAGTAGGTGATATTTTAAGAACCCCCAGGCAGCAGTGGGTCTATATAAAACAGAATATAATGCACACCAAAAGTGAGCAGTAACACTCAGCCTCCAACAGGCCTGCTTAGTGTAAATAAGAGAGCTGCTTAGTGTAAATAAAGAGGGGTATGCTATGTTACAGAATGGGATGCCTCAACAGAAGTGCACCTGGCAGGCAGCAGTAAGCCTATGCCCAGCAAAAGTGTCTTATAATATAAATATAATAAGAGCAAATGCTTATATGGTCTTAAACAGAGGCTGCTTTAGTCACAGAATGGGATGCCCTGGGCAGGAATGGACCTGGCAGGGTCCAGTAGGGCTTTGGCCAGCAAAAGTGTCTTTATCAGGCTAATTTCAAATATGATAAGAGCAAATGCTTATATGGTCTTAAACAGAGGCTGCTGTAGTCACAGAATGGGATGCCCCGGGCAGGAATCGACCTGGCAGGGTCCAGTAGGGCTTTGGCCAGCAAAAGTGTCTTTATCAGGCCTGATTTCTATGAGAATAAGTGCAAATGTTTATTATGCTATTAAATAGAGGCTGCTTTAGTCACAGAATGGGATGCCAGTGCCACAAAAACCAGAGAGCATGCACAGCAAAAGTGTCTTTATCAGGCCTGATTTCTATGAGAATAAGTGCAAATGTTTATTATGCTATTAAATAGAGGCTGCTTTAGTCACAGAATGGGATGCCAGTGCCACAAAAACCAGAGAGCATGCACAGCAAAAGTGTCTTTATCAGGCCTGATTTCTATGAGAATAAGTGCAAATGTTTATTATGCTATTAAATAGAGGCTGCTTTAGTCACAGAATGGGATGCCAGTGCCACAAAAACCAGAGAGCATGCACAGCAAAAGTGTCTTTATCAGGCCTGATTTCTATGAGAATAAGTGCAAATGTTTATTATGCTATTAAATAGAGGCTGCTTTAGTCACGGAATGGGATGCCAGTGCCACAAAAACCAGAGAGCATGCACAGCAAAAGTGTCTTTATCAGGCCTGATTTCTATGAGAATAAGTGCAAATGTTTATTATGCTATTAAATAGAGGCTGCTTTAGTCACAGAATGGGATGCCAGTGCCACAAAAACCAGAGAGCATGCACAGCAAAAGTGTCTTTATCAGGCCTGATTTCTATGAGAATAAGTGCAAATGTTTATTATGCTATTAAATAGAGGCTGCTTTAGTCACAGAATGGGATGCCAGTGCCACAAAAACCAGAGAGCATGCACAGCAAAAGTGTCTTTATCAGGCCTGATTTCTATGAGAATAAGTGCAAATGTTTATTATGCTATTAAATAGAGGCTGCTTTAGTCACAGAATGGGATGCCAGTGTCACAAAAACCAGAGAGCATGCACAGCAAAAGTGTCTTTATCAGGCCTGATTTCTATGAGAATAAGTGCAAATGTTTATTATGCTATTAAATAGAGGCTGCTTTAGTCACAGAATGGGATGCCAGTGCCACAAAAACCAGAGAGCATGCACAGCAAAAGTGTCTTTATCAGGCCTGATTTCTATGAGAATAAGTGCAAATGTTTATTATGCTATTAAATAGAGGCTGCTTTAGTCACAGAATGGGATGCCAGTGCCACAAAAACCAGAGAGCATGCACAGCAAAAGTGTCTTTATCAGGCCTGATTTCTATGAGAATAAGTGCAAATGTTTATTATGCTATTAAATAGAGGCTGCTTTAGTCACGGAATGGGATGCCAGTGCCACAAAAACCAGAGAGCATGCACAGCAAAAGTGTCTTTATCAGGCCTGATTTCTATGAGAATAAGTGCAAATGTTTATTATGCTATTAAATAGAGGCTGCTTTAGTCACAGAATGGGATGCCAGTGCCACAAAAACCAGAGAGCATGCACAGCAAAAGTGTCTTTATCAGGCCTGATTTCTATGAGAATAAGTGCAAATGTTTATTATGCTATTAAATAGAGGCTGCTTTAGTCACGGAATGGGATGCCAGTGCCACAAAAACCAGAGAGCATGCACAGCAAAAGTGTCTTTATCAGGCCTGATTTCTATGAGAATAAGTGCAAATGTTTATTATGCTATTAAATAGAGGCTGCTTTAGTCACAGAATGGGATGCCAGTGCCACAAAAACCAGAGAGCATGCACAGCAAAAGTGTCTTTATCAGGCCTGATTTCTATGAGAATAAGTGCAAATGTTTATTATGCTATTAAATAGAGGCTGCTTTAGTCACAGAATGGGATGCCAGTGCCACAAAAACCAGAGAGCATGCACAGCAAAAGTGTCTTTATCAGGCCTGATTTCTATGAGAATAAGTGCAAATGTTTATTATGCTATTAAATAGAGGCTGCTTTAGTCACGGAATGGGATGCCAGTGCCACAAAAACCAGAGAGCATGCACAGCAAAAGTGTCTTTATCAGGCCTGATTTCTATGAGAATAAGTGCAAATGTTTATTATGCTATTAAATAGAGGCTGCTTTAGTCACAGAATGGGATGCCAGTGCCACAAAAACCAGAGAGCATGCACAGCAAAAGTGTCTTTATCAGGCCTGATTTCTATGAGAATAAGTGCAAATGTTTATTATGCTATTAAATAGAGGCTGCTTTAGTCACAGAATGGGATGCCAGTGCCACAAAAACCAGAGAGCATGCACAGCAAAAGTGTCTTTATCAGGCCTGATTTCTATGAGAATAAGTGCAAATGTTTATTATGCTATTAAATAGAGGCTGCTTTAGTCACAGAATGGGATGCCAGTGCCACAAAAACCAGAGAGCATGCACAGCAAAAGTGTCTTTATCAGGCCTGATTTCTATGAGAATAAGTGCAAATGGTTATTATGCTATTAAATAGAGGCTGCTTTAGTCACAGAATGGGATGCCAGTGCCACAAAAACCAGAGAGCATGCACAGCAAAAGTGTCTTTATCAGGCCTGATTTCTATGAGAATAAGTGCAAATGTTTATTATGCTATTAAATAGAGGCTGCTTTAGTCACAGAATGGGATGCCAGTGCCACAAAAACCAGAGAGCATGCACAGCAAAAGTGTCTTTATCAGGCCTGATTTCTATGAGAATAAGTGCAAATGTTTATTATGCTATTAAATAGAGGCTGCTTTAGTCACGGAATGGGATGCCAGTGCCACAAAAACCAGAGAGCATGCACAGCAAAAGTGTCTTTATCAGGCCTGATTTCTATGAGAATAAGTGCAAATGTTTATTATGCTATTAAATAGAGGCTGCTTTAGTCACGGAATGGGATGCCAGTGCCACAAAAACCAGAGAGCATGCACAGCAAAAGTGTCTTTATCAGGCCTGATTTCTATGAGAATAAGTGCAAATGTTTATTATGCTATTAAATAGAGGCTGCTTTAGTCACGGAATGGGATGCCAGTGCCACAAAAACCAGAGAGCATGCACAGCAAAAGTGTCTTTATCAGGCCTGATTTCTATGAGAATAAGTGCAAATGTTTATTATGCTATTAAATAGAGGCTGCTTTAGTCACAGAATGGGATGCCAGTGCCACAAAAACCAGAGAGCATGCACAGCAAAAGTGTCTTTATCAGGCCTGATTTCTATGAGAATAAGTGCAAATGTTTATTATGCTATTAAATAGAGGCTGCTTTAGTCACAGAATGGGATGCCAGTGCCACAAAAACCAGAGAGCATGCACAGCAAAAGTGTCTTTATCAGGCCTGATTTCTATGAGAATAAGTGCAAATGTTTATTATGCTATTAAATAGAGGCTGCTTTAGTCACAGAATGGGATGCCAGTGCCACAAAAACCAGAGAGCATGCACAGCAAAAGTGTCTTTATCAGGCCTGATTTCTATGAGAATAAGTGCAAATGTTTATTATGCTATTAAATAGAGGCTGCTTTAGTCACAGAATGGGATGCCAGTGCCACAAAAACCAGAGAGCATGCACAGCAAAAGTGTCTTTATCAGGCCTGATTTCTATGAGAATAAGTGCAAATGTTTATTATGCTATTAAATAGAGGCTGCTTTAGTCACAGAATGGGATGCCAGTGCCACAAAAACCAGAGAGCATGCACAGCAAAAGTGTCTTTATCAGGCCTGATTTCTATGAGAATAAGTGCAAATGTTTATTATGCTATTAAATAGAGGCTGCTTTAGTCACAGAATGGGATGCCAGTGCCACAAAAACCAGAGAGCATGCACAGCAAAAGTGTCTTTATCAGGCCTGATTTCTATGAGAATAAGTGCAAATGTTTATTATGCTATTAAATAGAGGCTGCTTTAGTCACGGAATGGGATGCCAGTGCCACAAAAACCAGAGAGCATGCACAGCAAAAGTGTCTTTATCAGGCCTGATTTCTATGAGAATAAGTGCAAATGGTTATTATGCTATTAAATAGAGGCTGCTTTAGTCACAGAATGGGATGCCAGTGCCACAAAAACCAGAGAGCATGCACAGCAAAAGTGTCTTTATCAGGCCTGATTTCTATGAGAATAAGTGCAAATGTTTATTATGCTATTAAATAGAGGCTGCTTTAGTCACAGAATGGGATGCCAGTGCCACAAAAACCAGAGAGCATGCACAGCAAAAGTGTCTTTATCAGGCCTGATTTCTATGAGAATAAGTGCAAATGTTTATTATGCTATTAAATAGAGGCTGCTTTAGTCACAGAATGGGATGCCAGTGCCACAAAAACCAGAGAGCATGCACAGCAAAAGTGTCTTTATCAGGCCTGATTTCTATGAGAATAAGTGCAAATGTTTATTATGCTATTAAATAGAGGCTGCTTTAGTCACAGAATGGGATGCCAGTGCCACAAAAACCAGAGAGCATGCACAGCAAAAGTGTCTTTATCAGGCCTGATTTCTATGAGAATAAGTGCAAATGTTTATTATGCTATTAAATAGAGGCTGCTTTAGTCACAGAATGGGATGCCAGTGCCACAAAAACCAGAGAGCATGCACAGCAAAAGTGTCTTTATCAGGCCTGATTTCTATGAGAATAAGTGCAAATGTTTATTATGCTATTAAATAGAGGCTGCTTTAGTCACAGAATGGGATGCCAGTGCCACAAAAACCAGAGAGCATGCACAGCAAAAGTGTCTTTATCAGGCCTGATTTCTATGAGAATAAGTGCAAATGTTTATTATGCTATTAAATAGAGGCTGCTTTAGTCACAGAATGGGATGCCAGTGCCACAAAAACCAGAGAGCATGCACAGCAAAAGTGTCTTTATCAGGCCTGATTTCTATGAGAATAAGTGCAAATGTTTATTATGCTATTAAATAGAGGCTGCTTTAGTCACGAAATGGGATGCCAGTGCCACAAAAACCAGAGAGCATGCACAGCAAAAGTGTCTTTATCAGGCCTGATTTCTATGAGAATAAGTGCAAATGTTTATTATGCTATTAAATAGAGGCTGCTTTAGTCACAGAATGGGATGCCAGTGCCACAAAAACCAGAGAGCATGCACAGCAAAAGTGTCTTTATCAGGCCTGATTTCTATGAGAATAAGTGCAAATGTTTATTATGCTATTAAATAGAGGCTGCTTTAGTCACGGAATGGGATGCCAGTGCCACAAAAACCAGAGAGCATGCACAGCAAAAGTGTCTTTATCAGGCCTGATTTCTATGAGAATAAGTGCAAATGTTTATTATGCTATTAAATAGAGGCTGCTTTAGTCACAGAATGGGATGCCAGTGCCACAAAAACCAGAGAGCATGCACAGCAAAAGTGTCTTTATCAGGCCTGATTTCTATGAGAATAAGTGCAAATGTTTATTGTGCTATTAAATAGAGGCTGCTTTAGTCACAGAATGGGATGCCAGTGCCACAAAAACCAGAGAGCATGCACAGCAAAAGTGTCTTTATCAGGCCTGATTTCTATGAGAATAAGTGCAAATGTTTATTGTGCTATTAAATAGAGGCTGCTTTAGTCACAGAATGGGATGCCAGTGCCACAAAAACCAGAGAGCATGCACAGCAAAAGTGTCTTTATCAGGCCTGATTTCTATGAGAATAAGTGCAAATGTTTATTATGCTATTAAATAGAGGCTGCTTTAGTCACGGAATGGGATGCCAGTGCCACAAAAACCAGAGAGCATGCACAGCAAAAGTGTCTTTATCAGGCCTGATTTCTATGAGAATAAGTGCAAATGTTTATTATGCTATTAAATAGAGGCTGCTTTAGTCACAGAATGGGATGCCAGTGCCACAAAAACCAGAGAGCATGCACAGCAAAAGTGTCTTTATCAGGCCTGATTTCTATGAGAATAAGTGCAAATGTTTATTATGCTATTAAATAGAGGCTGCTTTAGTCACAGAATGGGATGCCAGTGCCACAAAAACCAGAGAGCATGCACAGCAAAAGTGTCTTTATCAGGCCTGATTTCTATGAGAATAAGTGCAAATGTTTATTATGCTATTAAATAGAGGCTGCTTTAGTCACAGAATGGGATGCCTCACAGCAGACTTAAGATCAGTTCAGTATATATGCACAGTTAGTTACTATAAGCAGCCTGAAAACGCTAACAAAGGCTGGATGAAAAAAAAAAATTCTCCCTGTCAGCCAGCTCCGTTTTTCCTACCTTTCCCTGGCTTTCTGTCTGTCTCCTGTCTGTCTCCTGCCTGTCTCCTGCCTGTCTCCAGCCTGTCCCTGTCTGTCCCTGTCTCCAGCCTGTCTCCAGCCTGTCTAACTGCCTCAGCTACACAGCGTTCTGTCTGTCTGTCACGAATGCAATAGAGAAATGAGGAAAAGCAAGATGGCCGCCGTTAAATACCGCTGTGTGACGTCACCGGGCTTGCTGGCTGCTGATAGGCTGCATGTGACTGCCCCAGCTTGCACTGGCGCGGGATACATGTCCAGACATGTCCCGCCCGCCATCTTAGAATGCCTGTAATGTAAATGAATGGATGTTAAAGGAAAACTTCGAGTGATCGAATCGCGGGGAAATTCGGATTCGATCCGAATCGAATTTTTCCTGAAATTCGGATCGAATCCGGGTTCGTCCGGATCGATTCGCTCATCCCTAATTATTATGTAATTTTTAGGTGGTGTTTCAGTCTAAGGGCTGGGGGCGTGGTTTTATATACAAAAAAAAATTCACAACATGCTGCACACACCACTACACGTGTCCCTGTTTATCTCTTCCAAAAGTTGAGAGGTATGTCTTTACTAATATATCTAACAAGTGCCTGTACTGAAATCCAAGCTCCCCCCCCCATTACCTGATCTTGATATAAACAAGCTGGGATAAAGCATTGAGGCCAAAGTTGGGGATCTCCTACTACTCATGCTCATTTCTTAAAATCCTAAAAAAGAACTTGGGGTCCCCTTTCAAAATTGGCAGATGCTTTTGAATAATCGCGCTTACTGCATTAAAATGTTCAAAATAAGTTTTGACTAGGACAATCATATTTGTGCTGTCTTGTTTTTTATTATCTATTATTATTATTAGGTCCTGTTGCGTTCTGGTGCTTACTTTTTCATTCGTCATTTTTAACACCCAGGATGAGTAACCCCACCTGCTCAACCTTTGGTCAATGTTTTCGCATTTCATTCTGATGTCATTCTCTAATGTACAATTCCAGCGGGCTCTAATTTTCTTGCCCACTGGTATTCCTCTTAATGTGTGTTTGGGATGATGTTGCTCGGTAGAAAGAGGTGATTGGGATGGTGTTGCCCGGTAGGAAAAGGTGAGTATCTCTATAAAGGTTACAGACCCAGGTTATTGACCCAACTAACAAATTAAGCCCCAAAACAGATAAATGACAGCACTTGGGCATCATTGCATCATAGATCCACATAATGGCAATGTTGCCTAAGAAATGGGAGAAGTAAATAATAAATAATAGTCTAGTGTACCCCTTTAGACAGGAAAGACTAAGGGTTTGATTTATCAACCACTTCTGCCAGGCAGTACCACATCAGTGCAAATTAGATGAAGAACTGTGTGTATAACATCTGCCCTGTTAAAGTGCCCAGTGACGTATCCTGGTGAACTAAAGTGTATGCAATTGAAATAGAATAAAGACTAGTGTTGGGCGAACCCAACTCGCAGAGTTCTCAAACTCGGTTTAGGACACTTTGAAAAAATGCCACCTAAAGTGTACTTCATTTTTTGTAACTTTTTTGTGCATCAGTTTTTATGACTTGTTTAAATGTGATCCTGAATAGATCTTTTGAGCAATTTCAAGTGCCTGCTCGAAGAACATATAGGTTGTAAGCAATCATTGACTAACTTAAATGTTTTCTGGATGGTATATCAACTATTTTATTAGTGCTACCAAATGTAGGAAGTATTTTCATTTGCTCTATCACTCAGTACATACCTCCTTTCATCATCCCCACTTCATAACATTTTCGAAGTCGACAAGCTTGACAACTCTTTCTTCTGTTTTTATCGATAGTGCACTGATTGGTTGCAGGACACATGTAGTCATTATGGCCTGCAAAGACATTTTTCTTTACTATTTGTAAATTAACAACATAATTAACTATATCAATGATATTAGCAACATTTTGACAGAAAATGTTTTATGTTTTATCACTCAATATCTCATAATCTCTGTCAATATCTATCCATCAATATCTCATCATCTCTGTCAATATTAATGTACAATATGCAAACAAAGCACCAGAATGTATATGTTGAAAATACAGGCATATTTGGTGGGAATGGTCAAAACTTACTTACTTTTCAATAAGTAATTTGAAAATTTTTACAGTCATTGGACTACTCATCAAAGCATTACTTGCCTTCTCCAAATCAAAAGTTTGACAATTTTTTTAGGTTAGGAGCAGAATGTGACGTAATATGGGAATCTAAGCTCCAACTGCCCGTCCCCTCACAAGCTGACCCTTGATGCATCAGGAGAGACCCCTTTCATGCAGGGGCGGACTGGCTGTAGGGCATACTGGGCAAAATCCCGGTAGGCCGACACCTGGGAAGGCTGAGGCTAGTGAGACGGATTCGGGAAGGTGGGTATCAGCCAGTGAGCAGATCCCAGAGCGCTGTCTGCACAATAAGGCAGCAGACAGGCAGGGTAACCTTATGCCTGCTTGCCCACACCCGCTGCTATTGCTGTCACTGTTCACACAAACACACCACTGCTGCGTGGTGGTTTCTAGCGTCATATGGGCCATGCACACCAGCCACCCAAAATATCACTGCAGCAACCGGGGAGCGGCAGTAAATTATACTTTGTATATGTGTGTGTGCATGTGTGTGGATGGCGATGGTGGCAGCAACAGCACTGGTGGCCAGCAGGCAGACAAAAATCCTGCCCGACTACTGCCTTATTATTGTGCAGCTTGCAGCTTTCTGGGAGAGGAAGGGGGGTTGATACATGTAAGGGGGGGGGGGGGTCACGCTCACTGGCTGAAATCAGGGATGCTGCAAACTGGCTGTAATGGGGGAATGCTGCACACTTTTGCTGTAAGGGGGATGTTGCACAATGGCTGTAATTGGGGGGTGCTGAACACTGGCTGTAATGGGGGAATGCCACTCATTGGCTGTAATGAGGGATGCCACACAGTGGCTGTAATTAGGGGTACTGCTTACAGGATGTAATAAGGGATGCTGCTCACTGCCTGTAATGGGTGATTGGGAGGGGGATTTTAGGACACATTTGGTTCAGAATATTTGTTTTCTTATACGGTATATAGATAGATAGATAGATAGATAGATAGATAGATAGATAGATAGATGGATATTTATGATGTGACATTAAGATACTATACTGGACCAGGAAGGATAAAGTAGAAAAAAAAAACAACAGATCACACAAACATTATGATCCAAAATCTGAATGAAGGCAATATGAATAATGTACTTATGACAACCACTTCACCAAGTTAGACTGTGACAATGATGCCACTGGGTAGGGGAAGGCATACACTCCCACATATATAAATGCACAGTTTGATTGCATTTTCAAAGTGCACAATGAGAGAGAGAAAACCCCACCAACAATAGTGAAAATAAAGTTAGATGTCTCTTCACACATAGTGAAACTACAATAAACTTCATAAAAATGAATTTCACGATTTCAAAAGATTATTAGTGACCTAAATGGAAACCCTTACAGTGGACCTTCACTCTGAATAAGAACATATCTTATATGTTTCCCATCCCACACCCTGTACACACAGATTGCCCACATTAAATATCATCCTACCAGCATCTACTGCATGTTATGAGCCTTTAAACATTCAAGATGGTGGCTCAGGAAGTGAGTATGAATGCGCGCTCTCTTGTCCGTCGCTGCCTCCCGCTTGTCCGTCGGCGGGGATTGGCAGCAGCGGTCACGTGGGAGCGGGGAGAGGTGAGTTTTTGGTGCCCCGCCGAAGTGGACCAAAACTCAGGATAGTCAAAATCCTGGGTGTTGGTCCACTTTAAGGACTTCATATGAGTCTCAGTTCAAGAAACAATTAAGAGTTGTGTTTGAGAGCTGGCAGAACTATAGGAGGCAATCTATAACATTACATAATGTTTAGTGATCCTCAATGCAAATGCAGTTACCCTAACAAAGTCGCAAACCACCATGTGGAAAGACCCATGTGTTGTGCCCTCACAAAGTAAGTCACTGCTATTAGAATTGGTTTTATTCATGTCAGCAGAGCAGGTGCGCTGGTTGGATTGTAATATGTAATATTTCAATAACCAAAACAAATGCTGTGCAGGGCTGTTTATGCAAAGATACTTGAAACTAAACCTCCCAGAATTCTTGAGCTCTAGTGAGGATGTGAGGTGGGAGGCAGGGCCGTATTTAGCATTTAGGCTGCCCTAGGCACTTTTTGATCATGTACCCCTATTGTTGCCCAGCACCCCCTTAGATAACCTTACAACAACAAATGGCAAACCAGCAGGTTTTGAGATTTGGGATGCCCCACACTTTACAATATTACAAACAAACCATTTTTAGTCTGTGCCCCCACGTTACTTCTGAGATGCAGTAGCGCTTGCAAATGTGGAGTCCACAGAGCATCTGCCATCCCTAGGTCCCTTTTCTAATCGGCTTTTCTGGTTGGTTGCCAGCTGCCGGGCGCACACAGGAGTAGTGGTGTCACCTGACACTCTGCGGTTTCACCCTTATGCAGAGGCTGCTGGATCCTGAACGTAAGGTAGTAACACAACTGGAAAACAGGCAGGTATGTTGTAAAGTGCAGGGCATCCCAACCCATCATTTCCACTGGCCTGCCATTCATATGATCAAAGTGATTCAAATGTACTTTGTTAATTTAGGATCATTTCAAAGTGATATAGAATGCCCTGCTGTGTGAGGTCCCTCAGATCGCCCCTCTCCCCTCACCTTTCTGGCATACCCCCGGCACATGTGCGGACACTTGTTCAATCAGCACTTTATGCCATCTATACTAATGTATGGACTAAAGCCATTGTTTTGGATTAAGCGTCAGTATAGAAAGCAGGGCGGTCGCATCCCTGATATCCCTGGGGAGTGTGCGCTCCCAGCCTAACTGAATAGCTGGGTGTGGGGGTGGACCCAGTTGCGGGGGATGTGGGCCAGAATTGCGGCAAGAGACAGGTGGAGAGATAAGAGGTTTGCAGCTAATCTGGTGGGGTACAACTAGTCAGTTGGCCCTGGAGTCTTGCAGACCCACCCTATTTCTAGAAGTCTTTTTCTTGGTGCATAGTTAGATCGATAAATAGAGACAGGGGTCGGACTGGGGGACCTTGGGCCCACCAAAGGGAATCATTCCTGGGCCCATTCTTTACCTTTAGCTTTAAGAAAATAAGCCAGACTACTCTTAAAGACGATCAACTACCAAAATGCCAGTCCTGGAGTCGAAAAGCTGAATAAGTATCCACTGGGGCATCCAGATTTGGGATACACTGAAACACTGATCTTTGGATGAAGAGCACTCAGATGTCAGCATGTCCTTGCTTTGCCATGCTGTAGCTGTCCCGCCCAGTTTGCAAGCCAACAATAACACCAGTCTACCACAAATCATGATTGTGCTCCTGTTGTCACTTCACCTTCGGGCCCTGGTGGATCCTCTGATATGCCTGTGCTCCAGTCCGATCCTGGTCCTACATTAGGGGCTCTTTCATTAAAGGGTGCAATGCCTCCAGAGGAGTTCAGCGGTCTGCCAGTTGCAACAAGGCTGCCTTGTTGGTGGCTGAGGCAGACAAGTTGGGGCATGGTGCGGGCATCCATCGACTCATTTTTTTTAGAATAAAACCGGCATATCTTAGTGTCGGGGATGCCCCCCCTTCCATCTGCTTGATCTAGGCCCGTGCCTAGGTTTGCCTAAGGGAAAATACGGCTCTGGCCTTTACACTGGTACATGGGTGTGGTCTTATTGGGGGCATGGTCTTGTGGGGGTGTGGTCTTGTAAAATGTGAGTTTAACCATACTTTTTTACCTAAAAAAACGTATTCACTTTCTAAATTATAACAGCCAACAAACACACATAGCACACTTCCCCAGAGTGCTCTAAAGTAAAGGACTGGCTGGGGTTCGACTGCCAGCCCTGTTGCTTAACAGCAACAAAAATACCGGCAGTTACCAAAAACTTACTGACAGGTTACCAAAAATACCGGCTATACCAGAAAAATATGGGTAAGGTGGTAACCTTGGTAGGGGGTAAAACAATCTTTGTTTCCACAGGTCACCAGCCTCTGCCAGTGCTACTCTGAAATGGGACGCTTGGAGATATCTCAGTTGCGTGCTTTCTTTTCAGAGAGTACAGCCTGAATATGCCTGCTTATTTTAAGGGGTCAGCTGTCTATCTACCTATCTCTCACAGTCTCTGGATGATAAGTTGTCTTTTATGCAGGACCTTTAGTGTTTTAAAAATTAATCCACAGGGCCACAACCTTATACAGAGGTCAGCGTATTGAACCAGGCACACTCACTTACCTATCTTACTGCCTATCTACCTACTTGTTAATACAAAAATAAACAAAAAGCTCTGTGGAGTGGCAGTGGCAGAATTATCTGCCCAAGGGGCAGAAGCAGTGCCAGAGGGGCTGTTAGCGTTGTCTGCAGCAGTCATGGTAACAGGATGGAGCTCTTTTTATCATCTAATGGCCATGTGTTGACCAACTAGTCAGCAGTCTTTGACTGGTTGACACAGGCCTCTGACTCCATAATCTCCAAAAGCCAATGACAAAGTCAGGCATCGGGTGGTTCCTCAGACACCACCACTCTGTGGAAAGGGCAGCCACGTTCCTCTAGAATTTCTCCAGTCCTGAAATTTCCTCTCTCCCAAGACAGAGCAGCTTTGATCCTGAAGAGACTGCTAGGCCTTCTGAGAGTCAAAGAGGGGCAAATTCAGGTGGAGCCAGGGGAACAGTGCAACAGGTGGTTGAGGGATATAGTAGTGCCATTGAAACTAGCATAGTTGGTGATGTCGCCAACCACACATGGCAGCTGGGTCACATGCATTTAGGAACTCACGAGACAACTGATGTAGTTACTCATCCTCCACTGGCTGTAAGAGGCCTTTAGGCACTCTGAGAAACTGCTGACGCTCCTGCTACCCACCTTTCACAGTCCTCAGGAATTTAGAAAGATTGCTGATGCCCCTGTTACCCACTTCACTTGCTTTCACAGGCCTTAGGCACTCAAAGAAATTCCTGGTGCTTTTATCTACTGCTTGTCAAAGGCCTTTAGGCACTTAGAAATATTGCTGATGTCCCTGTTGCCTACTTCAACTGGTAATGACACAAAGAGATATGCACAGCCAAAAAATAATAAATAATAAATTGTTCAGGCCTAAGGGGGAAAATGCACTACTGTACCCTAAGTTTGACAGTGGGACTCTAGAGCTAACCCACTGTAGATCCCGCACAATTGGCCACACACAAAATAGTAGCAATCCAATCAATTTATTAAATACTAATGTATATACAATGCATGAAACATACAGGACACACTACAAACATCAAGAAAATAATAAAAACAAGCAACTGAGTAGGGAGGAGAGCCGGGGCTAATTAATAAGAATATTTAATGGGTTAATCATAGCCAAATCAAATAATGATGATCAATGCATATTGTACTGACAAGAGTAGGTTAAAAGTGCTAGTGCTTCCAATAAAAACTGGTAGACACGATAAGGTGGGCATACAATTTTGCCCCAAGTAATAGCAGCAAAAAGTATTAAGAAAAAGAACAGCAATGTGCACTGGTAAGCTTCTGCAATAAAGCTAGTGCAAAGTGCCGTGTGCTAAAGTGCCAAGCAGAGAAAGAGGGTCCTTTAAAGACCCAGATGAAAAAACAAACAAGGTGCCAAGTGTGCGTTTGTCAGTTCCAATTGCAATCAATGATCAATTGTAAATATTGTAAACATTGTTTATTCTTCCTCCCCAATTACCTCATCCACACAAAACAATAAAGATGAGTGAGACAGTTTCTAATAGCTTTGCCAAATTCAACAATATAACAGTAGATTCATTTTTACACTATGTACATTATGTACATTTATATGCACTGTGCGGAAGAACCAGCAAAGGATTTCTATTGGCAGCATCAATTGTGAGGACATCAACAATCTAGACCCCTGATAATGCCCAATTAAAATGTGCTTAGACAACTACAAACACAAATACTTACCAAAGTTCAAAGAAACCCTTGTGTAAGTAAAAAAAGATCCTATATTGCAAAATCCTGTGTAAACAAAATATTAACACTAATGGTGATGAAAGCCAACTCAAAAAATTGTGTCAATGAATTGTATTATTAATATTAATATGTGCAAACAAATCCCTGCCCTGGTTTTGCTGTTTAATCTATAAATCCATTCGACCTCCCGGTGTTGTAATTTACGTTTCAGGGTTCCCTCCTCTAATCACTAGGGTGATCTGATCCAGAAAGACAACTCACATGTCATAGTACTGTCCACCATGATGTTTTAAAAAATGGGCAGCCACCGGAGTGAGCATCTTGCTTTCCCTTGAACATTGAATGGCATATACTACCCCCTCCGATCTACAAGTGAGTTGCTTGTTGATCCGGAAGGTATCCCAAGTCTGTAGGTTGATGATGGTATCTGTTCTAATTACCAGCGTGCAGATGTTACATTTGCCGCATGGTTTGCACCTCCCACCCTGTTTGTTGAGCCAGGTCTTGGGATGGCTATAGTGACTCTTGCAGAGAGGGTCCCTCAGATTTGGTGCCCGTTTTGCCATCATTAATGTCCCCATCTGGACTCATCTGGCTAGACGCTCTGCTTGTAATACCTTCCAATGTGATCCCAGTATGTTCCTTACTTTATTCCTATCACTATTGTGATATGTGGAAATAAATCTTACCTCTCTGTCCTGAGTTCTTTTACCATAATTCAAAAGTTCCTCTCTGGAGGTGTTAAAGGCTCGAGAAGCAGCTTTGTCCAGGACTCTTCTAGGATATCCACATCTTGTAAAGCGTTTTCGCATGTTGGTCAATTCAGTTCTGAAGTCATCATCATTTGAACAATTTCTTCTTAATCTTAACATCTGGCCCATGGGGATGCCCTCCTTTACATTTTTTGGATGAATGCTGGAAAAGTTATTAGTCGCCGTGGGTTTTTGATATGGGAAGAGATGTGTAGAGATGGATCCATCATCCTGTAACGATAAAATGATCTATCCTCTGCTCCGAAAAAGTGTATGTTAAATGAATGTTGTGCTGGTTGTCATTAAGTTCTTGGATGAACTCCTCACAGATGTTCATGGGGCCTTGCCAGAGTAGGAGGATACCAGCCCAGAATATGTCATGGTACAGGTCACACGACTCCCCCCACACTACCTCGCGCTCCCACCAACCTAAGAAGAGGTTGGCCACGGCGGGCGCACACCTTGCCCCCGTGGCCACTCCCCGAACCTGTCTGTAGTACATCCTATCAAAAACAAATGCATTATGCGATAAGACAAAATTGAGCAGTTCAATCACAAATCAATGTAAGGGTCGGTTTTTAAAGGATTCCATGTCCAGGAAGTATTCTACAGATCAAATTGCCATGTGATGTGTGATGTTTGTATATAATGATTCTACATCACATATGACGAGTATCGTATCTGGAGGGACTGATATGGAATGCATTCTATTAAAAATGGTTAGACCGATTAGGTATAAGAGCTCTAATATCTTGACTTACCAAGGTGAAGAAGGTTCACCTTCTTTTAGGTCCGACCCGGACCTAAAAATCATTAATCTGACCGATGTCCCATTAACTGAATTACAAGAACGGGTTTTATCTAAGGGGCTTAGCTTTTCCCCCACTAATACTATTGACAAATTTGCTGTTGTTAAAGACCTATACCTGTTTTGTCGACGGTTGTCTTTGAAGTTTTTTTTCTCTGACGCTGAACAGATCACACAGGAACCAGCTTGGGATGAATCGGACGAACATGCTTTGAGAGATCTTTGGTCCCTTCTGGCAGAACAAGGACTAACAGAATCCAACTTTAAACAACTAGCAGAACAAGAATTTATGGAATCCAACATCAAACAACTTAGAAAACCCTCCATATTTACACATTCCTGGATGAATATTCCAGCTTTACAAACCTTCTTCACCTTGGTAAGTCAAGATATTAGAGCTCTAACACCTAATCGGTCTAACCACAACTTATCAAGGGAAGAATCTTCGACCCTCTGTTTCCTCCGGAACCAGGGGGAGATAATAGTTAAGGAGGCAGATAAGGGGGGCAACATAGTTATCCTTACACACCAGTACTACGTGGATAAAATTAGGCGACAACTGAAAGACACTAACACCTATTTAAAATTACCTGGTAATCCTATTATACAATATAAAGAAGAATTTCAGTTGATTTTTGGAAAGAGCTCGGAGCAATGGCATAATTAATAGTAGTTTGTTTGATTATTTAAAGGTTGATTATCCGAGGATACCCACGCTCTACACTCTACCTAAAGTGCACAAGAACCTGACCAAACCACCCGGCAGACCCATCATTTCAGGTATTGGCAGTCTCACTGAATTTGCAAGAGTGCTTATTGATACTGCACTACAACCGCATGTCACTACACTGGATTCTTATGTACGGGACACCACAGACATTTTGAATCGAATGCATTCCATATCAGTCCCTCCAGATACGTTACTTGTCACATGCGATGTAGAATCGTTATATACAAACATCACGCATTACATGATGAGTTGGTCTGTAGAATACTTCCTGGACATGGAATCCTTTGAAAAACGACCCTTACATCGATTTCTGCTCAATTTTGTTTTATCGCATAATGCATTTGTTTTTTATGGGATTTACTACAGACAGGTACGGGGAGTGGCCACGGGGGCAAGGTGTGCGCCCGCCGTGGCCAACCTCTTCTTCGGTTGGTGGGAACGCGAGGTAGTGTGGGGGGGGGGAGTCGTGTGACCTGTACCATGACATATTCTGGGCTGGTATCCTCCTACTCTGGCAAGGCCCCATGAACATCTGTGAGGAGTTCATCCAAAAACTTAATGGCAACCAGCACAACATTCATTTAACATACACTTTTTTGGAGCGGAGGATAGAATTTTTAGATATCATTTTATCATTACAGGATCATGGAACCATCTCTACACATGTCTATCGAAAACCCACGGCAACGAATAACTTGTTGCACTTTTCCAGCTTTCATCCAAAAAATTTAAAGGAGGGCATCCCCATGGGCCAGATGTTAAGAGTAAGAAGAAATTGTTCAAATGATGATGACTTCAGAACTGAATTGACCAACATGCGAAAACGCTTTACAAGACGTGGATATCCTAGAAGAGTCCTGGACAAAGCTGCCTCTCGAGCCTCTAACACCTCCAGAGAGGAACTTTTGAATTATCATAAAAGAACACAGGACAGATAGGTAAGATTTATTTCCACATATCACAATAATTGGAATAAAGTAAGGAACATACTGGGATCACATTGGAAGGTATTACAAGCGGAGCATCTAATCAGATGAGTCCAGATGGGGACATTAATGATGGCAAAACGGGCACCATATCTGAGGGACCATCTCTGCAAGAGTCACTCTAGCCGTCCCAAGACCTGGTTCAACAAACAGGGTGGGAGGGGTTGCAAACCATGCGGCAAATGTAACATGTGCACACAGGTAATTGGAACAGATACCATCATCAACCTACAGACCCGGGATACCTTCCGGATCAACAAGCAACTCACTTGTAGATCGGAGGGGGTAGTATATGCCATTCAATGTTCAAGGGAAAACAAGATGCTCACTCCGGTGGCTGCCCATTTTTTAAAACATCATGGTGGACAGTGCCATGACATGTGAGTTGTCTTTCTGGATCAGATCATCCTAGGGATTACAGGAGGGAACCTTAAACGTAAATTACAACAACGGGAGGCCGAATGGATTTATAGATTAAACAGCAAACGCATGGGGTATTAACAAGTTTTACATCTTTCCTGGGCAGGATTTTTTTACACATATTAATATTAATAATTCATTGACACAATTTTTTGAGTTGGACGTGCTCCTAGGCACACCTTTCTCCCACAGTGGAGCACCACAACATGTTAGAAGTTACAAAAAAATATTTATTAATACAAAAAAAAAGGGCTAAAAACATATATCATAAGACGCATTAAAAACAGCAACTTTGACCAAATTATCTATAGTCAATGATGCCCATAGGGGGATATCTAATTTTTACAATGGGAAAATGGCCCACAATTATACACACCCTAAATAAATTTGTGCAGGCACAAAAAACAAAAATACAAAGATATGCAATAAAGTGCTATAGTGCAAAACAAAAAAGAAAAAATACTATCACAAGTGTCCCTATTGACCACAATACATATTCAATACAAATCTAATGATACAAGGTACAATTAACTAGTACATAAAATCTAATTGTAACAAAACCTCAATTGCATGAATAATATGTATATAAATATTGCACAAAAATCCCATCACAAACAGGCAAACATTAATGAGATATAATCAAGTGAACCACGATATGCATGAAATACAAGTGCCAACAGACAATACTACTAAGAAAAAATGTGAGACTGCACTAGGCTAAATATTTATATTAATATGTAGTGTGCACAAAGGGGTGAAACAACTACCGGTATGTATGTACAAAAAACAGGAAGGTCCCACACCTTCCAAAACACCCACTATAATATATGGCACCACTACTGAATGTATCAAAAAATTATTTCCAAAAATATATAATCAACTGTACACACTAAAGACTAAATTGGAGGGGAGGGGGATTGGTACAATGTTAATTAATAAAGGTACTAAGTTTAAACATTAATTATACTGCCTGGCTGGTATAAATCAAAGTGCTATAGTGCATATCAGCATCCTGTTTAAATAAAAGCTACAGTGTATCAATTTATTGAAAACCTAATTAAAGTGCAAGTGCTGAGCTAAACTACCCTATAACCTATACTTACCCAAATACATACTAATAAAACCATGAGAACCAGCCGGGAAAGGCAGAGAAATGACACTCCAAATATAGAAATAACTTACATCAAGAACGAACACCAGCCCACTGCCCCAACGTCTACGCGTTGCGTGACGTCACATGCGTCACTTCCTCAGGACATCATAACATATAATACAACAAAAATCTCACAAATATAGGACCACCCAAGGGGTATGAATACAGGGTCAAAAGCGGAGCAGCCAAAATGTTAATATGGATATGTCTGATGATTTTTTTGTATTGTCTAGACAGGTCAAGCAGGCTCATAAAAATTACACCCGATTATGGTGTAATGTACACAGAGTCTTATATTGCACAAAACATCTATCCAAGGGGCTTGAGGATCCAACTGTTCCCAGCTTGGGAGGCGGATGGATCCTTTAGAGAGACTTGGGAGAAGGGTCTGTTACAAGCTTCACATATAATTTTGAATATGTTGATTCAACACGACAAAAAACTTCTCAAAGATACCAAGACAAGACTCTTGGACCAGACCCAAGTTGGGCCTTTTCTCGAGTCTCTAACCTCAATAAGTAAGAACAGGTGGTGATGGAGACAAAAAAACGTAAGCTCCAGAGAGACACCCTTGATTTTGCACAAAATAGAGCGTATAGGTGGCATCATGTGGGTAATGCACGCAGGGTCAAACGGAGTAATGTTGGGTACACCAATATTGGTCCCAGTTCTGGACCCATTTCTAGTTCTCAGAATAGTTCCAGGAGCGATGAGCAACATTTTTTATCGTCAGGCAGCGATTTGGAAGAAGAACCCGGCGGGGTGGTGGGGGACGCCCAAAGGGCCCTAAGAAGCAGGGAACGGTGGGGTACAAGTGTCTGGCACCACGGACGAGCAGGACAGCAATGACTTACTCCAAATAGTCAATATTTCAGAACATACACTCACTCCTACAGAAAAGTCAGTTTTATCACAGGGTCTTTCGTTCTCCCCCACCCATGGTGTTGATAAATTCTCTGTTATCAAGGATGTATATCTCTTTTGTAGGAGGATACTATTAAGGAAACAATTTGAACCAACGGACAATGCTAATGTTGATGATACTATATCTTTGGGACCGGAAGATCGGGATGCACTTGTGAATCTACAGAGATTATTGTCGGAACAGGACTCAGCTGTAGCTTTGGATGAAGGCCTGGTAAGGCAACATAGTGGACTTAAATGTTTATCTACTTATCGTCCGCCTCTGTCTGCTTCTCACTCAGTTCAGGTGTTCTTTGACGTAATGGTTAGGGATATCATGGGGTTGCCAGTATGTTTTGGTGGAGATAATCTTACTAGAGAGGAGCGTAAGGCCTTGGTAGATCTACAGAACAATAGAGAGATAGTTATCAGAGAGGCCGACAAGGGCGGCAATGTGTGGCTTGGTCAAGGACCAAATACATAGATGAGGCCAATCGACAACTCAGCAATGAAGATCATTATATTAAATTGGCCAATAATCCGATCAAATACTTTAAAGCAACATTGGATCAGCTGGTGCTAGATTGATCGAGATTCAACTGATTTGCTATGCAAATTGGAACAGGTCCACTTACCATCAGGATCTTTACTTATTACTTGTGATGTTGAATCTCTTTATACAGTGATTCCACATGATCTAGCTTTACGATCGGTTCAATATTTTCTGGCCAAGGAATCGAGAGATAGAGAACAGTTACATTCATTTATTCTCTCTTTGTTGGAATACATTCTGACCCACAACGTGTTTACTTTCAATGGCAATTTTTACAAACAAATCTCTGGAGTGGCCATGGGAGCTAAATGTGCTCCGTCAGTTGCAAATTTATTTCTTGGCTGGTGGGAAGAGTGTGTGGTTTTTAATACTGATTGTGATCGTTTCCACCCCCATATTGGGGGGTGGTTTCGATTTATTGACGACATTCTTGTTCTTTGGCAGGGCACGGAAGAGAAGGGTCATGAATTTGTAGAACACCTGAATAACAACAATTTGAATGTGTTCCTGACTGCGGATATCTCCTCTAGGATAGTCACTTTTTTGGATCTCAGATTAACCATGGAATCAGACAGTTTGATCAGCACAGATCTGTATAGGAAACCTACTGTGGTAAATAGTTTTTTACATTACAACAGCTCACATATTACGCATCTTAAAAATGCAATTCCTTATGGCCAATTTTAAAGAGCCGAAATTGCACCCATGAGCCAAATTTTGTACAGCAGGCGGTTATCCTTAAGAATAGGTTTAGAGATCGAGGATATCCAGGTAAAGTGATAGATGCCGCTTATCAGGGGGCCAAACAAACCTCTAGATCTGGTCTACTTCAACCTAGAGCCAGACAGAGAGGGGAAAGTAGACGGGATAATGCGGTAAGGTTTATTACCGACTTTAACAAACAACTGATCAGAAGGTTGATGTCGACCCATTGGCATATACTTACCTCGGACACTTTGGTTTCCCGCATTGTGGGAAGTGAGGTGCAGATGACAGCCCGCGCCTAACCTCAGAGATAGGCTATCCAGGAGCCATTTATCGGGACTTCACACGTGATTGATGGACACTGTGACTAAGGGATGTTTCCCCTGTGGCAATTGTTCGATCTGCCAATATGTGGAGAGAACAACTGTGATTTGGAACAATGGTAATAGTCGACGGTATAAGATTTCTTCTTTTATCAATTGCAGGACCAGGTCAGTCATTTATCAGCTACGGTGTGGTTGTCCAAAGCTATACATCTGTGAGACATGGAATGCCTTGAGGACCCGCATCCAGGGCCATTTGTCTAATATCAGGTTGGCCAGGAGAGATGCAACCACAGGTAAGACAATCTCCCCTGTGGCCCGGCATTTTTTGGAGGTGCATGGGGGCGATTGTTCTTCTTTGCGAGTAACTGAAATAGAGAGGGTCCGCTTAGGACCGCGGGGTGTTGATTTGAAACAGCGATTATTACATGTGAATTTTGCTGGATATTCTTGCTTGACACTAGATCTCCGGCGTTTAAATGAAGACTGGTCTTTTGTTCCATTTTTGGGATAAGTCCACAATAGTCATAGTACATTTGGCCATGGGTTTTTGGTAATTCAGTAGGAGGTTGTGGAGTAATACACAGGGTGGTTGGTTTCATTTTACATGTTTGTTTTTTCATCACGTATATTTTGTTTATAATTTTGTTTACACTTTTTCTTCCTTCTTATTCTTTTTTCTTTCTTTTTCTTCTTCTTTTTCTTTCTTTTTTCTTTTTCTTTTCCCTTCCTCCTCTTCTCCTCCCTCTCCCCCTTCCCTCCTCTTCCCCCCTTCCCTTCCCCCCTCCCTCCCTCCCTTTTTTTCTCTCTTCCCCTTCTCTCTCTCCCCCCTCCTTTCTCCCCCCTCCTCCCCCTCCTCCCCCCTTCCCCTTTTCCCCTCCTTCTCCCCTTCCCCCACTTTTTTTCTTTTGTTGCACAGTGTCGTAAACGTCAAGGGGATTTTCTTGCATGAGCATCGTTGGAGATGGAAGACCAGCACCCCATTGTATTTTATTACCATCTTTTTACCAGTTCTGAATAACCTCCTGAAGGATTTAAACATCATTGTTATTGGTTTTTAGAAGTTCTCTGTTTATCATACTGCGATTGGGTTATGTGTATTTTTATTTATACATGTTCTTGGCAAGCATTGGCAGCAAGATCATGGTATTATGATGGGGCATCAGCCCTGTGGGCCATCTTTACCCTTAGATACCTGTGCTGGACATATGACCTGACTAGCTGTATAGTTGTATATATGTATATATTTATTCTGTTTTGTGTGTACATATGCCGATAAACAACTTTGGTTTTTGCTCCCTGTGAACTTGATGGTCGGGATTGATTTATATTTTCTTAGATTTATATTTGCTTATATTTGCATATACTCACATATATATAGTTTTTAATATTGGCCATGTTTGGGTGTTATTTAGCAGCTATTAGCAGTATTATGTCTTGATAATGCATTAATAGAAAGGTTAGGCGGTTTGGTATAATTGTCCTTGGGACCAGTCCCTTTAAGGTATGTGGGCTGCGTGCGCCCTGCCTGCAGGGTTTGTTCACGGCTTTGTGTTGTGGGTGTGTCGCGCCTGACCACTGCTGTGCATGCGGCATCTCTGCCTCCTACGCCGGGCGCGTCATGCTCAGTGACGTGGGCGCGGTGTTGCGTGCCCGACTATGGGAAATACAGCTCTTCCGGGTTTGCACTTCCGCTGGATCCGGCAGACTGGGCGCACGTGGGCGGCTTTGCGGCGGGGACAGGTATTTAAGGGACTCATACATTTGTTTTGTTTACCCTCACCCTTGAAGCGGCATGGGAGCCGCGTGCACGGGTGTTTCACCCCGCTTTTGACCCTGTATTCATACCCCTTGGGTGGCCCTATATTTGTGAGATTTTTGTTGTATTGTCTGTTGGCACTTGTATTTCATGCATATTGTGGTTCACTTGATTATATCTCATTAATGTTTGCCTGTTTGTGATGGGATTTTTGTGCAATATTTATATACATATTATTCATGCAATTGAGGTTTTGTTACAATTAGAGATGAGCGAACTTTTGAAAAATTTGATTCGACTGCTTCGCCGAATTTTTTGACAAAAATCGTTTCGACCCGAATTTATTCGCGACGAATCAATATTAAAAACGGCTATTTCTGAGCTTCTAGAGCCTCAATAGGGTTGTAAACCATTCTGCCTTGCTGTAACACGCATAGGACGCGTGCTGGGTTAGTGAAATAATATTGTAAATAATAATCACATGCAGATCGGAGGCATCGCTAATAGAATCGCAAAGCGGCACAATTGCAGAGAGTTGAGGTGGCATCACTATGAGGGGCCCCTATAGTGCCTGAAAAACACACCCTGGAGCTGGCAGCAGCAGGAGCCCAAAAATTACCTGAATCACACCCTGGAGTTGCAAGCAGCAGCAGCAGCAGCAGCCGCAGGAGCCCAAACATTGCTTTAAAGAGACACTGGAGTTGGCTGCAGGAGCCCAAAAATTGAATGAATTACACTCTGGAGTTGCAAGCAGCAGCAGCAGGAGCCCAAACATAGCTTTAAAGAGACACTGGAGTTGGCTGCAGGAGCCCAAAAATTGGATGACTCACACCCTGGAATTGCAAGCAGCAGCAGCACAAACATTGCTTTAAAGTGGACCAACACCCAGGATTTTGACTATCCTGGGTTTTGGTCCACTTCAGTGGGGCACCCCGATCGGGGGTGCCCCGCTGTGTGAAACCCCCCAGAAACCCCGAAAAACTCACCTCTCCTTGCTCCCACGTGACCGCCGCTGCCAATCCCCGCCGACGGACAAACGACCGACAAGAGAGCGCGCTCACTGCCGCCGCCGCCTCCCGCGCGGCACTCTTACAGGGTGCGCGCCCGCGCTGGCCATCCACAAACGCCAGTGCGGGTACGCGTCCTGCTAGAGGGACGCGCGGGAGGCGGCGGCAGGCACCGCTGGATCGTGGATAAGGTAGGGATTTAGGGGTTTCTGGGGGGTTTCACACAGCGTGGCACCCCCGATCGGGGTGCCCCACAGTCAGGGGTCTGATCAGTCTGGGAATCTTATAGATTCCCGGGCCGATCATGGGAGGGTGTTGTTTCACTTTAAAGAGACACTGGAGTTGGCTGCAGGAGCCCAAAAATTGTATGAATCACACCCTGGAGTTGCAAGCAGCAGCAGCAGCCCAAACATAGCTTGAAAGAGACACTGGAGTTGGCGGCAGGAGCCCCAAAATTGGATGAAACACACCCTGGAGTTGCAAGCAGCAGCAGCAGGAGCCCAAACATAGCTTGAAAGAGACACTGGAATTGGCAGCAGGAGCCCAAAAATTGGATGAATCACATCCTGGAGTTGCAAGCAGCAGCTGCAGGAGTCCAAAATTGCCAGAAAGACACACCCTGGAGTTGGCAGTAGCATGAAGAGAACATATACAGATTTTCGGCACATATATCTTATCCGAAGAATATTAATAAAAAGTAAGAGTAACGTAAAGCATTTTCTCAATAATCACTTGTGGTCTGATGCGGACGAATGTCTGTAACTGGAGAGCAGCGCCTTAAATCTGTTTTGCACGATCCATATTTCTTTAGTGTTGGTCTGGCCCCATCATCAATCTACTCTAATGCATCAGGCATTGGTGGGTGGAAATCTTGGCTGATCCATGCCCGATTCATTTCCACGCAGGCCAGTCTCTAAAAAAAAAACATGGAGAGTGACAGGTTAGTAACATATTAGTAACATAGTAACATATTAGTAACATAGTAACATATAAGGCCTCATTTCATCAAGCAGAGGTCTCTGCAGAATAGGGGTGAGTGGCAGCATGAGTCTCAGTGAGAGGCCTGATCTCCCGGGATCAGCTAGCGGTCGTGTCTTGAACAGCAACCCATCTGCCGTCATCCATTGGTTAACACGATCATCCACTGCATCACAAGTGACATCTGACACCCCCAGTCAACTGTCTGTTGTATGTTATGCTTTGGGTTCTGCTCCACTATTCAGTGAGGACGATCTGATAATCAGAAAAATCAGCAGCTACTGCCCAGCCAAGAAGTGGAGGAGACACTTGCCGCTTCTTCCGCTAGGCGGGCAAGTAGTGATAAGGAGAGTGTCATGGGAGGAGGTGTTGCAAGTATTTTGGCTCCTTAAGCAGACACTGTTGAGGAACCTGAGGAGGACATCAGTGAGTTTTCAGGGCACTTTTAAAGGCTTGGAGTGATGGAGAGTGACAGATTTAGCGGCCAGCATGGTGGCAGAAGGGGAAAGTATGGAGGCAAATGTGCTCGGGGTAGACCACTCGCGCGGCAGGCTATCTTCCCAGGAGGTAATGGAAGAGGGTGCCTGGAGTTGGCGGCGGCGGCAGCAGCATCAGTGAATTAGTGCAGACTGTTGGTAGGACAAGTCAGCTACAAGCCCATGTTGCAGTTTTTCATCAATCATCCGCAGGAGGTTAACATGGCTATGTGAAAGATGTGTAGGCAGAAGGTGAAGTGTGGCCCACAGCCCTGCGTCAACATTTGCAGCGTCACTATAAAGCGACCTGGGAGAGTTAGCTCCAAAGTGGTGGTCCAGCCTGCTGTATTACCCAGTGGCACACTGCTCTCTGTTCCAGCCAGCCAAGGCTCCACCGCCTCCTGTGTGTCATACCCATCCTCTGTCGCTCCAGATGCTCCTCCTCCTCTTAATCCGAGTCAGTCATTCCACCAGCAATCCATTGCCAAGCCATGTCCAAGAGACAACTGTATGTGCCCACTTATCCAATGTGCAGAAGCTAAATGTGCTCCTGTATAAGTTGCTGGTGCTGCAGTCCCTCCCTTTTGAGTTGGTGGACCTTTCAGAGAACTGATGGCTTGTGCCGAGCTGAGGTGGAGAGTCCCATGCTGTCATTTCTTTGCGAAGAAGGCAGGGACAATAAATATACTTTTAGGACCACTGGGTGATTGTGGTTCCTGCACAACCACAAAAGCAACTTGGACAGGTCCCTCCGCTGTGGCCTCCACGCTCCTAGGCCTTTGTGCCTGTGACAGTGCACTTGTACTTAGCAATGGTGTCACAGAGAAAAGTGGCAAATTGTCAATTACATATTATTAATAGTTAACATTTATCTTATTTGAACATATTTATAATAATAACATATAATAACATATAACATAGCAACAATAACATATAACATAATAACAGTAACAAGTAAGTAATATTTTTTTTTGGTTAATTTTGTATTTTTTTTTTTTTTTATATTTTGTATTTTTTTTTTATATTTTCTACTTTTTAGAAACATATATATATTTTTTTTATTTGTTTTTTATATTTGTTTTCCATTGACTTTTAATAATTTGTTAATTTTTGTACAAATTTATTTTTTAATTTTTTAATTTTTTTTTTTTAGTTTTTTTTCTAAATATTTATTTTTTCTCTTTTTTTTTATTTATTTTTTTTTTTTTCCCAGTGACCTTCCAGCCTACCATGTGTGCAGGACACGGCGGTTTCACGCTGTTCTTCACATGGTTTGCCTTGAGCAACAGAGTCACACATGGGAGGAACTGCTAAAAATGAGAACTCAGTACATGAAATCATGGCTTACTCCACGAAAACTGCAAATGGGACCCATGGTGACTGACACTGGGAAGAACATCTTGTCTGCGCTGCAACAAGGAAGCCTGAGCCATGCGTCCTGCCATGGCACACGTGTTCAATGTAGTTGTCAAGCGTTTTCTGAAGTCTTCTGAAGCCCCCCAATCTGCAAGACATCCTAACAACGTGAAGGAAACTTTGCATGCACTTCAGCCACTCCTACTCCGCCAAGCACACACTTCTTGAGCTTCAGCGTTAGAACGGTATCCCCCAACATGATTTGCGATGTTTCCACCCGTTGGAATTCCACCCTCCATATGCAGGATCGACTATAGGAACAGAGAAAAGCCATCACGGATTTCTTGATGATCCAAACAGATAGGGGGACTCCCCTGTGTAACTTCAATGTAAACCAGTGGCAGCTCATACGTGACACCTGCCGTTTGCTCAGGCCCTTTGAGGAAGCCACTTTATTAGTCAGTCGCCAGGACTATGAGATGAACAATGAGATTCCACTGCTTTATGTACTACAACACGTGTTGGAAACCATGGCTGGTCAGGGCACTAGAGACATGGCACATACATTTCACAGTCACATGAAGCCTGTGGGGGCTAAAGTGGAGGAGGAGGAGGGGGTGGGGCACAGCGAAGCACAGTTTAGGTTTGACAAAATGACCATTTTATCTAGTCATCTGACAGGAGAGGAGGAGCAGGAGCAGCCAGAGGAGCTAGAGGGCTGTGAGGAAGGCGAGGCAGAGGACCCAGACACACCGTGGCAGTTTGCAGTGGAGATGGAGACAGGTAGTCCCTCCGAGTCACTTGCACAAATGGCACGATGCATGCTCACGTGCTTGCGTAGTGACCACAGAATTGTCTCCATTTGTCAGCAGGATGACTTCTGGCTTTCCACCTTATTGGACCCTCGCTTCTGGCACAAAATGGGGGCATTTTTTACACCCACTGAGAGGGAGGACAAACTGACCTACTACAGAGACATCCTACGTAGTCAGTTGGGCGATGTCTATCTGCGCCATGGTCCATACTCTCGCAGGTCTGACTCGGGGGGACCTCTGCGCTCACCTTCCACTGCCATGGCTGCCGGGGGGGTGGCAGGAGCAGCAGATTCATCAGCAGCAGCCTCAGTCTTCAGTCGCTAATGAGTAGCTTTCTACACCCGCATAGTGAGTCTACTCACGAGCAGCAGGAAGACCTGGAGCAGGACCTGAACCAGCAGGTCATGTCATACCTTGACATGACCATGCCAACACACCTTGAGGATCCGCTGAACTTCTGGGAAGCCAAACTTGACTTGTGGCCGCAACTAGCAGAGTTTGCCCTGGAAAAGCTGTCCTGCCCGGCCAGTAGTTGATTTAGATGGCAACTGGACTGCTCTATATTATGCTGCAAAATGGCAAATTTACCTCTCAATATAAACTATTGCCCCTCAGATTTACACAGGGCCTGCTCTATATAATGCTGCAAAATGGCATATTTACCTCACTATATAAGCTAATGCCCCTCAGATTTACACAGGGCCTGCTCTATATAATGCTGCAAAATGGCAAATTTACCTCACTATATAAGCTAATGCCCCTCAGATTTACACAGGGGCTGCTCTATATTATGCTGCAAAATGGCAAATTTACCTCACAGTATAAGCTAATGCCCCTCAGATTGACACAGGGCCTGCTCTATATTATGCTGCAAAATGGCAAATTTACCTCACAGTATAAGCTATTGCCCCTCAGATTGACACAGGAGCTGCTCTATATAATGCTACAAAACCAAGAGCGGATTTAACTCACACAATATAACCTATTTCTCAGGTTTATATAGGGACTGCTATAAGTAATGGTGCAAAACCATGAATTTACCTACAATATAAACTATTGCTGCTCCATATAATGGTGCAAACAGGGCAAATGTATTGTCTAATATAAACTATTGCTGCTTTGATTTACACAGGATGGCCACTCTAAAGAATGGTGCAACATGGCGAATTTAGCTCACAATATAACATAGATTGCAAAATGAGATTGTCAGACAGGGCCTGCTCTATGAAATGGCAATTTTACCTCACAATATAAACTATTGCTCCTCAGATTTACACAGGGATTTAGGTTGATATATATAATATCACAATACTGTATAAACTATTGCTCCTCAGATTTACACAGTTGGTTTCTCTATATAATGGTGCAAAATGGTGAATTTACCTCACTATATAATCTATTACAGCTCTATATAAAAAAAAAATATATATAAAAAAAAGGAACTGTAGAAGCTTATTTAGTATAACAGATAGGGTGACATGTGCTGGTTTGGGATGCCCATGTGGGCTAGTGTTTTGACAGCAGGACAAAAACCAATTCAAAATGCAACAGCTCAATAAAACTGAGGCTGAACAAGCTTATTTAGTATAAAAGATAGGGTGACATGCTGGCTTGGGATGCCCATGTGGGCTGGTGTTTTGACTGCAGGACAAAAACCAATTAAAAATGCAATACTTTGATTAAGCTGAGGAAGGATCAAGAAGCGTATTTAGTATAACAGATAGGCTGCCTAATGCAAGTTTGGAATGCCCTGCGGCCTGGTGTTTTTTTTGTTAAAGGCAGACCAAAAACCAATTCAAAATGCAATACTTTGATTCAGCTGAGGAAGGATCAACAAGCGTATTTAGTATAACAGATAGGCTGCCTAATGCAGGTTTGGGATGCCCTGCGGCCTGGTGTTTTTTTTGTTAAAGGCAGACCAAAAACCAATTCAAAATGCAATACTTTCATTGAGCTGAGGAAGGATCAACAAGCGTATTTAGTATAACAGACTGCTAAGTGCAGGTTTGAGATACCCAGATGGGCTGGTGTTTTTTTTGGTTAAAGGCAGACCAAAAATTATTTTAACTAATCCAGTTATATATTATGATAATTGCTTGTGTGTAACAGATAGGGTTAAATAAGCCACTGCATAGATGGCATGCACAGTGGCAAGGCAGATTTACAGCACAAAGAACTGAAAACTGATCTGGCTAAATTCTATATAGGGACAGCTATATGTTGTATATAGTGAACCAGTAATGACTCCCTGCTCATTTCCCCACCCTGGAGTGAATCAGGGGTGATATTACTGTATTCAACCACCTAAAGTATGCATAGGGGGACCACATTAACTCTATGGTCCCTCTTACTTTTTTCACCCCCTTCCCTCTCATTGCCCTCATATGGGTGGACTCCATGCTGTCAGGTATATGAATTGTGGTCAAATGAACACTGTGTTAATTATTTTGTTGGATACATATTTCTTGATATATATATCTTTCATATCTGCCATATGCTGCCAATAGAATTCCTTTGCTGGTTCTCCCGTACAGTGCATATGAATGTACATAATGTATATAGTGTAAAAATGAATCTACCTTTTTATTGTGGAATTTGGCAATGCTATTTGAAACTGTCTTACTTATGTCTATTGTTTCTGCATTGTCCAGTTACTTACCTTCCACGCTCCATGAGCTGACTGTCAAGGCGGCGCAGATGCGCCGCCCTATGTGACAGGAGGAGGCAGCATGATGCACACATCCACTGGTGTGTGCCGACTGCTGTACTTCCGTATCTATGTGTTCCTAGGGGCAGAAGTGACGCGCGCCTGACAGATCCGCCCCGACGATCAGCTGCTCACTCACCGGTATTTAAAGGACAGGATGCTGCAACGACCCCACACCCTGGCAAAGTGGTTGGCGGAACACGCAACGCGTCGGTAAGGTGAGTGGGGAGGAAGAGGGCTTTTATTTACAATATTTACAATTGATCGTTGATTGCAATTGGAACTGACAAACGCACACTTGGCACCTTGTTTGTTTTTTCATCTGGGTCTTTAAAGGACCCTCTTTCTCTGCTTGGCACTTTAGCACACGGCACTTTGCACTAGCTTTATTGCACCAGGTTACCAGTGCACATTGCTGTTCTTTCTCTAAATACTTTTTGCTGGTATTACTTGGGGTAAAATTTTATGCCCACCTTATCGTGTCTATCAATTTTTATTGGAAGCACTAGCAGTTTTAACCTATGCTTGTCAGTACAATATGCATTGATCATCATTATTTGATTTGGCTATGATTAACTTATTAAATATTAAAATTAATTAGCCCCGGCTCTCCTCCCCACTCAGTTGCTTGTTTTTATTATTGTCTTATTGTTTGTAGTGTGTCTTGTATGTTTCATGCATCGTATATACATTAGTATTTAATAAATTCAATTGTGTGGGGTCTACAGTGAGTTAGCTCTAGAGTCCCACTTTCAAACTTAGGGTACCTCAACTAGTAGGTAACAAGGACATCCTGTTATTTCACAGGCCTTTAGGCACTCAGAGACTGCTTATTATTATTATTATTATTGTTTATTTATATAGCGCCATCATCTTCCGTAGCGCTTTACAAAGTAGTAATTACAGACAGGGTAGAAACATACGGTACATATACTAATTCAAATGCAGTTGTACAGATGCCCCTGCTACCCACCTCCACTGGCTTTCACAGGCCTTAGAAGCTCAGAGAGACTGCTGATGCTCATGCTACCCATTTCCAGCGGATTTCACAGGCCTTAAGCATTTAGGCATAGAGAAACTGATGATGCTCCTGTTACCAATTTCCACTGGCTTTCACAGGCCTTGGGCATTTAGAGCAACTGCTGATACCCCTTTTACCCACTTCCACTGGCTCTCACAGGCTTTGGGCACTCAGAGCGCCTGCTGCTGCCCCGTTACTCACCTCCACTGGCTTTACAAGCCTTAGGCACTCAGAGAGATTGCTGATACTCATGCTACTTACTTCCCTTAGCCTTCATAAGCCTTAGGCACTTAGAGAGACTGCTGATGCCCTTGCTATCCAGATCTCTGATCTTGGATTACCTTTGGATTTCCCACTTTGACCTCAGCTCGCATTCTCATTTTCGCCTCTTGGATTAACCCTTTGGACTTTGTTTTGGATTCCTGGTTCCTGGACAGTAGGTTCCAGGTTCATCTGAGGCAGTGTGGACCCAGGAGATCTCTGAACCAGTGCTCCATCTCCAGGTATGTGACAGCTACCCATCTCTTCTGGCTGTCACAGGCCTTTAGGGGCTTAATGAGACTGCTGGTGCTTCAGTGTGTTTTTGTTCCTGAAGGCCACCTCTCAAATGAAAGGGATGAATGCCCTATACTGACTATGGGGGACAGGTGGTGGAGGGGATAAACTCAAGTGGAGGCAGAGACCCAAGGTCTTCCATAGCCTCTAGGGGCAATTCAGGGTCTGTCCTGGGCTGAGGGGTCCCCCAGCCGGTTCCTTGTGGTGCACTGTTTGGTTCCTGTGGTCCCCTGGTCGGTACACTCTGATTGGCAGCATGGGGAAAGGAATGAAGGGCTGCTAAAGGACCCGGCACCTGGGCCCCCGCCCCCTCCCATCAGGGGTCACTTTCTGCTTGTGCCCTCAAAATGCACCTATATAGATTTGGCTGTCATTTAGTTAGCGGTTAGGTTAGCTGTTGTTTAAAAGAAAAAGAGGTTCAGCATCTGAGATCAAAAAATGAACAATTGCTGGGCCCAAAGGATATGCTTGCTGGGAAAATACAGCAGTTAAGCAATGAAAAACAGACTCTTAAAGAGCCTGTGCATGTACATAAGGAGGAACACTGCCTGGAAATAAAAGGAGCACAGGAGAATAATTTGCATTGTGCTTAAAAGAGAGAATGCCTGTCTTTAACATGTGCATACTAAATTAACTAAAATATCTGAAATTTAGGGGGTCTAGCAAGCTGACAGAAGGAGGACGAAGTCGTCAGAGCAACAGTGCTCTGAGGCAAGTGGCCTCTAACTGACAGGTGGCACTGTGCATCCAAAATAGCGGCAACCTGATCCCAGGTACAGCAGGAACCAGACTGCAGTTCTGCTGACAAAGGAGCTACTGTAGCAAGCGTGGCCAACATGGCAGTGACCACCACATCCATGGAGAGACAGGAGGCCAAGGAGTCTTCCTCCTTCCTCCTCCCCAGGACACAGTGAGGACACCCCAACGCGGCTCCCGGTGAGGAGGAGCTGTGCTCGGAACATGAGGGCTTTGCCCTGCATCCACTCATGAGGATGGCTGGGCTCATGAGATCACAGACGGGGGCTTAAGCCCTGGAATGTATAAAGTCTACCACTTGTTGCAGGGGCATGGGGATGGATGGGCCAGACTCACTCCAGGTGATGGATGGGGATCTGACACTCCTGGGGGAAGCCCAGAAGCACTGACTTCATCCTAGAAAACATGGGAGAGTGAAGCAGCCTGGGATCTCCTGTGTCTCTCTCCCCTAGAAGACCCTACCTGGATGAGCCAGGCCCCATTCCTATTTAAGACAATGCCTGCATGGAGCCCTCACCGTGGTGGGGAGGGGGGAGGTATGGTATTTGCCTAGCGGTCAGCCCTCTCATAGTATGCCACCATGCCTATCCCTGCTACCCCGGAGTTACTCAGTGCACCTCCTTTCTGGTGGAAGACCCCCAGCCCCACACCAGGAATTACGCACCCCCCCCCACACTTCACCTGACTGGAATATCCGTTGAAGTGGATGCCTCTCAGAACAAAGTTGACCAAGATTTTGTAATATACTGCAGACCCTCCCGACAAAAGCTGACCCAATGTTTCTCTTTCTCAAAATAGAACTTTTCACAAAAATCTGCACAGTGACCAACATTTACTCCCCAAACTTGGACCAAGCTCACTTTGCTATTAGGGTTCTCAGGCGATTGGAACACTTTGCAGAGGCCACTTATAGTAGGGAGGGTCTGCACATGCCTATAAACCCTGATCTAGATACTTCCTCAGGCAAACGAATAACTTCAGTTTGTTCCCCTCAGCTAACAATTCCTACAGCAGGATAGACTACCTTCTAATCAGTCACCATTCTCTTGAATGGGGCCCACGAGCATGGATAGGCCAGATCCACTGGTTTGACCATGTTCCAACATCCTTTTGGCATGCAACGCTGAAAAGGCCTTTGACCAGGTGAATTGAAGGCATTACTCCAACATGTCGGAATTGGCCCATCATCTCTTTCAAAAATCTTGGCACACTACACCAACCAGCTGTCTGGTTGGTGAGCAACTTTAAGGTCAACTATTCAAATAGGAGGCACTCTACCTAACACTAACCCACATTTTGGTTGGACTGCTTAAGGATAATTTATCCTTCAGGTGTCAACTATTTTCAATAAAATACATACAGGCCTTTGACCTTAACTACTCCCCACTCTTAACAAAGACTCACAGATTTAAACAGCGCCAAAAGCCTGGCACAGTTGGAAAAGATAAAAAGGTAGCAGTCATTTAGGAGCTTCCTCTCCCAGCATCTCAGCCATGCTGCTGCCTGGATTCAGCTGATATAACTGACAATGCACAGTAACAGGAAACACAGAAGCACTTCCTGTTTGCAGGCAGCCTGCATATCTATGGACTGCTGTTTTGTTTCTAAAAGTTACCACAGCAGGAAATGGGTAAATTAACGTGCAGCAATCCTAATTGCCCTGGGAAGGGATGCATATAAGCACTGCTTGTTTTGTTGGTCCGGTTTAACCCTTTCGCTGCCAGCCTATCTGGAGATTTTGTCACCCTTGTTGCCAGACTATTTTGTACTATTTTGCACTCCACATGTTCAACTGTGATTTTTGAAGGGATTTCCCAGGGAAATTATATATAGTCTTTTTCAGTCTGGGCTTTAACATGAAATGTCTTGTTTGTCATTTTTTAGGTGTATTCTCAATATTTTTGGGTAAAATATCGGCAAAAAAATAAAAAATATATATTTTCTTACAATTTGTAGTGTTTTGTTGTAATACAAAATGTAAGTTTGCCAATAAAATCTTATTGCGTGTAAAAGCCCCATTTCTCCCGGTTACAATGGTAAAACATATGTATTGGTAGACACCCTTTCCTTCACAGGAGACTCCCCCAAACTGAAACAGCACTTTAGTAGATTTTTAGATAAAATACAACTGTGATATGCGCTATGAGCACCTTGCAGTTTTTTAAGAAAAACAACCCTTTACATTTGAAATACCCCCAACAAACTATATATTCTCTAGAAGTACACACCTCAAGCTTTCTAAGCGTACAAGGCTTGTTGACATGGGTCCATTTTTCTGGAAGTAACCTCTCAATTTATTATTTGGTTGCCCAGGGTTTCAACAGAATCAAAGTCACATTTTCCTAAAAAACAATATGCAAGCAAGAAAAAAAAGTTAAATCTGAAAAAGCCACATCCCCGAACAGAACAATACCAAACATGCATAGCTACTGTCAAGGAAAGAGTTGGCAAACACCCCAAAGTAAAGCATGTGAGTAAGAATAATTTTAATTGAAAATTTCAGCTCTGCTGACAAAGTGCGCACCTTGCACTTTTTCAACCAAAACAACCCTTTACATTTGGAATATCCACCATAAACCATATTTTTCTGAAAGTAGGCATGTTAAGCTTTCTAAGCGTACCCAGCTTGTTGTAGTGGGCTCATCTTTCTGGAAGTAATCTGTCAAAGAATTCTATGGTTGCAGAGGGTTTCCCTAAAAAATGTATAAAAAAGCAGAATAAAAAGCACCTTTCCCTAAAATATCAATATGCGAACAAGAAAAAACAAGCTAAGCACAAGATCCCCTGAACAGAACAATACCCAACATGCATAGCTACTTTCAACCCTTTTAATTGCCAACCTACTTAAAATGTTGTCACCCTCTGTTGACAGGTTATTTTTCAATAATCTGTGCTATGTTTAACCATGATTTTTGCAGGAATTTCCAGGAAAATTGTATATATTTTTTTGAAGCAGAGTTTTGGCTTTAACATGAAATATGTTGTTTGTAATTTTTTTTACTGTTTTTTAAAATATTCTATATATATTTTTAGTCAAAAAACAAAAAATAATAAAAATTATTATTCCTTTTAAATTGTCTCATTTATTTTAAATAAACAATTTATTTTACTAAAGAAAACGACATTGCATATGAAAGCCCCGTTTTTTCTGATTTCAATGGTACCACATATGTATCAGTAGCCCCCCTGTTCCTGTCCAGGAGAGCCCCCAAACTGAAAAGAGCACTTTTACAAATAAAATCCAACTACTATCCACACTATAAAGGGTTAAATTTTAAAAAATTGTCGTGGGGTCCCCCTTCCCGGGGGAGGGGGACCAATTTTTTGTGGGGGAAGCGGGGCTTAGTGGCAAGATGGCGGTGCCCGACGGGAGAGGAGAGGGAGAGGGCCCTCTTCTGAAGCTGGAGGGCCAGGGGGGGTGATCGGAGGCCCCCCTGGTGAAGAGGAGACCCGGCGGGAGTAATCGGACACTGAGGTGAGTAAATTTTATTTTTATAATTTTTTTTTTTACATGTATTTCCGGCTGCTGCTGAAGGGGGTGGCTATTCCGGGCACTCCCCGGCCGGATCGAACGAGGGGTCAGGTGAGTGTTTTTGTTACTTTACTTTTACTGTAGAAGGGGGGAAAGTCAAGCACGTGGATTCTATGTGCTTGGCACTTAAGTGGAGTGGAAGTGAGCACGTAGAATCTACGTGCTTGGCACTGAAAGGGCTAAGTAGTTTTTGTCTGTTGGTCCGCTTTAAGTACAGCAAACACCCTCTTTCCTTGTTAAGCAAGATATCCATTTTAAGGCATTAATCATGCCAAAATGTAAAAAATATATTTTCCAGGCTGTCCCAGCCCAACCCCCGTATAACTTCTTAAAAAAACTGAAAGGACAGGTAGACTCAAAATTAGAGTTGTCACTGTCTAGATCTAAATCTTGGGGAGGAATGGGGCTACCAGACCTACAAATATATCACACCTTAGCAGTACTACTCCGACTTAGAAAACTCTAGGTACAGCTAAAGAAATCTATGTCCCCAATAATCCAGCATCCCTACCCTGGGGAGGGCCTCTACCCAATCATGTTAAGAACTCAGTCCCCTTCTTAGTTCGCTACTTTATTAATGTTAGGGACCAGCTAATGGACAAAACTTTCTGAATAAACAGGCTGTGCCCCCTTCTGCCACTTTGAATT
Source organism: Gastrophryne carolinensis (assembly GCA_027917425.1). Classification (NCBI taxonomy): domain Eukaryota; kingdom Metazoa; phylum Chordata; class Amphibia; order Anura; family Microhylidae; genus Gastrophryne; species Gastrophryne carolinensis. Next base: position 343,416,953 of record CM051237.1, on the reverse strand, counting down.
CACAACTGGCATCTGATCAAAGAATTTTCTCATTTGGGATGACTACTCCAAGATCGCCCTGCAGCAGGGCTACAGAGGGAGGTCTCTGAGAGAAACATTTCCTGGCTTCTCCACGGTTAACTAGCAGCCCCTGTGATAAAGCGGGAGCTAGTAGAGACCAGTAAGAAATCTCAACACCTATTGACACAATGTCTCCACCTTGCTTCCTGCCCCCTACCCACACCATCCCTGTTCTTAATGCTTGTGTCCAATCTGCACAATCAACCCCCAGGATTTGTTCATAAATGGGAACAAGAATTCGGGACTACCTTAACCATGGAAGAGCAAGCAAAAATATTTACACTTACCCATAAATTGTATGTCCCAGCAGGTGCCCAGGATTAGGAGGTTTGATCCAACCAAATCAGAAAAATGCTGGAGGTGCCTTATGGGCCAGGGTAACATGACTCACATTTGGCGGGGCTGTGCTCTTATAAAGCCTCTGTGGGACTCGGTAATGCCCATAAACAGCAAGATAACAGTTTAGATACCCCCCCCCTCCAACTAGCTCCAGAGACCACAGAAAAAAGCTAAGAAAGGGGTCCTTAAATTCTTTATTAGCGCCATAATACCCATACATTGTAAATCCCAAACAGTCCCAGCCCTTGGGGAATGGGTCCAGGAGGTATAAGCCATTCGGAGGATGGAGAATCTTATCTCAGAGGCAAATGACTCTCAAGACCAATATAGGTTTACTTGTGCCAGCTGGATATCCTTCAATGATGTAACATGTCCATTGGGTCCACCCTTTTGACCTTATGCTAGGTCTGGGCACCATAAATTGAGTTGATACCTCTCCTCTCAAGTCAATAGTCCGCCCCATTTAATTTCTAATATATTTTTTCTTCTCTCTCTCTCCTATGTTTTCTGCCCACTAAAAGCTCTCTTTCTGTCCCTCACCCACCCCGATTTCTACTTCCTTTTTTTCCCCTTAGCAAGTTCAAGAGTACTTAAGACTATAAACCACAATTAGCAAACCCTCATTCCTCAGCCTGTTGCTATTACTGCCCATCACGCCCAGGAACTGAGCCTGCCTAATCTGTCTCAAAGGATCTTCCCAGTGTGGCATTTTTTCAAGCAGTGCACAAACAAGACACAGGTCAACTGCACACTGTGCCCACCAGCCTCTGAAGCAAAGGAGAAGCCCAATAATCTCTGCACTATAGGCTTGATTCAGAGAGACAACAAAAAAACTTCCTTTTTAATGCCGATCTGTTTTTTTTGTGAAATGTTTCCGTTCTCGTATGAGTGCACGAGCGATTCTGTGCATGCATTGAAAACCGTCTGTAAAGTTTCCGTCCGTTCGTACAGCAGATTACGAATACGAGGATGTCATTTTCCATCCAGACTTTTCCGTTTCATTTTCACATGTTACATCGTAGGCTTTCGTTTTTGCCCTTTTCCCATCGTATCCTCCAATTAATCCTTTACGTTTCCAGTTAGTTTCTGTTTCCCTTTTTCAATAAATAATCGTACAGACGGAAATCCTTACGATCTTGCGCCTGCGTACTACAAACTTAACTCATTAAAGTGCTCGCCTACATATTTGCCACCCTCACTTCTACTACAATGTTTAGCTAAATCACTTAGCACTAGCCTCCATATTCCCTTTTGGACCCTTAAAGCTCACCCAAACCACTTCTCGGTCATGTGAATATTCATCTTTAAATATTTCTGGGCCCTTTAGTTTTGTGTTAATGTATTTTGTAAATGAAATGACAATGTAACATTTTTTTTTATTCCATCATAAAATATAAAATTGTAAAAAATTTTGAAAATTTTAACAACTATAAAAAACAAAATACATAGCAATGGCAGGCCACTGAACATTATTCTTCATCTGTGGTCCCCAACGAGTTGCGCAGCTCCTGCATCTCGCTCACCAACTGAAGGGCCCTGACACTCAGTTGTGCCACTCTGGCACGTGTGGTAAATTAAAATATTGTTATAACCTTGTTGGGGTCATACTGCAGTGCCCCCCCCCCCCCCCCCCCTGTATGGTCCAAACACCTAAATCTGGACTTCAAAAGCCAGAGGGCCCTCGTCACAGGCCGGGTTTTGCATAGTGCCCGATTAGAGAACCCCTGGCCCGCATTCTGCAGGCAAAGAACGGGCATCAGGTGCAAGGGCGAGTGGCACATCTTGCTGTTCCTGCAACCAAATATAAAATAATTACACAAAGCAAAGGTAACCAACGTAAACAATAACTCCTACAACACATTAATATTCAAGTTTGGAAAATGATCCGAACTAACGGAAATGTTCCGATTTGCTTCCGTTCATGGAAAGCGCATTCCCGAACGTTCGTACGGATGAAAAATGAACGAAAAAAAGCAAAAAAAAGACTAACACCCACCCAAACTTTCACAGACAGCTACGGAAGTCCGGACGAATGTGTCTTTGAATCGAGGCTTATATCCAGAACCAGGCACCTCCAATCCAAACATGGCAGAAATACCTAAAAAACATGCAAACTTTAGAGGGAACATAGAAGTTGGGCACATTTCACCCACAACCCTTGGCCCCAAATGCGAACATTTCCAAGCTGCTGGCCTTTAAAACCAGCCTTCTCCACCAGGCAGAATGGGAGCATTTCAAAGATCTGATGGCAGTGGTTGTCCCACAATATGGCATTCCCTGCCACCACTACTTTTCTCACCTGGCCATCCCTGCCTGCACCAAAAGGTTGTGAATAAAAAAGGGAAAGAACTGTGCATTGCTATTAGTTCCAGTGTTCACATCACAACTGACACATGGAGAAGTAAGGACGCCCAGGGAATTTACAACTAACAGCTCACTGGGTTAATGTAGTGGCAGCAGGGCAAGAGATGGGAAGCACTGTGGTGCGTATTCTTTCACCACCTATGGTTGCTGGACATCAGTGCCTCCTGTTGCAGTTGCAAGAAAGGAAGATTCAGCTGCTGGGCAGTGCTGACAGTAAAAAAGTATTTTAATATATATATATATATATATATATATATATATATATATATATATATACTAAGTGGTGCAGTGAATCCTGTAATAGGTGTAACCTTGAAGCAGCCTTGGACCTAGCCAGGTTGATGCACATCCATTGCCTGGCACATGTATGTGCTTAGCTTGGTGGTGAAAAACTTCCTGGCCCATAATCCAGACATGCGGAAGCTGCTGCATACATCGATTGCTGTGCACGTACTTTTGGATTTCACACTCTGCTGCTGCTCATCTAGCTGCACTGCAGAGATACTTTGGGCTTCCTACCGACCACCTCATAGGTGATTTGCCAACTAGGTAGAATTCCACTTTCCACATGCTGGAAAGGATGTGTGAGCAGCAGCAGGTAATAGTGGAGTTTCAACCACAAAATGCGAAGGTGGGTTGAAGTGCAGGACCAACAGCACTTCACCACCAATAAGTGGGCCTCCATGTGGTACATTTGTGCTGTGCTGCAGTGCTGCCAGAATGCCACCAATATGGTCAGCGCTGATGATACCATTGTCAGTGCTACCAACCCCATCCTTGCCTGCTGGAAAATACCCTTTAGGCCATAGCACAGGGTGTGATGGTGGCACAAGAGGAAGCCGGGGAGGAGGAGGGCACATTTTCCCAGGTGTTAGGCCAGTCCACACGTGGCTTGCAGGGTGGGCAGACAGTGGGCAGGTACTACACTGTCCAGCCAGTGGACAGTTTTGGGGGATTCAGAGGAGGACTTTGTGTCACAGCAGGGTGGCACCCAGTACAGCTCGCGGGTGTCACTGAAGCATTACTGGTGGGAGGTGCAGGAGGAGCAGGAGACACCTGAAACTGAGGACAGCTTCTTCTTGACTCAGGGCAGCCTGGGTCACATAAGCCACTACATGCTCCAGGGCTTTCAGAATGACCACAGAGTTTCCCACATAGTCCCCAGTGCCAATTACTGGGTGGCTGGATCCTTTCTTTAAGGATAACCTCACCCCCTTGATTCCAGTACTGGAACAGGATAGAAAGATGAAAGACTACAAATGCACTTTGGTGCATGCACTACTGGCAGAGTTCCCAGCTGACCTTGAGGGCTCAGTGGAGGCACAAGGACGAGTAGGAGGTTGCCAATGCTGCAGGGGCACCAGCACCACCTTACAGGAGAGGGAGAGCATAGCCACAAACAACTTATTCCATTCTTTGTCGACGTGTCTCCTGGTACTGAGTTATGGGTCCTACCCGTTGTATTTCTGGGTTGGTAAATTGGACATGTGGCCAGAGCTTGTCTTCTGTGCCTTGGAGGCTCTGGCCTGCCCTGCAGCAAGTGTCCTATCAGAACATGTGTTCTGCACTGCAGGGCGGGGCAGCACCTGACCCGGGGGGGACACAGCATGCCTATCCAATAGGCGACTGGAGGTTTGTCAGATTGACCCCATTAGGGTGCCAGCAGTGCCTGGGAGGCGAACTACACTTACTAAAAGCCAGGATCCAGCCTCAGGGAATACGGTGACTGGTCTCGGTGGCAGGGGGCAGTGAGTCTGTTTGTTGTCCAGGCGCTGTTGAGGAGTCAGTACAGCAGAAGGGGGAAACTGTCCTTGCAGGATCGTGAGCCAACAGGCTACTAATAACCTATTGAAAATAAGAGGAAAAACCCTAACATTTAAATTTTAGATTATAGAAAACAAGTGAAAAGGCCAAATGACATAGATGGGTCACATGTATGAGACAGTTCAATTTTGCAGGTATGACAATACATCATTTTGAGCATGGAATGACATATAAACATTGTTAAACATTGTTACAACAGGGATATGCTAGCCGGGGTAATACATCCTTCCCAGCGCTGCCACCTAACGATTCACAGAATGTAAGTATTTGCCTGAAACTATTTTTAGAGCTGCCCCCCTTTACCCAATGTAAACATTTGGGTTATCTGGGTAGGGCGCGGGTGGTGGTGTATGGCAGTTTGTTTATGACCACGGTGGGCCTGCAGGCGGCCAGCGGCAAGTGGCAGGCAATTTCTCTTCAGCAGTGCGGGGCTACAACATAAGGGCCACCTCTTTCACTGAGGACACATTCACTAAAGTAAATGAGGTAGCCATTTTTCTTTAGCCCCTCCACTGGCTGACTTAGCAAGAGGAGGTATCGCTGGTAACAACACATGCCTGGACAAGAATTAGCTTACTGCATCATACTGTTCTTCCTCTGAAGACAGGGGCCCTTGGCAGCTGTGGTATGTCAAACTAATGGATGTATGTCAATCCGCTGCCACCTGAGGGAGGGGCTTGATTACTTAAATGGCCAGTCCAGCCAGACTGCCTGATTTGAAACTACCCACCAACCTGCCACATAGTTGCTAAGCAGGAAATGGGGGTTAATAAAAAAACAAACACTTACCTTGCTCCTAATCCAGTGGTGCCAAGTGCCCTATCGCAGCACCGGGTGCTGGCATCTTTACTTTGCTGCACGCACAGGTAGCCAAAGAAAGATTGCAGCACCTGCTGCTGCGGTTGAGCAATTGGCACTGCTGTATTAGGGGTGAAGTAAGTGTTTATGTAACCCCCCGCCCTGTTTTATTGCTAGGTAAGGGTGGCAGGGTGGTGGGTACTTTCATATTAACCAGTCTGGGTCAATTGACCCTTTAAGAGGAGGGTGGGTGGTAGTTGGGGTGGGGGGTACAGGAGAGGAGAAATAAAAGGGAAAGAAAAAAATGGAAAACTGCTAAAGCAAACTTTTATTTATTTTTAAAGTGGAACAAAACCATCAGCAGTCCTGCAACTTAAAAAGATACTAGGGCTGGTCACTGGCCTTCCCCTGGGGCCCACTCATGCACCATTGGACCGGGAAGATGTGAGTGAATACTGACAATTTGGGGGGATTCACACAGTGGGGCATTCCAAAACGGGATGCCAACAGGTCAGAACAAAACCTGGGATAGTCAAAATCACAGTTTTTTTTTTCCGCTTTAAAAGGGCCAGCCACTGACATTCCCCTGGGCATCCCATATTGGGATAAGTGTGGGGAATAGTTATATCCACTGCCCTGTTTCCCCATCGCAAACCAGTAAGATGTAATTGACAAAGCTCACTTAACACAGGAAAGAGGACAACTGCATCATTTCAAAGGAGGGACACACTCCAGCAGAAGGGACATTATCAGCTGTCACAGACATCCTGGGTATAGACACTCAGAAGCAGTAAAGAAGCTAGCTTGACAGCTTGCAGATGGAATTGCCAGAAAATCCTTTCCTAAAAATAGCAGCACTAGATTGGCACAGCTCCTGGATTTAATACATACAGATGTATGTGGTCCAATGAGTGTTCAGACCCCAAGCAAAAAGAGATATTTTCTCACATTCATTGATGACTTTTCCATATACACAATTGTCTACCTAGTGCACAGCAAAGATGAAGTGTCACAGAAACTTAAAGAATATCTTGCTGTAGTGTTTAACACATTTGGAAGAATGACAAAAGCACTGTGTGCAGATAATGAATTTGACTATACAAGTAGCAAGGTGCGAACCATTTTGAAAAAGAAAGAAATCATGCTCCTGGCTACCGTTCTATACAACCCAGAACAGAATGGTGTTGCAGAACAGCTCGCTCTGTGAAAGTACAAGAAGTATGCAACTCTACCTGCAACAATTTGGGGAGAAGTCACTATGATGGCGTCCTATCTTCAAAACAGATTACCTAGTAGAGCTAATCATTTGTGCATGTTCCCAAAAAAAACTAACAACTGGGAAAGAAGGGGTCCTGGTTGGCTATAGTGAAATTCAAAAGGGATAAAGAATCCTACACCCAGAGACCAACGCAGTAACAATCAGCAGAGCTGTAATGATTGATGAGAACTCTGGATCACTCAAATTTCATCATGTTTTGCCAGTAATTCATCCAAAGAAAGAACAAGAATCTCAGAGTTCCAGATGCTGAAAAGGAAAGCACCGAAGTCTGGATAAGCTCTGAAACCACAAGGAAAGTACAGAACAAACCCAGCCTCCAGTCAGGAGAGCGGAGAGGCCAACCAAAGGAATCCTAATTAACAGTAATATTTTCTTTACCTTCTTTTTTTTGCTAGCTATTCGCTTCCTACACCCCCCCCCCCCCCCATCCAGAAAAAAAGGGAGGGGAGAGAAAAGAAAAAAGGAAAAGATAGGGAGGAAAATGTAAAAATACATACACATACATACACTTTCTTACATTCTCATACTCTCCACCTTCCTATATCCTTTTACACAAGAAAAACAATTCTTCATTCATTCTCTTTCTTTCCATATATATTCCATACATCCAACTTAATATTCATTCAGTCTTTTCCCTTCCATACCTACTTGACAACCACCTCATAAAAAAGAAAAGAAAGGAGGAAAAAATGTTTTCTCACATTTCCAAGTAATGTGTATAAATGAGCCTTCCCCTTTCCTATATCTCCAGCACGTTCCAGAAACATTAGAGTACATCCTGCACAGTTTTTGGGGAGTCAGATACCACTGTGTAAGATATTTATATCCTACCTCATGTGTTTTAGCTGACACTGGAATTTTCATATTTAAAATAAATACTTTCTTCCACTCCTTCTCAATTACATTTTACTTTCAAGGGCAAATTCCCTTTCAATGCAATTTTTTAACGTGTATATTTTTTGTGCCAAAAGGATTTGCTCAAGGTGCTTAGCAGATAAAGCATTGTTATTTTTTCTTATGTTATCTAATGTGTGTTTTCTGGAAGCAGTTTTCAATCGGTTGCTATTGGCAACATACACCAAGAAGAGAGAAGTGAGACTTATACACACAGAACGCTGCTTCTATGGCCGCTGCTGAGGTGAGGGAGCTCACTCAACCTTACACATGCCCAGCAGCAGTGTTCTGTGCAGCTATTTGAAATCTGAAAACCAAATCTGAAATTGTTGTAAGTTGCCTATGGCAACAGATGAAAAGTGCTTCCATAAAACACATATTTGCTAACATTAGAAAAAAATCGAAAAATGCTAGATCAGATAAGCACCTTTAAGACATCATTTTGCCACACAAAAATATACACTTTTAAAAATCCATTTGAAAGTGGACTTTAACCCTTTCGCTGCTAGACTATTTTGTCACCCTTGTTGCCAGACCATTATGCGCTCCACATGTTCAACTGTGATTTTTGAAAGGATTTCCAGGGATTTCCCAGGGAAATTAAATATTGTTTTTTTCAGCAGAGTCTGGGCTTTTTTTTTTTTTTTAAGGTTTTAATTTTGCATTAAACAACATACAATTGAGACGGAGACCTTACACAAGAATTCCCTTGATGCGGCGCTTGGCGCCAAACTGACACGCCTTCGGGAATCCCTAGAGTACCCTGAAAGTTTTTCCAAGTTAGGTTTATTTAGTTAAAAAAAAAAACGATTGAGGGGCGATCTAATAACTATGTATAAATATATTCGGGGGCAATACAAAGATCTGTCCCAAAATCTATTTATACCCTGGAGTGTAACCATCCACTAAGGTTAGAGCAAAGGTGCTTTCTCCACCGACATAGGAGGGGATTCTTCTCTGTAAGAGCAGTGAGACTATGGAACTCGCTGCCAGAGGAGGTAGTAATGATGGATACAGTAAAAACGTTCAAAAGTGGCCTTGATGCCTTCCTGGCATGTAATAACATTTCCTTCATGGCTACTAGACCACTGGAAGGAGTTAAACAGGCTGAACTTGATGGACTAAAGTCTTTATTCAGCCTTACATACTATGTTACTATGTTACGTTTGCTATACTGAAGCCAAAGGTTTGGCGGCTAGGTGTCGACGATTTTTTTATGAATACAGCAATAAATGTGGTAAGGTCCTGGCCAGAGCCCTGAAAGCGCAGCGTGCCAGAAATGTCATCTCCCACATTCAAGACCAGGGGGGTAGAAAGCTCCATTTGACAAAGGAAATAGCTAGGTCATTTAGGGAGTTCTATGAAAAGCTCTATAATCTACCTCTGGGCCATCTGGCTCCTTCAGTGAGCAACATAGAGAGATATATTCGAGAATCCGGTCTCCCTCGCCTTAAGCGGGAGGTGGAGGAGGCTCTTGAGGGGGACATAGAGTTGGAAGAATTTACGAGAGCCATCAAGAACACCAAGCCGGCAAGAGCTCCGGGCCCCAACGACTTCAGCTTAGATTACTACAAGGAGTTTGCTGGGATTCTCCCTCAGTTTATCGCATCCTTTGGCTCTTTGAGGGACAGGAGCCCTCCCCCTAGAGATACCTTGAGAGCAAACATTACCGTAATCCCTAAGCCTGGGAAAAATTTGGTGCAGTGTGGGAATTATCTCCCTGCTGAACTGTAATATCAAGCTGTTTAATAAGATAATAGCAGATAGGCTAGCCCCTCTTATCCCGTCCCTCATACACTGGGATCAGGTTGGCTTTGTTCCCTCGAGAGAGGGAGGAGATAACACCACTAGGGTTATCAACTTGATTCATCGAGCGCGTTTGGGGGGCCCTGCTGGGATGCTTCTCTCGACAAACGCCGAGAAGGCATTTGATAGGGTGAGCTGGGACTTTATTTCTGCTACCCTTCGTCAGGTTGGCTTGGGAGAGAACATGACCCGTTGGGTCATGGCTTCCTATTCATGCCCCTCGGCGTTCGTCGTGGTAAGCGGGATGGCTTCAGAACCATTTGAGCTGGCAAACGGGACCCGTCAGGGATGTCCTCTCTCCCCCCTGATATTTATTCTGACACTGGAACCCTTCCTGCGCAATGTGAGGAAGAACCATGACATTGCTGGCATCGGGATAGGGCGAGGAGAACACAAGGTCATGGCATACGCCGACGTCTAGATATTTTTTATCACTAGACCTGAGACATCCCTCCCCATACTATTAGCAGAACTTAAAGCCTTCCAAACAGTATCCAGCTAGGAAAGTACAGAACAAACCCAGCCTCCAGTCAGGAGAGCGGAGAGGCCAACCAAAGGAATCCTAATTAACAGTAATATTTTCTTTACCTTCTTTTTTTTGCTAGCTATTCGCTTCCTACACCCCCCCCCCCCCATCCAGAAAAAAAGGGAGGGGAGAGAAAAGAAAAAAGGAAAAGATAGGGAGGAAAATGTAAAAATACATACACATACATACACTTTCTTACATTCTCATACTCTCCACCTTCCTATATCCTTTTACACAAGAAAAACAATTCTTCATTCATTCTCTTTCTTTCCATATATATTCCATACATCCAACTTAATATTCATTCAGTCTTTTCCCTTCCATACCTACTTGACAACCACCTCATAAAAAAGAAAAGAAAGGAGGAAAAAATGTTTTCTCACATTTCCAAGTAATGTGTATAAATGAGCCTTCCCCTTTCCTATATCTCCAGCACGTTCCAGAAACATTAGAGTACATCCTGCACAGTTTTTGGGGAGTCAGATACCACTGTGTAAGATATTTATATCCTACCTCATGTGTTTTAGCTGACACTGGAATTTTCATATTTAAAATAAATACTTTCTTCCACTCCTTCTCAATTACATTTTACTTTCAAGGGCAAATTCCCTTTCAATGCAATTTTTTAACGTGTATATTTTTTGTGCCAAAAGGATTTGCTCAAGGTGCTTAGCAGATAAAGCATTGTTATTTTTTCTTATGTTATCTAATGTGTGTTTTCTGGAAGCAGTTTTCAATCGGTTGCTATTGGCAACATACACCAAGAAGAGAGAAGTGAGACTTATACACACAGAACGCTGCTTCTATGGCCGCTGCTGAGGTGAGGGAGCTCACTCAACCTTACACATGCCCAGCAGCAGTGTTCTGTGCAGCTATTTGAAATCTGAAAACCAAATCTGAAATTGTTGTAAGTTGCCTATGGCAACAGATGAAAAGTGTGTCATCTCTCCCCCCTGATATTTATTCTGACACTGGAACCCTTCCTGCGCAATGTGAGGAAGAACCATGACATTGCTGGCATCGGGATAGGGCGAGGAGAACACAAGGTCATGGCATACGCCGACGTCTAGATATTTTTTATCACTAGACCTGAGACATCCCTCCCCATACTATTAGCAGAACTTAAAGCCTTCCAAACAGTATCCAGCTATTAGATTCATTACCAAAAGTCATCCGCCCTTAACATCAGCGTCCCTCCTAAGAGATTAAAGCAGATCTCCGAAAATTTCCCCTTTAAATGGGAACAGGAAGCCATAACTTATCTGGGGACACAGATACCGGCACTTCCCAAAAAAATACACAACATGAACTTCCCCCCGTTGCTGAGGAAAGTGGAGGAGGACCTGCAGAAATTGAACAAAAATGCATTTTCTTGCTTTGGCAGGTCCAACATCATTAAGATGAACATCCTGCCTAGGGTGTTATACCTTTTCCAGGCTCTCCCGATCGAGGTCCCACACATTTTCTTCAAACGGCTAACGTGACTTTGTTCTAGGTTTGTCTCGGTTGGGAGACCGCATCGGCTCTCTCTAAGGGGTCGGGGGGGACTGGGCCTCCCGGACTGGAGGGCATACCACGCAGCGGGTCACTTATCACGTGTGCTCTATTGGTGTAGACACTCCTCTCTGAAGCAGTGGACGCTTGTCAAACAGGAGGCCTCGGAGATCTCCCTGCCGGGGCTCCCATGGGTTCCGTTGGATCGAGCCCCTGCCCTGAACAAACACCCCACAATAGGCCCCACCCGAAAAATAGTATGTAGATCCTTCCCGAAGCTGGACATTCTACCTTCTACCCTCGCCCATGACCCCCGTATTGGGGCATCCGGACTTTCCGGCAGGCCTCTCACCCCCCCTTGTGCTATTCATGTAGTTGACTCATGTGAGTTAAGTTTATGTTTATTAAAAGAAAAAGTTTGGAGGCATGGTAGGCAGAGTACACGTTTAATTATAAGTTGATGTCTATTAAGAAATGAGGTTGAAAATAGGCACCCCTCTAGTTTATAGTTCTGTGGGACGATGGGGATAGGCCTTATACAAGGATAATTGTCAGGGATCGCCGGACACCCTTCTTGCATAAGCCAACAATCCCCAATCTCCACCGCCTCTTGTGCCTATAGACAAGCCCCCGCTCGCTGGAGACACGAGTAATGCCTCTCCAGACTCGGTTGCCCCAGGACTTACTGGCGCAAAGATTGCTGGCTTATGGTAAAGACGGGTGAACTGCGGGGTATCCCAAATTCAAGCGAACAGTGTCTGAAACGTCAATCCAAGGGGTTTGGCAGAGAATAGTCGAGACAAGCAGGGGTCAAAGCCGGGTGGTCACAGGGTGCGGTATCCAAGGGGTAAGCAGAAGCAAGGTCAGACAGGCAGGAGGTCAGACAGGCACTAAACGCAATTCCAACAGCACACCCAAGCTAAAAATGGCTATAACAGGCACTGGTGGACCGGGCGAAAACATATTTAAAGGGGAACTGACCAATAGGAGGGGGGGAAGAGTGATTGGTGCAACTAGTGTAGGTGATTGGTGTAACTAGGATCTGGCAGTTAATAGGAGCAGCCCCAGGGACTGGACCACCCTGGCCAGTCAGGCAGTCCAGTCCCTGGGTTCATCCCAACACAGACCCCAGGACAGGATTGGCCTATTCAAACTTGCCCCCGGCAAATGCGCTGGGAGCAGCGCCGTCGGGAGGCATAAGAGGAACGTGCTTGCGCAAGCAAGGAGGGGATGCCGCACCAGTGGAAGAGCCGCCCAAAGAAGCAGAGGAGGCGCCTGCGATGCCAGAGACCCCAGCTGCCGCCGCCACCGACGTAGAGGGGGCGATGGAGGCTGAAGCCCCAGCAGAGGACGTGGAGGCAGCCGCCCGGCGCGGCCGCCGGAGGACCGGAGCCGCCCGCGGCCGTGCAGAGGCGCTGCGGGACGGGGCCCCAGACCCAGGTAAGTTCCTTACATTATCCCCCCTTGAGGAGGGGCCTCTGGACCCTCGAACCTGGGTTTCTGAGGGTTCTCCCATGTGGACCTCTCTGGCTGGAACCCAAGACCTCTCTTCCGGGCCATAACCCTTCCAATCTACCAAGTACTGGAGAGAGTTTCAGAAGAGACGTGAATCTAAAATCCAAGCTACTTTGAATTCTTGTTGCTCATCAACAATGTTTTTGTAACCAGGGCAACCCGAGTACTAAAGGAGTTGAGGGCATCTTTTAAACTAAAAAACTGATCAACTCAGAATGCCCTGCTCCCACTCTGAGAAACACAGGTGGAGTCTTAAAATGAATAAGACCCCCAGCAATAGGCGTGTCATCAATAGCGGACACCCGAATAATTTTGGACAGAGGTTGGAGAGGAATTTCCAGACTTCCGGGCTAACTCAAAATTAAGAAAATTCCCTGCCGCCCCACAATCCAGAAGAGCCTCCAAATTTCTATGCTCAAGGTCCACTTTAACCTGGACTGGGAACATAAACTGAATAAACTTGAGGAAATACCTTGCAGCCTAGGTGGGTTCCCTCGACCCCACCTAGGCTCTGAAGTTTTCCGGCTGCTTCTTGGGGCAGACTCTGACCAGGTGACTGGTCCCCCCACAGTAGAGACACAGCCCTTCCAATAATTGCCGATGCCTCTCAGCTTCGGAGAGCTTGGTAGCTCCCAGCTGCATAGGTTCCTCGATAGGACACAGGGCTGGAGCTCCAGGTTTCCAGCTGGTGTCGGGATGCACCGCTCTTTCAAGGCGTCTCTCCCGCAAACGTCGGTCAATTCGAATAGCGAGTTGCATGGTTTCATCCAAAGACCGGGGTACAGGATGATTCACGAAAAAGTCCTTAATGGCATCAGACAAGCCCAGATGGAATTGACCACATACGGCCGGGTCGTTCCATCGAGAGTCCACAGCCCACCGACGGAACTCGGAACAATACTTCTCAGCCTGCCTACGACCTTGACGCAGGGTACGAAGTTTAGCATCTGCAGTGGCACCTCTGTCCGGATAGTCATACAAGATTTCCATCACGGAGAAGAATACTTCCACAGACTGCCGTGCTGGATCCTGAGGTGACAGGCTGAGTGCCCAGGATTGAGGATCCCTTTGCAGGAGGGAGATGACCAGGCCCACACGCTGATCTTGGGACCCCGAGGAGTATGGACGAAGTTGAAAATAAAGTTTGCAAGCATCCCGGAAGTTGGAGAACTTGCTTCTATCCCCAGATAGATAGATTTGTCGGGGAGTGGAATCTTGGTTTCCACTGGGTGAGCGGCCGAGGCCCTCTGAGGGCCTGGGTTGATTGGAGTTGGGCGGTTCTCCTGGGCCGCCACACGATGGATCAGTCTGTCCCTTGCCTCAACCACAGACGTGTGCAGATGTCCAATATCTCCTCCCAATCATCCTGCTCCAGATTTTGGTCTATGGCCTGCCATTTCATCTCGATTTTACCCCTAGGGGACTCCATCTCACCCAGCAGGCTCTTATATAGGTTAGAGACCGGCTTCTCCAGACCCGATTCCCTGATCACACTCTCCACCCATGACACCATCAATCTTGGACCCACCCTGGAAAATTGCGTATTCAGGGCAAGTCTGATTTGTAAGTAGCGGAGGAAGTCCCGGTGGGACAGGTGGAACATCTCCCTCAACTGGTCAAAGGAAACCAACACCCCTTCTCTGTAAACTTGGCCCAGCCGGTGAACCCCCCTTCTGCTCCAGAATTGCGGGTCTTGCATTGTAAGTAGTTCCGATAGCCTGAGGTTGTCCCACAGGGGAGCATGGGGGGAATACGTCCGGGTCTCATATGGCTCCATCCCTAGTTTGGCCACCCAATCAGTAGCTTCTTTAAGCCCCCTTCTGCCCCTATAGACCAAAGAAGACAGCCGACCAGGGGAGCCCAGCACCGCCTCTTCCAGGTGTATCACCGGGTTATCCCCTGGTTAGACAAGCCATCATTGGGCAAACAGAAGCTGAGTTGCATAAAAGTACAGTTGCATGTGCGGTACCGCCAGTCCTCCAACCTCTACCTGCACCCTCATGATTCGTCTATTTAACCTTGGGGGGGACTGTCCCCATATGAATCCAAAGATAATTGTCTCTAGTATTTTAAAGTGAAAAGCAGGTAGCAATACAGGTGAGGCCTGATATATATACAGAAACTTCAGAAGGAAAATTGTATGTATTTATCCTGCCCATAACCGAGAGTGGAAGACTCTCCCACTGACTGACTCTTTGCTTCAATTTCGCTATGACTGACTCTTTGCTTCAATTTCGCTATGACTGGCGATATATTAAGAGGGATAAATTCACTAGGCTGTCTCCCAATCATGATCCCTAGGTATTTAAATTGCCGAACTGATCTCAGCTGGGATCTCAGAGAGATGCCTGAGGGGTCACAGACATCCACCGGCATCAAACTAGATTTCCAAGTTAATTTAAATTCCGGAGAATCTCCCAAATGTATCAATGATATCTAAGGCCGCATTCAGAGATTTGTGACAATCTGGCAAATATAATAGCGTATCATCTGCGTATAGTGAGATTTTTTCCTCTACCACCCCCAACTTCCAACCAGTGATGGCTGGAGAGCTCCTAACCATGATCGTCAGTGGTTCAATAGCCAGCGCGAAGAGTAATGGCTCTGGTCCCCCTGTACAACACAAATGGGTCAGAATAACATCCATTTTATTTATCATTAAGCCCCCGAACATTCCAGGAGAGGAACCTACAGTCACCCATTGTCGAAGCTTAGAGTACATGCTCCCAGGCCAGGAGTGACAGCATCCTGGCTCACCATTCCTCCCACCCAAGATCTTTCCCCATCCGAAGTCCGGTTACCATACATCACATTCATCCTGACACAAAGACAGCATATACAAATAAACCTATACCTTAAGCTATACTTACAATCCCCGCACCCAACCACCCCCATACCGCTCCACCACCCCCAAACTTTGGCGAGTATCAAACCCTTCCAACCACAAATACAACACAGGTGAAACTAGTTGCAACTGTGGTGCAGGTACCCAACGCCTAATGGTCCTGCAACATAGGATAACCGCTAGAACTATACAGGTCGGCAGGCTAACTGCCATGAGTACCCAGGGGCATGGAAGTAGAAGGGAGGGGGGAGCAAAGAATATGAGGGGCGGGGGGGATGGGAGGGAATGGAGGCAGTCACAGGGACTTGAGGGGTTGGACCATCACTCCCTGGGAATACAGAGCCCGAGCTCTCCTGTACTATGCAAATCAGGATACATTGGTAACTTGGGCAGTCGAACAAAACTAGGCGGCCTCTCCAACTTTCAACTGGCGGAACCAAACAAGCCCTCATTCTGGGCTACAACAGGATGCTTGACGGCAGAGCATCCAAGCGATGAGATGAGGGGGAGCGCCCCCACCAGGCCGACAGGTGTGCACAGAAGAAGGAATCATCAGAGATCAGCTCACTCCAACCCAGAGCCCAGTCCGTCAGGCCCCAGGCAGAGAGTCCAGCCAGGCACAGGCCTCTCAGCAGAAGTAAAAAACCTTGTGGATTCCCTGTCCTGTACTCGTAGCCGTGCCGGGAACATCATGGAGTATTTTATCCTCCTTTTCCTTATCCTTTCTCTTACTGCGTTGATGGAGTGCCGCATCTTTTGAACCTCCGAGGTGAAATCCGGAGAGAAAGACAGCCGGGTGTTATCAAAGGTCACCACCCCCTTCACTCTAGCAGCAGCCAGGATAGTGTCTCTGTCTCTGTAGTGCAAGACTTTGAATATGAAGGGTCTTGGTGGAGCTCCTGGGGGGAGGGGTCGCATAGGGATTCTGTGCGCTCTCTCCACCATAAAGAAGTTGGTTAGATTAACTGGTGCCAGAGTCTCTCTTATGAGGGTCTCAACAAACTGCTCCTGAGAGGTCCCCTATGCCTTCTCGGGCAGCCCTGACGTTATTCCGCCGGTTTCTGTTCTCAGCGTCTTCAGCCCTCCCCATCAGGGTGGTCACCTGCCTCCTCAGGGTAGTGAGTTCCCCTGCCTGAGCGGAAAGACGGTCCTCCGTCTCTCCGATTCTCCTCTCTGCCTCTCCAGTACGGTCTCGGATATTATCCAGGTCATGGCGGACATAATTAAACTGCTCCTGGAGGGTGTCAAATTTGGCTGCGAGGACGCTCTGGCCTCGAAGCAATAGCCACCATAATGGCTGCATTATCAGGGTTAGAGGGCTCCTGCCCGACCCCTCTCGGGGCCTCCATTGTTTGCGTGCTACAGGTGACCAAGTTGTCCTACGTTTCTTATTTCCTCTCATGTGTAGAGCGGACTGTGTCAGGGCCGCACCAGGGGGGCTATTTGGCTCTGCCGGTATAGATACTCAGTCCTTTGTGCAAGGGGGAATTGCTTGCACTATAAGTTAGTGAGACGGCAAAGGGAGCGCAACCCTGAATCAGAATTCGCTGACAGGGGTGGCCAGAATGGAGGCAGGGAGCCGTGGCTATTATTTGGGAGGACCGGGAGACCAGGCACCCCAGATGATTCCACCTAACTCCCGATGTCAGGGAGAAATCACTGCACTGCAGGCTTATGACAGTGCCCCCACTATGGAGATTTCACTTTCAGGGGGCTGCTCTATTCAATTTCAGTCCTGACCCCACACAGCCTCTCAGACTGGGTCAAGCAGGTCATGGCTGGAGCTCTCTTAGGATCACCACACCAGGGCTGCTGATCGCCGCCTCCCCCTCACAAGAACACAAAATGGCGCCTAGCTGCGCTTTGCTCTCGCACCCGATACTCAGCTGGAACTTCCACGCCGGTGGGGACGCGTCACCCACTCACCGGCGCCTGCCTCCCATCACCGCTGCAGTCCAGGGTGGACTGACAGCACTGCTGCTCACTCGATCCGGCCGGCCGGCCGCCTCCTCTTCACAGCGCACGGGGAGCGCACGTGTACAAGCCCCGCCGTCAGTCTTCAGCTCCTCCGGCCGCACACACCGCCGCCTCCCGGGGCCGCCGGTTAAAAACCCTTAAAAATCCCACAAAAAATGACGTGAGGTTCCCCCCTACCCAGCATAACCGACCCAGGGCCAGCTATGCAGGGCTTGTAGAACAGGACGCAGAGGCCAGTTTTGGCAGCCCCTGGCACTGCAGGCTACAAGCCCACATAGCCTCTGTGAGGCCCGGGCCCTTCTGCCTCCCCTGGCCTTTGGGGTGCCGGGGGTTAAATGCAAGTCACCTGCTAGTCACAATTGACTTGCCAGCCCCCAGCCTTGTGAACTGATATAGGGGCCTCATGGATCCCTTACCAGTTCACAAAGGGTTAACAGTAAAAAAACACACCTCACAAAATGACTTTATAAAAAAATAAAACCTTTTTTTTACTTTACTCACCTCGGATTGTCAGCTTCTGTGTCCCTCGCAGCTGCGATTGAAGATGGTGTCATTGCTGGCTATTGGAGGGGGGAGGCAGGCGATCAGATCATCGCCTGCCTCCCCCCTCTTGTGGCCAGCGATGACAAGTGAAAGAAATGACAGCCCGGAGCCAGGAAATAAAACCTTTTTTTTTACTTTACTCACCTCCGATTGTTAGCTTCTGTGTCCCTCGCAGCTCCGATTGCAGATGGTGTCATTGCTGGCCATTGGAGGGGGGAGGCAGGCGATCAGATCATCGCCTGCCTCCCCCCTCTTGTGGCCAGCGATGACAAGTGAAAGAAATGACAGCCCGGAGCCAGGACGACACCCAAGAGTGATGTCATTAGCCCCACCCAAAGGGGCGGGGCTTAGCGGCAAGATGGCGGCGCCTGTCGAGAGAGGAGGAGGAGAGGGACTGTGAGGCTCTCTCTTGAAGCTGAAGAGCCGGTGGGGGGTGACCGAACGACCCCCTGGTGAAGAGAAAACCCGGCGGGAGCGATCGGACATGGCGGAGAGTAAATGTCATTTTTAATTTTTTTACATTTTTTTTTTATTTTTACATGTCTATTCTGAGCACTCCCCTGCAGCCGGGGGGCCTGGGTGGGGGATCGAAGCCCCCCGGATGAAGAAGAGACCCGGCCGGATTGAGCGAGGGGTCAGGTGAGTGTTTTTTTTTTACTTTAGTCTTGCTGTAACAGAGGGGCACTTAAGCACGTAGATTTTAGTGCTTGGCACTAAAAGGGTTAAGGACTTTAAGCTGTTCTACCATTATTTGCAATAATAGATCTTATTACTTGTCCTTGTTATCAAGAGTGTATATAAAGTTGATATCACTTCTTTAGCCCTTTTTCCATTCTCCACTAATTTTTCAAATGTTGTTAAAACACTTTACCATAAAGTGTTCAAAAACGGTCATGATTCCATTCATTTTTTCTATCAGATCTTTTGCTTATATCTCCCAATTTTCCCCTCAATGTTATAAATAAAACCTCTATTTATTTGGATTATCTTTAAAGTGGACCAACACCCAGGATTTTGACTATCCTGGGTGTTGGTCCACTTAGGTGGACCCCGATCAGGGGTGCCCCGCTGTGTGAAACCCCCCCGATCGCCGCAAAAACTCACCTCTCCCCGCTCCCACGTGACCTCGTCTGGCCAATGACAGCGCTCAGAGCCACTCTGGTATGCGCGTCCAAAGCCGCTTGGACGCGCATACCAGAGCGCTGTCATTGGCTGCGTCTCTCGCTTCCCTCTAACAGGGAGCGCGCCCTGCTAGAGGGAAGCGAGAGACGCGGCCGCGTCTCGTGCATGCGCCGTTGGATCGCCGGTAAGGTAAGGATTGTGGGCCTCCTTGGGGGTTCCTCCCCGCGGGACATCCCGATTTCGGATGCCCCGCGGGGAGGGATCTGATCGGTCCGGGAATCTTATAGATTCCCGGGCCGATCCCCCCTGGGTGTTGGTCCACTTTAATTAACGTCATTGGAGAAGGCCTTGGAGCTTCATTTTCTAACTATCTCGCCTTTTGAAATATTGTTGCTGTATTGCTCATTGCTGGAGAAAAATCTTGCTTTTACATAACCTTGTCTATTGTCCATATCCAATTCTCCATAGATACTTCAGTATAAATTGTATCTATCGCTACCCATCTTTTTTCACCTTTATCACATATCCAGTCTAACACTCTTTGCAAATGAGTTGCTTGCCAATACACCTTAAAGTTTTTGACCCCCAGTCCCTCCTCATATTTGCTTCTTGGAAGAATTTCCAACCTTAATCATGATTTTTTACTTATCCAAATAAATGTATTCATGTCTGCATTTAGACTATGTAAAATAATTACATGGTATTCTGCATGGCACCACTTGAAACAGAAATAGTAACAGTAACATTATCATCATTTTTATTATATTAACTGCCCCTATCCAAGTAAAAACTGTCAGGTTCCAATTTTTCAAACACATCTTTATTTGTTCCAGAAGAGGTAGAACATTTATTCTAGAGCTGTCTTCTATGTTTTCTGATATTTTTACTCCCAGGCTTGTTGTCGAGGAATTTGCCCACTTAAAAGAAAATGCATTTTTAAAATCATCCTTTTCTCTCCAAAGGGTATTTTAGAGAATTTTAATTTTTGGACAACTGCTACCTATCACTTCTGTGTTATCTCTGGCCATTTTCTGGTGTGCTGCCTCAGTTGGGTCTGTCAGATGGACAAGGAGGTGTGATACACCTTCATCCATTGGTCACATGGGTTAGGTGGGGCAGCTCTAATTTATGCTCTAAGAGTTCTCCTTATTTCGTAATTTCTCATATCAGAGTGATATACTAGTAAAGAACCACAGGCTTTGATTTTCTTGCTGTGCCTTTTCTTACATTGTAGAATGGGGTTTCTGTTATTTTAACAATTCAGGGGGACATGTTTTTCCATTTAACTATATGACTTTTTCAACAAGTATCTAGATAAAACACAAAGTTTATTTATTGAGATACATAAACTTATTGTTACATTTATAGAATTAGAAAGTTAGATTGCATGACACTTTTAAATAAAATGTACACAACTGGCATAGATCAAAAGCGCTGGCCAGCAAGATGTGTTTCAGAGCCATAAATATTCTCTTGCAGACATAATAGTGTTGATCGCAATTAAATCTGATACAATATCTTTGTGCAAAAAGGTATAGTTGCTGCCATTCAGGAAATAGATTGTCCATACTTTATTTTGCTGGTTCTAGTTCCTAAGAGGTTTCCCAATGGATGGGGTAGCGGGGGCTTCAAGCAGAAAGCAGTAATGGTGGCTGCATCTTGGCATTTTCAGCTAATGCTGACCGCGTTTACTTCTACCCAGCCTCTCACCTATTTGAACTGGGCATATTGCCACACACCAGGAGAATGGATCGCTTATGTCACTGTGAGGAGAAGGTCGATTAACAGCCTTCTATCTTAGAATTCGTTTTACTGTGTAAGCCTGTTTGTAACATGTAATTTTCATTGCTCTTACATGCGCTCACATGGATGACAGTAGTTTTGTTTATGTGGAGTGAATGTCTTTGTGTTTTTTAATGTATACATGTATTTTTTTTATCAATTTATTATTAGCCAAATGGCTATGTTTTAAAATAGAAATATTTTTTTATAAAATTGTAATTTTTTTTTTAAAGGGGAAAAATAAAACTAATGTGGCAGGATCCCAGTTTGTGGACAGCTCTTCAATCTCCCCCACCAGCCTATGTACAGTGGTGGTAAGCTCCTCCAGCCTCTGCTGAGCCTCGTCGCTGTATGCTGTAAATGACAAAAAACAAACAAGTAGTGTCCAGCATCTCCTTCCTGCAAACCTGTTGAAGATGGCATGTTATTAAATAGTCACTTGTCTTAGAACTTACTAGGCTGGTGGAGTGCTTGGGGTTCGGGAGTCTGTAGGTATAAACAAAAATCTCTCTGTAAGTAAATGTGATTAAGTTGTAAATTGGATTGTATGATGTGTGGCACATCACCCACCTTCATATTGGGGCTGCATGAATGGTGAGACTCTTTGCCCTCACTGCTCACCCACTGGAACATGTTATCCTTCTAGTAGGAAATATCCCAAAAATTCACATTTAACACATGTGTGAGCCTGTGTTTGTTTCTTGTGTGTGTTTGTGTGTGATGATCATACCTGAATCATCATGCCCAGGATCAGCTGACTCCCTGCCCAACATCTGTGCCTCCTCCTCAGCAGGTTGGTCTAGTTGAGCTTGGGGGCTCACCTGCAGAGGAGATTAAAGACATTGGCATCCCTGCACGCCTCCCTACAAGTCCCCAGGTCTTGCCAGCATTGGCTGGCCTTGTCGCCTCTGGATGGGCCTGCACTCTGACACTAGAAAAGAATAGCATTGCTTTACACACAGCCCTGCCTAATGTGATTGTAGCTGTGATTTGTTAGCAACTAAATGTCACTTACTTGGAAAGTGCAGGTGGAAAAACCTCCTCACCCTGGGTCTCTTCATTTTAGGTCCGACCAATGCTGAATGAGCTGAGTAAACGTGTAGGCAGTGTCGCTCTCCTCTGCTAGCTTTGCAGCCACTTCGAGTGCCAACATCCTCCTGGCATTCATGTCGAGCAGGAAGTCATACCTGTGGGTCATTATCATCTAAATTGTGGAGCAAAGGCATAGAGATGTCAATCTAAGCTGGTTTTTAACACCCCCCACACCACTTTAGCTCTGCATGAATGTATCTGTGCAGCCTTGCTTTGAGCTTTTTGTGGCCGGTATTATTTCCACCTGGCCTGCTCCCTGGTATCTGGCTGCCACACCCAGCTAGGCCCCATAAAGCCCGAGTTAAGAGCATTCCATGCTACCATGGTGTCAGGGAAACATATATACTTATCCACCAGGGTGGCCATCAAGAAATGTATTGAAAGTGTGGGTAAGCTTAGCCTTGGACATGCCCACAGAGAGGGTGCCCAGCCTCTGGCTAAACCAAACGTTACCTGCCCCACTCCACTGCCCTCCCTCTGATAAATTGAGCCGTATTTGGAGAGGAAAAAAGCTCGTTTTTTTGGCCCGCCCGGAAAGACGAATCATGCCTAATCAGGCCTGTGAATCATGCGCAAGCCCATACTTATCACGTATCACTAATCACTATATGCTAAAACGCAAAAACAACATGAGGAAATTACACAATAGATAACAAAAAGGCTTGAACGCACTTACACTAACGCTAATACATCCAAAAAACACACCTGATTCTCAAAAATGGATCAGATCACCTTCATTCACTTTTTTTCTATGTCCTTTCTTCCATTTTTGATATATTTACTTCGTTGCATGCAACTTTTTTTTGCCTCCCGCATATTCATGTGTCTGTCACATTTCAACATGTTCTCATTGTTCCCACTATAGCTGTCCTTTTCATTGTTTTATCACTCTTTTTCCTCATTTCTCATTTTTTGTCTTATCCATTTTTTCTATTTCATGTTCCCTCCATCTCTCTTTCCCATGCCCCTCCCCTTTGTTCTCTCCATCCTTTTCTTTGTTCTTGTTCCCTCTATCACGCTTTTTCTCGTCTTCTTTGCTCCATATATCTCTCCTCTTCCATTGTTTCCTCTATCTCTTTCTTCCTTCTCTTTATCTCTACCTTTCTCATGTTCCCTCTGTTTGTCACCCTTTTCCTTGTTCCCTCCATCTTTTGCTTTTTCTCTTGTTCCATCCCTATATTCAGAGAGATAGCAAAATGATAACAGGACTGCTGACTTCTGTTCCTAAGTGGCACCCTAATTTGGGGTGCCCTGCTAAGCAGAAAGTTGGGTAATGGGTTAAAATTCTCACCTAGTTCCAGTGACTGCAGTAAAAGACGGTGAACAGTGTCTGGCTTTAGAAAAGCAGCATGCCTGCTTCTCCCTCTCTACCTGCCATACAAATTAAGGGAGCAGAGATGCAACTTCTCTGCAGCCGACCTAAACAACAGGTACATATACACAATACTGTATTGGTTAAATCAAACTCTCTAAAAATAGGACGCTCTAAAATTAGGTCAGTAATATTTGTATGTAACTATAGGGTGGCCCCCCAAAGTAATTTCTCCTGGTAGGCCCCAGCCACCACAACTGCCGCCTGTTGTGAAGTGCAGCTGCTGAGAGTTAGTTAACACTGTGACTCCTCAGAGCTGTGCTCCTCTTTTGTCCAAGCCAGGCAAAATAGCACGCAGAACACATTCGGACAGAGGTTCGATCACTGAGGCGATCAGCTCCCGCATTCTGGTGTCTGAGCCCTGACTCTGTGGTGTCTGTGCAGGTGATGGCATCTTGTTATGCGACTTCTTCGAGTCACCTGCCTTTCTCAATCATAAAATCTGTCTGTCTTTGGCTATCTACATTTTTATAATTAATTACTAATTTAAGCCATACTCTCTATTTCCAGAGCAGCCTAAATCAGCGCTGTGTGAAACCCCCTGGAATTTCTGTTTAACTCACCTCACCACCGATCCCATGGCGCATGCGTGGGCTGCATCCCTGGCTGCTCTCGGGTGCTGGGCACCAATACATTCAAAAGGGCATCAGCCGGAGGCAAACCAGAAGATAGCTGCTCCCCACATGCCGTGCTTTGTTGTCATACAGAGCTCTACAATGTGCATTAAAGAAGCACTATCACAAAATTATGTAACATTAAAAATACATATAAACATGTTGGCTAATGAGAGGAGGGGTCACTTATACACCTGAACTGAAAAAAAACTTGAGGTTTATTTTGTCATGGTAGGAATAAATTCCAGGGGTGACCGGTTAAGTCTTTCAGGGGTGACAGAGCCTTTCCATATCCTTCCATTAAATTAAATAAAAACAAGCCTCCCCCCACCAGCCAGCAAGCCTATATGAATTTTTATAATTGGGACATTTTTTGTGATAGTGCTCCTTTAATATGCTCGGCATGAAACACTGATGAGAGCTTCAAAGTGCACATGGTGAGATGTGTAAGACAACAATACCAGAGGGTTTTACACAGCAGGCCAAATCGGGATGCCCCGGGGACATGGCTATAAACCCAAGGTTTAGGTTAACTTTAATGTAGTATTTAAGGTACGTTTTTTGTCTTTGTAACCTTCTGCCATGCATGGGTGGCAGGGTGGGGGGAGATAACCCTAGAACTGGACTTCCACTTTAATTGTTGCCCCACTGTGTTAAATCCCCCAGTTCGCCTTTACTCACCTTGATCTGACAACCCCAAGGTGCATGTGCTAACCAGAGTGGCATCCCTGGTCTGAATGTTCATTGCACCAGGCAAGTTTGGCTGCCATATGGTGCGCATAGGGTTGAGGCTGCCATTTGCAGCCACAATGATGAGCATGCTTAAGTTCTCGAGTCATTTCTGCTACACCATGGAAGAGCAGGGAGGAGATGAGGGTGCAGCAAGCAGCAGGGTGGATATAGGGGAACCTTAGTGGAGGTAGGGGTGCAGCAGAGAGCAGAATAGAGATGGGGGACTCTGGCAGGTGGCATCTGATGTAACTTGGCCAGCTCCCAGCAGCACAATCAAACAGAAACAAGAGATTGTACGGGATAGACAGAGAAGGAGGGGTGTGGTGTAAATGTAGCTGTAGAGGAGAATGGGAGGTGTCATTGGGGCTGACATGGCAGGGGAGGTGTGTCTCCTTGTGGAGCAGTGATAGTAAAGAAGAGCAGAAGAGCCAGTGGCGACAGTGAAGACCAGGCTGCTAAGACTGGAGGACCCAGCAGAATTGGACAGCATGAGCTGAGGTGAGTGAAGACAGCAGTGAGACCTGCAATAAAGATGGAGGTAGGTGCCATACTGCAAAATCTTTTGGAATCCATAATTAAGCATTTAGCTCTGTATGATGGGGCAGGAAATAGAAGTACACACTACAGTACTGCCACCTCCAATTAGGGTATGAGGTTACTGCAAGTATGTGCACTGCTTCCTGTCTCCATTAGATGGCACTCTGCATAATAATGTTGGTGTAAGGGGACCGGATCTGCTTGTGCTCTGCACTCTCCCCCCGACCTCCGCCTTACCGTCCCTTATGTAGCCCCAGTCTACCAGCGAATCCAGGGTTGGTACAGCCATTTTGGATGGGCAGCACATAGCATCATGTGCAGCCCTGTGTTCACCCTTCTATTCACATTAATGGCCGGGGGCATGCACACAGAGTGGGAGATGACACCCTCTGTGCATCCACCGCTCTTAGCATCAGTTGACAGCATTGGATTCTCAGGGCAGGTAAGGAGTGGACATCCAGAAAAAATGTGAAATGTGAAAAAATGAAAAAATGTTATCTGATGTTTTTCTTGGGCGGTAGGAAAGTAGTTAATCTAATTGATCTAAGGTAGATCATCTGGGTAGAACCCAGATGATGAAGTGCTGGCAAAGGTCACCAAGCTTCTATGCTAGTAAATTCCAGCCAAAGATGGGTTTTGCCAATGTGTTCCTCAAGACCAGTGGGGCCATCTACCAAATGATGGATCCCAGACAGATATGAGAGGTGTGGAGAAAGGGTCTATGTGGAAACACCTATGGAATTTGATGAATAGAAGACTCTTCTCATGTAAGGTGTAAGGATTTTGTAACCAGTATGGATATGTCTACAGAGCAGACACAAAAAACTTTCCTGGATGAGGAAAAAGAGGAACATCATCAGAAAACCCTCCTAGTCCGGTGCCCGCTCAACCCAGAGGTTGTGAACTGGGGGGGGGGGGCAATATATGAGAGGTGAAAGGGCATGGCAAAGCATTTCACTTCATTTCTGGTGCAAAATGAGTCCTCCATTACTAACTGTGAAAGTTTGCTGGGCCAGGCCAGTTTTGAGAGTCCAGACCAGGATTTGATGTTGATGCTGGCTGACCATAAGAAACTCGCCCCCAGGATCAGCTCCCAAGAGAGTGGAGTATAGGAGCGACTCTGGATACTGCAAGGAGTGCAGCCTGGGGGCTCATTTACCAGTGGCCTCTGTTTGGCGGAGCAGGAGCTCCTGCTGACAGACTGGTGGATCAACTGTGACCAGTACCGAGACTCTGATGAGCCAAAAAACTGAGGAGGGACCTCAATTGAATAATTAACTCTATATTGTTTTGTTTAGTAAGCAGAGAAGGACCAATCAGTGATGCAGTGTTCAGAATATGGGTTAGGCTGTTTATTATTTTGTGTGTTGAAACTGAAGATTAAAAGCTGCATTTTGATGTGCACAAGACTGATTACTGACAAATTTGTTGCACCTTGGGTCTATACCTTGCTAAATCTGTAAAGAAGCCTGCAGTTTGATGCTATCCCATTTACAATTGCTACCCAACCTCTCTCACAGAAACTTCCAGCCATGCCTTCTGTAGAATGCAAGGCATCCTTTCATCTTCAGTCCACACTGCTACGACTGGGGTCCTGTTGAATATGCACTCGCTGCCAGTGCTGGCCCACACTGCCAGTGGTATGTAGCATCATAAGAATTGAGGCATCCCTCAGATGAGACTCCTTTTTTCCTTTTATATGTGACCTGGTCCCTGGGTGTCACTTATCACTGTGGTTTTCTATTCCACCTCCTGATCAGAAAGCAAGATACTACTTTTACCCTTCATAAAAACTCAGAGTTGGAGGCGCGTTCACTTCCCTTCACATACCGCCTTTTCCAGTTCTAGACTGGCTCCAGTTCATGCTAGAAATACAATGTTAACCCAGCCTCGCTATCCACATAGTCTACTCCAGGAAATCCCCTAGGTGCCAGCAAAGAGGGGTCTTAAGTTCATACTTAGCCCAATGGTTTGACACGGGTTTGGACCACAAAAGCTTGTTTCACCTTTAACTAATCTAATGTAGTGTTCTAGGCATAGCTATGGTTAATGGTTAAACTTTTTTTATTATTTCCCTCATGGCTTCTCATTCAGATTTATTGTTGATTGGCTAATGTCTCTTGTCTATCGTTGCCAAGGCCCCCTTAATGAAAGTTTGATATAAAACCCAGCAGTGGTTGCAAACCAAACTTTAAATTATTTATCTAGTAATGAGATTTCAGATGTCAACGCCTACTTTTTTTGGATAGCACACAAGTGCTTTATTAGGAACACGGGGCTCTTTGAAACACATGGCCCACCTGGCATCTGCAAAGCTAGAAGCAGTTCACAAAAACAATTCCTTGCCATATCCCTAATAAAACACTCAAGTTGCTCAGAGGGAAAATAACTTTCTCTTGGGCTGAGCTAAGGTCCATTAGTTAAAAGGGAAGTTCAGCTTTAACTGGAAAAGTGTATATTTGTTTTGTGCCAAAAGGATGTCCCTCAAGGTGCTGAGCTAATTTAGTATGTTTTAATGTTTTTTGATTTATGTTAGTAAATGAGTTTTTCACTATCTGAAACCTGTTGCCATTGAAAATGTACACCAAGACGCGAGAAGTAAGCCCTGTACACACATAACATTGCTGCTAGGCATGCATATGGGGGAGTGAGCTCCCTCACCTAAACAGTGGCCATAGAAGCAGTGTTCTGTATTTACAGGGCTCACTTCTCTCCTCGTGGTATAAAGACTTGGGCCCTTATTTATCAAGGGCTAGCGCCAGGTAGTGTCTGACGAGCGCCAGGTACCGCCAGCTAACGGCGGCTACCGACTCAAGTACGCCCGGCGGCGGTCACAATGACGCATTTATCACGCTAAATGAGGCTAGCGCCAGCGAGAGCGACAGTTAGCGCGGGATTCATCATGTAGCCGACTGCAACGAACAGCGCCGCTGCTAATCCCATCACAGCGCCAGGTATGACCTGTCGCTCCCTGGCGATGTCCAATGCATTTCAATGGAGCAATCTTTAATTAATCATAATTAATTCCTATTAATGTTTATTTTTTTTTTTTAATGTCAAAAATTCTGTGACCACTTCTGCAATGTTAGGATTTTTTTTTAAGGTAAAAAAAAAAAAAAAAAATGTGTGCAGAATTGATATTACAGGTCTGATATTAATGTATTCATATTACAAAATGTTTATAAAAACTTGTATAATTTTACAATCTAAAAATATGGTTGTTTGGGGGTTAAAAACTATTTTACACCCATCGCCGCCAGCGCTCTGGGGTTTAAACAAGGAATTCACAGCGCAAAAAAATTCGGAGCGTGTTTTGTTAATGAATCTGCACCAAGCCGTTCGCTCTGGCCATTCGTTGTCAGGCGCACCCATACAACGCTGAACCTGTGAAACAGCGACCCCCCAGCCCGTATTCAACATTACCGCACACCGACTGAGTCGCTGTCAACAAGCAAACCCCGGCCAAGCACAGCGAATACTAGCTGGCGCTGAGAAAATCACGCTACTGGCGCTCATCTGTCGCTACCTGGCGCTATTAATGAATCGGCCTCCCCGTGTACGTTGCCAGTGGTAACAGATTGCTTCCATAAAACACACAAACTTAAGAAAAATGTTTTAAAATTAGTAAATAAACGCAGTACCTTGAGGACATCCTTTTGGCATAAAAAAAACCAAAACATAAAGAGAAATTCTATAAAAAGTGGGATTACCCTTAAAATGCCAGCAATCCTTTTAAAAATATAGGGAACATTCCAGGAAGCCTCACGCCTTAAGTGTTAAGCAGAAATAGATGTATAATTCTCAAATTTCTAATGAACAAAACAAAACCACCCACAAGTCAGATAAAATAGCCAACTCATTCTGTACATTCTTTTGAATACTCTGCAATCTAGCTCCCCTAGGGCCCAATCCAAATACAACTCTCATAAAGGAATACATAGCTAACTATGACCTACCCACCCCTAAAGGATAGGGCTTATCTTCTTCCTTAACCCTTTTAATGCCAGCTACATGGAATGGCAATGGGGTATTGTAATTATGGGTAACTTTAACATGTCTGATGTGGACTGGAATATACCAAGTGCATCAACATGCAAGAACATGAATATATTTAAGGGAATTAATGGAGCATCTCTAAAACAACTTGTGACATCACTGGCTAGAGGAGATCACATTCTGGACCAATGGGTGTCTGAGGTCAGTGTAGAAGAAAATCTGTAGTCCAGTGACCAAGCTTATGGTTCAGGATAATAACAGTGCAATCCCACACTAGAACCAAAGTGCTAGACTTTAGGAAAACAAACTTTAGGGAAACAGTGGACTAAGTAGAAAGGGAATTAGGTGAGTGGAACAGAGTAACAGAAGTGAGAGCCCAGTGGCCACTATTAAAAATGGCTAAGCTAAAACTAAGCAATAAGTGAAACAAACTAGCAAGAATAAAAGGAAGAAAAAAACACTAGGGAAGTCAGCACTATAGTAAAAGAAAAGAAGTCACTCTATAAAAAGTATAACAAAAGTGTAGCTGACAGAGAGGCATATAACAGAGGGAAGAAAAAATGATTATAAATGCTTCTAAAGGGCAAATTGAGGAAGACATGGCAAATCTGTGAATAGGGAAGATAAAACCTTTTTCCTATATATTGGCGGCAGAAAGAAGGAAAACAGTGCGGTCTCTAAAATTTTAAATAAGGAAAAAAATATACTGATGTATGCTGTGGATGACCATCTGAACAGCTACTTTTGTTCAGTATTTTCGGATAGTGGCTTTCAAACCCATAGCAGGTATGGCCATAGCATAGCATCCAGCCAGCAGGGCCAGGCTCCAAGGATTTTGGAGGCTGAGCTGGCACATCTAAGGGTAAGTAAGGCAATGGGTCCAGATGGAATCCACCCCAGAGTTCTAAGGGAACTCTGATTTGTGATTGCAGGGGAGTAGAGGAGAAGACAGTAATTACAGATCAGTTAGTTTGACATCTATTGTGGTAAAACTAATGGAAACTAATGGAGACATTTAACAACCTGTTGGATCTGAAACAGCATGGCTTTACTGAGGGCAGATCATGTCAGACCAATATTATTGATTTCTTTGACAATGTCACTAAAGTGCTGGGTGAGGGTAGTGCTGTGGATATTGTCTATCTAGATTTTACAAAGCTTTTGACACTGTACCACATAAAGAGCTCATAGATAAGTTATTGAAGTTAGGACTCAATTCCTGGATAGTTCAATAGATTAACAGCTGGCTGAAGGATAGGTATGATAGTGTTGTTGTTAATGGCGTACAATCTGAACAGAGGCGAGTTACAAGTGGTGTGCCACATGGCCCTGTCCTGGGCCCCATTCTTTTTAATATGTTTGTAAGTGACATAGGAGAAGGCTTTGTAGGAAAAGTTGCCTGATTATAGATGATAAAAAGGTGACTAATAAGGTGGATACTCCTGCAGGTGTCTGCAACATGGAAAATGATTTAGCTTTTCCGTATAAATGGTCAAAACAGTGTAAACTGGAGTTTAATGTCCCTAAATATAAAACCATGCATTTGGGTAGACAAAATTCCTGTTCTGAGCATGGGCAGTACGCTGTTAGCCAGGACCTCAAAGGAGAGAGCTTTAGGGATATTGATTACTGAAAGCTGCAAGATGAGTGAACAGTGTAGCCAGGCAGTAGGAAAAGCAAGCAGGATGCTCTGCTGCATACTTTGGGGCATCACCAGTAGGAAGAGGGAGGTTGTGATGCCGCTGTATAGAGCTCTGGTGAGGCCACAACTAGAATACTGTATGCAGATCTGAAGACCTTACCTGCAAATATACATTTTTCAAATAGAACGGGTCCAAAGGTGGGCAACAAAAATGGTAGAAGGACTAGACCAACAGCCTGGCATAGTTAGAAAAGAAAGGTAGTGGTCATTTTGGAGCTTCCTCAGCATCTCAGCCATGCTGCTGCCTGGATTCTACTGACATAACTGAAAATGCAGAGTAACAGAAAGCCCAGCAGCACTTCCTGTTTGTAGGTGGCAAATGCATGACCCACCATTTTGTTTCTAAAATTTACCACAGCAATCTAAATTGCCCTGGGGAAGGATGCATATGAGCACTGTTGTGTTGATTGGTTGGTCCCCTTTAAAGTGGACCAACACCCAGGATTTTGACTATCCTGGGTTTTGGCCCACTTTCCTGGTGCACCCCGATCGGGTTTCAACTAACCTCACCCCACTCCTACGGAGCATGCATGGCCGCTCGTCCAATCAGCTTGCTTGGAGCTGCTGAGCTATGTGTGTCAAAGTGACGTCTTACCTCAGCAGCTCCGAGCACGCTGGCGGACGCATCTTGCGCTTCCCTCTAACAGGGAGCGCACCCGCACCAGGCATTCACAATCTAGCACGTGCCCTGCTAGAGAGAAGCGCGAGATGCAGCCGCGGCCTGTGCATGCACCGTTGGACCGGGACTCTGGTAAGGTTTTTAGGCATCCTGAGGGGTTTCACACAGCGGCATTTCCATTTTAGGTGCACCCCCAAGGAGGGATTGGATCGGCCCGGGAATCTTCTAGATCCGGCTGGGTGTTGGTCCACTTTAAACTTAAAACTTGTCAGGAGAGACTTAAAGAACTTAAAGAACTTAATGTGTACAGTCTAGAGGAAAGAACGAAGAGAGGGGACATGATTGAGACCTTTACATGAGTGAAAGCATTGAATAAGGCTTTGGAGGGAAGAAAAAAATGTAATGATAGAACAAAGGTGCACAAGTTGAAGCTAGTCAGAGGGAAGATCAGGAGCAATGTCAGAAAATATTATTTTACTGAAAGAGTAGTAGATGCTTGGAACAAACTTTCAGCAGAGGTAGTTAAAAATCGAGTTATTGAATTTAAACATGCCTGGGATAAGCATACATCTATCATATGATAAAGAGTACATACAGTCATATATACATTCTAAGAAAAAAGAGAAAATACCGTATACACATTAGGGCGGCCAAATAGACCATATGGTATGGCTTCTGATGGCACTGGGGTCGGATGATATCATCCCGTTCCCAATGCCGACAGTCCTCTCAGATGATGGTAGTGATCAGTGGGGATCTGGTGGAGGGGCAGGGGACTTCAATCTCCTGTCCCCCCCACTCATACTCCATCAATCCCTTCCAGCTGTCAGTTATCTGCCACCCCAAAGCCCAGGGGGAGCAGAAGAGCCCTGGCCAAAAGGGCTATAGGAGGCTTGTAGCTTTCAGGTCCAGGGGTCACCAGTCTGGGTCCTGCGCCCTGGTCTACAAGCCCCCCATAGCTAGTGTCCAGGCTGCTTTTACTGGGAAGGGGGGACCCCATGCCGTTAAGGGCTTTTTTTCTTTAACACTTGGATAGTCATTATATTTTATTTGTAAATGTCATAAGTCTCTATTTTCACTTTGGAGGTCTCCTGGGTTGGAAAGAGGGGGCTACTGATACATACTAGATACCATTTTAATTAGAAAGAATTTGACTTTTATACCCAATATGGTTATCTTAAAAGAAATATATATTTTTTTATAAATTGTTTTTTACAGATTGTTAAAAAATATATATTTTTAATTTTTGTTTTATCTTTACACAAAATGTTAATGGAAGATTAAATTCGGGTCGAAACTATTTTTGTCGGAAAATTCGGCGAATCAGTCGAATCGAATTTTTCAAAAGTTCGCTCATCTCTAGTGATAACCTCCTACAATTCATCTCTGGATAATAGCATTTCCACTTTAAACTTCCCTAGCTGATAATTGTCCTTGTTCAGCTTGGCCACTGAGAGTTTAACTTCTGAGTTGCTGGCCATTCTCCCTCCTTTGTATATAAGAACAGTCCTACTTGTATACAGGATATGTCTGGATGTTGCTCTGCCTGGGCCGTGCTTATTCACTGGACTTTATCCCATCATTTCTTTATGTCACTAGGGCATCATTCAGTCAATGGGCCCATAACATGTTACAGAGTGTGATCGCTTTACTGGATCGCTTTACCTGTAAACTACATTAATCTAATCTAAGCTAAGTCTGTTTTATCTCCAACAGAAACCATGTAAACTGAAATGCCTAATTTATGAGCTATAACTTTGTTCTGACAATTTTCCAAACCATGACCTTAAAGCGGACTAAAAACCACTGAACTTGTGAAATACATTTGGCCAAAGCCCCTAATGATACTCCCTTATTAGGAGTTTGGACATTTTGTCACTTTTCAAATTGTCCTGGAACACTGACTTTCTTGCTGCCCCTCGCTGTGAGATGAAAGCCGATAAGTCATTGCAAAAGTCCGGCAATTACATAATTGCCACATACAAAAGTGGCACTGAATGGAGAAGGTGGAACTTTGCTGCTAAAGCAGCTGGCATTATCTGGCATTACAGTGAAGGAGGAGCAGTGAAAATTTGCAAAATGTACTCTATATAGGGAGAGCAATTCAGGGGAAGCTAGTTAAAAATGTGGGTTTTGGTGAACTTTACGGCACATGATGTTGTTCATCTTTAATTTCTTCCCTACCCCATTTAACCTGTTGGACCCAAAACTTTACTTGGTAGTAGAAAGGTGCATCATCACCATGTACATCAATCATCCTTTCATGGATTCTTTATTTTCTTCCTTTGTAAGACATGTAATCGCTGAACGAAGCTCAAAATCCCTAACTTTCTTTGTTGACTCGCATTGTACTGCACTTGCTATCCTGCCACTTACAAGACTTTTATCAGACTGAACTGCTACTGTGTGTGTGTTGCATGTCCAGACATGGCTCAACCTGCAGAGGCAAGCTCGACTCTCTAACACTGAAACAACAAACTTGGGTAAATACGTGTTTGGGATATACCATCCAAATCAACTACTACTACCCTTTCTATGCTTTCCTAAAAACTCTGTTACTCATGTTTGGCATCCAACAGATTGTAGAGGAGTCCTATCTGCCATAACATTTGCAGCTCTCAGATTTGCAGCTCCTGTCACCAAAGTAGAGCAATACTCAGCGACTGAACCCATAAGACATCAAATTGGGTTGATCCACTATCTAATGAGAAAAAGGATCTGTGAGTGCAGCCTCTAAAGCAGGCTTAGAATAGC
Organism: Gastrophryne carolinensis; assembly: GCA_027917425.1. Classification (NCBI taxonomy): domain Eukaryota; kingdom Metazoa; phylum Chordata; class Amphibia; order Anura; family Microhylidae; genus Gastrophryne; species Gastrophryne carolinensis. The sequence goes on along the minus strand of CM051237.1, from coordinate 343,382,367 downwards.
AGAACTAGTAACAATGTATCCAACAGGTAAAGAATGATTAAAAAAGGAGAGTTATCACAAACATTTTTTTAACTGTGATTATTATATATTATCATATCCAAAATGGAGAATCACAGCAGATTTTAGCTACCCTTATAATAACCTGGACATTGAAGTGAATTGTTGTCAAATGGTAAATTACCCAACTAGGGGCAGCATTTATAATGGTTCTTATTCATTCATCCCAGTCACTGTATATCTGTTTTGCTGTATTTTTCCTGAATAGAATTCACTAGTCATGAGTCATTTCAGGGTCACTTGTACAGGAATTTTCTGCATTAAAAAGATATTTATGTTTCAGCATTTTCTGTTTAGAAACAGGATGGGGGTAAAGACTATATGAAGATAATATTGCATTTACAAGATTAGAACCATAGGGTGTTATTAAGCTGCTTTGGAAGAAATGTTTAACCCTTTAAATGTCAAGTCTGTATATTATATGTGCTGGTTTCTCCATTCTTGTAGAATCTATGCTCTTGGCATTTTCCCTCAGACGCAGCTAAAAAAAAAAAAAAAAAAACAGCTAAAAAAACTTTCACCTCCACAAAGAATCCAACACTGGGGGGGTCTCCTGTCCCCCCTCCCTCGGCCTTGAATCAGTGGTCCAGGATCTTCAGTGGGGTATTATCTGCCCTGCATGGCGGCTTCTGACAGCTCGCTCGCTGCCACAGAGAGGGGTCTTTTTTACGCTGTGAGTGAGATGTTGTCATTTCACTTAGCCAGTATTAAAGACTTCTGTCGGCAATAGAGGTGAGAGTCAGAAGAGAGAGGGGACCGAGGGCATGATTATTATTATTATTGTTTATTTATATAGCGCCATCATATTCCGTAGTGCTTTACAAAGTAGTAATTACAGACAGGGTAGAAACATACAGTACATATACTATTTCAAATGCAGTTTTACAGATTTGACAATGGATATTCTGAGTACAAGATACAATAGGGGAGAGAGCCCTGCCCTTGCGAGCTTACAGTCTAAAGGAAGAGGGGTGAAGATGAGGGAGAAGGATCACAAACAGTCAGTATTGAGCTTAGAAGATTGGTTAGGCCAGATTATATGCTTGTCTAAATAAGTGAGTTTTAAGGGTGCCTTTGAAGGTTTTGAGGGTTGTGAGGGCATGATCCTCTACCCCACTCCCATCTTCCTCCGATTACTTCAGGTTTGCAGCAGCAGCAGCGATCATACAGTATGGAATATTACCCAAGAAGTTAGTAAAGAAAAATGACAAAAAAAAGTTTTTCTGTATTTTTTTCTTAATCTTTAAAGTCTTTTTTTTAAACATTTTTAAGGATTTAACCATTGATATTGTGTGCATAGTAGTTGTATCTTATTTGAAAATCCCATAAAACGCTTTTTTCAGTTTGGGGTGTCCCTTGGGCTGTCTACTGAAACATATTTAGTAATTGTAATCAGAAGGAATAGGGTTTTTACATGCAATATGCAATAATTGAACATATTGAGAAAACAGTGACAAACTTTCAATTTTTATGTCAAAGCCCAAATTCTGCAAAAAAACCTGGAAATTTCCTGTAAAAGAAAAACTCCCTTTTTGTCGGGTTTTAGGTGTTCTGCCTTATTGTTTGCTTCTTGTAAATGTAATAAAAATAAACATTTGTGTTAGGTAAATCACATGTCCGGGGGCTCAACCCTATTAGCATGCTGTTTCCATGTTTCTTACAATCCTGTTTGTCTTTTAAAGTAGGAGCGGCTTTGCTGGATTTAGACTAGCAAGCTGATTCATCACTAACGCCAGGTAGCGACAGATGAGCGTCTGTAGCAGGCATTTTCATAGCGCCTGCTAGTAGTCGCAGTGCTCAGCTGTGAGTTGCTAGTTTATAGCAACTCAGTCGCTGTTCAGTAATGTTGAACACATTGTGAGGAGTGGCTATTTGACCAGTACAGCGCTGTATGGGAGCGCATGTTAGCGACTGCTCATAGCGACCGACTCACACCATATTCAGCAAAAAAACAGCCTCACAAATCTCTGGCGCTGAAAAAAGCTTGTTTGAAGCCCAGAGCGCAGGAGGCGGTGTGTTTCAAGTCTGTTTTCCAGCATCTTTCAACTAGTAACAAAGCAAAAGCATATGGAATTACATTGTAACAACATTGTAACATGAACACCTTAATGCCAGACCTGTAATGTCATTTCTGAAGAAATATATACAAAATGAAACAATTATGAAAAAAACTGCTTTTTCAATGCCAGAAGAGGTCACAGAATTATTTGTGATTTTTTTAAATAAAAAAAAAAAAAGAAAACCCAGTTTAAAGAGAAGAAAAGGTTCATCCATTGAAATGTATGGCAGAGCGACAGGTAGTGAGAGGTCATACCTGGCGCTGTGCAAGGTTGAACGCCGGCGCTGTTCACTGAGGCTGTGAAAATGATGAATCAAACGCTACATGGCGCTATCCCAGTCGCTAAACAGATTCTGCTTGATAAATGTGTCATTGCGTGCCGTGTCCAGCGTTCACCAGTCGCTACCTGACGCTACCTCTCATTAACCAGCCACTACCTGACGCTATCCCTTCTTAAATAAGGGCCTAAGACTAAGGTCTGCAAGTTCCAGCATCCCTCCACTGTAACAGGTGAACTAATCAGTAGCTTTGGCTAAGTTAAACAGCAGTTTTTACCTCCCTAGCTGTGAAGACTGCCTATAACCCTTTAGCTACTGGATCATGAGACTGTGATCCCCTTATCTACAAAGATTGAATTAGAGTACATGGGGTTAAACCTATGGTCTGTTCCTTAGCCAATCAGATGATTAGGAATTCAGAGTGCACTTTGGTGTAGGTTGCTAATATAAACAAATTGTGAAATTAAAATTGAAGAAAACAAATCATAGGTTCAGCACACTGAGCACATCATTTTGGCACACAATAATGTAAACTTTTAAAAATACAGTTGAAAGTGGAATTTCACTTTAAACATATATAGTGCATAATGGTAAAAAAAACAGGGTGACAAAATCTATTGGTAGGATGGCAGTTAAAGGATTAAGCAGCATAAGTAGCATTGTGTATGGCAAACAATACAGTAGATTACATTAGTAGATTTCACTCTCTTTTTCTATTTCAGGTTGGCTTCTCCATTTTAACATTCAGTAAATGTATTATCTTACACCTCTTTAAATCAGCCATCTGCCCCACTCCATTGTGTCCATTTAGAATCTAAAATGTACCTAGGAAATTTGTGGACAGATCAGCATTTTGCCAAGGTACAGCATATCACTTTATGTTTCAATATTGTTAAAGTTATAGCAGCTTTACAGCATTTGGTATAACACATTAAATATAAAAGTTACATTACTGTGGTATAGTCTGTAGAGTTACATTTGTGTCCTCATACTGAACATTAGAAATGAGCGAATTTCTGAAAAATTCGATTTGGACGATTCGAAAAATTTGTTTCGGTCCAAATTTATTTGCGGTGAAATGCTATTAAAAACGGCTATTTCTGGCCTTCTGAGAGCCACAATAGGGTTGTAGAATATTTTGCTTTGCTGTAACACGCATAGGTTGCATGCTGGGTTAGTGAAATACTGTAAAGAAGTATGACATGAAGATTAGAGCCATCACTATTAGAAATCTGCTGTTGCAGAGCGGCACAATTACAGTGCCTTGAGGTGGCATCAGCATAAGGAGCCCATATATTGCCTGAAAAACACACCCTGGAGTTGGCAGCAGCATAAGGAGCCCATATTTTGCCAGAAAGAAACACCGGAGTTGGCAGCAGCATAAGGAGCCCATATATAGCCTGAAAGACACCCTGAAGTTGGCAGCAGCATAAGGAGCCCATATATTGCCTCAAAGACACACCCTGAAGTTGGCAGCAGCATAAGGAGCCCATATATTGCCTGAAGGACACACTGGAGTTGGCAGCAGCATAAGGAGCCCATATATTGCCTAAAAGACACACTGGAGTTGGAAGCAGCATGAGGAGCTCATATATAGCCTGAAAGACACCTTGGAGTTGGCAGCAGCATAAGGAGCCATATATTGCCTCAAAGACACACCCTGAAATTGGCAGCAGCATAAGGAGCCCATATATTGCCTGAAAGGCACCCTGGAGTTGGCAGCAGCATAAGGATCCCATATATTGCCTGAAGGACACACTGGAGTTGGCAGCAGCACAAGGAGCCCATATATTGCCTAAAAGACACACTGGAGTTGGCAGCAGCATGAGGAGCTCATATATTGCCTGAAAGACACCCTGGAGTTGGCAGCAGCATAAGAAGCCATATATTGCCTCAAAGACACACCCTGAAGTTGGCAGCAGCATAATGAGCCCATATATTGCCTGAAAGGCACACTGGAGTTGGCAGCAGCATAAGGAACCCATATATTGCCTGAAAGACACACTGGAGTTGGCAGCAGCATGAGGAGCTCATATATTTCCAGAAGGACACACCCTGGAGTTGGCAGCAGCATAAGTAACCCATGTATTGCCTGAAAGACACACTGGAGTTGGTAGCAGCATGAGGAGCTCATCTTTTTTTCCAGAAGGACACACCCTGGAGTTGGCAGCAGCATTAGGAGCCCATGTATTACCTGAAAGACACCCTGGAGTTGGCAGCAGCATAAGGAATCCATATATTGCCTGAAAGACAAACCCTGGAATAAGCAGCAGCATGAGGAGCCCATATATTGCCAGAGGGACACAGCCTGGAGTTGGCAGCAGCTTACGGAGCTCATATATTGCCAGAAGGACACACTCTGGAGTTGGCAGCAGCATGAGGAGACATATATTGCCTGAAAGACACACCTTGGAGTTTGCAGCAGCATGGGGAGCCCATATATTGCCTGAAAGACATGCCCTGGAGTTGGCAGCAGCATGAAAAGAACATATACACATTTTGGGCACATATATCTTTTCCTAAGAATATTATCAAAAATTAAGATTAACCTAAAGCATTTCCTCAATAATTACTTGTGGTCTGATGAGGAGGAATGTCTGTAACTGGAGAGCAGCGCCTTAAATCTGTTTTGCACTATTCATATTTCTGAAGTGTTTGTCTGGCACCATGGTCAATCTACTCTGATGCATCAGGCATTGGTGGGTGGAAATCTTGGCTGATCCATGCCTGATTCATCTTCACGCAGGTCAGTCTCTCCATAGTTACACAACTGCTGGTGTTGTACAAAAAAAAAACATTTTTCAAGCGTACTGGAGCACATTGAACTGCCCTCATCAGTGCATACCACATACGCACATCTAGGAGTTTTATCACTTTGTTCCTGTTAAGTCTTCAGGGCCTAGTTACTACTTAGTGAAAGGCCGTACATAGTTACACACCTGCTGCTGTTATCGACAAATCCTGTTTCAAGCATAGTGTAGCGTTTTGTCCTCCCCTCATATACGCACTAAGTATGTCAGGCAGAGAAGTGCCAGGATGGGCACAGAGGAGTGGCAGAGGCCTAAATTCATCAAGCAGAGGTCGCAGCAGACTAGGGGTGAGTGGCAGCAGGAGTCTCAGTGAGAGGCCTGATCTCCTGGTATCAGCTACTGGTCGTATCTTGATCATCAACCCATCTGCTGTCATCGATTGGTTAACATGATCATCCACTTTATCACAAGTGACATCTGAAACCCCCAGTCAACTGTTGGTTGTAACTTATGCTTTGGGTTCAGGGTTGGGTTGCAAGCGTTTTGGCTTCTGAAGCAGACACTGTTGAGGAACCTGAGGAGGACATCAGTGATGTGCAGACAAAACTCAATGATGTTGATGATAATTATTATTATTGTTATTAATATTAAGATTTTTATTTATATTAGTGCCCTCATCTTCTGTAGCGCTTTACACGGTGTGATTACAAACAAAGTAAAACATATAGTGCAGAGAACAATACAAAACTCAAAGCTACGAGGTTCAAATCAAGTGTTGTGAGCACAGGAGACAATATGAAAGAGAGCCCTGCCCTTGAGAGCTTACAGTCTAAAGGATGGGGGTGGAGACAAAAGGTAGGGATCACAAGTGGTAGAGCTTGAGTTGGGCTGCATGTGCCATTTGAATGTTATAGGAGTTGCTTAAGACAGGTTATATGCCCTGTCTGAAGAAGTGAGTTTTGAGGGCACTTGGGCTTGGAGTGATGGAGAGTGATGGATTTAGCGGTCAGCGTGGTGGCAGAAAGTCTGAAGGCAAATGTGCCCGGGGTAGACCACTTGCTGCGCGGCAGGCTACCTTCCTGGGAGGTAGTGGAAGAGGGGCCCCTGGAGTCGGCGGCGGCAGCAGCAGTGAATTAGTGCGGACTGTTGGTGGGATAATCAGCTACTCAGCGATGTTTTTCATAAAGCATCCGCAGGAGGTTACATGCAAGATGTGTAGGCAGAAGGCGAAGCATGGCCAGGGTCCAAATGTTTGCCCCACAGCCCTGCATCAACATTTGCAGCGTCACCATAAAGCAGCCTGGGAGAGCTGGCTACAAAGTAGTGGTCCAGCTTGCTGCATTACTCAGTAGCACGTTGCTCCCTGTTCCAGCCAGCCAAGGCTCCACCACCTCCTGTGTGTCATACCCATCCTCTGTCGCTCCAGATGCTCCTCCTTCTCTTACTCCGAGTCAGTCATTCCGCCAGCAATCCATTGGCGAAGCCATGGCCAAGAGACAGTATGCGCCTACTCATCCAACGCGCAGAAGCTAAATGTGCTCCTGTATAAGTTGCTGGTGCTGGAGTCTCTCCCTTTTCAGGTGGTGGACTCTGAACCTTTCAGAGAACTGATGGCTTGTGCCGAGCCAAAGTGGAGAATCCCAAGCTGTCATTTTTTTGCGAAGAAGGCAGTACCAGCCCTGTTTTACCTTGTTGAACAGAAGGCGGGCCAGTCCTTGAGCCTGTCGGTGTGTACAAAAGTGCACGGTAGCACCTACGTCTGGAGCTGTAACTACGGTCAGGAACACAGAGTCATAGAGGGAGGCACTCAAAAAAATTGTCAAAAAAATATATTTTATTCCATATCACTAAATTAATCACTACACATAACCACTACACAATTAAAATCCCTTAAAAACACATAATGAGCCAATACATATAAGACAAACCAACATGGAAGTGTGTAGGCTATGGGGAGAGCACTGGCATGCACAAATATCAATCAGCATCCATATTTAAAACACATAAACACAAGTGATCTAATCAGTGCAAATAACAATGTGCAAATCCAACCTATGATCCGGATCCTATATCAAATAACGATAAAGTGCAAAGTGCAACCAATCAATAAATACAAATACAATATATAATCACAAATAGAACCTACATAATTACCCAATACCTAAATACCCTATAAGAAATATAAAAATGACCACAAAATACCCCATTAATATAGATGCTAGTATCAATCAACCATTAAATACCAAATACAGCGCAAAAATACATCCAACCAAAATATACTCAAGGTATAACAGGTATGCCAGTAAAGGGTCTCCCCACCGCCTACAGCACCAGGAGCCATGCGTTCCATGGGTGTATCCCCCACTTCATCAGGCCTGACTGGGTGAATGTGGTTCCTGTACAACTACAACAGCAACTTGGACAGGTCACACCGCTGTGGCCTCCACGCTCCTAGGCCATTGTGCCTGTGACAGTGTGCAACTCCATATCCTCATCCTTCGCCGTCTCCACAGCCTCCACTGCACGGACAAGTCTCAGTGCCCCTCCAGCCTACCATGTGTGCAGGACACAGCGGTATCACGCTGTTCTTCACATGGTTTGCCTTGGCAAACGGAGTCACACGGGAAGAACTGCTAAAAATCATTAAACAAGAAATCAAATCATGTTTTATTCCACGAAAACTGCAAATGGGAACCATGGTGACAGACAATGGAAAGATGTAAGATGTTGGTTCCTTGTGTTAACTTTAACAAGTACAATGAGGCCGTCCAGATATAATCTCAGCCAAACAAATCTACAGGGTTCTGGGAGATAAAAAAATCCCTCTTCCCCCTAGTGGCAGGAGCACCGAGAAATCACAACAACAATAGCATAAATATCAATGCCAAAAAATACATAATTTTATTAAGAGCAATCCGACAACAACATTTAACAAGACATAATAAAAACACTGCGTCTCCCCTAATACTTCCAGTGCTGACAATAAGCAGACATGAATTACTGGGAAGCTCCCTAGTATTCGGCGTACTGGGACTAAGATAGCTACTTATTAATTGTGCCGGCACAAAAATCTTATAGTCTGCTCTGGGAAAACTACCTACCTACAATAACTACCAATCCTAAAGTGACAGTGCTTCATTAACAAAATATGCTGAAAAATACATCCCCAAAAAAATTCATACAAAATTCATTGAATATATATATACATATAAATAAGAGTGACCATAGTTCAATAGGTAAGACAATAACACTTAATAAACATAATTAATAAACATGCAAAACACGTGCAATATACTCTGAACAATTTCAAATAGAAAGGCTGAGGAATCTATTGGTCATGGACACCTGAGAGTGCAAAAATCGCCAACTTGAGAACCCATATCAACCATGTAATACATAAAGAAAAATAAAATCAAAAAGATATATAGGAACCCAGAGCCTGGCATCAAGGTCACCAACGCGCCGTATGGAGCAAGGGATTAGCAGAGGGGACACCTACGTACGCGGCCACCCGTTCTTTTTCTTTGTGTATTACATGGTTGATATGGGTTCTCAAGTTGGCGATTTTTGCACTCTCAGGTGTCCATACTGCCTGCGTGGCAGCCCTTCATGTCTCCTACATTGTCAGAGGGGACGCAGAGAGAAGAAGACCCTTCCTCCACGTTCCCTGCTTTAATATAATTCCCTGGTCAAACTTTAATTTCTCCTCTACCCAACTGCCCCTTAGACTTCCTGTTACACAAAGAGGCCGTTTACAGTTAAATAGTTTAAAATGCACATCAAGTAACTACTGAGAGGGTACTCAAACATACTCAGACATTCTATACATCTATTGCATATGAACTGCTTCCCTGAGGTCTGAAAGCAAAATCAATTAACAGAAATAGAAATAACCTTGATATTATATGGACATGTATATATGTTATATGTGTATGATTTCCTTTGAATCAGCCACATCCAGATCAAAATCATAATAAATGGCAGGTAAACTTCCACAGCTTCCGCATTCATCCAAGGTACCTATATACATCAATAATTTAGTGATTTAATAATTCATTAATAATTGAGATCATAAACATTTTATACCTCCGGAACCTTCTTACAAAGGAACATCTTGTCTGCGCTGCGACAAGGAAGCCTGAGCCATGGGCCCTGTGTGGCACATGTGTTCAATCAAGTTGTCAAGCATTTTCTGAAGTCTTCCCCCCATCTGAAAGACATCCTAACAACAGGAAGGAAACTTTGCATGCACTTCAGCCGCTCCTACAGCGCCAAGCACACCCTTTTTGAGCTACAGCGTCAGAACGGTATCCCCCAACATAGTCTGATATGCGATGTTTCCACCCGTTGGAATTCTACCCTACATATGTTGGATCGACTATAGGAACAGAGAAAAGCCATCACCATTTCTTGATGATCCAAGCGGATAGGGGGACTCTCCTGTGTAACTTCAATGTAAACCAGTGGCAGCTCATACGTGACACCTGCTGTTTGCTCAGGCCCTTTGAGGAAGCCACTTTATTAGTCAGTCGCCAGGACTACGGGATGAACGATGTGATTCCACTGCTTCATGTACTACAACACATGTTGGAAACCATGGCTGGTTAGGGCACTGGAGACGTAGCCCCTACATCTCCCGGCCACATGAAACCTGTGGGGGCTGAACTGGAGGAGGAAAGGTGGTGGGGCACAGAAAAGCACAGTTAGGTTTTTCTAGTCATCTGACAGGAGGAGGAGCAGGAGCAGCCAGAGGGGCTAGAGGGTAGTGAGAAAGGTGAGACAGAGGACCCAGAAACACCATGGCGGTATGCAGTGGAGATGGTGACAGGTAGTCCCTGTGAGTCACTTGCACAAATGGCACGATGCATGCTTATGTGCTTGCGTAGTGACCGCTGAATTGTCACCATTCGGCAGCGGGATGACTTTTGGCTCTCCACCTTATTGAACCCTCGCTATCGGCACAAAACACTGTTAAAGCCTAGTGGAGAGCATTGACCTGCCCTTATCAGTACACCCCATACATATATCTGAGAGTTGCACCATTTTTCTTGTTAAAGTCTTCAGGACCTAGCTACTGAGAAAGGCCAGACACATTTTTCATGGACAGACAAGTTCACCTTGTGGTTACTATGGCCCCTGCTGCAATAAACCCCCTCTGATGGCATACTACTGGCAGAGCAGGACTGCTTTCCCAGGGAAAACTCTGCTAGTTGCGGCCACAGATCAAGTTTGGCTGGCCAGAGGTCCAGTGGATCCTCAAGGTGTGTTGGCATGGCCATGTCAAGGTATAGCACCACCTGTTGGTTTAGGTCCTGCTCCATGTCTACCTGCTGCTCATGAGTTGCCTCACTATGCGGGTTAAGAAAGCTACTCATTAGCGACTGAAGACTCAGGGGGCCCCCCGAGTGAGACCTGGGAGAGGCCAACTGACAATGGGTGTAAAAAAAAAAAAAAAAACATTTTTACACAACAGCGGCAGGTGTCTGGCCTTTCACACTAACTAGCCCATCAGCACTTAAAGGTAAAACCAATTGCAAACACTGCCAGATTCCCTGAAATGGTATGCCCCATGCTCAAAGTTAGTTAATAGCACTACAGCAAACTTTAAAATGTGTTTTTTGTTACAAATGGAAAAGCTAAATATGCAGGTACTCTTTAAAGACAAATGCTAGCACGCTGTGACACCATGGGCTGGCATGGGATGCCCCTAGTGAAAGTCAATCACTACAGCAAAATTTAAAATGTGGTTTTTGTTACAAATGGAAAAGCAAAATATGCAGGTAGTCTATAAAGACAAATGCTAGCACGCTGTGACACCATGGACTGGCATAGGATGCCCCCAGTGAAAGTCAATCACTACAGCAAATTTTCAAACATGGTTTTTGTTACAAATGGAAACGCTAAATAGGCAGGAACTCTTTAAAGACAAATGCTAGCACGCTGTGACACCATGGCTGGCATGGGATGCCTCCAGTGAGAGTGAATCACTACAGCAAATTTTAAAATGTGTTTTTTGTTATAAATGGAAAAGCTAAATAGGCAGGAACTCTTTAAAGTCACATGATAACACGCTGTGACAGCATGGGATGCCCCCAGTGAGAGTGAATCACCACAGCAAATTTTAAAACATGGTTTTTGTTACAAATGGAAAAGCTAGATATGCAGGTACTCGTTAAAGACAAATTCTAGCACGCTGTGACACCATGGGCCGCCATGGGATGCCCCCAGTGAAAGTGCATCACTACAGCAAATTTGAAAACATGGTTTTTGTTACAAATGGAAAGATAAATACTTTTTAAAGACAAATGCTAACATGCTATGACAGCATGGGGTGCCCCCCGGCGAAACTGAATCACAACAGCAAACTTTAAAATGTTGTTTTTGTTACAAATGGAAAAAGCTAAATATGCAGGTACTCTTTAAAGACAAATGCTAGCACGCTGTGACACCATGGGCTGGTATGGGATGCCCCCAGTGAAAGTGAATCACTACAGCACATTTTAAAACGTGGTCTTTGTTACAAATGGAAAAGCTAAATAGGCAGGAACTCTTTAAAGACAAATGCTAACACACTGTGACAGCATGGGATGCCCCAAATGAAAGTGAATCACTACAGCAAATTTTAAAACTTGTTTATTGTTACAAATGGGAAAGCTCGATATGCAATTACTCGTTTAAGACAAATGCTAGCACGCTGTGACAACATGGGCTGGCATGGGATGCCCCCAGCGACAGTGAATCACTACAGCAAATTTTAAAATGTAGTCTTTGTTACAAATGGAAAAGCTAAATAGGCAGGAACTCTTTAAAGACAAATGCTAGCATGCCTTGACACCATGGGCTGGCGTGGGATACCCCCAGTTAAAGTGAATCACTACAGCAAATTTTAAGACATGGTTTTTGTTACAAATGGAAAAGCTAAATAGGCAGGAACTCTTTAAAATAGTAAAGAAAGAACAGCGCTTATAGAAATGCTCAGCTGCAGCCTGACCGGTTGGCTAAACCGTGGGGTTGAAAAGACAATAAAGGTGATAGATCTAGCAGACAACAGACAAGCTGCCTGTGGCTGTCAGTCTATCTGCAGGCGCGCTAATTTCTGTAGGATGCTCAGGTGTGATAAGATGGGATGTTTAATCTTATCCTTGTTTTCCAAGTATCCTTAAATATTGTTGTTACTGCAAAGTCAAATGAGATTTTTGCGTTTGCAGTTTAATATTTATTACTCAATACATTTATAAAGTAACATACCTACTATAGAATTGACTCTAAATAGGTAAAATGAAATGGGACTTACCCACCAGGCCCGGCGGTAAACACCTAACCTGGGCCACTTTTGAATATGACTTATAGTTTAAGTAGATGAGGATCCCACTCTGTGATGTAGAAAGACGACTTCTTTTATTCAAATTAAAAGTGGAGATGCAAGACAGACCATGGAACGTGCCACAATCAATAATCTGTCAATTGTATACAGCGGTCCCTTTAAAACTTCAGCAGCAGCTCCTCTATGTATATGGCGCTGGCATGAAGTATGTGTATCCAAAAGTTCAGAGCTTGTCTATAAGCTCTACACAGTCCGTTAGTTGATAATAAAATAGTCCATGAATAAAATCCTTTCCAGCTGGTACTCTTTAAAGACAAATGCTAACACGCTGTGACAGCATGGGATGCCCCAAGTGAAAGTGAATCAATACAGCAAATTTTAAAATGTGGTTTTTGTTACAAATGGAAAAGCTAGATACGCAGGTACTCATTAAAGACAAATGCTAGCACGCTGTGACAGCATGGGGTTCCCCCAATGAAAGTGAATCACTACAGCAAATTTTAAAACGTGGTTTTTGTTACAAATGGAAAAGCTAAATATGCAGGTACTCTTTAAAGACAAATGCTAGCACACTGTGACACCATGGGCTGGCATGGGATGTCCCCATTGAAAGTGAATCACTACAGCAAATTTTAAAACATGGTTTTTGGTACAAAGGGAAAAGGTAAATAGCCAGGTACTCTTTAAAGACAAATGCTAGCATGCTGTGACAGCAAGGGATGCCCCCCGGTGAAAGTGAATCACAACAGCAAACTTTAAAATGTGTTTTTTATTACAAATGGAAAAGCTAGATATGCAGGTACTCATTAAAGACAAATGCTAGCATGCAGTGACACCATTGGCTGGCATGGGATGCTCCCAGTGAAAGTGAATCACTACAGCAAATATTAAAGCATGTTTTTTGTTACAAATGGAAAAGCTAAATATGCAGGTACTCTTTAACCCTTTAAGTGCCAGCCTACCTGGCGTTTTTGTCACCCTTTGTTGCCAGACCATTTTGCACTATTTTGCGCTCCCCATGTTCAAATGTGATTTTTGAAGGGATTTCCAGGGATTTCCCAGGAAAATGATATATTGTTTTTTTCAGCAGAGTCTGGGCTTTAACATGAAATGTCTTGTTTGTCATTTTTTAGGTGTATTCTCAATATTTTTGGGTGAAATATGTGCAAAAAAAAAAAAAATTTTTACATATTGTAGTTTTTTTTGTAATAAAAAATGTAAGTTTGTCAATGAAATCTTATTGCGTGTGAAATCCCAATTTCTCCCGGTTACAGCGGTACCACATATGTATTGGTAGACACCCTTTCCTGCCCAGGAGACTCCCCCAAACTGAAACAGCGCTTTAGGGGATTTTCAGATAAAATACAACTGTGCTACGCAATATGCGCACCTTGCAGTTTTTCCAGAAAAACAACCCTTTACATTTGAAATACCCCCAACAAACTATATATTCTCTGGAAGTACACACCTCAAGCTTTCTAGGCGTACCAGGCTTGTTGATGTGGCCATAGTTTTCTGGAAGTAATCCCTCAATGGATTCTTTGGTTGCAAAGAGTTTCCCTAAAAAAAGGATAAAAAAGCAGAATGAAAGCCACATTTTCCTAAAAAAACTATATACAAACAAGAAAAACAAGTTTAATCTGAAAACGCAACATCCCCCGAACAGAACAATACCCAACATGCATAGCTACTGTCAAGGGAAGAGTTGCCAAACACACCAAAGTAAAGCATGTGCGTAACGGTAATTTTACTTGAAAATTTCAGCTCTGCAGACAAAGTGCGCACCTTGCGATTTTTCAACCAAAACAACCCTTGACATTTGGAATATCCCCCATAAACCAGATATTCCCTGAAAGTACACACGTTAAGCTTTCTAAGCATACCCAGCTTGTTGTAGTGGGCTCATCTTTCTGGAAGTAATCCCTCAAAGAATTCTTTGTTTGCGCAGGGTTTCCCTAAAAAATGTATAAAAAAGCTGAATAAAAAACACCTTTTCCTAAAATATAAATATGCAAACCAGAAAAAACAAGCTAAGTCTGAAAGCGCAAGGTCCCCCGAACAGAACAATACCCAACATGCATAGGTACTATTAACCCTTTTAATTGCCAGCCTACTTGAGATTTTGTCACCCTCTGTTGACAGGCCATTTTTCCCCATTTTGCGTCATGTTTTGCGCCATGTTTTGCACCATTTTTGCTGGAACTTTCAGGAAAATTATATATATATTTTTTTGCAGCAGAGTTTAGGCTTTAACATGAAATGTCTTGTTTGTAAATTTTTTTTTTTTTTTTACAATATTATTAAGTAAAAATAATAAATAAATAAATAAATAAAATTTTTTTTAAAAAAATTGACTCCTTTATTTTGAAATAAAAAATGTATTTTATTAAGGACAATCATATTGCATGTGAAAGCCCCATTTCTACCGATTAGAACGGTACCACATATTTATCGGTAGCCCCCCGTTCCTGCCCAGGAGACCCCCCTAACTGAAACAAGTATTTTATAACATTCACAAAAAAAATACAACTACCATCCACACTACAAACGGTTAAATCGAGAAAAAAAATGACATAGGGTCCCCCCTCCCAGGGGAGGGAGACCCCATTTTTTTTTTATTTTTAAGGGTTAAAAACCCTTAAAAATAAAAAAAAAATTGACGTGGGGTCCCCCTTACCCAAAGTAACCAGCCCGGGACCAGCTATGGGGGCTTGTAGGCACAGAGTGGGGGGGCCAGCTTATGTTGCCCCCCCACCCTGCAGCCTACGAGCCCACATAGCCCATGTGGGCCCGGGCTCTTCTGCCCCCCCCTGGCCTTTGGGGAGGCAGGTAATGGGGGTGCCGGGGGTTAATGGCAAGCTACCCGCTAGCGCAGGTGGCTTGCCATCCCCCCAGCCTTGTGAACTGGTATAGGGGTCATGGACCCCTTACCAGTTCACAAGGGGTTAAAAGTAAATAATCACACAGACACAAGCAGAGAAAAAATATTTTATTAATTTTTATTTTTTTTTACACTGTACTCACCTCCCATCCATCCTGGAGCACTCTGTCCCTCGGCGATCACTGGCTTCTGCTCACTTGCTAGAAGCCTTTTATAGCTGCTGGATGACAGAACACAAAGGGTTAATCAAAAAAAAAAATGACATAGGGTCCCCCCTCCCAGAGGGGGGGACCCCATTTTTTTTTTGATTTTTAAGGGTTAAAAACCCTTAAAAATCAAAAAAAAAATTGACGTGGGGTCCCCCTTACCCAAAGTAACCAGCCCGGGACCAGCTATGGGGGCTTGTAGGCACAGAGTGGGGGGGCCAGCTTTTGTGGCCCCCCCACCCTGCAGCCTACGAGCCCACATAGCTTATGTGGGCCCGGGCTCTTCTGCCCCCCCTGGCCTTTGGGGAGGCAGGTAATGGGGGTGTCAGGGGTTAATGGCAAGCCACCCGCTAGCGCAGGTGGCTTCCCATCCCCCCAGCCTTGTGAACTGGTATAGGGGTCATGGACCCCTTACCAGTTCACAAGGGGTTAATAGTAAAAAAATCACACAGACAAAAAAAATCTTTATTTTTCTTATTTTACACTGTACTCACCTCCGATCCGACGTCCCTCGCCGCTGTCTGTCCCGCGCCGCTGTCACTGACAGATGCCGGTGGTGATCGGCGCAGGGCGGGTGACAGGCGAGGGGGCTCCGATCGGAGCCTCCTCACCTGACACCCGCCCTGCTCCGATCACCACCGGCATCTGACAGATGCCGAAGCTCGGAGGGGGTATAGGAGGAGCGGGATGACGTCATCCCGCTCCTCCCACAATGGGCGGAGCTAAGCGGCGGCGGCCATCGCCGCCATTACAAGAGGTGAGGACCCGGAAGAGGGTCCTCACCTGAAGACTGCGCAGCCCAGGGGGGGGATCGGACCCCCCCCCCTGGTGAAGAGGAGACCCGGACAGAAGGCTCGGGCGCGGAGGTGAGTAAATGACAGTTTTTTTTTTTTTTTTTTTTTTTACAGCGCCGATGTCAGCACTGGAAACGGGGGGGGGGGGGGGCGGCTGGTTTCGGGCCCCGGGGATACCGGAGGTAAGTGGTTTTTTTTTTCTATTCTTTAACTGTTTGGGGGAAATGCCAGGCACGTAGTTTCTACGTGCTTGGCACTTAACGGTAGGAGAAGCAACCACGTAGAAACTACGTGCTTGGCATTTAAAGGGTTAAAACAAATGCTAGAACGCTATGACTCCATGGGCTGGCAAGGGATGCCCCCGGTGACAGTGAATCACTACAGCAAATTTTAAAACATGGTTTTTATTACAAATGGAAAAGGTAGATAGCCAGGTACTCTTTAAAGACAAATGCTAACATGTTTTGACAGCATGGGATGCCCCCGGTGAAACTGAATCACAACAGCAAACTTTAAAATGTTGTTCTTGTTACAAATGGAAAAGCTAAATATGCAGGTACTCTTTAAAGACAAATGCTAGCACGCTGTGACACCATGGGCTGGCATAGGATGCCCCAGTGAAAGTGAATCACTACAGTAAATTTTAAAATGTGTTTTTTGTTACAAATGAAAAAGCTAAATATGCAGGTACTCTTAAAAATAAATGCTAGAATGCTGTGACACCATGTGTTGACATGGGATTCCCCCAGTGAAAGTGAATCATTACAGCAAATTTTAAAACATGTTTTTTTGTTACAAATGGAAAAGCTAAATAGGCTGCAACTCTTAAAGACAAATGCTAGCATGCTGTGACACCATGGGCTGGCATGGGATGCCCCAGTGAGAATGAATCACTACAGCAAATTTTAAAATGTGTTTTTTTGTTACAAATGGAAAAGCTAAATAGGCAGGAACTCCTTAAAGACAAATTCTAGCACGGTGTGGCACCATGGGCTGGCATGGGATGCCCCCAGTTAAAGTGAATCACTACAGCAAATTTTAAGACATGGTTTTTGTTCCAAATGGAAAAGCTAAATAGGCAGGAACTCTTTAAAGACAAATGCTAACACGCTGTGACAGCATGGGATGCCCCAAGTGAAAGTGAATCAATACAGCAAATTTTAAAACATGGTTTTTGTTACAAATGGAAAAGGTAAATATGCAGGAACTCTTTAAAGAGAAATGCTAGCACGATGTGACACCATGGGCTAGCATGGGATGCCCCCAGTGAAAGATCAATACAGCAAATTTTAAAACATGTTTTTTGTTATAAATGGAAAAGGTAAATAGCCTGGTACTCTTTAAAGACAAATGCTAGCACGCTGTGGTACCTTGGGCTAGCATGGGATGCCCCAGTGAAAGATAATCACTACAGCAAATTTTAAAACATGTTTTTTGTTACAAATGGAAAAGGTAAATAGCCAGGTACTCTTTAAAGAAAAATGCTAGCACGCTGTGATACCATGGGCTGGCATGGGATGCCCCCAGTGAGGGTGAATCACTACAGCAAATTTTAAAACTTGGTTTTTCTAACAAATGGAAAAGCTAAATAGGCAGGAACTCTTTAAAGACAAATGCTAGCACGCTGTGACAGCATGGGGTTCCCCCAATGAAAGTGAATCACTACAGCAAATTTTAAAACGTGTTTTTTGTTACAAATGGAAAAGCTAAATATGCAGGTACTCTTTAAAGACAAATGCTAGCACACTGTGACACCATGGGCTGGCATGGGATGTCCCCATTGAAAGTGAATCACTACAGCAAATTTTAAAACATGGTTTTTGGTACAAAGGGAAAAGGTAAATAGCCAGGTACTCTTTAAAGACAAATCCCAGCATGCTGTGACCGCAAGGGATGCCCCCCGGTGAAAGTGACTCACAACAGCAAACTTTAAAATGTGGTTTTTATTACAAATGGAAAAGTTAAATATGCAAGCACTCTTTAAAGACAAAAGGGTTGATTCAGAGACCCTTTTGTCTTTAAAGAGTTTCGCATGTGTCTGTTTATTTTTTGCAAGTTTTTGGCTGCGAGAACGTGATTTACGTTACTGTTTTCAATAACGCGAATATGTGCTTTCGATGGATGGATCTCTATCGTAATTTTTCCGTTATGTCGGGAAACTTACGTTATTGGCATGGGCTTGCATCTGATTTAGAGACCCGATTGCAGATGCTCACCGTCCTATGTAACGGGTTTATTTCCGCTCCACTTACTGGTTCATTTTGGACTCAGAAGTTAGTGTGGGACATGTTTGGTGGCTACATTGAGGAGTATGAGCGCCTTCAGCTCAATTACCTGACTTGCATCAGCATGGCCGAGGCCAGATTGCACTGGAGACACATGAACATTGATCGCATTCATGACGTTGAGTTGTTCGAGCTGACCCGACTCAATTGTGTTTTCCTCCATAATTTGTATAACGAGTTGCGGCCATGGTTAGCCCGCACCACAAGGAAGGGGTAAGCTTTATGTGCGAAATTCCAAATCAACAAGCAAAGGCACAAACCACAAAATCTGGGTTGCGCTCAGCAGACAGGTCAATAGTGTGGGGATGGAGAGGAAATATGTTGAGATACAGCGGAAATTCTTAATATTATTGATGGCCATAAAAATTTTGGGGTTGGCCTTGGAGGTGGCCCAATACCTGGGCATGTGTGGCATTCATAATCTGCCACTGCTCCAGCATCTGTCTGTTGCTAGTGTGAAATTCATCTAGCATGGCGCTGAAGTTATTTTAAGGTGGCCATTTGTGCTGCCATCTGGCTGTTGCTCATCCTAAATTCTGTCAGCATGGTGGTGAAGTTATTATTGAAGGTCTCTGTGCAGTAATTTGCTCTGTGGTTCTTTGAGTCACCTGCCTAAAGTAATGGCATGCTGACTCCAGGATCGGCACGCGCCTCCCCTGGGAAACTGGACGACGTAGCTGACGGCATCTTCCAATTCCTGCAGATGCTGGAGGTCTAGGCCGAGCAACAGTACCAGATGGACTAGCCAAATCCTCTGCAGCAGAGCTAGCACTGGGGACTGTAGGGTCAGTCTCAGCCTGCTGGCCATGATGGGCTGGCAGCAGGCGTCCAGCTTCACTCTGCTGCAGAAGATTTGTGGCAGTAGGATGCTGGGGCAGTGGCAGAATAGGTGTCAGGGGGGTAATTGCAGAAGCCAGAATCCGGCTGGCATCCTCCTCCTACATATGCTGAATAACATCCATTAGTGGGGGAGTCTGTTGGAACATGGAAAAAAATGTGTGAGCTATTTGGACAAATATATTTTGGCTCAATTAGTCATGTTCCTTCACATGCATCACCAGTTACAGCACAGTACACTTACCAGATCCAGCCGGTCCTGTGGCCTAGGCAGCAGGGAAGTAGATGGCGTGGACAAACTGGAGGAGGCTTCCACACTTGCAGAGGCATGATGCTGATCTGGACTAAAAATTCAAAGGCACGTAAACACACAAACATCCCTTGATGACCCTGATGAGTAGATATGCATACACGGGGCAAAGTAGGAAACACGACTCCCACAATGGTTAAAGCTGACCTTCACCATAAATAAGAGTCTATCTTAAATGTTTCACTCACCCTGTACATACAGATTAATCACATTAAAAATCATCCAACATGCATCTACTGCATGTTATGAGGCTTTAGACATCCAAGATGGCGGCTTAGGGGACAACAGTCAGCCTGCAAACAAGAATTGCCTTCTGACTGTACTGCTGTGCATTCTGGGACTGCTGACCTTTTCCTGACCCCAGCTCTGCTTTGTCTGAGCAAAGCACAGCGCGAACCCCACTCCCTGCACGTTATCCTACTCTCATCTCCTCACTTAGTGTGATGCTTCTAAATCCAGATGGCTGCGGCCATATCCTCATGTCCTTAACAAAGTTGCAGCCCAGTTGGGGAAAGAATAAGAAGTAAGTGATCCCAAATTTATAATATATTAATATCAGATGCTGGGGATTCTTTTTTAAAGTGTTTGTTATTTTCCCCAAATCATGGCGAAGGTCGGGTTTAGAATGAAAACCTTTCTAAGGACCAAGAACTGCTGCACCCTTGGAGAGTGGCCATCATTAACCCCCTTCCTCAGCCATTCCACCCCCACCTACAACATTAACCTCCCCTTAAACACACTAGCTAGCTGCCTGTGTTGATATCTGTGGGTCAGCCACATTTTAAATGTTGTAATTAATTCTAATAAAAAAAAAAAAACATTACTAACCTGCAGAAATGGCCTGGTTGTCCGTGTCAAAGGTGCCAGAGAACCCCTGTAATGCTGCGGGGAGGATCAAATACAGGACCATTTCCTCTGCTCTTGTGAATTGCAATTTGGTGGGGAAGCCTCCACCTGTTTGCATCCTGAAAATCAGACACATGTCTGGTGATCTCTTCCCAGATTTGTGTTTTGCGCACTTTGCTTGTAGATTTGGAATCCCGCCCATATAGCTCATCAAAATGCGCAGTTACCTCACTTGCCATGGCAAGTGTTTGTGCCTCACAAAAGCGCCAGCTTAAATGCCCTCACCGCAAGGTTCGGCCTAATGTTTGCTCTTCTGGCTCTTCCCTGGTTGGGAATTCAGGGGACATTCTTGGCTGAGTGTGTGCCGAAGAATAGGCCATCACATCACAAGAAAAGAAATGGACTGGGCTGGCATTTGGGCTGAGAGTCATTGGCTGGCTGGCCAGAGAACTTGCAGCCGTGGATGTTGCAGAGGACTCGGTTGTTTCCACGTGTTCTGGTGGCAAATGTGGGCGAGCAGGAGAGGGTGTGCTTGGTGGGCTCGGGCTTCTCGCCCTCTGCTTTCTTTTCCCCTTGGAAGTCGTGCTCCCTTGCTCTTTCGCTGTGGTCGGCCTTCTTCCGGGAGGAAGTTTCTTGCCTTTTCCTGGTGCTTGCAGATTTGGATGGGCCAGGAGTTGGGCCCAATGTAGCCTTGTGGTGGCCACTTTTGCTCCATGTTTCCTGCACCTTTGAACTTGATTTGTGGGCCCGAGTGGTCGGTCTTGAGAATGTGTCCTCATGTCTCTCCGGCCTTTTTGTCTTGTGCTTCTGGCTGGTGGTTGTTTTCTGCTACTTTTCTTTGGTGCCATGATGACATTCAGAAAGAGAATGAGCTGTGTGTCCAATACCCTTTAACCCTTTAAGTGCCAGCCTACCTGGAGTTTTTGTTACGCTTTGTTGCCAGACCATTTTTCACTATTTTGCACTATGCATGTTCAACTGTGATTTTTGAAGGGATTTCCAGGGATTTCCCAGGAAAATTATATATTGTTTTTTTCAGCAGAGTCTGGGCTTTAACATAAAATTGTTTGTCATTTGTCAAGTGTATTCTTAATATTTTGGGGTGAAATATGTGAAAAAATGAAAAAAATCAATTTTTTACAATTTGTAGTGTTTTTTTGTAATAAAAAATGTAAGTTTGTCAATAAAATCTTATTGCGTGTGAAATCTCAATTTCTCCCGGTTACAACGGTACCACATATGTATTGGTAGACACCCTTTCCTGCCCAGGAGACTCCCCCAAACTGAAACAGCAAGAGATTTTTAGATCAAATACAGCTATGCTAAGCGCTATGTGCACCTTGCAGTTTTTTAATAAAAACAACCCTTTACATTTGAAATACCCCCCACAAACTTTATATTCTCTGGAAATACACACTTCAAGCTTTCTAGGCGTACCAGGCTTGTTGATGTTGCCACAGTTTTCTGGAAGTTCTCCCTTAATGTATTCTTTGGTTACACAGAGCTTCCCTAAAAAAGGATATGAAAAAGCAGGATCAAAGCCACATTTTCCTAAAAAAAAAAAACTATATGCAAACAAGAAAAAACCGAACGATACCCAACATGCATAGCTACTGTCA
Source organism: Gastrophryne carolinensis (assembly GCA_027917425.1). Lineage (NCBI taxonomy): Eukaryota > Metazoa > Chordata > Amphibia > Anura > Microhylidae > Gastrophryne > Gastrophryne carolinensis. Next base: position 343,360,121 of record CM051237.1, on the reverse strand, counting down.
AAAGAAGAGTTGCCAAACTCTTGAAAAGAGTTGCTTGAAAATTTCAGCTCTGCAGACAAAGTGCGCACCTTGCGCTTTTTCTACCAAAACAACCCTTTACATTTGGAATACCCCCACAAACCATACATTCCTTGAAAGTACACATGATAAGCTTTCTAAGTGTACCCAGCATGTTGTAGTGGGCCCATCTTTCTGAAAGTAATCCCTCAAAGAATTCTTTGGTTGTACAGGGTTCCCTTAAAAAATGTATAATAAAGCAGAATAAAAAATGAGTTTTCCTAAAATATCAATATGCAAACAAGAAAAAAACAAGCTAAATCTAAAAGCAAAAGGTCCCCCGAGCAGAACGATACCCAACATGCATAGGTACTATTAACCCTTTTAACTTCCAGCCTACTTGAGATTTTGTCACCCTCTCTTGACAGGTCATTTTTAACCATTTTGCACTATGCTTAACTGTGATTTTTGCAGGTATTTCCAGGAAAATAATATATTTTATTTTTGTGGCAGAGTTTAGGCTTTAACATGAAATGTCTTGTTTGTAATTTTTTTACTGTTTTTTAAAAATATTTTTGAGTAAATTAAACAAAATAAAAAAAATATATTTTTAGAAAATTGTCTCCTTTATTTCAAATAAAACCTTTTTTTTTAAAAAAGAAAACCATATTGCATGTGAAAGCCCCGTTTCTCCCGATTACAACGGTACCACATATGTATCGGTAGCCCCCCGTTACTGTTCAGAAGACCCCCCCAAACTGAAAAGGACACTTTATAACATGTAAAAATAAAATACAACTACAATCCACACTATAAAGGGTTAAATCAAGAAAAAAATTGGCATTCCAAGGGGGGGGGGGGTCCCCATTTTTTAAAAATTTTAAGGGTTAAAAACCCTTAAAAATTCCCATAAAAATGACATGGGGTCCCCCCTACCCAGCATAACCAGCCCGGGGATCAGCTATGCAGAGCTTGTAGAACAGGGCGCAGGGGCCAGCTTTGGTGCCCCCCGCCCTGCCAAGTACAAGCCCGCACCGCCTAAATCAGCCCGGGTCCTTCTGCCCCCCTGGGCTTCGGGGAGGCAGGTAATAGGGGGGCCGGGGTTAATGGCAAGTCACCCGCTAGCCACAGGTGACTTGACAGCTCCCCAGCCTTGTGAACTGGTATAGGGGTTTCATGGACTCCTTACAAGTTCACAATGGGTTAAAGTGGACCGACACCCAGGGCTGATCGGCCCGGGAATCTATAAGATTCCCAGACTGTTCTATTCCCTCCCCCTGGGGCATCCAAAATCGGGATGCCCCTCTGTGTGAAACCCCCCGGAACACCCGCTACCACTTACCTGAATCCCGGTCCTACGGCTATCCCTCTAACAGGGCGCGTGCCCGCGCTGGCTATTTATGAATGGCCGGCGCGGGAACGCTCCCTGTTAGAGGGAAGTGGGGGGATGCGGTCTCCAGCACGCTCAGAGTGGCTGAGCTTAGACGTCTCTTAGACGCCCATAACTCAGCCGCTCTGAGCGCGATGATTGGACGAGCGGCCGCACATGCACCATAGGATTTGGGGTGAGATGAGTTATTGTGGGTGATCAGGGGGTTTCACAGAGCGGGGCACCCCGATCGGGATGCCCTGGGGGAAAGGACCAATACCCAGGATAGTCAAAATCCTGGGTGTTGGTCCACTTTAAATGTAAAAAAAAACACAAACACAAACACACCACACGAAAAAAATCTGGAAGCATGTTATACCTGCTGTGTAACAGGACATAAGTGGTTAATTAAAAAAAACCCTTAAAAATCCCCCAAAAAATGACGTAGGGTCCCCCCTACCCAGCATTACCGACCCGGGCCAGCTATGGGGGCTTGTAGAACAGGGCGCAGGGGCCAGCGTCGGTGGCCCTTGTCCTGCAGGCTACTAGCCCACATAGCCACTAAGTGGCCCGGGCCCTTCTGCCCCCCCCGGCCGTTGGGGAGGCAGGTAATGGGGGGGCTGAGGGTTAATGGCAAGTCACCCGCTAGCCGCAGGTGACTTGCCAGACCCAGAGCCTTGTGAACTGGTATAAGGGGTCTCATGGACCCCTTACCAGCTCACAAAGGGTTAACTGTTCAAAAAAAAACAGACACAAAAGTATTTTATTAAAAAAAATATTTTATTTTTTTACTGTGCTTACCTCCGATTGTAAGCTCTTGTCCCTCGCCGCTCTGATGACAGATGCCGGTGATCGGCATCCAGAGAAGGGGGAGGCAGGAGATCAGAGGATCTCCTGCCACCTCCTTCCCCGGGCACCGATCACCGGCATCTGACAGCTGAGAGAGCTGAAGCCGGTGATCGGGGCCTGGATGACATCATTAGCCCCGCCACCAAAGGGGCAAGATGGCGGCCGCCGTCGGAGGAGCAGAGGGGAGAGAGCCTCCCGTGCTCTCTCCTGAAGATTGGTAAGTCCTGGGGGGGATCGGAGGCCCCCAGGTGAAGAGGAGGGACAGCGGGAGCCAGCGCACACGGAGGTAAGTGAATGTCATTTTTATTTTTTTTATTTTTACAGTTAGCAGCTGCTGCTGCCAAAGCGGGGGGGGGCTATTCCGGGGGCTCTCCTGGAGCCATCCGAGCCTCCATGGGGGATCGGATGGCACCAAATTAAAGAGGAGACCCGGCCTGATCCAATGAGGGGTCAGGTAAGTTTTTTTTTTTTTTGCCTGCTAGCAGGGGTAAATGCCAGGCATGTGAATTTTACGTGGCTGGCACTTAAGTGACGGAGAGGCAACCACGTAAATTTTACGTGGCTGGCATTTAAAGGGTTAAATAGTACTGACTGTGTAGGATGCGTACGCGTGCGTCCGCCGTGCGCATCCCGGAAACCACTGGGGCACTGCCCATCTGCTGCTCAAACCAAACAACATGGCTCCCACTATCTTCACCCACCAACAGGAGACTCTGATGCTCGGAAGTGTTTTGGAAGGACATTGAATTGACATCTAAATGCATACATAAGCATTAAGGAAGAGCAGGAAGAAACAGTGGTTTTTAAAACTGATTTGGTGAAGGCTAGAAATGTGATGGGGAATGTTATTGAGTAAACTGCTCTAATTGTGAATGTGATTGGTATGCTGTTTGATCTAACATCAGTTTTTATTGATGTCTTTTTTAGATGATGATGGAGCGCAGGTATGACTACCTGCCCAACGAGTATGAGAAATGGACGTTGGCCCTGAATCGACACGGTAAGTGACACCACCTTCACTTTCACCCAGATCATGCAGCATGCATTTTTCTAAAAAAACCTCCACCCATAAAAGGAAACACTTGTTAGGGGCTGCGTGTGTTTTTTTTTTTTTTCCTGTTCTCTTTCAGCAAACTATCGGCCTCTACTGAATCTCATCTGGACGCATCTGTCAGTCGACTGGACCGTCCGTCGTTTGACCTGACTAAGCTAAACCCAAAAATGACACTGCTGTCAACCAACTCCACGACGACACAGGCACTCAACCATCTAACAACCGCTCCAGCAGAAACACAGGTCGTATCACAATGCTCAATCGATTTAAAGTGTCTAAATATTGGATGCCTTACGTTTATGCAGTTAGTACATTCATCCTGAGCCACTTAAAAAGATGTTGCAGAACACTAAAAAGAATCTATTTAAGCAGACCTCGATAGCCACCTATAGTCAAGGCCCCAATACTAGATCCAGAGGAGATAGTCCATCAAATACGAGTGATCGCAGGGATATACCTCAGGACATACCTGGTACACCAAGGCAAACAAACTAAACAATCAATTCAAACATCTCCATTTCCTCCGCGGGTACACGGACCCCAGGGGAAATAGGCACCCATAGAAACTTTATTCTAAGCATACAGCATGTCCTGCTCCAGACATAGTCATAACGTGTGGGTAATCCTCCGCCTTCAGCGCCGTGCACTGCAGAACATGAAGAAAACGAGCTCCTCCCGGCCCTACACACACCGGAGGACCTCCCACAAATCCCCAGATTTCTCTGCAGTGCTCGAACTGCGAAGACTTGAAGTATCACGTTCTCACAGGAGAGCGGGGCTTTACAGCCCGAGGCCCTGCGGGACTATTTCCACCCGTCCCTTTTGTGATCAAAATATGCCTCCCAGCCTGGGCTGCATTGGTCGGGTGAAGGTAGGCAGCACTGTGTGTGCTTAACGGAGCCATGCTCCACCACAGTCCCCCACCATAGGGTAGGCGGTTTAGGCCGATGGTGAGCCTCTAGTGGATGCCCCTCCCGCATTATTCCCCCGTACCCCGCGTAGTGCTGGACCCTATTAATGGGTCGCCATTCTCCCTCATTTCCCCAACTACTTAGGGGGAAAAGAAAGGGGGGGGGTATGTGTGTGGCGGTCCCGGTGTACCGGTGTGTCACGATCGTGGCCTTTATTCTGCCTTTTATTAACTCAGAGATGTCAGAGCCGCGCTGCTTGCTCCTTATTTCGGCTGCCGCCGTGTGTTTTTACATTGCTTGCCGCATAGTCTTGATGCTGCGGTGCCCGTACTTATTATCTGTAACCGTTCTATTGAACCTTAGGCTTGTGGTTGTATCCTTGCCTTTATTTTTACCTCAGAGCTTCGCGTTCTTTAGAGTGGGCGGGGCCTTAGTTCGGCGCACTCCGCGTCATGGCAGAGCATTTAGCCCGCCCTTCGAGGTTCGCTGGGCGCCATTTTTGTTAAGCTTCGCGTGCGCGCGTGGTGACGGTCTCCTCCTCCTCCACTTGAGCTGTAAGTGCCCTTACGGGCGAATCCCTCTGTTTTTTTGTCTGTCCAGCTGCGCATGGCCCTGACATTTCTTTCCCATTATGTCTTTCAGACGCTGAGTTCCCGGTGGCTTCTCCCGGCCTCATATTCATATATATATTTATATATACATATACATATTTATACTTATACGTATAAGGATATTAGCGGGCCTTCCTAAAATCTCCCACATTAATCAGCGGGTTGTTGGGGCATCCAGGGTTGCCTTCTGCATAAATCCCTATTGACATATTCCCCTCGATTCAAAGAGCAAAAGTTAATTGATTTCGTATCGAGAATCGTAAGTTTGGGTGGGTGTTTGTCATTTTTTCTTGTTTTTTTGCCCATTTCGTATTCGCACGATCGTTCGCGCATAGACGTATATGAACATACGCATTTCGTACGAGAATCGTATAATTTGCGTTAGTTCGTGTGTTTTTCCCGTCCAAATCGTATTATTTGCGTCCGATCCTATTTTTTACGTCCTTCACATGGGCTTGCGACCAATTCAGAGAGGTGATTGCTAATTGTTTTGAAGCCCATTAAAGAGCTGCTTTACGAAATGTTTGCCGGCAGCTATTTGGCCTCGGGAGTAGGATGGAGCGGAGCGAGTTTGTGGCACATCAAGGGCTTATGCTTTTTGGCATTGAGTTGATCGAGATGTCTGAGAGCAGATTGCCCCTGCGTCGTCGCATGAACATCGATAGCATGAATGATGTTGAGCTGTTCGAGCTGACCAGGCTTAATCGCGCTTCCCTCCATAAATTATATAGTGAGCTGCGGCCATGGTTAGCCCGCACCACAAGGAAGGGGCATGCAATTTCAGGTATGACCAAGATGCTTGGCTGCCTGCAATTTTTGGCGAACGGCTCGTTCCAGAGGCTGGGTGCCCTCTCCGTGGGGATGTCACAGCCTACGCTGAGCCGCGCACTATCTAAATTTTTGGAAGGCATGGCTGCCATAACTCCAAAATATATTTATTTTCCGGATGATATGGCAGCCAGAAACGCCATTAAGCTTGGGTTTTATAATGTGGCCGACATGCCCAACGTTATTGGTGCTATTGACTGCACACATGTGGCACTCGTACCTAGGGCTGCCGACGAGTATATATATAGGTATTGAGATTGGTTATTATGTTGGCCAACGTGTAATGTAACCTGTTTTCCTTTGCGGCAGCATATTTGTTTATCTCTCATTTGTGTAGCTGCTTTATCTAGGCTTTTCATTAGTCTTTCCCAATAGAGTGCAGACATGTTTTATTTTTTTTTTTTGTCAAATATCAATTACCCTTTTTGTATGTTTTTGCCTTAAGGAATCGAAAAATGGGACACTCCCTTAATGTCCAGGCCGTGGTTGGTCCGGACATGCGTTTTATGAGTGTCCTTGCCGGCTACCCAGGATCGTCCCACGACTCATATATACTCAGGCGATCTGGGTTGTTTCGGAGATTTGAGGCAGGTGAATTTTCGGGGGCATGGCTGCTTGGTAAGTGTGTCCTATTTGTGTGCTATTAAATGTGGGATTAATCTTGTATTTGTTGATATGTTTGTATTTGAATTCTTTACATAAGCCAGAAACTGCCTTTTTCTTGGGTCATATATTATGAACTTCCAAAAAAAATGCTTGCCTCGCTTTGTCCTTCAGAATGTTTTCCCTTTAGTTAGGATGTCTGTAAGTTCCATGTCCCTAAATATATTGGTTGGGAGTTTATACCCAAGGATCTGTGAGCTTTGGCTCCTTTTGTAGTATTGGTCTTTAAATGTCAAAGTGGACTTAAACTGCATACATTGTAGTTTTCATCTAAATGTGGATAGCCCCTCAGCAGCATCCTAATTGTAACATGTCTGAAAACTAAAAATATATTTAAATTCCAACTACCCTTGGCCGTGCAGATGTTTGTTAATTAATTGGTATATTGAAGTGCCATTTTTAATTATGTACTACATTAGTGGCAATATTTATTTTGCTAATGTGCCCTGGGTGTTTTTTTTGGCCCTTTACCTTACATCATTATGATATATGTAAAATTCTTTGTGTTTGTTGTGTTGCCTTTTTAATTTTGATTACATTTAATTGTCTGTTTAAGGTGATTCCGGGTACCCACTTCTACCCTGGCTCATGACGCCTGTGCTGCGGCCCCAGGATGCCTCTCAGGAAGCGTACAACCGTGCGCACCGCAAGACCAGGGCTGTTGTGGAGAGGGCCTTTGGGCTGTTGAAGACACGTTTTCGTTGCTTGGACCATACTGGGGGCGCCCTGCAATATGATCCCAAGAAAGTGATCGACATAATCATGGCATGTGCTGTTTTGCACAATTTTGCGATCCTGGAACGTGTCCCACGTTATGTGGATAGCCTGCCCTCTTCAGCCGTAGAGGATGATGTAGAGAATTTTGTTGGGCCACCCAGTGAGTCTGCCCAATCAGTTAGAGCCAACTTGATCTTGCAGCATTTTAGTTAATTTTATTTCGTGTCTCAACATTCTGTGTGTCTGTGTTATCCTTTTTGTTAAATATGTTGTTTTGCCGTAATGTGGCATTACCTCAAAGTAAAACATTTTTACCTTAATTGTTGCCTAATGTATTTCATGTAGTTTCCTTAGCTTTAGATTTGCATTGTTACACCTCTTCAAACCAAAATTATCTGGTTTAGCCCAAGCTGTTTAAAATGTGTTCCCACTAAAAACGCCACAAGTATTGTAAGTGAGAATATTTTTTTACTTAGAAAAGTAAAAATTATTGTGCTTAACAGAAAACATTCCACATACATCTGTGGTTACAAATGGATGACATAACAAAAAAAACATCGAGCACATCTACACCTGGAAGTGAGTGGCACAACCAAACAAGGACACCCAGTCCAAAGGCCAGCCTAGTCCAGTCATTAATATTGCCTGTGCCCAGGGATATTTGGGCATGGCCATAATGTCACACAAACATGTCTGCAAACAGGAGGAGCACCAACCAAATACATATTTAAAGCCATAAGTGGCCAGATACACTCCACATAGACCTATGGCATTGCCTAGTGGCCTTAAGCATTACTCTAAGGAGCTATATGGGAGCAAATACAAAACACAACCTGCATGAGCAACACAAAATGGATTGTTTGAAACCTCAAAGGACAAGTAAATACAGTGGGGGTTAAGAGAAAAGATGTCCCACACACCCATGGCTTAATAGGGTGGCTGCCCATAATACCCAGGTGGAGGTCCAGGTGGAGGTCCATGTGAATGGGACCTAGCCTGGGCCATGGCAGCATTGTGAATTTGAAACTGCTCCACAATGTTTCTCTGCATATTGGTCATCTCAGCCATGGCTGACTGGATGCCATTACTTGCAGTGACCACGTTGCTGTTGAGGGTACGCAACTCCGCGAGGATGCCCTGTAAACTGGTATTGATGGTGACCATGTCGGCATGCCTTTCCTCACGCTCTGTAACGAGCTGTGCCTCATAAGAGTCCCTTTCTTGGGTCCATAATTGAAGCAGGGCACTCTGCCTCCCCTGGGAAATTGTGGGGCGGCGTAATGGAGTCCGCCGCACAATTACCCTGGCTCTTGGGCGTGCCCTGCCGCGTGGTGTCGTCCCCTCAACAGCAACAGGCCTGCTTTGCAAATCCTCAGCAGCAGAGTGAACACTGGGGACTGTTGTGTCAGTCTCCCCATGTGCATGCACAATGGATGGAGATTCACTCTGCTGCTGAGGATTGGCCAGAGAAACATTATGGAGCAGTTCCAAATTGGGACCCAGGGGGAGGTCATCCGACGTGCCCTGCATGGAGACATCATCATCTTCCTCCATTTCCTGGATCTCTTCCATGAGTGTGCGGGTCTGTAGGGACATATAAAAAAAAAAGTGTAAGTTGGCGTCCAAATTTGGGATTCCCACAGTTTAACACATTCTTAAGCACTTGGTAGTATTTATGGTACTAAATTAACTTACCGGAAATCTCGGATCTGGGCTCCTATGCTGTACGGACCTGGTAGGCATAACCAAACTGGGGGGTGAGTTTACCCTTGCTGAGGGATCATGCTAGGCTGAAGAAGAGAAAAACAAACAACGTAAACACACACATAACCATTTTTGGGATAGGTAATCAAATAAACCTCTATTTGTAATATTAAGCAACTCTAGAGCAATGGGGACATTTGTTAAAAGACACGCAAGTTTAGATAGGTGCAATGGCTCGCGAAAACTGCTAACTGACCTCAGTTCTAAGTCAGGAAGTGTACCCAGTCAGCATACAACTTGCAACGCACATTTTTGGATTTAGCCTACCATTCGCTAGGTCCGGGGTACTCAAACAATTGTTGTAAAGGTCCATTTAAAGGTATGTGGTGAGAGGTGAATGTCTGGCCATGGGGCTGACGCAGGGGGTGTCTAGTTAGAAATAAACACACTGGTGGAGGGGCTTGAGATTTCAAAGTGCAAACTAATAAAGGCTGCTTGCCCTTGCTGGGCTGGATGGGGCAGAGCTGAGGGGACAGGGATTGGATGGCTAAAGGGGGGAGTTAACGAATTGATGGTGATGGGATGGATGGAGCAAATCTGTTACAAATGTATGGGGCTTATGTGGGGGGGGGGGCATGGGGGGACTGTGGCAGATGGGGCAGAGCAGGGGCAGCGGGACACGATTGTGCCAAGAGAAAGATGTACCAAGTTACTGTGTACCTTGCAATGCCACTTCCTGTGCAGTACTTCATATTGCAATGCTATGTTTCAGGGAGCCATGACATTGGGCAGGAGAACAACCACTACATCGCCGATCAAGGGGGCAGCTCTGAGCACGTCAACACAGAAGTAACTGAGTGCAGGGCTGTCTGGGCAGGGGTCCTGGAATCTGGTGCCAAGGTCCGCATTGGTACCCCGGCCCGCCAGTTGAGTCTCGCTGCTCTAGGTCAGATATGTTTGGGGGTGGGTAATTAAATTGTTAACTCAAACACAACTCACACAACAAATAGGCAACCCATCCATAATGATGTGTGTTTTGTGATTGATTCAAAATATATCACTTTTCAGGAGAAACTTCATGACTTTACCAACCAATACAAATTGGAAATTTGATCTTTGCCATAATGGATGTGGTCCTAAATGTGTGATTCACAGGGACCAAAAGAGGACACAAACAGGCACAGTAGTGCGAGGCCAAGCAAGGCAAACCATAGGGGCATCCCGTTATCTTGTTACTAGTGAACTTTAGATTATTTAGCAAACAGGCAAACATGCAGATTTAAGAGTACTCACCGTGGGTACGGGTCGGTGAGTCTGTGTCCCTTAGACCAGCATGTCCACCGACCGCGACCGGATGGAGAAGTCCCAGCACAATCTCCTCAGCAGGGGTAAACTCCAATTTAGAAGGAAAGCCACCTCCAGTTTTCAGGCTGAAAACAGAAAATCGTTTGGTACTCAGAAAAGGTGCATACAGTACATCCTAAACATTATATTTGGAGAAAACATTTATTTACCTGTAATTATGCCTTTTAATTTCTTTTTGCCGTACAGCATACTTCAGATCAGAGATTTTCTTCTGAATTTGGGACACATCTTTCCTCTCTTCCCCCGCTGCATTTACTTGTCGTAGGATGGTTTCAAACAATTCCATCTTGCGCTGCTTTGTGGTGTGTTTTGATTTGCTCCCATAGAGCTCGTCATAGTATAATGTAAGGCCACTAGCCAATGCCATATTTTGGTCATGGGAGAATCTCCCACTCAACTGGCCGCGGCGCAATGTGCGGCCAGATGGTTGGCTTGGCTGCTCCTCCATGTGTGCAGACACATGTGGTGACATTATGGCCTGCGGCTGGGTAGGGGAATGGCCGGATTGTTGGCTTCCCAATGACTGGACTGGACTGGCCAAGGGACTGGGTGTTCTTGCGTGGCTGGCCACCGAACTTCCAGGTGTAGATGTGGTCATGGTTGAAATTCTGGGCCCTCTTGGGGGGCTATGTTCCCGGCTGGTGCCAGGTCGGGGGCTCTGTTCCCGGCTGGTGCCAGGTCGGGGGCTTCTGGCCCTGGATGGGGTTCTTCGGGCCCTGTAGGGGCTTCTGCGGGCCCTGTAGGGGCTTCTGGCCCTGGATGGGGTTCGGCGGGCCCTGGCTGGGCTTCTGGCCCTGGATGGGGTTCAGCAGGGCCCTGTAGGGGCTTCTGGCCCTGGATGGGGTTCTTCGGGCCCTGTAGGGGCTTCTGGCCCTGGATGGTGTTCTTCGGGCCCTGGCTGGGCTTCTGGCCCTGGATGGGGTTCGGCGGGCCCTGGCTGGGCTTCTGGCCCTGGATGGGGTTCGGCGGGCCCTGGCTGGGCTTCTGGCCCTGGATGGGGTTCGGCGGGCCCTGGCTGGGCTTCTGGCCCTGGATGGTGTTCTTCGGGCCCTGTAGGGGCTTCTGGCCCTGGATGGGGTTCGGCGGGCCCTGGCTGGGCTTCTGGCCCTGGATGGGGTTCGGCGGGCCCTGGCTGGGCTTCTGGCCCTGGATGGGGTTCGGCGGGCCCTGGCTGGGCTTCTGGCCCTGGATGGGGTTCGGGCCCTGGCTGGGCTTCTGGCCCTGGATGGGGTTCGGGCCCTGGATGGGGTTCGGGCCCTGGATGGGCTTCTGGCCCTGCTGCGGGGCATGGGTTGCCGAACTGCCCTACTTGAACCCATGGCCGGTGTGGGCTCCCTTGTGCGGCCTCTTCTGGGGGCAGAGGTGGTGGGTGCTGCAGTTGGCTGCTTTTTGGCTGCAGGGGCACGTGGCTTGGGGCCCCTTTTTTGGGTTCCTGAGGGTCCAGTGTCCCTTGGTGGGGCAGAGGTAGTAGTCTTGCCTCTCAGCTTTCTCCTACCTTGCTGGGACCTTGTTGTTGGGCCCTCCGCGGTCTGGCTTTGCTGGGGTCGCTTGGTCATAGGCTTTTTAGGTGCCATCTTCCACAAATGCTCAAAGAGAATGAGCTTTGGGTGCAGGGACCTTTAAATAATGAGCCCAGCGTGTGACGCCTATGCGCACGACTACGCGCTCGTACGAACGTACGTTCGAGCGGAACCAGGAAACCGCTGGGGTTTCACTTATCTGCTGCCTTGAAGAAGCATAAAGATGGCGCCCACTATCTTCACCCGTCAACAGGAAGAGATCCTCATGCTGGTAAGTGGCTGCCTGTGCATTTTAATCTAATAGTCAATGATGGCCTAAATGTAAATGATGTGTTTGGAACTAGTTTGGGGTCTCTTAATGTTTAATAACTGGCTCCTCACACTTCATCCTCAAGGGCCGAGCCTGGCCACGTTTTCACCTGTCTATGCTGATGTCCTAATTCGGGCAATTGCTCCGGCTTAGCAACAGTTAATTAACCTGTGGAGTAGCGGGGCTAGCTGCCAAACCTGGCCTGTCTCGGACCTTGATGCGGATGTTTGAGGAACACTGTTTTCCTAAGCCATAAAAACACAACGGGAAGCCACACACGTGGTCCAAAAGCCTAAGCATAAGCCTACATCTTGGATGTTTAAACCATCCTAACATGCCATAGATGCAGGTGGCCTGATTCTTGATGTTGGCTATTATCTGTATGTACATGGTGTGTGATACATATAACATAAGACCAGACTCTCATTCACAGTCAACGTCCTCTTTAAGGCACTCCCCAAAAATGGCTGCCACTCTAAATGTGTGTGTTAATGACATGAAATTCTCAACTTGTGATGCAACACATATGGGTCTGTGTGTAAAAGTAAAAGCTCGGTGTCCATTATGTTTTTCAGATCATGCTTCAGCGCCGGTATGACTTCGCGCCCAATGTGTGCGAGAAAAGGGACATCGCCCGGGAGATCATCACGGAGATACACCGTGTCACCAGCACCACCTTCACTCACACCCAGATAATGCAGCATTGGTCGGACCTGAAACGTCTGCACATGCCCCGGGTGCGGAGGTTTTTTGGAATCCATTTCCCAAGTAAGTACCAAGCAATTGCATGGTATATGTTCCAAATGTATAAGTTATGCCTTTATTTATAATGACTTTTCTTTGGTAGTGTTGGAAATGGATTTCAGAATTCGCCGCACCCGGAGGCGTACAGGCCGACCAGTGCTGCATGAGTCTGCATCTGTGAGTGAAGGTGGTGGATCTCCCGGGCGACGGACCTACCCCTCCTCTGTGGCCTCCTCAGACCAGCCCCTGGACCTTACCACAGAGGAGGGGCCCAACCGCGTGGGCGTGGAGTCATACCTGGCCAGGCATGGGGAAGGCTCTGGTATGTCACTCTTCATGTATAGGCACAAAGATATACATGGCAGGCCAAAAACTAAGTTATCCTTTATTATGTATTTGTAGAAGCTTCTGGTGCGGGTGAAATAGTGGAGGAGGAGGCAGCAGAGATGCTGGAAGTCGATCCTGGCGAAGGTGAGTGATGTCAGCCAGACTGGGAGCCAGATATGTTGGGAATAGTGACTCTATACAAGTACTAACCAAATGTCACATGTTTCTCCAGGGACTTCTTCACAGCATAGCCAGGACCAAGGGCAGCCTGTTGGCCCCAACCAGCCATCTGTCGGCCACCAACTCCGTAAGTCTACATGCCATTATTCATATTAATGTTTGGTTAGCTAATAACACACACATAACTAAAGGCGTAGCCAATGTGTAGTTCACACTTTCATGTGGGCACTTCGTTAGCTTAAAGAGGACCCTAACTTGTATTAAGAACCTAAGAATTAGCCAACACACTGTACCTACAGATTAGAAACATGGAAAAACACCCTTCAGCCATCTAATGCATGTTATTAGACTGAACCAAACCAATATTGCGGAATATGGAATGCGCAATATTTACAGGCAGCATGGGATACAGATTGAAAAAAGGAAGGTGCTGCCATGCATTGTGGGAGTGATGACCTTTCCCTCAACCCAGCTATGCTCTGGATTCCCAACGCACCACTGTAACCTACTCCCCTGTACTTTATCCAACTCTCCACTCCTCATTAAGTGTTATGCTTCAGAGTCCAGATGGCGGCGCTGTAATAAAAAAAAAACCCAAATTTACTTTGATCTGGGGCCGAATCATTTGGGAATAGTTATTGGTTTTCATTCAATAATGTTGAAGGTCCGGTTTAAGGAGTTTAAAGACTTACCTGTGGGAAATGCATTAACTGTATCCCTTGGAAGAATGACATATGTCATGCATTTACATGTATTTGATTAACCCCAAATCTATTTCCAGCATACAAACCGGTCTGGGACTCCTATTTATGTTTATTTCTCTATTGGTTACAGGGATGATCCCCAAAACATTGGCGGCCAAAAAAAAAAGAATGAAGGAGTTGGTGGCCGAGCTGCTGGCCATACAGGCGACGTTGGGGCCAACAGATGAAGAAGAGGAGGAGGATTAGTGCCCTTGGTCCTGGCTACTTTGGTTAAAAGTTTTAAAAAGTTTCGATTTGTTTTTAAATGTAAAAAGTTTTGGTCTTAAAAAAAAAACATACAATTTTATATATGTTTTTAAGGAAACACAAAAAAAATTTTAAGATGTTTGTTATAAAAAAAAAACAAAAAAAAAAAAAAGGGGTTTTAAACCAAACACCCCACTAAAAAAATTATGTGGAGTGCAAAAATCTCCAAAATCCAAAAAAATAATTTAAATAAATTATATTTTAAGACTTCATAAATGTGTCTTTTCTAATATGCGCAAACACAAACAATTACACAAACCAGAAAAAACACGGTTAGAAACATATAGACATATGTACATTATGTGGTTTGGGTAAGTTTTAGGGTCGTCAACATGAAGAAGGATGCAAGCGCCAAGGGGTTTAGGTAAGTTTGAGGGACCGAGAAATGAAGTTGGATGCAGCCGCTAAGAGGTTTAGGTAAGTTTGAGGGACCGAGAAATGAAGTTGGATGCAGGCGCTAAGGGGTTTAGGTAAGTTTGAGGGACCGAGAAATGAAGTTGGATGCAGGCGCTAAGAGGTTTAGGTAAGTTTTAGGGACCGAGAAATGAAGTTGGATGCAAGCGCTAAGGGGTTTAGGTAAGTTTTAGGGACCGAGAAATGAAGTTGGATGCAAGCGCTAAGGGGTTTAGGTAAGTTTTAGGGACCGAGAAATGAAGAAGGATGCAAGCGCTAAGGGGTTTAGGTAAGTTTGAGGGACCGAGAAATGAAGTTGGATGCAGGCGCTAAGAGGTTTAGGTAAGTTTGAGGGACCGACAAATGAAGTTGGATGCAGGCGCTAAGGGGTTTAGGTAAGTTTTAGGGACCGAGAAATGAAGTTGGATGCAGGCGCTAAGAGGTTTAGGTAAGTTTTAGGGACCGAGAAATGAAGTTGGATGCAAGCGCTAAGGGGTTTAGGTAAGTTTTAGGGACCGAGAAATGAAGTTGGATGCAGCCGCTAAGAGGTTTAGGTAAGTTTTAGGGACCGAGAAATGAAGTTGGATGCAAGCACTAAGGGGTTTAGGTAAGTTTTAGGGACCGAGAAATGAAGTTGGATGCAGGCGCTAAGGGGTTTAGGTAAGTTTTAGGGACCGAGAAATGAAGTTTGATGCAGGCGCTAAGGGGTTTAGGTAAGTTTGAGGGACCGAGAAATGAAGTTGGATGCAGGCGCTAAGGGGTTTAGGTAAGTTTTAGGGACCGAGAAATGAAGAAGGATGCAAGCGCTAAGGGGTTTAGGTAAGTTTGAGGGACCGAGAAATGAAGTTGGATGCAGGCGCTAAGAGGTTTAGGTAAGTTTGAGGGACCGAGAAATGAAGTTTGATGCAGGCGCTAAGGGGTTTAGGTAAGTTTTAGGGACCGAGAAATGAAGTTGGATGCAGGCGCTAAGAGGTTTCGGTAAGTTTTAGGGACCGAGAAATGAAGTTGGATGCAAGCGCTAAGGGGTTTAGGTAAGTTTTAGGGACCGAGAAATGAAGACGGATGCAAGCGCTAAGGGGTTTAGGTAAGTTTGAGGGACCGAGAAATGAAGTTGGATGCAGGCGCTAAGAGGTTTAGGTAAGTTTGAGGGACCGAGAAATGAAGTTGGATGCAGGCGCTAAGGGGTTTAGGTAAGTTTGAGGGACCGAGAAATGAAGTTGGATGCAGGCGCTAAGGGGTTTAGGTAAGTTTCTGGTTGAGGGTGCGCATGCGCAAGATCTTATAAACATACGAACGCACGAATCTAAGAGGCCAAAAACCAATGAAAACCAGAGGCAAACGCAAGTAATTGGAAGAGGTGGACGATGGAAGCAGCCGAAAAAACAGGCTGCCGCCGCAACAGGTGAGCACATGAACGTGATTTTTACGATTGCCAACTGACTGAGGCAAGTTCGGGAGATATCATACGAACGGACGTATATTTTAGGATAGAAACGTATTTGCTTATTGAATCACTCGCAAGTTCATACGAACGCACGAGCGGACGTGAAAAATAGGATGATCGTGACCCAAATCCAAGCTGTTACATGTTTCTTTGAATCAACCCAATTGTGTTTAAACAATCACCATATGGAGGCATCTCAGGATTGTGTTACCGGGGTCCATCTGGGACAGGACCGGCTTTGTGTAGCGTGTGGTCTCCCCCATGCTGGGGCTGACGGGACACGGGTCTGCGCGTCATGTTCTGAACAGACGCTGGAATTGCGAGCGGCGCCTGTGGTTGCACCTCGCTCCTTCTCTCCCCTTTCCTCTTCCCTAAATCTCATTCCTGTTGAGTCTTGTACAAGTGGGGAATTACAAATAGACACCTCTCCTAGATGGGCCACGCTTGTCCAGATTGCTGAAGAGTTGTCTGGCCGGGTGGGTCCTGATAGACAACAGCCTTGGACTCCCGCGGCTTCGGCCTGTGCTATGGGCTCTGAGGAGTCCTTCTCTACACGTGCTAGCGCCATGTCGGAAGATGGGGACCTTTTCTCTGACCTAGGTTCCTCTGACGAGAGGCCGAGGTGTCGGGATGATGCTGGTCAAGATGACTGGGACCAGCTTGATATTGGTGGCATGTTACTCAGGATCTTTAATGCCCTGTCCATTTCGCCCCCATGTGCGGTCTCCAGGCCGAGAGGGGGGCGCTTCCATACTGCGCCTGCGCGCTTGGAATTTCTCGAGCAGGCTCACTTCCATGCTCTTGTACTTAAAAAGAGTGGGAATGCCCCACTGTACTTCAAAGGCCCCCAGAGGATTGGGTTTGGAGATACCCTTTTCCCCCCCGAGATGGTTGATATTTGGTCTTCTTCCCCAGTGGTAGACGCACCGATTATTGGGGTTCCTAACCCCCCCTTCCTTACAGCTCCAGCTTACAGCTCCTTGCGGGACGCCGAGGATCGGCGCATTGATAGGCTGGCTTCCCACGCCTTTGCCTGTGCAGGAACGGCGCTACGCCCTATCTGTGTCGCGGCCATCACAGCAGTGGCCGCTAAGGCTCTCATAAGAAAGATGCTGGAGCATCAACCTGAAGATTTACCCTGGGAGGTATTTTACACACTCTCCAGCTGTGATGATATTTTTGTTAAATTTATCCTTTTAGCTCTGGATGACACCATCAAAATGTGTGCGAGGACTTCTGCCCAAGTGGTAGCTATACGTCGCCTGCTCTGGCTGCGTCAGTGGGGGGCAGACGATGACGCTAAAAGGACCCTGACGGGGCTTCCCTTTAGAGGGCATCGCCTGTTTGGGGCCCGTCTGGACCTATTTGGAAAACAGGACAGTTCACCCAATCAGGGGCGGCTTTCTCGGCCCCCTCGGAGCAGGGATACCCCTCCACCTCCATATCATAGCGTTAAGCAGGAACCGGGGATGCCCCTTGCAGGGTCTGGTTCGGTATCCTGTGCCAGGAGTGACATTCAATGCCCGGGGCCTTCGGGCCGGGCTAAGCCTGTATCATTCACCGAAAACCCTCAAGCATGATGGGATGCCCTCACCCACCTGGGTGAGGGGATGGCCACAGCACCTTACTCCTATCAGGAGGCATCCTGCCTTGTTCTAGTGGCTTTAGGAGGTCGTTCCTCCGGATATGGGACAGTGTTAGCTGGGTGGTCTTTCCCTGAGTCGGTCAGGAGGACTACGGTCCCCTGTTTTTCTTCAGGTATGGGGGGCAGGCTTTCCTGGGCCTGTCAGGTATGGCTTCCTTGCCAGAAAGCCATTATCATATAGACACTGGGGCCTCTGTGCCAGTTGCTCCTCCCTTCCCTTGAGGATGAGGGAATCTATCTTTCCAACCCCTTGGGGGGTTTAGCATCTGTATCCATAGGCATCCAGGCTTGGCGCTTCTGAATGGGCCGTTGGCGCCCTACACACCAGGGGTCCTCTGGCTGCCCGTGGTGTGCTGAGATGTTTATTCTGACCCCAAGGTAACTTCTGGATACTGAGCCCACTACTGCTGGGTATTGGCGGTCATCGCCACCGTTGTGGCATTGGCTGGGTCCCCTGTTGCGTTCATGTGCCCGCTAGGCTCTGGATGGGTGTGATGTCTCGCACGACACCAGGGGGCAGCTACCAGGGGACCTATCAGGTCCTCCCTTTTGCTTACAAGAGGGAGTTGTTTGGATGGACCTTAGTTGACTCAAGCAACTACTCTGTTCCATCCTCCAGGAACAGGTTGTATCTGGATTGGGTTTCGGCTTGTGCCTTTTCTCTTGACTATAAGGGAATTTCTGGAAACGAGGTCTCTGGTCCTCCGTCCTGTCTCGTTTTTATCTCCAGGCAGAATTGCACCTAGTGTGGCCGTTGGCAGCTGGTCTGTTGACACCCCTTTGTTTCTCTGTGCCTTTGGGCTCTGAGGCATTTTAGCTATTAGTCCTGGATGAGGGTTCAGCACCCTGGATCTAGGTCTGCTTACCTTCCTTCTAGTGGAGGCGGTTATTCTTCCGCTGGTTACTCGAGGAAACCGTTAGGGATCTTCCCTACCTCTCTGTTTCTCCCTGTTGATGGTTACCATGGTACCAAATCTGGCAGGTTGACAAAGGGGGCTTGTCTTCTGAAACCCCCGGTGGTTCCTAGGTAGGGACCTTGAGGGATCCAGTTACCTATGGTTTCTTTTTGTCACAATGAGCTTCGGTGGGTTCTAGTTTGCTGGACTACTCCCTTTCAGTACCTGTCCAATTGGGGACCCTTGGTCCATTGTAGGACAGTGGCATGTTCCTTGTTCCCAGTGGAATTCCTGGGTCTAGCTCTATTCCAGGGGAGCTCTGATTCCGTCTATGGGGGAATCAATATTCCTTGCCCTTTTCTTGTAATATCCCTCCTCTGCAGGAGGTTCTCTATTGTCCATTGAGTCCATACTGGTACGGTCCTGTTGGACCCCGTCTTGATCGCAGGGTTCTACCCTTATTATTGACCCAGATTGGTCTGCCCTAGTTGGGTTCAGTGGTTCTGGTTAGACATTATATTGAAATGTCTTATCCCCTATGCCCTACTAGGCGGGGGTTTGCGCAAGTTCTCCTATGGTGAGCAGCACCGCTATGCTGTAGGCCTGGATGGCCCAGTGGGGTGTGGTCCGCGGATGTTCTGCTGAGAACAGTAGGCCTGTGTGTTCCTCACGAGCTCCATTTTACATGGTCAAGTTTCTTATCTTAGGCTATACCTTGGCGTTCGGCAGGTTTTTGTGCTTACCCTGTTGGAGATGACAGATCTCGGGGTGTCTTGTTCCTTGGAGAGTTAGGACTTACTTCCTTCTCTTCGTTTTCTTCCTTCTGCCACGCTATGTTAGGGTATGTTGTGTACCCATACTGGCCTGCTGGGTCTAAGCTCTTTTCCTTTGTTGGACGATCTCCGTTCCTGGGGTTTAGGGTCCTATCAGCAATGTTGGTATTGGCTACCGACTAAGTTCTGTGTAAGGTTCAGGGCTTGCCCTGTTCACCTACTGCAAAGCCTGATCCAATCTCTTGTGTTGAGCTTTCTTCAGGGTCTGCTCGGTTGCATTCATTGGGGAATTCCTGTTTTCCCTTTGGGGGGATTTCTTATCCCGATGCCCTGCTAAGGGTTCCCTTGGTTCTTATTCAGGTTCTTGTCTGAACCGTTCCTTCATCATATCACCCCTCTGGGGCGATTGCTCCAGCCAGAAGTGTGCCATACGCATGGCTCTGTGGCGGCTATTATCATTCCATTTATGTACATTCGTATTTATATCTGTATCCCATGAGGTGAGGGTGCCGCCTTACGCTAAGTCTGCTTCCAGGCGAGGGTCCTTACCTTCATTATGCCAGATTCTCTGGTCTCTGGGATGTTGTGCTGCGTATTATGAGATAAGGGACTTGCATCTCTCTACAGAGTTGGAGATCTTTCTGAATGGCCCTTTGTCCCTGGAGGGATTTTGCCTTTTAAGGGGTTCGGTGTCCTATTATGAAGTACCGGCTCTAATTACCTCCACGGGGGAGGTGCCTTTGGATGGGTCTAACTTGGCTAGTTTTGACCTGCTGTGCCGAGAAGTATACCTTCGGTTTCTGTTGAAGTGTTGTTGTTAGCGTTCCTGCTGGTCCTGACTGAGACCAGGTTTCATATTCCCTGTCGGGGACAGTTTTGATGTTTCCATGGCTTCACTCCTTGCAGTAGCATGGTCAGGTCACCATTCTGCCCTATTCTGTTATGGGAAGATTCTTCTTCTCTACTGTTTTCTGTTCTCTCACCACTTGAGATTGGTCTCGTGACTCTTAGCACTAAGTTCTGGTGAGCAAGTTGGCTAGTCCGCTGCTTGGGTTCAGTTCTCCCTTTACAAGGTTCAAAGGTTGAGGTTAGAGCATTGCTCTCGTTGCCCTGGTAGCATGGTTGGGGGGGCGACAGCGCTTTACTGCTGGCTGTGCCCTTCTCTTGGGGATCCCACCCTACTTATGGACACTGATATTGGATGTCTCACACGTTATGACTATGTCTGGAGCAGGACGTGCTGTATGCTTAGAATAATACAACTCTGTGAAGTACTCACCTGTAGAGTTGATATTATATGCATACAGCACGTCTCCACCCCACCCTGGTTTCACTTGTTCTGGATCCCCTGTATGGTGATTGTTTTCACTTGATATTATTGCCAGTTCTGGGTGGTTGTTTCTCCCGGCTTCTCTTCTCACTGCTTTTCAATGCTGGGGATTTGTGGGAGGTCCTCCGGTGTGTGTAGGGCCGGGAGGAGCTTGTTTTCTTCATATTCTGCAGTGCACGGCGCTGAAGGCGGAGGATTACCCACACGTTGTGACTATGTCTGGAGCAGGACGTGCTGTATGCATATAATATCAACTCTACAGGTGAGTACTTCACAGAGTTGTATTATCTATAGGGCACATGAATTAATATCACAAGCCGAGAAAGAATTAAATACAGAAACAGTGAACTTAAAAACAACCCAAAAGTATCCAACCCAGGGAAGAGCAAAAAAAAAACATGACTTGGCTGAAGCTTCCGGACCTGACCCTACTCAAAAAAAGTACTACCCCAATAAATAAAGGAGGGAAAGAAGAAACAATATTAGCATTGGAAAAATCATAAAGATCACTATCAAATGACTTTCAATACTTTAGGGAAACAGTGGATAACCACCTAATAGACTTCAAAAATAAATTTACTGCAATCAATTCAGGAAACAGTTAAGATAACCATACAAACTGAACTTCAGGAACTTAAGGAGGCCATTTACTCAATCACACAGAGAATAGAAAATATAGAAGCAGACTTAGTCACAGTAGCAAGAGAACGGAAACACACTCTCTCCACCCTACATACCCACCGAAAAAACTTAAATGACATAGCCATAAAACTTGGCGATATAGAAAAACAGATCACGTAGAAACAAACTAAAAATAAAAGGAATTGATGTCTCAGTTCCCAAATGAGAAATAAAGAACACGGTAGAAAAGATTTTTCAACACCTACTACAAACAGATCATACTGTCAAAATTGACAGGTGCCAACACCAAGGTAGATTTACAACAACCTCATCTGGACAGTCACAATATGTTATCTGTTTTGTCCCGGATTACGCTGTCAAGGATGACATTTTGTACAAAGCCAGACAAGTCAGGGAACACAACATTAATGGCATGACAGTGAATATATTCCAAGACTATTCACAATGAACACTAAATAAAAAAGATACCACCTCAAACCACTACTATCAGCATTAAGACAGAAAAATCTAAAATTCCGATGGATAGGCCCCTTAAACCTCCAGATTCAAAAAGGGGACAGACAATTTCTCCTAAGGGACGGCGATAATCTAAGAAAACTTATACCACTCCTAGAAATCGAAGTTCCTCCAATTAAGGAATGGGACACGGGCGATGATGACGGGACTTTATTGCCAACAAATCTTTTGGTAGAATCATGGTCTTTTAACTCATAAAGGAAACCTCAACTGGCAAAAGGAAGAAGGAAGGAAGAGGTAGAGGAAAATGAAAAAAGGGGAAGAAAGCAAAGAAATAATAATAAAACAAATATATAAATAAATAAAGGGAGAGAAGAGGAAAAAAAATACATATAATACATATAAAAAAACAAATAAATAATCAAATATCAAAAGGGAAGAAAAAAAATAAGAAAGGGAAAACGGAGAGGAGGAGAAAAAAAAATAAAAAAATTGAGCGTGTGGTGATCAGGGTGGCGGTAGTAGTTTGGGTTGACCGGAATTACAAGGTCGCATTGGGAATGAGAGAAAACCAGATCTCTCTGAAGCCCAAACTAGAGCGGGCGAAGGGAAGGGGAGGAGGGGAAAATCGGTTAACTCTAACTACGTGCATACTTTAAAACGCCTAAATAAAAACATATTCAGAAACAGTCTCAAAGTACCTCAATCACATGAAACCATAAATATGGGAAAACATTCGTCCCCAAAATCGTATCATACGAAAAATACTGGAAAACGTTCATCTCCAAAACTACGAGATAAGCAGAAACAAGGTTCCCCCGCCAGAAAACCTTTGTGATAGCAAAAATCTAATAATAGCAACTTACAACATCCGCGGGGCGAATTCACCTTATAAAAGGAATAGAATATTGCAAGACCTCAAATATTATAAAACTGATATAGCTTTTCTCCAGGAAACTCAGTTTAGACAACACAAAAGCCTGCCGCAAGCATTTAACGAATTTAGGACTATTATTAGCAATCAATACACTAAAAAATCTAGGGGAGTTGCCATTCTAATTAGTAAAAAGATAACGTTCGAGAAATTCACAGAATATAAATATAAGGAAGCACGCCTACTAATATGGATAGGTCGTTTAAACTGTGAAATCTGCACATTGGTCAACTCTTACGCCCCAAACAGTCGTCAAAGGGACTACATTAAAAAAAACATTAAAAAAATAGACGAGATAAAAAAAAGGCACTATTATCTGGGGCGGTGACCTAAACCTGGTCACTGATGCCTCTTTAGACACAACAGGGAAATCCGAAAGCAGACAAATTTCACTAAATGATCCCCCATTAGGAATGGACTTTAGGAATAGACAGCTGGCGCACCATAAATACTGGAGAAAAGAACTTCACCTGCTATAACTCGGCCCACAAAACATACTCCAGAATAGACTATATTTTTATACAACAACACACGATCTCCAGGATACAAAAATGCGAGATTGGAAGAATGACCTGTAGCGACCACGCCCCTGTTATTCTAACCATTTCATGGGAAAAAAACAAAACAAAGGAAAAACCATTGGTCCTTAGATACAGAGATTTTACAACAAACACCAATAGCAGAAAAGCTTAAAAACTCCTTACAAAAATACTTCATATTTAATGATATGCCCGATGTGAACCTCAACACTATTTGGAAATGCCACAAATTTTTTTTAGAGGAATAGCCCAAGCTGCAGAAATAAACATCAGGAAAGAACACAAAGTAGAAACTGTATCTATTATAGAACAAATTGCCAAACTAGAACAGATAAACAAAAACAATAACCGACTCCACCACCAAAGGCAATATAAAGAAGCAATAAGAACAGAAACTAAGACTTGGCACAGGAGGGAAAGCACTAGCAACATACCTAAAGGACAGAAGAGCTACCAACTTCATAGAAGAGATAACATCCAAGGATGGCGAAAGGAAATATAAAACCAAGAATATTATAGAAGAGATAACATCCAAGGATGGCGAAAGGAAATATAAAACCAAGAATATTATAAATGAATTCATATCATTTTATAAAAAAAATATATAACATAAGAAAGGCAGACCAAGACCACACAGAATATTTAGAGGAAGCTAACAAGATCAAGATCACCGGCAAAGCACTAGCAACATACCTAAAGGACAGAAGAGCTACCAACTTCATAGAAGAGATAATATCCAAGGATGGCGAAAGGAAATATAAAACCAAGAATATTGTAACTGAATTCGTATCATTTTATAAAAAAAATATATAACATAAGAAAGGCAGACCAAGACCACACAGAATATTTAGAGGAAGCTAACAAGATCAAAATCAATAATAACCTAGTAAAGGAATTGGACAATTCATTCACCCTAAAAAAATTACCTGAGGTCATCTCCAAACTAAAAGAAAAGAAATCACCCGGGGAAGATGGCTTATCGGAGGAGTATTATAAGACATTTGAAAAGCCATTAGCACCCTTTATGCTTAAATGATTGAAAAATATAGATCGCCGACACCCCCCAAGCTCAACAATGAACACAGCCATCATAAAGGTTATTCCAAAAACAGGGAAAGATGAGAGTCATTGTAACAATTACCGACCCATATCTTTAATCAATTGTGACCTGAAAATGTATGCCTCCTTAATAGCGAACAGATTAATTAAAGTAAAACCCAATATCATATCAAGCTTTCACTCCAGTTTTATCTCGAAAAGAGGCATAAACCAAAACATTTCTCTAGCAATTAATCATATTAAAAAAAAACAAAACTAAAGCCATCATGCTAGCCCTAGACACTCAGAAAGCCTTCGATCTTGTGTCCTGGTCCTACCTGGAAGGCACATTACACCGAACAGGACTGGGTCCAGGAATTATAGATAAAATGATGGCCCTATACACCAACCAAAGAGCTAAAATAGAAATAAACGGAGCCCTATGAGAACCCTTCGAATTAGCTAACGGAACTCGCCAAGGCTGCCCATTATCCCCACTACTTTTTAATCTGCACCTAGATCCTTTATTAACCTGGATAGAATCAGATCAGCAACTTAAAGGAATTAAGATAGGAACTAGGGATGAGCGAATCGATCCGGACGAACCCGGATTCGATCCGAATTTCAGGAAAAATTCGATTCGGATCGAATCCGAATTTCCCCGCGATTCGATCACTCGAAGTTTTCCTTTAACATCCATTCATTTACATTTACAGGCATTCTAAGATGGCGGACGGGACATGTCTGGACATCTATCCCGCGCCAGTGCAAGCTGGGGCAGTCACATGCAGCCTATCAGCAGCCAGCAAGCCCGGTGACGTCACACAGCGGTATTTAACGGCGGCCATCTTGCTTTTCCTCATTTCTCTATTGCATTCGTGACAGACAGAACGCTGTGTAGCTGAGGCACTTAGACAGGCAGGGACAGACAGGGACAGGCTGGAGACAGGCAGGAGACAGGCAGGAGACAGACAGGAGACAGACAGAAAGCCAGGGAAAGGTAGGAAAAACGGAGGCTGTGACAGGGAGATTTTTTTTTTTCATCCAGCCTTTGTTAGCGTTTTCAGGCTGCTTATAGTAACTAACTGTGCATATATACTGAACTGATCTTAAGTCTGCTGTGAGGCATCCCATTCTGTGACTAAAGCAGCCTCTGTTTAAGACCATATAAGCATTTGCTCTTATCATATTTGAAATTAGCCTGATAAAGACACTTTTGCTGGGCAAAGCACTACTGTACCCTGCCAGGTCCATTCCTGCCCAGGGCATCCCATTCTGTGACTAAAGCAGCCTCTGTTTAAGACCATATAAGCATTTGCTCTTATCATATTTGAAATTAGCCTGATAAAGACACTTTTGCTGGGCAAAGCACTACTGGACCCTGCCAGGTCCATTCCTGCCCAGGGCATCCCATTCTGTGACTACAGCAGCCTCTGTTTAAGACCATATAAGCATTTGCTCTTATCATATTTGAAATTAGCCTGATAAAGACACTTTTGCTGGGCAAAGCACTACTGTACCCTGCCAGGTCCATTCCTGCCCAGGGCATCCCATTCTGTGACTAAAGCAGCCTCTGTTTAAGACCATATAAGCATTTGCTCTTATCATATTTGAAATTAGCCTGATAAAGACACTTTTGCTGGGCAAAGCACTACTGTACCCTGCCAGGTCCATTCCTGCCCAGGGCATCCCATTCTGTGACTAAAGCAGCCTCTGTTTAAGACCATATAAGCATTTGCTCTTATCATATTTGAAATTAGGCCTGATAAAGACACTTTTGCTGGGCAAAGCACTACTGGACCCTGCCAGGTCGATTCCTGTTGGGGCATCCCATTCTGTGACTAAAGCAGCCTCTGTTTAAGACCATATAAGCATTTGCTCTTATCATATTTGAAATTAGGCCTGATAAAGACACTTTTGCTGGGCAAAGCACTACTGTACCCTGCCAGGTCCATTCCTGCCCAGGGCATCCCATTCTGTGACTAAAGCAGCCTCTGTTTAAGACCATATAAGCATTTGCTCTTATCATATTTGAAATTAGCCTGATAAAGACACTTTTGCTGGGCAAAGCACTACTGGACCCTGCCAGGTCCATTCCTGCCCAGGGCATCCCATTCTGTGACTACAGCAGCCTCTGTTTAAGACCATATAAGCATTTGCTCTTATCATATTTGAAATTAGCCTGATAAAGACACTTTTGCTGGGCAAAGCACTACTGTACCCTGCCAGGTCCATTCCTGCCCAGGGCATCCCATTCTGTGACTAAAACAGCCTCTGTTTAAGACCATATAAGCATTTGCTCTTATCATATTTGAAATTAGCCTGATAAAGACACTTTTGCTGGGCAAAGCACTACTGGACCCTGCCAGGTCCATTCCTGCCCAGGGCATCCCATTCTGTGACTAAAGCAGCCTCTGTTTAAGACCATATAAGCATTTGCTCTTATCATATTTGAAATTAGCCTGATAAAGACACTTTTGCTGGGCAAAGCACTACTGGACCCTGCCAGGTCCATTCCTGCCCAGGGCATCCCATTCTGTGACTAAAGCAGCCTCTGTTTAAGACCATATAAGCATTTGCTCTTATCATATTTGAAATTAGGCCTGATAAAGACACTTTTGCTGGGCAAAGCACTACTGGACCCTGCCAGGTCCATTCCTGCCCAGGGCATCCCATTCTGTGACTAAAGCAGCCTCTGTTTAAGACCATAAATGCATTTGCTCTTATCATATTTGAAATTAGCCTGATAAAGACACTTTTGCTGGGCAAAGCACTACTGGACCCTGCCAGGTCCATTCCTGCCCAGGGCATCCCATTCTGTGACTACAGCAGCCTCTGTTTAAGACCATATAAGCATTTGCTCTTATCATATTTGAAATTAGCCTGATAAAGACACTTTTGCTGGGCAAAGCACTACTGGACCCTGCCAGGTCCATTCCTGCCCAGGGCATCCCATTCTGTGACTAAAGCAGCCTCTGTTTAAGACCATATAAGCATTTGCTCTTATCATATTTGAAATTAGGCCTGATAAAGACACTTTTGCTGGGCAAAGCACTACTGGACCCTGCCAGGTCGATTCCTGCCCAGGGCATCCCATTCTGTGACTAAAGCAGCCTCTGTTTAAGACCATATAAGCATTTGCTCTTATCATATTTGAAATTAGCCTGATAAAGACACTTTTGCTGGGCAAAGCACTACTGGACCCTGCCAGGTCCATTCCTGCCCAGGGCATCCCATTCTGTGACTACAGCAGCCTCTGTTTAAGACCATATAAGCATTTGCTCTTATCATATTTGAAATTAGCCTGATAAAGACACTTTTGCTGGGCAAAGCACTACTGGACCCTGCCAGGTCCATTCCTGCCCAGGGCATCCCATTCTGTGACTAAAGCAGCCTCTGTTTAAGACCATATAAGCATTTGCTCTTATCATATTTGAAATTAGGCCTGATAAAGACACTTTTGCTGGGCAAAGCACTACTTGACCCTGCCAGGTCCATTCCTGCCCAGGGCATCCCATTCTGTGACTAAAGCAGCCTCTGTTTAAGACCATATAAGCATTTGCTCTTATCATATTTGAAATTAGGCCTGATAAAGACACTTTTGCTGGGCAAAGCACTACTGTACCCTGCCAGGTCCATTCCTGCCCAGGGCATCCCATTCTGTGACTACAGCAGCCTCTGTTTAAGACCATATAAGCATTTGCTCTTATCATATTTGAAATTAGCCTGATAAAGACACTTTTGCTGGGCAAAGCACTACTGGACCCTGCCAGGTCCATTCCTGCCCAGGGCATCCCATTCTGTGACTAAAGCAGCCTCTGTTTAAGACCATATAAGCATTTGCTCTTATCATATTTGAAATTAGCCTGATAAAGACACTTTTGCTGGGCAAAGCACTACTGTACCCTGCCAGGTCCATTCCTGCCCAGGGCATCCCATTCTGTGACTAAAGCAGCCTCTGTTTAAGACCATATAAGCATTTGCTCTTATCATATTTGAAATTAGCCTGATAAAGACACTTTTGCTGGGCAAAGCACTACTGGACCCTGCCAGGTCCATTCCTGCCCAGGGCATCCCATTCTGTGACTAAAGCAGCCTCTGTTTAAGACCATATAAGCATTTGCTCTTATCATATTTGAAATTAGGCCTGATAAAGACACTTTTGCTGGGCAAAGCACTACTGGACCCTGCCAGGTCCATTCCTGCCCAGGGCATCCCATTCTGTGACTACAGCAGCCTCTGTTTAAGACCATATAAGCATTTGCTCTTATCATATTTGAAATTAGCCTGATAAAGACACTTTTGCTGGGAAAGCACTACTGGACCCTGCCAGGTCCATTCCTGCCCAGGGCATCCCATTCTGTGACTACAGCAGCCTCTGTTTAAGACCATATAAGCATTTGCTCTTATCATATTTGAAATTAGCCTGATAAAGACACTTTTGCTGGGAAAGCACTACTGTACCCTGCCAGGTCCATTCCTGCCCAGGGCATCCCATTCTGTGACTAAAGCAGCCTCTGTTTAAGACCATATAAGCATTTGCTCTTATCATATTTGAAATTAGCCTGATAAAGACACTTTTGCTGGGCAAAGCACTACTGGACCCTGCCAGGTCCATTCCTGCCCAGGGCATCCCATTCTGTGACTAAAGCAGCCTCTGTTTAAGACCATATAAGCATTTGCTCTTATCATATTTGAAATTAGGCCTGATAAAGACACTTTTGCTGGGCAAAGCACTACTGTACCCTGCCAGGTCCATTCCTGCCCAGGGCATCCCATTCTGTGACTAAAGCAGCCTCTGTTTAAGACCATATAAGCATTTGCTCTTATCATATTTGAAATTAGGCCTGATAAAGACACTTTTGCTGGGCAAAGCACTACTGGACCCTGCCAGGTCGATTCCTGTTGGGGCATCCCATTCTGTGACTAAAGCAGCCTCTGTTTAAGACCATATAAGCATTTGCTCTTATCATATTTGAAATTAGGCCTGATAAAGACACTTTTGCTGGGCAAAGCACTACTGTACCCTGCCAGGTCCATTCCTGCCCAGGGCATCCCATTCTGTGACTAAAGCAGCCTCTGTTTAAGACCATATAAGCATTTGCTCTTATCATATTTGAAATTAGCCTGATAAAGACACTTTTGCTGGGCAAAGCACTACTGTACCCTGCCAGGTCCATTCCTGCCCAGGGCATCCCATTCTGTGACTAAAGCAGCCTCTGTTTAAGACCATATAAGCATTTGCTCTTATCATATTTGAAATTAGCCTGATAAAGACACTTTTGCTGGGCAAAGCACTACTGGACCCTGCCAGGTCCATTCCTGCCCAGGGCATCCCATTCTGTGACTAAAGCAGCCTCTGTTTAAGACCATATAAGCATTTGCTCTTATCATATTTGAAATTAGCCTGATAAAGACACTTTTGCTGGGCAAAGCCCTACTGTACCCTGCCAGGTCGATTCCTGCCCAGGGCATCCCATTCTGTGACTAAAGCAGCCTCTGTTTAAGACCATATAAGCATTTGCTCTTATCATATTTGAAATTAGCCTGATAAAGACACTTTTGCTGGGCAAAGCACTACGGGACCCTGCCAGGTCCATTCCTGCCCAGGGCATCCCATTCTGTGACTACAGCAGCCTCTGTTTAAGACCATATAAGCATTTGCTCTTATCATATTTGAAATTAGCCTGATAAAGACACTTTTGCTGGGCAAAGCACTACTGGACCCTGCCAGGTCCATTCCTGCCCAGGGCATCCCATTCTGTGACTAAAGCAGCCTCTGTTTAAGACCATATAAGCATTTGCTCTTATCATATTTGAAATTAGGCCTGATAAAGACACTTTTGCTGGGCAAAGCACTACTGGACCCTGCCAGGTCGATTCCTGCCCAGGGCATCCCATTCTGTGACTAAAGCAGCCTCTGTTTAAGACCATATAAGCATTTGCTCTTATCATATTTGAAATTAGCCTGATAAAGACACTTTTGCTGGGCAAAGCACTACTGGACCCTGCCAGGTCCATTCCTGCCCAGGGCATCCCATTCTGTGACTAAAGCAGCCTCTGTTTAAGACCATATAAGCATTTGCTCTTATCATATTTGAAATTAGCCTGATAAAGACACTTTTGCTGGGCAAAGCACTACTGGACCCTGCCAGGTCCATTCCTGCCCAGGGCATCCCATTCTGTGACTAAAGCAGCCTCTGTTTAAGACCATATAAGCATTTGCTCTTATCATATTTGAAATTAGCCTGATAAAGACACTTTTGCTGGGCAAAGCACTACTGGACCCCGCCAGGTCCATTCCTGCCCAGGGCATCCCATTCTGTGACTACAGCAGCCTCTGTTTAAGACCATATAAGCATTTGCTCTTATCATATTTGAAATTAGCCTGATAAAGACACTTTTGCTGGGCAAAGCACTACTGTACCCTGCCAGGTCCATTCCTGCCCAGGGCATCCCATTCTGTGACTACAGCAGCCTCTGTTTAAGACCATATAAGCATTTGCTCTTATCATATTTGAAATTAGCCTGATAAAGACACTTTTGCTGGGCAAAGCACTACTGGACCCTGCCAGGTCCATTCCTGCCCAGGGCATCCCATTCTGTGACTAAAGCAGCCTCTGTTTAAGACCATATAAGCATTTGCTCTTATCATATTTGAAATTAGCCTGATAAAGACACTTTTGCTGGGCAAAGCACTACTGGACCCTGCCAGGTCCATTCCTGCCCAGGGCATCCCATTCTGTGACTAAAGCAGCCTCTGTTTAAGACCATATAAGCATTTGCTCTTATCATATTTGAAATTAGCCTGATAAAGACACTTTTGCTGGGCAAAGCACTACTGGACCCTGCCAGGTCCATTCCTGCCCAGGGCATCCCATTCTGTGACTACAGCAGCCTCTGTTTAAGACCATATAAGCATTTGCTCTTATCATATTTGAAATTAGCCTGATAAAGACACTTTTGCTGGGCAAAGCACTACTGTACCCTGCCAGGTCCATTCCTGCCCAGGGCATCCCATTCTGTGACTAAAGCAGCCTCTGTTTAAGACCATATAAGCATTTGCTCTTATCATATTTGAAATTAGGCCTGATAAAGACACTTTTGCTGGGCAAAGCACTACTGGACCCTGCCAGGTCGATTCCTGCCCAGGGCATCCCATTCTGTGACTAAAGCAGCCTCTGTTTAAGACCATATAAGCATTTGCTCTTATCATATTTGAAATTAGGCCTGATAAAGACACTTTTGCTGGGCAAAGCACTACTGTACCCTGCCAGGTCCATTCCTGCCCAGGGCATCCCATTCTGTGACTACAGCAGCCTCTGTTTAAGACCATATAAGCATTTGCTCTTATCATATTTGAAATTAGGCCTGATAAAGACACTTTTGCTGGGCAAAGCACTACTGGACCCTGCCAGGTCCATTCCTGCCCAGGGCATCCCATTCTGTGACTAAAGCAGCCTCTGTTTAAGACCATATAAGCATTTGCTCTTATCATATTTGAAATTAGCCTGATAAAGACACTTTTGCTGGGCAAAGCACTACTGGACCCTGCCAGGTCCATTCCTGCCCAGGGCATCCCATTCTGTGACTACAGCAGCCTCTGTTTAAGACCATATAAGCATTTGCTCTTATCATATTTGAAATTAGCCTGATAAAGACACTTTTGCTGGGCAAAGCACTACTGGACCCTGCCAGGTCCATTCCTGCCCAGGGCATCCCATTCTGTGACTAAAGCAGCCTCTGTTTAAGACCATATAAGCATTTGCTCTTATCATATTTGAAATTAGCCTGATAAAGACACTTTTGCTGGGCAAAGCACTACTGGACCCTGCCAGGTCCATTCCTGCCCAGGGCATCCCATTCTGTGACTAAAGCAGCCTCTGTTTAAGACCATATAAGCATTTGCTCTTATCATATTTGAAATTAGCCTGATAGAGACACTTTTGCTGGGCAAAGCACTACTGGACCCTGCCAGGTCCATTCCTGCCCAGGGCATCCCATTCTGTGACTAAAGCAGCCTCTGTTTAAGACCATATAAGCATTTGCTCTTATCATATTTGAAATTAGCCTGATAAAGACACTTTTGCTGGGCAAAGCACTACTGGACCCTGCCAGGTCCATTCCTGCCCAGGGCATCCCATTCTGTGACTACAGCAGCCTCTGTTTAAGACCATATAAGCATTTGCTCTTATCATATTTGAAATTAGCCTGATAAAGACACTTTTGCTGGGCAAAGCACTACTGTACCCTGCCAGGTCCATTCCTGCCCAGGGCATCCCATTCTGTGACTAAAGCAGCCTCTGTTTAAGACCATATAAGCATTTGCTCTTATCATATTTGAAATTAGGCCTGATAAAGACACTTTTGCTGGGCAAAGCACTACTGTACCCTGCCAGGTCCATTCCTGCCCAGGGCATCCCATTCTGTGACTAAAGCAGCCTCTGTTTAAGACCATATAAGCATTTGCTCTTATCATATTTGAAATTAGCCTGATAAAGACACTTTTGCTGGGCAAAGCACTACTGGACCCTGCCAGGTCCATTCCTGCCCAGGGCATCCCATTCTGTGACTAAAGCAGCCTCTGTTTAAGACCATATAAGCATTTGCTCTTATCATATTTGAAATTAGCCTGATAAAGACACTTTTGCTGGGCAAAGCACTACTGGACCCTGCCAGGTCCATTCCTGCCCAGGGCATCCCATTCTGTGACTAAAGCAGCCTCTGTTTAAGACCATATAAGCATTTGCTCTTATCATATTTGAAATTAGCCTGATAAAGACACTTTTGCTGGGCAAAGCACTACTGGACCCTGCCAGGTCCATTCCTGCCCAGGGCATCCCATTCTGTGACTACAGCAGCCTCTGTTTAAGACCATATAAGCATTTGCTCTTATCATATTTGAAATTAGCCTGATAAAGACACTTTTGCTGGGCAAAGCACTACTGTACCCTGCCAGGTCCATTCCTGCCCAGGGCATCCCATTCTGTGACTAAAGCAGCCTCTGTTTAAGACCATATAAGCATTTGCTCTTATCATATTTGAAATTAGCCTGATAAAG
Organism: Gastrophryne carolinensis; assembly: GCA_027917425.1. Lineage (NCBI taxonomy): Eukaryota > Metazoa > Chordata > Amphibia > Anura > Microhylidae > Gastrophryne > Gastrophryne carolinensis. The sequence goes on along the minus strand of CM051237.1, from coordinate 343,326,811 downwards.
ACACTTTTGCTGGGCAAAGCACTACTGGACCCTGCCAGGTCCATTCCTGCCCAGGGTATCCCATTCTGTGACTAAAGCAGCCTCTGTTTAAGACCATATAAGCATTTGCTCTTATCATATTTGAAATTAGCCTGATAAAGACACTTTTGCTGGGCAAAGCACTACTGGACCCTGCCAGGTCCATTCCTGCCCAGGGCATCCCATTCTGTGACTAAAGCAGCCTCTGTTTAAGACCATATAAGCATTTGCTCTTATCATATTTGAAATTAGCCTGATAAAGACACTTTTGCTGGGCAAAGCACTACTGGACCCTGCCAGGTCCATTCCTGCCCAGGGCATCCCATTCTGTGACTACAGCAGCCTCTGTTTAAGACCATATAAGCATTTGCTGTTATCATATTTGAAATTAGCCTGATAAAGACACTTTTGCTGGGCAAAGCACTACTGGACCCTGCCAGGTCCATTCCTGCCCAGGGCATCCCATTCTGTGACTAAAGCAGCCTCTGTTTAAGACCATATAAGCATTTGCTCTTATCATATTTGAAATTAGCCTGATAAAGACACTTTTGCTGGGCAAAGCACTACTGGACCCTGCCAGGTCCATTCCTGCCCAGGGCATCCCATTCTGTGACTAAAGCAGCCTCTGTTTAAGACCATATAAGCATTTGCTCTTATCATATTTGAAATTAGCCTGATAAAGACACTTTTGCTGGGCAAAGCACTACTGGACCCTGCCAGGTCCATTCCTGCCCAGGGCATCCCATTCTGTGACTACAGCAGCCTCTGTTTAAGACCATATAAGCATTTGCTCTTATCATATTTGAAATTAGCCTGATAAAGACACTTTTGCTGGGCAAAGCACTACTGGACCCTGCCAGGTCCATTCCTGCCCAGGGCATCCCATTCTGTGACTACAGCAGCCTCTGTTTAAGACCATATAAGCATTTGCTCTTATCATATTTGAAATTAGCCTGATAAAGACACTTTTGCTGGGCAAAGCACTACTGTACCCTGCCAGGTCCATTCCTGCCCAGGGCATCCCATTCTGTGACTAAAGCAGCCTCTGTTTAAGACCATATAAGCATTTGCTCTTATCATATTTGAAATTAGCCTGATAAAGACACTTTTGCTGGGCAAAGCACTACTGGACCCTGCCAGGTCCATTCCTGCCCAGGGCATCCCATTCTGTGACTAAAGCAGCCTCTGTTTAAGACCATATAAGCATTTGCTCTTATCATATTTGAAATTAGCCTGATAAAGACACTTTTTCTGGGCAAAGCACTACTGGACCCTGCCAGGTCCATTCCTGCCCAGGGCATCCCATTCTGTGACTAAAGCAGCCTCTGTTTAAGACCATATAAGCATTTGCTCTTATCATATTTGAAATTAGCCTGATAAAGACACTTTTGCTGGGCAAAGCACTACTGGACCCTGCCAGGTCCATTCCTGCCCAGGGCATCCCATTCTGTGACTAAAGCAGCCTCTGTTTAAGACCATATAAGCATTTGCTCTTATCATATTTGAAATTAGCCTGATAAAGACACTTTTGCTGGGCAAAGCACTACTGGACCCTGCCAGGTCCATTCCTGCCCAGGGCATCCCATTCTGTGACTACAGCAGCCTCTGTTTAAGACCATATAAGCATTTGCTCTTATCATATTTGAAATTAGCCTGATAAAGACACTTTTGCTGGGCAAAGCACTACTGTACCCTGCCAGGTCCATTCCTGCCCAGGGCATCCCATTCTGTGACTAAAGCAGCCTCTGTTTAAGACCATATAAGCATTTGCTCTTATCATATTTGAAATTAGGCCTGATAAAGACACTTTTGCTGGGCAAAGCACTACTGTACCCTGCCAGGTCCATTCCTGCCCAGGGCATCCCATTCTGTGACTAAAGCAGCCTCTGTTTAAGACCATATAAGCATTTGCTCTTATCATATTTGAAATTAGCCTGATAAAGACACTTTTGCTGGGCAAAGCACTACTGGACCCTGCCAGGTCCATTCCTGCCCAGGGCATCCCATTCTGTGACTAAAGCAGCCTCTGTTTAAGACCATATAAGCATTTGCTCTTATCATATTTGAAATTAGCCTGATAAAGACACTTTTGCTGGGCAAAGCACTACTGGACCCTGCCAGGTCCATTCCTGCCCAGGGCATCCCATTCTGTGACTAAAGCAGCCTCTGTTTAAGACCATATAAGCATTTGCTCTTATCATATTTGAAATTAGCCTGATAAAGACACTTTTGCTGGGCAAAGCACTACTGGACCCTGCCAGGTCCATTCCTGCCCAGGGCATCCCATTCTGTGACTACAGCAGCCTCTGTTTAAGACCATATAAGCATTTGCTCTTATCATATTTGAAATTAGCCTGATAAAGACACTTTTGCTGGGCAAAGCACTACTGTACCCTGCCAGGTCCATTCCTGCCCAGGGCATCCCATTCTGTGACTAAAGCAGCCTCTGTTTAAGACCATATAAGCATTTGCTCTTATCATATTTGAAATTAGCCTGATAAAGACACTTTTGCTGGGCAAAGCACTACTGGACCCTGCCAGGTCCATTCCTGCCCAGGGTATCCCATTCTGTGACTAAAGCAGCCTCTGTTTAAGACCATATAAGCATTTGCTCTTATCATATTTGAAATTAGCCTGATAAAGACACTTTTGCTGGGCAAAGCACTACTGGACCCTGCCAGGTCCATTCCTGCCCAGGGCATCCCATTCTGTGACTAAAGCAGCCTCTGTTTAAGACCATATAAGCATTTGCTGTTATCATATTTGAAATTAGCCTGATAAAGACACTTTTGCTGGGCAAAGCACTACTGGACCCTGCCAGGTCCATTCCTGCCCAGGGCATCCCATTCTGTGACTACAGCAGCCTCTGTTTAAGACCATATAAGCATTTGCTGTTATCATATTTGAAATTAGCCTGATAAAGACACTTTTGCTGGGCAAAGCACTACTGGACCCTGCCAGGTCCATTCCTGCCCAGGGCATCCCATTCTGTGACTAAAGCAGCCTCTGTTTAAGACCATATAAGCATTTGCTCTTATCATATTTGAAATTAGCCTGATAAAGACACTTTTGCTGGGCAAAGCACTACTGGACCCTGCCAGGTCCATTCCTGCCCAGGGCATCCCATTCTGTGACTAAAGCAGCCTCTGTTTAAGACCATATAAGCATTTGCTCTTATCATATTTGAAATTAGCCTGATAAAGACACTTTTGCTGGGCAAAGCACTACTGGACCCTGCCAGGTCCATTCCTGCCCAGGGCATCCCATTCTGTGACTACAGCAGCCTCTGTTTAAGACCATATAAGCATTTGCTCTTATCATATTTGAAATTAGCCTGATAAAGACACTTTTGCTGGGCAAAGCACTACTGTACCCTGCCAGGTCCATTCCTGCCCATGGCATCCCATTCTGTGACTAAAGCAGCCTCTGTTTAAGACCATATAAGCATTTGCTCTTATCATATTTGAAATTAGCCTGATAAAGACACTTTTGCTGGGCAAAGCACTACTGGACCCTGCCAGGTCCATTCCTGCCCAGGGTATCCCATTCTGTGACTAAAGCAGCCTCTGTTTAAGACCATATAAGCATTTGCTCTTATCATATTTGAAATTAGCCTGATAAAGACACTTTTGCTGGGCAAAGCACTACTGGACCCTGCCAGGTCCATTCCTGCCCAGGGCATCCCATTCTGTGACTAAAGCAGCCTCTGTTTAAGACCATATAAGCATTTGCTCTTATCATATTTGAAATTAGCCTGATAAAGACACTTTTGCTGGGCAAAGCACTACTGGACCCTGCCAGGTCCATTCCTGCCCAGGGCATCCCATTCTGTGACTACAGCAGCCTCTGTTTAAGACCATATAAGCATTTGCTGTTATCATATTTGAAATTAGCCTGATAAAGACACTTTTGCTGGGCAAAGCACTACTGGACCCTGCCAGGTCCATTCCTGCCCAGGGCATCCCATTCTGTGACTAAAGCAGCCTCTGTTTAAGACCATATAAGCATTTGCTCTTATCATATTTGAAATTAGCCTGATAAAGACACTTTTGCTGGGCAAAGCACTACTGGACCCTGCCAGGTCCATTCCTGCCCAGGGCATCCCATTCTGTGACTAAAGCAGCCTCTGTTTAAGACCATATAAGCATTTGCTCTTATCATATTTGAAATTAGCCTGATAAAGACACTTTTGCTGGGCAAAGCACTACTGGACCCTGCCAGGTCCATTCCTGCCCAGGGCATCCCATTCTGTGACTACAGCAGCCTCTGTTTAAGATCATATAAGCATTTGCTCTTATCATATTTGAAATTAGCCTGATAAAGACACTTTTGCTGGGCAAAGCACTACTGGACCCTGCCAGGTCCATTCCTGCCCAGGGCATCCCATTCTGTGACTACAGCAGCCTCTGTTTAAGACCATATAAGCATTTGCTCTTATCATATTTGAAATTAGCCTGATAAAGACACTTTTGCTGGGCAAAGCACTACTGGACCCTGCCAGGTCCATTCCTGCCCAGGGCATCCCATTCTGTGACTACAGCAGCCTCTGTTTAAGACCATATAAGCATTTGCTCTTATCATATTTGAAATTAGCCTGATAAAGACACTTTTGCTGGGCAAAGCACTACTGGACCCTGCCAGGTCCATTCCTGCCCAGGGCATCCCATTCTGTGACTAAAGCAGCCTCTGTTTAAGACCATATAAGCATTTGCTCTTATCATATTTGAAATTAGGCCTGATAAAGACACTTTTGCTGGGCAAAGCACTACTGTACCCTGCCAGGTCCATTCCTGCCCAGGGCATCCCATTCTGTGACTAAAGCAGCCTCTGTTTAAGACCATATAAGCATTTGCTCTTATCATATTTGAAATTAGCCTGATAAAGACACTTTTGCTGGGCAAAGCACTACTGTACCCTGCCAGGTCCATTCCTGCCCAGGGCATCCCATTCTGTGACTAAAGCAGCCTCTGTTTAAGACCATATAAGCATTTGCTCTTATCATATTTGAAATTAGCCTGATAAAGACACTTTTGCTGGGCAAAGCACTACTGGACCCTGCCAGGTCCATTCCTGCCCAGGGCATCCCATTCTGTGACTAAAGCAGCCTCTGTTTAAGACCATATAAGCATTTGCTCTTATCATATTTGAAATTAGCCTGATAAAGACACTTTTGCTGGGCAAAGCACTACTGGACCCTGCCAGGTCCATTCCTGCCCAGGGCATCCCATTCTGTGACTACAGCAGCCTCTGTTTAAGACCATATAAGCATTTGCTCTTATCATATTTGAAATTAGCCTGATAAAGACACTTTTGCTGGGCAAAGCACTACTGGACCCTGCCAGGTCCATTCCTGCCCAGGGCATCCCATTCTGTGACTAAAGCAGCCTCTGTTTAAGACCATATAAGCATTTGCTCTTATCATATTTGAAATTAGCCTGATAAAGACACTTTTGCTGGGCAAAGCACTACTGGACCCTGCCAGGTCCATTCCTGCCCAGGGCATCCTATTCTGTGACTAAAGCAGCCTCTGTTTAAGACCATATAAGCATTTGCTCTTATCATATTTGAAATTAGCCTGATAAAGACACTTTTGCTGGGCAAAGCACTACTGGACCCTGCCAGGTCCATTCCTGCCCAGGGCATCCCATTCTGTGACTACAGCAGCCTCTGTTTAAGACCATATAAGCATTTGCTCTTATCATATTTGAAATTAGCCTGATAAAGACACTTTTGCTGGGCAAAGCACTACTGGACCCTGCCAGGTCCATTCCTGCCCAGGGCATCCCATTCTGTGACTACAGCAGCCTCTGTTTAAGACCATATAAGCATTTGCTCTTATTATATTTATATTATAAGACACTTTTGCTGGGCATAGGCTTACTGCTGCCTGCCAGGTGCACTTCTGTTGAGGCATCCCATTCTGTAACATAGCATACCCCTCTTTATTTACACTAAGCAGCTCTCTTATTTACACTAAGCAGGCCTGTTGGAGGCTGAGTGTTACTGCTCACTTTTGGTGTGCATTATATTCTGTTTCATATAGACCCACCGCTGCCCGGGGTTTTTTTAAATATCACCTACTACCACGCCAGTTAGACTATGTCGGGCAGACAAGTGCCTGGAAGTGAAAAGAGGAGTGGCAGAGGCCAAGATTCCGCAGGCAGAGATCGCATCAGACTGGGGGCCAGTAGCAGCAGGAGTCACGCTGAGAGACCTAATCTGCCAGTATCTGCTAGCGGTCGGGTCTCCACCAGTAACGCATCTGCCGTGGTAGATTGGCTGACGCGCTCATCAACAACATCATCACAACTTACATCTGAGACCCCCAGTCTAGGGTCGGTAGGTTCCTCTGACACAACCCTGAGTTGGCATGCCCCGAGAGCAGTCCCTGTCCTCCCATTGCCTCTGTCCTACGCCGTTCCCTCCCCCAGCGACGTATCCTATGCTTTGGGTTCAGCTCTACTCTTTAGTGAGGAGGACGATCAGATACAGGAGGACAGTCAGCAGCTACTGCCCAGCCAAGAAATGAAGGTGGCTTCTTTAGCTAGGCAGACAAATAGTGATGTGGACAGTGTCGTGGGTGCTGCGAGCGTTCCAGCTCCTGCGCCAGACACTGTTGACGAATCCACGAACATCAGTGACGTACAGCCACAACTCGGTGATGATGATGATGATGACGATGAAGCCGATCGCACTTGGGAGCCGGGTGATGAAGGGGCTTCATCGTCATCATCAGGAGAAGAGGGGCGCAGGTTGCCCCGGAGTCAGCAGCTGAGGCAGCAAGGTGGTAGCAGTCAGCATGGGGGCACAATTCCAAAGGCTGGAGCCGGCCGGGGCCGGGGCCGGGGTAGAGCACCTGCTGTGCGGCAGTCTACCTTATCGGGAGGTAGTGGAGCAGGGGTTCCTGGAGTTGGCAACAGCAGCAGTGAATCAGTGAGGCCAGGGGGTGGGAAAAGTAGCTACTCGGCAGTGTGGCAGTTTTTCCTGAGGCATCCGCAGGAGGGTAACATGGCCACATGCAAGATATGTAGGCAAAAGGTGAAGCGTGGCCAGGGTCCAAATGTTGGCACCACGGCCCTGCGTCAACATATGATGCGTCACCATAAAACGACCTGGGAGAACCGAGGCTCCCAAGGGGTGGTCCAGTCTGCTTCCTCACCAAGTGAGCTCCCAATTTCTGCCAGCCAAGGCTCCAGCACCTCAGCCGAAGGCAGCTGTGCGTCATACCCATCCTCTGTCGCTCCTGCTCCTCCTCCTCCTCCTCCAAGTCATGCATCCCGCCAGCAATCCATCAGCGAAGCCATGTCCAAGAGACAGCAGTATGCGCCCACTCATCCTACGGCGCAGAAGCTGAATGTGCTCCTGTCCAAGTTGCTGGTGCTGCAGTCGCTCCCTTTTCAGGTGGTGGAATCTGCACCTTTCAGAGAACTGATGGCTTGTGCCGAGCCGAGGTGGAGAGTCCCAAGCCGTCATTTCTTTGCCAAGAAGGCAGTACCAGCGCTGCACACTTTTGTTGAACAGAAGGTGGGCCAGTCCTTGAGCCTGTCGGTGTGTAGCAAAATACATGGCAGCGCCGACATCTGGAGCTGTAACTACGGTCAGGGGCAGTACATGTCGTTTACGGCCCACTGGGTGAATGTGGTCCCTTTGCAGCAGCAACTTGGACAGGTCACGCCGCTTCGGCCTCCGCGCTCTCTGCCCATTGGGCCTGTGACACCGTGCGACTCGGCCTCCTCATCCTCCGCCATCTCCTCACCCTCCACTGTAGGCTCAAGTCTCAGTGCCCCTCCAGTCTACCATGTGTGCAGGGCACGGAGGTGTCACGCAGTGCTTCACATGGTTTGTCTTGGCGAACGGAGTCACACAGGGGAGGAACTGCTTAAATGTATTCATCAGGAAATCCAAACATGGCTTACTCCGAGAAAACTTAAAATGGGAATCATGGTTACCGACAATGGGAAGAACATTTTGTCTGCGCCAAGGAAGCCTGACCCATGCCCCCTGCATGGCTCACGTCTTCAATCTGGTTGTCAAGCGGTTTCTGAAGTGTTCCCCCCATCTGCAAGACATCCTAACAACTTCAAGGAAACTTTGCATGCACTTCAGCCACTCCTACACCGCCAAACACACCCTTCTTGAGCTACAGCGTCAGAATGGTATCCCCCAACATAGTCTGATTTGCGATGTTTCCACCCGTTGGAATTCCACCCTTCACATGTTGGACCGATTATATGAACAGAGAAAAGCCATCACGGATTTCCTGATGATCCAAGCAGATAGGGGGACTCCCCTGTGTAACTTCAATGTCAACCAGTGGCAGCTCATACGTGACACCTGCCGTTTGCTCAGGCCCTTTGAGGATGCCACTTTATTTGTCAGTCGGCAGGATTACGGGATGAACGACGTGATTCCACTGCTTCATGTACTACAGCACATGTTGGAAACCATGGCTGGTCAGGGCACTGGAGACATGGCGTTTACATCTTACGGCCACATGAACCCCGCTGGAGCTGAACTGGAGGAGGAGGAAGAGGAGGAGGAGTAGGAGTTGCCCAGCGAAACACAGTTTAGGCTTGGCGAAATGGCTGGTTTATCTAGTCAGCGGACAGGAGAGGAGGAGCAGGAGCAGCCAGAGGAGCTAGAGGTTTTTGAGGAAGGCGAGACAGAGGACCCGGGCACACCGTGGCAGTATGCAGTGGAGATGGAGACAGGTAGTCCATCCGAGTCACTTGCGCAAATGGCACGAAGCATGCTCACGTGCTAGCGTAGTGACCCCAGAATTGTTTCCATCTGTCGGCGGGATGACTTCTGGCTGTCCACCTTATTGGACCCTCGCTTCCGGCACAAAATGGGGGCATTTTTTAAACCCACCGAGAGGGAGGACAAACTCAACTACTACAAAGACATTCTACGTAGGCAGTTGGCCGATGCCTATCTGCGCCATGGTCCATACTCTCGCAGGTCTGACTCGAGGGGACCTCTGCGCTCACCTTCCACTGCCATGGCCGCTGGGGGGGTTGGCAGGAGCAGCAGCAGCAGCTCCATCAGCAGCAGCAGCCTCAGTCTTCAGTCGCTAATGAGTAGCTTTCTACACCCGCATAGTGAGGCTACTCATGAGCAGCAGGAAGACCTGGAGCAGGACCTGAACCAGCAGGTCATGTCATACTTTGACATGACCATGCCAACACACCTTGAGGATCCGCTGGACTTCTGGGCAGCCAAACTTGATTTGTGGCCGCAACTAGCAGAATTTGCCCTGGAAAAGCTGTCCTGCCCGGCAAGTAGCGTGCCATCTGAGCGGGTGTTTAGTGCGGCGGGGGCCATAGTTACGGCGAGGAGAACTCGTCTGTCAACTAAAAATGTGGAGAGACTCACCTTTGTCAAAATGAATCAGGGATGGATCAGCCAGGATTTCCACCCACCAATGCCTGATGCATGCGACTAGATTCAGCATGGTGCCACGTTTTACACTTTCCAAATGGTGCAAAACATATTTATGTCTTTAGGCCATTTTTTGGGCTCCTGCTGCTGCTACTGTCAACTCCTGCCAACTCCAGGGTGTGATTCATCCAATTTTTGGGCTCCTGAAGCCAACTCCAGTGTATATTTGGGCTCCTGCTGCTGCTGCTGCCAACTTCTGCCAACTCCAGGGTGTGATTCATCCAATTTTTGGGCTCCTGAAGCCAACTCCAGTGTATATTTGGGCTCCTGCTGCTGCTACTGTCAACTCCTGCCAACTCCAGGGTGTGATTCATCCAATTTTTGGGCTCCTGAGGCCAACTCCAGTGTATATTTGGGCTCCTGCTGCTGCTGCCAACTTCTGCCAACTCCAGGGTGTGATTCATCCAATTTTTGGGCTCCTGAGGCCAACTCCAGTGTATATTTGGGCTCCTGCTGCTGCTGCTGCCAACTTCTGCCAACTCCAGGGTGTGATTCATCCAATTTTTGGGCTCCTGAAGCCAACCCCAGTGTATATTTGGGCTCCTGTTGCTGCTGCTGTCAACTCCAGGGTGTGATTCATCCAATTTTTGGGCTCCTGAGGCCAACTCCAGTGTATATTTGGGCTCCTGCTGCTGCTGCTGCCAACTTCTGCCAACTCCAGGGTGTGATTCATCCAATTTTTGGGCTCCTGAGGCCAACTCCAGTGTATATTTGGGCTCCTGCTGCTGCTGCTGCCGCCAACTTCTGCCAACTCCAGGGTGTGATTCATCCAATTTTTGGGCTCCTGAGGCCAACTCCAGTGTATATTTGGGCTCCTGCTGCTGCTGCTGCCAACTTCTGCCAACTCCAGGGTGTGATTCATCCAATTTTTGGGCTCCTGAAGCCAACTCCAGTGTATATTTGGGCTCCTTCTGCTGCTACTGTCAACTCCTGCCAACTCCAGGGTGTGATTCATCCAATTTTTGGGCTCCTGAAGCCAACTCCAGTGTATATTTGGGCTCCTGCTGCTGCTGCCAACTTCTGCCAACTCCAGGGTGTGATTCATCCAATTTTTGGGCTCCTGAAGCCAACTCCAGTGTATATTTGGGCTCCTGCTGCTGCTACTGTCAACTCCTGCCAACTCCAGGGTGTGATTCATCCAATTTTTGGGCTCCTGAAGCCAACTCCAGTGTATATTTGGGCTCCTGCTGCTGCTGCTGCCAACTTCTGCCAACTCCAGGGTGTGATTCATCCAATTTTTGGGCTCCTGAGGCCAACTCCAGTGTATATTTGGGCTCCTGCTGCTGCTGCTGCCAACTTCTGCCAACTCCAGGGTGTGATTCATCCAATTTTTGGGCTCCTGAAGCCAACCCCAGTGTATATTTGGGCTCCTGTTGCTGCTGCTGTCAACTCCTGCCAACTCCAGGGTGTGATTCATCCAATTTTTGGGCTCCTGAGGCCAACTCCAGTGTATATTTGGGCTCCTGCTGCTGCTGCTGCCGCCAACTTCTGCCAACTCCAGGGTGTGATTCATCCAATTTTTGGGCTCCTGAGGCCAACTCCAGTGTATATTTGGGCTCCTGCTGCTGCTGCTGCCAACTTCTGCCAACTCCAGGGTGTGATTCATCCAATTTTTGGGCTCCTGAAGCCAACTCCAGTGTATATTTGGGCTCCTGCTGCTGCTACTGTCAACTCCTGCCAACTCCAGGGTGTGATTCATCCAATTTTTGGGCTCCTGAAGCCAACTCCAGTGTATATTTGGGCTCCTGCTGCTGCTGCCAACTTCTGCCAACTCCAGGGTGTGATTCATCCAATTTTTGGGCTCCTGAAGCCAACTCCAGTGTATATTTGGGCTCCTGCTGCTGCTACTGTCAACTCCTGCCAACTCCAGGGTGTGATTCATCCAATTTTTGGGCTCCTGAAGCCAACTCCAGTGTATATTTGGGCTCCTGCTGCTGCTACTGTCAACTCCTGCCAACTCCAGGGTGTGATTCATCCAATTTTTGGGCTCCTGAAGCCAACTCCAGTGTATACTTGGGCTCCTGCTGCTGCTACTGTCAACTCCTGCCAACTCCAGGGTGTGATTCATCCAATTTTTGGGCTCCTGAGGCCAACTCCAGTGTATATTTGGGCTCCTGCTGCTGCTACTGTCAACTCCTGCCAACTCCAGGGTGTGATTCATCCAATTTTTGGGCTCCTGAAGCCAACTCCAGTGTATATTTGGGCTCCTGCTGCTGCTACTGTCAACTCCTGCCAACTCCAGGGTGTGATTCATCCAATTTTTGGGCTCCTGAAGCCAACTCCAGTGTATATTTGGGCTCCTGCTGCTGCTGCTGCCAACTTCTGCCAACTCCAGGGTGTGATTCATCCAATTTTTGGGCTCCTGAAGCCAACTCCAGTGTATATTTGGGCTCCTGCTGCTGCTACTGTCAACTCCTGCCAACTCCAGGGTGTGATTCATCCAATTTTTGGGCTCCTGAAGCCAACTCCAGTGTATATTTGGGCTCCTGCTGCTGCTACTGTCAACTCCTGCCAACTCCAGGGTGTGATTCATCCAATTTTTGGGCTCCTGAAGCCAACTCCAGTGTATATTTGGGCTCCTGCTGCTGCTGCTGCCAACTTCTGCCAACTCCAGGGTGTGATTCATCCAATTTTTGGGCTCCTGAAGCCAACTCCAGTGTATATTTGGGCTCCTGCTGCTGCTACTGTCAACTCCTGCCAACTCCAGGGTGTGATTCATCCAATTTTTGGGCTCCTGAGGCCAACTCCAGTGTATATTTGGGCTCCTGCTGCTGCTGCTGCTGCCAACTTCGGCCAACTCCAGGGTGTGATTCATCCAATTTTTGGGCTCCTGAAGCCAACTCCAGTGTATATTTGGGCTCCTGCTGCTGCCAACTCCAGGGTGTGATTCATCCAATTGTTGGGCTCCTGAAGCCAACCCCAGGGTCTCTTTAAAGTAATGTTTGGGCTCCTGCTGCTGCTACTGTCAACTCCTGCCAACTCCAGGGTGTGATTCATCCAATTTTTGGGCTCCTGAGGCCAACTCCAGTGTATATTTGGGCTCCTGCTGCTGCTGCTGCCAACTTCTGCCAACTCCAGGGTGTGATTCATCCAATTTTTGGGCTCCTGAAGCCAACTCCAGTGTATATTTGGGCTCCTGCTGCTGCTGCTGCCAACTTCTGCCAACTCCAGGGTGTGATTCATCCAATTTTTGGGCTCCTGAAGCCAACTCCAGTGTATATTTGGGCTCCTGCTGCTGCTACTGTCAACTCCTGCCAACTCCAGGGTGTGATTCATCCAATTTTTGGGCTCCTGAGGCCAACTCCAGTGTATATTTGGGCTCCTGCTGCTGCCAACTTCTGCCAACTCCAGGGTGTGATTCATCCAATTTTTGGGCTCCTGAGGCCAACTCCAGTGTATATTTGGGCTCCTGCTGCTGCCAACTTCTGCCAACTCCAGGGTGTGATTCATCCAATTTTTGGGCTCCTGAGGCCAACTCCAGTGTATATTTGGGCTCCTGCTGCTGCTGCTGCCGCCGCCAACTTCTGCCAACTCCAGGGTGTGATTCATCCAATTTTTGGGCTCCTGAAGCCAACTCCAGTGTATATTTGGGCTCCTGCTGCTGCTACTGTCAACTCCTGCCAACTCCAGGGTGTGATTCATCCAATTTTTGGGCTCCTGAAGCCAACTCCAGTGTAAATTTGGGCTCCTGCTGCTGCCAACTTCTGCCAACTCCAGGGTGTGATTCATCCAATTTTTGGGCTCCTGAGGCCAACTCCAGTGTATATTTGGGCTCCTGCTGCTGCTGCTGCCAACTTCTGCCAACTCCAGGGTGTGATTCATCCAATTTTTGGGCTCCTGAGGCCAACCCCAGGGTATATTTGGGCTCCTGCTGCTGCTGCTGCCGCCAACTTCTGCCAACTCCAGGGTGTGATTCATCCAATTTTTGGGCTCCTGAAGCCAACTCCAGTGTATATTTGGGCTCCTGCTGCTGCTACTGTCAACTCCTGCCAACTCCAGGGTGTGATTCATCCAATTTTTGGGCTCCTGAAGCCAACTCCAGTGTATATTTGGGCTCCTGCTGCTGCTACTGTCAACTCCTGCCAACTCCAGGGTGTGATTCATCCAATTTTTGGGCTCCTGAAGCCAACTCCAGTGTATATTTGGGTTCCTGCTGCTGCTGCTGCCAACTTCTGCCAACTCCAGGGTGTGATTCATCCAATTTTTGGGCTCCTGAAGCCAACTCCAGTGTATATTTGGGCTCCTGCTGCTGCTACTGTCAACTCCTGCCAACTCCAGGGTGTGATTCATCCAATTTTTGGGCTCCTGAGGCCAACTCCAGTGTATATTTGGGCTCCTGCTGCTGCTACTGTCAACTCCTGCCAACTCCAGGGTGTGATTCATCCAATTTTTGGGCTCCTGAAGCCAACTCCAGTGTATATTTGGGCTCCTGCTGCTGCTACTGTCAACTCCTGCCAACTCCAGGGTGTGATTCATCCAATTTTTGGGCTCCTGAAGCCAACTCCAGTGTATATTTGGGCTCCTGCTGCTGCTGCTGCCAACTTCTGCCAACTCCAGGGTGTGATTCATCCAATTTTTGGGCTCCTGAAGCCAACTCCAGTGTATATTTGGGCTCCTGCTGCTGCTACTGTCAACTCCTGCCAACTCCAGGGTGTGATTCATCCAATTTTTGGGCTCCTGAGGCCAACTCCAGTGTATATTTGGGCTCCTGCTGCTGCTGCTGCTGCCAACTTCTGCCAACTCCAGGGTGTGATTCATCCAATTTTTGGGCTACTGAAGCCAACTCCAGTGTATATTTGGGCTCCTGCTGCTGCTACTGTCAACTCCTGCCAACTCCAGGGTGTGATTCATCCAATTTTTGGGCTCCTGAAGCCAACTCCAGTGTATATTTGGGCTCCTTCTGCTGCTGCTGCCAACTCCAGGGTGTGATTCATCCAATTGTTGGGCTCCTGAAGCCAACCCCAGGGTCTCTTTAAAGTAATGTTTGGGCTCCTGCTGCTGCTGCTGCCAACTTCTGCCAACTCCAGGGTGTGATTCATCCAATTTTTGGGCTCCTGAAGCCAACCCCAGGGTCTCTTTGAAGTAATGTTTGGGCTCCTGCTGCTGCTACTGTCAACTCCTGCCAACTCCAGGGTGTGATTCATCCAATTTTTGGGCTCCTGAGGCCAACTCCAGTGTATATTTGGGCTCCTGCTGCTGCCAACTTCTGCCAACTCCAGGGTGTGATTCATCCAATTTTTGGGCTCCTGAAGCCAACTCCAGTGTATATTTGGGCTCCTGCTGCTGCTACTGTCAACTCCTGCCAACTCCAGGGTGTGATTCATCCAATTTTTGGGCTCCTGAGGCCAACTCCAGTGTATATTTGGGCTCCTGCTGCTGCTGCTGCTGCCAACTTCTGCCAACTCCAGGGTGTGATTCATCCAATTTTTGGGCTCCTGAAGCCAACTCCAGTGTATATTTGGGCTCCTGCTGCTGCTACTGTCAACTCCTGCCAACTCCAGGGTGTGATTCATCCAATTTTTGGGCTCCTGAGGCCAACTCCAGTGTATATCTGGGCTCCTGCTGCTGCTGCTGCCAACTTCTGGCAACTCCAGGGTGTGATTCATCCAATTTTTGGGCTCCTGAAGCCAACTCCAGTGTATATTTGGGCTCCTGCTGCTGCTGCTGTCAACTCCTGCCAACTCCAGGGTGTGATTCATCCAATTTTTGGGCTCCTGAGGCCAACTCCAGTGTATATTTGGGCTCCTGCTGCTGCTACTGTCAACTCCTGCCAACTCCAGGGTGTGATTCATCCAATTTTTGGGCTCCTGAAGCCAACTCCAGTGTATATTTGGGCTCCTGCTGCTGCTACTGTCAACTCCTGCCAACTCCAGGGTGTGATTCATCCAATTTTTGGGCTCCTGAGGCCAACTCCAGTGTATATTTGGGCTCCTGCTGCTGCTGCTGCCAACTTCTGCCAACTCCAGGGTGTGATTCATCCAATTTTTGGGCTCCTGAGGCAAACTCCAGTGTATATTTGGGCTCCTGCTGCTGCTGCTGCCAACTTCTGCCAACTCCAGGGTGTGATTCATCCAATTTTTGGGCTCCTGAGGCCAACTCCAGTGTATATTTGGGCTCCTGCTGCTGCTGCTGCCAACTTCTGCCAACTCCAGGGTGTGATTCATCCAATTTTTGGGCTCCTGAAGCCAACTCCAGTGTATATTTGGGCTCCTGCTGCTGCTACTGTCAACTCCTGCCAACTCCAGGGTGTGATTCATCCAATTTTTGGGCTCCTGAGGCCAACTCCAGTGTATATTTGGGCTCCTGCTGCTGCTGCCAACTTCTGCCAACTCCAGGGTGTGATTCATCCAATTTTTGGGCTCCTGAGGCCAACTCCAGTGTATATTTGGGCTCCTGCTGCTGCTGCTGCCAACTTCTGCCAACTCCAGGGTGTGATTCATCCAATTTTTGGGCTCCTGAGGCCAACTCCAGTGTATATTTGGGCTCCTGCTGCTGCTGCTGTCAACTTCTGCCAACTCCAGGGTGTGATTCATCCAATTTTTGGGCTCCTGAGGCCAACTCCAGTGTATATTTGGGCTCCTGCTGCTGCTGCTACTGTCAACTCCTGCCAACTCCAGGGTGTGATTCATCCAATTTTTGGGCTCCTGAGGCCAACTCCAGTGTATATTTGGGCTCCTGCTGCTGCTGCTGCCAACTTCTGCCAACTCCAGGGTGTGATTCATCCAATTTTTGGGCTCCTGAAGCCAACTCCAGTGTATATTTGGGCTCCTGCTGCTGCTGCTGCCAACTTCTGCCAACTCCAGGGTGTGATTCATCCAATTTTTGGGCTCCTGAAGCCAACTCCAGTGTATATTTGGGCTCCTGCTGCTGCTACTGTCAACTCCTGCCAACTCCAGGGTGTGATTCATCCAATTTTTGGGCTCCTGAGGCCAACTCCAGTGTATATTTGGGCTCCTTCTGCCCCTCATAGTGATGCCACTTCAACTCTCTGCAATTGTGCCGCTCTGCGATTCTATTAGCGATGCCTCTGATCTGCATGTGATATTTATTCAAAGTATTATTTAACTAACCCAGCACGCATCCTGTGCGTGTTACAGCAAGGCAGAATGGTTTACAACCCTATTGAGGCTCTAGGAGGCTCAGAAATAGCCGTTTTTAATAGCGATTCGTCGCGAATTTATTCGGGTCGAAACGATTTTTGTCGGAAAATTCGGCGAATCAGTCGAATCGAATTTTTCAAAAGTTCGCTCATCTCTAATAGGAACTATCGAAATTAAACATCTAGCATATGCAGACAACATTCTACTGGTTTTAAGAGACCCTACAGTAGACTCAATTACAAGAATAATGGAAATCTTTGACCAATTCAAGACACATTCCAATGTTTCACTAAACATAGAAGAATTCGTAATACTCCCCCTTGGACTGAATGAAATAGAAACGGAAATAATCATGAGAGAGCACGGATTCCCCATAAGCCCAACTCACATAACTTACCTCGGAATCAACCTAACGACTGACCCGGATAAACTCTACTCTGCCAATTTCCCTCCACTACTGCAAACACTGAAGGACTATATAGCTAAATGGTCAAAACTCCCCCTAAACATTCTGGCACGGATCGCCTCGATCAAAATGTACTTCTTACCGCAATTTATCTTTAAAATTTTGAATATCCCTATCCGTATACCAAAGACCTTTATAGAAAGGAATAATCGGAGACATTGAGTAGTATACAGCTCACTAAAAAAAACAATACCCCAAGGGGGTTGGGGGCACCAAACCTTGGATGCTACATTATTGCCTCCCACTTACAACGCCTTGTTAAATGGACTTGCACAGATAAAGAAGCACCATGGGTAAAAACTGAACTATACCCACTTAACCCCTACAAAATCCTAGTACTAGAGCCTCATTCAATCCACCCTTTCAAACAGCAAACTAAACACCGAATCGTTTTTTCCGTACTAGAAACTTTGAGGAAACTAACGGGGAAAAATTTGTACTTCCCATTCCCGGACTAAATGAAACCCCTTAACAATGCTAACATTGGAAAATGGGAAGCAAAAGATTTAGAGATAGAAGAACACACCGAACCCAGAATCTATCACTAGAGATGAGCGAACTTTTGAAAAATTCGATTCGACTGATTCACCGAATTTTCTGACAAAAATCGTTTCGACCCGAATTTATTCGCGACGAATCGCTATTAAAAACGGCTATTTCTGAGCCTCCTAGAGCCTCAATAGGTTTGTAAACCATTCTGCCTTGCTGTAACACGCATAGGATGCGTGCTGGGTTAGTTAAATAATACATAAATATCACATGCAGATCAGAGGCATCGCTAATAGAATCGCAGAGCGGCACAATTGCAGAGAGTTGAAGTGGCATCACTATGAGGGGCAGGAGCCCAAACATTGCTTTAAAGAGACACTGGAGTTGGCAGAAGCAGGAGCCCAAAAATTGGATGAATCACACCCTGGAGTTGCAAGCAGCAGCAGGAGCCCAAACATTGGCTGAAAGAGACACTGGAGTTGGCAGCAGCAGGAGCCCAAAAATTGACTGACACACCCTGGAGTTTCAAGCAGCAGCAGGAGCCCAAACATAGCTTGAAAGACACACTGGAGTTGGCTGCAGGAGCCCAAAGATTGGATGAATCACACCCTGCAGTTGCAAGCAGCAGCAGCAGGAGCCCAAACATTACTTTAAAGAGACACTGGGGTTGTCTTCAGGAGCCCAAAAATTGGATGAATCACACCCTGGAGTTGGCAGCAGCCCAAACATTACTTTAAAGAGACACTGGAGCTGGCTTCTGGAGCCCAAAAATTGGTTGAATCACACCCTGGAGTTGGCAGCAGCAGGAGCCCAAACATTACTTTAAAGAGACACTGGGGTTGGCTTCAGGAGCCCAAAAATTGGATGAATCACACTCTGGAATTGGCAGCAGCAGCAGCATCAGCAGGAGCCCAAACATTACTTTAAAGAGACACTGGGGTTGGCTTCAGGAGCCCAAAAATTGGATGAATCACACCCTGGAGTTGGCAGCAGCAGCAGGAGCCCAAACATTACTTTAAAGAGACACAGGGGTTGGCTTCAGGAGCCCAAAAATTGGATGAATCACACCCTGGAGTTGGCAGCAGCAGGAGCCAAAACATTACTTTAAAGAGACACTGGAGTTGGCTTCAGGAGCCCAAAAATTGGATGAATCACACCCTGGAGTTGGCAGCAGCAGCAGGAGCCCAAACATTACTTTAAAGAGACACTGGGGTTGGCAGCAGGAGCCCAAAAATTGGATGAATCACACCCTGGAGTTGGCAGCAGCAGCAGGAGCCCAAACATTACTTTAAAGAGACACTGGGGTTGGCTTCAGGAGCCCAAAAATTGGATGAATTACACCCTGGAGTTGGCATCAGCAGGAGCCCAAAAATTGGCCTAAAGACATAAATATGTTTTGCACCATTTGGAAAGTGTAAAACGTGGCACCATGCTGAATCTAGTCGCATGCATCAGGCATTGATGGGTGGAAATCCTGGCTGATCCATCCCTGATTCATTTTGACAAAGGTGAGTCTCTCCACATTTTTAGTTGACAGACGAGTTCTCCTCGCCGTAACTATGGCCCCCGCCGCACTAAACACCCGCTCAGATGGCACGCTACTTGCCGGGCAGGACAGCTTTTCCAGGGCAAACTCTGCTAGTTACGGCCACAAATCAAGTTTGGCTGCCCAGAAGTCCAGCGGATCCTCAAGGTGCGTTGGCATGGTCATGTCAAAGTATGACATGACCTGCTGGTTCAGGTCCTGCTCCAGGTCTTCCTGCTGCTCATGAGTAGCCTCACTATGCGGGTGTAGAAAGCTACTCATTAGCGACTGAAGACTGAGGCTGCTGCTGATGGAGCTGCTGCTGCTGCTCCTGCCAACCCCCCCAGCAGCCATGACAGTGGAAGGTGAGCGCAGAGGTCCCCTCGAGTCAGACCTGCGAGAGTATGGACCATGGCGCAGATAGGCATCGGCCAACTGCCTACGTAGAATGTCTTTGTAGTAGTTCAGTTTGTCCTCCCTCTCGGTGGGTTTAAAAAATGCCCCCATTTTGTGCCGGAAGCGAGGGTCCAATAAGGTGGACAGCCAGAAGTCATCCCGCCGACAGATGGAAACAATTCTGGGGTCACTACGCAAGCACGTGAGCATGCTTCCTGCCATTTGCGCAAGTGACTTGGATGGACTACCTGTCTCCATCTCCACTGCATACTGCCACGGTGTGCCCGGGTCCTCTGTCTCGCCTTCCTCAAAAACCTCTAGCTCCTCTGGCTGCTCCTGCTCCTCCTCTCCTGTCCGCTGACTAGATAAACCAGCCATTTCGCCAAGCCTAAACTGTGTTTCGCTGGGCAACTCCTCCTCCTCTTCCTCCTCCTCCAGTTCAGCTCCAGCGGGGTTCATGTGGCCGTAAGATGTAA
The DNA here is from genome assembly GCA_027917425.1 of Gastrophryne carolinensis. NCBI lineage: Eukaryota > Metazoa > Chordata > Amphibia > Anura > Microhylidae > Gastrophryne > Gastrophryne carolinensis. The sequence continues at coordinate 343,306,900 of CM051237.1, read as the reverse complement.
ACGCCATGTCTCCAGTGCCCTGACCAGCCATGGTTTCCAACATGTGCTGTAGTACATGAAGCAGTGGAATCACGTCGTTCATCCCGTAATCCTGCCAAATGACAAATAAATTGGCTTCCTCAAAGGGCCTGAGCAAACGGCAGGTGTCACGTATGAGCTGCCACTGGTTAACATTGAAGTTACACAGGGGAGTCCCCCTATCTGCTTGGATCATCAGGAAATCCGTGATGGCTTTTCTCTGTTCATATAATCGGTCCAACATGTGAAGGGTGGAATTCCAACGGGTGGAAACATCGCAAATCAGACTATGTTGGGGGATACCGTTCTGACGCTGTAGCTCAAGAAGGGTGTGTTTGGCGGTGTATGAATGGCTGAAGTGCATGCAAAGTTTCCTTGAAGTTGTTAGGATGTCTTGCAGATGGGGGGAACACTTCAGAAACCGCTTGACAACCAGATTGAAGACGTGAGCCATGCAGGGGGCATGGGTCAGGCTTCCTTGGCGCAGCGCAGACAAAATGTTCTTCCCATTGTCGGTAACCATGATTCCCATTTTAAGTTTTCTTGGAGTAAGCCATGTTTGGATTTCCTGATGGATAAATTTAAGCAGTTCCTCCCCTGTGTGACTCCGTTCGCCAAGACAAACCATGTGAAGCACTGCGTGACACCTCCGTGCCCTGCACACATGGTAGACTGGAGGGGCACTGAGACTTGAGCCTACAGTGGAGGGTGAGGAGATGGCGGAGGATGAGGAGGCCAAGTCGCACAGTGTCACAGGCCCAACGGGCAAGGAACGCGGAGGCCGAAGCGGCGTGACCTGTCCAAGTTGCTGCTGCAAAGGGACCACATTCACCCAGTGGGCCGTAAACGACATGTACTGTCCCTGACCGTAGTTACAGCTCCAGACGTCGGCGCTGCCATGCACTTTGCTACACACCGACAGGCTCAAGGACTGGCCCACCTTCTGTTCAACAAAAGTGTGCAGCGCTGGTACTGCCTTCTTGGCAAAGAAATGACGGCTTGGGACTCTCCACCTCGGCTCGGCACAAGCCATCAGTTCTCTGAGAGGTGCAGAGTCCACCACCTGAAAAGGGAGCGACTGCAGCACCAGCAACTTTGACAGGAGCACATTCAGCTTTTGCGCCGTAGGATGAGTGGGCGCATACTGCTGTCTCTTGGACATGGCTTCGCTGATGGATTGCTGGCGGGATGCATGACTTGGAGGAGGAGGAGGAGCAGGAGCGACAGAGGATGGGTATGACGCACAGCTGCCTTCGGCTGAGGTGCTGGAGCCTTGGCTGGCAGAAATTGGGAGTGGCGTGCCACTCGGTGAGGAAGCAGTCTGGCTCACCTCTCCGGAGCCTAGGTTCTCCCAGGCCGCTTTATGGTGACGCTGCATATGTTGACGCAGGGCCGTGGTGCCAACATTTGGACCCTGGCCACGCTTCACCTTCTGCCTACATATCTTGCATGTGGCCATGTTACCCTCCTGCTGATGCTTCAGGAAAAACTGCCACACTGCCGAGTAGCTACTTTTCCCACCAACAGGCCTCACTGATTCGCTGCTATTGTCGCCAACTCCTGGAACCCCTGCCGCACTACCTCCCGATAAGGTAGCCTGCCGCGCAGCAGGTACTCTACCCCGGCCCCGTTTGGCTCCAGGCTTTACAATTGTGCCCCCATGCTGCCTGCCAACCATGCTGCTAACACCTTGCTGCCTGAGCTGCTGACTCCGGGGCAACCTGCGCCCCTCTTCTCCTGATGATGACGATGAAGCCCCTTCATCACCCGGCTCCCAAGTGCGATCGGCTTCATCGTCATCATCATTATCACCGAGTTGTGGCTGTACGTTACTGATGTTCGTGGATTCGTCAACAGTGTCTGGCGCAGGAGCTGGAACGCTCGCAGCACCCACGACACTGTCCACATCACTATTTGTCTGCCTAGCTAAAGAAGCCACCTCCATTTCTTGGCTGGGCAGTAGCTGCTGACTGTCCTCTATCTGATCGTCCTCCTCACTAAAGAGTGGAGCTGAACCCAAAGCATAGGATACGTCGCTGGGGGAGGGAACGGCATAGGACAGAGGCAATGGGAGGACAGGGACTGCTCTCGGGGCATGCCAACTCAGGGTTGTGTCAGAGGAACCTACCGACCCTAGACTGGGGGTCTCAGACGTAAGTTGTGATGATGTTGTTGATGAGCGCGTTAACCACGACAGATGCGTTACTGGTGGAGACCCGACCGCTAGCAGATACTGGCAGATTAGGTCTCTCAGCGTGACTCCTGCTGCTACTGGCCCCCAGTCTGCTGCGACCTCTGCCTGTGGAATCTTGGCCTCTGCCACTCCTCTTTTCACTTCCAGGCACTTGTCTGCCCGACATAGTCTAACTGGCGTGGTAGTAGGTGATATTTTAAGAACCCCCAGGTAGCGGTGGGTCTATATGAAACAGAATATAATGCACACCAAAAGTGAGCAGTAACACTCAGCCTTCAACAGGCCTGCTTAGTGTAAATAAGAGAGCTGCTTAGTGTATATAAAGAGGGGTATGGTATGTTACAGAATGAGATGCCCCAACAGCAGAGCACCTGGGAGCAGTAGTACTATGCACAGCAAAAGTGTCTTTATCAGGCCAAATTACTTTTAGAATAAGTGCAAAGGGTTATAGTAAATAGAGGCTGGTGTAGTCACAGAATGGGATGCCCCAACCGGAGTGCACCTGGGAGCAGTAGTACTATGCAAAGCAAAAGTGTCTTTATCAGGCCAAATTACTTTTAGAATAAGTGCAAAGGGTTATAGTAAATAGAGGCTGGTGTAGTCACAGAATGGGATGCCACAACCGCAGTGCACCTGGGAGCAGTAGTACTATGCACAGCAAAAGTGTCTTTATCAGGCCAAATTACTTTTAGAATAAGTGCAAAGGGTTATAGTAAATAGAGGCTGGTGTAGTCACAGAATGGGATGCCCCAACCGGAGTGCACCTGGGAGCAGTAGTACTATGCACAGCAAAAGTGTCTTTATCAGGCCAAATTACTTTTAGAATAAGTGCAACGGGTTATAGTAAATAGAGGCTGGTGTAGTCACAGAATGGGATGCCCCAACCGCAGTGCACCTGGGAGCAGTAGTACTATGCACAGCAAAAGTGTCTTTATCAGGCCAAATGACTTTTAGAATAAGTGCAAAGGGTTATAGTAAATAGAGGCTGGTGTAGTCACAGAATGGGATGCCCCAACCGCAGTGCACCTGGGAGCAGTAGTACTATGCACAGCAAAAGTGTCTTTATCAGGCCAAATGACTTTTAGAATAAGTGCAAAGGGTTATAGTAAATAGAGGCTGGTGTAGTCACAGAATGGGATGCCCCAACCGGAGTGCACCTGGGAGCAGTAGTACTATGCACAGCAAAAGTGTCTTTATCAGGCCAAATTACTTTTAGAATAAGTGCAAAGGGTTATAGTAAATAGAGGCTGGTGTAGTCACAGAATGGGATGTCCCAACCGCAGTGCACCTGGGAGCAGTAGTACTATGCACAGCAAAAGTGTCTTTATCAGGCCAAATTACTTTTAGAATAAGTGCAAAGGGTTATAGTAAATAGAGGCTGGTGTAGTCACAGAATGGGATGCCACAACCGCAGTGCACCTGGGAGCAGTAGTACTATGCAAAGCAACAGTGGTTAACCAGGTTGAAACAGCTAACAAAGCCAGTGACCCAGGCAGTAACACTCAGGCTGGATGAAAAAAAAAAAATCTCCCTGTGACTGCCTCCGATTTTTCCTAACTTTCCCTGCTTCTCGCTGACTTCCTGCCTGACTCCTGCCTGTCCCTGTCTGTCTAACTGTCTCTCCCTGACGTGTCTCTCACGAATGCAATAGAGAAATGAGGAAAAGCAAGATGTCCGCCGCCTTAAATAGCGCTGTGACGTCACCGGGCTTGCTGGCTGCTGATAGGCTGCATGTGACTGCCCCAGCATGCACTGGTGCGGGGTAGATGTCTGGACATGTCCCGTCCGCCATCTTAGAATGCCTGTAATGTAAATAAATGGATGTTAACGGAAAACTTCGAGCGATCGAAGCACGGGGAAATTCGGATTCGATCCAAATCGAATTTTTCATGAAATTCGTATCGAATCCGGGTTCGTCCGGATCGATTCGCTCATCCCTATCTATCACCTATGGAAAATTACTCAAACCAAGACAAAGCCTACGATATTAGAGCAGATGAAAAACAAAAACAAAACATACAAACTTCACCTTACCTGAAATATCTTTTATTCCTACTGAATTTCAACAAATTTTCCTAAAAAAGGAACAAATTGGTAGACCGCTTTCATATTACTATTCCCTCCTAAACCTACCCAATAAAATACAGGAGACGCATACAAAAATGGGAAAATGACTCGGGATCAGAGATCAGACAAAAAGAAAAAGAAAATATACTCAGTTCTATTAACAACATTAAATCTCCAGATTTAAAAATATTTAGTTTAAAATACTGGTATAGATAATACTTTACCTGACTGACTACAACCAAAGTTTTAGGAAATTCAATTGCTGGTGGTGTAAAGAACACCAGGCGACGGTTAGGCACCTATGGTGGGATTGCAAACATATAAAACCACTCTGGAACATTACAAAACAACTATACAAATAATAAAAAAGCAGAAATAGCCATTACAGCCAAGGAGGCCCTACTCACTACTCCATATGTCTGCAGTAGCCAAAGTAATGTCGACACTCCATTCAACATAGAAGAAAGACTGATTTCACTAATCACATGGATCACAAGAAAGAGCATAGTAATTAGATGGGGAGAATCCATTTACCTAGATCTCGCACAATGGAAAAACCATATGATCCTGCAAATAAAGAACGAAATCAGCCTAGCAACTGTCCCGAAGTACAGGCAGGCTCTATCAGAAGGATTAGAAATAATCCATGGAAGTGAAAGTCTAATACAGCTAAATTTAACAAGGTACATATACACGACACATCCCTCACAATTAGGAAAAAAAATAGGTTGTAACATACGCGGACATCTGAGTTATAATAATTAAAAAAAAAGGGGGGCATGGGAGGGAGGGAGGGAGGGTGGGCCCGAGCCTAGTTTAAATCATGAGAGAAACATATAGAAAAACAGACGTAGTAGTTAAGCTATAAATGAACCAATTTGTATTCACCATAGATAAGACCTGTCACTATATATATTAACATATATTTTACAAACGATGATGCAAACTAAGCTCTAAACATCATAAAAAAGCATTATGATGATGAAACATCCTAGTGATGTAGAGCAATCTGACTGCTGACTGTTTGAAAAACAAAAAAAAAATTCTAAAAAAAAAAAAAAGTTTAAAAAAAAGTTTTTACTTTTATATTACAGAAAACAAAATTTTAAATAAAATTAACAATTCTAAATAAAGAAGGTTTGAAAATGAAAAAATAAAAAAATTAAATTTAAAAATAAATAACCAACATGTTTCTGTCTTCTTTTATGTCAAACAAATATACATTAAGACTTGCTTACAGGAAAACGTTATAAAAAAAAAAAAAAAAAATAACAGGAATAGCGCAAAGTGAAGAAAAAGGGAACCGCAAAGGAACTGAGGTGCAGGATGAATCTGGCCAAAGTGAAGGTGGTTCGTCTCCAGGGCCAAGGTCCTACCCCTCCTCTGTAGGTGGCTCAGAGCAGCCACTAGACCTCTCTACAGAGGAGGGGCCTCACCACATGGGCAGGCAGTCGTACCAAAGGTCTGACCCCATACACTCCGGTATGTGACTCTGATTTTAGCACACACAGGTACATGCAATTTAAACACAAACTCATTTCCTGCTTCTCTTTTTATAGATGAATATGTAGCAAGTGAAGGATCGGGAGCACAGAGGGCAGCAGGTGAAGCCCATGAGGAACATGGAGAAGGTGGGTGATGTCACACACACATTCTAAGTGTAATTTTGTTACTGTTCAATCAGACATTAGAAGTGAGCCTATTTTAAATGTCTCTACAGCCTCACATCCCGAGCAGTGGCAGGCCCCAGAGCGGAAGGTGGCCCACAAAGCTCAGGTCATCCACCAGCCAAGTAAGTTTCAAGTTTTAGATTTTGAGTGTCGAACATGACATCATCACCAAGAAACCAGAATCCCTAGCCAATGTAATTAGCAGAATGACATATGCCCTCATCCCTTGATTAATTAAGTAGCAGAATTACATATGCCCTCATCCCTTAATTAATTAAGTAGCAGAATGACATAAGCCCTCATCCCTTGATTATTTAAGTAGTGGAATGACATATGGCCTAATGACTTTTAGGAAACATTAATAATAATTCGATCCACAGCTGTGAAACGTGTATTTGCACCACAATCATTTATTATTTTTTTTTACAGACACAACACAGGCAAGACTTTCACAACGAATTGCGACTGTGTTTCGGATGGTGGGCGACATCCAGGAGCTTGCTGCTTCAATGGGGACCACTGATGAATAATTATCTGGGGCCTGCCATTGCTTTGTAAATAGTTTTATTTAAAAAATTAATGTTTTTAAATTTCAAAATTTTCTAAAAAAAAGAAAAAAAGTTTTTTAAAAAAAGTTTTCACTTTTATATTACAAAAAACAACATTTTAAATAAAGATAAAAATTCTAAATAAAAAAGGTTTGAAAATGAAAAAACAAAATTTAAATTTAAAAATAAATAACTGAAAAGAAAAAACATGTTTCTGTCTTCTTTTATGTAAAAAAAAATATACATTAAGGCTTGCTTACAGGAAAACGTTATAAAAAAAAAAAAAACAGGAATAGCACAAAGTGAAGAAAATGGGAACCGAGAAGGAGCTGAGGTAAGCATGAATAGCGCAAAGTGAAGAAAAAGGGAAACGCGAAGGAATTTAGGTAAGCATGAATAGCCCAAAGTAAAGAAAAAGGGAACCACGAAGGAATTGAGGTAAGCATTAATAGCGCAAAGTGAAGAAAAAGGGAACCGAGAAGGAACTGAGGTAAGCATGAATAGCGCAAAGTGAAGAAAAAGGGAAACGCGAAGGAATTTAGGTAAGCATGAATAGCCCAAAGTAAAGAAAAAGGGAACCACGAAGGAATTGAGGTAAGCATTAATAGCGCAAAGTGAAGAAAAAGGGAACCGCAAAAAAATTGAGGTAAGCATGAATAGCGCAAAGTGAACAAAAAGGGAACTGCAAAAGAATTGAGGTAAGCATTAATAGAACAAAGTGAAGAAAAAGGGAACCACAAAGGAATTGAGGTAGGCATGAATAGCCCAAAGTAAAGAAAAAGGGAACCACGAATGAATTGAGGTAAGCATTAATAGTGCAAAGTGAAGAAAAAGGGAACCGCCAAGGAATTGAGGTAAGCATGAATAGCGCAAAGTGAAGAAAAAAGGAACCGCCAAGGAATTGAGGTAAGCATTGTTGCAGAAGTGACTGAAAGAATAGTTGAGACGGGGACATGAATGAGTTACTTTAGACACCAGATTTCCGTATGGACATATATTTATAGAAAGCGGAATGCTAAATCTAACGGGACTCGTAGATATTTTGTTAGAGGCTACATTGGAAAAAGCCCAATAACGGGAGGGTATGTTGTTTAATAAGTAACTTAAACGAAAACCTTGTCCTCTCGAATACATAATGAGAGCAGAAAATGACTCTTCTCGTTGGCGTACAAAGCAACGAACAGTAAACAGAAGGCTCCCGATGCCGGCTTTGAATCATGCGTACACACATACGCCAATGGAAAAAAAAAAAAAGAATAATACACAGAACGAGCCAAAAACGAAAATTATTTTTTGACTCTCTGAATCAACCCTGAAAGCTAGCACGCTGTGACACCATGGATGCCCCCAGTGAAGTGAATCACTACAGCAAATTTTAAAACATAGTTTTTGTTACAAATGGAAAAGCTAAATAGGCAGGAACTCTTTAAAGACAAATGCTAGCATGCTGTGACAGCATGGGATGCCCCCAGTGACAGTGAATTACTACAGCAAATTTTAAAGCGTGGTTTTTGTTACAAATGGAAAAGCTAAATATGCAGGTACTCTTTAAAGACAAATGCTAGCACGCTGTGACACCATGGGCTGGCATGGGATGCTCCCAGTGAAAGTGAATCACTACAGCAAATTTTAAAACATGGTTTTTGTTACAAATGGAAAATATAAATAGCCAGGTACTGTTTAAAGACATATGCTAGAACACTGTGACAGCATGGGATGCCCCCGGTGAAAGTGAATCACTACAGCAAACGTAGTTTTCGTTACAAATGGAAAAGCTAAATATGCAGGTACTCTTTAAAGACAAATGCTAGCACACTGTGATACCATGGGCTGGCATGGGATGCCTCTAGTTAAAGTGAATCACTACAGCAAATTTTAAAACATGTTTTTTGTTACAAATGGAAAAGCTAAATAGCCAGGTACTATTTAAAGAAAAATGTTAGGACGCTGTGACACCATGGGCTGGCATAGAATGCTCCCAGTGAAAGTGAATCACTACAGCAAATTTTAAAATGCTACAGCAAATTTTAAAACGTGTTTTTTGTTACAAATAGAAAAGATAAATAGCCAGGTACTCTTTAAAATGCTAGCACACTGTGAAAGCATGGGATGCCCCCGGTGAAAGTGAATCCCAACAGCAAACTTTAAAATGTGCTTTTTGTTACAAATGGAATAGCTAAATAGGCAGGGACTCTTAAAAGACAAAGGCTAGCATGCTGTGACACCATGGGCTGGCATGGGATGCCCCCAGTGAAAGTGAATCACTAAAGCAAATTTTAAAATGTGGTTTTTGTTACAAATGGAAAAGCTAAATATGCAGATACTCTTTAAAGACAAATACTAGCACGCTGTGACAGCATGGGAAGCCCCCAGTTAGAGTGAATCACTACAGCAAATTTTAAAACGTGGTTTTTGTTACAAATAGAAAAGGTAAATAGCCAGGTACTCTTTAAATACAAATGCTAGCACGCTGTGACAGCATGGGAAGCCCCCAGTGAAAGTGAATCACAACAGCAAACTTTAAAATGTGTTTTTTGTTACAAATGGAAAAGCTAAATATGCAGGTACTCTTTAACGACAAATGCTAGCACGCTGTGAAACCATAGGCTGACATAGGTTGCCCCCAGTGAAAGTGAATCACTACAGCAAATTTTATATAGTGAAATGGAAAAGCTAAATATGCAGGTACTCTTTGAAGACAAATGCTAGCACGCTGTGACAGCATGGGATGCCCCCAGTGAAAGTGAATCACTACAGCAAATTTTAAAACATGGTTTTTGTTACAAATGAAAAAGCTAAATAGGCGGGAACTCTTTAAAGAAAAATGCTAGCACGCTGTGACACCATGGACTGGCATGGGATGCCCCCAGTGAAAGTGAATCAATACAGCAAATTTTAAAATGTGGTTTTTCTTACAAATGGAAAAGCTAAATAGGCAGGAACTTTTTAAAGACAACTGCTAACATGCTATGACACCGTGGGCTGGCATGGGATGTCCCCAGTGAAAGTAATCACTACAGCAAACTTTAAAACATAGTTTTTGTTACAAACGGAAAAGCTAAATATGCAGGAACTCTTTAAAGACAAATACTAGCACGCTGTGACACCATGGACTGGCATGGGATGCCCCCCGTGAAAGTGAATTACTACAGCAAATTTTAAAACGTGGTTTTTGTTACAAATGGAAAAGCTAAATATGCAGGAACTCTTTAAAGACAAATGCTAGCACGCTGTGACACCATGGACTGGCATGGGATGCCCCCAGTGAAAGTGAATCACTACAGCAAATTTTAAAATGTGTTTTGTGTTACAAATGTAAAAGCTAAATAGGCAGGAACTCTTTAAAGGCAAATGCTAACACGCTGTGACACCATGGACTGGCATGGGATGCCCCCAGTGAAAGTTAATCACTAAAGCAAATTTTAAAACGTGTTTTTTGTTAAAAATGGAAGAGATAAATAGGCAGGAACTCTTTAAAGACTAGCATGCTGTGACAGCATGGGATACCCCCGGTGAAAGTGAATCACAACAGCAAACTTTAAAATGTGGTTTTTGTTACAAATGGAAAAGCTAAATAGGCAGGAACTCTTTCAAGACAAATGCTAGCATGCTACGACACCATGGGCTGGCATGGGATGCCCCCAGTAAAAGTGAATCACTACAGCAAATTTTAAAATGTGCTTTTTGTTACAAATGGAAAAGCTAATTATGCTGGAACCCTTTAAAGACAAATGCTAGCACGCTGTTACACCATGGGCTGGCATGGGATGCCCCCAGTGAAAGTGAATCACTACAGCAAAATTTAAACATGGTTTTTGTTACAAATGGAAAAGCTAAATAGGCAGGAAATCTTTAAAGACAAATGCTATAAAAAGTTCATCAGTAATACACAGAGCTATAATGATAAGATAAGGGAGGTTGTAGTTCCACTTTAAAAATCCTTCAGACCGATTATTTCCACAGTGCAGAAAAAGTGCTTAGAAACTCTCCGCCACCTGGATTGCACAGCCTCTTACCAGATTCACAGTAGAGATGAGCATAAATAAACATAGGTGAACGGAGCTTTCACTTTAAAAATTCCCACCGGTGGTGCAGGCAATATAATCCACTTCATACACTTCCACAGCGTTTCTCTAAAAGGGCATAAGTCAAAAATGCAATGCCCCGATATTGTAACATAGGTGAGGAGATAGAAAAAGAAATGGATCTTGTGCAACACCTTTTTAAACCTATAACAATTTAATGAGATAGGTATGCACTCACAATGATAAATAGAAAACAGGCTTGTCACAACACTTAGCTGGTCTTCAGTGTGTCTCTCCACTATGGTATTCAGCTGCCCCTCTCCGCAGATGTATCCTCAAAACGTATATAAACCTTTAAGCAATAAGACCGCCAGACGTCCCTACGCGTTTCATCCCAGCACGGGGACTTGAACTCGGGTGCCTGGCCAGCTTGAAAGAGCGGTATTTGTACCTAGCAGCCTTTTGCATAGAGCTTAGAGTTCCAGGTCACGTGTCCGTGACATCATCGCAGGCATACCGTGTCACGTGACTGTGACATCATTGCCCATACCTAAGATGGAGACCATGACATCGTTGCCTATACCTAGGATGGAGACCAGCACAGCCGATCAAAACGGCCGGCAGCCCCAGCCGAGGGACAAAGCTTGCTGCATCAGGCCGGTTACTAGGCAACGGTGTTGCTTAGAGAATAGCGAGGGGGCATGAGATAAAAGGACATATATCCATAAAAGACATTTAGTAAAAGCCGCATTTCCTATTAATGAACCTGCAGCTTCTAATGATTAAAAATGTTGTGAAAAATTAGTATGTTCAGGTTATGCAAAGCAGCCACTGACGCGTCATTTAAAGTGACAGCGACCAGCTTATAATTTCATACTATAAAAAGCAGTAATCAAATACGGCTTGATATATATGAAAGCCTATTAGGCTGAAGTAAATGAAGGGCAGTATAAGATATAAAAAATAGGGTGAAGATAAATTCTACCCAAAAATAAAAAATAAAAAATTTAAGAGGACCCAAAACTGTCGGAAGGCAGCTAAACTGGTAAGGGAGAGACACATTCTAACCAGATAAATCCAACATAATAAAAACATCAAAATGCATAAAAACATCAAAACACATGAAGGCACTATAAAAAAACACGTATAGAAAAAAAAAAAACTTCAGGAAGTGTCTAAAAAACAGTTAAGATCAAATTCCACATTGAGCCCAGTAGGGTGGAGTGTGTTTAAATAATAAATCCACCAACTCGGAGCTTTGTAGACCACCCGAAACCTGTCACATTCTTCAACACACCCCCTGACGGCTTTTTCAGATGTGGAACCTGTTGCGGATGCAAAACTGGTATAACCATCGATAGGCCAAAGAAATCCTTGCATGATTTTAATTCCGATAGAAACTACAAAATACGCAAATGTATTACCTGTAGTTCCAAAAATGTAGTCTATGCTATCTGGTGCCCTGTAATCTGATATATATCGGCAGAACCTCCCGTATGCTTAAAATACGAATCCGGGAGCATATATATAATATCAAGAGGGGCTATGAGGCACATAATCTTTCGGCCCATTTTAAAAAATATCATGCTTCGGATCCCAAATTGTTGTCCTTCCAGGGGGTGGATCGGGTAGAACCCCATTGGCGTGGATCCAATCTGATAATAGATCTGTCACGGAAAGAGAGTTGGTGGATTTCTAATTTAAACACACTCCACCCTACTGGGCTCAATGTGGAATTTGATCTGACTGTTTTTTAGACACTTCCTGAAGTTTTTTTTTTTCCCATACATGTTTTTTGTAGTGCCTTCATGTGTTTTGATGTTTTTATGTGTTTTGATGTTTTATTATATTGGATTTACCATAACAGGAACATACTAATTTTTCACAACTTTTTTAATCATTCGAAGCTGCAGGTTCATTAATAGGAAATGCGGCTTTTACTAAATGTCTTTTATGGATTTATGTCCTTTTATCTCATGCCCCCTCGCTATTCTCTAAGCAACACCGTTGCCTAGTAACCGGCCTGATGCAGCAAGCTTTGTCCCTCGGCTGAGGCTGCCGGCCGTTTTGATTGGCTGTGCTGGTCTCCATCCTAGGTATGGGCAACGATGTCATGGTCTCCATCTTAGGTATGGGCAATGATGTCACGGTCACTTGACTCGGTAGGCCTGCGTTGATGTCACGGACACATGACCTGGAACTCTAAGCTCTATGCAAAAGGCTGCTAGGTACAAATACCGCTCTTTCAAGCTGGCCAGGCACCCGAGTTCAAGTCCCCGTGCTGGGATGAAACGCGTAGGGACGTCTGGCGCTCTTATTGCTTAAAGGTTTATATACGTTTTGAGGATACATCTGCGGAGAGGGGCAGCTGAATACCATAGTGGAGAGACACACTGAAGACCAGCTAAGTGTTGTGACAAGCCTGTTTTCTATTTATCATTGTGAGTGCATACCTATCTCATTAAATTGTTATAGGTTTAAAAAAGTGTTGCACTAGATCCTTTTCTTTTTCTATCTTCTCACCTATGTTACAATATCGGGGCATTGCATTTTTGACTTATGCCCTTTTAGAGAAACGCTGTGGAAGTGTATGAAGTGGATTATATTGCCTGCACCACCGTTGGGAATTTTTAAAATGAAAGCTCCATTCACCTATGTTTATTTATGCTCATCTCTACTGTGAATCTGCTAAGAGGCTGTGCAGTTCAGGTGGCGGAGAGTGTCTAAGCACGAAGTTTGTCTTTTTCTGCACTGTGGAAATAATCGGTCTGAAGAATTTTTAAAGTGGAACTACAACATCCCTTATCTTATCATTATAGCTCTGTGTATTACTGATGAACTTTTTATGACATACTGAGTGTAAGGACTCTTTTTCACACGTTGAGCTTCGGCAAAATATCTTGGGCCCTAATTTATGAAGGAATAGAGACAGGTAGTGACTGGCGAGCGACCGGTAATGACGGGCACCGCCACGAGTACGCCGGCTCCCCACCACAATCACACATTTATCAAGTCGATCATGCTTAGTGACTGAGATAGTGCCAGACAGCCACTCATTCATCATTATTCCAGCCTCAGCCCACAGCGCCAGCATCCGACCTTGAACAGCGACAGGTATGACCTCTCGCTACCTGGCGCTCTCCAATGCATTTAAATGGAACAATCTTTAAATATTCATAATTAATTGTTATTAATGTTTTTTTTTTTTCAATGTGAAAAATTCTGTGACCACTTCTGCCATGTTAGATAATTTTTTTAAGGTAAAAAAAAAAAAAAAATTGTGCAGAATTGATATTACAGGTCTGATATTATTGTATTCATATTACTAAATTCTTAAAAAAAATTTTTTGTTTGTTTGTTTCCAAAAATATGGTGGTTTGGGGGTTAAAAAACTACTTTTAACACATCGCCGCCAGCGCTCTGGGGTTTAAACATGCATTTCACAGCACTTGAATTTTTGGAGCGTGATTTTTTGATGAATATGGTGGGAGCCGGTCGCTCTGACCAGTCGCTATCATGCGCACCCATACATCGCGGAACCTGTCAAATAGCGACTCCTAACCCCGTATTCAACATTACTGCACACCGACTGAGTCGCTATCAACAACCGAACAACGGCCAAGCACAGCGAGTACTAGCGGGCGCTGTTAAAAAATACTGCTACAGTCGCTCAACTGTCGCTACCTGCCGCTATTAATGAATCGGCCTCTTGATCTGCTTTATAAGTGTTGCGCAGTTTTGCTAATTTTATCCTGTAAAGACAAATGCTAGCTTGCTGTGACACCATGGGCTGGCATGGGATGCCCCCAGTAAAAGTGAATCACTAAAGCAAATTTTAAAACGAGTTTTTTGTTACAAATGGAAAAGATAAGTAGGCAGGAACTCTTTTAAGACACATACTAGCACGCTGTGAGAGCATGGGATGCCCCTAGTTAAAGTAAATAACTACAGCAAATTTTAAAACGTGTTTTTTGTTACAAATGGAAAAGCTAAATATGCAGGTACTCTTTAAAGACAAATGGTAGCACACTGTGACACCATGGGCTGGCATGGGATGCCTCCAGTGAAAGTGAATCACAACACAACAGGTGGTTTTTGTTACAAATGGAAAAGGTAAATAGCCAGGAACTCTTTAAAGACAAATGCTAGCTTGCTACGACACCATGGGCTGGCATGGGATGCTCCCAGTGAAAGTGAATCACTACAGCAAATATTATAACGTGTTTTTTGTTACAAATGGAAAAGCTAAATATGCAGGTACCCTTTAAAACAAATGCTAGAACGCTGTGACACCATGGGCTGGCAAGGGATGCCCCCAATGACAGTGAATCACTACAGCAAAAATTTTAAAACATGGTTTTATTACAAATGGAAAAGCTAAATAGGCAGGAACTCTTTAAAGTGGACCAACACCCTGAGGTGATCGGCCCGGGAATCTATAAGATTCCCGGGCCGATCACCTCACACACACCGGGACATCCGAGATCGGGATGTCCCGCGGGGTGTAAACCCCCCAAAACCTCCGAAAAACCTTACCTCTCCAGCCGCTGCTTCCGCCGCCGCCGCCTCACTCGCGCTCCTCTAGACGTGCGCGCGCCCGCGCCGGCCGTCTCTGAATGGCCGCCGCGGGGCGCACACGTCAAGAGTGACGCGCGGGAGGCACCGACGGGCAAGCTGCTTGTCCGTCGCTGTCAATCAGCTTGTCCGTCGGCGCCGATTGGGTGGCGCGGCCACGTGGGAGCGGGGAGAGGTGAGTTTTGGGGGCTTTCTGGGGGGTTCCACACAACGGGGCACCCCCGATCGGGGTGCCCCGGGGAAGTGGACCAATACCCAGGATAGTCAAAATCCTGGGTGTTGGTCCACTTTAAAGACAAATGCTAGCACGCTGTGACACCATAGACTGGCATGGGATGCCCCCAGTGAAAGTGAATCACTACAGCAAATTTTAAAATGTGTTTTTTGTTACAAATGGAAAAGTTAAATAGGCAGGAACTCTTTAAAGACAAATACTAGCACGCTGTGAGAGCATGAGATGCCCCTAGTGAAAGTAAATAACTACAGCAAATTTTAAAACGTGTTTTTTGTTACAAATAGAAAAGCTAAATATGCAGGTACTCTTTAAAGACAAATGGTAGCACACTGTGACACCATGGGCTAGCATGGGATGCCCCCAGTGAAAGTGAATCACTACTGCAAATTTAAAACGTGTCTTTTGTTTCAAATGGAAAAGCCAAATATGCAGGTACTCTTTGAAGACAAATGCTAGCACGCTATGACACCATGGGCTGGAATGGGATGCCCCCAGTGAGATTGAATCACTACAGCAAATTTTAAAATGTGTTTTTTGTTACAAATGGAAAAGCTAAATAGGCAGGAACTCTTTAAAGACAAATGCTAGCATGCTGTGACACCATGGGCTCGCATGGGATGCCCCCGGTGAAAGTGAATCACTACAGCAAATTTTAAAATGTGGTTTTTGTTACAAATGGAAAAGCTAAATATGTAGGTACTCTTTAAAGACAAATGCTAGCACGCTGTGACACCATGGGCTGGCATGGGATGCCCCCGGTGAAAGTGAATCACTACAGCAAATTTTAAAACATGGTTTTGTTGCAAATGGAAAAGCTAAATAGCTATGAACTTTTTAAAGATAAATGCTAGCATGCTGTGACACCATGGGCTGGCATGGGATACTCCCAGTAAAAGTGAATCACTACAGCAAATTTTAAAATGTGGTTTTTGTTACAAATGTAAAAGCTAAATATGCAGGAACTCTTTAAAGACCAATGCTAGCATGCTGTGAGAGCATGGTATGCCCCCAGTGAAAGTGAATGACTACAGAAGTTTTAAAATGTGGTTTTTGTTACAAAACAAAAAGCTAAATAGGCAGGTACTCTTTAAAAGACAAATGCTAGCATGTTCCAGGAAAAGGAAAAGCTAAATAGGCAGGTGTGTGTGACCTGTATTAACACTAAATAGGCTTGAAAGCTAATGCAAACACTGTAAACTGTCTCTCTCTGTCACTGTCACTGCCTCTCTCCCTGGCTCTATCTTTTCCTCGCTCTATCTCTGCCTGACCCATTCTCGCCGTAATACACCGCTGAAATGAGCCTCCGCAAGATGGCTACCGCTTATATAGGGCTGTGACATCATCAGGAAGCCTGGCTGCTGATAGGCAGCATGTGATGCCTACCCAGGATTCTTTGCCCCATGGGACATGTCCTGACATGTCGATCCACCATTTTAGATTGCCTGGACTGCAGTAAATGGAGTTTTAAGAAAGCAATTCGAGCGATCAAATCTCGGCGATAGTCGGAATCATTTAAAAATGAATTTTTCCTGAAATTCGTAACGGATTCGGACTCATCAGATTCGATTCACTCATCTTTACTGAACATCATAGGTACAGCACTAACTTTCGGAGAGTTGTCTATCCACGGATACCTATTGGGAGGGCAGTGAAATTTAACCCACTCTCTCTTTTTAAGACCCTTGATTCAGGTTATTCAGTTAGTGCTTCTGACCTAGCAATCACCTGCACAGAGCATATACAAAGATATGGCTTGGTAAGATAGAAGGAATTAGAAAGAAAGGAGAGTAATGACAGTTCAAGGAGTTAGGACTCCCTCACCCACCCTGCAATTAACATCACAGTTGAGTGTCTAGGTTCAGATCACTGGAATTAATTCAGCGCTCTTATATTGCCAAAACATGCTTGTTGGAGTCATTTAGGACACTGATCAATTTCTAACTGATTAAAAAGCTGTTTAGCCTCTCAATTATTGTTGTCCCTGTTTAGCCTACAACCCATCGATTTAATAATTTGGATGCATTTACATACTCACTACAATCTCTCCTTTTGTGAACAGAAGCCCCATGAGCACTGTGAGTTTGGGGTCACATAGACCATGGTCTGGTCTACAGAACTGGGCTGCCACAAGCACAAATTAAAAAAGAAACTTATGTGCCTTTTGCAGCCTATTTCTGTAGACCAGGTCATGGCCTATGAGACCTCAAACTCACAGTGCTCAAAGGGGACTTGAACTGCTTCGAAAGCTTGCATTTTCAAACTTATTGAGTTACCCAATAAAATGGTATTACCTTAACCTTGGATTTCCTGCTTTTTCCAGGCTTTTACCATTGCCTGCTTTGCTGCCAGATAAATGTCAGAAGCTTAAATTGTTGTTTGGTGTATTTAGAGTGGAGCAACTACAGCAATGGGTCTTTCTTGAGGGTGGTTTTAAGTGTTTTTTATCAGGTCAAAAATGTTGTTCCAGAAGTGAATGGCGAATGGGCAAGCCTACCAAAAGTGGATAACATCTCCTTCTGTCTGATAACCTCTAAACAGTTTTCAGAATTGACTGGGACTATGTGATGGATATGGCTTTGGACCATGTACCATTTAAACATCACTTTATATTCTTTTTCAAGGGACCACATTGCCTTCCAATTCTCAGGGGGCCAGGACATTCTCAAATCAGACTCCCTCTCAAATGAGAAGAAAGTTCAACCAGTGGGTCTGTCCAGTGTCTTAGTTATATGTAGAGATGAGCGAACTTTAGAAAAATTCGATTCAACTGATTCGCCGAATTTTCCGACAAAAATCGTTTCGACCCGAATTTATTCGCGATGAATCGCTATTAAAAACGGCTATTTCTGAGCCTCCTAGAGCCTCAATAGGGTTGTTAACCATTCTGCCTTGCTGTAACACGCATAGGATGCGTGCTGGGTTAGTTAAATAATACTGTAAATAAATATCACATGCAGATCAGAGGCATCGCTAATAGAATCGCAGAGCGGCACAATTGCAGAGAGTTGAAGTGGCATCACTATGAGGGCCAGGAGCCCAAACATTGCTTTAAAGAGACACTGGAGTTGGCAGCAGCAGGAGCCCAAAAATTGGATGAATCACACCCTGGAGTTGCAAGCAGCAGCAGGAGCCCAAACATTGGCTGAAACAGACACTGGAGTTGGCAGCAGCAGGAGCCCAAAAATTGACTGACACACCCTGGAGTTTCAAGCAGCAGCAGCAGCAGGAGCCCAAACATAGCTTGAAAGAGACACTGGATTTGGCAGCAGGAGCCCAAAATTGGATGAATCACACCCTGGAGTTGGCAGCAGCAGCAGCAGCAGCAGGAACCCAAACATTACTTTAAAGAGACACTGGAGTTGGCAGCAGGAGCCCAAAAATTGACTGACACACCCTGGAGTTGGCAGCAGCAGCAGCAGGAGCCCAAACATTACTTTAAAGAGACACTGGAGTTGGCAGCAGGAGCCCAGAAATTGGATGAATCACACCCTGGAGTTGCAAGCAGCAGCAGCAGGAGCCCAAATATTACTTTAAAGAGACACTGGAGTTGGCAGCAGGAGCCCAAAAATTGGATGAATCACACCCTGGAGTTGCAAGCAGCAGGAGCCCAAACATAGCTTGAAAGAGACAGTGGAGTTGGCGGCAGGAGCCCAAAAATTGGATGAATCACACCCTGGAGTTGCAAGCAGCAGCAGGAGCCCAAACATTACTTGAAAGAGACACTGGGGTTGGCAGCAGGAGCCCAAAAATTGGATGAATCACACCCTGGAGTTGGCAGCAGCAGCAGCAGGAGCCCAAACATTACTTTAAAGAGACACTGGAGTTGGCAGCAGGAGCCCAAAAATTGACTGACACACCCTGGAGTTGGCAGTAGCAGCAGCAGGAGCCCAAACATTACTTTAAAGAGACACTGGAGTTGGCAGCAGGAGCCCAAAAATTGGATGAATCACACCCTGGAGTTGCAAGCAGCAGGAGCCCAAATATTACTTTAAAGAGACACTGGAGTTGGCAGCAGGAGCCCAAAAATAGGATGAATCACACCCTGGAGTTGCAAGCAGCAGGAGCCCAAACATAGCTTGAAAGAGACACTGGAGTTGGCAGCAGGAGCCCAAAAATTGGATGAATCACACCCTGGAGTTGGCAGCAGCAGCAGCAGGAGCCCGAACATTACTTTAAAGAGACACTGGGGTTGGCTTCAGGAGCCCAAAAATTGGATGAATCACACCCTGGAGTTGGCAGCAGCAGCAGCAGGAGCCCAAACATTACTTTAAAGAGACACTGGAGTTGGCAGCAGGAGCCCAAAAATTGACTGACACACCCTGGAGTTGGCAGTAGCAGCAGCAGGAGCCCAAACATTACTTTAAAGAGACACTGGAGTTGGCAGCAGGAGCCCAAAAATTGGATGAATCACACCCTGGAGTTGGCAGCAGCAGGAGCCCAAATATTACTTTAAAGAGACACTGGAGTTGGCAGCAGGAGCCCAAAAATAGGATGAATCACACCCTGGAGTTGCAAGCAGCAGGAGCCCAAACATAGCTTGAAAGAGACACTGGAGTTGGCAGCAGGAGCCCAAAAATTGGATGAATCACACCCTGGAGTTGGCAGCAGCAGCAGCAGGAGCCCGAACATTACTTTAAAGAGACACTGGGGTTGGCTTCAGGAGCCCAAAAATTGGATGAATCACACCCTGGAGTTGGCAGCAGCAGCTGCAGGAGCCAAAACATTACTTTAAAGAGACACTGGAGTTGGCAGCAGGAGCCCAAAAATTGAATGAATCACACCCTGGAGTTGCAAGCAGCAGCAGCAGGAGCCCAAACGTTACTTTAAAGAGATACTGGAGTTGGCAGCAGGAGCCCAAAAAATGGATGAATCACACCCTGGAGTTGGCAGCAGCAAGAGCACAAACATTACTTTAAAGAGACACTGGGGTTGGCTTCAGGAGCCCAAAAATTGGATGAATCACACCCTGGAGTTGGCAGCAGCAGGAGCCCAAACATTACTTTAAAGAGACACTGGAGTTGGCAGCAGGAGCCCAAAACTTGACTGACACACACTGGAGTTGGCAGCAGCAGGAGCCCAAACATTACTTTAAAGAGACACTGGAGTTGGCAGCAGGAGCCCAAAAATTGGATGAATCACACCCTGGAGTTGCAAGCAGCAGCAGCAGGAGCCCAAATATTACTTTAAAGAGACACTGGAGTTGGCAGCAGGAGCCCAAAAATTGGATGAATCACACCCTGGAGTTGCAAGCAGCAGGAGCCCAAACATAGCTTGAAAGAGACACTGGAGTTGGCGGCAGGAGCCCAAAAATTGGATGAATCACACCCTGGAGTTGCAAGCAGCAGCAGGAGCCCAAACATTACTTGAAAGAGACACTGGGGTTCGCAGCAGGAGCCCAAAAATTGGATGAATCACACCCTGGAGTTGGCAGCAGCAGCAGCAGGAGCCCAAACATTACTTTAAAGAGACACTGGAGTTGGCAGCAGGAGCCCAAAAATTGACTGACACACCCTGGAGTTGGCAGTAGCAGCAGCAGGAGCCCAAACATTACTTTAAAGAGACACCGGAGTTGGCAGCAGGAGCCCAAAAATTGGATGAATCACACCCTGGAGTTGCAAGCAGCAGGAGCCCAAACATAGCTTGAAAGAGACACTGGAGTTGGCAGCAGGAGCCCAAAAATTGGATGAATCACACCCTGGAGTTGGCAGCAGCAGCAGCAGGAGCCCGAACATTACTTTAAAGAGACACTGGGGTTGGCTTCAGGAGCCCAAAAATTGGATGAATCACACCCTGGAGTTGGCAGCAGCAGCTGCAGAAGCCAAAACATTACTTTAAAGAGACACTGGAGTTGGCAGCAGGAGCCCAAAAATTGAATGAATCACACCCTGGAGTTGCAAGCAGCAGCAGCAGGAGCCCAAACATTACTTTAAAGAGACACTGGAGTTGGCAGCAGGAGCCCAAAAATTGGATGAATCACACCCTGGAGTTGCAAGCAGCAGCAGGAGCCCAAACATAGCTTGAAAGAGACACTGGAGTTGGCAGCAGGAGCCCAAAAATTGGATGAATCACACCTTGGAGTTGGCAGCAGCAGGAGCACAAACATTACTTTAAAGCGACACTGGGGTTGGCTTCAGGAGCCCAAAAATTGGATGAATCACACCCTGGAGTTGGCAGCAGCAGCAGCAGGAGCCCAAACATTACTTTAAAGAGACACTGGAGTTGGCAGCAGGAGCCCAAAAATTGACTGACACACACTGGAGTTGGCAGCAGCAGGAGCCCAAACATTACTTTAAAGAGACACTGGAGTTGGCAGCAGGAGCCCAAAAATTGGATGAATCACACCCTGGAGTTGCAAGCAGCAGCAGGAGCCCAAACATTACTTTAAAGAGACACTGGGGTTGGCTTCAGGAGCCCAAAAATTGGATGAATCACACCCTGGAGTTGGCAGCAGCAGCAGGAGCCCAAACATTACTTTAAAGAGACACTGGAGTTGGCAGCAGGAGCCCAAAAATTGAATGAATCACACCCTGGAGTTGCAAGCAGCAGCAGCAGGACCCCAAATATTACTTTAAAGAGACACTGGAGTTGGCAGCAGGAGCCCAAAAATTGGATGAATCACACCCTGGAGTTGGCAGCAGCAGGAGCCCAAACATTACTTTAAAGAGACACTGGAGTTGGCAGCAGGAGCCCAAACATTGGATGAATCACACCCTGGAGTTGGCAGCAGCAGCAGGAGCCCAAACATTACTTTAAAGAGACACTGGGGTTGGCTTCAGGAGCCCAGAAATCGGATGAATCACACCCTGGAGTTGGCAGCAGCAGCAGCAGGAGCCCAAACATTACTTTAAAGAGACACTGGAGTTGGCAGCAGGAGCCCAAAAATTGGATGAATCACACCCTGGAGTTGCAAGCAGCAGCAGCAGGAGGCCAAACATTGGCTGAAAGGCACACCCTGAGGTTGGCATCAGCAGGAGCCCAAAAATTGGCCTAAAGACATAAATATGTTTTGCACCATTTGGAAAGTGTAAAACTTGGCACCATGCTGAATCTAGTCGCATGCATCAGGCATTGGTGGGTGGAAATCCTGGCTGATCCATCCCTGATTCATTTTGACAAAGGTGAGTCTCTCCACATTTTTAGTTGACAGACGAGTTTTCCTCGCCGTAACTATGGCCCCCGCCGCAATAAACACCCGCTCAGATGGCACGCTACTTGCCGGACAGGACAGCTTTTCCAGGGCAAACTCTGCTAGTTGCGGCCACAAATCAAGTTTGGCTGCCCAGAAGTCCAGCGGATCCTCAAGGTGTGTTGGCATGGTCATGTCAAAGTATGACATGACGTGCTGGTTCAGGTCCTGCTCCAGGTCTTCCTGCTGCTCATGAGTAGCCTCACTATGCGGGTGTAGAAAGCTACTCATTAGCGACTGAAGACTGAGGCTGCTGCTGATGGAGCTGCTGCTGCTGCTCCTGCCAACCCCCCCAGCAGCCATGGCAGTGGAAGGTGAGCGCAGAGGTCCCCTCGAGTCAGACCTGCGAGAGTATGGACCATGGCGCAGATAGGCATCGGCCAACTGCCTACGTAGAATGTCTTTGTAGTAGTTCAGTTTGTCCTCCCTCTCGGTGGGTTTAAAAAATGCCCCCAATTTTGTGCCGGAAGCGAGGGTCCAATAAGGTGGACAGCCAGAAGTCATCCCGCCGACAAATGGAAACAATTCTGGGGTCACTACGCAAGCACGTGAGCATGCTTCCTGCCATTTGCGCAAGTGACTCGGATGGACTACCTGTCTCCATCTCCACTGCATACTGCCACGGTGTGTCCGGGTCCTCTGTCTCGCCTTCCTCAAAACCCTCTAGCTCCTCTGGCTGCTCCTGCTCCTCCTCTCCTGTCCGCTGACTAGATAAACCAGCCATTTCGCCAAGCCTAAACTGTGTTTCGCTGGGCAACTCCTCCTCCTCTTCCTCCTCCTCCTCCAGTTCAGCTCCAACGGGGTTCATATGGCTGTAAGATGTAGACGCCATGTCTCCAGTGCCCTGACCAGCCATGGTTTCCAACATGTGCTGTAGTACATGAAGCAGTGGAATCACGTCGTTCATCCCGTAATCCTGCCGACTGACAAATAAAGTGGCTTCCTCAAAGGGCCTGAGCAAACGGCAGGTGTCACGTATGAGCTGCCACTTGTTGACATTGAAGTTACACTGCCACACAGCGGCCCTATCCGCTTGGATCATCAGGAAATCCGTGATGGCTTTTCTCTGTTCATATAATCGGTCCAACATGTGAAGGGTGGAATTCCAACTGGTGGAAACATCGCAAATCAGACTATGTTGGGGGATACCGTTCTGACGCTGTAGCTCAAGAAGGGTGTGTTTGGCGGTGTATGAGTGGCTGAAGTGCATGCCAAGTTTCCTTGAAGTTGTTAGGATGTCTTGCATATGGGGGGAACACTTCAGAAACCGCTTGACAACCAGATTGAAGACGTGAGCCATGCAGGGGGCATGGGTCAGGCTTCCTTGGCGCAGTGCAGAAAAAAATGTTCTTCCCATTGTCGGTAACCATGATTCCCATTTTAAGTTTTCTTGGAGTAAGCCATGTTTGGATTTCCTGATGAATACATTTAAGCAGTTCCTCCCCTGTGTAACTCCTTTCGCCAAGACAGACCATGTGAAGCACTGCGTGACACCTCCGTGCCCTGCACACATGGCAGACTGGAGGAGCTCTGAGACTTGAGCCTACAGTGGAGGGTGAGGAGATGGCGGAGGATGAGGAGGCCGAGTCGCACAGTGTCACAGGCCCAACGGGCAGGGAACGAGGGGGCCGAAGCGTCGTGACCTGTCCAAGTTGCTGCTGCAAAGGGACCACATTCACCCAGTGGGCCGTAAACGACATGTACTGTCCCTGACCGTAGTTACAGCTCCAGACGTCGGCGCTGCCATGCACTTTGCTACACACCGACAGGCTCAAGGACTGGCCCACCTTCTGTTCAACAAAAGTGTGCAGTGCTGGTACTGCCTTCTTGGCAAAGAAATGACGGCTTGGGACTCTCCACCTCGGCTCGGCACAAGCCATCAGTTCTCTGAAAGGTGCAGAGTCCACCACCTGAAAAGAGAGCGACTGCAGCACCAGTAACTTGGACAGGAGCACATTCAGCTTCTGCGCCGTAGGATGAGTGGGCGCATACTGCTGTCTCTTGGACATGGCTTCGCTGATGGATTGCTGGTGGGATGCATGACTTGGAGGAGGAGGAGCAGGAGCGACAGAGGATGGGTATGACGCACAGCTGCCTTCGGCTGAGGTGCTGGAGCCTTGGCTGGCAGAAATTGGGAGTGGCGTGGCACTTGGTGAGGAAGCAGACTGGACCACCCCTTGGGAGCCTCGGTTCTCCCAGGTCGCTTTATGGTGACGCATCATATGTTGACGCTGGGCCGTGGTGCCAACATTTGGGCCCTGGCCACGCTTCACCTTCTGCCTACATATCTTGCATGTGGCCATGTTACCCTCCTGCGGATGCTTAAGGAAAAACTGCCACAATGCCGAGTAGCTACTTTTCCCACCAATAGGCCTCACTGATTCGCTGCTATTGTCGCCAACTCCAGGAACCCCTGCCCCACTACCTCCCGATAAGGTAGCCTGCCGAGCAGCAGGTGCTCTATCCCGGCCCCGTTTGGCCCCAGGCTTTACAATTGTGCCCCCATGCTGACTGCCAACCATGCTGCTAACACCTTGCTGCCTGAGCTGCTGACTCCGGGGCAACCTGCGCCCCTCTTCTCCTGATGATGACGATGAAGCCCCTTCATCACCCGGCTCCCAAGTGCGATCGGCTTCATCGTCATCATCATTATCACTGAGTTGTGGCTGTACGTCACTGATGTTCGTGGATTCGTCAACAGTGTCTGGCACAGGAGCTGGAACACTCGCAGCACCCACGACACTGTCCACATCACTATTTGTCTGCCTAGCTAAAGAAGCCACCTCCATTTCTTGGCTGGGCAGTAGCTGCTGACTGTCCTCTATCTGATCGTCCTCTTCACTAAAGAGTGGAGCTGAACCCAAAGCATAGGATACGTTGCTGGGGGAGGGAACGGCGTAGGACAGAGGCAATGGGAGGACAGGGACTGCTCTCGGGGCATGCCAACTCAGGGTTGTGTCAGAGAAACCTACCGACCCTAGACTGGGGGTCTCAGACGTAACTTGTGATGATGTTGTTGATGAGCGCGTTAACCAATCTACCACGGCAGATGCGTTACTGGTGGAGACACGACCGCTAGCAGATACTGGCAGACCAGGTCTCTCACCGTGACTCCTGCTGCCACTCGCCTCTAGTCTGCTGCGACCTCTGCCTGCTGAATCTTGGCCTCTGCCACTCCTATTTGAACATTCTGGCACTTGTCTGCCTGACATTTTTATGTATTTGCTTATTTAGTATAAACAGATAGGGTTCAAGGTGCCGCTTTGGGGTGCCCTGCTGCCTGGTTAATTAAAAGCAGTCAAAAACAAATGGGATGGCCCCACAGCAGACTTGAGATTACTTTAAATACTTTAAATAAGTTTGCAGCTTATAGTAAATACAGAGGCTAATGGTATGTTACAGAATGGGATGCCCCCACAGCAGACTTGAGATCAGTATATATGCACACAGCAACAGTTTCTAAGCAGGCTCATACAGGCCAAATTACTTTAAATAAGTTTGCAGCTTAGAGTAAATACAAAGGCTAATGGTATGTTACAGAATGGGATGCCTCACAGCAGACTTGAGATCAGTATATATGCACACAGCAACAGTGTCTAAGCAGGCTCATACAGGCCAAATTACTTTAAATAAGTTTGCAGCTTAGAGTAAATACAGAGGCTAATGGTATGTTACAGAATGGGATGCCCCCACAGCAGACTTGAGATCAGTATATATGCACACAGCAACAGTGTCTAAGCAGGCTCATACAGGCCAAATTACTTTAAATAAGTTTGCAGCTTAGAGTACATACAGAGGCTAATGGTATGTTACAGAATGGGATGCCTCACAGCAGACTTGAGATCAGTATATATGCACACAGCAACAGTGTCTAAGCAGGCTCATACAGGCCAAATTACTTTAAATAAGTTTGCAGCTTAGAGTAAATACAGAGGCTAATGGTATGTTACAGAATGGGATGCCCCCACAGCAGACTTGAGATCAGTATATATGCACACAGCAACAGTGTCTAAGTAGGCTCATACAGGCCAAATTACTTTAAATAAGTTTGCAGCTTAGAGTAAATACAGAGGCTAATGGTATGTTACAGAATGGGATGCCTCACAGCAGACTTGAGATCAGTATATATGCACACAGCAACAGTGTCTAAGCAGGCTCATACAGGCCAAATTACTTTAAATAAGTTTGCAGCTTAGAGTAAATACAGAGGCTAATGGTATGTTACAGAATGGGATGGCCCCACAGCACTTGAGATCAGTATATATGCACACAGCAACAGTGTCTAAGCAGGCTCATACAGGCCAAATTACTTTAAATAAGTTTGCAGCTTAGAGTAAATACAGAGGCTAATGGTATGTTACAGAATGGGATGGCCCCACAGCAGACTTGAGATCAGTATATATGCACACAGCAACAGTGTCTAAGCAGGCTCATACAGGCCAAATTACTTTAAATAAGTTTGCAGCTTAGAGTAAATACATAGGCTAATGGTATGTTACAGAATGGGATGCCTCACAGCAGACTTGAGATCAGTATATATGCACACAGCAACAGTGTCTAATCAGGCTCATACAGGCCAAATTACTTTAAATAAGTTTGCAGCTTAGAGTAAATACAGAGGCTAATGAGATTTTACAAAATGGTAATGTTCCCACAGCAGACTTGAGATCAGTTCAGTATATATGCACAGTAAAAGTGTATAAGCAGCCTGAAAACGCTATCAAAGCCAGTCAGCCAGCCAGTAACACTCAGGCTGGATGAAAAAAAAAAAAAAATCTCCCTGTGACTGCCTCCGATTTTTCCTAACTTTCCCTGCTTCTCGCTGACTTCCTGCCTGTCTCCTGCCTGTCTCCTGCCTGTCCCTGCCTGTCCCTGGCGCTCTAACTGTCTCTCCCTGACTACAGCAGTGTCCTGTCTCTCACGAATGCAATAGAGAAATGAGGAAAAGCAAGATGTCCGCCGCCTTAAATAGCGCTGTGACGTCACCGGGCTTGCTGGCTGCTGATAGGCTGCATGTGACTGCCCCAGCATGCACTGGAGCAGGGTAGATGTCTGGACATGTCCCGTCCGCCATCTGAGAATGCCTGTAATGTAAATGAATGGATATTAAAGAAAAACTTCGAGCGATCGAAGCACGGGGAAATTCTGATTCGATCCGAATCGAATTTTTCATGAAATTCGGATCGAATCCGGGTTCGATCGGATCGATTCGCTCATCCCTAGTTATAAAAGAACAAGAATACAGGAGGAAGACCACACCTCCCAAAAGGTATAATAGACAAAGTAGCACCACCCCACTGTATGTATAGTAAGCAAAATCACAGTTTATTACATAATGAGCTACAATTAAAATCACATGTAAACAATTACAATTACATTACAAACATAAAACAACAGAGGGAGCCAAAGGTCCTAATTCTAATACATAGTGAATAAATTAATTCCAAAGATTATAAAAACTAATTACATTCTATATTATCCTGTTAACCCTACAATCAAGTGTGCAAAAACGCTATATAAGTGCTAAGTGCAAATCATAAATATTAAACTGATACAATATATTCCAATGGATGATTCAAAACTTCTACCACACGGGTCCCAGCCAGGTGCAAAACAGCGCACCTGAGTGGGCACAAGAGAAAGAAACAGTGAATGTACAAACCGACCAAGGGCACCCCCACAGACCGTCGCCAACGCGTATCGTAGTGTACCCACACTACTTCCTCAGGGCAAAGTGCTTAGGGGGTGACCAAACCTCCATATATATAGGGGCAAAAGGTCCACCTACTAATGTATATTAACCAATAATGTTCACACTTGGAGACCAGTACCAAAGGCGCTCCTCCCCCAGTGCTCCCAGACACCCGCCCACGTCCCAAATGAATATCAGGTGTACCCCCATATCACCCGAAGTGGAGCTCACCTGTGTCCGGGTGACGGCGGCCATTAGTGGGAAGCAAGGATACTGATGTACCCTGCGCGCGCACACTCCGGCCGGTAGTGTGTCACGCGCAGGTAACAGCGCCAGTTGTCCATATTGAGTCACTGTCAGTGACAAATAAAGCTGGTTGCGCGTCGTCACGGACGTCAAAGAGACGGCGCGCGCACAGCAGACAAAACCTCCGTCTGCACGCCAACAGACTCCCGGCCACAGGCGCGCCCCATGGCGTGCGCGAGCGCAACAATACCAAAGCAGGTCAGCGCCGCAGCAAAAGTGCGCAGGCGCATGGATGAAAAACCGGAGGGGGGGGGGTAGCCAGGGGAACCAGCGGAGGAGCGGTCTACAAAGTGGAAGAACTACATGATAAATAAAGTGGACGTGCTCAACCGGAATACCGGCTATAACACACATATAACACACATACAGGAGATAGGTCATCCCCAAAGCACAAAGACGGTTACCTAGACAACTAAAAACAATTAAGGATGCTAAGACTAAAACTAAATATATACAGCTCCATATGATATATATACATAAAACGTACCCAAATTATACTCTATGAAAATGATTACAGCAACCTCCCTAGCATATTAGATATTAAGCACCATACATTAGAGTATAAAGTATACAGAATAAGAGTATAAAGCAGGCCCTCAATAACACAAAACATAATGGATAAATATCCATAAGTTTTAGCCATGGTCTAAAGGATCAGAAGGTTATAGAACCAACACACTGAAACTGTATACATTTGTGCCTGTTGTTTGCATATTGTTGTATATTTGATTTTACACAGCAGAGACAGATGTTGCTCCATAGTTCTTCTGATGACACATCCAGCGTCCTTAGCTCCTGGATCGGGAACAGGTAGGTATATTGAGCCTCAATCTACTCTATAAGGCAATAGAGCAACCAAGTTAACCAGGGTTCCGATGGAATAACAATTATCCCTATTGGTCCAAAAACATAGGGATCATCATTTTTGCTCAGGGCGGGCAGGCTGCATACCCATGACCTTATTATTATCATGGGCTAAAATAACAGCCATCATTTTATCACAAGGACCTCAAAATGTGTCCACTGCCAGTGTCCTACACAAGGGATTCTACTCGGCAGAGACAAATGTTGTTCCATGACACTTCCGGTCCCACAGGTAAGCGTTCAGACCAAGAACAGATAAGGGTATCTTATCCAAAGTTGCTTGTCCGGTAACATCATAGGGAAGCTGAACGCACAAAATTCCAGTAGGTTGACAGCTGCTCGCATGGGCCCAAAGTATGGGGGCATCATCTTGATGTTCAACTGGCGACTACCAGCGCGGCAACATTGTTCTCATTCAACGCAATGGCAATCCTCGATTTATCACAGAGAGCACAGGGAATATCCGCTGCCAGTATCCCGCTTAGAGGATTATATCTATAGTGAAAGGATAATAAAGAAGTGATGAAAAAAACTAAGTGAACCAACTATAACTTATTATATAAAAACCAATAACAAGTGAAAAACATGTGACGTGAAACATTCATAAACATGTACGAAGTGCGCCCACAAACTAAAGATCATACTAAAGTGTTAACCCAAGAATGGGGAGAAAGAAACATTCTCATTAAGCCCAGTGGGATATTGGGTATCAAGCAGATAAATCCACCTGAGTTCCTGTTGTAAAAGCCTACGCTTCAGATTACCCCCCCTCGGACCCACCCCCACCTTTTGTATTCCCATAACCTTAAGGCAACCATAATCAGAATTGTGTGCTTGTAGAAAATGTCTGGCCACTGGTGTTATTACCTTACCTTGTTCCTGATGTACCCTAGCCAGCCTTATACTTGAGATATGGGCCTGTAGTCTAGCCTTCAGGCTGTTCTTTGTTTCTCCGATGTACATCTTGGAACATGTACACCAGAGTGCATATATCAAGCACGTTGTACGGCAGTTGGTAAACTGTCGGACTGTAAACGTCCTACCTGTTGTGAGATTACTTATTTGTTTGCCTTTGACCATATATTGGCAGATGTTACATTTGCCACACGGAAAGTTGCCTGTGATTTTATGATCAGTTAACCAATCCTCGGTACGGCAAAAATGACTGGGGCATAATAGATCCCGTAGATTCGGTGCGCGAAATGCGACCATCTGGGGACCTTCATGTATCCACCTTGTAAGACCAGGATCTGACTCCAGGATACCCCAATGTTTTTTCAAAATACCTCTAAGCTTCCTCCAATCTCGATTGTATCGAGTATAAAAACGGACTTTATTATCTGTCCGTTTTTTGGGTTTAGGGACTAACAACCCATCCCTTGGCGTAGTTTCTGCTCGAGATAGGGCATGTTTGATAACTTTGGTAGGGTATCCCCTATTGAGAAACCGGTCACTCAGATCCCTAGCCTGAGCCTGAAAATGAGTATCCTCTGAACAGTTCCTGCGAGCCCGCAGGAACTGACCCACCGGTATCCCATTCTTTAGGGAGGTGGTATGGAAGCTTTGGTAGTGTAGAAGTGCATTGGTCGATGTAGACTTACGATAAAGATCTGTCTCGATCCTACCACCTTCAGTCACCTTGATATCGAGGTCCAAAAAAGTGACTCTACGATCAGAGCTTTGCATAGTCAAAAAGATATTAAAAGGATTGTCATTGAGTATGTTAATAAAATCCACCAGCTCATCTCCAGTCCCCCGCCACAGCACCAGCACATCATCGATATAACGAAACCAGCCTAACACGTGCCGACATAATCCCCCAACAACATCATCCTGGAACACCACCTCCCGCTCCCACCAGCCCAGGAACAAATTAGCAATGGACGGAGCACAACGTGCTCCCATTGCAACTCCGCATGTTTGTAAGTAATATGCTCCATCAAATGTGAAGAAATTATGTGAGAGCACAAAATCTAATAGTTTGAGAATAAATTCCTGTTGGGAGCGGGAGGTGTCCCCAGCCATGCCTAGGGCCGCGTCAAAGTGGGAGATATTAGTGTAGAGGGACTCGACGTCCATTGTCACAAGAATGGTATCCTCAGGAACAAATAATGAGCTGAGGCGGTTCAATAGGTCCGCCGAGTCCCTCACGTATGACGGCAGTGCTGTGACGGAGGGCTGGAGACGCTGGTCAATGAGGATACATGCCTTCTCAGTTAGACCCCCGATGCATGCTACTATAGGTCTTCCGGGCGGGCATCGGCGGTTTTTATGTATCTTAGGCAACAAGTAAAAGGTTGCCACAATAGGGTGGTCAATGGTAAGAAAGTCAAACAGTCTACGGTTAATAACACCCTCCTCCCATGCGCTTCTAATGAGAGTATCATACTCATTTTTATAGATCTGTAGAGGGTTACCTCTGAGTAACTGGCAATGTCAGGGATTCAGAAGCCGTCTCAGGGCTTCGGCACGGTAGAACTCACGGGACATAATGACGATGTTCCCGCCTTTGTCGGCCTCTTTGATCACTATGTCCCGGCGTGCCCGAAGCCCCGAGACAGCCTCACGTTCTCCCTTAGACAGATTAAATTCAGTCTGGCTACGTGCTAAATGCCAGATATCTTTACTGACCATCCTAAAAAAGGTCAGAACGGCCGGACTAATAGTCCATTGTGGCACAAAGGTAGAGGGCTTACGTAAATTCCGTGTCACATCAATATTGGTCAGCTGTTCCTCTAGAAGATCATTTAAATCCTCCAAGGCATTAAGTTCTGCAGACGAGAGGCCAGAGATTTCAGATGTAGAGTCATAGAATTTTTTCAAAAGTAACTTCCTACAAAAAAGGTATACATCCTTAGTAGTCATAAATTTATCCATGTCATAGCTAGGAGAAAAGGAGAGGCCCTTCGCCAATACAGATCTTTGATCCGGGGTCAGCTCGATATCTGTCAAGTTAATGATGTCAAAAGTTTTAATGGATAGGTCACTCACAGTCATATCCGGGTTCGAGGGGGCAACCAAATTTAGGGGCTGGGTCCCTGCCTGGAGCGTTTCGGCAGTGAGGGGCGTGAACGGCGCTGGGCCCAGCGGCTGTTCACATCCTCTTGATCTCTTTCTCTTGAGCCCACCCCTACGCGTCCTCCTACCCGGTTTATTTCTAAAAAATGTTGAGACACATTGCTAATATCTGAGGTCCGACTGGACATTGATGACCTTCTACTTCTAGAGCGATCCTGTCTATAGGCCACATTACGTCCATTTCCTTTATGCGGCCACCTATAAACCCGTCCAAGATTAAAATCAGTCCTATCTCGATTAAGTTTATGCATCTTGCCATTAATAGTCTCCTCCTCAACTTTCTTCAGATCCCCATCAAGGATATCCTGCAGTCTCTCAATATCTGCGGTATTGGCATCACTAGGTATACTGTCATACAAATCGTTTAGTTTTTGTGTGGTCTCATTGAGATTGGCCTTATCAAGTTGTATGAGCTCATCTATTAGATTGCGGGCACAAGTATTTAGGTGAGTTTCCCACCTGGGTCGAATTTCCTCTGGGATTTCCCATGCAGGAAATATTTGTACCCGCAGGCCACATGGTATAAGGCCTTGTTCTTTGTAAATTTTTAGGATGGTCAGTAAAGATATCTGGCATTTAGCACGTAGCCAGACTGAATTTAATCTGTCTAAGGGAGAACGTGAGGCTGTCTCGGGGCTTCGGGCACGCCGGGACATAGTGATCAAAGAGGCCGACAAAGGCGGGAACATCGTCATTATGTCCTGTGAGTTCTACCGTGCCGAAGCCCTGAGACAGCTTCTGAATCCCCGACATTACCAGTTACTCAGAGGTAACCCTCTACAGATCTATAAAAATGAGTATGATACTCTCATTAAATTTCTAAACTGTGGATATTCCACCAAAGTTTAGTTAGACGAATCTGTTCCTTTTTGATTGACCTAAAAATCTCCTTGAGACCAGACAAACCAGTTCCCTGGCTAGGGATCTCTCCCTGTCCCTTCCATTGCTGTAATCTGGAGGTCCAATTAGTCTCCTTAGTTAACCAATTAAAAGGCATAATGAATGTGCAGGCACCTTATGGTCAATACTAAATACCAGGCAAACAAACAAAAAATGAGGGGCCGCACCAAACTATCTGCCCGAAGTAACCAATTCAAAAGAATAGAGATATAATATGAGGTGTGCACACCAATCTAAAAACCATATGAATCAAAGAACAAGAATACAGGAGGAAGACCACACCTCCCAAAAGGTATATATATTTTGTTTGTTTGCCTGGTATTTAGTATTGACCATAAGGTGCCTGCACATTCATTATGCCTTTTAATTGGTTAACTAAGGAGACTAATTGGACCTCCAGATTACAGCAATGGAAGGGACAGGGAGAGATCCCTAGCCAGGGAACTGGTTTGTCTGGTCTCAAGGAGATTTTTAGGTCAATCAAAAAGGAACAGATTCGTCTAACTAAACTTTGGTGGAATATCCACAGTTTAGAAATTTAATGAGAGTATCATACTCATTTTTATAGATCTGTAGAGGGTTACCTCTGAGTAACTGGTAATGTCGGGGATTCAGAAGCTGTTAACCGTAGACTGTTTGACTTTCTTACCATTGACCACCCTATTGTGGCAACCTTTTACTTGTTGCCTAAGATACACAAAAACCCCCGATGCCCGCCCGGAAGACCTATAGTAGCAGGCATCGGGGGTCTAACTGAGAAGGCATGTATCCTCATTGACCAGCGTCTCCAGCCCTCCGTCACAGCACTGCCGTCATACGTGAGGGACTCGGCGGACCTATTGAACCGCCTCAGCTCATTATTTGTTCCTGAGGGTACCATTCTTGTGACAATGGACGTCGAGTCCCTCTACACTAATATCTCCCACTTTGACGCGCCCGCACGTGCCGCTATTTCCTAGGCATGGCTGGGGACACCTCCCGCTCCCAACAGGAATTTATTCTCAAACTATTAGATTTTGTGC
Organism: Gastrophryne carolinensis; assembly: GCA_027917425.1. Lineage (NCBI taxonomy): Eukaryota > Metazoa > Chordata > Amphibia > Anura > Microhylidae > Gastrophryne > Gastrophryne carolinensis. The sequence continues at coordinate 343,272,520 of CM051237.1, read as the reverse complement.
TCTCACATAATTTCTTCACATTTGATGGAGCATATTACTTACAAACATGCGGAGTTGCAATGGGAGCACGTTGTGCTCCGTCCATTGCTAATTTGTTCCTGGGCTGGTGGGAGCGGGAGGTGGTGTTCCAGGATGATGTTGTTGGGGGATTATGTCGGCACGTGTTAGGCTGGTTTCGTTATATCGATGACGTGCTGGTGCTGTGGCGGGGGACTGGAGATGAGCTGGTGGATTTTATTAACATACTCAATGACAATCCTTTTAATATCTTTTTGACTATGCAAAGCTCTGATCGTAGAGTCACTTTTTTGGACCTCGATATCAAGGTGACTGAAGGTGGTAGGATCGAGACAGATCTTTATCGTAAGTCTACATCGACCAATGCACTTCTACACTACCAAAGCTTCCATACCACCTCCCTAAAGAATGGGATACCGGTGGGTCAGTTCCTGCGGGCTCGCAGGAACTGTTCAGAGGATACTCATTTTCAGGCTCAGGCTAGGGATCTGAGTGACCGGTTTCTCAATAGGGGATACCCTACCAAAGTTATCAAACGTGCCCTATCTCGAGCAGAAACTACGCCAAGGGATGGGTTGTTAGTCCCTAAACCCAAAAAACGGACAGATAATAAAGTCCGTTTTTATACTCGATACAATCGAGATTGGAGGAAGCTTAGAGGTATTTTGAAAAAACATTGGGGTATCCTGGAGTCAGATCCTGGTCTTACAAGGTGGATACATGAAGGTCCCCAGATGGTCGCATTACGCGCACCGAATCTACGGGATCTATTATGCCCCAGTCATTTTTGCCGTACCGAGGATTGGTTAACTGATCATAAAATCACAGGCAACTTTCCGTGTGGCAAATGTAACATCTGCCAATATATGGTCAAAGGCAAACAAATAAGTAATCTCACAACAGGTAGGACGTTTACAGTCCGACAGTTTACCAACTGCCGTACAACGTGCTTGATATATGCACTCTGGTGTACATGTTCCAAGATGTACATCGGAGAAACAAAGAACAGCCTGAAGGCTAGACTACAGGCCCATATCTCAAGTATAAGGCTGGCTAGGGTACATCAGGAACAAGGTAAGGTAATAACACCAGTGGCCAGACATTTTCTACAAGCACACAATTCTGATTATGGTTGCCTTAAGGTTATGGGAATACAAAAGGTGGGGGTGGGTCCGAGGGGGGGTAATCTGAAGCGTAGGCTTTTACAACAGGAACTCAGGTGGATTTATCTGCTTGATACCCAATATCCCACTGGGCTTAATGAGGATGTTTCTTTCTCCCCATTCTTGGGTTAACACTTTAGTATGATCTTTAGTTTGTGGGCGCACTTCGTACATGTTTATGAATGTTTCACGTCACATGTTTTTCACTTGTTATTGGTTTTTATATAATAAGTTATAGTTGGTTCACTTAGTTTTTTTCATCACTTCTTTATTATCCTTTCACTATAGATATAATCCTCCAAGCGGGATACTGGCAGCGGATATTCCCTGTGCTCTCTGTGATAAATCGAGGATTGCCATTGCGTTGAATGAGAACAACGTTGCCGCGCTGGTAGTCGCCAGTTGAACATCAAGATGATGCCCCCATACTTTGGGCCCATGCGAGCAGCTGTCACCCTACTGGAATTTTGTGCGTTCAGCTTCCCTATGATGTTACCGGACAAGCAACTTTGGATAAGATACCCTTATCTGTTCTTGGTCTGAACGCTTACCTGTGGGACCGGAAGTGTCATGGAACAACATTTGTCTCTGCTGAGTAGAATCCCTTGTGTAGGACACTGGCAGTGGACACATTTTGAGGTCCTTGTGATAAAATGATGGCTGTTATTTTTGCCCATGATAATAATAAGGTCATGGGTATGCAGCCTGCCCGCCCTGAGCAAAAATGATGATCCCTATGTTTTTGGACCAATAGGGATAATTGTTATTCCATCGGAACCCTGGTTAACTTGGTTGCTCTATTGCCTTATAGAGTAGATTGAGGCTCAATATACCTACCTGTTCCCGATCCAGGAGCTAAGGACGCTGGATGTGTCATCAGAAGAACTATGGAGCAACATCTGTCTCTGCTGTGTAAAATCAAATATACAACAATATGCAAACAACAGGCACAAATGTATACAGTTTCAGTGTGTTGGTTCTATAACCTTCTGATCCTTTAGACCATGGCTAAAACTTATGGATATTTATCCATTATGTTTTGTGTTATTGAGGGCCTGCTTTATACTCTTATTCTGTATACTTTATACTCTAATGTATGGTGCTTAATATCTAATATGCTAGGGAGGTTGCTGTAATCATTTTCATAGAGTATAATTTGGGTACGTTTTATGTAAATATATCATATGGAGCTGTATATATTTAGTTTTAGTCTTAGCATCCTTAATTGTTTTTAGTTGTCTAGGTAACCGTCTTTGTGCTTTGGGGATGACCTATCTCCTGTATGTGTGTTATATGTGTGTTATAGCCGGTATTCCGGTTGAGCACGTCCACTTTATTTATCATGTAGTTCTTCCACTTTGTAGACCGCTCCTCCGCTGGTTCCCCTGGCTACCCGCCCCCCCCACTCCGGTTTTTCATCCATGCGCCTGCGCACTTTTGCTGCGGCGCTGACCTGCTTTGGTATTGTTGCGCTCGCGCACGCCATGGGGCGCGCCTGTGGCCGGGAGTCTGTTGGCGTGCAGACGGAGGTTTTGTCTGCTGTGCGCGCGCCGTCTCTTTGACGTCCGTGACGACGCGCAACCAGCTTTATTTGTCACTGACAGTGACTCAATATGGACAACTGGCGCTGTTACCTGCGCGTGACACACTACCGGCCGGAGTGTGCGCGCGCAGGGTACATCATTATCCTCGCTTCCCACTAATGGCCGCCGTCACCCGGACACAGGTGAGCTCCACTTCGGGTGATATGGGGGTACACCTGATATTCATTTGGGACGTGGGCAGGTGTCTGGGAGCACTGGGGGAGGAGCGCCTTTGGTACTGGTCTCCAAGTGTGAACATTATTGGTTAATATACATTAGTAGGTGGACCTTTTGCCCCTATATATATGGAGGTTTGGTCACCCCCTAAGCACTTTGCCCTGAGGAAGTAGTGTGGGTACACTACGATACGCGTTTGCGACGGTCTGTGGGGGTGCCCTTGGTCGGTTTGTACATTCACTGTTCCTTTCTCTTGTGCCCACTCAGGTGCGCTGTTTTGCACCTGGCTGAGACCCGTGTGGTAGATGTTTTGAATCATCCATTGGAATATATTGTATCAGTTTAATATTTATGATTTGCACTTAGCACTTATATAGCGTTTTTGCACACTTGATTGTAGGGTTAACAGGATAATATAGAATGTAATTAGTTTTTATAATCTTTGGAATGAATTTATTCACTATGTATTAGAATTAGGACCTTTGGCGCCCTCTGTTGTTTTATGTTTGTAATGTAATTGTAATTGTTTACATGTGATTTTAATTGTAGCTCATTATGTAATAAACTGTGATTTTGCTTACTATACATACAGTGGGGTGGTGCTACTTTGTCTATTATACCTTTTGGGAGGTGTGGTCCTCCTCCTGTATTCTTGTTCTTTGATTCATATGGTTTTTAGATTGGTGTGCACACCTCATATTATATCTCTATTCTTTTGAATTGGTTACTTCGGGCAGATAGTTTGGTGCGGCCCCTCATTTTTTGTTTGCATCCCTAGTTATATGTATCAGAATCTCTCTGTTGGAGGGATACTGTATTTATGCTGGATCTGCTTCAAGGAGCTTCTGAGGATAGTGTGTGCCATATTTTATTAATACCTTGCCTGTGTCCCTTTTAAGCGAAGGTGGATTATTAATTCCAGGGGTAAAAAGTGGGTTGTGCCACAGGTTCAATAGGGGTAGGTGGGAGGAGCAGAAGCCTCTGAGAACTTTATGGAGTCCTGCTACTGCAGGCAAAGATAATTGTCATGCCATTGCGTCGGGCTACATATGGCACTGTCCTCAACTGTTTTTCATTTTTAAATTGAAGAAGAAATGGCCGATATATCTAGGTTCACATTTTAACCTCATGATTTCTCTTCTGAAAAAAGTGGGTGCGGCCCTTGGATCTATGATGCTGCATGATCTGTGATGAATATGGAAGTGGAGGTAGAGGGAGGGCCCAGCAATCCTGTCACAGCTCTGCTGAGCTGATTGGGTAAGAGAATAAAAAATAGAATGCCATTAGCTGAACATGTAAACCAGGTTTCTCAACTTCTGCTTCAATTTAAAAATGGAAAACAGTTTATGACAGTGCCAAAGGTAGCCCGATGAAATGGTGTAACAACTACCTTTGCTTGCAGTATCCTTTTAAGGGTATGAGGCATGATGGGGTTGTCCAGGCAGGGCCAAGTTCAAGGTGGGGACCAGACGAGAGAGTTGATTGGAGTAAGTGGAGTAAGAGATTGGAGTAAGTGCCCCCTGGGATCTCCAGTAGGACCCATATGGGAGGTTCTAGGGTATTATGTAGGGAGATTATTTGAGCAGCCCTTCTCTGTATTATGCGTAACATATATATAGGGGAACCTGAACAGGTATGACCTGAAGGTAGCATATCATTTTATGGAGCAATGTTTGCTATAATGAAACATAAGTAAGATATAAGACCGCACCAGCTATATAGTTATGAAGGTGTGCACACACAAGGATAAGTACACAAATAGTGAATATTCAAGAAAACAGAAGAAATGGAGTCCCATCACTCCTAAACCTATTCCAAATAGAAACAGTGGCACTTTAAATACCAAAATTATATCCAGTTTTATTAGTCAAATAAATCTACAAATACATACACTTGGACACATTAAAAACAATCTAGAACACAGAAAACATGAGACAAGCCTGAGAGGAGGGGGCAGAAAAAACAATGACAAAACTGCTTTTACAGGTCACTAATAATAACTTTAATAAAAAACATGATAAATTATTTTAGGTTCTCCTTAACCCTGCTGGAAAATATATATACTGTGCTCATTATACCAAAAACTCTAAGAACATACTGTATATAATTAATGTCATTTATTACTTATAACTGTGCTGAATACTGATTATAGAGGGAGGTTATGGGTTGGGTTATGAACATAAGTATGTTGTCCGCAAATAAGCTCAATTTATGTTGAATTCCTGCCACCTCCACATTTTGCCATTGCCTATGGGTTAATTGCTAGAACGAACAGTATGCGGGACAGAGGGAATCCCTACCTTGTTCCCCTCTCTATAGGGAAAGGGTTGGACATGTTTGTGCCCAGCATACTTAACTTGGCCCAAGGTATAAAGAGCTTTGATCCATTTCAACAGGTTCTGTTGGAATCTCCACCTACGTAATCCATAATGCAAGTAATCGCATGAAAGGGAGGCAAATTCTTTATGTATATCTACTGACAGAAAAAGGGCTTGGGCTTGTCTTTTCTTTGTTGGACAAGGTGCAGCATTCTTCTGACATTGTCACTTGCTTGCCTACCTTGGGCAAAGGCAGTTTGGTCTCTATAGATCAGTTGATTCAGGAAGAAATTAAACCTTGTTGCCAAAATGTTCACGATAGGTTTTACGTCTTGGTTAAGAAAAGAGATTGGTCATTAACTGGGGATCATTAGTCTATCCTTTACAGATTTTGGTACCATGAATATAATAACTGCTAGAGAGGGTGTGTTGAGCTTCTGTCTCTCTTTTAGTTCATTGAAAAGATTCACTACATTTGGTCCCAAGATTACTGAAACTTTTTGTAATAGAGCCCTGAAAAACCATTGGGGCCATGGGTGGTTTAATAGTTTTTATTGCGCTGACAAATGGCCTCTTCATTTAAATCAGCATGTTTTGGGTCCAATGTGGGCAACAAAAAGTTCTGGAAAAAATAATCCATTTGTTTATCATCTAAAGGGGTTGGACTTCTGTATAGTTTCATTAAATAGTTGCTACAAGCTTTTACTATGTGGAAAAAAGTTGTGGGCTGGGCTAACAATCACTACTTTGCTTCCTAATAGGTTTTACTGAGTTTAGCTAGCAATAGTTCACTGGTCGTCTTTGTAGAGGAGGCCACAGTGACCTTGTGAGCCTCAAAAAGCATTATTGGCAAAGCACTGGGTGCTTGTTGAGAGAGAAGTATGCCGTGACATGGGCTGTTTTAAGTTCCAGTGTGTCCTGGGATTTTTACAGGGAGTAATTTATATGCCACTGGAAGCTGAGAGGTCGATTGCATAGGGAGCCACATTCCACCATAACTTGGCTATGGTCAGACTATGAAGTAGCTAAAATGTTTGCTTTGGTGATAAGGGAGATAGCCTTTAGCAGGACTAGCACGTGGACAGTACGACAGAATGATCTGTGGGGATTGTAATAAAATGTGTCGTTTTTAAGGGCTGACTGTAGCTCTCTCCATGCGTCTATAAGGTTATTGGCTTATAGAGAAGGTACCCGCATGTCGAAATCTGTCGAGGGCAGGATTTAAAGTTAGATTAGAGACCCTTGCTATGTTCATTTACAATTCTCAGTAAATGGGTAAACATGCGTGTTTGAAATGTATTGGTAGTATAATAAGATACTGCGGTCTCATTTATGGTGCTTGAAGGAGGAAACTGCTAGTCGGGCAGAAATTTCCTTGTGGATAGGACCAATAACATTTTTGTGGAGGAAGAGGCAGAAAATCTAGTTTCCTGCAGGCATATAATGTCTGCATGGCAACTCTTTTATATTAGAGACATGTCTGGGGGATGTAGAGGCACAGAGTGCATCAAGATTATCTCCCTAACTTTACAAACTATCAGGTAGGTATATATATATATATATATATATATATATATATATATATATATATATATAATTTTTTTTTTTTTTATTTACAGGCACTTGGGCATACCCATATTTATATAACCCATAAGGCAGAGATTAATGGCGACCCATATATATATATATATATATATATATATATATATATATATATATATTGTGGAGATTAGCTCTGGTAGGCGACCGGGTGTCAGCAGTATAGAGGCGGAGGCAAACAGTTCAAAGTAAAGTCTGTGTTTATTTCACACAAAAAATCCACAAAAGCATATGTCCATACAGGTTACATCACCTTTTCAGGAAACCGCAGCATAAATGATTCAATCAGGCAACCAGCTTTTAGTCCTTGAGCAAAAGTCCTGTTTACAGTCCAAATAGGCCTCAGGTCCGCATGAAACAGCTTCCACAGGAGATTTCAGCCAGGCTCACAGAGTCTCACTCCCATGTGAGCTCTAGACAAAGGACAGGCCACAGCTGATTCCCCAGGCTATTTAAACAGCCCGCAAAACCCGGACCTGGGTAGTGGGATGGAGTCCCACCCTGCTCTGCTCCATCCCAGTAAAGCCGTCCCAGGTTAGCCTTTCGGCTATTCTAAAGCAACAGCAGCAAACTGCCACCAGCAGCTGATGCTGGAAATCAGACTACACGACTTTACTGCACCAATGCCAGGTACATTGGTGCTACATACCTGCCTTCAATGACGGCCCCTTGCACCACCTTACCACATACCCCCCCTTTGTTCAACCCTGAGGGGGTGGACACATGCCAAACAATGTGCTCGGGACAGGGCATCCGCGTTACCCAATAATCGTCCCGCTCTGTGCTCTACTGTAAACTTGAAGTTTTGTAATGACAAGAACCATCGGGTGACCCTGGCATTCCTGTCCTTAGCCTGGCACATCCACTTGAGGGGAGAGTGGTCCGTAATCAACCGGAACCTTCTCCCCAGCAAGTAGTAGCGAAGAGACTCCAGGGCCCATTTAATGGCCAAACACTCCCTCTCCACTATACTATACCGGGTCTCCGCGGGTGTTAATTTGCGACTCATGTAGACAACGGGGTGCTCCTCCCCGTTGACTTCCTGAGACAGTACAGCACCGAGACCTACCTCGGAGGCATCGGTCTGCACTATGAACTCCCTCTTAAAGTCGGGTGTCACCAACACCGGAGACCCACACAGGGCAGACTTCAAAGCGGAGAACGCTTTTTCGGCCTGTTCATTCCACTTCACCATGACAGACTTGCGTCCCTTTAACAGGTCTGTCAATGGTGCCGCTAGGGTGGCAAAATTGGGAATGAACCGCATATAATATCCCACTAACCCCAGAAATGACTTTACTTGGCGGGTGGTGTTAGGACATGGTCAGTTACGGATGGCTTCTAGTTTGTTGACCTGGGGCTTGACCACTCCTCGCCCAATCACATAGCCCAGGTATTTTGTCTATTATAGGCCTAAAGCACATTTTTTCGGGTTTGCCGTCAACCCAGCCTTCCTGAGGGAATCCACTACGGCCTGGACTTTGGGTAGGTGACTTTCCCAATCCGTACTATGGATAATTATATCGTCCAGATATGCCGAAGCATACCGACGATGTGGCCTGAGGACAATATCCATTAACCTTTGGAACGTAGCGGGAGCGCCGTGTAACCCAAAGGGTAATACCTTGTATTGGAACAGTCCCTCTGGTGTGATAAAGGCTGTTTTCTCCTTGGCAGCCTCAGTCAAGGGCACCTGCCAGTACCCTTTTGTGAGGTCCAAAACCGAAAAGTACCTGGCTTGGCCTAGTTTCTCAATGAGTTCATCTACCCGGGGCATAGGGTAGGCATCAAACTTGGAAACTTCATTAAGTTTGCGGAAATCGTTACAGAACCGCAACGTACCATCAGGCTTGGGAATCAAGACTATGGGGCTGGCCCACTCACTCTTTGATTCTTCAATCACATCTAACCGGAGTATTTGCTGCACTTCCTCCGCGATAGCTTGTCGCCGGGACTCAGGTACCCGGTAAGGCCTCAACCGGATCTTGACCTGAGGTTCCGTGACAACATCATGTTGGATGACCGAAGTGCGCCCAGGGAGTTCTGAAAACACGTCTGTGTTTCTGCTAATAAACTCCCTGGCTTCCTGAGTCTGTTTAGAGGAGAGGTTGTCGCCAGTTTTCACCTCGACTACTGCTTCTCTAATAACAGACCGAGGGATGGGAAGCTCCACCCCCACCATACCTGGTCGGGGACTGTCACCCCCAGGGGTCTCCCTGTCTTTCCATAGTTTCAGCAGGTTTACATGGTACACCTGCTCTGGCTTCCTCCGCCCAGGCTGATGTACCTTCACTTCCCCAACTTTTTCAATGACTTCATAGGGACCCTGCCACCTAGCTAGAAATTTACTGTCCACCGTGGGTACCAGAACCATAACTCTGTCACCTGGGTTAAAGTTCCGTACCCTGGCTTGCCGATTATAAATCCTGCTTTGGGCCCGCTGCGCTGCCTCCATGTGTTCTCTGACAAGCGGCAAGACGGTCTCTATCCGTTCCTGTAGGTGAGTAACGTACTCTACCACACTTTTGTGGGGTGTGGGTTGCTGTTCCCAGGCCTCCTTGGCTATATCCAACAGGCCCCGTGGATGTCGACCGTATAAGAGTTCGAAGGGCGAGAACCCCGTAGAGGCCTGGGGCACCTCTCGCACTGCGAACATCAGATAGGGCAGCAGCAAGTCCCAATTCTTCCCATCCTTGGCGACCACCCTTTTTAACATGGTCTTTAAAGTTTGATTAAACCGTTCTACTAGGCCGTCTGTTTGCGGGTGGTAAACGGATGTCCGCAACTGTTTCACCTGCAGCAGTTTACAGAGCTCTTTCATTACTTTCGACATAAACGGGGTACCTTGATCGGTCAGGACCTCTTTAGGCAGACCTACTCTGGAAAACATTTCCATAAGCCCCTTAGCAATGAGCTTGGCAGAGGTGTGACGCAGGGGCACTGCCTCAGGGTACCGCGTGGCATAGTCCAAGATCACCAGAATATGTTGGTGCCCTCTAGCGGATTTTGGCACTGGACCCACTAGATCCATGGCAATCCGCTCAAAGGGTACCTCAATAACTGGGAGAGGAACTAAGGGACCACGGTAATGAGGCTGAGGGCTGGTCATCTGACATGTTGGGCAGGACTCACAATATCTCTCCACCTCCTTGTACACACTGGGCCAGTAGAATCGTTGTAAAACGCGGTCCAGAGTTTTCTGCTGGCCTAGGTGTCCACCCAGAACATGTTGGTGGGCCAAATCCAACACCAACTTGCGATATGGATTGGGTACCACCAATTGTTCCACCACCTCTTCACGTACCTTGTTTACTCGGTACAACATTTCCTGGTGAACCACAAAGCGAGGAAACTGTAACTCCGCCCCTAGCTGTTGTGGTTCACCTTCCACCTCAAGAACATTCTCCCAGGCCCGAGACAGGGTCGGGTCCTGGTGTTGAGCGGTACCAAAGTTAATTGTGGAGACATGGAGATCTGCCAACTCTGGACCTGTTGCCAACTCTTCCACATCTCCAACCATAACATTTAGTGGGGTTGACTCCCCCTCTTCCATTTTAGGGACGGGCACCTCTTCCACGGTGCCTCCTGATTCCGGTTCCCAGGGCACCGGGGTCTCCCCTGAGTAGGGCCAGTCTATAGGGGACACACCCGCCTCGCGGGTTTCCGGAACTGCCAACTTGGCCCACAGTGACCTGAACCCTGGAAAATCTCTCCCAATAATCAGTTCATACGGGAGTTTAGCGGCGACAGCTACTTCATGTTTCCAGCTGCCGGAGACGGTGGTGAGAGACACTTGTGCTGTGGCATAGTCTCTCAAGTCCCCATGAATGCACAAAACCCCGGTTTTCCGCCCAGTGTACTCATCGGGCAGTACTAAGGCGGGTCTTGCCAGGGTAACCATACTCCCCGAGTCCAAAAGGGCCACAGCCAAGGTGTCTCCCACTTTCACCTGACAGAGGTGACTTTGCCCCACAAGCTCAGGGACACTGGCAGCACACAGCCTCCTGGCATACATGGAAGGGCGGTAACCAAAGTTCACGTCCATGGGCTCCCCCTGGTGGGGACAATTGGCTCTGATATGTCCCGGCTCCTTACATCCCCAACACAACACTTGGGCAGGGACTTTGGGGGGTAGGTCCTGAGGGGGTTTAGGGGACACCACTCGCCTGAGCTGGGGCGGGGACCTCCGGGGTTTCCCCGAATCCCTCCTCATGGAGCCGCCTTGCAAGTTCCTGGTGGCCTCATATCGCTCCACTAGGTCCACCATCCCTAGTGTGTTGTCAGGGGATACCTGGCCAACCCAGTGCTGAAGAGGGTGCGGTAAAGCCCTCCAGAAAATGTCCGCCAGCAAGCGGTCCAACATGGCAGTGGGGCTTAACGACTCCGGCTGCAGCCATTTTTGCAGCAGGTGCAGCAGTTTATAGTACTGGGGCCGGGCGGGCTCTGCCGACTGGTAGCTCCACTGATGCACCCGCTGAGCCCGAACCCACACATTCACCCCCAGTCTCGCCAGTATCTCACCCTTCAGAGTCGGGTAGTCAGCGACTTGGTCCTCTGGGAGATCAAACAACACCTGCTGGGGTCCAGACGCCAGAAATGGAGCAATGACATCAGCCCACTGGTCATGCGGCAACTTCTCCCTTGCAGCCACCTTTTCAAACACCGCCAGGTAAGTCTCAACGTCATCTGAAGAGGTCATTTTTGTGAGCGCCGAGCGGACAGCTTTCCGGGCATCAGGAATACTTTTGGGCGCACCTGCAGCTTGCTGCGCCATCATATGTTGCAAAAACAGCTGGTTGGTCTCCTGCTGCTGCTTGTTGGCCTCCTGCTGCTGCAGATTCGCCTCCAAGAGTGCTTTCACAACCGCCTCCATTTTGTCTGCAGTCCCAGGTAGCAGCCTGGCAGGTTTAATATAGGACATGCACAAAACAAAAACTTTTTCGTCGGTTGCTCCTAGCAACGGCCTCACTGCTGTGCCCGCATCCGACACCAAATGTGGAGATTAGCTCTGGTAGGCGACCGGGTGTCAGCAGTATAGAGGCGGAGGCAAACAGTTCAAAGTAAAGTCTGTGTTTATTTCACACAAAAAATCCACAAAAGCATATGTCCATACAGGTTACATCACCTTTTCAGGAAACCGCAGCATAAATGATTCAATCAGGCAACCAGCTTTTAGTCCTTGAGCAAAAGTCCTGTTTACAGTCCAAATAGGCCTCAGGTCCGCATGAAACAGCTTCCACAGGAGATTTCAGCCAGGCTCACAGAGTCTCACTCCCATGTGAGCTCTAGACAAAGGACAGGCCACAGCTGATTCCCCAGGCTATTTAAACAGCCCGCAAAACCCGGACCTGGGTAGTGGGATGGAGTCCCACCCTGCTCTGCTCCATCCCAGTAAAGCCGTCCCAGGTTAGCCTTTCAGCTATTCTAAAGCAACAGCAGCAAACTGCCACCAGCAGCTGATGCTGGAAATCAGACTACACGACTTTACTGCACCAATGCCAGGTACATTGGTGCTACATACCTGCCGTCAATGACAGCCCCTTGCACCACCTTACCACAATATATATATATATATATATATATATAGCGACCTAGCATTATATGTTGTGCATACACAACACTGGGCACCATTGATTGGCAGTCATCATTTAGTTATGGATTCATCCTTGTAGTGTATACTTAAAGAGGAACATCGGACCAAAAATAAAATAGGGCCAATTCCCTCCCCATCGGCGCCTACTTACTTTTTTGGATGTCACCGCTGCCTGTTGCGGTGACATTCGGCTGCTACAGGGTCAAATCCTCACCCGTCCACTTGTGGGAGGTTTTAACCTTCCCCGATGTTCCTTTTTAAGACCTGTATAATGTTCATGGGCGTCATTCATAGAAGTGGAGAGAAGGGATGGTAGGGAAGGGAGTTGGGGGGGAAGGGGGTGTGCGAGCACTTCTGCACGTTAAGGAAATGAAGCTTTTGTTCAAACATTATTTTACACCAGGTACAGTGCTGGGATGACAGTTCTTCAAATCAAAGTAATTTATTGAAAATGAATATTCAACAGCCAAAAACTCTTAACATCAGAGTAGGTTGTAGCCAATACTGCAGTACAAAGTAGTAAAGTCCAGGTTAGGATAATGCAGCAAGCTGAAAGTCCTTGTTGTAACAGGTCCACTTACAGGGCATACAAGCCCACGCTGTTAATCCACAAGTCCAAGTTCGGGGAACATAAACAGTGTTCGGCTGCATTCAGTTCTGTCAGTCTCTGTGAGCAGTACGGCCTGGGCTCCTCATCCCAGGCTGTTCACCAGCCAACTGAAAGCCTCATCGGCTCCATTTATTTAGGCTTCCCCGCAATTAGCCTCATCACCTGTGTGAGACCTGGGATTAGGGAAAAAACCTGTAAAGGACTGGAAATGTGGACTGGGATCCTGTAAATCCGGCATGGATTGTGCCTGATTGAGCAAAGCAGGGGAACAATACACACCATTCAGGACTTTCCCATACACTTTACCACATATTCCGCCCCTCTTCTTTAGACCCAAGGTCTGACAATTTTCACCAACCATACAGTAGACTCTGGACAAAGCATCCGCATTCCCCTGTAACTTCCCCGGCCTATGTTCCAATTTAAACTTAAAATTTTGTAAGGAGAGAAACCATCTGGTCACTCTTGCATTTCTCTCCTTATTGTTAGGGCGAGCGCTGCACGCCCGTCTCACAGCATTTCACCTACCTCCATGGCTGCATGCAGCCGTCATCCATCTTCCCTCAGGGCTGCTTCCAGCTGCTGCCCTTCCCCCAATGCTTCCTCCTTGCATGGTCAGGTGCGCACACGTCTCCGCCCACTAGAGGGCGAGCGCACAGGATCCCTGAGATTTAAAGGGCCTGTACAGCACTGATTGGTGTTTATGTCATCCAATCCTGCATCGTCTTCCCCTATTTAAACAGGCACTTCCTTCCTTCAGTGCCGGATCTTGGTCTCTCCATGCTTGTTGAAAGTCAGACATTCTTGGATTGCTCACCCGTGTACCGACCTCTGCCTGTCCCCGACTCTGAACCTTTGCTGCCTGCCCCGTCCTCGGCTACTCAACTTTACCGCGAACCTGTGCTGCCAGCCCCGATCTCTGCCTGTACTTACTACGCCTTTTTGCCTGCCACTTGTGTACCTCACTGAACCTCGGCTGACTGTGGGACTGGGCCCCTGTTAGGGGGTAGCGACCTGGGGGTCACTCTCCGCACAAGACCAACCTGCCTTGCGGTGGGCTCTGGTGAATACCGGTGGCCTCTTAGACTCCGCTCCCCTGACACGGTACCCGCCATCGGTTCCACAGTTAAAGCGGATCCACACCCGAGTCCGCTCCACCCGGTCCGTGACACTTATTCTGTTTCATCCAGGCCAGCGGAGCGTGGTCTGCCATCAACACAAACTCTCTACCCAACAGGTAATACTTTTGGGCTTCTAAAGCCCACTTAATGTCGAGACACTCTTTCCACTATAGCGTAATTTCTCTCTGATGGTGTCCGTTTCCTGCTCAGGTACAATACTGGGTGTAATTCCCCATTCACCTGTTGTGATAGAACTGCCCGCAAAGCTGAGTCAGCGCATCTGTCTGTAGCAAAAACTGTTTGCTGAAATCCGGGGACACCAGGATGGGCTGTTTACACAGGGCAGATTTTAGGCTTTTCTGCCTCTGGGGTCCATTCCACCATTACTGACTTATGACCCCTTGTTAAGTCAGTTAAAGGTGCAGCCATTGACGCGAAATTGGGCACAAACCGACAGTAGTAGCCGGTTATACCTAGGAAGGTTTTGTAAGTGGTCTGGGCCAGTTCTGTTTTGACCCCACCTTATTGATCTGGGGTTTAACCAGCCCTCTACCAATGACGTAACCCAGGTATTTTGCCTCTTCCAGACTCACTGCACATTTCTCAGGGTTTATGGTTAAGCCAGCATTACTGATGGAGTCTAGGACTGCTTGTACCTTGCAGAGGTGACCCTTCCAATCAGATGAAAAAATTACCACATCATCCAGGTAAGCAGCAGCATAATCCCGATGTGGTCTCAAGATCATGTCCATCAGCCTCTGAAAGGTAGCAGGGGCCCCATGTAACCCAAATGGCATCACAACATACTGAAACAGGACTTCTGGGTGGAAAATGCTGTCTTTTCTTTGGCGTCCTCAGACAATGCCCCTTTGTGAGATCCAGGGTTGTGATGTATCTTGCCCTCCCGAGCTTTTCAAGCAGCTCATCTACCCGGGGCATGCGATAAGCATCAAATTTTGAGACCTCATTGAGTTTTCTGAAATCATTACAGAATCTCCAGGTCCCATTGGGCTTTGGAATTAGGACAATAGGACTTGACCAGCCACTAGAAGACTCCTCAATGACGCCTAACTCTAACATGCGCTTTACTTCCGAGGAAATTTCCTCTCTACCTGCTTCAGGTATCCTGTATGGTTTAAGGCTTACCTTACTGTAGGGCTCAGTTTTAATGTGATGTTTTATTAGGCGAGTATGGACCGGCGAGTAGGTTAAGGAGGTGTTGGGGTTCTATTGCGGGGTTGTTGTAAGTCACAATGTCCTGGTCCTTTCATTGTTCTAAGATAACATTTTAAATGGTTAAGGTAGTGGGTAGAGTCCGTTGGGCTTTGGGGGGTAACTGGGGCTGCATAAAATATAACCACTTATTTTTTCATACAGGAATTCTGGAGATTTGTTTGTTCTTTGTTTTTGTATGGGGCATGGGGATATTAGATGCTGAAAATGATGGGATGGGATTCCACAAGATCAGGGTCAGTGCCAAGGAATGGTGTTTGGCTCCAATTGCTAAGGGCGGGGCAAGACCACAATGGGTCTCGAGGACTCTATTCCTTTCCCTAGCTAATTTTCCTCATTTGGGATGGGGGTTCTCTTACATAGTCGTGGGTTAAAAATGTGTTTTTTGCACTTCAACGAGGAACGCCTTTTTCCGTTAGGGGGTCTTGACTAGCTGCACTCTCAAACTACTCCTAGTGAGTACTCTCAATAGGTTGTGGTACGATTTATTATTTTCCCGTGGTGCTCCCTTTGAGGCTGCCTAGAACCTTTGGTTAGGGGAGGGGTATATATTTATTTTTTCTTTTCTCATCTCTCTCCTCTCTCCTCAGGTTGTTTAGACGCTTCTAAGGTGTAACAATGGCGTGTGTGTTTTTTTTCTCTCAATGTACAAGGGCTAAACTCTCCACAGAAGTGGAATTTGGGTTTTAGGAAAATTCGTTCTTTAAAGCCACAGAGGTATTATGTCTCCAGGAAACACACTTTTCTCTGACGTCGAGATCCAGGTATTTTGACTTCACTTACTGACAGTATTTTGTGTCCTGTGCGAATACTAAACAGAGGGGGATATTTATTGGGTTTATGAGGAATGCACTATACACATGTTGGTCAGAGATGCCTGATTCAGAGAGGAGGTATTTGATACTGGTAGGGACTTTGCAGGATGTAGAAATAACTATCACATCATCATTATGCTCCTAATGTGAACCAGTTAAGTTTTATAGAAAACTTTCTGGAAGAGGTATCCAGGCATGATCTGGGCCTCACGATATTATGTGAAGACTTGAACATGGTCTTGCAGCCACATGTGAATAGGCAGTCTTCTAGATCAGTAGTTCCGCTTCCGCAAGTAATTACATCTGCCAGGGCCTTTCTGTTAGAAAAGCATGCCTTAGTTGATGCCTGGAGGGAGGTTCATCTTGGCACCCAGTTGTTCAAGCATTATTCTTATCCACACAACCTGCATAGGCGTATAGATCTTATATTTGTTCCCCAGCAGGCCCTACCAAATGTCTAGCGTTCAGTTTATTCTGATATCATGGTCGGATCATGATGGGATTCTGTTAAAACTAAAATCTATAATAATGAAGCCATTGGGGAATCACTAAAGAACTACTTTAAGGAAAATGAGGTTCCCAAGGTCTCAGCTGTCTTGAAATGGGAAGCACACAAGCCAGTAACTAGGGGCAAATTGATGCAATGAGTTGGACAAAAGAAGCGTGAGAGGAATACTTATATAGAAAAGTTGGAAAAAAGTCCTGGTGGAGCAGGAGGCCATAGCTATGTCTCCTTCCTTGAGGGCCAGCCTACAAAGAGCTGTGGATGATCTAAATCTTGCTCTAGCCGCAAAAGCAGAGAATTGTTTGAGATAGTTTAAGCATAAATACTATGTTATAGCTAATAAGCCGATTGCCCTTTTAGCCCGGAAGCTTAGGACCCCAGATCAGGTTTATAAACCCATTAAGCTGAAGGATGCTAGGGCGCTCCAACTAGTAACCCAAGGAGAATAGTAGAGTTTTTGGTGCATAGTTTCAAAAGTTGTATTCTGCTCCAGCCACGACGGTATCTGGTGCCTGTAGTCAATTCCTATATCTATTTCACAAGATATGAAGGAGTATTTGGATAGCGATTTCAGCTTGGAAGAGGTTATCGGGGCTATAAAGGGTTTAAAGACTAATAAGTGTCCGCAGCCGGATGGGTTTTCAGAATGTTATTTTAAAAAGTTTGGGGGTATTTAACATCAAGGATGCTAGCCACCTTTAACAAGGTTAAGCAGGGGGGAAACTTTTCGAAGGAAATGGTGACGGCCTCTATTAGCATGATTCAGAAGCCTGACACGGATCATTTATTTTGGTCAAATTACAGGCGAATCTCACTTTTAAATTTAGATAGAAAGGTGTATGCAAAAATTCTAGTGAAGAGGCTTTCGGGTTTTCTCCCAGACTTGGTAGCTAAAGATCAAGTGGGCTTCATACCAGGGCGACAGGCGAGGTACAATATAAGGAGAATTACATAATTCATGCTGCTGAGCAAATTAAGAAGGTGACAATGCTTTTGTCACTTGATGTGAGGAAGGCTTTTGATTCGGTCTCATGGGAGTGTTTATTTTATTTCCTGCCCTACTGGGGCTTTGGTCCCAGAACTTGAGAGCACCTGCGTCTCTCCACGCTTTTGTTAAATACTGTGGTTTCAAGTCCCAATCTTTTCAATTGGAGAGAGGCACTAGGCAGGGATGCCCTTTGTCTCCCCTGCTTTTTGCCCTGGTGATGGAGCCCCTAGCATACACTATAAAAGAGTCAAGGGATATTTTGGGGTATGATCTTGCTGGAACCACACATAAGCTTTGCATGTTTGCTGACAATATAATTCTGTTCATCAACAATCCCTTAATAACAATCCCCAGCTTAGTTTTGGTTTTGGGACACTTTGCATCAAAACCTAGGATGCTTAATAGTACTGTCCAGGAGGATACCTGGGAGAGAATGGCATTGCTGTTTAACTTTAAGTGGGAGAAGGAGCGTCTTAAGTATCTGGGGATTTATCTTACTGGAAGTTATTCTAGGCTGTTTGCTGCTAATTATCCTCCATTGTTTTGACAACTGGCGAACTTATTACTCAATGGAAGGACCTTAAAGTGGACCAACACCCAGCATTTTGACTATCCTGGGTCTTGGTCCACTTCGGTGGGGCACCCCCGATCGGGGTGCCCCGCTGTGTGAAACCCCCCGAAAAACTCACCTCTCCCCGCTCCCAGCGCCGACGGACAAGCCGCGGACAAGCGGCTCCTCCGCCGCCGCCTCCCGCGCGTCACTCTTGACACGCGCGCGCCTGCGCCTTCCATTCACAGACGGCCGGCGCGGGCGCGCGCACTTCTAGAGGGGCGCGAGGGAGGATAAGGTAAGGTGTTTGGGGTGTTTGGGGGGGAGGTGATCGGCCCGGGAATCTTATAGATTCCCGGGCCGATCACCCGTGGGTGTTGGTCCACTTTAAGCTGTCGTGGCTGGGCACAATTAATGCTATAAAAATGACTCTGCTCCTAAAGTTCCTTTACTATGCTAGAGTACTGCTGATACAAATTCTGTTTAAGCAGATTACTGTCTTTGAGCAAAAGGTATTTAATTTCATATGGGATGAAAAGGGAGTGGCTAGGGCGATACTTGTAAGGCCAAAGGTGCATGAAGGGTTGGGAGCTCTGAACTTTTCTGAAGTATTATCAGGCAGCGCAAATCGTTCAGCTGGCTGCATACCATGTGAAAGAGGACACCACTATATGGGTCAGTATCAAGGGTGAAATTGTATCTTCATTAGGAATTGACAATCTTCTACGGCTGAACCCACAAGCACAAGGGACTTGCCATTCCTATTATTTTGCATTCGCTGCCAATATGGGATAAAGTATAATAATAATAATAACCCCATGTTTCAGCCGGCTATTTTATCTCTGCCAATTTTTTCTATGTGGTAGACTAAGGGAGTATGGCATATTGAAGACTGTCTACGAGGGGATAAGGTTCTATCTTTTCAGCAGTTAAGAAAGAAGTTTGATATGGTAGTTAAGGATAAATTTGGGTATATGCAAGTAAGGAATTTTATTACATGTATAAACCAGGGTAAGAAAAGAGTAGATAAGCTGACGCCTTTTGAGAAGCATTGTGTAAGGGATCCAAAGGGTAGAGCTATACTTTCCGATGTTTATATGTCCTTGGCTTTTGTGTCCATTGGATTACTTATCTGTGGATGTCCCTATAACACCGACAATATACATCCTACCTAAGATACATAAATCGAAAGTAAAACCACCTGGCAAACCAATTATCTTTGGGAGGGGCAACTTGATGGAAACTTGCAGCAGCTTTATTGATTTTCTTTCTACAAAAACATATGATTGCATTGGACTCCTATGTCTGTGATTCGAGTGATTTACTTAATAAAATTCAGGACATACACTTACAGATACTCTCTTGGTGACTTATGATGTTGAATCATTATACACCAATATTGAACATAGGCATGCTCTGCGGGCCGTTAAATACTTCTTTGATACAGAGACCATTAATCTGTCAGACTTTCATGGCTTTTTACTTACTTTACATACTGGAACACAATTTTTTCATTTTTGATTTTAGGTATTTTTTGCTGATAGCTGGAGTTGCCATGGGAGCAAGATGTGCCCCATGGGCAGCTAACCTCTTCTTATGCTGGTGGGAGAAGGAGTGTGTATTTTTGGGGTGGTATCGCTTCATAGATGACATCCTGCTTTTCTGGGATGGGATGCTAGAGTTGTGTAGGGGGAGTTTATTGATAGGCTCAACACTAAGGATTTGAATATCTTCCTAACATCCCACTGGTCTCGGGAGGAAGTTGAATTCTTGGATTTAAAGATTCGTATCAGTTGGTGGTTTCCAAACTTCACTCTTCTGTAAGCCCACGGCAAGTTTAAGCAATCAATACCAATTGGACAATTTTTGAGGCTGAAAAGAAATTGCTCAAAAATCAAGGTGTTTGAAAAGGAAGCACATGGATTGAGTGAAAGATTCAGTAGGAGGCATTATTCGGCCTGGACAATCAAAATAGCATATACTAGGGCAGATAGGGCGAGTCTTTTGTGTCCGAGACAACGTACTGAAACTAGGGACCAGATTTGGTTTATCACGACATTCAATTCACAATGGGGGGACATAGGAGCTATATTGTGGAAACATTGGGCTGTGTTGGGAACAGACCCAGACATTCGAGAATGTGTGGGCAGGTTTCCACGTGTTACGGCCAGGAGGGGAAAAAATGGAATGAGCACTGCCCGCAGGCTACCGGGCAGCTTTCCCTGTGAGAGCTGTAACATTTGCCGATTTATGCCCCCCTCAGGAGTTTGGTAATCCTTTATTGGGCAACCAGTATAAGATGAGCGATTACATGAATTGTTTAACTAGAGATGCTGCATACATGATACAGTGCAATTGCCCTAAGGTTTATGTAGGGGAGACGACACAACCCCTAAAAAAGCGATTTCAGCAACATTTATCATCTGAGAGACCATCTAGAAGGGAAAATCCTAAGTGCCTTTGTTGCCCATTGGGTTGACACACACTAGGGAGAGGCTAGTAGCATGTGTGTTCAAGCCATTGCGAGGGTCCAACTCTCCATAAGGGGGGGGGAGGGTGATATAAAGAAGAGACTGAGGCAAGTGGAAAGTAAATGAATTTACAAATTGGATACAATTGCACACCACTGGGGTTAAATGAAGAGTTTTCATTGAATTCATTTTTAGGGTAATATGTTGATGCCATGGCAGCAGGAGATTATGGATTGTGTTCACACATCAGTACTGCCTAAGTAGATATTGGAAATTGTGCAGTACTATAATGCCTTTTTGATCTTTGAGGCTCTGATTTGTACACGGTTTATATCACAGGTGTGTTTTGGTTGGTTAGGTTTCACAGTTTTATTGTTGTGGGTGGTGATACACATTATGTTTGTTTGAATATATAAATATATTCACAATTTGAATATATGTTTGCATATATAATAAGTAATAATATTTTTTTCTCTCTGAGCTTCTGCTATAAACATATGTATATTCTTTATTTCAAGGTTTTGACCCCCTTCGTCGTCGATTTTGATCGCTGAATTCTGTGTTGGGACCCTAATGTGAGTAGATTGTTATCATACTGGACTGGATTGGAGTGTAGCTCTGACTATGGGACGATCGGGCATAGCTTGTGGTAGTCACTGATATCTGTTTGTGATCAAACTATTACAATCTTTGCCTTATTGTTGTATTTTTGAACATGCAATCAATTTGTAGTATATTTGATAATGCTCACTAACTTGTATACATACAAATGGTGTTGTACCTTGCACAATATCAATATATTAATTCATGCAGAATGTAATAAACTAGTGTTTCATAGAGTTGACTATCGTAGATATATATAATTTTGTTGTACATAATTAATTGTTATTGGTAGAGATGAGCGAACTTTTGAAAAATTCGATTCGACTGATTCGCCGAATTTTCCGACAAAAATCGTTTCGACCCGAATTTATTCGCAACGAATCGCTATTAACCCTTTAAACGCCAGCCACGTAAATTTTACGTGGCTGCCTCTCCAACCGTTAAACGCCAGCCACGTAAAATTTACGTGCCTGACTTTCCCCATTAATAAAATAAAAAGTATAAAAAAATATCACTTACCTGACCCCTTGTTTGATTCATCCGGGTCTCCTCTTCAGCCAGAGGGGCTCTGTTCGGCGATTGGGGGTCCTCCGGCTGCAGGGGAGGGCCCGGAATAGGGTGCCCCCCCCCCGTTTCAGCAGCCGCCGGCATTTGCCTGCAAAAAAAAAAAAAAATAAAAAATGACATTTACTCACCTCCGCTCCCGCCGGCTCCCGCCGCCTCTCCTCTTCATGGGGGGGGCTCCGATCACCCCCCCGGCTCTTCCGTCTTCTGGAGGAGGGCATAACAGCCCTCCTCCCTTTACCTCCTCCGATGGCGGCCGCCATCTTGGATTCTGGCCCCGCCCCTTCGGGGCGGGGGCGATGACGTCACCGCCGGGTGTCATCGGGGCACCCGGCAGTTCAGCTCTCAGATGCCGGTGACGGCTGGACAGGGAAGGAGGGAGGTAGGCGATCCTCCGATCGCCTGCCTCCCCCCTCCTCTGCCCAGCCGTCACTGACAGCAGATCGCCGAGGGACACAGGAAATGAAGATCGGGGGTAAGTAAAGTAAAAAAAGTTTTTTTTTTTTAATAAAGTGTTTAAAAAAAAAAGTGTCTGTCTTTTTTTTTTTACTTTAACCCTTTGTGAACTGGTAAGGGGTCCATGTGACCCCTTATACCAGTTCACAGGGCTCGGGGGTCTGGCAAGTCACCGGCGCAAGCGGGTGACTTGCCATTAACCCCTGGCCCCCCAAATTACCTGCCTCCCCAAAGCCCAGGGGGGGGCAGAAGAGCCGTGGCCCTAGGCTATGGCGGCTTATAGCCGCAGGGCCAGGGGCCACTAAAGCTGGCCCCTGCGCCCTGTTCTACAAGCCCCCATAGCTGGTCACAGGCTGGTTACGCTGGGTAGGGGGGACCTCACGCCATTTTTTTTTGGATTTTTAAGGGTTTTAACCCTTAAAAATCCCAAAAAAAAATGGGGTCCCCCTCCCTTCGAGGGGGGACCCTATGTCATTTTTTTTTTTAATTAACCCTTTCTTACCTGTAACCCAGTAGGTATAAAAGGCTTCCAGCAGCAGCAGGAGAGCAGAAGCCTAATGATCAGCGTGGGACACAGGGATGGATGGGAGGTAAGTATTAAAAAAAATATTAAAAAACATTTTTTTTTTTTAAATAAAGATATTATTTAAAAAGTGTGTCTGTGTGTTTGTTTTTACTTTTAACCCTTTGTGAACTGGTAAGGGGTCCATGTGACCCCTATACCAGTTCACAGGGCTCGGGGGTCTGGCAAGTCACCTGCGGCTAGTGGTTGACTCGCCATTAACCCAGAGACCCCCCATTACCTGCCTCCCAAAAAAAACTTAAAATTCCCCCAAGAAATGGTGGACCCCACCCCCCCCCCCCGTGAAGGGGGACCCCACACCAATTTTTTTTATTTAACCCTTTATTATGTGGATAGTAGTTGTATTTTATTTGTAAATGTTATAAAGTGCTCTTTTCAGTTTATGGGATCACCTGGACAGGAACAGGGGGCTACCGATACATATGTGGTATCATTGTAATCGGGAGAAATGGGGCTTTCACATGCAATATGGTTTTCTTTAATAAAATAAATGTTTTTGTTTAAAATAAAGGAGACAATTTAAAAAATATATATTTTTTTATTTTTTAATTTTTTAATTTTTTAAAAAATATTTTAAAAAGTAGAAAAAATACAAACAAGACATTTCATGTTAAAGCCTAAACTCTGCCACAAAAAGAAAATATGCCATTTTCTTGGAAATTCCTGCAAAAATCACAGTTAAGCATCACGTAAAATGGTGAAAAATATCCTGTCAGGAGAGGGTGACAAAATCTCAAGTAGACTGGCAGTCAAAAGGTTACAGGTACCTATGCATGTTGGGTATTGTTCTGCTCGGGGGACCTTGCGCTTTCAGATTTAGCTTGTTTTTTCTTATTTGCATATTGATATTTTAAGAAAAGGTGTTTTTTATTCTGCTTTTTTATACATTTTTTTGTAAAACCCTGTGCAACCTAAGAATTCTTCGAGATATTACTTCCAGAAAGATGAGCCCACTACAACAAGCTGGGTACGCTTAGAAAGCTTAACATGTGTACTTTCAGGGAATATATGGTTTATGGGGGATATTCCAAATGTAAAGGGTTGTTTTGGTAGAAAAAGCACAAGGTGCGCACTTTGTCTGCAGAGCTGAAAATCTGAAGTAAAACTACCGCTATGCGCATGCTTTACTTTGGTGTGTTTGGCAACTCTTTCCTTGACAGAACCTATGCATGTTGGGTATCGTTCTGCTCGGGGGATGTTGCTTTTTCAGATTTTTTGTTTTTTTCTGGTTTGCATATAGGTTTTTTTTAGGAAAATGTGGTTTTGATTCTGCTTTTTTATTCATTTTTAGGGAAACCCTGTGCAACCTAAGAATTCTTTGAGATATTACTTCCAGAAAGATGAGCCCACTACAACAAGCTGGGTATGCTTAGAAAGCTTAACATGTGTACTTTCAGGGAATATATGGTTTATGGGGGATATTCCAAATGTAAAGGGTTGTTTTGGTAGAAAAAGCACAAGGTGCGCACTTTGTCTGCAGAGCTGAAAATCTGAAGTAAAACTACCGCTATGCGCATGCCTTACTTTGGTGTGTTTGGCAACTCTTTCCTTGACAGAACCTATGCATGTTGGGTATCGTTCTGTTCAGGGGATGTTGCTTTTTCAGATTTTTTGTTTTTTTCTGGTTTTCATATAGGTTTTTTTAGGAAAATGTGGTTTTGATTCTGCTTTTTTATTCATTTATAGGGAAACCCTGTGCAACCAAAGAATACATTGAGGGATTACTTCCAGAAAACTGCACCCATGTCAACAAGCCTGGTACGCCTAGAAAGATTGAGGTGTGTACTTCTAGGGAATATATAGTTTGTGGGGGGTATTTCAAATGTAAAGGGTTGTTTTTCTAGAAAAACTGCAAGGTGCGCATATTGCATAGCATAGTTGTATTTTATCTGAAAATCCCCTAAAGCGTTGTTTCAATTTGGGGGAGTCTCCTGGGCAGGAAAGGGTGTCTACCTATACATATGTGGTACCGCTGTAACCGGAAGAAATTGGGGTTTCACACGCAATAAGATTTTATTGACAAACTTACATTTTTTATTACAAAAAAACACTACAAATTGTAAAAAATAGTTTTTTTTTATTTTTTTGCACAACTTTCACCCAAAAATATTGAGAATACACTTAGAAAATGACAAACAAGACATTTCATGTTAAAGCCCAGGCTCCGCTGAAAAAAACAATATTCCATTTTCTTGGGAAATCCCTGGAAATCCCTTCAAAAATCACAGTTGAACATGGGGAGCGCAAAATAGGGCAAAATAATCTGGCAACAAAGGGTGACAAAATCTCAAGGTAGGCTGGCGGTTAAAGGGTTAAAAACGGCTATTTCTGAGCCTCCTAGAGCCTCAATAGGGTTGTAAACCATTCTGCCTTGCTGTAACACGCATAGGATGCGTGCTGGGTTAGTTAAATAATACTTTGAATAAATATCACATGCAGATCAGAGGTATCGCTAATAGAATCGCAGAGCGGCACAATTGCAGAGAGTTGAAGTGGCATCACTATGAGGGGCAGAAGCCCAAACATTGCTTTAAAGAGACACTGGAGTTGGCAGCAGCAGGAGCCCAAAAATTGGATGAATCACACCCTGGAGTTGCAAGCAGCAGCAGGAGCCCAAACATTGGCTGAAAGAGACACTGGAGTTGGCTGCAGGAGCCCAAAAATTGAATGAATCACACCCTGGAGTTTCAAGCAGCAGCAGGAGCCCAAACATAGCTTGAAAGAGACACTGGAGTTGGCTGCAGGAGCCCAAAGATTGGATGAATCACACCCTGGAGTTGCAAGCAGCAGCAGCAGGAGCCCAAACATAGCTTGAAAGAGACACTGGGGTTGGCTGCAGGAGCCCAAAAATTGGATGAATCACACCCTGGAGTTGGCGGCAGCAGCAGCAGCAGGAGCCCAAACATTACTTTAAAGAGACACTGGGGTTGGTAGCAGGAGCCCAAAAATTGGATGAATCACACCCGGGAGTAGGCAGCAGCAGGAGCCCAAACATTACTTTAAAGACACACTGGGGTTGGCTTCAGGAGCCCAAAAATTGGATGAATCACGCCCTGGAGTTGGCAGCAGCAGGAGCCCAAACATAACTTTAAAGAGACACTGGAGTTGGCAGCAGGAGCCAAAGATTGGATGAATCACACCCTGGAGCTGGCAGCAGCAGGAGCCCAAACATTACTTTAAAGAGACACTGGGGTTGGCTTCAGGAGCCCAAAAATTGGATGAATCACGCCCTGGAGTTGGCAGCAGCAGCAACAGCAGCAGGAGCCCAAACATTACTTTAAAGAGACACTGGGGTTGGCAGCAGGAGCCCAAAGATTGGATGAATCACACCCTGGAGTTGGCAGCAGCAGCAGCAGGAGCCCAGACATTACTTTAAAGAGACACTGGGGTTGGCTTCAGGAGCCCAAAATTTGGATGAATCACACCCTGGAGTTGGCAGCAGCAGCAGCAGGAGCCCAAATATTACTTTAAAGAGACACTAGAGTTGGCAGCAGGAGCCCAAAAATTGGATGAATCACACCCTGGAGTTGGCAGCAGCAGCAGCAGGAGCCCAAACATTACTTTAAAGAGACACTGGGGTTGGCTTCAGGAGCCCAAAAATTGGATGAATCACACCCTGAAGTTGGCATCAGCAGGAGCCCCAAAATTGGCCTAAAGACATAAATATGTTTTGCACCATTTGGAAAGTGTAAAACATGGCACCATGCTGAATCTAGTCGCTGTCACGCTCCGGGTACTACAGCAATCCACTTAGATAACTCCAGCCCTCTCGGTAAGACCTCAACCCCCAATCTCCGCAGCCAGCTTCACCTATAGGAGCCCCCGCTTGCCGGGACGCAGAACACGCCTGACCGGGATCGGTTGCCCCCAGGACTTCAATGGCTCAAAGATTGGAGTCTTACTGTTCAGAGGCCTGGAGAACCCGTGGCTGGAAGTGGTACTGAGTAGCCCAATCGCTGAGCGTATAACAGAAGTCCAAAACAGGCTTAGGGTCAGCAACGGAAGTTCTGAGATGGCAGCGGTACAAAAGGGTTGGACAATTCGTGGTTGAGGATCAAGCAGAGGTCGGCAACAGGAGATCAGATCGGGGATGGTCAAACACAGGCGAAGGTCGGCAACAGGAACGCAGATCGGGGATAGTCAAGACAGGCGGTGGTCGGCAACGGGAGTTCAGAATATTCACAAGAGACAAGCAGCTACTAGGTACAAGGCACTATCACAGGCGCTGAGCAACTGACAGGGTGAACCTTATATAGGGACAGACATGATGGGAGGTGAGTGTATGATTGGTGCAACTACAATCTAAACACACATTGGGCCAGAACCTAAAAAGGGCGTGTGGCCCAAAACCTCTCTCTTGGGCTCATTGGCCCAAACAAGGAGGGGGGCATAAGCCCCCACAGAACCTAGGGCTCATTGGCCCTTTAATCCGAACCAGGGGGCGTGCCAATGCCCCCTGGCTAAACTACAGCCTCCGGCGGGCGCGCTGAGCACAGCGCCGCCGGAGGGAAAACAGGTCTCGGGCACGCGCGCGCGCCCGGGAACTGATGACGCGCGTGCGAGGAGGGAGAGAGGCCGTGCTCGGCGCCGCCTGAGCAGACGCCGCACGGCGCGGCCGCCGGGCCGGAGCTGCTGGGGCCGGCCGCCGACAACGCTGGACCGGGGCCCAGGTAAGTGCCGATTGGTGACACTACCCCCCCCTTCACGAGGGGCCTCCGGACCCTCACCCGGTTTTTCCGGATTATCACGGTGGAATTTCCGTACAAGAGCTTTGGCATGAACATCCCTCGCAGCCACCCAACATCTTTCTTCTGGACCATAGCCAACCCAGTCCACCAAGTATTGTAAAGAATTGTGCATCCTACGAGAATTCAAGATCTTATTTACTTCATACTTGGGCTCATTATCCACAAGAATAGGTGCAGGACCAGCAAGAGGCGTATTCTTCGCCGGTTTTAACAGTGAAACGTGAAAAGAGTTGGGTATTCTCATAGTTGGCGGGAGTTGAACTTTAAAAGACACATTATTCAATCTTTTAATTATAGGAAAGGGGCCAATGAATTTTGGACCCAACTTGCAAGAAGGTTGACGGAGCGCAATATTTTTAGTGGAGACCCAAACTAGATCGCCTACTTGAAGAGTAGGTTCCCGTGATCTACGACGATCAGCAAATTTCTTATATCTTAAACTAGTGGTTTTAAGAATTTCCTGAACATGTGTCCAGATATTCTTCCGTTCTTGAAGCCACTCCTCCAACGCCGGCAAGTTGGAGGGTGACCCTGAAAGGGAAGAAGCTCTAGGATTTTTCCCTAAGTTACAATAAAAAGGCGATATCTTGGTACTCTCACTAGGCGCATTATTGTAAGCAAATTCGGCGAAATCAATAAATTCTGCCCATTGTTCTTGGGCATCAGAGACATAACACCTTAAGTACTGTTCCAGAGTTTGATTAGTTCTTTCCGTCTGCCCATTGGACTGGGGATGGTAGGCAGACGAAAGAGAGATCTGTATACCCAGCCGCGAACAGAAATGTTTCCAAAAACGGGAAGTAAATTGGATGCCCCGATCCGAGACTATATTGGACGGAATACCATGAATACGAAAAATGTGTGAAGTAAATAGTCGAGAAAGCTCTGGTGCAGAAGGAAGCTTAGCCAAAGGAATGAAGTGTGCCATTTTACTGAAACGATCTACGACCACCCAAATAACAGTATTCCCGTGTGATAAAGGCAAATCTACAATAAAATCCATAGAAATATGAGTCCAAGGTTCAGCAGGGATTTCAAGAGGAACCAAACCGCCACTGGGAGCCTTATGAACCCCTTTACTTCGAGCACAAACAGCACAAGCGTCGATAAAGGCAGTAATATCGCGTCTCATGGTTGGCCACCATACATGGCGACGGGCAAGCATAAAGGTTTTTCGGTTACCCACATGACCAGCAGTTTTAGCATCGTGAAACTCGCAAATTACATCTGAACGCAAATGTGGCGGTACAAACTGGCATCCCAAGGGAACATCACTAGGAGACTGGTCTTGAAACGGCGCCAAGGTGTTAGAGAGATCAGGAAGTAATGCCCCGATCACACAACCCATAGGTAGAATCGGGTCACCAGTATCACCCCGATCCTTACATTCACCGAACATGCGAGATAGAGCATCCGCTTTAGTATTTTTTACACCCAGCTTGAACGTAATAATAAAATTAAAACGAGAAGCGAGAAGAATAATGCCCAACGTGCTTGACGAGAGTTCAATCTCTTGGCAGACCCAATGTATTCAAGATTTTTGTGATCGGTATACACAGTGATAGGATGTAATGAACCCTCCAGCCAGTGTCGCCATTCATCAAAAGCCAGTTTAATAGCTAATAGTTCCCTATTACCGACATCATAATTTTGCTCCGCGGTACTGAATTTACGTGAAAAATAAGCGCATGGATGAAGACGCTCAGGGTTACCGGAATATTGCGACAAAACTGCACCCACTCCCAGCTCTGAAGCGTCCACCTCAACAATGAAGGCCTTACGAATGTCTGGGTGAATTAACACTGGTGCCGAAGTGAAGGCCCGTTTCAAGGTCAGGAAGGCCTCACAGACAGAGGGAGACCAGTTAGCAGTGAAGGCCCCCTTGCGGGTAAGATTGGTAAGAGGTGCAACAACATGAGAGAAGCCTTTGATGAACCGCCGGTAAAAATTAGCAAAACCTAGAAAACGCTGCAATTCTTTTAAGGTCTTGGGTTGAACCCAATCCTGAACCGCCGAAACTTTCCCCACGTCCATCTCTAAACCCTGGTTGGTAATAATATACCCTAAGAAAGGAACTGTGGTGACTTCAAACACGCATTTAGAAAGTTTAGCAAATAAATTGTTCTCTCTTAATTTTTGTAGTACCAATTTAACATGACGTCTGTGCTCCAACAAGGAATTAGAAAAAATGAGAATATCGTCTAAGTATATGACCACAAATCTACCGAGATACTCCCTGAAAATATCGTTAACAAAATCTTGAAAAACGGCTGGCGCGTTACAAAGACCAAAAGGCATGACCAGGTACTCGTAATGGCCGTCTTTCACATTAAATGCGGTTTTCCACTCATCCCCCTGTCGGATGCGAATCAGATTGTAAGCCCCTCTTAAATCCAACTTGGAAAAAATTTGAGACCCTGTGACTTGATTGAACAGATCCCCGATCAAGGGCAAGGGGTATCGGTTCTTAACAGTGATTTTATTCAAGGCTCGATAATCTATGCATGGTCTCAGGCCGCCATCTTTTTTCTCTACAAAAAAGAATCCAGCCCCGGCAGGCGAGGTAGAGGGGCGAATAAATCCCTTCCTTAAATTTTCGGTGATGTACTCCCTCATTGCTTGCTCTTCGGGTAGGGTAAGATTATAAATTTTTCCCCTCGGGGGAATCGTGCCAGGGAGCAAGTCAATAGGGCAGCCATAAGACCGATGTGGAGGAAGGGTATCCGCAGAACGTTCAGAGAAGACATCAACCCAGTCTGCGTATGGTTGTGGTAATCCCCGAGGTAAAACTTGCACACTTCTAAGGCCTGTAGTAAAGCAGTGACTTTTACAATGGTCACTCCACTTGATCAATTCTCCAACCCGCCAATCTAACACCGGGTTGTGGAGTTGTAACCAGGGGTATCCCAAAACCACCGGAGTCTCTGGACAGTCGAAGATGAAAAATTCTAAGAACTCAGAGTGGGAAGAGCCAACAATTAACCGAAGAGGTGGGGTCTTGGTGTTTATAGGTCCCCCCTGGATGGCCTTCCCATTGATGGCCAAAACTTGTAGGGATCTTTCAAGAGGAACTAAAGGGATACCTAAAAGGGAGATCATACTCCTGTCCAGAAAGTTTCCCGCCGCACCACTGTCGATAAAGGCGGAAACTGTTTGCTTGGAAGAACCCCAAAACAGGTCAATGGGCACTAACATTTTATTTTGGCGAGAGTTGCAAACTGACTCACCCAGATCAGTACTCTCTACCTGGTCTGGGTGCGGAAGTTTTCCGCCGGTCTCCCCTTGTTGGGACAGGAACCTGCGAAATGTCCCGAGTTCCCACAATATAGGCATAACCCTTTGGATCGCCTACGCTGCTTTTCCTCTTGGGATAACCGGGTTCTCCCTAATTGCATGGGTTCTTCCTGGGAAGGAGATGAGGTATTTTCCCCACGGGTAGCCGGGGAACTAAGACTCTGGAGGGACCTGAAGGACGTGGGAGCCCTGGCTCTCTCCCTAGCCCTCTCTCTAAGACGCCTGTCTATTTTAATGGAGACCTGCATTAATTGGTCGAGGTCTGCGGGTGGAGGAAAATTGACCAAAGCATCCTTGATGCTTTCCGACAGTCCCACCCTGAACTGACTACACAGAGCGGGATCATTCCACCTCGATTCAATGGCCCAGCGGCGAAATTCAGCACTATAATCTTCAGCCGAATTCCGTCCTTGACTTAGGGCCCGAAGCCTATTCTCTGCCGTAGATTGTTGATCAGGATCAGCATATAAAACGCCCATAGCATTAAAGAATGCTGTAACGGATTGTAGGGCAGAATCATGAGATGGTAAACTAAAGGCCAAGGACTGCGGGTCTCCTTGAAGCAGAGAAATGACTAGGCCTACTCGTTGGGACTCAGTGCCTGAGGAGATGGGTCTCAGCTTGAAATACAGTTCGCAGGCATTCTTAAAATTGGAAAATTTTGCTCGTTCTCCAAAAAACTTTTCAGGCAGTGGAATCTTTGGTTCTGAGATATGAGGTGGTACAGAGGATGCCGGTAACTGACGAGATTCCTGAGTGGCCACTCTTTGAGCGAGCTGGTTTATCGCCGTAGCCATAGCTTGTACCTGCTGTACCAGGTCATCCATCTTTTGGCCTGTGATAATGTCACGCTCCGGGTACTACAGCAATCCACTTAGATAACTCCAGCCCTCTCGGTAAGACCTCAACCCCCAATCTCCACAGCCAGCTTCACCTATAGGAGCCCCCGCTTGCCGGGACGCAGAACATGCCTGCCCGGGATCGGTTGCCCCCAGGACTTCAATGGCTCAAAGATTGGAGTCTTACTGTTCAGAGGCCTGGAGAACCCGTGGCTGGAAGTGGTACTGAGTAGCCCAATCGCTGAGCGTATAACGGAAGTCCAAAACAGGCTTAGGGTCAGCAACGGAAGTTCTGAGATGGCAGCGGTACAAAAGGGTTGGACAATTCGTGGTCGAGGATCAAGCAGAGGTCGGCAACAGGAGATCAGATCGGGGATGGTCAAACACAGGCGAAGGTCGGCAACAGGAACGCAGATCGGGGATAGTCAAGACAGGCGGTGGTCGGCAACGGGAGTTCAGAATATTCACAAGAGACAAGCAGCTACTAGGTACAAGGCACTATCACAGGCGCTGAGCAACTGACAGGGTGAACCTTATATAGGAACAGACATGATGGGAGGTGAGTGTATGATTGGTGCAACTACAATCTAAACACGCATTGGGCCAGAACCTAAAAAGGGCGTGTGGCCCAAAACCTCTCTCTTGGGCTCATTGGCCCAAACAAGGAGGGGGGCGTAAGCCCCCACAGAACCTAGGGCTCATTGGCCCTTTAATCCGAACCAGGGGGCGTGCCAATGCCCCCTGGCTAAACTACAGCCGGAGGGAAAATAGGTCTCGGGCACGCGCGCGCGCCCGGGAACTGATGAGGCGCGCGCGAGGAGGGAGAGAGGCCGTGCTCGGCGCCGCCTGAGCAGACGCCGCACGGCGCGGCCACCGGGCCGGAGCTGCTGGGGCCGGCCGGCCGCCGACAACGCTGGACCGGGGCCCAGGTAAGTGCCGATTGGTGACAGTCGCATGTATCAGGCGTTGGTGGGTGGAAATCCTGGCTGATCCATCCCTGATTCATTTTGACAAAGGTGAGTCTCTCCACATTTTTAGTTGACAAACGAGTTCTCCTCGCCGTAACTATGGCCCCCGCCGCACTAAACACCCGCTCAGATGGCACGCTACTTGCCGGGCAGGACAGCTTTTCCTGCTAGTTGCGGCCACAAATCAAGTTTGGCTGCCCAGAAGTCCAGCGGATCCTCAAGGTGTGTTGGCATGGTCATGTCATGTTGGCTGGTTGAGGTCCTGCTCCAGGTCTTCCTGCTGCTCATGAGTAGCCTCACTATGTGGGTGTAGAAAGCTACTCATTAGCGACTGAAGACTGAGGCTGCTGCTGATGGAGCTGCTGCTGCTGCTCCTGCCAACCCCCCCAGCAGCCATGGCAGTGGAAGGTGAGCGCAGAGGTCCCCTCGAGTCAGACCTGCGAGAGTATGGACCATGGCGCAGATAGGCATCGGCCAACTGCCTACGTAGAATGTCTTTGTAGTAATTCAGTTTGTCCTCCCTCTCGGTGGGTTTAAAAAATGCCCCCATTTTGTGCCGGAAGCGAGGGTCCAATAAGGTGGACAGCCAGAAGTCATTCCGCCGACAGATGGAAACAATTCTGGGGTCACTACGCAAGCACATGAGCATGCTTCCTGCCATTTGCAGACTTGAGATCAGTAATATATGCGCACAGCAACAGTGTGTAAGCAGGCTCATACAGGCCAAATTACGTGAAATAACTGTGCAGCTTACAGTGAATACAGAGGCTAATGGTATGTTACAGAATGGGATGCCCCAAGCAGACTTGAGATCAGTAATATATGCGCACAGCAACAGTGTGTAAGCAGGCTCATACAGGCCAAATTACTTGAAATAACTGTGCAGCTTACAGTAAATACAGAGGCTAATGAGATTTTACAAAATGGTAATGTTCCCACAGCAGACTTGAGATCAGTTCAGTATATATGCACAGTAAGTGTATAAGCAGCCTGAAAACGCTAACAAAGCCAGTCAGCCAGCCAGTAACACTCAGGCTGGATGAAAAAAAAAATCTCCCTGTCACTGCCTCCGATTTTTCCTAACTTTCCCTGCTTCTCGCTGACTTCCTGCCTGTCTCCTGCCTGTCTCCTGCCTGTCTACTGGCTGTCCCTGTCTCTCTAACTGTCTCTCCCTGACTACAGCAGCGTCCTGTCTCTCACGAATGCAATAGAGAAATGAGGAAAAGCAAGATGTCCGCCGCCTTAAATAGCGCTGTGATGTCACCGGGCTTGCTGGCTGCTGATTGGCTGCATGTGACTGCCCCAGCATGCACATGTCCCGTCCGCCATCTTAGAATGCCTGTAATGTAAATTAATGGATGTTAAAGGAAAACTTTGAGCGATCGAAGCACGGGGAAATTCGGATTCGATCCGAATCGAATTTTTCATGAAATTCGGATCGAATCCGGGTTCGTCCGGATCGATTCGCTCATCCCTAGTTATTGGTTTGGGATTGTTAAATCATTTATGCCCCCTCTCTCTGTGTTCCTTTCTCCTTAACCTCCCCCCCCCCCTTCCAGGTGAGGCTGGTCACTGGCTGTGGGTCCGGTAAGCTGCACACTGGGGGTGGGGTGGGATTCACCCTTTGCTGACCTGGAGGTTCTCGGGAGGCGATGCGTGCACGAGGTGCCGCCGCCTCCTTCTAGCAGTCAATTGAAGGGAGAGACTCAGAGAGGAGCAAATAAAAGGACTGGTGAGCCAGCAGTATGTCAGCCTGAGGAAGTGGGGGACACCCACGGAACATGTGGCTCATTCTGGTGGTAGGTGGTGGGGAGACCCTGGTGATGATTTGTGAATCATGAGATCTGGTTGAACACCATGTTATAGAGTGGTGTGACTATTTATTATAATTGAATTGGTATTACAGTTATTATTGTTGACAGTTTTGTCTTTGCTTACCATTATTCTTGCTGCTATAGTTCTCTGCTGCTCTTGCACATATTTTGAAATACAAATTTGTTAGCGATTTGTGGATATATTATATATATTGGCGTTTATATTTGTTTGGGTTATGGATTTTGGTACACTGGGCACTTGTACTTGCACTTCATAAAGAGATCTTTACTCACCTTTTTTTTACTTACACACTTTTACTACTGCACATTTATAGGTGGCTTTATTATTTGTTTAAATATGCAGCTTTTGAGTTAGGATTTTAAGGGCTAATAGATATTAGTCTCTCCCTACCGCCTAAATACTTGTCTATTTTGGTATGTCCTGTGTGTTCTGTTTATATGTTTTTTAATGTTTTTAACATGTCTTGGTAATTGTGTTTTTTGGCATTTATTTGATTAAATAAAATTGTATAGAGAGTAGGATAGACAAATTTGACCAACTGTTCGGGATTCAGCATTGCCTAAATAAAAGTGAGTGCTGGCCAATAAGGGACCCAGACACATCTGTGTCAGTACAAGCACAAAAACATGGGACCAAATTGAGCCGATCTGGCGGCTCACTGTATGTTTTTAGAGTAGGATAGAGGTGTGCCTCCCTTCTTGGTGTTGTTCTCTATTGGTATTGCGGATGCAATCTTGGGAGCAGCACTTTTAGGCTTATGTATAGGATATTTAAAGTGGACCAACACCCAGGATTTTGACTATCCTGGGTCTTGGTCCACTTCGGTGTGTGAAACCCCCCCCGAACCCCCCGAAAAACTCACCTCTCCCCACGCCGACGGACAAGCCGCGGACAAGCGGCTCCTCCGCCGCTGTCTCCCGCGCGTCCCTCTTGACGCGCGCGCGCCGGCCATTCGCAGGCGCGCACGCCTAGAGGGGCGCGAGGGAGGTGGCGGCGGCCGGCCACCGCCGAAGGTAAGGTAAGGAGTTTGGGGGAGTTTCACCCCGCGGGACATCCCGATCTCGGATGTCCCGCGGGGAGGGAGGTGATCGGCCCGGGAATCTTATAGATTCCCGGGCCGATCACCCGTGGGTGTTGGTCCACTTTGAGGGTGTTGTGCAAGCTTTTGAAAGGCTTGTCATAGCTAAGGCTTGGAAGTCTCCAATCCTCAGCTTTAGGGAGTTTAAGAATAGGGTTACCGCATACATGACCATGGAAAAGCTTTCGGCGATAAACCAAATCTGGATGCCTTGGATCGACAAGTATTTGCCTGGGAAATTTGATAGAATGCTTATGGTGGTGTAGAGCTCTCGGTAGAATTGAGATTTATGTTGATGAAGTGGAGAGATGTGTGTTTCCTTGGGTCACGGGTGTGCTGGGGGAGTGCTCAGAGAGGGGCGAGGAGGGGTTTCCCTTTTTTTTCTCTTTTTCTCTTTTATGTTGGTTGGTATGGGCAGCAACATAGGGAGAGTGGTGGAGGCTAAGACCTTTATAGCCTTGGGTATTTGTGTGAGTTTTCTTTTACATGGAACTTAGTCATGCAGTAAGAACTCGCAGGAAGTGGGTTGTTGGGGAGGTATATGGGGTATTTTGTGAAAATTCATATAGCATTTTGATAATGCAAATCTGGGTGTTTGATGTGTCATTTGTGCGGTGTATTTTTTGATGTTTCCAGTGCTTCACAATAAAAATTTCTTGAAGTAAAGCTGTGGTGAACTTCACAACTCCAGAAAACCATGATGGTTACATCCAACTAGCCATTAAAGTGGACTGGCGCCAGAGAGATCTGGCCTGGTGTGTACATCATTAAGACTTCCTTGCCTTGGGTCCTGCTACTTCCTCCTCACCTCCTCCAGAGTAACCTATGCAAATGAAATGAACGTCTCTCACAGTTGGAGAAGATCCGGAGCCTGTTGTGGCAATCTAGCTCACTTTGTCAAGACCTGTCTGAATAAGAAAACGGCTGCAGAAAACTTTGACACCTAGATGGGCAGGGAGAAACTATCCACTATGATCATATGGGAACATTTACAAAAAACTGTCACTGTCTTTATCGATAGTGGGGTGGCTGATAATATTTTATCGTTTGCTGCCACTCTACGTTTTCCATTAGTACCTATCCTTGGTGGGGTTGTCTGCTTTAAGACTCCATTAATAAAATAGTAATGGGTCCCTCCCATTCAGAATGTCTGGAATTTCTCATTCTAGATATTTCTACTACTCCATTTGTTCTGATTTTTCCTTGGCTAAGGAATGAGGTCCATATTGTTTTAATCAATGCATTTAAACCACGTTGAAAACGAATGTTTTACTTGATGGTTTATGGTTTGTGGTGATGTACTTGACATTCTAATATTCTCTCGGTCAGCATCTGAACATCAGGCTCAGTTCAGAGACAGATACGTCTGGACTTTCGTATGTGTCTGTGTATGTTTTTGTGTCTGTTTGGCCTTTTTTTGTTTTTTACATTCGTTTTTCCATGCGTATGTTTGTTCCTGCTAATACGTATATGCACTTTCGATGGACAGATCTAAATTGGATCATTTGCATTAGTTCGGATCAATTTCCCATCAAAATCTGAAATTTTGCGTTCGTTCAGATAACTTATGTTATTGGTATGGGCTTGCGTCTGATTCTGAGACCTGATTGCCGAGGGACCACGCCCTATAAAATGGTTTCATTTGCGATACACTTACGGGACCATTTTGCACTCGGCTTGCCTGCTTTTGACCATGTTTTGCGGCTTTATGGAGCAATATGAGCGCCTTCAGCTCCAGGGCATTGCATATGTCAGCAGGGCCAAGGCCAGATTGCACCGGTGATGCATGCATATCGATCGCACGCATGACATTGAGTTGTTTGAGCTGACCAGACTTAACCGCGCTTCCCTCCATAAGTTGTATAGTGAGCTACGTTCATGGTTAGCCTGCACCACAAGGAAGGGGCAAGCAATTTCAGGTATGACCAAGATGCTTGGCTGCCTGCAATTTTTGGCAAACGGCTCGTTCCAGAGGCTGGGTGCCCTCTCCATGGGGATGTCCCAGCCTACGCTGAGCCGCGCGCTATCCAGGTTTTTGGATGGCATGGATACCATTAGTCCGAAATATATTTCCTTTCTGGATGACATGGTAGCCTGGAACGCGCTTAAGTTGGGTTTTTATAATATCGCTGACATGCCCAACGTCATGGGTGCGATTGATTGCACCCACGTTGCATTGGTCCCTCCCGCAGCCGACAAGTACATCTACTGGTAAGTTAATTATGTCATTTTGTTATATAGTTTAGGCAAACTGTATTGTAACTATCAATCCCTCCTTGTAAAGTGTCCCTGTAAAACAGTTTACAGTGTATACCTTAATCCCTCCTTGTAAAGTGTCCCTGTAAAACAGTTTACAATGTATACCTTAATCCCTCCTTGTAAAGTGTCCCTGTGAAACCCTTTACACTGTATACCTTTGTCCCTCCTTGTAAAGTGTCCCCGTAAAACAGTTTACAGTGTATACTTTAATCCCTCCTTCTCAAGTGTCCCTGTGAAACACTTTACAATGTATACCTTTATCCCTCCTTGTAAAGTGTCCCTGTGAAACTGTTTACAGTGTATACCTTAATCCCTCCTTGTAAAGTGTCCCTGTGAAACAGTTTACAATGCATACCTTAATCCCTCCTTCTCAAGTGTCCCTGTGAAACACTTTACAATGTATACCTTTATCCCTCCTTGTAAAGTGTCCCTGTGAACCATTTTACAGTGTATACCTTCATCAATGTTTTAAATGTAGGCTAGAGATGAGCGAACTTTTGAAAAATTCGATTCAGCTAATTCGCTGAATTTTCCGACAAAATTCGTTTCGGTCCGAATTTATTCGCGACGAAACGCTATTAAAAACGGCTATTTCTGAGCCTCCTAGAGCCTCAATAGGGTTGTAAACCATTCTGCCTTGCTGTAACACGCATAGGATGCGTGCTGGGTTAGTTAAATAATACTGTAAATAAATATCACATGCAAATCAGAGGCATCGCTAATAGAATCGCAGAGCGGCACAATTGCAGAGAGTTGAAGTGGCATCACTATGAGGGCCAGGAGCCCAAACATTGCTTTAAAGAGACACTGGAGTTGGCTGCAGGAGGCCAAAAATTGGATGAATCACACCCTGGAGTTGCAAGCAGGAGCACAAACATTGCTTTAAAGAGACACTGGGGTTGGCTGCAGGAGGCCAAAAATTGGATGAATCACACGCTGGAGTTGCAAGCAGCAGCAGCAGCAGGAGCCCAAACATAGCTTAAAAGAGACACTGGAGTTGGCTGCAGGAGCCCAAAGATTAGATGAATCACACCCTGGAGTTGCAAGCAGCAGCAGCCCAAACATTGGCTGAAAGAGACACTGGAGTTGGCAGCAGGAGCCCAAAATTGGATAAATCACACCCTGGAGTTGCAAGCAGCAGCAGGAGCCCAAACATAGCTTGAAAGAGACACTGGAGTTGGCAGCAGGGGCCCAAAAATTGGATGAATCACACCCTGGAGTTGCAAGCAGCAGCAGGAGCCCAAACATTGGCTGAAAGAGACACTGGAGTTGGCAGCAGGAGCCCAAAAATTGGATGAATCACACCCTGGAGTTGCAAGCAGCAGCAGGAGCCCAAACATTACTTTAAAGAGACACTGGAGTTGGCAGCAGGAGCCCAAAAATTGGATGAATCACACATTGGAGTTGCAAGCAGCAGCAGCAGCAGCCCAAACATTACTTTAAAGAGACACTGGAGTTGGCAGCAGGAGCCCAAAAATTGGATGAATCACACCCTGGAGTTGCAAGCAGCAGCAGCAAGAGCCCAAATATTACTTTAAAGAGACACTGGAGTTGGCAGCAGGAGCCCAAAAATTGGATGAATCACACCCTGGAGTTGCAAGCAGCAGCAGCATGAGCCCAAACATTACTTTAAAAAGACACTGGAGTTGGCAGCAGGAGCCCAAAAATTGGATGAATCACACCCTAGAGTTGCAAGCAGCAGCAGCAGGAGCCCAAACATTACTTTAAAGAGACACTGGAGTTGGCAGCAGGAGCCCAAAAATTGACTGACACACCCTGGAGTTGGCAGCAGCAGGAACCAAGAAATTGGCTGGAAGGCACCCTAAAGTTGGCAGAAGCAGGAGCACATACATTAGCTGGAAGGCACACCCTGGAGTTGGCAGCAGCATAAGCAGGAGCCCAAACATTGCTTGAAAGACACCCTGGAGTTGGCAGCAGCAGCAGCAGAAGGCCAAGATTGGCTGAGAGAGACACTGGAGTTGGCAGCAGGAGCCCAAAAATTGGATGAATCACAACCTGGAGTTGCAAGCAGCAGCAGCAGGAGCCCGATCATTACTTTAAAGAGACACTGGAGTTGGCTTCAGGAGCCCAAAAATTGGATGAATCACACCCTGGAGTTGCAAGCAGCAGCAGCAGGAGCCCAAACATTGGCTGAAAGGCACACCCTGAAGTTGGCATTAGCAGGAGGCCAAAAATTGGTTGGAAGGCACACCCTGAAGTTGGCATCAGCAGGAGCCCAAAAATTGGCCTAAAGACATAAATATGTTTTGCACCATTTGGAAAGTGTAAAACGTGGCACCATGCTGAATCTAGTCGCATGCATCAGGCATTGGTGGGTGGAAATCCTGGCTGATCCATCCCTGATTCATTTTGACAAAGGTGAGTCCCTCCACATTTTTAGTTGACAGACGAGTTCTCCTCGCCGTAACTATGGCCCCCGCCGCACTAAACACCCGCTCAGATGGCACGCTACTTGCCGGGCAGGACAGCTTTTCCAGGGCAAACTCTGCTAGTTGCGGCCACAAATCAAGTTTGGCTGCCCAGAAGTCCAGCGGATCCTCAAGATGTGTTGGCATGGTATGACATGACCTGCTGGTTCAGGTCCTGCTCATGAGTAGCCTCACTATGCGGGTGTAGAAAGCTACTCATTAGCGACTGAAGACTGAGGCTGCTGCTGATGGAGCTGCTGCTGCTGCTCCTGCCAACCCCCCCAGCAGCCATGGCAGTGGAAGGTGAGCGCAGAGGTCCCCTCGAGTCAGACCTGCGAGAGTATGGACCATGGCGCAGATAGGCATCGGCCAACTGCCTACGTAGAATGTCTTTGTAGTAGTTCAGTTTGTCCTCCCTCTCGGTGGGTTTAAAAAATGCCCCCATTTTGTGCCGGAAGCGAGGGTCCAATAAGGTGGACAGCCAGAAGTCATCCCGTCGACAAATGGAAACAATTCTGGGGTCACTACGCAAGCACGTGAGCATGCTTCCTGCCATTTGCGCAAGTGACTCGGAGGGACTACCTGTCTCCATCTCCACTGCATACTGCCACGGTGTGTCCGGGTCCTCTGTCTCGCCTTCCTCAAAACCCTCTAGCTCCTCTGGCTGCTCCTGCTCCTCCTCTCCTGTCCGCTGACTAGATAAACCAGCCATTTCGCCAAGCCTAAACTGTGTTTCACTGGGCAACTCCTCCTCCTCTTCCTCCTCCTCCTCCAGTTCAGCTCCAACGGGGTTCATGTGGCCGTAAGATGTAGACGCCATGTCTCCAGTGCCCTGACCAGCCATGGTTTCCAACATGTGCTGTAGTACATGAAGCAGTGGAATCACGTCGTTCATCCCGTAATCCTGCCGACTGACAAATAAAGTGGCTTCCTCAAAGGGCCTGAGCAAACGGCACGTGTCACGTATGAGCTGCCACTGGTTGACATTGAAGTTACACAGGGGAGTCCCCCTATCAGCTTGGATCATCAGGAAATCCGTGATGGCTTTTCTCTGTTCATATAATCGGTCCAACATGTGAAGGGGGGAATTCCAACGGGTGGAAACATCGCAAATCAGACTATGTTGGGGGATACCGTTCTGATGCTGTAGCTCAAGAAGGGTGTGTTTGGCGGTGTATGAGTGGCTGAAGTGCATGCAAAGTTTCCTTGAAGTTGTTAGGATGTCTTGCATATGGGGGGAACACTTCAGAAACCGCTTGACAACCAGATTGAAGACGTGAGCCATGCAGGGGGCATGGGTCAGGCTTCCTTGACGCAGCACAGACAAAATGTTCTTCCCATTGTCGGTAACCATGATTCCCATTTTAAGTTTTCTTGGAGTAAGCCATGTTTGGATTTCCTGATGAATACATTTAAGCAGTTCCTCCCCTGTGTGACTCCATTCGCCAAGACAAACCATGTGAAGCACTGAGTGACACCTCCGTGCCCTGCACACATGGTAGACTGGAGGGGCACTGAGACTTGAGCCTACAGTGGAGGGTGAGGAGATGGCGGAGGATGAGGAGGCCGAGTCGCACAGTGTCACAGGCTCAACGGGCAGGGAGCGCGGAGGCCGAAGCGGCGTGACCTGTCCAAGTTGCTGCTGCAAAGGGACCACATTCACCCAGTGGGCCGTAAACGACATGTACTGTCCCTGACCGTAGTTACAGCTCCAGACGTCGGCGCTGCCATGCACTTTGCTACACACCGACAGGCTCAAGGACTGGCCCACCTTCTGTTCAACAAAAGTGTGCAGTGCTGGTGCTGCCTTCTTGGCAAAGAAATGACGGCTTGGGACTCTCCACCTCGGCTCGGCACAAGCCATCAGTTCTCTAAAAGGTGCAAAGTCCACCACCTGAAAAGGGAGCGACTGCAGCACCAGCAACTTGGACAGGAGCACATTCAGCTTCTGCGCCGTAGGATGAGTGGGCGCATACTGCTGTCTCTTGGACATGGCTTCGCTGATGGATTGCTGGCGGGATGCATGACTTGGAGGAGGAGGAGCAGGAGCGACAGAGGATGGGTATGACGCACAGCTGCCTTCGGCTGAGGTGCTGGAGCCTTGGCTGGCAGAAATTGGGAGCGGCGTGGCACTTGGTGAGGAAGCAGACTGGACCACCCCTTGGGAGCCTCGGTTCTCCCAGGTCGCTTTATGGTGACGCATCATATGTTGACGCAGGGCCGTGGTGCCAACATTTGGGCCCTGGCCACGCTTCACCTTCTGCCTACATATCTTGCATGTGGCCATATTACCCTCCTGCGGATGCTTCAGGAAAAACTGCCACACTGCCGAGTAGCTACTTTTCCCACCAACAGGCCTCACTGATTCGCTGCTATTGTCGCCAACTCCAGGAACCCCTGCCCCACTACCTCCTGATAAGGTAGCCTGCCGCGCAGCAGGTGCTCTACCCCGGCCCCGGCCCCGTTTGGCTCAAGGCTTTACAATTGTGCCCCCATGCTGACTGCCAACTATGCTGCTAACACCTTGCTGCCTGAGCTGCTGACTCCGGGGCAACCTGCACCCCTCTTCTCCTGATGATGACGATGAAGCCCCTTCATCACCCGGCTCCCAAGTGCGATCGGCTTCATCATCATCATTATCATCACCGAGTTGTGGCTGTACGTCACTGATGTTCTCGGTTTCCTCAACAGTGTCTGGCGCAGGAGCTGGAAATCTCCCAACACCCACGACACTGTCCACATCACTATTTGTCTGCCGAGCTAAAGAAGCCACCTCCATTTCTTGGCTGGGCAGTAGCTGCTGACTGTCCTCTATCTGATCGTCCTCCTCACTAAAGAGTGGAGCTGAACCCAAAGCATAGGATACGTCGCTGGGGAAGGGAATGGCGTAGGACAGAGGCAATGGGAGGACAGGAACTGCTCTCGGGGGATGCCAACTCAGGGTTGTGTCAGAGGAACCTACCGACCCTAGACTTGTGATGATGTTGATGAGCGCGTTAACCAATCTACCACGGCAGAAGCGTTACTGGTGGAGACATGACCGCTAGCAGATACGGGCAGATCAGGTCTCTCACCGTGACTCCTGCTGCCACTCGCCCCTAGTCTGCTGCGACCTCTGCCTGCTGAATCTTGGCCTCTGCCACTCCTCTTTGAACATCCTGGCACTTGTCTGCCTGACATTTTTATGTATTTGCTTATTTAGTATAAACAGATAGGGTGCAAGGTGCAGCTTTGGGGTGCCCTGCGGCCTGGTTTATTAAAAGCAGTCAAAAACAAGTGCAAACTGAAGTAGCTTAATAAAGCAGCTGATGCTGAACAACGCTTATGTTGTATAACAGATAGGGTTCAAGGTGCAGCTTTGGGGTGCCCTGCGGCCTGGTTTATTAAAAGCAGTCAAAAACAAGTGCAAACTGAAGTAGCTTAATAAAGCAGCTGATGCTGATCAACGCTTATGTTGTATAACAGATAGGGTTCAAGGTGCAGCTTTGGGGTGCCCTGCGGCCTGGTTTATTAAAAGCAGTCAAAAACAAGTGCAAACTGAAGTAGCTTAATAAAGCAGCTGATGCTGAACAACGCTTATGTTGTATAACAGATAGGATGCAAGGTGCAGCTTTGGGGTGCCCTGCGGCCTGGTTTATTAAAAGAAGTCAAAAACAAGTGCAAAC
Organism: Gastrophryne carolinensis; assembly: GCA_027917425.1. Taxonomy (NCBI): domain Eukaryota; kingdom Metazoa; phylum Chordata; class Amphibia; order Anura; family Microhylidae; genus Gastrophryne; species Gastrophryne carolinensis. The sequence goes on along the minus strand of CM051237.1, from coordinate 343,228,454 downwards.
TGAAGTAGCTTAATAAAGCAGCTGATGCTGATCAACGCTTATGTTGTATAACAGATAGGGTTCAAGGTGCAGCTTTGGGGTGCCCTGCGGCCTGGTTTATTAAAAGCAGTCAAAAACAAGTGCAAACTGAAGTAGCTTAATAAAGCAGCTGATGCTGATCAACGCTTATGTTGTATAACAGATAGGGTTAAAATAGCATGTGGCTTGGGATGCCCGTGTGGCCTGGTATATTTTAAGCTGAACAAAAAGTAACAATAATCCAAGTATGAGAAATGCTTGTGCTTAACAAATAGGGTTAAATAGCATGTGCCTTGGGATGCCAGTGTGGCGTAATGTATTTTAAGCTGAGCAGAAACTTTTAACACTAATCCAAGTATGAAAAATAATTTTGACCTTCTTTACAGCGCCATACATTGAAAAAAAATCCTTAATTTCATGCCGATCAATCCAAAGGTCAATGCCCCCAACAAAAATAGTGTTTGGCATAAGTTTTCCTTCTGGAGGGACGTAACCTTTAGTTTACATGGTTGTGGTAGGTTATATTACAAATTGGGATACCCCAGGCAGCAGTGTCATTGAAAGAGACAGATTGTAATGCAGACCATACGCAAGCAGAGAAACTCAGGCTACAACAGGCCTCTTTAGTTTACATGGTTGGGGTAAGTTATCTTACAAATTGGGATACCCCACTGTATATGAAACCGAATATAATGCACACCCAAAAGTGGACAATCAGCCTCCAAGAGGCCTGCTTAGTTTAAATAAGAGAGCTGCTTAGCTTAAATAAGAGAGCTGCTTAGTGTAAATAAGAGGCCTGCTTAGTTTAAATAAGAGAGCTGCTTAGTGTAAATAAGAGAGGTAGGTTATGTTATCTTACAGAATGGGATACCCCCAAGCATGCTTTAGAACAGTATATATGCACAGCAACAGAGGATAAGCAGGCTCCAACAGGCCAAATTACTTTAAATAAGTGTGCAGCTTAGTGAAGATCAAGAGGGGTATGGTATGTTATAGAGTGGGATACCCCCAAGCAGGCTTTAGAACAGTATATATGCACAGCAACAGTGGATAAGCAGGCTCCAACACGCCAAATTACTTTAAATAAGTGTGCAGCTTAGTGAAGATCAAGAGGGGTATGGTATGTTATAGAGTGGGATACCCCCAAGCAGGCTTTAGAACAGTATATATGCACAGCAACAGAGGATAAGCAGCCTGCAACAGGCCAAATTTCTTTAAATAAGTGTGCAGCTTAGAGGAAATACAGAGGCTAATGGGATGTTACAAAATGGGATGCCCCCACAGCAGACTTGAGATAAGTATATATGCAGAGTAAAAGTGTCTAAGCAGGCTGCAACAGGCCAACTTTCTTTAAATAAGTGTGCAGCTTAGAGGAAATACAGAGGCTAATGGGATGTTACAGAATGGGATGCCCCCACAGCAGACTTGAGATCAGTATATATGCACAGAAAAAGTGTCTAAGCAGGCTGCAACATGCCAAATTACTTTAAATAAGTGTGCAGCTGTCACGCTCTGGTAACTCCAGCCCTCTAGGTAAGCCCTCAACCCCCAATCTCCGCAGCCAGCTTCACCTGTAGGAGCCCCCGCTTGCCGGGACGCAGAATACGCCTGCCCGGGATCGGTTGCCCCCAGGACTTCAATGGCTCAAAGGATGAGAGCTTACAGGTATAGAGGTCTGAAGAACCAATGGCTAAGAGCGAGTGTAACGGAAGTCCAGAGACAGGCCAGAGGTTAACACGGGGAGTCAGAGTTCGTAGCGGTACAGAGGGGTGAGACAGCTCGAGGTCTAGGTACAAGGCAGAGGTCGGCAACGGAGATCAGAATAGTCGGTTCAGGCAGAGGTCGGCAACGGAGATCAGAATAGTCGGTTCAGACAGAGGTCGGCAACGGAGATCAGAATAGTCGGTTCAGGCAGGGGTCGGCAACGGTGATCAGATCAATGAATAACACGAGTCAAAGCAAGGTACAAGGCGCTATCACAGGCAATCCGCAACTGAGAGGGAATTGCCTTTATAGGGAGAGACAGAGAGGAGGGTGAGAGTGATTGGTGCATTTATGATCCAGGCCAGACATCTTTCCTCCGGACCATAGCCAACCCAGTCAACCAGATATTGTAAAGAATTGCGCACTTTACGTGAATCTAAGATCCTATTCACTTCATATTCTGGCTCATTATCAACAAGAATCGGCGAAGGACCAGCTGGAGGTGTGTTCTTAGCTGGTTTTAACAGCGAAACGTGGAAAGAATTAGGTATTTTCATAGTCGGTGGGAGTTGAACTTTAAAAGACACGTTATTCAATTTCCTGATAATAGGATAAGGTCCAATGAACTTGGGACCTAATTTACTAGAGGGTTGACGGAGCGCAATATTTTTGGTGGAGATCCAAACTAGATCACCCACCTGCAGAGCTGGTTCCTGCGACCTGCGACGATCAGCAAATCTTTTATATCTCAAGCCCGTGTCTTTGAGAATCTCCTGAACGCGGGTCCAGATATTCTTCCGTTCTCGAAGCCACTCTTCCAATGCCGGCAAATTGGAAGGTGACCCTGAAAGGGAAGAAGCTCTAGGATTTTTCCCCAAATTACAGAAAAAAGGAGACACTTTAGTACTCTCACTAGGTGCATTATTGTAAGCGAACTCAGCAAAATCGATAAATTCCGCCCATTGCTCTTGGGCATCAGAGACATAACATCTTAAATATTGTTCCAAAGTTTGATTAGTTCTTTCCGTCTGCCCATTAGACTGGGGATGGTAAGTAGAGGAAAGGGAGATCTGTATTCCGAGTCGTGAACAGAAGTGTCTACAAAAACGGGAAGTAAATTGGACACCCCGATCGGAGACTATATTAGATGGAATACCATGAAGACGAAAAACATGCGAAGTAAATAGCCGTGAAAGCTCAGGAGCTGACGGAAGCTTGGTTAATGGAATGAAATGTGCCGTTTTACTGAAACGATCAACGACCACCCAAATGACAGTATTACCTTGTGAGAGAGGCAAATCAACAATAAAATCCATAGAAATATGAGTCCATGGTTCGGCAGGAATTTCAAGGGGAACCAAACCGCCACTAGGAGCCTTGTGAACCCCTTTACATCGGGCACAAATAACACAAGCATCGATAAGGGCAGTAGTATCGCGTCTCATGGTAGGCCACCATACATGTCGTCGGGCAAGCATTAACGTCTTACGATTACCCAAATTACCTGCAGTTTTAGCATCGTGGAATTCGTGAATTACATCAGAACGCAAGTGCGGTGGCACAAACTGGCAACCTAAGGGTACATCACTAGGAGATTCATCTTGAAACGGCGCCAAAGTATTAGAGAGATCAGGAAGTAATGCCCCGACCACACAACCCATAGGTAGAATCGGATCACCAGAATCACCCCGATCCTTACATTCACCGAACATGCGAGATAGAGCATCCGCTTTAGTATTTTTTACACCCGGTTTGAAAGTAATAATAAAATTAAAACGCGAGAAGAATAATGCCCAGCGTGCCTGACGAGAGTTCAACCTCTTGGCAGACCCAATGTATTCAAGATTTTTGTGATCGGTATACACAGTTATAGGATGTAATGAGCCCTCCAGCCAGAGTAGCCATTCATCAAAAGCCAGTTTAATAGCTAATAGTTCCCTATTACCGACATCATAATTTTGTTCCGCGGAACTGAATTTACGTGAAAAATAAGCACAAGGATGGAGACGCTCAGGGTTACCAGAGTATTGCGACAAAACTGCACCCACCCCCAGCTCAGAAGCGTCTACTTCAACAATGAAGGCTTTAAGAATATCTGGATGAATTAACACAGGTGCCGAAGTAAAGGCCCGTTTTAAGGTCAGGAAGGCCTCACAGACAGAGGGAGACCAGTTAGCAGTAAAAGCCACCTTGCGGGTAAGGTTAGTAAGAGGTGCTACAACATGAGAAAAACGGAGATCAGAATAGTTGGTTCAGGCAGAGGTCGGCAACGGAGATCAGAATAGTCGGTTCAGGCAGGGGTCGGCAACGGTGATCAGATCAATGAATAACACGAGTCAAAGCAAGGTACAAGGCGCTATCACAGGCAATCCACAACTGAGAGGGAATTGCCTTTATAGGGAGAGACAGAGAGGAGGGTGAGAGTGATTGGTGCACTTATGATCCAGGCCAGGATTGGCCTGACTAGACTCTAGCTGGGCTCATTGGCCCAAGGAACAATACTAGGGCTCATTGGCCCTGTCCCTGCAGGGAATTCCCCCACCCCACCTGAGCCAATTACTTTCCCCCGGCGGCCGCGCTGAGAGCAGCGCCACCGGAGGACATAAGCAGAACGTGCTCGCTCGCGCGAGCACGTGTACGGGAGCCGGGGCCGCCGGCCGGAACAGCAGGGGGCGCGCGCGCGCCGGCAGAAGCAGCCGCTGCCCGGCGCGTCCGCCGAGCAGACACAGCCGCCGCACCCGGCCGCCCACGACCAGCGCTGGAACGGGGCCCAGGTAAGCGACTATTTCTGACAGCAGCTTAGAGGAACTACAGAGGCTAATGGGATGTTACAAAATGGGATGCCCCCACAGCAGACCTGAGATCAGTATATATGCACAGTAAAAGTGTCTAAGCAGGCTCCAACAGGCCAAATTACTTTAAATAAGTGTGCAGCTTAGTGAAGATCAAGAGGGGTATGGTATGTTATAGAGTGGGATACCCCCAAGCAGGCTTTAGAACAGTATATATGCACAGCAACAGTGGATAAGCAGGCTGCAACAGGCCAAATTACTTTAAATAAGTGTGCAGCTTAGTGAAGATCAAGAGGGGTATAGTATGTCATAGAGTGGGATACCCCCAAGCAGGCTTTAGAACAGTATATATGAACAGCAACAGTGGATAAGCAGGCTGCAACAGGCCAAATTACTTTAAATAAGTGTGCAGCTTAGTGAAGATCAAGAGGGGTATAGTATGTTATAGAGTGGGATACCCCCAAGCAGGCTTTAGAACAGTATATATGCACAGCAACAGTGGATAAGCAGCCTGCAACAGGCCAAATTTCTATAAATAAGTGTGCAGCTTAGAGGAAATACAGAGGCTAATGGGATGTTACAAAATGGGATGCCCCCACAGCAGACCTGAGATCTGTATATATGCACAGTAAAAGTGTCTAAGCAGGCTGCAACAGGCCAAATTTCTTTAAATAAGTGTGCAGCTTAGAGGAAATACAGAGGCTAATGGGATGTTACAAAATGGGATGCCCCCACAGCAGACTTGAGATCAGTATATATGCACAGCAAAAGTGTCTAAGCAGGCTGCAACAGGCCAAATTACTTTAAATAAGTGTGCAGCTTAGAGGAAATACAGAGTCTAATGAGATCTTACAAAATGGTAATGTTCCCACAGCAGACTTGAGATCAGTTCAGTATATATGCACATCAAAAGTGTATAAGCAGCCGGAAATATCTAACAAAGCCAGTCAGCCAGCCAGTAACACTCAGGCTGGATGAAAAAAAAAAATCTCCCTGTCACTGCCTCCGATTTTTCCTAACTTTCCCTGCTTCTCACTGACTTCCTGCCTGTCTCCTGCCTGTCTCCTGTCTGTCTACTGGCTGTCCCTGGCTGTCCCTGGCTCTCTAACTGTCTCTCCCTGAATACAGCAGTGTCCTGTCTCTCACAAATGCAATAGAGAAAGCATGAACTGGAGCGGGGTAGATGTCTGGACATGTCCCGTCCGCCATCTTAGAATGCCTGTAATGTAAATGAATGGATGTTAAAGAAAAACTTCGAGCGATCGAAGCACGGGGAAATTCGGATTCGATCCGAATCAAATTTTTCATGAAATTCGGATCGAATCCGGGTTCGTCCGGATCGATTCGCTCATCCCTAATGTAGGCCTTAGCAAAACATTTTAATGCGGACCTTAATTAGTGATTAGAATGTTAATCTTTATTTTCGCCCACATACATATAATTTTTGGTAGTAAAAATACTTATGTACTTAGTGTTATTTGGATTTTTTGGAGGGTGTTAGGAGTTAGTGTTTGAGTAGTTTACCTTGGATTGCTAAACACTTTACAATGTATACCTTTATCCCTCCTTGTAAAGTGTCCCTGTGAAACAGTTTACAGTGTATACCTTAATCCCTCATTGTAAAGTGTCCCTGTGAAACAGTTTACAATGTATACCTTAATCCCTCCTTCTCAAGTGTCCCTGTAAAACACTTTACAATGTATACCTTTATCCCTCCTTCTCAAGTGTCCCTGTGAAACACTTTACAATGTATACCTTTATCCCTCCTTGTAAAGTGTCCCTGTGAAACAGTTTACAGTGTATACCTTAATCCCTCCTTGTAAAGTGTCCCTGTGAAACAGTTTACAATGTATACCTTAATCCCTCCTTCTCAAGTGCCCCTGTGAAACACTTTACAATGTATACCATTGTCCCTCCGTGTAAAGAGTCCCCGTAAAACAGTTTACAGTGTATACCTTAATCCCTCCTTGTAAAGTGTCCCTGTGAAACACTTTACAATGTATACATTTATCCCTCCTTCTCAAGTGTCCCTGTGAAACACTTTACAATGTATACATTTATCCCTCCTTGTAAAGTGTCCCTGTGAAACAGTTTACAGTGTATACCTTAATCCCTCCTTGTAAAGTGTCCCTGTAAAACAGTTTACAATGTATACCTTAATCCCTCCTTCTCAAGTGTCCCTGGGAAACACTTTACGATGTATACCTTTATCCCTCCTTGTAAAGTGTCCCTGTGAACCATTTTACAGTGTATACCTTCATCAATGTTTTAAATGTAGGCCTTAGCAAAACATTTTACATGTACTAGTGTTATTTGGATTGTCCTATATGTTTTTTGGAGGGTGTTAGGAGTTAGTGTTTGAGTAGTTTACCTTGGATTGCTAAACACTTTACAATGTATACCTTTATCCCTCCTTGTAAAGTGTCCCTGTGAAACAGTTTACAGTGTATACCCTAATCCCTCCTTCTCAAGTGTCCCTGTGAAACACTTTACAATGTATACCTTTATTCCTCTTTGTAAAGTGTCCCTGTAGACCATTTTAAAGTGTATACCTTCATCAATGTTTTAAATGTAGGCCTTAGCAAAACATTTTAATGCGGACTAGAGATGAGCGAACTTTTGAAAAATTCGATTCGACTGATTCGCCGAATTTTCCGACAAAAATCGTTTCGACCCGAATAAATTCGCGACGAATCGCTATTAAAAACTGTTATTTCTGAGCCTCCTAGAGCCTCAATAGGGTTGTAAACCATTCAGCCTTGCTGTAACACGCACAGGATGCGTGCTGGGTTAGTTAAATAATACTTTGAAGAAATATCACATGCAGATCAGAGGCATCGCTAATAGAATCGCAGAGCGGCACAATTGCAGAGAGTTGAAGTGGCATCACTATGAGGGGCAGAAGGAGCCCAAAAATACACTGGAGTTGGCCTCAGGAGCCCAAAAATTGGATGAATCACACCCTGGAGTTGGCAGAAGTTGGCAGCAGCAGCAGCAGGAGCCCAAATATACACTGGAGTTGGCTTCAGGAGCCCAAAAATTGGATGAATCACACCCTGGAGTTGGCAGAAGTTGGCAGCAGCAGCAGCAGGAGCCCAAATATACACTGGAGTTGGCCTCAGGAGCCCAAAAATTGGATGAATCACACCCCGGAGTTGGCAGAAGTTGGCAGCAGCAGCAGCAGGAGCCCAAATATACACTGGAGTTGGCTTCAGGAGCCCAAAAATTGGATGAATCACACCCTGGAGTTGGCAGGAGTTGACAGTAGCAGCAGCAGGAGCCCAAATATACACTGGAGTTGGCTTCAGGAGCCCAAAAATTGGATGAATCACACCCTGGAGTTGGCAGAAGTTGGCAGCAGCAGCAGCAGGAGCCCAAATATACACTGGAGTTGGCCTCAGGAGCCCAAAAATTGGATGAATCACACCCTGGAGTTGGCAGGAGTTGACAGTAGCAGCAGCAGGAGCCCAAATATACACTGGAGTTGGCTTCAGGAGCCCAAAAATTGGATGAATCACACCCTGGAGTTGGCAGAAGTTGGCAGCAGCAGCAGCAGGAGCCCAAATATACACTGGAGTTGGCTTCAGGAGCCCAAAAATTGGATGAATCACACCCTGGAGTTGGCAGGAGTTGACAGCAGCAGCGGCAGGAGCCCAAATATACACTGGAGTTGGCTTCAGGAGCCCAAAAATTGGATGAATCACACCCTGGAGTTGGCAGGAGTTGACAGTAGCAGCAGCAGGAGCCCAAATATACACTGGAGTTGGCTTCAGGAGCCCAAAAATTGGATGAATCACACCCTGGAGTTGGCAGGAGTTGACAGTAGCAGCAGCAGGAGCCCAAATATACACTGGAGATGGCTTCAGGAGACCAAAAATTGGATGAATCACACCCTGGAGTTGGCAGAAGTTGGCAGCAGCAGCAGCAGGAGCCCAAATATACACTGGAGTTGGCTTCAGGAGCCCAAAAATTGGATGAATCACACCCTGGAGTTGGCAGGAGTTGACAGTAGCAGCAGCAGGAGCCCAAATATACACTGGAGTTGGCTTCAGGAGCCCAAAAATTGGATGAATCACACCCTGGAGTTGGCAGAAGTTGGCAGCAGCAGCAGCAGGAGCCCAAAAATTGGATGAATCACACCCTGGAGTTGGCAGGAGTTGGCAGCAGCAGCAGCAGGAGCCCAAATATATACTGGAGTTGGCTTCAGGAGCCCAAGAATTGGATGAATCACACCCTGGAGTTGGCAGAAGTTGGCAGCAGCAGGAGCCCAAATATACACTGGAGTTGGCTTCAGGAGCCCAAAAATTGGATGAATCACACCCTGGAGTTGGCAGAAGTTGGCAGCAGCAGCAGCAGGAGCCCAAATATACACTGGAGTTGGCCTCAGGAGCCCAAAAATTGGATGAATCACACCCTGGAGTTGGCAGAAGTTGGCAGCAGCAGCAGCAGGAGCCCAAATATACACTGGAGTTGGCTTCAGGAGCCCAAAAATTGGATGAATCACACCCTGGAGTTGGCAGGAGTTGACAGTAGCAGCAGCAGGAGCCCAAATATACACTGGAGTTGGCTTCAGGAGCCCAAAAATTGGATGAATCACACCCTGGAGTTGGCAGAAGTTGGCAGCAGCAGCAGCAGGAGCCCAAATATACACTGGAGTTGGCCTCAGGAGCCCAAAAATTGGATGAATCACACCCTGGAGTTGGCAGGAGTTGACAGTAGCAGCAGCAGGAGCCCAAATATACACTGGAGTTGGCTTCAGGAGCCCAAAAATTGGATGAATCACACCCTGGAGTTGGCAGAAGTTGGCAGCAGCAGCAGCAGGAGCCCAAATATACACTGGAGTTGGCCTCAGTTGCCCAAAAATTGGATGAATCACACCCTGGAGTTGGCAGGAGTTGACAGTAGCAGCAGCAGGAGCCCAAATATACACTGGAGTTGGCTTCAGGAGCCCAAAAATTGGATGAATCACACCCTGGAGTTGGCAGAAGTTGGCAGCAGCAGCAGCAGGAGCCCAAATATACACTGGAGTTGGCTTCAGGAGCCCAAGAATTGGATGAATCACACCCTGGAGTTGGCAGGAGTTGACAGTAGCAGCGGCAGGAGCCCAAATATACACTGGAGTTGGCTTCAGGAGCCCAAAAATTGGATGAATCACACCCTGGAGTTGGCAGAAGTTGGCAGCAGCAGCAGCAGGAGCCCAAATATACACTGGAGTTGGCCTCAGGAGCCCAAAAATTGGATGAATCACACCCTGGAGTTGGCAGGAGTTGACAGTAGCAGCAGCAGGAGCCCAAATATACACTGGAGTTGGCTTCAGGAGCCCAAAAATTGGATGAATCACACCCTGGAGTTGGCAGAAGTTGGCAGCAGCAGCAGCAGGAGCCCAAATATACACTGGAGTTGGCTTCAGGAGCCCAAAAATTGGATGAATCACACCCTGGAGTTGGCAGGAGTTGACAGTAGCAGCAGCAGGAGCCCAAATATACACTGGAGTTGGCTTCAGGAGCCCAAAAATTGGATGAATCACACCCTGGAGTTGGCAGAAGTTGGCAGCAGCAGCAGCAGCAGGAGCCCAAAAATTGGATGAATCACACCCTGGAGTTGGCAGGAGTTGGCAGCAGCAGCAGCAGGAGCCCAAATATATACTGGAGTTGGCTTCAGGAGCCCAAAAATTGGATGAATCACACCCTGGAGTTGGCAGAAGTTGGCAGCAGCAGCAGCAGGAGCCCAAATATACACTGGAGTTGGCTTCAGGAGCCCAAAAATTGGATGAATCACACCCTGGAGTTGGCAGGAGTTGACAGTAGCAGCAGCAGGAGCCCAAATATACACTGGAGTTGGCTTCAGGAGCCCAAAAATTGGATGAATCACACCCTGGAGTTGGCAGAAGTTGGCAGCAGCAGCAGCAGGAGCCCAAATATACACTGGAGTTGGCTTCAGGAGCCCAAAAATTGGATGAATCACACCCTGGAGTTGGCAGGAGTTGACAGTAGCAGCAGCAGGAGCCCAAATATACACTGGAGTTGGCTTCAGGAGCCCAAAAATTGGATGAATCACACCCTGGAGTTGGCAGAAGTTGGCAGCAGCAGCAGCAGGAGCCCAAAAATTGGATGAATCACACCCTGGAGTTGGCAGGAGTTGGCAGCAGCAGCAGCAGGAGCCCAAATATATACTGGAGTTGGCTTCAGGAGCCCAAAAATTGGATGAATCACACCCTGGAGTTGGCAGAAGTTGGCAGCAGCAGCAGCAGGGGCCCAAATATACACTGGAGTTGGCTTCAGGAGCCCAAAAATTGGATGAATCACACCCTGGAGTTGGCAGAAGTTGGCAGCAGCAGCAGCAGGAGCCCAAATATACACTGGAGTTGGCCTCAGGAGCCCAAAAATTGGATGAATCACACCCTGGAGTTGGCAGAAGTTGGCAGCAGCAGCAGCAGGAGCCCAAATATACACTGGAGTTGGCTTCAGGAGCCCAAAAATTGGATGAATCACACCCTGGAGTTGGCAGGAGTTGACAGTAGCAGCAGCAGGAGCCCAAATATACACTGGAGTTGGCTTCAGGAGCCCAAAAATTGGATGAATCACACCCTGGAGTTGGCAGAAGTTGGCAGCAGCAGCAGCAGGAGCCCAAATATACACTGGAGTTGGCCTCAGGAGCCCAAAAATTGGATGAATCACACCCTGGAGTTGGCAGGAGTTGACAGTAGCAGCAGCAGGAGCCCAAATATACACTGGAGTTGGCTTCAGGAGCCCAAAAATTGGATGAATCACACCCTGGAGTTGGCAGAAGTTGGCAGCAGCAGCAGCAGGAGCCCAAATATACACTGGAGTTGGCCTCAGGAGCCCAAAAATTGGATGAATCACACCCTGGAGTTGGCAGGAGTTGACAGTAGCAGCAGCAGGAGCCCAAATATACACTGGAGTTGGCTTCAGGAGCCCAAAAATTGGATGAATCACACCCTGGAGTTGGCAGAAGTTGGCAGCAGCAGCAGCAGGAGCCCAAATATACACTGGAGTTGGCTTCAGGAGCCCAAAAATTGGATGAATCACACCCTGGAGTTGGCAGGAGTTGACAGTAGCAGCAGCAGGAGCCCAAATATACACTGGAGTTGGCTTCAGGAGCCCAAAAATTGGATGAATCACACCCTGGAGTTGGCAGAAGTTGGCAGCAGCAACAGCAGGAGCCCAAATATACACTGGAGTTGGCCTCAGGAGCCCAAAAATTGGATGAATCACACCCTGGAGTTGGCAGGAGTTGACAGTAGCAGCAGCAGGAGCCCAAAAAATGGCCTAAAGACATAAATATGTTTTGCACCATTTGGAAAGTGTAAAACGTGGCACCATGCTGAATCTAGTCGCATGCATCAGGCATTGGTGGGTGGAAATCCTGGCTGATCCATCCCTGATTCATTTTGACAAAGGTGAGTCTCTCCACATTTTTAGTTGACAGACGAGTTCTCCTCGCCGTAACTATGGCCCCCGCCGCACTAAACACCCGCTCAGATGGCACGCTACTTGCCGGGCAGGACAGCTTTTCCAGGGCAAACTCTGCTAGTTGCGGCCACAAATCAAGTTTGGCTGCCCAGAAGTCCAGCGGATCCTCAAGGTGTGTTGACATGGTCATGTCAAAGTATGACATGACCTGCTGGTTCAGGTCCTGCTCCAGGTCTTCCTGCTGCTCATGAGTAGCCTCACTATGCGGGTGTAGAAAGCTACTCATTAGCGACTGAAGACTGAGGCTGCTGCTGCTGATGGAGCTTCTGCTGCTGCTGCTGCCAACCCCCCCAGCGGCCATGGCAGTGGAAGGTGAGCGCAGAGGTCCCCTCGAGTCAGACCTGCGAGAGTATGGACCATGGCGCAGATAGGCATCGGCCAACTGCCTACGTAGAATGTCTTTGTAGTAGTTGAGTTTGTCCTCCCTCTCGGTGGGTTTAAAAAATGCCCCCATTTTGTGCCGGAAGCGAGGGTCCAATAAGGTGGACAGCCAGAAGTCATCCCGCCGACAGATGGAAACAATTCTGGGGTCACTACGCAAGCACGTGAGCATGCTTCGTGCCATTTGCGCAAGTGACTCGGATGGACTACCTGTCTCCATCTCCACTGCATACTGCCACGGTGTGCCCGGGTCCTCTGTCTCTCCTTCCTCAAAAACCTCTAGCTCCTCTGGCTGCTCCTGCTCCTCCTCTCCTGTCCGCTGACTAGATAAACCAGCCATTTCGCCAAGCCTAAACTGTGTTTCGCTGGGCAACTCCTCCTCCTCCTCTTCCTCCTCCTCCTCCTCCAGTTCAGCTCCAACGGGGTTCATGTGGCCGTAAGATGTAAACGCCATGTCTCCAGTGCCCTGACCAGCCATGGTTTCCAACATGTGCTGTAGTACATGAAGCAGTGGAATCACGTCGTTCATCCCGTAATCCTGCCGACTGACAAATAAAGTGGCTTCCTCAAAGGGCCTGAGCAAACGGCAGGTGTCACGTATGAGCTGCCACTGGTTGACATTGAAGTTACACAGGGGAGTCCCCCTATCTGCTTGGATCATCAGGAAATCCGTGATGGCTTTTCTCTGTTCATATAATCGGTCCAACATGTGAAGGGTGGAATTCCAACGGGTGGAAACATCGCAAATCAGACTATGTTGGGGGATACCATTCTGACGCTGTAGCTCAAGAAGGGTGTGTTTGGCGGTGTAGGAGTGGCTGAAGTGCATGCAAAGTTTCCGTGAAGTTGTTAGGATGTCCTGCAGATGGGGGGAACACTTCAGAAACCGCTTGACAACCAGATTGAAGACGTGAGCCATGCAGGGGGCATGGGTCAGGCTTCCTTGGCGCAGCGCAGACAAAATGTTCTTCCCATTGTCGGTAACCATGATTCCCATTTTAAGTTTTCTTGGAGTAAGCCATGTTTGGATTTCCTGATGAATACATTTAAGCAGTTCCTCCCCTGTGTGACTCCGTTCGCCAAGACAAACCATGTGAAGCACTGCGTGACACCTCCGTGCCCTGCACACATGGTAGACTGGAGGGGCACTGAGACTTGAGCCTACAGTGGAGGGTGAGGAGATGGCGGAGGATGAGGAGGCCGAGTCGCACGGTGTCACAGGCCCAATGGGCAGAGAGCGCGGAGGCCGAAGCGGCGTGACCTGTCCAAGTTGCTGCTGCAAAGGGACCACATTCACCCAGTGGGCCGTAAACGACATGTACTGCCCCTGACCGTAGTTACAGCTCCAGATGTCGGCGCTGCCATGTATTTTGCTACACACCGACAGGCTCAAGGACTGGCCCACCTTCTGTTCAACAAAAGTGTGCAGCGCTGGTACTGCCTTCTTGGCAAAGAAATGACGGCTTGGGACTCTCCACCTCGGCTCGGCACAAGCCATCAGTTCTCTGAAAGGTGCAGATTCCACCACCTGAAAAGGGAGCGACTGCAGCACCAGCAACTTGGACAGGAGCACATTCAGCTTCTGCGCCGTAGGATGAGTGGGCGCATACTGCTGTCTCTTGGACATGGCTTCGCTGATGGATTGCTGGCGGGATGCATGACTTGGAGGAGGAGGAGGAGGAGCAGGAGCGACAGAGGATGGGTATGACGCACAGCTGCCTTCGGCTGAGGTGCTGGAGCCTTGGCTGGCAGAAATTGGGAGCTCACTTGGTGAGGAAGCAGACTGGACCACCCCTTGGGAGCCTCGGTTCTCCCAGGTCGTTTTATGGTGACGCATCATATGTTGACGCAGGGCCGTGGTGCCAACATTTGGACCCTGGCCACGCTTCACCTTTTGCCTACATATCTTGCATGTGGCCATGTTACCCTCCTGCGGATGCCTCAGGAAAAACTGCCACACTGCCGAGTAGCTACTTTTCCCACCCCCTGGCCTCACTGATTCACTGCTGCTGTTGCCAACTCCAGGAACCCCTGCTCCACTACCTCCCGATAAGGTAGACTGCCGCACAGCAGGTGCTCTACCCCGGCCCCGGCCGGCTCCAGCCTTTGGAATTGTGCCCCCATGCTGACTGCTACCACCTTGCTGCCTCAGCTGCTGACTCCGGGGCAACCTGCGCCCCTCTTCTCCTGATGATGACGATGAAGCCCCTTCATCACCCGGCTCCCAAGTGCGATCGGCTTCATCGTCATCATCATCATCACCGAGTTGTGGCTGTACGTCACTGATGTTCGTGGATTCGTCAACAGTGTCTGGCGCAGGAGCTGGAACGCTCGCAGCACCCACGACACTGTCCACATCACTATCTGTCTGCCTAGCTAGAGAAGCCACCTCCATTTCTTGGCTGGGCAGTAGCTGCTGACTGTCCTCTATCTGATGGTCCTCCTCACTAAAGAGTGGAGCTGAACCCAAAGCATAGGATACGTCGCTGGGGGAGGGAACGGCGTAGGACAGAGGCAATGGGAGGACAGGGACTGCTCTCGGGGCATGCCAACTCAGGGTTGTGTCAGAGGAACCTACCGACCCTAGACTGGGGGTCTCAGACGTAAGTTGTGATGATGTTGTTGATGAGCGCGTCAACCAATCTACCACGGCAGATGCGTTACTGGTGGAGACCCGACCGCTAGCAGATACTGGCAGATTAGGTCTCTCAGCGTGACTCCTGCTGCTACTGGCCCCCAGTCTGATGCGAGCTCTGCCTGCGGAATCTTGGCCTCTGCCACTCCTCTTTTCACTTCCAGGCACTTGTCTGCCCGACATAGTCTAACTGGCGTGGGAGTAGGTGATATTTTAAGATCCCCCGGGCAGCGGTGGGTCTATATGAAACAGAATATAATGCACACCAAAAGTGAGCAGTAACACTCAGCCTCCAACAGGCCTGCTTAGTGTAAATAAGAGAGCTGCTTAGTGTAAATAAAGAGGGGTATGCTATGTTACAGAATGGGATGCCTCAACAGAAGTGCACCTGGCAGGCAGCAGTAAGCCTATGCCCAGCAAAAGTGTCTTATAATATAAATATAATAAGAGCAAATGCTTATATGGTCTTAAACAGAGGCTGCTTTAGTCACAGAATGGGATGCCCCCAAAAAAGATCCAGTAGTACTATGACCAGCAAAAGTGTCTTTATCAGGCTAATTTCAAATATGATAAGAGCAAATGCTTATATGGTCTTAAACAGAGGCTGCTTTAGTCACAGAATGGGATGCCCTGGCAGGGACAAGTAGTGCTATGCCCAGCAAAAGTGTCTTTATCAGGCTAATTTCAAATATGATAAGAGCAAATGCTTATACGGTCTTAAACAGAGGCTGCTTTAGTCACAGAATGGGATGCCCCCCAAAAAAGATCCAGTAGTACTATGCCCAGCAAAAGTGTCTTTATCAGGCTAATTTCAAATATGATAAGAGCAAATGCTTATACGGTCTTAAACAGAGGCTGCTGTAGTCACAGAATGGGATGCCCCAAATAGGAGTGCACCTGGCAGGGTCCAGTAGTGCTTTGCCCAGCAAAAGTGTCTTTATCAGGCCTAATTTCAAATATGATAAGAGCAAATGCTTATATGGTCTTAAACAAAGGCTGCTGTAGTCACAGAATGGGATGCCCCAAATAGGAGTACACCTGGCAGGGTCCAGTAGTGCTTTGCCCAGCAAAAGTGTCTTTATCAGGCCTAATTTCAAATATGATAAGAGCAAATGCTTATATGGTCTTAAACAGAGGCTGCTGTAGTCACAGAATGGGATGCCCCAAATAGGAGTGCACCTGGCAGGGTCCAGTAGTGCTTTGCCCAGCAAAAGTGTCTTTATCAGGCCTAATTTCAAATATGATAAGAGCAAATGCTTATATGGTCTTAAACAGAGGCTGCTGTAGTCACAGAATGGGATGCCCCAAATAGGAGTGCACCTGGCAGGGTCCAGTAGTGCTTTGCCCAGCAAAAGTGTCTTTATCAGGCCTAATTTCAAATATGATAAGAGCAAATGCTTATATGGTCTTAAACAGAGGCTGCTGTAGTCACAGAATGGGATGCCCCAAATAGGAGTGCACCTGGCAGGGTCCAGTAGTGCTATGCCCAGCAAAAGTGTCTTTATCAGGCCTAATTTCAAATATGATAAGAGCAAAAGCTTATATGGTCTTAAACAGAGGCTGCTGTAGTCACAGAATGGGATGCCCCAAATAGGAGTGCACCTGGCAGGGTCCAGTAGTGCTATGCCCAGCAAAAGTGTCTTTATCAGGCCTAATTTCAAATATGATAAGAGCAAATGCTTATATGGTCTTAAACAGAGGCTGCTGTAGTCACAGAATGGGATGCCCCAAATAGGAGTGCACCTGGCAGGGTCCAGTAGTGCTATGCCCAGCAAAAGTGTCTTTATCAGGCCTAATTTCAAATATGATAAGAGCAAATGCTTATATGGTCTTAAACAGAGGCTGCTGTAGTCACAGAATGGGATGCCCCAAATAGGAGTGCACCTGGCAGGGTCCAGTAGTGCTTTGCCCAGCAAAAGTGTCTTTATCAGGCCTAATTTCAAATATGATAAGAGCAAATGCTTATATGGTCTTAAACAGAGGCTGCTGTAGTCACAGAATGGGATGCCCCAAATAGGAGTGCACCTGGCAGGGTCCAGTAGTGCTTTGCCCAGCAACAGTGTCTTTATCAGGCCTAATTTCAAATATGATAAGAGCAAATGCTTATATGGTCTTAAACAGAGGCTGCTGTAGTCACAGAATGGGATGCCCCAAATAGGAGTGCACCTGGCAGGGTCCAGTAGTGCTTTGCCCAGCAAAAGTGTCTTTATCAGGCCTAATTTCAAATATGATAAGAGCAAATGCTTATATGGTCTTAAACAGAGGCTGCTGTAGTCACAGAATGGGATGCCCCAAATAGGAGTGCACCTGGCAGGGTCCAGTAGTGCTTTGCCCAGCAAAAGTGTCTTTATCAGGCCTAATTTCAAATATGATAAGAGCAAATGCTTATATGGTCTTAAACAGAGGCTGCTGTAGTCACAGAATGGGATGCCCCAAATAGGAGTGCACCTGGCAGGGTCCAGTAGTGCTTTGCCCAGCAAAAGTGTATTTATCAGGCCTAATTTCAAATATGATAAGAGCAAATGCTTATATGGTCTTAAACAGAGGCTGCTGTAGTCACAGAATGGGATGCCCCAAATAGGAGTGCACCTGGCAGGGTCCAGTAGTGCTATGCCCAGCAAAAGTGTCTTTATCAGGCCTAATTTCAAATATGATAAGAGCAAATGCTTATATGGTCTTAAACAGAGGCTGCTGTAGTCACAGAATGGGATGCCCCAAATAGGAGTGCACCTGGCAGGGTCCAGTAGTGCTTTGCCCAGCAAAAGTGTCTTTATCAGGCCTAATTTCAAATATGATAAGAGCAAATGCTTATATGGTCTTAAACAGAGGCTGCTGTAGTCACAGAATGGGATGCCCCAAATAGGAGTGCACCTGGCAGGGTCCAGTAGTGCTTTGCCCAGCAAAAGTGTCTTTATCAGGCCTAATTTCAAATATGATAAGAGCAAATGCTTATATGGTCTTAAACAGAGGCTGCTGTAGTCACAGAATGGGATGCCCCAAATAGGAGTGCACCTGGCAGGGTCCAGTAGTGCTTTGCCCAGCAAAAGTGTCTTTATCAGGCCTAATTTCAAATATGATAAGAGCAAATGCTTATATGGTCTTAAACAGAGGCTGCTGTAGTCACAGAATGGGATGCCCCAAATAGGAGTGCACCTGGCAGGGTCCAGTAGTGCTTTGCCCAGCAAAAGTGTCTTTATCAGGCCTAATTTCAAATATGATAAGAGCAAATGCTTATATGGTCTTAAACAGAGGCTGCTGTAGTCACAGAATGGGATGCCCCAAATAGGAGTGCACCTGGCAGGGTCCAGTAGTGCTATGCCCAGCAAAAGTGTCTTTATCAGGCCTAATTTCAAATATGATAAGAGCAAATGCTTATATGGTCTTAAACAGAGGCTGCTGTAGTCACAGAATGGGATGCCCCAAATAGGAGTGCACCTGGCAGGGTCCAGTAGTGCTTTGCCCAGCAAAAGTGTCTTTATCAGGCCTAATTTCAAATATGATAAGAGCAAATGCTTATATGGTCTTAAACAGAGGCTGCTGTAGTCACAGAATGGGATGCCCCAAATAGGAGTGCACCTGGCAGGGTCCAGTAGTGCTTTGCCCAGCAAAAGTGTCTTTATCAGGCCTAATTTCAAATATGATAAGAGCAAATGCTTATATGGTCTTAAACAGAGGCTGCTTTAGTCACAGAATGGGATGCCCCAAATAGGAGTGCACCTGGCAGGGTCCAGTAGTGCTATGCCCAGCAAAAGTGTCTATATCAGGCCTAATTTCAAATATGATAAGAGCAAATGCTTATATGGTCTTAAACAGAGGCTGCTGTAGTCACAGAATGGGATGCCCCAAATAGGAGTGCACCTGGCAGGGTCCAGTAGTGCTATGCCCAGCAAAAGTGTCTTTATCAGGCCTAATTTCAAATATGATAAGAGCAAATGCTTATATGGTCTTAAACAGAGGCTGCTGTAGTCACAGAATGGGATGCCCCAAATAGGAGTGCACCTGGCAGGGTCCAGTAGTGCTTTGCCCAGCAAAAGTGTCTTTATCAGGCCTAATTTCAAATATGATAAGAGCAAATGCTTATATGGTCTTAAACAGAGGCTGCTGTAGTCACAGAATGGGATGCCTCACAGCAGACTTAAGATCAGTTCAGTATATATGCACAGTTAGTTACTATAAGCAGCCTGAAAACGCTAACAAAGCCTGTCAGCCAGCTAGTAACACTCAGGCTGGATGAAAAAAAAAAAAAATCTCCCTGTCACAGCCTCCGTTTTTTCCTACCTTTCCCTGGCTTTCTGTCTGTCTCCTGTCTGTCTCCTGCCTGTCTCCAGCCTGTCCCTGTCTGTCCCTGTCTGTCCCTGCCTGTCTAACTGTCTGTCCCTCAGCTACACAGCGTTCTGTCTCTCACGAATGCAATAGAGAAATGAGGAAAAGCAAGATGGCCGCCGTTAAATACCGCTGTGTGACGTCACCGGGCTTGCTGGCTGCTGATAGGCTGCATGTGACTGCCCCAGCTTGCACTGGCGCGGGATACATGTCCAGACATGTCCCGTCCGCCATCTTAGAATGCCTGTAAATGTAAATGAATGGATGTTAAAGGAAAACTTCGAGTGATCGAATCGTGGGGAAATTCGGATTCGATCCGAATCGAATTTTTTCTGAAATTCGGATCGAATCCGGGTTCGTCCGGATCGATTCGCTCATCCCTAATGCAGACCTTAATTAGTGATTAGAATGTTAATCTTTATTTTCACCCACATACATATAATTTTTGGTAGTAAAAATACTTATGTACTTAGTGTTATTTGGATTGCTCTACATGTTTTTTGGAGGGTGTTATGAGTTAGTGTTTGAGTTGTTTACCTTGGATTGCTAAACTTTTTATTTTTCTTACAGGAACCGCAAAATGGGCCACTCACTGAATCCAAGCAGTGGTGGCCCTGGACATGCGGTTCCTTAGTGTCCTCGCCGGGTATCCAGACTCATCCCATGACGTGTACATCTTGCGGAGCTCAGGATTATTCCGTCAGTTTGAGTCTGGAGAATTATCAGGTGGATGGCTCCTTAGTAAGTTTCCTCAAATTACGACATTCCCTTTTCACTGTATGCCTATGAATATAGTTGATGAGCCATGTCTTAGCCTATGGCTGTTTTTTCCCCTTGATGACATGTTAAACCAGACCTTCATCACGATTGTGAGAAAAGCACAAACCCTTAAAAACTGATTCCCCAGCATTTCTACCTAATATATTTCTAGTTTTTAGTAACGTATTATTCTTTCCCCCATTGGGCTGCAACTCTGTTCATGACTTTAGGATAGGGGTGGCGCTATCTTTGGTCAGATGCATCACACTTACTGAGGAGAGGAGAGCGGGATAAAGTGCAGGGTATGGGTTATAGCTGTGCTTTGCTCAGACAGAGCAGAGCTGGGGTCCGGGAAAGGTCAGAAATCCCAGAATGCAGAGCAGCACAGTCAGAAGGCACTTTCTGTTTGCAGGCTGCCTGATATTCCCTGAGCCGCCATCTTGGATGTTTAAAGGCTCATAACATGCAGTAGATGCTGGTAGTATTTTTTTTTTATGTGAGCAATCTGTATGTCCACTGTATGTGTATGTAACATATAAGATAGGCTTTTATTCAGACTGAACAACCAATTTAAACAATATTGTTGTTTAGAATGTGTAATTACTGTAAGTATATTCTTATTCATTCATTCTGGCTATCCGCTTCTTCCCTGGCTCCTGATGCCTGTCCTTCGGCCACAGAATGAGGCTCAGGAGGCCTACAATCGGTCACACAGAAAGATCCGGGCCGTTGCAGAGAGGGCATTTGGGCTGCTCTAAACCCACTTCCGTTGTTTGGACCATACCGGGGGGGCACTCCAATTTGATCCCTACAAGGTCATCGACATAATCCTGGCCTGTTGTGTTCTGCATAACTTTGCCATCATGCAGCGTGTCCCCCGGTATGTGGATCTGCCCACCTCACCACCCAGCCAGGAGGCAGATGAGCATTACACTGGCACACCTAGTGCCTCTGGCCAAGCAGTGCGGGCCAATGTAATAACAACTTATTTTGCCTAAAATTTGTTTTCTTTGTTTGTTGATGTTATTTTGCTATTTTCAGTATGATTTGCCTTTGTGAAGGCCTTTGCCTTTATTTTTTAAAAAAAGTTATTTTAAAACTTAATTACTAAAAAATTGACACCTTATTTAAACCTTATGCAGTTTATTTTTGCATGTTTGTTGTTAAAAACCTTCATTAATCTCAAAATAACCCAAACATTAATGCATCAACTTAGTCAACAACAGCTAAAGTCACATTCAATATATTTTATTAAAATATGAAAATTTGTAGTTGAAGGGCACTCGCAGACTTCATGTACATACATAGTAAAACATAAATATACATTGGGGCAGACTAATGGCCCCTAGCAATTGGCCACATCCAGGAGTTGTAAAGTAACGCACTCCAGGCCGAAGTTTCACTGCCCAATAACATAAACATACATAGGGAGCAATCACTTCCAGGGGAATATTTGTCCAGAAATACATAGGGCCACATACTCACCCTCTCCTGCTTGGCCACATTTGCCACAGGCACAAGTGGAAAGCAGCCATACCTATGCCACATCCACGCCTGTAAGTTAGTGGGCCACCCAAACAATAACCCCCAGTCCTAATGCCAGCCACCATTTGATTAGGCCCAAGCCTGCAGCGTGCCGCTTCAGTGAGGCTTTAGCTCAGGCATTGGCTAGTGGGGTATGTCAGCACTCTAATGAGCTATATGGGCGAATTCAAAATCAAACCAGCAAAGCCATAAAAAAGGCAATTTTGTAGCGCTCACCAGACAGGTAAATAGAGTGGGGATGTAGAGGAAAGATACAGGTCAAATAGGTCTTAATATGGATGTTGCCCATAAAAACCTGGTGGCGGGACTTGGAGGTGTCCCCACACCTGGGCATGTGTGGCATTTTATAATCTGCCACTGTTCCAGCATCTGTCTATTGCTTGTTCTAAATTCCTCGAGCATGGCAGTGAAGTTATTATTTAAGGTTGCCATTTGTTCATGTTGGTGACTGCATTATTGAAAGTCTCTAATTGTGCAGTAAGCTGCTCTGTGGTTCTTTGAGTCACCTGCCGAAAGTAACGGCTGTCATGGCGCTATGCTGACTCCAGGATTGTCACGCGCCTCCTCTGGGAAACTGGTCTATGTTGTTGACTACGTCTTCCAATTCCCTGGGTTTGAGCGCCTGCAGATGCTGGACCTCTAGAGCGAGCAAAAGTCCCAGATGTGCTCGGCAAAACCTCTGCAGCAGAGCTACCTCTGGGGACTGTAGGCTCAGTCTCAGCCTGCTGCCCACGATTGGCTGTTAAACATGTATTTGCCGACAATTAATTTTTTTTACATTTTTTTACAGGGACCACACATGCCAGAGTGGCACAGGCCAGGGTCCTTCATTGGTGGGCGAGATGCAAGAGCTGCTCGACCCATTGGGAACCACAGATGAAGAATAATGTTCTGGGGCCTGCCATTGCTGTGTATATATTTTAATCAATGTGATTTCAATTTTTTACACATTTTAAAAAGTTAATTTAAAAAAAACAAAAAATTCTATTCTATTTTTAAAAAGAAATTCCAAAAAAATGGCACTTGCAAAAATGCCATTTAAGATTAAAAAAAAAAACAACTTGTCTCTGTGTCATTTCCTTTTCTAAATGCATTCATTAAGGGTTGGTTACCACAAAACGAATGCAAAACGCAAAAATGCGAAGTGATTTAGGTAAGTTTTAGGAGCGGGAAATAGAAGAAAAATGAGACCGCGAAGTGATTTAGGTAAGCTTTAGGTGCGGGAAATGGAAGTAGAATCTGACCGCGAAGGGATTTAGGTAAGTTTTAGTTGCGGGAAATGGAAGAAGAATGAGACCGCAAAGTGATTTAGGTAAGGTTTAGGTGCGGAAAATGGAAGAAGAATCTGACCGCGAAGTGATTTAGGTAAGTTGTAGGTGCAGGAAATGGAAGAAGAATGAGACCGCAAAGTGATTTAGGTAAGTTTTAGGTGCGGAAAATGGAAGAAGAATCTGACCGCGAAGTGATTAAGGTAAGTTTTAGTTGCGGGAAATGGAAGAAGAATGAGACCGCAAAGTGATTTAGGTAAGTTTTAGGTGCGGAAAATGGAAGAAGAATCTGACCGCGAAGTGATTTAGGTAAGTTGTAGGTGCAGGAAATGGAAGAAGAATGAGACCGCAAAGTGATTTAGGTAAGCTTTAGGTGCGGGAAATGGAAGAAGAATGAGACTGCGAAGAATCTGACCTGAGGAAGAAGAATCTGAATCTGAGTGATTAAGGTAAGTTTTAGTTGCGGGAAATGGAAGAAGAATGAGATCGCAAAGTGATTTAGGTAAGCTTTAGGTGCGGAAAATGGAAGAAGAATCTGACCGCGAAGGGATTTAGGTAAGTTTTAGTTGCGGGAAATGGAAGAAGAATGAGACCGCAAAGTGATTTAGGTAAGTTTTAGGTGCGGAAAATGGAAGAAGAATCTGACCGCGAAGTGATTTAGGTAAGTTGTAGGTGCAGGAAATGGAAGAAGAATGAGACTGCAAAGTGATTTAGGTAAGCTTTAGGTGCGGGAAATGGAAGAAGAATGAGACTGCGAAGTGATTTAGGTAAGTTTTAGGTGCGGGAAATGGAAGAAGAATGAGACCGCGAAGCGATTTAGGTAAGTTTTAAGTGCGGGAAATGGAAGAAGAATGAGACCGCAAAGTGATTTAGCTAAGCATTGTAGCAGAAGTGAGTGAACCAAATATGTAGACAAGCACATTAATAAGTTAATTTTGTAGTGCGCAGGCATAAGGTCGTAACGATTTTCGTCTGGATGATTATTTTTTTAAAGAGGCAATCAGAATCTAACGGGAAACGTAAATGATTCGTTCGAGGAGACGATGGAAAAAGGGCAAAAACGAAAGCCTACGTTGTAACAAGAGTAACATAAACGGAAAACGAAAGCTGGGAAATGATTCTCGTTGGCATACGAACGGACGAAGACTTTACTGAGGGCTTACGATGCATGTTTAGAATTACTCGTACACTCATACGCAAGCAGGAAAATAAAAAAAAAAACAGATCGACACAAAACGAAAGTCTTTTTATATCTCTCTGAATCAACCCTATCATGTGAAAGTGGTGTTACAAAAACTTAAAAAGAATAGTTTTTATGCCAAGGGTCTGGTTATGGATCCCGTTAAAATGTCAACAGTCTTAGAGTGGGACCAACCCAGTAAACTTTAAAAGCTTTACAGAGATTCCTTGGATTTTTCTCATTTCTATAGGTGTTTCATTAAAGGATTCTCATCCATTGTTGCTCCATTAACTGATCTTACCCTTAAAGGTGCCTTTCAGGAGAAATGGCCCCCTCTGGCTGTGTGTCAGTGTCCTCGCCTTTCTTGCTGTTATATGAGACTTGGCTGTGCTCCATTGATCTCTGCACGCAGCCACAGAAATGCCTGGGTGTTTGTAATTGACTTGGCTGGAGTTCGGCTCACTGCAACTGCATGAAGCCTAGAGCGTAAGCTCTTGGGCTTGTTTTTTACTTCTGGGTTTTCCTTGGCCTGTGTACAGGAAGTGACCTCACTCAGACTCAGTTCTTGGAAGCTGTGATTCCTGTTACCTGCAACTAGAGATGAGCGAACTTTTGAAAAATTCGATTCGACTGATTCGCCGAATTTTCCGACAAAAATCGTTTCGACCCGAATAAATTCGCGACGAATCGCTATTAAAAACGGCTATTTCTGAGCCTCCTACAGCCTCAATAGGGTTGTAAACCATTCAGCCTTGCTGTAACATGCACAGGATGCGTGCTGGGTTAGTTAAATAATACTTTGAAGAAATATCACATGCAGATCAGAGGCATCGCTAATAGAATCGCAGAGCGGCACAATTGCAGAGAGTTGAAGTGGCATCACTATGAGGGGCAGAAGGAGCCCAAATATACACTGGAGTTGGCCTCAGGAGCCCAAAAATTGGATGAATCACACCCTGGAGTTGGCAGAAGTTGGCAGCAGCAGCAGGAGCCCAAATATACACTGGAGTTGGCTTCAGGAGCCCAAAAATTGGATGAATCACACCCTGGAGTTGGCAGGAGTTGACACCAGCAGCAGCAGGAGCCCAAATATACACTGGAGTTGGCTTCAGGAGCCCAAAAATTGGATGAATCACACCCTGGAGTTGGCAGAAGTTGGCAGCAGCAGCAGCAGGAGCCCAAATATACACTGGAGTTGGCCTCAGGAGCCCAAAAATTGGATGAATCACACCCTGGAGTTGGCAGAAGTTGGCAGCAGCAGCAGCAGGAGCCCAAATATACACTGGAGTTGGCCTCAGGAGCCCAAAAATTGGATGAATCACACCCTGGAGTTGGCAGGAGTTGACAGTAGCAGCAGCAGGAGCCCAAATATACACTGGAGTTGGCCTCAGGAGCCCAAAAATTGGATGAATCACACCCTGGAGTTGGCAGAAGTTGGCAGCAGCAGCAGCAGGAGCCCAAATATACACTGGAGTTGGCTTCAGGAGCCCAAAAATTGGATGAATCACACCCTGGAGTTGGCAGGAGTTGACACCAGCAGCAGCAGGAGCCCAAATATACACTGGAGTTGGCTTCAGGAGCCCAAAAATTGGATGAATCACACCCTGGAGTTGGCAGAAGTTGGCAGCAGCAGCAGCAGGAGCCCAAATATACACTGGAGTTGGCCTCAGGAGCCCAAAAATTGGATGAATCACACCCTGGAGTTGGCAGAAGTTGGCAGCAGCAGCAGCAGGAGCCCAAATATACACTGGAGTTGGCCTCAGGAGCCCAAAAATTGGATGAATCACACCCTGGAGTTGGCAGAAGTTGGCAGCAGCAGCAGCAGGAGCCCAAATATACACTGGAGTTGGCTTCAGGAGCCCAAAAATTGGATGAATCACACCCTGGAGTTGGCAGGAGTTGACACCAGCAGCAGCAGGAGCCCAAATATACACTGGAGTTGGCTTCAGGAGCCCAAAAATTGGATGAATCACACCCTGGAGTTGGCAGAAGTTGGCAGCAGCAGCAGCAGGAGCCCAAATATACACTGGAGTTGGCCTCAGGAGCCCAAAAATTGGATGAATCACACCCTGGAGTTGGCAGAAGTTGGCAGCAGCAGCAGCAGGAGCCCAAATATACACTGGAGTTGGCCTCAGGAGCCCAAAAATTGGATGAATCACACCCTGGAGTTGGCAGGAGTTGACAGTAGCAGCAGCAGGAGCCCAAATATACACTGGAGTTGGCCTCAGGAGCCCAAAAATTGGATGAATCACACCCTGGAGTTGGCAGAAGTTGGCAGCAGCAGCAGCAGGAGCCCAAATATACACTGGAGTTGGCTTCAGGAGCCCAAAAATTGGATGAATCACACCCTGGAGTTGGCAGGAGTTGACAGTAGCAGCAGCAGGAGCCCAAATATACACTGGAGTTGGCTTCAGGAGCCCAAAAATTGGATGAATCACACCCTGGAGTTGGCAGAAGTTGGCAGCAGCAGCAGCAGGAGCCCAAATATACACTGGAGTTGGCCTCAGGAGCCCAAAAATTGGATGAATCACACCCTGGAGTTGGCAGAAGTTGGCAGCAGCAGCAGCAGGAGCCCAAATATACACTGGAGTTGGCCTCAGGAGCCCAAAAATTGGATGAATCACACCCTGGAGTTGGCAGAAGTTGGCAGCAGCAGCAGCAGGAGCCCAAATATACACTGGAGTTGGCTTCAGGAGCCCAAAAATTGGATGAATCACACCCTGGAGTTGGCAGAAGTTGGCAGCAGCAGCAGCAGGAGCCCAAATATACACTGGAGTTGGCCTCAGGAGCCCAAAAATTGGATGAATCACACCCTGGAGTTGGCAGAAGTTGGCAGCAGCAGCAGCAGGAGCCCAAATATACACTGGAGTTGGCCTCAGGAGCCCAAAAATTGGATGAATCACACCCTGGAGTTGGCAGGAGTTGACAGTAGCAGCAGCAGGAGCCCAAATATACACTGGAGTTGGCCTCAGGAGCCCAAAAATTGGATGAATCACACCCTGGAGTTGGCAGGAGTTGACAGTAGCAGCAGCAGGAGCTCAAATATACACTGGAATTGGCTTCAGGAGCCCAAAAATTGGATGAATCACACCCTGGAGTTGGCAGGAGTTGACACCAGCAGCAGCAGGAGCCCAAATATACACTGGAGTTGGCTTCAGGAGCCCAAAAATTGGATGAATCACACCCTGGAGTTGGCAGAAGTTGGCAGCAGCAGCAGCAGGAGCCCAAATATACACTGGAGTTGGCCTCAGGAGCCCAAAAATTGGATGAATCACACCCTGGAGTTGGCAGAAGTTGGCAGCAGCAGCAGCAGGAGCCCAAATATACACTGGAGTTGGCTTCAGGAGCCCAAAAATTGGATGAATCACACCCTGGAGTTGGCAGGAGTTGACACCAGCAGCAGCAGGAGCCCAAATATACACTGGAGTTGGCTTCAGGAGCCCAAAAATTGGATGAATCACACCCTGGAGTTGGCAGAAGTTGGCAGCAGCAGCAGCAGGAGCCCAAATATACACTGGAGTTGGCCTCAGGAGCCCAAAAATTGGATGAATCACACCCTGGAGTTGGCAGGAGTTGACAGTAGCAGCAGCAGGAGCCCAAATATACACTGGAGTTGGCCTCAGGAGCCCAAAAATTGGATGAATCACACCCTGGAGTTGGCAGGAGTTGACACCAGCAGCAGCAGGAGCCCAAATATACACTGGAGTTGGCCTCAGGAGCCCAAAAATTGGATGAATCACACCCTGGAGTTGGCAGAAGTTGGCAGCAGCAGCAGCAGGAGCCCAAATATACACTGGAGTTGGCCTCAGGAGCCCAACAATTGGATGAATCACACCCTGGAGTTGGCAGGAGTTGACAGTAGCAGCAGCAGGAGCCCAAATATACACTGGAGTTGGCCTCAGGAGCCCAAAAATTGGATGAATCACACCCTGGAGTTGGCAGAAGTTGGCAGCAGCAGCAGCAGGAGCCCAAATATACACTGGAGTTGGCTTCAGGAGCCCAAAAATTGGATGAATCACACCCTGGAGTTGGCAGGAGTTGACACCAGCAGCAGCAGGAGCCCAAATATACACTGGAGTTGGCTTCAGGAGCCCAAAAATTGGATGAATCACACCCTGGAGTTGGCAGAAGTTGGCAGCAGCAGCAGCAGGAGCCCAAATATACACTGGAGTTGGCCTCAGGAGCCCAAAAATTGGATGAATCACACCCTGGAGTTGGCAGAAGTTGGCAGCAG
Source organism: Gastrophryne carolinensis (assembly GCA_027917425.1). NCBI lineage: Eukaryota > Metazoa > Chordata > Amphibia > Anura > Microhylidae > Gastrophryne > Gastrophryne carolinensis. The sequence goes on along the minus strand of CM051237.1, from coordinate 343,200,122 downwards.
CAGCAGCAGGAGCCCAAATATACACTGGAGTTGGCCTCAGGAGCCCAAAAATTGGATGAATCACACCCTGGAGTTGGCAGAAGTTGGCAGCAGCAGCAGCAGGAGCCCAAATATACACTGGAGTTGGCTTCAGGAGCCCAAAAATTGGATGAATCACACCCTGGAGTTGGCAGAAGTTGGCAGCAGCAGCAGCAGGAGCCCAAATATACACTGGAGTTGGCCTCAGGAGCCCAAAAATTGGATGAATCACACCCTGGAGTTGGCAGAAGTTGGCAGCAGCAGCAGCAGGAGCCCAAATATACACTGGAGTTGGCCTCAGGAGCCCAAAAATTGGATGAATCACACCCTGGAGTTGGCAGGAGTTGACAGTAGCAGCAGCAGGAGCCCAAATATACACTGGAGTTGGCCTCAGGAGCCCAAAAATTGGATGAATCACACCCTGGAGTTGGCAGGAGTTGACATTAGCAGCAGCAGGAGCCCAAATATACACTGGAGTTGGCTTCAGGAGCCCAAAAATTGGATGAATCACACCCTGGAGTTGGCAGGAGTTGACACCAGCAGCAGCAGGAGCCCAAATATACACTGGAGTTGGCTTCAGGAGCCCAAAAATTGGATGAATCACACCCTGGAGTTGGCAGAAGTTGGCAGCAGCAGCAGCAGGAGCCCAAATATACACTGGAGTTGGCCTCAGGAGCCCAAAAATTGGATGAATCACACCCTGGAGTTGGCAGAAGTTGGCAGCAGCAGCAGCAGGAGCCCAAATATACACTGGAGTTGGCCTCAGGAGCCCAAAAATTGGATGAATCACACCCTGGAGTTGGCAGAAGTTGGCAGCAGCAGCAGCAGGAGCCCAAATATACACTGGAGTTGGCTTCAGGAGCCCAAAAATTGGATGAATCACACCCTGGAGTTGGCAGGAGTTGACACCAGCAGCAGCAGGAGCCCAAATATACACTGGAGTTGGCTTCAGGAGCCCAAAAATTGGATGAATCACACCCTGGAGTTGGCAGAAGTTGGCAGCAGCAGCAGCAGGAGCCCAAATATACACTGGAGTTGGCCTCAGGAGCCCAAAAATTGGATGAATCACACCCTGGAGTTGGCAGAAGTTGGCAGCAGCAGCAGCAGGAGCCCAAATATACACTGGAGTTGGCCTCAGGAGCCCAAAAATTGGATGAATCACACCCTGGAGTTGGCAGGAGTTGACAGTAGCAGCAGCAGGAGCCCAAATATACACTGGAGTTGGCCTCAGGAGCCCAAAAATTGGATGAATCACACCCTGGAGTTGGCAGAAGTTGGCAGCAGCAGCAGCAGGAGCCCAAATATACACTGGAGTTGGCTTCAGGAGCCCAAAAATTGGATGAATCACACCCTGGAGTTGGCAGGAGTTGACACCAGCAGCAGCAGGAGCCCAAATATACACTGGAGTTGGCTTCAGGAGCCCAAAAATTGGATGAATCACACCCTGGAGTTGGCAGAAGTTGGCAGCAGCAGCAGCAGGAGCCCAAATATACACTGGAGTTGGCCTCAGGAGCCCAAAAATTGGATGAATCACACCCTGGAGTTGGCAGAAGTTGGCAGCAGCAGCAGCAGGAGCCCAAATATACACTGGAGTTGGCCTCAGGAGCCCAAAAATTGGATGAATCACACCCTGGAGTTGGCAGAAGTTGGCAGCAGCAGCAGCAGGAGCCCAAATATACACTGGAGTTGGCTTCAGGAGCCCAAAAATTGGATGAATCACACCCTGGAGTTGGCAGAAGTTGGCAGCAGCAGCAGCAGGAGCCCAAATATACACTGGAGTTGGCCTCAGGAGCCCAAAAATTGGATGAATCACACCCTGGAGTTGGCAGAAGTTGGCAGCAGCAGCAGCAGCAGGAGCCCAAATATACACTGGAGTTGGCCTCAGGAGCCCAAAAATTGGATGAATCACACCCTGGAGTTGGCAGGAGTTGACAGTAGCAGCAGCAGGAGCCCAAATATACACTGGAGTTGGCCTCAGGAGCCCAAAAATTGGATGAATCACACCCTGGAGTTGGCAGGAGTTGACAGTAGCAGCAGCAGGAGCCCAAATATACACTGGAGTTGGCTTCAGGAGCCCAAAAATTGGATGAATCACACCCTGGAGTTGGCAGGAGTTGACACCAGCAGCAGCAGGAGCCCAAATATACACTGGAGTTGGCTTCAGGAGCCCAAAAATTGGATGAATCACACCCTGGAGTTGGCAGAAGTTGGCAGCAGCAGCAGCAGGAGCCCAAATATACACTGGAGTTGGCCTCAGGAGCCCAAAAATTGGATGAATCACACCCTGGAGTTGGCAGAAGTTGGCAGCAGCAGCAGCAGGAGCCCAAATATACACTGGAGTTGGCTTCAGGAGCCCAAAAATTGGATGAATCACACCCTGGAGTTGGCAGGAGTTGACACCAGCAGCAGCAGGAGCCCAAATATACACTGGAGTTGGCTTCAGGAGCCCAAAAATTGGATGAATCACACCCTGGAGTTGGCAGAAGTTGGCAGCAGCAGCAGCAGGAGCCCAAATATACACTGGAGTTGGCCTCAGGAGCCCAAAAATTGGATGAATCACACCCTGGAGTTGGCAGGAGTTGACAGTAGCAGCAGCAGGAGCCCAAATATACACTGGATTTGGCTTCAGGAGCTCAAAAATTGGATGAATCACACCCTGGAGTTGGCAGGAGTTGACACCAGCAGCAGCAGGAGCCCAAATATACACTGGAGTTGGCTTCAGGAGCCCAAAAATTGGATGAATCACACCCTGGAGTTGGCAGAAGTTGGCAGCAGCAGCAGCAGGAGCCCAAATATACACTGGAGTTGGCCTCAGGAGCCCAAAAATTGGATGAATCACACCCTGGAGTTGGCAGAAGTTGGCAGCAGCAGCAGCAGGAGCCCAAATATACACTGGAGTTGGCCTCAGGAGCCCAAAAATTGGATGAATCACACCCTGGAGTTGGCAGGAGTTGACAGTAGCAGCAGCAGGAGCCCAAATATACACTGGAGTTGGCCTCAGGAGCCCAAAAATTGGATGAATCACACCCTGGAGTTGGCAGGAGTTGGCAGCAGCAGCAGCAGGAGCCCAAAAAATGGCCTAAAGACATAAATATGTTTTGCACCATTTGGAAAGTGTAAAACGTGGCACCATGCTGAATCTAGTCGCATGCATCAGGCATTGGTGGGTGGAAATCCTGGCTGATCCATCCCTGATTCATTTTGACAAAGGTGAGTCTCTCCACATTTTTAGTTGACAGACGAGTTCTCCTCGCCGTAACTATGGCCCCCGCCGCACTAAACACCCGCTCAGATGGCACGCTACTTGCCGGGCAGGACAGCTTTTCCAGGGCAAACTCTGCTAGTTGCGGCCACAAATCAAGTTTGGCTGCCCAGAAGTCCAGCGGATCCTCAAGGTGTGTTGGCATGGTCATGTCAAAGTATGACATGACCTGCTGGTTCAGGTCCTGCTCCAGGTCTTCCTGCTGCTCATGAGTAGCCTCACTATGCGGGTGTAGAAAGCTACTCATTAGCGACTGAAGACTGAGGCTGCTGCTGCTGATGGAGCTTCTGCTGCTGCTGCTGCCAACCCCCCCAGCAGCCATGGCAGTGGAAGGTGAGCGCAGAGGTCCCCTCGAGTCAGACCTGCGAGAGTATGGACCATGGCGCAGATAGGCATCGGCCAACTGCCTACGTAGAATGTCTTTGTAGTAGTTGAGTTTGTCCTCCCTCTCGGTGGGTTTAAAAAATGCCCCCATTTTGTGCCGGAAGCGAGGGTCCAATAAGGTGGACAGCCAGAAGTCATCCCGCCGACAGATGGAAACAATTCTGGGGTCACTACGCAAGCATGTGAGCATGCTTCGTGCCATTTGCGCAAGTGACTCGGATGGACTACCTGTCTCCATCTCCACTGCATACTGCCACGGTGTGCCCGGGTCCTCTGTCTCTCCTTCCTCAAAAACCTCTAGCTCCTCTGGCTGCTCCTGCTCCTCCTCTCCTGTCCGCTGACTAGATAAACCAGCCATTTCGCCAAGCCTAAACTGTGTTTCGCTGGGCAACTCCTCCTCCTCCTCTTCCTCCTCCTCCTCCTCCAGTTCAGCTCCAACGGGGTTCATGTGGCCGTAAGATGTAAACGCCATGTCTCCAGTGCCCTGACCAGCCATGGTTTCCAACATGTGCTGTAGTACATGAAGCAGTGGAATCACGTCGTTCATCCCGTAATCCTGCCGACTGACAAATAAAGTGGCTTCCTCAAAGGGCCTGAGCAAACGGCAGGTGTCACGTATGAGCTGCCACTGGTTGACATTGAAGTTACACAGGGGAGTCCCCCTATCTGCTTGGATCATCAGGAAATCCGTGATGGCTTTTCTCTGTTCATATAATCGGTCCAACATGTGAAGGGTGGAATTCCAACGGGTGGAAACATCGCAAATCAGACTATGTTGGGGGATACCATTCTGACGCTGTAGCTCAAGAAGGGTGTGTTTGGCGGTGTAGGAGTGGCTGAAGTGCATGCAAAGTTTCCGTGAAGTTGTTAGGATGTCCTGCAGATGGGGGGAACACTTCAGAAACCGCTTGACAACCAGATTGAAGACGTGAGCCATGCAGGGGGCATGGGTCAGGCTTCCTTGGCGCAGCGCAGACAAAATGTTCTTCCCATTGTCGGTAACCATGATTCCCATTTTAAGTTTTCTCGGAGTAAGCCATGTTTGGATTTCCTGATGAATACATTTAAGCAGTTCCTCCCCTGTGTGACTCCGTTCGCCAAGACAAACCATGTGAAGCACTGCGTGACACCTCCGTGCCCTGCACACATGGTAGACTGGAGGGGCACTGAGACTTGAGCCTACAGTGGAGGGTGAGGAGATGGCGGAGGATGAGGAGGCCGAGTCGCACGGTGTCACAGGCCCAATGGGCAGAGAGCGCGGAGGCCGAAGCGGCGTGACCTGTCCAAGTTGCTGCTGCAAAGGGACCACATTCACCCAGTGGGCCGTAAACGACATGTACTGCCCCTGACCGTAGTTACAGCTCCAGATGTCGGCGCTGCCATGTATTTTGCTACACACCGACAGGCTCAAGGACTGGCCCACCTTCTGTTCAACAAAAGTGTGCAGCGCTGGTACTGCCTTCTTGGCAAAGAAATGACGGCTTGGGACTCTCCACCTCGGCTCGGCACAAGCCATCAGTTCTCTGAAAGGTGCAGATTCCACCACCTGAAAAGGGAGCGACTGCAGCACCAGCAACTTGGACAGGAGCACATTCAGCTTCTGCGCCGTAGGATGAGTGGGCGCATACTGCTGTCTCTTGGACATGGCTTCGCTGATGGATTGCTGGCGGGATGCATGACTTGGAGGAGGAGGAGCAGGAGCGACAGAGGATGGGTATGACGCACAGCTGCCTTCGGCTGAGGTGCTGGAGCCTTGGCTGGCAGAAATTGGGAGCTCACTTGGTGAGGAAGCAGACTGGACCACCCCTTGGGAGCCTCGGTTCTCCCAGGTCGTTTTATGGTGACGCATCATATGTTGACGCAGGGCCGTGGTGCCAACATTTGGACCCTGGCCACGCTTCACCTTTTGCCTACATATCTTGCATGTGGCCATGTTACCCTCCTGCGGATGCCTCAGGAAAAACTGCCACACTGCCGAGTAGCTACTTTTCCCACCCCCTGGCCTCACTGATTCACTGCTGCTGTTGCCAACTCCAGGAACCCCTGCTCCACTACCTCCCGATAAGGTAGACTGCCGCACAGCAGGTGCTCTACCCCGGCCCCGGCCCCGGCCGGCTCCAGCCTTTGGAATTGTGCCCCCATGCTGACTGCTACCACCTTGCTGCCTCAGCTGCTGACTCCGGGGCAACCTGCACCCCTCTTCTCCTGATGATGACGATGAAGCCCCTTCATCACCCGGCTCCCAAGTGCGATCGGCTTCATCGTCATCATCATCATCATCACCGAGTTGTGGCTGTACGTCACTGATGTTCGTGGATTCGTCAACAGTGTCTGGCGCAGGAGCTGGAACGCTCGCAGCACCCAAGACACTGTCCACATCACTATTTGTCTGCCTAGCTAAAGAAGCCACCTCCATTTCTTGGCTGGGCAGTAGCTGCTGACTGTCCTCTATCTGATGGTCCTCCTCACTAAAGAGTGGAGCTGAACCCAAAGCATAGGATACGTCGCTGGGGGAGGGAACGGCGTAGGCCAGAGGCAATGGGAGGACAGGGACTGCTCTCGGGGCATGCCAACTCAGGGTTGTGTCAGAGGAACCTACCGACCCTAGACTGGGGGTCTCAGACGTAAGTTGTGATGATGTTGTTGATGAGCGCGTCAACCAATCTACCACGGCAGATGCGTTACTGGTGGAGACCCGACCGCTAGCAGATACTGGCAGATTAGGTCTCTCAGCGTGACTCCTGCTGCTACTGGCCCCCAGTCTGATGCGAGCTCTGCCTGCGGAATCTTGGCCTCTGCCACTCCTCTTTTCACTTCCAGGCACTTGTCTGCCCGACATAGTCTAACTGGCGTGGTAGTAGGTGATATTTAAAAAAACCCCGGGCAGCGGTGGGTCTATATGAAACAGAATATAATGCACACCAAAAGTGAGCAGTAACACTCAGCCTCCAACAGGCCTGCTTAGTGTAAATAAGAGAGCTGCTTAGTGTAAATAAAGAGGGGTATGCTATGTTACAGAATGGGATGCCTCAACAGAAGTGCACCTGGCAGGCAGCAGTAAGCCTATGCCCAGCAAAAGTGTCTTATAATATAAATATAATAAGAGCAAATGCTTATATGGTCTTAAACAGAGGCTGCTTTAGTCACAGAATGGGATGCCCTGGGCAGGAATGGACCTGGCAGGGTCCAGTAGTGCTTTGGCCAGCAAAAGTGTCTTTATCAGGCTAATTTCAAATATGATAAGAGCAAATGCTTATATGGTCTTAAACAGAGGCTGCTGTAGTCACAGAATGGGATGCCCCGGGCAGGAATCGACCTGGCAGGGTCCAGTAGTGCTTTGGCCAGCAAAAGTGTCTTTATCAGGCCTAATTTCAAATATGATAAGAGCAAATGCTTATATGGTCTTAAACAGAGGCTGCTTTAGTCACAGAATGGGATGCCCTGGGCAGGAATGGACCTGGCAGGGTCCAGTAGTGCTTTGGCCAGCAAAAGTGTCTTTATCAGGCTAATTTCAAATATGATAAGAGCAAATGCTTATATGGTCTTAAACAGAGGCTGCTGTAGTCACAGAATGGGATGCCCCGGGCAGGAATGGACCTGGCAGGGTCCAGTAGTGCTTTGGCCAGCAAAAGTGTCTTTATCAGGCCTAATTTCAAATATGATAAGAGCAAATGCTTATATGGTCTTAAACAGAGGCTGCTTTAGTCACAGAATGGGATGCCCTGGGCAGGAATGGACCTGGCAGGGTCCAGTAGTGCTTTGGCCAGCAAAAGTGTCTTTATCAGGCTAATTTCAAATATGATAAGAGCAAATGCTTATATGGTCTTAAACAGAGGCTGCTGTAGTCACAGAATGGGATGCCCCAACAGGAATCGACCTGGCAGGGTCCAGTAGTGCTTTGGCCAGCAAAAGTGTCTTTATCAGGCCTAATTTCAAATATGATAAGAGCAAATGCTTATATGGTCTTAAACAGAGGCTGCTTTAGTCACAGAATGGGATGCCCCAACAGGAATCGACCTGGCAGGGTCCAGTAGTGCTTTGGCCAGCAAAAGTGTCTTTATCAGGCCTAATTTCAAATATGATAAGAGCAAATGCTTATATGGTCTTAAACAGAGGCTGCTGTAGTCACAGAATGGGATGCCCCGGGCAGGAATGGACCTGGCAGGGTCCAGTAGTGCTTTGGCCAGCAAAAGTGTCTTTATCAGGCCTAATTTCAAATATGATAAGAGCAAATGCTTATATGGTCTTAAACAGAGGCTGCTGTAGTCACAGAATGGGATGCCCCGGGCAGGGATGGACCTGGCAGGGTCCAGTAGTGCTTTGGCCAGCAAAAGTGTCTTTATCAGGCCTAATTTCAAATATGATAAGAGCAAATGCTTATATGGTCTTAAACAGAGGCTGCTGTAGTCACAGAATGGGATGCCCCGGGCAGGAATGGACCTGGCAGGGTCCAGTAGTGCTTTGGCCAGCAAAAGTGTCTTTATCAGGCCTAATTTCAAATATGATAAGAGCAAATGCTTATATGGTCTTAAACAGAGGCTGCTTTAGTCACAGAATGGGATGCCCCGGGCAGGGATGGACCTGGCAGGGTCCAGTAGTGCTTTGGCCAGCAAAAGTGTCTTTATCAGGCTAATTTCAAATATGATAAGAGCAAATGCTTATATGGTCTTAAACAGAGGCTGCTGTAGTCACAGAATGGGATGCCCCAACAGGAATCGACCTGGCAGGGTCCAGTAGTGCTTTGGCCAGCAAAAGTGTCTTTATCAGGCCTAATTTCAAATATGATAAGAGCAAATGCTTATATGGTCTTAAACAGAGGCTGCTTTAGTCACAGAATGGGATGCCCTGGGCAGGAATGGACCTGGCAGGGTCCAGTAGTGCTTTGGCCAGCAAAAGTGTCTTTATCAGGCCTAATTTCAAATATGATAAGAGCAAATGCTTATATGGTCTTAAACAGAGGCTGCTGTAGTCACAGAATGGGATGCCCCGGGCAGGAATGGACCTGGCAGGGTCCAGTAGTGCTTTGGCCAGCAAAAGTGTCTTTATCAGGCCTAATTTCAAATATGATAAGAGCAAATGCTTATATGGTCTTAAACAGAGGCTGCTGTAGTCACAGAATGGGATGCCCCGGGCAGGGATGGACCTGGCAGGGTCCAGTAGTGCTTTGGCCAGCAAAAGTGTCTTTATCAGGCCTAATTTCAAATATGATAAGAGCAAATGCTTATATGGTCTTAAACAGAGGCTGCTGTAGTCACAGAATGGGATGCCCTGGGCAGGAATGGACCTGGCAGGGTCCAGTAGTGCTTTGGCCAGCAAAAGTGTCTTTATCAGGCCTAATTTCAAATATGATAAGAGCAAATGCTTATATGGTCTTAAACAGAGGCTGCTGTAGTCACAGAATGGGATGCCCCGGGCAGGAATGGACCTGGCAGGGTCCAGTAGTGCTTTGGCCAGCAAAAGTGTCTTTATCAGGCTAATTTCAAATATGATAAGAGCAAATGCTTATATGGTCTTAAACAGAGGCTGCTGTAGTCACAGAATGGGATGCCCTGGGCAGGAATGGACCTGGCAGGGTCCAGTAGTGCTTTGGCCAGCAAAAGTGTCTTTATCAGGCCTAATTTCAAATATGATAAGAGCAAATGCTTATATGGTCTTAAACAGAGGCTGCTTTAGTCACAGAATGGGATGCCCTGGGCAGGAATGGACCTGGCAGGGTCCAGTAGTGCTTTGGCCAGCAAAAGTGTCTTTATCAGGCTAATTTCAAATATGATAAGAGCAAATGCTTATATGGTCTTAAACAGAGGCTGCTGTAGTCACAGAATGGGATGCCCCGGGCAGGAATGGACCTGGCAGGGTCCAGTAGTGCTTTGGCCAGCAAAAGTGTCTTTATCAGGCCTAATTTCAAATATGATAAGAGCAAATGCTTATATGGTCTTAAACAGAGGCTGCTTTAGTCACAGAATGGGATGCCCTGGGCAGGAATGGACCTGGCAGGGTCCAGTAGTGCTTTGGCCAGCAAAAGTGTCTTTATCAGGCTAATTTCAAATATGATAAGAGCAAATGCTTATATGGTCTTAAACAGAGGCTGCTGTAGTCACAGAATGGGATGCCCCAACAGGAATCGACCTGGCAGGGTCCAGTAGTGCTTTGGCCAGCAAAAGTGTCTTTATCAGGCCTAATTTCAAATATGATAAGAGCAAATGCTTATATGGTCTTAAACAGAGGCTGCTTTAGTCACAGAATGGGATGCCCCAACAGGAATCGACCTGGCAGGGTCCAGTAGTGCTTTGGCCAGCAAAAGTGTCTTTATCAGGCCTAATTTCAAATATGATAAGAGCAAATGCTTATATGGTCTTAAACAGAGGCTGCTGTAGTCACAGAATGGGATGCCCTGGGCAGGAATGGACCTGGCAGGGTCCAGTAGTGCTTTGGCCAGCAAAAGTGTCTTTATCAGGCCTAATTTCAAATATGATAAGAGCAAATGCTTATATGGTCTTAAACAGAGGCTGCTTTAGTCACAGAATGGGATGCCCTGGGCAGGAATGGACCTGGCAGGGTCCAGTAGTGCTTTGGCCAGCAAAAGTGTCTTTATCAGGCTAATTTCAAATATGATAAGAGCAAATGCTTATATGGTCTTAAACAGAGGCTGCTGTAGTCACAGAATGGGATGCCCCGGGCAGGAATGGACCTGGCAGGGTCCAGTAGTGCTTTGGCCAGCAAAAGTGTCTTTATCAGGCCTAATTTCAAATATGATAAGAGCAAATGCTTATATGGTCTTAAACAGAGGCTGCTTTAGTCACAGAATGGGATGCCCTGGGCAGGAATGGACCTGGCAGGGTCCAGTAGTGCTTTGGCCAGCAAAAGTGTCTTTATCAGGCTAATTTCAAATATGATAAGAGCAAATGCTTATATGGTCTTAAACAGAGGCTGCTGTAGTCACAGAATGGGATGCCCCGGGCAGGAATGGACCTGGCAGGGTCCAGTAGTGCTTTGGCCAGCAAAAGTGTCTTTATCAGGCCTAATTTCAAATATGATAAGAGCAAATGCTTATATGGTCTTAAAAAGAGGCTGCTTTAGTCACAGAATGGGATGCCCTGGGCAGGAATGGACCTGGCAGGGTCCAGTAGTGCTTTGGCCAGCAAAAGTGTCTTTATCAGGCTAATTTCAAATATGATAAGAGCAAATGCTTATATGGTCTTAAACAGAGGCTGCTGTAGTCACAGAATGGGATGCCCTGGGCAGGAATGGACCTGGCAGGGTCCAGTAGTGCTTTGGCCAGCAAAAGTGTCTTTATCAGGCCTAATTTCAAATATGATAAGAGCAAATGCTTATATGGTCTTAAACAGAGGCTGCTTTAGTCACAGAATGGGATGCCCTGGGCAGGAATGGACCTGGCAGGGTCCAGTAGTGCTTTGGCCAGCAAAAGTGTCTTTATCAGGCCTAATTTCAAATATGATAAGAGCAAATGCTTATATGGTCTTAAACAGAGGCTGCTGTAGTCACAGAATGGGATGCCCCGGGCAGGAATCGACCTGGCAGGGTCCAGTAGTGCTTTGGCCAGCAAAAGTGTCTTTATCAGGCCTAATTTCAAATATGATAAGAGCAAATGCTTATATGGTCTTAAACAGAGGCTGCTGTAGTCACAGAATGGGATGCCCCGGGCAGGGATGGACCTGGCAGGGTCCAGTAGTGCTTTGGCCAGCAAAAGTGTCTTTATCAGGCCTAATTTCAAATATGATAAGAGCAAATGCTTATATGGTCTTAAACAGAGGCTGCTGTAGTCACAGAATGGGATGCCCCGGGCAGGAATGGACCTGGCAGGGTCCAGTAGTGCTTTGGCCAGCAAAAGTGTCTTTATCAGGCCTAATTTCAAATATGATAAGAGCAAATGCTTATATGGTCTTAAACAGAGGCTGCTGTAGTCACAGAATGGGATGCCCCGGGCAGGGATGGACCTGGCAGGGTCCAGTAGTGCTTTGGCCAGCAAAAGTGTCTTTATCAGGCCTAATTTCAAATATGATAAGAGCAAATGCTTATATGGTCTTAAACAGAGGCTGCTGTAGTCACAGAATGGGATGCCCCAACAGGAATCGACCTGGCAGGGTCCAGTAGTGCTTTGGCCAGCAAAAGTGTCTTTATCAGGCCTAATTTCAAATATGATAAGAGCAAATGCTTATATGGTCTTAAACAGAGGCTGCTTTAGTCACAGAATGGGATGCCCTGGGCAGGAATGGACCTGGCAGGGTCCAGTAGTGCTTTGGCCAGCAAAAGTGTCTTTATCAGGCCTAATTTCAAATATGATAAGAGCAAATGCTTATATGGTCTTAAACAGAGGCTGCTGTAGTCACAGAATGGGATGCCCCGGGCAGGAATGGACCTGGCAGGGTCCAGTAGTGCTTTGGCCAGCAAAAGTGTCTTTATCAGGCCTAATTTCAAATATGATAAGAGCAAATGCTTATATGGTCTTAAACAGAGGCTGCTGTAGTCACAGAATGGGATGCCCCGGGCAGGGATGGACCTGGCAGGGTCCAGTAGTGCTTTGGCCAGCAAAAGTGTCTTTATCAGGCCTAATTTCAAATATGATAAGAGCAAATGCTTATATGGTCTTAAACAGAGGCTGCTGTAGTCACAGAATGGGATGCCCTGGGCAGGAATGGACCTGGCAGGGTCCAGTAGTGCTTTGGCCAGCAAAAGTGTCTTTATCAGGCCTAATTTCAAATATGATAAGAGCAAATGCTTATATGGTCTTAAACAGAGGCTGCTGTAGTCACAGAATGGGATGCCCCGGGCAGGAATGGACCTGGCAGGGTCCAGTAGTGCTTTGGCCAGCAAAAGTGTCTTTATCAGGCTAATTTCAAATATGATAAGAGCAAATGCTTATATGGTCTTAAACAGAGGCTGCTGTAGTCACAGAATGGGATGCCCTGGGCAGGAATGGACCTGGCAGGGTCCAGTAGTGCTTTGGCCAGCAAAAGTGTCTTTATCAGGCCTAATTTCAAATATGATAAGAGCAAATGCTTATATGGTCTTAAACAGAGGCTGCTTTAGTCACAGAATGGGATGCCCTGGGCAGGAATGGACCTGGCAGGGTCCAGTAGTGCTTTGGCCAGCAAAAGTGTCTTTATCAGGCTAATTTCAAATATGATAAGAGCAAATGCTTATATGGTCTTAAACAGAGGCTGCTGTAGTCACAGAATGGGATGCCCCGGGCAGGAATGGACCTGGCAGGGTCCAGTAGTGCTTTGGCCAGCAAAAGTGTCTTTATCAGGCCTAATTTCAAATATGATAAGACCAAATGCTTATATGGTCTTAAACAGAGGCTGCTTTAGTCACAGAATGGGATGCCCTGGGCAGGAATGGACCTGGCAGGGTCCAGTAGTGCTTTGGCCAGCAAAAGTGTCTTTATCAGGCCTAATTTCAAATATGATAAGAGCAAATGCTTATATGGTCTTAAACAGAGGCTGCTGTAGTCACAGAATGGGATGCCCTGGGCAGGAATGGACCTGGCAGGGTCCAGTAGTGCTTTGGCCAGCAAAAGTGTCTTTATCAGGCCTAATTTCAAATATGATAAGAGCAAATGCTTATATGGTCTTAAACAGAGGCTGCTGTAGTCACAGAATGGGATGCCCTGGGCAGGAATGGACCTGGCAGGGTCCAGTAGTGCTTTGGCCAGCAAAAGTGTCTTTATCAGGCCTAATTTCAAATATGATAAGAGCAAATGCTTATATGGTCTTAAACAGAGGCTGCTGTAGTCACAGAATGGGATGCCCTGGGCAGGAATGGACCTGGCAGGGTCCAGTAGTGCTTTGGCCAGCAAAAGTGTCTTTATCAGGCCTAATTTCAAATATGATAAGAGCAAATGCTTATATGGTCTTAAACAGAGGCTGCTGTAGTCACAGAATGGGATGCCCCGGGCAGGAATGGACCTGGCAGGGTCCAGTAGTGCTTTGGCCAGCAAAAGTGTCTTTATCAGGCCTAATTTCAAATATGATAAGAGCAAATGCTTATATGGTCTTAAACAGAGGCTGCTGTAGTCACAGAATGGGATGCCCCGGGCAGGGATGGACCTGGCAGGGTCCAGTAGTGCTTTGGCCAGCAAAAGTGTCTTTATCAGGCCTAATTTCAAATATGATAAGAGCAAATGCTTATATGGTCTTAAACAGAGGCTGCTGTAGTCACAGAATGGGATGCCCTGGGCAGGAATGGACCTGGCAGGGTCCAGTAGTGCTTTGGCCAGCAAAAGTGTCTTTATCAGGCCTAATTTCAAATATGATAAGAGCAAATGCTTATATGGTCTTAAACAGAGGCTGCTGTAGTCACAGAATGGGATGCCACGGGCAGGAATGGACCTGGCAGGGTCCAGTAGTGCTTTGGCCAGCAAAAGTGTCTTTATCAGGCCTAATTTCAAATATGATAAGAGCAAATGCTTATATGGTCTTAAACAGAGGCTGCTTTAGTCACAGAATGGGATGCCCTGGGCAGGAATGGACCTGGCAGGGTCCAGTAGTGCTTTGGCCAGCAAAAGTGTCTTTATCAGGCTAATTTCAAATATGATAAGAGCAAATGCTTATATGGTCTTAAACAGAGGCTGCTGTAGTCACAGAATGGGATGCCCCGGGCAGGAATGGACCTGGCAGGGTCCAGTAGTGCTTTGGCCAGCAAAAGTGTCTTTATCAGGCCTAATTTCAAATATGATAAGAGCAAATGCTTATATGGTCTTAAACAGAGGCTGCTTTAGTCACAGAATGGGATGCCCTGGGCAGGAATGGACCTGGCAGGGTCCAGTAGTGCTTTGGCCAGCAAAAGTGTCTTTATCAGGCCTAATTTCAAATATGATAAGAGCAAATGCTTATATGGTCTTAAACAGAGGCTGCTGTAGTCACAGAATGGGATGCCCTGGGCAGGAATGGACCTGGCAGGGTCCAGTAGTGCTTTGGCCAGCAAAAGTGTCTTTATCAGGCCTAATTTCAAATATGATAAGAGCAAATGCTTATATGGTCTTAAACAGAGGCTGCTGTAGTCACAGAATGGGATGCCCTGGGCAGGAATGGACCTGGCAGGGTCCAGTAGTGCTTTGGCCAGCAAAAGTGTCTTTATCAGGCTAATTTCAAATATGATAAGAGCAAATGCTTATATGGTCTTAAACAGAGGCTGCTGTAGTCACAGAATGGGATGCCCCAACAGGAATCGACCTGGCAGGGTCCAGTAGTGCTTTGGCCAGCAAAAGTGTCTTTATCAGGCCTAATTTCAAATATGATAAGAGCAAATGCTTATATGGTCTTAAACAGAGGCTGCTGTAGTCACAGAATGGGATGCCCCAACAGGAATGGACCTGGCAGGGTCCAGTAGTGCTTTGGCCAGCAAAAGTGTCTTTATCAGGCTAATTTCAAATATGATAAGAGCAAATGCTTATATGGTCTTAAACAGAGGCTGCTGTAGTCACAGAATGGGATGCCCTGGGCAGGAATGGACCTGGCAGGGTCCAGTAGTGCTTTGGCCAGCAAAAGTGTCTTTATCAGGCTAATTTCAAATATGATAAGAGCAAATGCTTATATGGTCTTAAACAGAGGCTGCTGTAGTCACAGAATGGGATGCCCTGGGCAGGAATGGACCTGGAAGGGTCCAGTAGTGCTTTGGCCAGCAAAAGTGTCTTTATCAGGCCTAATTTCAAATATGATAAGAGCAAATGCTTATATGGTCTTAAACAGAGGCTGCTGTAGTCACAGAATGGGATGCCCTGGGCAGGAATGGACCTGCCAGGGTCCAGTAGTGCTTTGGCCAGCAAAAGTGTCTTTATCAGGCCTAATTTCAAATATGATAAGAGCAAATGCTTATATGGTCTTAAACAGAGGCTGCTGTAGTCACAGAATGGGATGCCCTGGGCAGGAATGGACCTGGCAGGGTCCAGTAGTGCTTTGGCCAGCAAAAGTGTCTTTATCAGGCTAATTTCAAATATGATAAGAGCAAATGCTTATATGGTCTTAAACAGAGGCTGCTGTAGTCACAGAATGGGATGCCCTGGGCAGGAATGGACCTGGCAGGGTCCAGTAGTGCTTTGGCCAGCAAAAGTGTCTTTATCAGGCCTAATTTCAAATATGATAAGAGCAAATGCTTATATGGTCTTAAACAGAGGCTGCTTTAGTCACAGAATGGGATGCCTCACAGCAGACTTAAGATCAGTTCAGTATATATGCACAGTTAGTTACTATAAGCAGCCTGAAAACGCTAACAAAGGCTGGATGAAAAAAAAAAAATCTCCCTGTCAGCCAGCTCCGTTTTTCCTACCTTTCCCTGGCTTTCTGTCTGTCTCCTGTCTGTCTCCTGTCTGTCTCCTGCCTGTCTCCTGCCTGTCTCCAGCCTGTCCCTGTCTGTCCCTGTCTCCAGCCTGTCTAACTGCCTCAGCTACACAGCGTTCTGTCTGTCACGAATGCAATAGAGAAATGAGGAAAAGCAAGATGGCCGCCGTTAAATACCGCTGTGTGACGTCACCGGGCTTGCTGGCTGCTGATAGGCTGCATGTGACTGCCCCAGCTTGCACTGGCGCGGGATACATGTCCAGACATGTCCCGTCCGCCATCTTAGAATGCCTGTAAATGTAAATGAATGGATGTTAAAGGAAAACTTCGAGTGATCGAATCGCGGGGAAATTCGGATTCGATCCGAATCGAATTTTTCCTGAAATTCGGATCGAATCCGGGTTCGTCCGGATCGATTCGCTCATCCCTACCTGCAACTCCTGACTGATACTGGATTGACCTGGACTGCTTCCCGATCAGCTTATGGATTAACCCTTGCAAGGATTACAGGGTTAGAATTTCAGATTGTTTATTGGACTTTGCTTGTTCGCTGCCAGCCCATGATCTCGGATTGTTTAATGGACTTTGCCTGTCTGCCGCCAACCCTGGAATTTGTATTTGGCTTGTCGCCAGCCTCTGAACACAGATGGTTTAATGGACTTTGCCTGTCTGCTGCCAGCCCTGGAATTTTTATTTGGTTTGTCGCCAGACTCTGAACATGGTTTGTTTATAGACTTTGCCTGTCTGCCGCTAGCCCTGGAATTTGTATCTGTTATCTGTCTTTATTAAACCGCTGAACTCTGTTCTGTCTTATTGAACTTTATTTCCATGCTTTGCCCTACATCTGGAGCTCTGCCCAGCTCTCAATTCTTGCCAGAAGTCTACATTTACCTTGGTTGTAGCTGGGAAGCCTGACACTGAGAAGGCTTTTCAAACCATGAAGGAGGCCTTTATCACAGCCCCTGTATTAATTCAACCCAATGCAAGTCATCCATTCAGTGTCCAAGTCGATGCTTCCAAACATGACATTTGGGCTGTTCTCTTTCAGTATTCTAGCACTATGGAAATACTACATCCTTGTGCCTACTTCTCGTGCAAATTCTGCTCAGCCGAACAGAATTACGATGTGTGGAATTTGCTATTTGAGGAGCGAAGGCACTGGTAAGGTTCCTTTCACAATCTCTTTATTGAAAGATTCAGATTAGACAACAATGCAATAGTACATAACATATCGCAACGTATCTTAATATCAGCAGCATAATAAACACAAATCCGAATCAGTATTTTTACCATTTTTGTAACACTTACAATGAATAAAAATAAAGGAAAAAAGAAGAACATTACCTAAAGAATGGAACCAACAAGACAAACACCAGATCACATGGGGATTGGTGAGGGAAGACGCTAGACAAGGGAGGATAAGGAGGAGGGGAGGAAAAGCAAGGAAAAGAGGAAGGGGAGGACGGGAGGGGGGGGAGGAACTGCTCAACCCATTTAAACCCAAAGACATTCATACCACTTTGTCCCCAGTAAGTCAGTCTCCTGATCGTTTACTTCTAGCACCTTTGGGCGCAGTACTTCTGCCATGGATCCCAGACCGAGTCATACTTCTCCCTCTGCAGATTGGCTACAGCCGTCAACTGTTCAATAACCATTATGTTAGACATTCTGGCCTCTACCTCCTTCCACAGTAACTTCGGGGCCTTCCAATTTGCAGCTATTGTGAGTCTAACCGCCACCAAGAGGTGCTTAGTCAAGAGCCACTCATCCTTGGAGAGGGCATTCTGCTTCAAAGATAATAACACTTCTATCGGGTTAGGGGTGCACATTTTCCCCACCATCTGGGATAAGACTGTATATGCTCTCTGCCAGAGCGGTCTGACCCTTGGGCAAGCCCACCACACATGGAGATAATCCCCCACCTCCCCACAGCCCCTAAAGCACATGGGGGAGTGTGATGCAGAGCACCTATGGAGCCTAGCGGGGGTATAGTACCATCTCAGTACCAGCTTGAAGGCATTCTCTGTTGCCAACACGTTGAGTGAGGTGGAGCGAACTGATTTCCAAATTCTCCTCCAAGACACATCATCAATTGTCACCCCAAGCTCTGCCTCCCACCTCGCCATATACCCATGCCTAGGCGGGTCCACCTGATTGACCAAGGTCCCATAAATATGCGTAATCACTCCTGTAGCATATGGCTGTTGGTAACACATCTGTTCCAGGTATGTCTGGAAGGCACTGGTAAGGTTCCTTACACCTTATTACTGTGTATACTGATCTTAAAAGTCTTGAGTACATTGAATCAGCTAAGAGGTTACATTTACCCCTGGCTCGCTGGTTGCTTTTTTTCTTTGTATCAAATTTTGTCATCACCTTTAAGCCAGGAGCAAAGAACATCAAGGCAGATGCATTATCTTGCAGCTTTGGAGAATGTGAGGCTAGATTTGATGAGAAGGAACCCTATTTAGCCCCTGGCTTGTGTCGATATGATCCACCCCATATGTCTTTATCAATGTTGCAAGAATTTTATGTTGCTAAAATATTGGGTCATTTTGGCAGCCAGAAAACCCTAGAGCTTGTTAAGCATCATTTCTATTACGTGATATCTCTGCCTGTGTCAAAACACGTTCACTGTGCGCTCAAAACACGCAAAATCATAAACCTCCTGCTGGGTTACTTGTCCCTAGCGAACCATGGACCTATATCTCTACGGATTTTTTTTTTTATTTACCTAGGTCTCAAGGTAACACTGTAATTTGGGTCAAAGCTGATCACTTCAGTAAAATGGCACATTTTCTCCCCCTGCCCAAACTCCCATGAGCCCCTGAATTGGCCCGATTATTTATTAAGCACATTTTCCACAGAAGCGGTATAACCCAAAACATTGTCTCCGATTGGGGAGATAATTGGGCTGCCCAGCCAGGGGTTACTGTTGGCCAATTAGTCTGTACACTGGCCAGCCTTCTCATATAAATGTGCCTCAGCTCTTGTAATTAGTGCCTGTGATAGCCTGTGCTTTGGGTATTAGTGCTGTGCTTTGTTACTCATGTTACCCGTGTTTGACCCAGATTTGGCCTTGGACCCCTCCTTCTCTGAACCCCCGTTGTTGACCTCGGAATTGTTGACCTTGTTTCGGCCTGCTCCCTTTGGTACCTTGATACCTTGCTTTGTTTGACCTCCCATGCACTCCAGTATATGCTCACCCATCTGCAGGTCCAGCCCTCAGTTGATAACAGCATACATTTAAGTCCTGAGGTCAAGCATGTCCAGTGAGGCCTGCTTGTGTGCAAATGAGGGCTTGTCTTGTTAAGCCAGCAGCAGAGATTGGGCGTTATTTACTAACCTGGACCTGCTAACGGGTAAGCCTTACATCGTATGTGTGCCACACACACTTCCTGGCTAATCCCCATGGAGGTTGTGTGGGGTATGGGGACCAGGTGTGAACCTTCTGCTTAATTTCAGGGTTCCTAGGGATTGGTAACAACGATGTCTTGAGGTGGGAAGAGTAAACTAATATGGTTTAGGGTGCTCTTTCAGAAAACTGTATTTTAATAGCAAAAAGTAAGAAAGGTACAACAAACAAAACTATGCAAAAAGATCTTGGCTTTCCATGTTGTAATAGCTCATCATTATAGTGCACACCTTACCTTGTATACTTCTTTTAAAGAAAGCTTTACAGCCCTCACATGACCAGACTCCATAATGGTACCCAGAAGCATAGTCACTACAAACTGCACAATATCGAGTCTCCTTACTGGATTCAATTGCAGGTGCCCCCTTTTCGATAGTTCCAGTTATCCGTTCCCTTCCGTTCTGGCGTCTGTTATCTGTACCTGATCTGCGGGAAAACATTCATAAACTTTCATTAGACACTTACTAAGGAACAGTAGAAATCATCTGTGCATAGCATATAGCTGTAAGCTGCCTTTAGCAAATGAACAAATATCATCTTTAACCATAGCTCCACAATCTGAAATGCATCTAACATAAAAACCTACTTTATCTACAATCACAGACTCTGTAGTCTTCAAACTGCATTTAAATAATGTCACTTTATAATGTAGCCTTCTGGGCAGCATGCTTCGTGCGGAACGCATCGCTAGCGTACGTCAACAAAGAGGAGGGGGAAGTGATGTTCCCTCCCATTAAGCAGGACAGACTGGAGCCTGTATGCTCACAGGCTGTGAGGATGGCTGCCAGACACCCAAGCGTACACGGGGCCCGCCATCTTCTTTTTGTTTGCCCTACATCCATACACAGAATTGGTAAGCACTATAGTATCCCTTTTGCTCTACAAACTACAATAAACAGGAAACCTGCATCATATGATGCTGGAAGGTACAATGCATGAATGTATTAATTAATGTTATATTATAATCAATATCTTAATCTCTATCTAATTTTAATAGAGATATACTTAAATACAAATATAATAATTTTTTTTTCAATAAATGGATAAACAAATTCAGGAAACACATTTACTTCTAATTTGTTACCATTTACAAAGTACTATTATTATTATAATAATAATAGTATTATTCTTTTTGCTATTAGTCTTAATTTTAATCTGATTACATTTTTGTTTTGATGGAAACATGTATACTTATGCTTTTTACCATACAATTTTATATTATATATATTTTTTGTAAATATTTTTATTTTAGATTCATTCAATTTAATTAAATGTATTATAGATTAATATATAAACTTTCTCTCTAAAAGAAGTAGATCAAACCATTGGATCTTTCCTGTGAAGTTGCTGTGAAGCTTGTGGCAGATGTGTCTGGACCTGGCTTGTGACAAAGCTAAAACAAGAGGCAGACTCTTTATTAATTATTAATATGTAATATAAAACAGGAGCTAGCCTCTATGTGGGATGACCAGAAAAATGTTGTCACTCAGTCTCAGTCAGACTGGAGCCTGTATGCTCACAGGCTGTGAGGACGGCTGCCAAACACCCAAGCGTACATGGTGCCTGACATCTTCTTTTTGTTTGCCCTACATCCATACACAGAATTGGTAAGCACTATAGTATCCCTTTTGCTCTACAATATGCTCTATTAATATGTAATATAAAACAGGAGCTAGCCTCTATGCGGGATGACCAGAAAAATGTTGTCACTCAGTCTCATCGGTCTCCTGCTTCCGCACCTGTCCCCACTTCTGTTTCGGTCAGTTTGCCAAAAAAAACAGGGACTGTCTCTGATTAGTAGAACTCCCAGTGCCCTACCCTCCTCCCCAGTGCATATTAATGTAAGCCCTGAGTCAGGGGAGTTAGTGGAAGAGGATGGTTCTTCACAGGATTCCATGGACGAGGATGTCCAAGAAAAGGGGGAACAGGAACATTCCCATAATCTGTCGGAGGAACTAGACTTATTGTTGCAAGATATCTATGATACTTGGAGGATTTTGCAGGATGTAAAACCCCCTTTCTCTTCAGGATGAAGTGTATAAAGAATTTCTTGATGAAAAGACCGAAAAAGCTTTTTGATATCCATTCAGTCTTAAAGAACATGGTTAAATCCTAGTGGGATCTGCCAGTGAAAAAAATCTTTATGCCTAATTCTTTTTAGAGAAAATTTCCTTTCTATGACCCCATATAGGAACAATGGGTCTAATGTCCAATCTGCTGATTTAAGTTTTCAGGACATGGGGGCATTAATGAAGAGGGGAAAAAGGTTCCCCACCAGGAAGAGGAATTTCTACGCTCTAGAAATAAAGGGACATCAGCTACATGTCTGTCTCAGCCTAGACAATCAGACCCTAAGACTTGTGGAGCTCAGCCTAGGCCCCAAAGAAGGTATTCTCATGTCAGCAAGACTTCAGAGGGGCTAAGCCACAGTCCTGACAAAGATTTTCTGGTAGTGGGGAGACTCTCCTTATACCGCTTGGAGAATAGTCACCCAAAGCCAGTTTGTGTTACAAATGCTAGAAGAAGGGTATCGGTTAGAATTTGCATTCCTCCCCAATTATTAGTGACCAGACTTCCAAGAGACCCAAAAAGAGGGAAGCCTTCCCTTTAGTTCTGCAAGAGGCAATGTTCACTAGAGCAACTAGTTCACTTGGACCCAAAATTACTAGAAGATCTAGTACTAGATCCCAATGAATCTGGGGAAAGAAAGAGAATGTAGACAGACCAACCCAGTAATAGTCACAACAGATGCAAGCAACTGGGTTGGGGAGACCATCTAAGAGGCCACCAAAATTTAGGGAAGTTGGTCAAAAAGTGTGGCAGCCAGATCCTCGAACTTCTGGCAGTCAAGCTGGCACCAGATCACTTTGGCCATCTATACTGGGTAAGGAAGTTCAGATAAGGGGGTTGATTCAAAGCCCTTTCTCAATGTTTTTTGGAGGTCTTGCTACCAAACGAAAAATGACAGAAAAATGAAAACATTTCACACATAAATACCCCCATATCCCCATATGGGCAGTGTGGCATCCCCTCATCCCATTTTCCATATAGGCAGCGTGGCATCCCCCCATCCCATTGCCCATATAGCTAGTGTGGCACCCCTCTCCCATTCCCAATATAGGCAGTGTGGCATTCCCTCCCCCATTCCCCTTATAGGCAGTGTGGCACCCCCCTCCCATTCCCCATATAGGCACTGTGGCATTCCTCCATCCCATTCCCCATATAGGCAGTGTGGCACCCCTCCTATCCCGTTCCCCATATAGGCAGTGTGGCATCCCCCCCATCCCATTCCCCATATAGGCAGTGTAGTAACCCATCCTATTCCCCATATAGACACTGTGGCACCCCCTCCCATTCCCCATATAGGCAGTGTGGCACTCCCCCTCCCCCAGGATTTCGGGCACCAGTGCTGTCTCTTCAGGGGATTGGATTCTGTGGCATATGCAAATGTTGTGGAGCACACAGCAGGCGAGGATGATATTGGAGACCTTTTGTGGACTGTACAGCATCTCTCCTCCTGGGCGTGCCAAACAGAGAAAGCGTGCTTTCAGCAGGCCGATGGTTCGTTCCACAATGCTTCGGGTTTTGCGGTGTGCTGCATTGTAGCGTTCATGGGCAGAGGTCTGTGGGCTTCTGACCGGAGTCATCACCCACGTTCTCTGCCCATATCCCTTATCCGCTGTTGAAAAAACACAAGGAGAGAGACAGCAATTAGTACTAGTACATGTTTTGGTTTTCATTTTTACTAATTTCGCTTACTAGGCCACATATTTTAGGCCAAATACTTTGACATGGTTAATTATTTACCCAGTAGCCAGCCAGCTGGCATTTCGATGTTCTCAAACTTCCGGCACAGGACTGTCCGCTGCAGGACGTAAGAATCGTGGCATGAGCCGGGGAACCCCCGATCTCACCGCCCGCAGCTTCATTTCGTGGTCACAGACCACCATGATGTTAATGAAATGGAATTGCTTCCGGTTTCGGAAATACAGCTCCTGTGCACGGGGAGGGCGGAAAGGGATATGTGTACCATCAACGCACCCTAGCACATTCGGGATCCCTCCCATTAGATAGAAGGCATGTTTTATTTTGGCAACCTCATCCTCAGGAAACTTGATGTAAATAGGGATCAAATCACAAATCGCCAGAACTACCTGGATTAATATGCAGCTCATTGTAGCCTGGCTGATCCCGCTGAGGAGGGCAGAGGTTGCCTGGAAGGTCCCTCGTGCCAAAATGTTTAAAGTGGCACACAGGCATACTATGCCTGGAATGGATCGAGTGCGTTTGGTGGATGGCTCGATTTTGTGCTTAATCTGATCATATAGGGACTGTAGTGCAGCACGATTCAGACGGAAGCGGCTCCTGATCTGCTCGTCACTTAAGTCCCATACTGAAAGGCGGATTCCAAAGGAGCGGGGTGCCCTAAGCCTCACAGCACCCCCCTCCCTGTCCTCCTGCTCTTCCAGCATACGCATACATCCATCCACCCATACCCCATACATCACCCTCTTATCCATCACACACTCAACAGATATACCAAATCAGCCAAACAAAACCAAAAACCACAAACACACCACACACACAAACAATAACACTCCTCACACACTCACTACAATGCAGCTCACCACAAAACCAGAAGTATAGTGGTCCAAACCACCAGCCTGCTGAAAAACAGCTTTCTAAGTTAGGCACAACCAAGAGGGGAGTTGCTGCACAGCCCACAAAAGGCCCCAAAATCAAGCCTCACTTGCTGTATGCTCCACAATATTTGCATATGCCAACAAAATCAATCTCCTAAAGAAACAGCACTGATGTCAGAAATCACCCAACAAGCCACAGAGAGTGAGGACCAAACCCAGCCAGACACTCAAATGAGCTAAGGGAAACAAGCACCACACCACAGCCTTTGCCACAGTGTAACAATACCAGAAGCTTGCCAAATCCAGCCATTTATACTTCACTTTCAAAAACGACAGGTCCGCTTTGCCGCCTTTAGCGTTGCTCTGCTATTTCCGGTCTCCAATTAGCTGACCCAGGTGTGCGTGAAACGGAGTGCGCACGCGCACGCTAGTAGCGCTACTAGCGTACGTGAGCCTAAACTTGCGTGCATTAACGGACATGGCAGAAAATTCTGTGGTGGGCCAATGAAAGCTAAGCTGCTGTTTCTTTAAATAGCCGTTAGTATAGCCACATGTCACAAGTGTTTAATATACATGAGTACATTGTTGTATTTGGTTGTGTGTTGTTTGGTTAATGAGGTCTGTAATTAGTTAATTGCCTAACACACATGCTTCAGTCAGTGCAGTGGAGGTGTTGCTACAAGCACCTGGCCAGTATGTGTGAATCTATTAAGTGGACCTGATTGTGATTGGCTGTTCGAGCACATAAAACCTGCCCAACCCAAAGAGAGGGCGGTGCCATTCTGTAGTCTGCATGCGTGCTTGTTGGTTGTGTATTGGTGTGTGTGTGCAGCTACAGGATGGAGCCAAATTCAGGACATCTGCCGGCCACAGCAGGCCCAAGTAGGAGTGTGGTGGGTGCTGTGCGCAGACCTCCCTTAAGGAAAAGGGCCCAGCCTGAAGGTGGTGCAGCACCCCAGGCTAAGCGCCCAGGTGCCAAGAGGGAGCCTGAATTTAATTTGGCGGAGAATAATAATCTTGTGCGCCTTACCCTTGCTAAATGGGAGCTGATCTTTGGCTCCCAAAGCAAGTCAATAGGCAAACAAGAAAGAAGCAAACTGTGGGATGCCATTGGTGTTGAGCTTACTAGCAGTGCTCAACACCCACGTAGTGGCCCATCCTGCAGGAAACGCTTCTACACTTTGAGAGGGGCCCTTATAAAAAAGATGAATCACGATCTGGATGTCGAGAGTGGGACCATCCAGGCTCCAAAGAGTACCTACAGGCCGTATGAGGAGATGCTGAAGGGCAAAATTCCACTTGCTCGGCTGCAGGGTGTGGATCCTGGGGATGACACCACAGGTTGGACTGAAGGTACATATTTTCTGTCTATTTTGTGATGGTAATGTTAATGTATGTAATTTGCTTGGTCTCTTTCTGGCCGACGAACAGTAGGACCTGTGAAGTAGTACATTATACCTCATAAATGTTTTACTTTCCTGTGTGTTGCTTTCTGCATAGGTGCATATGGTGCTGTCCATGAGTCGGGGGAGGAGGAGGACACCCAAAATCCTGCCCTTCAACCAACCTCCAGCCTAACCCAGTCTGCCATTGAAGGTATTTAACACTAATTTAGGGGCTGGTTGTTTTTGCCCAAAATGGGTGTGGGAGCAGCTCAAACAATAGCTTGTACCACTGTTGAGGATTACTAATATGGACCTGCGGACTAATTTCACACCCACTTTAACCCTCACAGCAACTAACTAACAAGGCCCTAACATGTGTAGCTATGTGGGAAGGCAGAGATGTGTGGCCATATATCTGCATATACATGTGTAAGCCACACTGGCCTTGATTAGTGAATATTATTGAATGAGCTGCTCACACACACCTAAATGCTAAATGTTTTATTTTGTGTGGCACATTACCAATGGCTAAATGTTTGCTTTGTTTTTGCCTAGCTGCCCCGCCATTGGCACCAGCATCTCCTCAGGAGCCAAACTACTCTTTGGATGCCGGTAAGTACATGTGTCAACCTTGCTTTATCCGCTTTACCACAAGTGCATGTCTATCATTCCTCTTTTTGATTTGTAGGCCAAGTGACTGGTTCATCTTTGGACCCCACTTCCGATGTTGCAGGTCAACAGGACCCTGTTGGTGTGTATTGCAATAAATAATGTATCCTTTATGCTGTTTATGTTACACTGGTTCAATTGGGTTAGTCTAATAATCTACATGTTTGCTCTGTCAACTTGAAGATGCCTATTTTGAGTGCTTTTTCCATCCCCAGGGTCAGTCTAATAATTTTTTGAGTGATTGCAATGCATTTTTTGTGTATATTTAAAGACAAACATTCACCCAAGTAGTTGGAGGAATATTTAGAGACATTAATTGTGTCTTTTAGTTGGCCAGAATATCGGAAGTGGCTGTCCGGAAAGGGCCCTTCACGTTGAGGCTGCCAGAGATGAGGGTAAGTTGTTTTGGCTTGATGATCTAGTATGTATTTTTGCTCTACTTTTGTTGCACTTTATTCGGCCAACTTGTGTTTAAACATGTATTTTCCAGGGCAAAGCTCGAGTGAGGTCCCCACTCCAGACATCTGGGAGATGGCGGGTATGTGTAATTTTAGCAATGTGTCTGATCTTATTTGGCCCAATTATTGCCTCATATTCCTCTAACATACATGTTAGCAATCTGAGTTTCCAAGATACCTTTTGGCTAGTGTGTAATCTTCCACTTTGTGGAGGTATGGCCTCGATAGGCTATCCATGTTACATTTGAGTTTGGTCCACTGACCTACTAACCTGACTTTCCTGTTTAGCATATGCCAACTTGCCGGAGCTCTCGGATGTTGATTTGCCCCTCTCTGGCAGCGATACCCCGCTCCTACCTGTGCCGGACGACACGGAGGTAACATGGCTTATCTAGAGGACCAATAACCACATTGCCATGTTCGTGGGTAGGCGATGAACCAACATGTCACATTTCCTTTATTGGTTGTTTTGGCAGGAGGCGGGATCAGAACCCCAAGCTGGGACCTCTTCCCAAGTGCCATGCGGCCAAGCTTCAGAGGCTCAAGCAAGGGTAAGTTGTATTGTTACAGTTTGGTTCTGTTTGACTAAAATGTTGTTTTCTATTTTGTTAGCCTCAAACCAGAGCAAGAGGAGGTGTGGCTCCAAGCAGTGCTGATTTTTATGAGCTAGGGGTCCGGATGCTGGAGGACTACAGTCGCCAACAGCCGCGTGATGGAACTAATGAGCGCATTGCGGCGTTGGAACATCAGGTGCTGATGTGTCAGCAACAAAATGAGGCCCAGCAGCGCCAGATAGACCAGTTGCTCCAAAACCAACAACAACAACATAACCAGGAACTTGGTCGCCTCGCCAATCTGATGGAGCAATCTCTCCAGCGCCAGGAAGAATGTCTCCAGCGCCAGGAACAAAGTTTGTTGTTGACACAACAGCTCATACAACAGCAGTCTATTTATTTACTGCACTGTTGGCCCCCAACACCGCCCCTAGCAATGACTCCCAACCTCCCCGGCCACCCAGCCAAGAATATTAATTTGTTTGTGGTTGTAATTTTTTTTTTAAATAGATTTGATTAACCCACCTCTAAATTGTGTTTTTCATAAGACATAGCTAAGAACACAGTCAGGGATGAGTATCGTGATCTACATATGTAAATGTAGGCCAAAATTAATGCCACACATTTGTGACCATAGCTTACTATGGTTTACACATTAAATGGCTACAAAGGTATGGCAAAATTTACAAACAAAAGGGTTTGTAGACACTTAAACTATGCTTGGCAAGGCACAACACACTGTAATTAGCAAAATATAAAAATTTTAATAATAAAGGTGGGCAACAGGTCCAACATTTGCCCACAAAGGGGCTAAAACAAGGGGCCAGTCATCACCCCACCCTAACGCCGCCTCTTCTTGGCCAGCAGCATAAGGCGAAGATGCCGGATCGACCGCCACAGTCAACGATGCTGGTTTTCACAAGCTGTAGAGAGTAAAAAAAAACAGATTTAATAAATGGAATGTGACCTCAACAGACACAGATGTAGCAATGCAATGTCAGGGGGTCCAATTAGCTGACGCTCACATTAACATTGTTGCCCACTGTGCCCTTAGGTGTTACCATTATATGAGTACTAGTGGCTGGCTTAAATGTGGCCACCACATCCCAAGCATACATTTACTCTTAACTCTTGGTAATCAAAGAAGGTATAAGTCCCAGTGTGGACATTTATGTGTTTAGTCACAGCCAAACATCAGGGCCTAAGTCCTAACGAGTAAACTAGTTTGGCCAAGAATCTTAGAGGTCATGACCTAAGCAGGCCCATTTGGTTGGGTAGAAACCACAAATTGTCTCTATGTGGCAAACTCAAGAATGTGAGGCAACAATCGAGCATGCAGACATGCATGTAGGATTGTTGGCCAAACACATGTAACCTAGATGTGTGTTGCTTAAACACATAGGTACATTGTAAATGTCTGCAGAATTGACTATAAGACATAGGGTTCACAAGTCTTTAGGCATATGAAGTGGGATGTACTCACCATCGCAGCTGTGGCGGGGGCCCATGCTGCTTGTCATCCATCTGGTTAGGGAGTCTGCAAAAACAAATGCTTGCATGGTTACACACATGTTGTCCGACATTAGCATATTTCCTGGTCCATGAGTTCATGTAAATTATTTATGGTTGCAACATGGACACATAAAGATAATGTGCCAATAACCTTGACAGTGCAATGCTAAGGACTAATTTGCAGTTGATTGTAGAATGTTACTAGTGTGCAACATGTGTTACCCGGAACAACTTAACCAAATAACACATTTGCTAGCCCCCATCATGGTGTGGGCAGAAACATAGGGGTGGTTGCCATTTGGATTGCACGGTAGTGGGGTTTGTGATGTTAATGTACATTATCAAACCAGCTTGTACTATGGACCAGGAAACATGTGTCTGTTAAAAGTGGGCCAATACCCAGGATTGATACTATTCTGTGTTTTGGTCCGCTTTGGCAGAGCACAACAATTTGAGTGAGACACCGTCCGCCGCCGCTGCCTTCCGCACATCACTCCTCCAGCGTGTGCACACGCGCAGCCCATTAGGAAACAGAGAGCGCAGGCGCACACACATCTAGAGGGGCACGCAGGAGGCTGCGGCGGTGGCTTCTGCCACCCCCAATGAGGTAAGGAGTTTGTGGGCTTTTTTTTGGGGGGGGGGGCCCTGGGTGAGGGAGGTGATTGGGCATGGAAGCTTAGAGATTCCAAGCACAATCAACAATGGGTGTTGGTCCACTTTAAGGAATGTCATAACATATGGAATGTGAGGATAACAACAAACACTTACCACGACTATGCCCATGGAGAATGCGTTGCCAAACGGCCATGGAGGTGCCGCCTATATGATGCCCTGCATATTAGAGAGGAATGGCAAGGGCTAAGTACAAATGGCCAGATGAAACCTGTCACAGACTAACAATGACAAAATGTGCACTCACCAGGGGATGATCCGCCACTTGAAGCCCAGGGAGGGCTCTGAGGAGGAGGCGGGGAGCCTCAGCTCCTCACACTCTGCTCCGAAGATCCCCCAGCCAAAGGGCCACCCTCCTCCCTCTCACTCCCTGCTCCTTCAGGGAGTGTGGGAGAGTCCATTCCTTCCACCCCACTTGGACTCCCCACTTGAGAGTGGCCTCTTGTCTGGGGAGACTCCTCAGAGTCAGAGTGTGAGGAGCTGAGGCTTGATCCTGCCAGCCCCCCAGCAGCACACTCCTCTGGGGCGTCATCCCCTTCCTCCCCTGGGTCCTCTAAATAGGAGCCGCGAGAGGGACCCTCCCCCGATGACTCCCCCGAGTCCGCCTGTCTGGTTCGGGGGAGTCCCTTCCCACATTTCCCCAGGGGAGGACGCTTATCTGTGTTGAGGGGGTGAATGAAAATAATTAATATTAATAACCCAAATGGACACAGCTTAGCAGATTATTTAACCAAAAGTATAAACATAGCATAAGCTTAAACTTACCTGATGCGTAGGCATCATATAGGCGGTACACGCCTTCAGGGTCCCGGCGCTTGAAGTCCGACCATTTCTGCTGGATTGCTCGGACACTGAGGTGGGTGTCGAAGCGCCGGGACACTGTGGCCTTCACCTCCATGGCAATTCTCTTCTTGCCCCCACGGGCATAGTCATATTGGTGGATGCTGAAATACTATGAGCAATGAAAAACAAACACAAATCAATACATGACATCAGAACAATGGCATAAACAGTTATACTGAGAACAGATTAAAGTGGACCAACACCCTGGATTTTGACTATTCTGAGTTTGGGTCCACTTTGGTGGGGCACACCAATCGGGGGTGGGCCGCTGTCTGAAACTCCCTGGGAAGGCCAGAAATACACCACTGACCACGCTCCCACGTGAC
Source organism: Gastrophryne carolinensis (assembly GCA_027917425.1). Taxonomy (NCBI): domain Eukaryota; kingdom Metazoa; phylum Chordata; class Amphibia; order Anura; family Microhylidae; genus Gastrophryne; species Gastrophryne carolinensis. The sequence goes on along the minus strand of CM051237.1, from coordinate 343,169,685 downwards.
TGCGCCAGGCTAGCACAGCGCTCTGCGCCGCTGTGGTATGCGCGTCCAAGCCCGCTTGTGGCGTTTCACTCTTACAGGGAGGGCGCCTGCGCAGGCCATTAACAAATGTCTGGCGCAGGGGCCCACCCTGCTAGAGGGAAGCGCAAGATGCATCCGCGGCTCACGCATGCAGAGATGGGACGGGGCTGAGGTAAGGTTTTTGGGCCTCCAGGGGGGTTCATCCCCGCGGGACATCCAGATTTGGGATGCCCCGCGGGGAGTGATCAGATTGGTCCTGAAAACTAAGAGATTTCAGGGCCAATCCCCCCTGTGTGTTGGTCCACTTTAAACATAAAATCCAAGATAAACATACTCACTTTGACCACCTGGCCGTTTACGCGGCTATCCACCCTCTGACGCTTAGCTTTTGCTGGCCCAGGAGGGGAAGGGGTGGGAGGGGGGTTAGGTGGGGGAGGTGAGGTAGGTGGGGGAGGTGGGGGAGGGGTGGTGGGGTCAGAATCAGAGGAGGAGCTGGGGAGGCGCAGAATCCGTCTCCTGGGCAGCATGGTGGAAACGCAAAGGAGGAAACAGGAACCGGATATGACCAAAGCGACAGGGGCAAAAAAAAAAAACGCTCCTCGCAAAAGGAACAAGCTAATATCCGCTATGTGTAAGCTAAGTGGCGGAACTAGTCGATTTACGCATTCCAAAAAGCTATTGGACTAAGCGCTAGTAATTTTTAGCTTTATGTGGCTTTGAAACACAAAGGAGGAAACAGGAAACGGATATGACCAAAGCAACTGGGAAAAAAAAATAAAACAAGCGCTCCGCGCACCAGGAACAAGCTAATATCAGCTATGTGCAAGCTAAGTGGCGGAAAAACACAATTTACACATTAACACAAGCTATTGGACAAAGCGCCTGAAAGTTAAAGCTTTATGGGGCTTTGAAACGCAAAGGAGGAAACAGGAACCGGATATGACCAAAGCAACTGGGAAAAAAATTCAAAAAAAAAAACCTCCGCGCACCAGGAACAAGCTAATATCAGCTATGTGCAAGCTAAGTGGCGGAAAAAGTAAATTTACGCATTACAACAAGCTATTGGCAAAGACGCCATTAATTATTAGCTTGATTTAGCAGGGTGTTCAAGATCCTGTAATGCATAGGTCCTTGAAAACCAAAAAGCTTGGTGCTTAAAAATAACAATCTTATTCCTTCATAAAATAATAACACAATAAAACTATCCAACTACATGATAATGTGGCACACAGGAGAATGCATAACGGGTTGTTATGAGCTTGTACGCCTGAAGAAATCCTGCAGAATGTGGACATGCACGCTCACAACTACAGTGTATTCATTAAGAACGACTGGGGTCGCGGGAAGTGAATTCCTGGAAAATGGCAGAAGGGCACATGTATGAACAGCACAGCGCAGCACAGCGACGCTCGCGCCGCCACATAGCGAATCAAAACAGCGACTGCACAAACTCTGACCACCACAGATTCATCAAGGACAGGGCTGCCGAATAGCTTGGGCGCTGACAATTTCGATGAGCGAACGTGAGCGCCAAACATCACTGACTAAAAAGTAGCTTTACAAGCCCCGTGTGTTGTGAAAACAAGCTATTTGGAGCCAAATGAGTTTGGTGGGAGGAGATGCATTTTAGATGTCACTCACAACATTACAGTGTAAAAATTACAACTTTCATCTAAAAAAGAAAAATAACAAGACAGATTAATAAAACATATCCCAAGAAACATGTGTTGAATTTTGTGCAAAAGACAAGAACACAAAAACCACTTAAAACAATCATTGCAGTGTCTGCCATTGAAATGTATGGGAGAGCGGCAGGTAGCGACAGGTCAGACCTGGCGCCGTGATGGGATTAGCAGCGGCGCTGTTCGTTGCAGTCGGCTACATGATGAATCCCGCGCTAGCTGACGCTCTCGCCGGCGCTAGCCTCATTTAGCTTGATAAATGCGTCATTGTGGCCGACGCCGGGCGTACTTGAGTCGGTAGCCGCCGTTAGCTGGCGGGACCTGGCGCTCGTCAGACACTACCTGGCGCTATCGCTTGATGAATAAGGGCCATAGTCTAGTCAAGCGGCTCTGACTGAGCAAGGGCCAGCCTATGTAAAGTTGGAACTAGCACAAGTGAGTTTTCTTACAGCGGGGAACCCCAAATTGAGATAGTAAAAATCCCTGGTTTGTTCCACTTTGAAAAATGTTTAATGTTTTATTTAAAGCCCTTTTACTCCCTACAATCTGTTGCTATTGGCAAATGTACATCAAGATCTACACTGCTAGGGCCGCTACTGAGGGGAGGGAGTGCTTTCAAACTTACACATGGCCAACAGCAGCATTCTATGTGTTCAGGGCTCACACATCTCTTCTTGTAAATCTTAGTGCCAATAACAACATATTGCAGTAATGAAAATGTTTAGAGGACAAAAATAAGAAAAAACAAATGGTGTGCTAAAATTCCCCCTCCTAATCACCCTATTTCGGCCAGTAAGCAGCATCCTTTCATTAACACCAGTGAGGGGCATCCCACATTACAGCCAGTGAGGGGCAACTATTAAGCAGCATCCCTTCATTACAGGCAGTGAGGGGCATCCTTCATAACAGCCAGTCAGGGGCATCCCTCACTTCATCCAGTGACCGGCATCCCTCATTACAGCCATTAAGCAGCATTCCTTCATTACAGGCACTGAAGGGTATCCTTCGTAACAGCCAGTTATGGGCATCCCTCACTACAGCCAGTCAGGAACATCCATCATTACTGCCAGTGAGGGGCATCTCTCATTACAGCCAGTTAGGGGATCCCTCATTAAAGCCAATTAGGGGATCCCTCATTACAGCCAGTTAGGGGAGTCCCTTACTACAGCCAGTGACCAGCATTCCTCATAATAGCCATGAAACAGCATCCCTTCATTACAGGCAGTGAGGGGCACCCCTCATAACAGCAAGTTAGGGGCATGCCTCATTGCAGCCAGTAATTGGCATCCCTAATTACAGCCAGTTAGGGTCATCCCTCATTACAGCCAGTTAGGAGCATCCATCATTACAGCCAGTTAGGAAAATCTCTCATTACAGCCAGTGAGTGGCATCCCTCATTAGAGTCAGTTAGGGGCATCTAGCATTACTACCGGTTAGGCATTACTAATTACAGTCAGTTAGGGGTATCCCTTATTACAGCCAGTTAGGGGCTTACCTCATTACAGCCAGGTAGGGACACCCATCATTACAGCTAATTAGGGGCATCCCTCATTACAGCCAGTGAGGGGCATTCCTCTTTACAGTCAGTTAGGGGCATTCATCATTACAGCCAGTTAGGGGCATACATCATTACAGCCAGTTAGGGGCATCCCTCATTACAGCCAGTTAGGGGCAACACACACACACCGACACAGACAGACACACATTTGCCGCAATGCAGGTGATCTCCCTCTCCGGCGAGGCCAGGCTCCTTCCTGGAGTCTCACCCACTCACTGATCCACCAATGAGCTTACAGAAAAAAAAAGCAGCCAACCTGAGTGTGAGCACTTGGGTGCATATTCCAAGCTGGCTCAGCCAGGCATCCTATAGACTGCGGTGGCCTTCCGATAACGGAGGGAACAAGGTAATTGCGTGGTACATGTGCAAGCACCGCGGGATGCTGGGACAAATGCCTGAAAGCAGGATTGTCTGCAGAAACCAGGACATTGGGGGGTATGCTGCAGCAGTCAGGGAGGTCACTCATACCTACACATGGCCAGAAGCAGTGTTCTGTGTGTACATTGGTTACTTCTCTTTTTACCTTTGGGGGAGGGGGTTTTAATCAGTTAAAAGCCCAGCAAGAGACAACACAATAGGGTAAAGTCTAATGTAATTATAGTAAATTAGAGGACAATTACCATGACCTCCCCCAACTCCTTTAAAGGGAAATCATATGGAAGGGCCAGGGCCATCTGATCCCTCTCCCTGGGGCATCCTGTTTTGAGATGCCCTGCTGTGTGAAATCCCCCAAATCATTAGTAAAGCCTACCTGATTCCCGTTCCACCAGGGCACATGTGCGGGCTGTGACTGTTCTACACTATATCTCTAGTTAGACGCCTGCCCGCATCAGACATTTCTGAATGAGTGGTGCGGCAAGCCCTTGCTAGAGGCTAGCGGCTAGTGCACTCAACTTCATTCTTAACTGAAAGGGACTAATGGAGCCAAGTGTGCTGATTAGCTGCACAGCTGTAAGAGGGTAAAACGGATGTCATTACATGGAGACTGTTGTTTTGTTGTTTTGACACAAGAGGCCGCTGTTTCCCCCTTGCAGCTAAGCTACTGCTGGAACTAGCAGAGAGGAAGAGGATATTAATTTTTTTTTTTGGCTATGAAGAAGGAGGAACGAAAGACACATATCCTGTGAGAACAGAGAGGCTGTGTGAAAGAGTCCTGTATGTGTTCTGAGGAGACCGGACGTGCAACAAAGGGACTGAACGTTTTCCTGTATCCTGATCCTTGCCAGAAGGAGAATTTCTTCCAAGACAACTTTTGAGAGCTGTGTAACGGAGCCGGCCTGCGGTACCTCATGGTAGTGGAAGAGACTTGTTGCGGTTCAGCTTGGAGACATCATCGGATTCCGCATTAGTTAGATGTTAGTTAGATAGGTGTTGCATAGGCCAAAAGTGTTTTCCCTGGTTGCTACCTGGATTCTAGAACTTAAAGTGGACCTTCACCCTAAATAAGTGTCTATCTTATATGTTTCCCCTATGCTGTACATACAGATTGCCCACATTAAAAATCATCCTACCTGCATCTATTGCATTTTCTGACACTTTAAACATTCAAGATGGCGGCCCATGGAGGTGCAGGCTGTCTGCAAACAGGAAGTGTCTCCCGACTATGCCGCTCTGCATTCTGGGATTGCTGACCAAGATGGTGGCGCTCATATCCTAGAGTGCTGAACAGAGTTGCAGGTCAGTGAGGGAAAGAATAAAATGTAAGTGACTAAAAGTGTTAAATATATTAATTTTAGATGCTGTGGAATAGTTTTTGAAGGGTTTGGACTTTTCATCAAATTATGCTGAAGGTCCACTTTAAAGGAATATTCTGCCTGTGAGAGCTGACAACTATGCCACCTCTACATTCTTGGTCAGTGAATTTCTCAGGATCAACACTCTTTTTACAGGTTTTTGGACTAGTGTTGGGGAGGGAAGTTGTTTTTCTTGTATTGTAAGTTTATAGGATTGTAAGCTGCTGTGCTGTACCGCCGATGACCCAGCATTGAGCACCCACACTATCATTCATTTCATTCATTCATATCATTTAAAGTGACATTCACATATAATGGTTGGGGCGATGCAAGCTACCATGGCCTTGGAGTTGAAAGACATTTTCCAGCAGCTGGGGCTCCAGCTACTGGCGGAGACTCGAGCACGGCTCCTGTTTCATCCCAGCGGGAGACCTCGCAGTGCAGCAGAGCTGTCCCTGTGTCGGCAGAAGTTCTCAACAGAAGAGGCAGGGAGGGACAGATAGCAGGCCTTGAAGAATTTGTCCTCCCAGGTCTTCCAGAGCACGTCGGAGGGGTTACTTGAGAGCACAAAGTTAGGTTCCTGTGTCGAACCTCTGATCATGTGAGGAGGTTCTGGATAATTCTGTAACCAGGTGAAGCGAATTGGTTTTATTATGTAAAGTTTGATTAACATTTTTTCTCCCTTTGTCCGAACAGGGGTGGGTGAAATTGCATTGTTGCGAGGCTTGAAGCACTTGTTTATTGTTGGTTGTTGGGCCTGGTGGGCTCTGGGGTGCTTCCTGGGCCTCCTGTGCCTCCTTGGCGGGTGGGGCGGCCCGGGGGGTGCGGGGGCCTCCGGGCTGCGAGCAAGAAATGGGCGTGGAAGCGCAGCTCAGGCTGCCCAGGGGTTGAACCATGCTTACCCCTATCATTCTCCCAGTGGCGAGGGCCCTGGTAGAACGATATTAGTGGAAATATTCCACACGATGTTATTTAGATTTCATCATTTTAATGCACTTAGCAACCATTCTTTATATGTGTTTTTTTGTTCTCTTGTTTTCTTTAGTCTGATCTTCCCTAACTGTCTTCCCTCTCCACCCTCTTCGGGGATGCTGATTAAGCCACTATGTAATCAAGGTACCTATAGTTGGACACGTGCTAAGGTATGGCATTGAAGTTAATATCACTGAATGCACAAGGCCTTAACTCCCCCAACAAACGTTCAAGGGTATTTAAACTGTTTAACTCAGTGAATGCAGATGTGGTATGCTTGCAAGAAATGCACTTCTCCTCTGCATCTTCACCGCGCTATTTGCATCCAAGATATCCACAATTTTTCCAAGCCACGGGACAAACAAGGGGGGGTCTCATAGCCTTTCACAAGAATTCCACAGTTGTTTGCTCTGAGAAGCTGCCGGATCCGTCGGGCAGGTATTTACTTCTTCCCCGCCCCCCCCCCCCCCCCTGCATTTTGAAGGAGAGGCTGGAGCCTTCACCAGTATAATACGGGCTCAATTGGTAGATGCATGGTGGGAGCTGAACCCGGGGAGAAAAGATTTCACAGCAGGATAGATCATATATTTGTGATGAGGGGCCTGCTGACTCAATTCCGCTGAGCAGAAATAGTACCAGTACTCTGGTCTGATCATGATATGGTCACATGCTCGAGCTTGATTACTAAGGCAGGGCTTCTCCGGGCTTCGGATCAATGATGCCAAGTCAACTGCCTTGGATATTTCACTAAAATCGTCCACTAAACAGGCCCTCCAGGCGGACAATCCTTGGTCTTAGATGCAGCAACTGCTGTACTTGGGGGTTAAGATCACCTCAACCCAAGCTAATTAGGGCTAACAACTCACATATTCCTAAGCTTGTCGACTCTGTGTTGAGTATAACTCGGTGTTGAGTATAACTTAAAAATTTCATGGCTAGGCAGACTGGCCGCAGTTAAAATGACCCTCCTACCGAAGCTCTTATACCTGTTCCGGGTACTCCCAATTACTTTATCTTTCTTTAAACCACTGCAGAATAAAAATCTTAAGTATATTTGGGGGCCAATTAAATCAAGAGTGAACAGGAAAACACTGTACCATCACACCACTCAGGGTGGCTTGGGAGTCCCCTCCCTCCATAAATATTATTTGGTGGCACAGATTTCTCCCAATTTACTACTTCAAGTACAGTGGGGAGCTCTGCTGTGGGTCCCTGAGGAAGCCAATAGATGCTGGCCGGCATAGATACCCTGCCGTGGATCCCTAAATGAGCGTGGCCCAAGAATATTTCCTCAGTCTTGCAATGCTTGTGGGATAAGTGGAATGGTTGCAAGGTCCGAGTGAGGCTGGTCTACGGTCATCTACCTTTGACAAAACTAATTAATAACCCCCTGTTCCCTCCAGGCATCACGCATGCCTACAACTTCAGGTGGTGGAAATCAAATGGCTTTGAAATAATACATGACCTCTGCACTCCAAGGGGTATAAAATCCTTTTAGAATCTTAGAGCCACTAACCAGATCCCGCTGTCCGAAGTTTTCAGGTACCTGCAACTCTCACACTTTGTCAGTAGCAATCTTAAGAAGGGATCCCCACCCTATAAGCTCACCCCATTAGAGCAGGCATGCCTCCGCTAGCCATTTGCAAAGGGGATGATTACTCATATTTATGGGGTGTTGGTGCATCAGGTTGATCCCCCACGACATGGGTGCATGGCGAGGTGGGAGGCAGAGCTAGGACCTAATATTGAGGAGGAATACTGGAGGAGAATTTGGAAAAACGACGTCGCTTAACGTCTTGGCGATGGAGAATGCCTTCAAAATAGTACTCAGATGGTACTGCACTCCAGCTAGGCTTCATAAGTGCTCCGCCTCTCACTCCCCCAGATGCTATAGGGGGTGTGGAGAATTTGGGGAATACCTCCATGTCTGGTGGGGCTGCCCTGTGGTCCAGGGCCTGTGGAAGGAGGCATATAAAGTCTTGCATCCTGGAAAGGCCTTGCTCTCCTACCCCACTAGAGGCCCTGTTGTCATTGAGATGGAACTCCTATGTGAGGGACGAGTGGAGTTTGGTTAAGCACCTCCTGGTCTAAGTAAGGCTTACGGTGGGAGCGATGGCAGGGGTTTCAGCGAAGTAAGCCATGAGGGTTAACAGGAATAATGGATTCTGGGTAATGGGTCTGGGGGATAGAGGGAGGTACAGGTCGACCCCTCCCCCCCCAGAAGTGTCTCAGCATCGTCATCCTCCCTCCCCCCCCTCTACCCTCCCCCTTTGTCCCTATTTCTCCCCTCTTCATTCTACTTTTCTTTCCCTATCATTTGGCGACCCGTCCTGGGATGCCTCAATACCTCATTTGAAATTTGGATGTGTCATGAGTTTACAAGACCTAAATTGCATAACATGTTCTGCTGCAGCTCCTCCTAGGAGGGTCTTTAGTAGAGCAGAATCCAACCCCCTGGGTGGTTTTACCCCAAGGCAGTGTGTGCTGCCATATGATGATAGAGACCCATATGTGTTATGTAAGATTTTTTGAATAAGACTTTGGCAATTGGCTAGCATGTACTGTATCTAGAGTATACTAATGCTACCTCTGTCACATAACTGATTACTTTGACGGAACATGTCTGTAACTCTGAATGTATAAAGTAAACCTTGTTTTTGTGATCAGTAAAAATATTGTAAAAGAAATGCCCTGGGTGTGACTATGGGCAGAAGGATGTCACCGGCAGAGAAGCCCATATTAATCTGTTCTGCCATATGACTTAGTCACTATGCACATGCATTTGAATAAACGAGGAAGGCTCAGCATAGGTTACAATTTACAGAGCATTCATGCATTTTGATGTGCGCACATGGTGGACTGGTCATTTATAAACAAACACTGATAAATGTTATTGTTAAATTGACAAATGCACATAAAACACAAAGGTTATAATCTAGATCATGATGCAACAACAAGTGATGGGTGGACCCAAACCCACAAAAATAGCTCTAAAATGTTGGTAGCAAGGGGACACCAGGACAATTGCCCTTCTCCAAATATATGTAAAAATAGCATTACTAATATTATTATTTCAGGATAAATAATAACATAAAAATGAGAACCCCCATAACACTATAGCTGGCTGTGTGACAGAATCCCCCTATCACCCAATAGCAGGCTGTTCGGCAGAACAACCCCCATCATTCCTTTAGCAGATTGTGTGACAGAACAATCCCGATGATCCCTATGACAGACTGTGTAGTAGAACAACCCCCATCACCCCTATAGCAGACTGTGTGGCAGAACAACCCCATCATCCATATAGCAGATTGTATGACAGAATCCTCACATCACCCCATAGCAGACTGTGTTACAGAACAACCCCCATCATCCCCCATAGCAGACTGTGAGAGAATCCCTCATAGCAGACTGTGACAGAGCCCCCATCTTCTCTTGCAGGCAGAGAGCTATGTGCACTCACCTGGTTGCTGGCCGGGCTGGGTGCCGGCCTCCCCCCCTTTGCAGCCCAGCCGCGCCTATTACCCTTCCAGATGGGAGCGGGGAGCTGGTCAGCAAGATGGTCAGCCTGCTGGGTGACCTGATTGGCTGTGGGCAGGGTGGAAGCTGGTTGATGGTCAACCAGCTTTAGTGCTAGTCCAATCGCCGGATCCCGACATAGACTTCTGACTGAGGTCTGTGTTCAGGGCTGGGAACCCAAACTTGCAAAGTTCGACACAGACCCAAACTTTGGTTTTGCCCAACACTAGCAATGACGCATCAGTTTTCTACCAAGCACATTTGACAAGAGAACAGTGGCAAACAAAATCATCAAACTGAAAGACCAGTGATGGGCATCTTATATGCACACCCACAACATGCAGCATTGGTTGGACCTCAAAAGAAGGTAAAAGCCCTGGGTGAGACGGTTTTTCAGGAAGCATTTTTCAGGTAAGCGACAGTAACAACTGTGCCAGTAGGTGTCTAGTGCACATATTTGTCTAATATTTTCTTTTTTTTCTAGGGTCCTAGTTATTACACTGTAACAAACCCATCTGGGGCAGGAGGAGAGGTCAACCAATGCCGACACAAAGAAGGGGAGGGCGTATAAGTTGGCAAGACAATTGCCATCCTCCTCGTCAGACTCAGCAGAAGACGAACCACCAGGCCAGGTATTTCTGCTGCTTTCATGTTGGTGAGGGGGAAATATGTGTGGGGTAGTAAATGTGAGGGATTTGGTTGAAGCAGTCAACACTATTAGAAACTTAAAACATTGGGACAGACTCTGCAATATGGTAGCTGATGCAGGTGCACGACATTTGGGACAAGGGCAGCAACACTCACATATATTTGTGGGCCCTGTTTACTAAAATTCACTCAGGGAAATGTGACTCACCAAATCTGGTAAAAACCTAGCTGCCCAACTCGTGGCTGCTGGTAAGAAGTACCTACAAACACAGCAACACACCCTTGTCCACTTTGCCAGCATTTGGATGGCATGGAGGACAAAAGAGGGGGTAGACCTTAAGAAAGGTGAGAAACATTGTGGCCTAGACTATTTCTGGGCTGCCCCCAGCACATGTCAAAAACATGCATGAGAGGAGGTTGGAATGAAAGTGGTCGGAAAATAGATACAAAAGGGAAATCAAGGCGTTAAAGCCAAAGAAAATAACACTGAGAAGCAGAAATTAAAAGAAAAGGGAGAAGCAGGACAAACAAAGAGCAGCTGCGTCCATGCTGATGCACTCTGAAAACTGCAGCTGGAAGGTACGCAGAAGCACACAAGCTCGACTGCAAAATGTCCAATCTTTCTGTAAGATGGAAGTTTAGCTTACTGAAAATGAGAAATAACGTCTGGTGTGAAAGGTTTCGAGCACCAGTCTCACATGCTTCTGCTTGAGCTTTCAATCAAACAAGAGTGAAAACAATCACACAGGCGAGTTTGCCTGCACAACAAAATGAGACTTTTCCCCTGGGGTTCTGAATCAACCCCATAGTGCCAATCTCTTGTCACCTTCTTTAATGCGCATAAGGTTGTAAGCATCGGTGTTCCTTCACACTGTGGCACCTTGCAGATGATCAAACAACTCTGTTGTAAGCGGTAACGGGGATCGATTCTTCATAGTGGTGGCATTCAAACTGCGATAGTCAAAACAAGGGTGAAGTGAGCCATCTATCTTGCCAACGAAGACACATCCAGCTTTGGCTCCAAATTTTCCCAAATGTACTCAGACATGGTTTGGGTCTCGGGCACAGAGAGGGATTTACAGTCCAGGTTTACAGTCAGGTAAGTACTGTTTTTTCTTTTGCCCAAACGATACCTTTAACCCTTTAACCCTTTCAGTGCCAAGCACGTAGATTCTACGTGCTCCCTTCTACTCCACTTAAGTGCCAAGCACGTCTAGTTAAAAAAATAAAAATAAAAAGTACTCCCCTGACCCCTCGTTGGATCCATCCGGGTCTCCTCTTTAATTTGGTGCCATCCGATCCCCTGTGGGGGGTCGGATGGCTCCAGGAGAGCCCCCGGAATACCCCCCCCCCGCTTCGGCAGCAGCAGCTGCTAACTGTAGAAAAAAAACAAAATTAAAAATGACATTTACTTACCTGAGGCCGCGCTGTCTCCCGACCGGTGTCCTCTTCACTGGGGGGGGGGGCTCCGATCGCTCCCCCCAGCCTCTTCCATGGCAGAAATTGCCCTCCCCCCCACTTCCTGGAACGGGTCTGCTAGCCCCGCCCCATGGGGACGGGGCCGGGTGACATCGTTGTGATGTCACCAGCAGCCCTCTTAATGCGGCACCCGACACAGAGAATCAGTCTGCTCGGGTGGTTGGAGGAGAGAGGTGGGGAGGAGGAGAGGGCTGAGATCGCCCCCCCCCTCCCCAGGCTCTCTCCTCCAAAGGCCCGAGCAGACTGTCATCGCAGATCGCCGGGGACACAGGATCGGAGGTGAGTAAAGTAAAAAAAAAAAAAATAAAGATCATTTTTTTTTCTTATGTGTCTGTGTCTTTTTATTTAACATTTAACCCCTTGTGAACTGGTAAGGGGTCCATTAGACCCCTTATACCAGTTCACAAGGCTGTCGCTTGCCGCAGCGGGTGACTTGCCATTAACCCCCGGCACCCCCATTACCTGCGTCCCCAAAGCCCAGGGGGGTGCAGAAGAGCCCGGGCCCACACAGGCTAAGTGGGCTCATAGGCTGCACTCTGTTCCTACAAGCCCCCATAACTGGTCCCGGGCTGGTAATGCTGGGTAAAGGGGACCCCATTTCATTTTTTGGGGGGATTTTTGAGGGTTTTTAACCCTTAAAATTCAAAAAAAATGCCCCCCCCCCCCCCCCCGGGAGGGGGGACCCTATGTCATTTTTTTTCAAATTAACCCCTTATGTTCTGTCGCCTAGCAGCTGTAAAAGGCTTTCAGCTGCAGCAGGAGAGCAGGAAGCCAGATTGATCAGCGTGGGACACAGGGATGGATGGGAGGTAAGTATTAAAAAGTAAAAAAAAAAAAAAATAATAAAATATTTTTTCTGCTTGTTTTTGTGTGTTTTTTTTTCACTTAACCCCTTGTGAACTGGTAAGGGGTCCATGAGACCCCTTATACCAGTTCACAAGGCTGGGGGATGGCAAGTCACCTGCCGCTAGCAGGGGACTTGCCGTTAACCCCCGGCACCCCTATTACCTGCCTCCCCAAAGCTGGGGGGGGGGCAGAAGAGCCCAGGCCCACATAGGCTATGTGGGCCTGTAGGCTGCAGGGTGGGGGTCACAAAAGCTGGCCCCTCCACTCTGTTCCTACAAGCCCCCATAGCTGGTCCCGGGCTGGTAATACTGGGTAAGGGGGACCCCATTTCAATTTGTTTGGGATTTTTAAGGGTTTTTAACCCGGGAGGGGGGACCCAATGTCATTTTTTTTTAAATTAACCCCTTATGTTTATAGTGTGGATAGTAATAGTATTTTATTTGTAAAGTGCTATTTTCAGTTTGGAGGGTCTCCTGGGCAAGAATGGGGGGCTACTGATACATATGTGGTACCGTTGTAATCGGGAGAAATTGGGCTTTCACATGTAATATGTTTTTCTCTAATAAAGTAAATATTTTATTTAAAATAAAGGAGACAATTGTCTAAAAAATATTTATTTATTTATTTATTTATTTAAAAAAAAAATACAGTAGAAGAATTACAAACAAGACATTTCATGTTCAAGCCTAAACTCTGCTGCAAAATATATATCTATAATTTTCCTGAAAATTCCGGCAAAAATCACGTTTAAACATGGCGCAGAATGTGGAAAAATGACCTGTCAACAGAGGGTGACAAAACGTCAAGTAGGTTGGCAATTAAAAGGGTTAATAGTACCTATGCATGTTGGGTATTGTTCTGCTCGGGAGACCTTGCTCTTTCAGATTTAGCTTGTTTTTTCTTGTTTGCATATTTATATTTTAGGAAAACATGTTATTTATTCAGTTTTTGTATTCATTTTTTTAGGGAAACCCTGTGCAACTTTGAGGGATTACTTCCAGAAAGGTGAGCCTACTACAACAAGCTGGGTAGCTCTTAGAAAGCTTAACATGTGTACTGTCAGGGAATAAATGATTTATAGGGGATATTCCAAATGTAAAGGGTTGTTTTGGTTGAAAAATTGCAAGGTGCGCATTTTGTCTGCAGAGCTGAAATTTTCAAGTAAAATTACTGTTCTGCGCATGCTTTACTTTGGGGTGTTTGTCAACTCTTCCCTTGACAGTACCTATGCATGTTGGGTATCGTTCTGTTGGTGGCATGTTGCTTTTTGAGATTTTACTTGTTTGCATATAGTTTTTTTTAGGAAAATGTGGCTTGATTCTTCCTTTTTATTCTTTTTTAGGGAAACTTTGTGCAACCAAAGAATACATTGAGGGATTACTTCCAGAAAACTAAGCCCACATAAACAAGCTTGGTACGCCTAGAAAGCTTGAGGCGTGTACTTCCAGAGAATATATATTTTGTGGGGGGTATTTTAAATGTAAAGGATTGTTTTTCTGGAAAAACTGCAAGGTGCGCATAGCGCAGTTGTATTTTATCTGAAAATCTCCTAAAGCTCTGTTTCAGTTTGGGGGAGTCTCCTGGGCAGGAAAGGGTGTCTATCAATACATATGTGGTTCCGCTGTGACTGGGAGAAATTAGGGTTTCGCACGCAATAAAATTTTATTGACAAACATATTTTTTATTACAAAAAAAGACTACAAATTGCAAAAAAATGATTTTTTTTTAGTTTTTTTGCACATATTTCACCAAAAAGTATTGAGAATACACTAAAAAAAAGGCCAAACAAGAGATTTCATGTTGAAGCCTAGACTCTCTTGAAAAAAACAATATATCATTTTCCTGGAAAACCCCTGGAAATCTTTTCAAAAATCACAGTTGAACATGTGTAGCGCAAAATAGTGAAACATGGTCTGGCAACAGAGGGCGACAAAAGCTGCAGGTAGGCTGGCAGCGAAAGGGTTAAGTGCCAGCCTACCTGGAGTTTTTGTCACCCTTTGTTGCCAGACTATTTTGCACAATTTTGCCCTCCCCATGTTCAAATGTGATTTTTGAAGGGATTTCTAGGGATTTCCCAGGAAAATGATATATTTTTTTTTCAGCATAGTCGGGGCTCTAACATGAAATGTATTGTTTGTCATTTTTTAGGAGTATTCTGAATATTTTTGGGTGAAATAAAAAAAATCTATTTTTTACAATTTGTAGTTTTTTTTTGTAATAAAAAATGTAACTTTGTCAAAAAAATCTTATTGCGTGTGAAATCCCAATTTCTCCCAGTTACAGCGGTACCACATATGTATAGGTAGACACCCTTTCCTGCCCAGGAGACTCCCCCAAACTGAAACCGTGCTTTAAGGGATTTTCATATAAAATACAACTATGCTATGCGCTATGCGCACCTTGCAGTTTTTCCAGAAAAACAACCCTTTACATTTGAAATACCCCCAACAAACTATATATTCTCTGGAAGTACACACCTCAAGCTTTCTAGGTGTACCAGGCTTGTTGATGTGGCCCCAGTTTTCTGGAAGTAATCCCTCAATGTAATCTTTTGTCCTTTTCCCTAAAAAAAGGATAAAAAAGCAGAATCAAAGCCACATTTTCATTTTTTCCTAAAAAAACACTATATACAGACAGTTTAAAAAAAAAAAAAAAAAAAAAAAAAAAAAAATGACATGGGGTCCCCCTTACCCGAAGTAACCAGCCCGGGACCAGCTATGCAGGGCTTGTAGGAACAGGACGCAGGGGCCAGCTTTTATGGCCCCTGGCCCTGCAGGCTACAAGCCCGCATAGCCAATGGCCACGGGCTCTTCTGCCCCCCCCCGGGCTTTGGGGAGGCAGGTAATGGGGGTGCTGGGGGTTAATGGCAAGTCACCTGCTAGCCGCAGGTGACTTGCCAGCCCCCAGCCTTGTGAACTGGTATAGGGTGAAGAGAAGAGCCGGACAGAGGGATCGGGCGAGAAGTGACTGTCATTTTTTTTTTTTTTTTTTTACAGGCGCAGTGTCGGCGGCGAAAACAGAGGGAGGGGGAGGCCAGTTTCGGGCCCCCTCCTGAAGACAGGAGATGATGGGGGAGGGATCGGATGTCCACCCCAGGAAGAGGGGACCCCCAGCTTTACACAGATACCAGAGGTGAGTTTTTTTTTTTATTTCTATTTTTACACTAGCAGTGGGAAATGCCAGGCACGTAGTTTCGACGTGCTTGGCAGTTAACAGTAGGAGAAGCAACCACGTAGAAACTACATGCTTGGCGTTTAAAGGGTTAAAGCAATCCTCCAGGCTGCTGGGGGTGCAGGCATGCTGCATCCGATGCCCTCCTAGGCATGCTGATTTGGGATGCCCAGTGTCTTAAACCCCCCAAAGCAATGAGTATACTTAATGATTTGTGTGAGCTGGCCACTAATTGTGGACAGGACAGAGATAATTGAGCTGCCAGCACAGACCCAAAGAGACCCCTAACTGTGAGCCACACTCAATTTTTTAAAAAATCTGTAACATGCCTTTATTGAAACACCAACATTACAACATTAAGGACAAGGACAGTTAAAAAACAGTAAAAGTGCTTAGGAGATGGACCCTTGAGTATGTGGCTGTAATACAATAGAAGTAAAGTTCATCAAAAATTCTACAAATGAGAAAAACATGCTAAAGTGCTATAGAGTTAGACAATAATTAACCAACCAAATGAGGAAGACTATATATATATATATATATATATATATATATATATATATGTATATATATTTCTTTGTTTTTCATATTAATCTTGCTGGTGTTATAGAAAAAATATGCACTATGATGTGCCATTTGTGCTACCCCAACAATGAAGCAAGCAGATAAGGTGACTAGCGCATTATATAAAGTGCCATGTAAATGTGCAAAAGACTGCATAAAGATGAATTGAAAAATCACCAAATAGTAGATTAATGGAGCCGGGTCCCCTCACCGTTCACCCCTCACACCATCAATGCGTTGCGTGGTGGTATACCCACCACTTCATCAGGATGTATTGGGGGCTTTTCCCACATCCCCTCCTTTTATAATGTGCTAGGACTTGTGATTAATTGTGATGGCGGTGGAGCATCCTCTCATGCCCCTCCACGAGGGATCTGAATTGGAGGCTCTCAGGACGCGTCATGTCTGCCGGGCCCTTCCGCCGAATTAAACGCTGTAGAAAGGAGCATGGGTGTGCGCGCGCGGGCCCGACTCCCGAGCACAAGCACACTCCCCTGCAGTAGGAGCCGCCCACCCGCCGGGAAGCTCAGGACCACCACATGCACACAGCTGCACTCCAAGGCACACTTAGGAGGGATGGGGAGAATTAATGAGTGTATTACTGCTAAGATTAAAAAAAATAAAATATAACAGAAAAAATACATATTTAATCTGTATACAGGCTAACAATTGGTAATGCACAATATGAGCAATAATAATACTGACACCAATAAGGCACTAGTTATGTGTTAACAGTTCTGATATATATCATGGACATAGAGAGCAACACAGTACAGTCTGCAATAGGTGGATGGTAATTACTGTGGATAAAAGTGTGTTATCATACAACATTCGTTTGTACACATCTGAGCAAAACCAGGGGTTATTTTAATCATTAACTCCTAAAGTTATTCAAGGACCTGCATGAGCTATTTATGGTTTATTTAATTATAACCTATGAATTAATACAGATAATTAAACCAATTCCTAATAATACGTGCTTGTTCAAATATTTGAATAAATTAAATGAAATTAGAAAAAAATGTATTAAATTAAGCTATATTAAGTGCATTTACATGAATTAATTAATTTAATCACAGTAAATTAAATCTAAATAAATAAATATTAGAGTAGATTAAATTAGTTTAACTCATTAAAAGGTGCAGAGTTAAATAGTTAGATTAATTAAATAAAATGGTAAACATTTTTGCTAAAGAAATTAAATCAATTAAATAGTGCTGAACTTAATTGAATTAACAAAAATAGATGAAATTAATTTAATTAAAAAAAATAATTAATAATTACATGTGTCAATCAAAGATATTCTATATTGCATCAATAAAAAAAATATGTATGAAAGTCCTTGTTTGGTATGGGTAATGGCTTCATAATATTTTTTGATTAGAGTGTTCTTCCTTCTTTCTCTGGATATTCCCGTGGCCATATTAGTGTCAGGCGTCTACAACGGGAGGGGAAGGGGGAGGAGGAATAAATGGAACAGGAGAGGCGAAAACCATGTTGTCATCAAATCTGGATTCACAACCACTCAAGAGTGACATCCATCTGCTTCAAAAAGAGGGAAAGAAAAAAACAAAAAGCAAAAACAAAAACAGAAAAAGTGATAAATATTATAAGCAAAATTCTATAAATGTGTAAAACTGTGCATTCAAACCTAATAAACTACCATACTATGAAGTATCCTCAGTAAGTGATTAATCCCGTCCCAAAAAGGGTGAAAATGAGAATTCCTCATTTAAACCCAAAGGTGCCCTAGTGCTCAAATTGAAAATACATTCCAGCTCTTTCTGAGCTGAACATGAGTTGCATGAGATGAACATGAGTTGCATGTTATCCATCTCTTTAGCACTTCTGGCCAGCTTGATGTTGGAAAGATGGCCCTGCAATTAGAGATGCGCGAACTTTTGAAAAATTCGATTCGACTGATTCGCCGAATTTTCCGACAAAAGTCGATTCGACCCGAATTTATTTGCAACGAATCGCTATTAAAAACGGCTATTTCTGAGCCTCCTAGAGCCTCAATAGGGCTGTAAACCATTCTGCCTTGCTGTAACACGCAAAGGATGCGTGCTGGGTTAGTTAAATAATACTTTAAATAAATATCACATGCAGATCAGAGGCATCGCTAATAGAATCGCAGAGCGGCACAATTGCAGAGAGTTGAAGTGGCATCACTATGAGGGGCAGGAGCCCAAACATTGCTTTAAAGAGACACTGGAGTTGGCAGGAGCCCAAAAATTGGATGAATCACACCCTGGAGTTGCAAGCAGCAGCAGGAGCCCAAACATTACTTTAAAGAGACACTGGGGTTGGCTTCAGGAGCCCAAAAATTGGATGAATCACACCCTGGAGTTGCAAGCAGCAGCAGGAGCCCGAACATTACTTTAAAGAGACACTGGGGTTGGCAGCAGGAGCCCAAAAATTGGATGAATCACACCCTGGAGTTGGCAGCAGCAGCAGGAGACCAAACATTACTTTAAAGAGACACTGGGGTTGGCTTCAGGAGCCCAAAAATTGGATGAATCACACCCTGGAGTTGGCAGCAGCAGGAGCCCAAACATAACTTTAAAGAGACACTGGAGTTGGCAGCAGGAGCCCAAAAATTGGATGAATCACACCCTGGAGTTGGAAGCAGCAGCAGCAGCAGGAGCCCAAACATTACTTTAAAGAAACACTGGGGTTGGCTTCAGGAGCCCAAAAATTGGATGAATCACACCCTGGCGTTGGCAGCAGCAGCAGCAGGAGCCCAAACATTACTTTAAAGAGACACTGGGGTTGGCTTCAGGAGCCCAAAAATTGGATGAATCACACCCTGGAGTTGCCAGCAGCAGAAGCCCAAAAATTACTTTAAAGAGACACTGGAGTTGGCAGCAGGAGCCCAAAAATTGGATGAATCACACCCTGGAGTTGGCAGCAGCAGCAGCAGCAACAGGAGCCCAAACATTACTTTAAAGAGACACTGGGGTTGGCTTCAGGAGCCCAAAAATTGGATGAATCACACCCTGGAGTTGGCAGCAGCAGGAGCCCAAACATTGCTTTAAAGAGACACTGGAGTTGGCAGCAGGAGCACAAAAATTGGATGAATCACACCCTGGAGTTGGCAGCAGCAGCAGCAGGAGCCCAAACATTACTTTAAAGAGACACTGGGGTTGGCTTCAGGAGCCCAAAAATTGGATGAATCACACCCTGGAGTTGGCAGCAGCAGCAGGAGCCCAAACATTACTTTAAAGAGACACTGGGGTTGGCTTCAGGAGCCCAAAAATTGGATGAATCACACCCTGGAGTTGGCAGCAGCAGCAGCAGGAGCCCAAACATTGCTTTAAAGAGACACTGGAGTTTGCAGCAGGAGCCCAAACATTACTTTAAAGAGACACTGGGGTTGGCTTCAGGAGCCCAAAAATTGGATGAATCACACCCTGGAGTTGGCAGCAGCAGCAGGAGCCCAAACATTACTTTAAAGAGACACTGGGGTTGGCTTCAGGAGCCCAAAAATTGGATGAATCACACCCTGGAGTTGGCAGCAGCAGCAGCAGGAGCCCAAACATTGCTTTAAAGAGACACTGGAGTTTGCAGCAGGAGCCCAAAAATTGGATGAATCACACCCTGGAGTTGGCAGCAGCAGCAGCAGGAGCCCAACATTGCTTTAAAGAGACACTGGGGTTTGCAGCAGGATGCCAAAATTGGATGAATAACACCCTGGAGTTGGCAGCAGCAGCAGGAGCCCAAACATTACTTTAAAGAGACACTGGGGTTGGCTTCAGGAGCCCAAAAATTGGATGAATCACACCCTGGAGTTGGCAGCAGCAGGAGCCCAAACATTGCTTTAAAGAGACATTGGAGTTGGCAGCAGGAGCCCAAAAATTGGATGAATCACACCCTGGAGTTGGCAGCAGCAGGAGCCCAAACATTACTTTAAAGAGACAATGGGGTTGGCTTCAGGAGCCCAAAAATTGGATGAATCACACCCTGGAGTTGGCAGCAGCAGCAGCAGGAGCCCAAACATAACTTTAAAGAGACACTGGAGTTGGCAGCAGGAGCCCAAAAATTGGATGAATCACACCCTGGAGTTGGCAGCAGCAGCAACAGGAGCCCAAACATTACTTTAAAGAGACACTGGGGTTGACTTCAGGAGCCCAAAAATTGGATGAATCACACCCTGGAGTTGGCAGCAGCAGCAGCAGGAGCCCAAACATTGCTTTAAAGAGACACTAGAGTTGGCAGCAGGAGCCCAAAAATTGGATGAATCACACCCTGAAGTTGGCAGCAGCAGCCCAAACATTACTTTAAAGAAACACTGGAGTTGGCAGCAGGAGCCCAAAAATTGGATGAATCACACCCTGGAGTTGGCAGCAGCAGCAGGAGCCCAACCATTACTTTAAAGAGACATTGGGGTTGGCTTCAGGAGCCCAAGAATTGGATGAATCACACCCTTGAGGTGGCAGCAGCAGTAGGAGCCCAAACATTACTTTAAAGAGACACTGGGGTTGGCAGCAGGAGCCCAAAAATTGGATGAATCACACCCTGGAGTTGGCAGCAGCAGCAGCAGGAGCCTAAACATTACTTTAAAGAGACACTGGGTTTAGCTTCAGGAGCCCAAAAATTGGATGAATCACACCCTGGAGTTGGCAGCATCAGCAGCAGGAGCCCAAACATTGCTTTAAAGAGACACTGGAGTTGGCAGCAGGAGCCCAAAAATTGGATGAATCACACCCTGGAGTTGGCAGCAGCAGCAGCAGCAGGAGCCCGAACATTGCTTTAAAGAGACACTGGGGTTGGCTTCAGGAGCCCAAAAATTGAATGAATCACACCCTGGAGTTGCAAGCAGCAGTAGCAGGAGGCCAAAAATTGGCTGAAAGGCACACCCTGAAGTTGGCATTAGCAGGAGGCCAAAAATTGGTTGGAAGGCACACCCTGAAGTTGGCATCAGCAGGAGCCCAAAAATTGGCCTAAAGAAATAAATATGTTTTGCACCATTTGGAAAGTGTAAAACTTGGCACCATGCTGAATCTAGTCGCATGCATCAGGCATTGGTGGGTGGAAATCATGGCTGATCCATCCCTGATTCATTTTGACAAAGGTGAGTCTCTCCACATTTTTAGTTGACAGACGAGTTCTCCTCGCCGTAACTATGGCCCCCGCCGCACTAAACACCCGCTCAGATGGCACGCTACTTGCCGGGCAGGACAGCTTTTCTAGGGCAAACTCTGCTAGTTGCGGCCACAAATCAAGTTTGGCTGCCCAGAAGTCCAGCGGATCCTCAAGGTGTGTTGACATGATCATGTCAAGGTATGACATGACCTGCTGGTTGAGGTCCTGCTCCAGGTCTTCCTGCTGCTCACGAGTAGCCTCACTATGCGGGTGTAGAAAGCTACTCATTAGCGACTGAAGACTGAGGCTGCTGCTGATGGAGCTGCTGCTGCTGCTCCTGCCAACCCCCCCAGCTGCAATGGCAGTGGAAGGTGAGCGCAGAGGTCCCCTCGAGTCAGACCTGCGAGAGTATGGACCATGGCGCAGATAGGCATCGGCCAACTGCCTACGTAGAATGTCTTTGTAGTAGTTCAGTTTGTCCTCCCTCTTGGCGGGTTTAAAAAATGCCCCCATTTTGTGCCGGAAGCGAGGGTCCAATAAGGTGGACAGCCAGAAGTCATCCCGCCGACAAATGGAAACAATTCTGGGGTCACTACGCAAGCACGTGAGCATGCTTCCTGCCATTTGCGCAAGTGACTCGGAGGGACTACCTGTCTCCATCTCCACTGCATACTGCCACGGTGTGTCCAGGTCCTCTGTCTCGCCTTCCTCAAAACCCTCTAGCTCCTCTGGCTGCTCCTGCTCCTCCTCTCCTGTCCGCTGACTAGATAAACCAGCCATTTCGCCAAGCCTAAACTGTGTTTCGCTGGGCAACTCCTCCTCCTCTTCCTCCTCCTCCTCCAATTCAGCTCCAACGGGGTTCATGTGGCCGTAAGATGTAGACGCCATGTCTCCAGTGCCCTGACCAGCCATGGTTTCCAACATGTGCTGTAGTACATGAAGCAGTGGAATCACGTCGTTCATCCCGTAATCCTGCCGACTGACAAATAAAGTGGCTTCCTCAAAGGGCCTGAGCAAACGGCAGGTGTCACGTATGAGCTGCCAGTGGTTGACATTGAAGTTACACAGGGGAGTCCCCCTATCCGCTTGGATCATCAGGAAATCTGTGATGGCTTTTCTCTGTTCATATAATCGGTCCAATATGTGAAGGGTGGAATTCCAACGGGTGGTAACATCGCAAATCAGACTGTGTTTGGCGGTGTATGAGTGGCTGAAGTGCATGCAAAGTTTCCTTGAAGTTGTTAGGATGTCTTGCAGATGGGGGGAACACTTCAGAAACCACTTGACAACCAGATTGAAGACGTGAGCCATGCAGGGGGCATGGGTCAGGCTTCCTTGGCGCAGCGCAGACAAAATGTTCTTCCCATTGTCGGTAACCATGATTCCCATTTTAAGTTTTCTTGGAGTAAGCCATGTTTGGATTTCCTGATGAATAAATTTAAGCAGTTCCTCCCCTGTGTGACTCCTTTCGCCAAGACAAACCATGTGAAGCACTGCGTGACACCTCCGTGCCCTGCACACATGGTAGACTGGAGGGGCACTGAGACTTGAGCCTACAGTGGAGGGTGAGGAGATGGCGGAGGATGAGGAGGCCGAGTCGCACAGTGTCACAGGCCCAACGGGCCGGGAGCGCGGAGGCCGAAGCGGCGTGACCTGTCCAAGTTGCTGCTGCTGCAAAGGGACCACATTCACCCAGTGGGCCGTAAACGACATGTACTGTCCCTGACCGTAGTTACAGCTCCAGACGTCGGCGCTGCCATGCACTTTGCTACACACCGACAGGCTCAAGGACTGGCCCACCTTCTGTTCAAAAAAAGTGTGCAGCGCTGGTACTGCCTTCTTGGCAAAGAAATGACGGCTTGGGACTCTCCACCTCGGCTCGGCACAAGCCATCAGTTCTCTGAAAGGTGCAGAGTCCACCACCTGAAAAGGGAGCGACTGCAGCACCAGCAACTTGGACAGGAGCACATTCAGCTTCTGCGCCGTAGGATGAGTGGGCGCATACTGCTGTCTCTTGGACATGGCTTCGCTGATGGATTGCTGGCAGGATGCATGACTTGGAGGAGGAGGAGGAGGAGCAGGAGCAACAGAGGATGGGTATGATGCACAGCTGCCTTCGGCTGAGGTGCTGGAGCCTTGGCTGGCAGAAATTGGGAGCGGCATGCCACTTGGTGAGGTAGCAGACTGGACCACCCCTTGGGAGCCTCGGTTCTCCCAGGTCGCTTTATGGTGATGCATCATATGTTGACGCAGGGCCGTGGTGCCAACATTTGGGCCCTGGCCACGCTTCACCTTCTGCCTACATATCTTGCATGTGGCCATGTTACCCTCCTGCGGATGCTTCAGGAAAAACTGCCACACTGCCGAGTAGCTACTTTTCCCACCAACAGGCCTCACTGATTCGCTGCTATTGTCGCCAACTCCAGGAACCCCTGCCCCACTACCTCCCGATAAGGTAGCCTGCCGCGCAGCAGGTGCTCTACCCTGGCCCTGGCCCCGTTTGGCTCCAGGCTTTACAATTGTGCCCCCATGCTGCCTGCCAACCATGCTGCTAACTCCTTGCTGCCTGAGCTGCTGACTCCGGGGCAACCTGCACCCCTCTTCTCCTGATGATGACGATGAAGCCCCTTCATCACCCGGCTCCCAAGTGCGATCGGCTTCATCGTCATCATCATTATCACCGAGTTGTGGCTGTACGTCACTGATGTTCGTGGATTCGTCAACAGTGTCTGGCACAGGAGCTGGAACGCTCGCAGCACCCACGACACTGTCCACATCACTATTTGTCTGCCTAGCTAAAGAAGCCACCTCCATTTCTTGGCTGGGCAGTAGCTGCTGACTGTCCTCTATCTGATCGTCCTCCTCACTAAAGAGTGGAGCTGAACCCAAAGCATAGGATACGTCGCTGGGGGAGGGAACGGCGTAGGACAGAGGCAATGGGAGGACAGGGACTGCTCTCGGGGCATGCCAACTCAGTGTTGTGTCAGAGGAACCTACTGACCCTAGACTGGGGGTCTCAGACGTAAGTTGTGATAATGTTGTTGATGAGCGCGTTAACCAATCTGCCACGGCAGATGCGTTACTGGTGGAGACACGACCGCTAGCAGATACTGGCAGACCAGGTCTCTCACCGTGACTCCTGCTGCCACTCGCCCCTAGTCTGCTGCGACCTCTGCCTGCTGAATCTTGGCCTCTGCCACTCCTCTTTGAACATCCTGGCACTTGTCTGCCTGACATTTTTATGTATTTCCTTATTTAGTATAAACAGATAGGGTTCAATGTGCAGTTTTGCGGTGCCCTGCGGCCTGGTTTATTAAAAGCAGTCAAAAACAAATGGGATGCCCCCACAGCAGATCTGAGATCAGTATATATGCACCGTGTCTAAGCAGGCTCAAACAGGCCAAATTACTTTAAATAACTGTGCAGCTTACAGTAAATACAGAGGCTAATGTGATGTTACAGAATGGGATGCCCCCAAGCAGGCTTTATAACAGTATATATGCACAGCAACAATGTCTTAGCAGGCTCAAACAGGCCAAATTACTTTAAATAACTGTGCAGCTTACAGTAAATACAGAGGCTAATGTGATGTTACCGAATGGGATGGCCCACAGCAGACTTGAGATCAGTATATATGCACAGCAACAGTGTCTTAGCAGGCTCAAACAGGCCAAATTACTTTAAATAACTGTGCAGCTTACAGTAAAAACAGAGGCTAATGGTATGTTACAGAATGGGATGCCTCACAGCAGACTTGAGATCAGTATATATGCACACAGCAACAGTGTGTAAGCAGGCTCATACAGGCCAAATTACTTTAAATAACTGTGCAGCTTACAGTAAATACAGAGGCTAATGTGATGTTACAGAATGGGATGGCCCACAGCAGACTTGAGATCAGTATATATGCACAGCAACAGTGTCTTAGCAGGCTCAAACAGGCCAAATTACTTTAAATAACTGTGCAGCTTACAGTAAATACAGAGGCTAATGGTATGTTACAGAATGGGATGCCCCCAAGCAGACTTGAGATCAGTATATATGCACACAGCAACAGTGTGTAAGCAGGCTCATACAGGCCAAATTACTTTAAATAACTGTGCAGCTTAAAGTAAATACAGAGGCTAATGAGATTTTACAAAATGGTAATGTTCCCACAGCAGACTTGAGATCACTTCAGTATATATGCACAGTAAAAGTGTATGAGCAGCCTGAAAACGCTAACAAAGCCAGTCAGCCAGCCAGTAACACTCATGCTGGATGAAAAAAAAAAAATCTCCCTGTGACTGCTTCCGATTATTCCTAACTTCCCCTGCTTCTCGCTGACTTCCTGCCTGTCTCCTGCCTGTCTCCTGCCTGTCCCTGTCTGTCCCTGTCTCTCTGTCTCTCCCTGACTACAGCAGTGTCCTGTCTCTCACGAATGCAATAGAGAAATGAGGAAAAGCAACATGTCCGCCGCCTTAAATAGCGCTGTGACGTCACCGGGCTTGCTGGCTGCTGATAGGCTGCATGCGACTGCCCCAGCATGCACTGGAGCGGGGTAGATGTCTGAACATGTCCCGTCCGCCATCTAAGAATGCCTGTAATGTACATGAATGGATGTTAAAGGAAAACTTTGAGCGATCGAAGCACGGGAAAATTCGGATTCGATCCGAATCAAATTTTTCATGAAATTCGGATCGAATCCGGGTTCGTCCGGATCGATTCGCTCATCCCTACCTGCAATCTTATCTTGACGGCATTTTTTGTCTCTCTGATGTACAGTTTAGGACAATTACATTCAATCAAATATATTACCTCTTCCGATCTGCAGTTTAAACTTTTTTTGATGCGATATTCTTTACCCGACTGAGTGCTTTTGAAACTTTTGCTCATTGTGACAAACTGGCATATGTTGTATATTCCACATGGTCTGCTAGATCCTGTTGGTGAATTTCCTCTTAACCACGTGCTGGGTCATCTGTAGTGGCTGCTGCATAAACGGCCCCATAAATTTGGCAGTCATTAGGGGGCCTTTTTTGACCCACCTCCGGTGGCCAATAACACGGGTTTGTTTTCGTTCAACTTACAGGGTCGTTTTGTAGGAGAAAGTTAGCTGTTGAGATCGGAGATGATGTTTGCTGAGTACGTGGAGGAATTCGAGCGATTACAGCTATGCGGCATGCTCTGCCATAGAATCAGTATGTCATCTATATAGCAGTACCATCCCAGTATGTGCTGATGGTAGGGGGCAAAGTTCTCGTCCCATACTACCTCCCTCTCCCACCAACCCAAAAACAGGTTGGCCACAGAGGGAAAACAGCGGGCCCCCATGGCAACCATGCAAATTTGGCGGTAGTAGTTTAAATCTAACACAAGCCCATTATGTGTTAATACAAACTCAAGAAGTTCTAAGAGAAAGGCGTGTACATCTCTCCTATCAATGGATTCAGACTCTAAAAAATATTTCACCACATGTTTGGCCATCTTGTGTGAGATATTGCTGTACAGGGACTCCACATCACAAATTTTCAACAAAGTGCCTTCAGGTAATTGTATTAGGTTCAAACGGTTAACCATATAGGTGGAGTCCCTTATGTACGAGTCCAGTGCCAAAACATGTGGTTGTAGAGCCGTATCAATGTATACACATGCGTGTTCTGTCAGGCCGCCAATGCCAGATATGATTGGTCTACACGGAGGCTTTTTAGGATTTTTATGTACTTTTGGAAGTAACTAAAATGTAGGTACTCTAGGAAATTCCACTTTCATAGGGCTAGGGTTTCTGGGGGAGTTTTTCATATGTGTTTCTGTCATTCAATTGATTTAATACATCCCATTCATAGTAGTCCCTAGAGAGGCCACAATTTTCCCCCTTTCTCCTTTTCCGCTTACTTGATTATGATGTCATCCCTAGTCTGAAGAAGCAGATAGCCTCTATTTCTTCCTTACAATTATTTTTTTGGAAAGTGTTTGGCTTAAGTTTTTGAATACCATTACCAGATTGAAAAATATTTGAATGGCTGGACTGTTGTTCCAGGAGGGGACAAAGGTGAAAGGTTTTCTTAGTGCAGGGGGTTTGACCTTATCGACCTCAGGTTCCTGTTCCTCCAATAAGCCAATCAGATTATCCAATATTAAGCCTTCCATTTCTCCCCATCCGGGGTCATGTGTTCTCAAGCCTGGATTGAAAAAGTATTTCTTTAAAGGCAGCCATCTACAGAATAAGTAGACATCTTTCATGGCATTAAATGTATTCAATGTGTCTGTGGGGGAGAAGTCCCATCTTTAGAACTGAGGTCTGCTGGTCTGTAAGGGGAGCATCTGAGAGATTAATAACCTCCAATTCCATATGTCTGGTTAGTGGTCTCCGGGTTGGTGATAGACGTTTCACCTTCCTCAGTCTCAATCTCCTATGCTCCCATTCTCCCTGATCCCGAGTATCGGTACCTTTCTCACCTCTTTTTGTTCTTCCTCCTCCTTGTCCTCCACAAACACATTGAATACATTTAATCTAATTTCATTTAATGGCCAAGAAAAACTGCTCCAAAGAAATGGACTATAAGAAAGAAACAAATGAGTTGAAAACCTGATTTATCAAAAAAGGTTATCCAAGAGGCATTGTCCAGAGAGCAGCCCGAAGAGCAGTGCATACACCTAGAGAGGAGTTAGTTCAACGCTCAACAAGTTTTTGGATGGCATGGCTACCCTGTGTCAAAAATACATCTTTTTCCCTGACAACATGGTAGCCTGGAATGCTGTTAAGTTGGGCTTTTTTGATATAGCCGATATGCCTAATGTCATGGGTGCGATCAGCTGTACGCACGTAGCGTTGGTGCCTCTGGCTGCTGAGGAATTTCTCTATCGGTATGTGTTTTCTGTGAACATTCTGAAATCATTGTAGCACTGTATGTTTTAATGTATATCTAAATCAATCATTTTAATGTATATCTAAATTAATAATTTTAATGTAGACCTTAATTAATCATTTTAATGTAGACCTTAATTAGACCTTAATTAATCATTTTAATGTAGTCCTTAATTAATCATTTTAATGTAGTCCTTAATTAATCATTTTTATGTAGACCTTAATCAATCAAGAGTGACCAACTATTAATTAGTTGTTTTAGTGATAATTATTTTTTCATAACACCCAATCTGAAAGAATAATGGTCCCTTAATTTTTTTTATTTTGCCTTGGTTATTTGAGGTATTTTTTGGGGGGGTACTAAAAACCTTTTTTCTGCTATTACAGGAACTGGAAGATGGGCCACTCCATTAACGTTCAAGCTGTCTTTGGTCCTGACCTTTGGTTCCTCAGTGTCATGACAGGTTTTGCCTACATCCTGAGGAATTCCAGTCTCTATGGTCGGTTTGAATCGGGAAACTTGTCTGGTGGTTGGCGTAAGTGTAACAAAATAGCTTAATTAGGGTTTCAATGTATGACTAGGAATGCTTTTGTATAACCCTGTCTCAACATATGATGTTATTTCCCTCAGATGACAGGATATACAATGTAACTAGGGATGAGCGAATCGATCCAGATGAACCCGGATTCGTTCCGAATTTCATGAAAACGAATCCGAATTTCCCCGGCGATTCGATCAATCGAAGTTTTCCTTTAAACTCAATGACAGGCATTCTAAGATGGTGGATGGACATGTTCAGACATGCCCCCAGGGGCAAGTGACGATGGGACAGTCACATGCAGCCAGGAAGCCCGGTGACGTCACCGTGCTATATAAAGCAGCGGCCATTTTCCTTTTGCGCAGATCAGACTTGCATTGCAGACAGAACGGACCTAGCTGCAGGGAGAGACAGACAGTCTTAGTTAGGTGAGAGTTAGCGATAGCTAGTAGAGACAGTTACAGATAGATAGTTAGGGAGATTTAGAGTAGTAGACAGAGCCAGGGAAAGATAGATTTAAAACCGAAACAATCCAGCAGCATACAAGTCACAGTCACAGGGTTCCTACTGCTGCCTATGATTCATATTTCATAACTGGGTTACTGTTAATATATTTGGTTTGGTTTAAATACAGTTGCAGCCTGTGCATGCCATGCACATGCTATTTAACCCTTTCTGCTATTTAGCCCTGAACGCTATTTTAACCCTATCTGTTAAACAAAAGCATTTCTCATAATTGGATTAGTGTTAATATTTTCTGTTCAGCTTAAAATACACCAGGCCACAAGCACAGCCCAAGGCACATGCTATTTAACCCTATCTGTTAAACAAAAGCATTTCTCATAATTGGATTAGTGTTAATATTTTCTGTTCAGCTTAAAATACACCAGGCCACAAGCGCATCCCAAGGCACATGCTATTTAACCCTATCTGTTAAACAAAAGCATTTTTCATAATTGGATTAGTGTTAATATTTTCTGTTCAGCTTAAAATACACCAGGCCACACGCACATCCCAAGGCACATGCTATTTTAACCCTATCTGTTAAACAAAAGCATTTCTCATAATTGGATTAGTGTTAATATTTTCTGTTCAGCTTAAAATACACCAGGTCACATGCGCATCCCAAGGCACATGCTATTTTACCCTATCTGTTAAAAAAAACAATTCTCATAATTGGATTAGTGTTAATATTTTCTGTTCAGCTTAAAATACACCAGGCCACACGCGCATCCCAAGGCACATGCTATTCAACCCTATCTGTTATACAACATAAGCGTTGATCAGCATCAGCATCATTAAGCTACTTCAGTTTGCACTTCCTTTTTGACTGCTTTCAATAAACCAGGCACCCTATCTGTTATACAACATAAGCGTTGATCAGCATCAGCTGCTTTATTAAGCTACTTCAGTTTGCACTTGCTTTTTGACTGCTTTCAATAAACCAGGCCGCAGGGCATCCCAAAGCTGCACCTTGCACCCTATCTGTTATACAACATAAGCGTTGATCAGCATCAGCTGCTTTATTAAGCTACTTCAGTTTACACTTGCTTTTTGACAGCTTTCAATAAACCAGGCCGCAGGACACCCCAAAGCTGCACCTTGCACCCTATCTGTTATACAACATAAGCGTTGTTCAGCATCAGCTTCATTAAGCTACTTCAGTTTGCACTTGTTTTTGACTGCTTTCAATAAACCAGGCCGCAGGGCACCCCAAAGCTGCACCCAAAGCTGCACCTTGCACCCTATCTGTTTATACTAAATAAGCGAATACATAAAAATGTCAGGCAGACAAGTGCCAGGATGTTCAAAGAGGAGTGGCAGAGGCCAAGATTCAGCAGGCAGAGGTCGCAGCAGACTAGGGGCGAGTGGCAGCAGGAGTCACGGTGAGAGCCCTGATCTGCCAGTATCTGCTAGCGGTCATGTCTCCACCAGTAACGCATCTGCCGTGGTAGATTGGTTAACGCGCTCATCAACATCATCACAAGTTACGTCTGAGACCCCCAGTCTAGGGTCGGTAGGTTCCTAGTCCATGTCCTCCCATTGCCTCTGTCCTACGCCGTTCCCTCCCCCAGCGACGTATCCTATGCTTTGGGTTCAGCTCCACTCTTTAGTGAGGAGGACGATCAGATAGAGGACAGTCAGCAGCTACTGCCCAGCCATGAAATGGAGGTGGCTTCTTTAGCTCGGCAGACAAATAGTGATGTGGACAGTATCGTGGGTGTTGCGAGCTTTCCAGCTCCTGCGCCAGACACTGAGGAAACCAAGAACATCAGTGACGTACAGCCACAACTTGTGATGATGATGAAGCCGATCGCACTTGGATGACGGGGCTTCATCGTCATCATCAGGAGAAGAGGGGCGCAGGTTGCCCCGGAGTCAGCAGCTCAGGCAGCAAGGTGTCAGCAGCAGCATGGTTGGCAGTCAGCATGGGGGCACAATTGCAAAGCCTGGAGCCAAACGGGGCCGGGACCGGGGTAGAGCACCTGCTGCGTGGCAGGCTACCTTATCGGGAGGTAGTGGAGCAGGGGTTCCTGGAGTTGGCGACAGTAGCAGGGAATAAGTGAGGCTTGTTGGTGGGAAAAGTAGGTTCTCGGCAGTGTGGCAGTCTCTCTTGAAGCATCCGCAGGAGGGTAACATGGCCACATGCAAGATATGTAGGCAGAAGGTGAAGCATGGCCAGGGTCCAAATTTTGGCACCACGGCCCTGCATCAACATATGATGAGTCACCATAAAGCGACCTGGGAGAACCGAGGCTCACAAGGGGTGGTCCAGCCTGCTTTCTCACCAAGTGGCACGCCGCTCCCAATTTCTGCCAGCGGCAAGGCTCCAGCACTTAAGCCGAAGGCAGCTGTGCATCATACCCATCGTCTGTCGCTCCAGCTCCTCCTCCTCCTCCAAGTCATGCATCCCGCCAGCAATCCATCAGCGAAGCCATGTCCAAGAGACAGCAGTATGCGCCCACTCATCCTATGGCGCAGAAGCTGAATGTGCTCCTGTCCAAGTTGGTGGTGCTACAGTCGCTCCCTTTTCAGGTGGTGGACTCTGCACCTTTCAGAGAACTGATGGCTTGCGCCGAGGTGGAGAGTCCCAAGCCGTCATTTCTTTGCCAAGAAGGCAGTACCAGCGCTGCACACTTTTGCTGAACAGAAGGTGGGCCAGTCCTTGAGCCTGTCCGTGTGTAGCAAAGTGCATGGCAGCGCCGACGTCTGGAGCTGTAACTACGGTCAGGGACAGTACATGTTGTTTACGGCCCACTGGGTGAATGTGGTCCCTTTGCAGCAGCAGCAGCAACTTGGACAGGTCACACCGCTTCGGCCTCCTCGCTCCCTGCACCTTGGGCCTGTGACACTGTGTGACTCGGCCTCCTCATCCTCCGCCATCTCCTCACCCTCCACTGTAGGCTCTAGTCTCAGTGCCCCTCCAGTCTACCATGTGTGCAGGGCACGGAGGTGTCACGCAGTGCTTCACATGGTTTGTCTTGGCGTCACACAGGGGAAGAACTGCTTAAATTTATTCATCAGGAAATCCAAGCATGGCTTACTCCAAGAAAACTTAAAATGGGAACCATGGTTACCGACAATGGGAAGAACATTTTGTCTGCAGTGCGCCAAGGAAGCCTGACCCATGTGCCCTCCATGGCTCACGTCTTCAATCTGGTTGTCAAGCGGTTTCTGAAGTTTTCCCCCCATATGCAAGACATCCTAACAACTTCAAGGAAACTTTGCATGCACTTCAGCCACTCATACACCACCAAACACACCCCTCTTGAGCTACAGCGTCAGAACGGTATCCCCCAACATAGTCTGATTTGCGATGTTTCCACCCGTTGGAATTCCACCCTTCACATGTTGGACCGATTATATGAACAGAGAAAAGCCATCACGGATTTCCTGATGATCCAAGCGGATAGGGGGACTCCCCTGTGTAACTTCAATGTCAACCAGTGGCAACTCATACGTGACACCTGCCGTTTGCTCAGGCCCTTTGAGGAAGCCACTTTATTTGTCAGTCGGCAGGATTACGGGATGAACGACGTGATTCCACTGCTTCATGTACTACAGCACATGTTGGAAACCATGGCTGGTCAGGGCACTGGAGACATGGCGTCTACAACTTACAGCCACATGAACCCCGTTGGAGCTGTACTGGAGGAGGAGGAAGAGGAGGAGGAGTGGCCCAGTGAAGCACAGTTTAGGCTTGGCGAAATGGCTGGTTTATCAAGTCAGCGGACAGGAGAGGAAGAGCAGGAGCAGCCAGAGGAGCTAGAGGGTTTTGAGGAAGGCGAGACAGAGGACCCGGACACACCGTGGCAGTATGCAGTGGAGATGGAGACAGGTAGTCCCTCTGAGTCACTTGCGCAAATGGCAGGAAGCATGCTCACGTGCTTGCGTAGTGACCCCAGAATTGTTTCCATTTGTCGCCGGGATGACTTCTGGCTGTCCACCTTATTGGACCCTCGCTTCCAGCACAAAATGGGTGCATTTTTTAAACCCGCCGAGAGGGAGGACATACTGAACTACTACAAAGACATTCTATGTAGTCAGTTGGCCGATGCCTATCTGCGCCATGGTCCATACTCTAGCAGGTCTGACTCGGGGGGACCTCTGCGCTCACCTTCCACTGCCATGGCTGCTGGGGGGGTTGGCAGGAGCAGCAGCAGCAGCTCCATCAGCAGCAGCCTCAGTCTTCAGTCGCTAATGAGTAGCTTTCTACACCCGCATAGTGAGGCTACTCATGATCAGCAGGAAGACCTGGAGCAGAACCTGAACCAGCAGGTCATGTCATACCTTGACATGACCATGCCAACACACCTTGAGGATCCGCAGGACTTCTGGGCAGCCAAACTTGGCTTGTGGCCGCAACTAGCAGAGTTTGCCCTGGAAAAGCTGTCCTGCCCGGCAAGTAGCGTGCCATCTGAGCGGGTGTTTAGTGCGGCGGGGGCCATAGTTACGGCGAGGAGAACTCGTCTGCCAACTAAAAATGTGGAGAGACTCACCTTTGTCAAAATGAATCAGGGATGGATCAGCCATGATTTTCACCCACCAATGGCTGATGCATGCGACTAGATTCAGCATGGTGCCACGTTTTACACTTTCCAAATGGTGCAAAACATATTTATGTCTTTAGGCCAATTTTTGGGCTCCTGCTGATGCCAACTTCAGGGTGTGCCTTTCAACCAATTGTTGGCCTCCTGCTGATGTCATCTTCAGGGTGTGCCTTTCAGCCAATTTTTGGCCTTCTTCTGCTGCTGCCAACTCCAGGGTGTCTTTCAAGCAATGTTTGGGCTCCTGCTTATGCAGCTTCCAACTCCAGTGTGTGCCTTCCAGCTAATGTATGTGCTCCTGCTGCTGCCAACTTCAGGGTGCCTTCCAGCCGATTTCTATGTTCCTGCTGCTGCCAACTTCAGGGTGTGTCAGTCAATTTTTGGGCTCCTGCTGCTGCCAACTCCAGTGTCTCTTTAAAGCAATGTTTGGGCTCCTGCTGCTGCTGCTTGCAACTCCAGGGTGTGAATTTTCCAATTTTAGGCTCCTGCTGCAGCTTGCAACTCCAGGGTGTGATTCATCCAATTTTTGAGCTCCTGCAGCCAACTCCAATGTCTCTTTCAGCCAATGTTTGGGCGGCTTCTGCTGCTGCTTGCAACTCCAGGGTGTGATTCATCCAATTTTTGGGCTCCTGCTGCCAACTCCAGTGTCTCTTTCAAGCTATGTTTGGGCTCCTGCTGCTGCTTGCAACTCCAGGGTGTGATTCATCCAATTTTTGAGCTCCTGCTGCCAACTCCAGTGTCTCTTTCAAGCTATGTTTGGGCTCCTGCTGCTGCTTGCGACTCCAGGATGTGATTCATCCAATTTTTGGGCTCCTGCTGCCAACTCCAGTGTCTCTTTCAAGCTATGTCTGGGCTCCTGCTGCTGCTTGCAACTCCAGGGTGTGATTCATCCAATTTTTGAGCTCCTGCAGCCAACTCCAGTGTCTCTTTCAGCCAATGTTTGGGCTGCTGCTGCTTGCAACTCCAGGGTGTGATTTATCCAATTCTTTGGCTCCTGCTGCCAACTCCAGTGTCTCTTTAAAGTAATGTTGGGGCTCCTGCTGCTGCTTGCAACTCCAGGGTGTGATTCATCCAATTTTTGGGCTCCTGCTGCCAACTCCAGTGTCTCTTTCAAGCTATGTTTGGGCTCCTGCTGCTGCTTGCCACTCCAGGGTGTGATTCATCCAATTTTTGAGCTCCTGCTGCCAACTCCAGTGTCTCTTTCAAGCTATGTCTGGGCTCCTGCTGCTGCTTGCAACTCCAGGGTGTGATTCATCCAATTTTTGGGCTCCTGCTGCCAACTCCAGTGTCTCTTTCAAGCTATGTCTGGGCTCCTGCTGCTGCTTGCAACTCCAGGGTGTGATTCATCCAATTTTTGAGCTCCTGCAGCCAACTCCAGTGTCTCTTTCAGCCAATGTTTGGGCTGCTGCTGCTTGCAACTCCAGGGTGTGATTTATCCAATTCTTTGGCTCCTGCTGCCAACTCCAGTGTCTCTTTAAAGTAATGTTGGGGCTCCTGCTGCTGCTTGCAACTCCAGGGTGTGATTCATCCAATTTTTGGGCTCCTGCTGCCAACTCCAGTGTCTCTTTCAAGCTATGTTTGGGCTCCTGCTGCTGCTTGCCACTCCAGGGTGTGATTCATCCAATTTTTGAGCTCCTGCTGCCAACTCCAGTGTCTCTTTCAAGCTATGTCTGGGCTCCTGCTGCTGCTTGCAACTCCAGGGTGTGATTCATCCAATTTTTGAGCTCCTGCAGCCAACTCCAGTGTCTCTTTCAGCCAATGTTTGGGAGGCTCCTGTTGCTGCTTGCAACTCCAGGGTGTGATTCATCCAATTTTTGGGCTCCTGCTGCCAAGTCCAGTGTCTCTTTTAGCCAATGTTTGGGCAGCTCCTGCTGCTGCTTGCAACTCCAGGGTGTGATTCATCGAATTTTTGGGCTCCTGCTGCCAACCCCAGTGTCTCTTTAAAGTAATGTTTGGGCCCCTGCTGCTGCTTGCAACTCCAGGGTGGGATTCATCCAATTTTTGGGCTCCTGCTGCCAACTCCAGTGTCTCTTTCAAGTGATGTTTTGGCTTTTGCTGCTGCTTGCAACTCCAGGGTGTGATTCATCCAATTTTTGAGCTTCTGCTGCCAACTCCAGTGTCTCTTTCAAGCTATGTTTGGGCTCCTGCTGCTGCTTGCAACTCCAGGGTGTGATTCATCCAATTTTTGGGCTCCCGCAGCCAACTCCAGTGTCTCTTTCAAGCTATGTTTGGGCTGCTGCTGCTTGCAACTCCAGGGTGTGATTCATCCAATGTTTGAGCTCCTGCTGCCAGCTCCAGTGTCTCTTTAAAGTAATGTTTGGGCTCCTGCTGCTGCTTGCAACTCCAGGGTGTGATTCATCCAAATTTTGGGCTCCTGCTGCAAACTCCAGTGTCTCTTTAAAGCTATGTTTGGGCTCCTGCTGCTGCTTGCAACTCCAGGGTGCGATTCATCCGATTTTTGAGCTCCTGCTGCCAACTCCAGTGTCTCTTTCAGCCAATGTTTGGGCTCCTGCTGCTGCTTGCAACTCCAGGGTGTGATTCATCCAATTTCTGGGCTCCTGCTGCAAACTCCAGTGTCTCTTTCAAGCTATGTTTGGGCTCCTGCTGCTGCTTGCAACTCCAGGGTGTGATTCATCCAATTTTTGAGCTCCTGCTGCCAACTCCAGTGTCTCTTTCAGCCAATGTTTGAGCTTCTGCTGCCAACTCCAGTGTCTCTTTCAAGCTATGTTTGGGCTCCTGCTGCTGCTTGCAACTCCAGGGTGTGATTCATCCAATTTTTGGGCTCCTGCTGCCAACTCCAGTGTCTCTTTCAAGCTATGTTTGGGCTGCTGCTGCTTGCAACTCCAGGGTGTGATTCATCCAATTTTTGAGCTCCTGCTGCCAGCTCCAGTGTCTCTTTAAAGTAATGTTTGGGCTCCTGCTGCTGCTTGCAACTCCAGGGTGTGATTCATCCAAATTTTGGGCTCCTGCTGCAAACTCCAGTGTCTCTTTAAAGCTATGTTTGGGCTCCTGCTGCTGCTTGCAACTCCAGGGTGTGATTCATCCGATTTTTGAGCTCCTGCTGCCAACTCCAGTGTCTCTTTCAGCCAATGTTTGGGCTCCTGCTGCTGCTGCTTGCAACTCCAGGGTGTGATTCATCCAATTTCTGGGCTCCTGCTGCAAACTCCAGTGTCTCTTTCAAGCTATGTTTGGGCTCCTGCTGCTGCTTGCAACTCCAGGGTGTGATTCATCCAATTTTTGAGCTCCTGCTGCCAACTCCAGTGTCTCTTTCAGCCAATGTTTGGGTGGCTCCTGCTGCTGCTTGCAACTCCAGGGTGTGATTCATCCAATTTTTGGGCACCTGCTGCCAACTCCAGTGTCTATTTCAGCCAATGTTTGGGCTCCTGCTGCTGCTTGCAACTCCAGGGTGTGATTCATCCAATTTCTGGGCTCCTGCTGCAAACTCCAGTGTCTCTTTAAAGCAATGTTTGTGCTCCTGCTGCTGCTTGCAACTCCAGGGTGTGATTCATCCAATTTTTGGCCTCCTGCTGCCAACTGCAGTGTCTCTTTCAAGCTATGTTTGGGCTGCTGCTGCTTGCAACTCCAGGGTGTGATTCATCCAATCTTTGGGCTCC
The DNA here is from genome assembly GCA_027917425.1 of Gastrophryne carolinensis. Taxonomy (NCBI): domain Eukaryota; kingdom Metazoa; phylum Chordata; class Amphibia; order Anura; family Microhylidae; genus Gastrophryne; species Gastrophryne carolinensis. The sequence goes on along the minus strand of CM051237.1, from coordinate 343,132,362 downwards.
CGCAGCCAACTCCAGTGTCTCTTTCAAGCTATGTTTGGGCTCCTGCTGCTGCTGCTTGCAACTCCAGGGTGTGATTCATCCAATTTTTGGCCTCCTGCAGCCAACTCCAGTGTCTCTTTAAAGCAATGTTTGTGCTCCTGCTGCTGCTTGCAACTCCAGGGTGTGATTCATCTAATTTTTGGCCTCCTGCAGCCAACTGCAGTGTCTCTTTAAAGCAATGTGTGGGCTCCTGCAGCTGCTGCTGCTTGCAACTCCAGGGTGTGATTCATCCAATTTTTGACCTCCGGCAGCCAACTCCAGTGTCTCTTTAAAGCAATGTGTGGGCTCCTGCAGCTGCTGCTGCTGCTGCTTGCAACTCCAGGGTGTGATTCATCCAATTTTTGGGCTCCTGCTGCCAACTCCAGTGTCTCTTTCAAGCTATGTTTGGGCTGCTGCTGCTTGCAACTCCAGGGTGTGATTCATCCAATTTTTGAGCTCCTGCTGCCAACTCCAGTGTCTCTTTCAAGCTGTGTTTGGGCTCCTGCTGCTGCTTGCAACTCCAGGGTGTGATTCATCCAATTTTTGAACTCCTGCTGCCAACTCCAGTGTCTCTTTCAAGCCAATGTTTGGGTGGCTCCTGCTGCTGCTTGCTACTCCAGGGTGTGATTCATCCAATTTTTGGGCTCCTGCTGCCAACACCAGTGTCTCTTTCAGCCAATGTTTGGGCTCCTGCTGCTGCTTGCAACTCCAGGGTGTGATTCATCCAATTTCTGGGCTCCTGCTGCAAACTCCAGTGTCTCTTTCAAGCTATGTTTGGGCTCCTGTTGCTGCTTGCAACTCCAGGGTGTGATTCATCGAATTTTTGGGCTCCTGCAGCCAACTCCAGTGTCTCTTTAAAGTGATGTTGGGGCTCCTGCTGCTGCTTGCAACTCCAGGGTGTGATTCATCCAATCTTTGGGCTCCCGCAGCCAACTCTAGTGTCTCTTTCAAGCTATGTTTGGGCTCCTGCTGCTGCTGCTGCTTGCAACTCCAGGGTGTGATTCATCCAATTTTTGGCCTCCTGCAGCCAACTCTAGTGTCTCTTTAAAGCAATGTTTGTGCTCCTGCTGCTTGCAACTCCAGGGTGTGATTAATCCAATTTTTGGCCTCCTGCAGCCAACTCCAGTGTCTCTTTAAAGCAATGTTGGGCTCCTGCAGCTGCTGCTGCTGCTGCTTGCAACTCCAGGGTGGGATTCAGCTAATTTTTGGGCTCCTGCTGCTGCCAGCTCCAGGGTGTGTTTTTCAGGCGCTATAGGGGCCCCTCATAGTGATGCCACTTCAACTCTCTGCAATTGTGCCGCTCTGCGATTCTATTAGCGATGCCTCTGATCTGCATGTGATATTTATTTACAGTATTATTTCACTAACCCAGCACACATCCTATGCGTGTTACAGCAAGGCAGAATGGATTACAACCCTATTGAGGTTCTAAGAGGCTCAGAAATAGCCATTTTTAATAGTGATTCGTCGCAAATAAATTCGGGCCGAAACTAATGTTGTCGGAAAATTCGGCGAATCAGCCGAAACAAATTTTTCAAAAGTTCGCTCATCTCTAAATGTAACTATGAAGTAGAGGCTAATTTTGTGTTTCATTGTTTTCATGAGATGCGGGTTATCCACTGCTGTGTTAGTTGATAGTTAGAGATAGATGCTCAAATAGATTTTGTGGCAAGTAGTCATCTTGCTTCACATGCATCACCAGTTAGTGCAGAGTACACTTATCAGATCGAGCTGTTCCTGTATAGGAGATGTTGCTAGCGGCTGGCGGGACGTACTGGCAGTGGCCAAAGAAGTGGAGGGTTGCACACTAGCATGAGTAGTTTGATGTACTGGAATGTAAAAGTAAAGTCAAGTTAACACTTAACACATACCTTGTGTACCCAGGAGTAGCTAGGCTTTCTGGCACCTCGGGCAAAGATTACAAATGGTGTCCCCCACCTGTTCTCAGGACTCCCTTTAGCGCCCCCCTGACCTGCTGCACCCGGGCCACTTGGCCCCCCCCCTGCAACCTCCTAGCTACGCCCCTGTGTGTACCTAAGCTTTTCATCTACATTTGTTCTACACAAAGCCAAAGAACCATTCCTTTAAATACTAACCTGCTGGCATGACATTACTGTCAGTGTCTATGGCCCCGGCCAATCCCTCAAGTAAAGACGGGTGTATGAGGCCCAGAACCAGCTCCTCTGCTGCGGTGAACTGCAGTTTTGAGGGGCATACACCTCCTGTTTGCAACCTTTAAAACAAAGACAAAACACAACTTATAAGGTCATGCACAACAACCAGCCCAACCCAAACACCCATCTGTACCCATGCTGCCTGCGCTTATTTCACTACTGGAGAACTGCATACTTGAGGTCTGAGAATTTGTGTTGTATTTGCTCCACATCTTTTCTTTCCGTCCCAGCACAATTCACCTGTCTGCTGATGTCCTCCCAGATTTGTGTCTTTCTCACTTTGCTTGTGGTTTTAGAATTTCTACCATATAACTTGTTATAGTGGTCAGATACCCCATTTGCCAAAGCCATAGTTTGGGGCTCAGTAAAGCGCCCACTCAAGCTCCCACGCCACAGGTTTCTGGCTAATGATGTCCTGGCTGGCTCATCCTGGGTCGGTGGCATAGTAGGTGACATTCTTGGCTGACTTTCAGCCGACGAATAGCCAGACCTTTCGCTCAGAAAGGATTGTGCTGGGGGCTGGGTGTCAGAGGCTGGCTGGCAAAAGAAGTTGCAGCTGTTGAGCTGCCTGGTGACTCAGGGCTCTCAACATTGGAATGCTTAAATTGGCCACGAGCAGGAGAGAGTGTTGTTGGGGGGCTATGGATTCTTACCCTACTCTTCCCCTTGCCCTTAATACTAGTGCTCCCTTGGGTTCTGGATGTTGTTGGACAGGGAGCATTATACCTGGAGGAAGTTTCCTTGGCCTTCCGGGATGTGGCCTGGAGTCTGGCCCAATGGATCCTTCCTTTGGTGAGTGGATGTCCTCGTAGGCTGCGAGTGGCCACTGGATTCGTTAGACCGAGTTGCAGGCCTGCCACTATGTTGCCTTGAAGTTGCTTCCTGGCGTATGCCACAACGATCATGCCGTTCATGGGGCTTGGGGGTCTTGCGGCTACCTCTCTTGGCAGACATATTGATATCTGTAAAGACACTCAGCTCTGTGTACAGGTACCCTTTAAATAGTCATGACTCTGTATGACGTTGACGTCGTGCGTATGGCCATGCGCATCCCGGAAACCGCTGGAGCACAACACATCTGTTATAACAGCAAATAAAGATGGCCCCCACGCTCTTTACCTGCGAGCAACAGGAGACAATCATGCTAGTAAGTGTTTGTGCAGGCATTTATTTGCACGAGAGATGCATTCATATGCAATTAGGCAGCGCAGGCAAAAAAAAGCGGGGACCAAATTTGACTATAAACGCAGCGGCAAGCGAAAGTTAGTGCGCACATGTGTGCAACCCTAAAATGGCATCTAGAAGGATAGCTAAAAGCCTTGAAATGTTAGGGGGGATGATAATTATGAAACTGCTATCATTAACATTGTGATTTGTATGATGTTTGAATTAATGATATCTGTTTTTATTTCACTTTTTAGATGATAATGACCAACGATATGATTTTCTGGCGAGCGGCGTTGAAAAGAAGACCTTGGCACTGGAGATAGTGGACAAAATTGCCGAGGATACTGACACCACCTTGACTTATACCCAGATAATTCAGCACTGGTCAGACCTGAAATGCAGGAAGAGGCCCTGGGTGAGGAGATTTTTCTGTAAACATTTCCCAAGTAAGTACATTACACATACATGTTAGAAATACACTGCCCTTAGCCAGGCCTGTGTTTATGAATGCTATTTTCTTCTAGTCAGGGAATGGGAATACAGAATATGACCCACCCGGAGGTGAACAGTCCGGCCAGTGCTGGAGAGATCTGGCCCAAGTGAAGGTGGTAGCAGTCCAGTGCCAAGGTCTTCCCCCTCCTCTGCAGGTGCCGAGGACCAGCCGCTGGACCTGTCAGCAGAGGGGCATCAGCTGCTCGCCAGAGAACCTAGACAGATGCCGGAGCAGCACCACTCTGGTGTGATTATCACACAGATGCACACACGGGTACATGCACTGTAAACATACACTCATTTCTTGCTTATATACTTTTAGATGATGATGTAGCGGGTGAAGAGCCGGGTTTGGAGAGGCCACAAGGCCAAGCACCTGAGGTGCATCGAGAAGGTGGGTGATGTCACACACACATTCTAATTAAAATCTCTTCATTACCAAATATGACATTATAAGAAACAATATTTTTGCTTTTTCAACAGACTCAGACCAGGAGGAATGGCAGGCCCCAGAGAGGAGGCTGGTCCCCCAGGATCATGTCGTCCATCAGCCTAGTAAGTTTGTACTCTACTTAGTTGATTTACATTAACATGCCTTCATCAACAGGTATTTAAAACCCCTAGCCTCCAAACTTAGCTTAATTTATGGCCCATTCACTAGCCTAGAAAATTAATAATATTTCATTCAACAGGTATTCAAAATGCATATACGAATAATTAATTTTTTATTTCTTTTTACAGCAACACCGCAGCAGAGATTGCAAGTTTTGACCGCAACTGTGCATAGGCTGGTGGGCCACATACAGGAGCTGGCAGCTTCACTGGGGACCAGCAAAGAATAGAATCCTGGGGCCTGCCGCGTTTTTGGAAATATTTAAAATGTTTGAATGTTTTTTAAAAAAAAATGTAAAAAAGTTTGATAAAAATGTTAATAGAAAAAATAAATAAAGAAGCGCTTAAAATATTTTAGACCAAAAAAAATTAACAAATATTTTTAATAAATGTTGGAAATAAAATTTCCCAAAACAAAAATTTTAAAATTAATTTTTCTAAACTTAACCAGGTTTCGTCTTTCATTTATCTAGACAACTCTAAAAATATGCTTGCACACATCCACTAAATAACATAAATCAGAAGACATCTAGAAGGAACTGAAAAATATCTACAGAATCCAGAACATTAAGGTAAGCATGAAAATATGTGGCTAGAAAACACCAAAGAGTGCCATGGGAGTTCAGGTAAGCATGAATCGCGGGGAACGAAGAGAAAAACAACAACCGCTAGTGAGTTCAGGTAAGCATGAATCGTGTGGGACGAAGAAAAAAACAACAACCGCTTGTGAGTTCAGGTAAGCATGAATTGCGTGAGACGAAGAAAAAAACAACAACCACTAGTGAGTTCAGGTAAGCATGAGAGCAAAAGTGAGTGAGAGAATAGTTGACACGTGGGAAATGAATAAGTTAAATAGCTGCACGCATGCGTACATGCAAACATAGCAGCTTGTCCAACAAATTTCCGTTTGGACGTATATTTTGAGAAAGATGAGTGCTGAATATAGCGGGACACTGAAAACCTTCGTTGGATGCTACGTTGAAAAACGCTGAAAAGCGGTAGTATTACAAGGTTTACTAAGCAACGGAAACGGAAACCTTGTCCTCTCGAGGACGCAACGAGAGCCGGAAAATGGCATTCTCGTTGGCGTACGCAGCTACGAACAGTAAACGGAAGGCTCCCGATGGCAGCTCTGCATCATGCGTACGCACCTATACTTACAGAATAAAAGTGAAAAATACACATTACGAGACAAATACAAGACGGTTTCGAGGGGGCTCTGAATCAACCCTAATGAGCAAAACTTTCAAAAGCGCTCAGTCGGGTAAAGAATATCGCATCAAAGTTTAAACTGCAGATCAGAAGGGGTAAAGAGATGGGAAAAACCCTCACCCCAGTGGCGGCACATTTCTTGGAATATCATCGGGGCGAACGGATAACATGCAACTCACGTTCATCTCATTCAACTCATGTTCAGCTCAGAAAGAGCTGGAATGTATTTTCAATTTGAGCACTAGGGCACCTTTGGGTTTAAATGAGGAATTCTCATTTTCACCCTTTTTGGGACGGGATTAATCACTTACTGAGGATACTTCATAGTATGTTAGTTTATTAGGTTTGAATGCAGTTTTACACATTTATAGAATTTTGCTTATAATATTTATCACTTTTTCTTTTTGTTTTTGCTTTTTGTTTTTTTCTTTCCCTCTTTTTGAAACAGATGGATGTCACTCTTGAGTAGTGGCAAATCCAGATTTGATGACAACATGGTTTTCCCCTCTCCTGTTCCATTTATTCTCCCTACCCCTTCCTCTCCTGGTGTAGACACCTGATACAAAAATATAGCTGTCTTTGCCAATATGGTCACAAGAATATCCAAAAAAGAAGGAAGAACACTCTAATCAAGAATGATTATGAAGCCATTACCCATACCAAACAAGGACTTTCATACACAATTTTATTTTCTTTTGCTATTGATCTAATATCAAATAACTTTGATTAACACCATGTAATTATTATTTTTTTTATTAAATTAATTTCATTTATTTTGTTAATTCAATTTCAAAGTTCAACACTATTTAATTGATTTAATTTATTTAGCAAACTTTTTTTACTATTTAATTTAATTAATCTTATTATTTAACTATTTAACTTTTTTTTGCAATATATCTTTATTGAGTTTTGCAATAAACAGTATTACAAGAAAAAGAAATCATAAGAATAATTGAAAATGCCAGGGCCAGCATGATGGCACACAATTGTTCCCTTCACTATTCACTATGTGGGGGGCCAGGGGCAAATCCATAGCTCCAGCTTCTGGGGAAGAGGGTGACCGACCCCAGAATCCAGGGCCTCATAAATGGTTAGCTATGCCCGATATAACGCCCTCCCTAGGTACTGAGGGTCCTGACCCCCCTTCTAGCCAACAGTCAACCCCCAAACTGACGGTACCTCAAGCCCGTCATACCAGCCCTGCCCACCTGGGGTCTCACCCCAAGGGGGGGCGGGAGAAAATAAGAAAATATAGGGTAAAGTGCAGAGAGAAAAAACAAAAGAAAATGAAAGAAAAAACACAGCTAATAAAGAAGGGGTCCCTGGTCCTCTCTCCCCCCGCCCATCATGGTCCCCTCAGCCCCACGCCAAGCACAGCACAAAGCCCCTTCCTACCCATCATCAATTCTTCTCCAACAAAGCCAGGACCCCCGGGGATCCCTTAGAGACTTCCCATACTGTCCAAGTTCTAGAGTGTTTCTCAGCCCCCCTCGACCCCAAGTGCTAGTTCCTCCATCCTCTTAATATTCTCAACCTCCCCATTCCACCAAGAAGGGTGTGATATTAGAGCGCCAATGGTGGGGTATCACTGACCTGGCTGCCGTAAGCATATGCCTTAGCAAACCCCTCCCCCTCGCGCTACTGAACCCGGAAATATTGACAGGAGGGTCATCTGTGGGCCCCAGTGTGCTCCCTGGACAGAGGCACTGTCGATGTTGTAAAGGCTGGAATGAAAGGTTTGCAATTCATCCACTATTTTGGAAGTCTTATGTACCTCCTTCCCCTGCACCGTTCTAATACTAGATATAAAGGTACATCCTTGCCTTGGGTGGAGGGACCGAGCCAACAACCTACCACACTTGTCCAAGTGCTCATAGAAGTGTGCCCTGCACCTATCCCTGGATCTAAAGTAACAAATGATCGTACAACCCCTTCAATTTCTGTCTGGCTTCTAGCAGTTCTCGTAATCCCACATGAGACGAGATGGCCTTGTGTGCTTTTTCCAGCTCATGTATGCGTCCCAATGTTTCTTTGATCTGTCGCGCCCTCTCTTCCTTGAGCCTTGCACCATGCTTAATGAAGAATCCCCGCAGCATACACTTGAGCATCTCCCACTGTATCGGCAGCGAGGTATTATCATTGCTATGGTCAGGGTGAAAGTTGGCCACAATGGCCTTGATCTCTGCCATACACAGAGTGTCCATGATCCGACCAAAGCATTGACCGATGGAGAACTCAGGGTCCATTGCGAGGGCATGGTGACTCAGGAGGAAGTAGTCTAATTGACTGTACGTATTATGGGTATATGAGAAATATGTATAGTCCCTCTCACCTCCGTGTTGTGTAGGACTCTACCACCTGTAAGGACTGGAGGGCTCTGCGGACCCTATTGAGCTTAGAATGAGGGATTGCAGATTAGCCAGGGTGTACCTCGCCCCACACAATGTAAACTTAAGGAACAAGTATCTGCCCCCAGAGTCCACCTTAACGTCCAAGTTCTCTGTAGGAACGGCCTTGTGTATGGCGATAGACACTCCCTTAGACTTGTTCTCGGGATTGGGACTATGAAACCATTTGTCGTAGTACATATTTTTGATTTCAGGGATTTTCCCTTGACAGAAATGCGTATCTTGCAAAAGGACTATGTCCACCTTTTCTTTATGGAACCCATACAGGATTTTCGGGGATATTTAACCCCTTGGTGTTAAATGTACAGCGTTTCAGGCTCGTCATTGTGACTAAAGTACAAGGGGAGCATCTGCCCGGCTTAAATGAGACCACGGAGTCCGACCCGCGTTATAACACCTAGGCCCAGAGGTTTGGGCCCAGGGACCAGATCCAAGAAAAAGGTGAGTAAAAAGCAAGAAAGAAAAGGACAGGAAGTAATAAAGAGAGGAGAAAAAACAACAACTGTCTTACCTGGCCAGGCCAATGGAGACCTTAATGGAGATAGTGAAACCTTATGAAGTAACTAAATGGGGCTAAGCCCCTGATATCCACGCAGATCCCGCCAGTTCAAAGCCTCCCGGGATGGCATGGAAAACAAATGGGGGAAAGTGGCCTCGCTACTCCAGAGCGCGCTCCCTGTGGCCCCTCTCTATATTATAGGTTGAGCCCACCAACCCACGCTTTACCGCATCTAGCATTACACCTCTGATCAACCTTTTACGTTCTCATAGTAACAACAGCATAAAAAAAACATAAGAACAACTAAGAACGATATAAACTATATATAACCGTATCGCCGAAACTTCATCCGACCGGCACCCAACCACAGTCAGGTGAGGCAAACCGTCCCCCCCCACCAACCAACAAAACAGCAGGTTTAGGGAAGAGACAAGAGCGCCTTCCCTGCCCCCCGAATCCCCGCTGCCCCTCACCCATCCTGACTGCTGCAGGAACACACGTGATGAGGCCGCAATCCCCGGTCTTGCCACGGACCTGAGCCATGGCCCCAGTGTAATATCCTGCCGCAGCAATCCTCAGGCACGCCCCGGCCAGACAGGTCCCCCACTTCACTGGATCAAAGGGAAACCAGACATATATATATATATATATATATATATATATATATATATATATATACCAGCCCCTGTTGAGGCAAAATCAGGGGGGGGCACGAGACAGGGGGGAAGATCTTGGGAGGCCCTATTCCCTGGCCATCCTCGGAGGCACACCGCCCCTTCTGTGGGGTAACCTTGAGAACCTGGTGCCCTGGTCTAAGTGGGGGAGGCCAGGCACGGCGAGGCCCAGCAACGCCGGCATCGGGGAGAGTTCCATATGCAATAAATCAGGTATGCTCACCAGTTCCCAGAGGAGAAAGAAGAGACAAAAAATAAAAAATACAATGGCTTGAATAGAGCTCCAAAAGTGCTCCTGTTCTTAAGAGGCCCTTAATTTTCCAGATTTCTGTGGACCGCACCCCTATCCCACACACGATTCTACCGGGAGCACCTAGGATCCCTCTGCGGGTGTGGACGGGTGTGCCGAAGTCCAACCAGTTAGGGACCGGGAAGGACTCTATACCCAAAAAGGCAAACATGCTTACTAGTAGAGAGGAGCAAATTTTTGAAAAATTTGATTCAGCCAATTCGCCAAATTTTCCGGAAAAATCTGTTCGGTCCGAATTTATTGGTGGCGAATCACTATTAAAAACGGCTATGTCTGGCCTACTGAGAGCCTCAATAGGGTTGTAGAACATTTTGCCTTGCTGTAAAATGCATAGAATGCATGTTGGGTTAGTGAAATAATACTGTAAAGAAGTATGACATGCAGATCAGAGGCATTGCTATTAGAATCGCTGTCGCAGAGCAGCACAATTACAGAGCCTTGAGGTGGCATCAGCAAGGAGAGCCCATAAATTGCCAGAAAGACACACTGGAGTTGGCAGCATCAAGAAGAGCCCATATATTGCCTGAAAGACACATCCTGGAGTTGACAGCAGCATAAGGAGCCCATATATTGCCTGAAAGATACATCCTGGAGTTGGCAGCAGCACAAGGAGCCCATATACTGCCTGAAAGACACACTGGAGTTGGCAGGAGCATGGGGAGCCCATATATTGTCTGAAAGGCACACCCTGGAGTCGGTAGCAGCAAGGGGAGCCCATATATTGCCTGAAAGACACACTAGAGTTGGCAGAAGCAAGGAGAGCCCATATATTACCTAAAAGACACACCCTGAAGTTGGCAGCAGCATGAGGAGACCATATATTGCCTGAAAGACACATTGGAGTTGGCAGCAGCATGGGGAGCCCATATATAGCCTGAAAGACACACCCTTGAGTGGGCAGCAGCATGAGGAGCTCATATAATGCCTGAAAGACACACCCTGGAGTTGTCAGCAGCATGAGGAACCCATATATTGCCTGAAACAAACACTGGAGTTGGCAGCAGCATAAGGAGCCCATATATTGCCTGAAAGACACACTGGAGTTGGCAGCATCATGAGGAGCCCATATATTGCCTGAAAGACACACTGGAGTTGGCAGCATTATGAGGAGCCCATATATTGCCTGAAAGACACCCTGGAGTTGGCAGCAGCATAAGGAGCCAATATATTGCCTGAAAGACACCCTGGAGTTGGCAGCAGCATAAGGAGCCCATATATTGCCTGAAAGACACCCTGGAGTTGGCATCAGCATGAGGAGCCCATATATTACCTGAAAGACACACCCTGGAGTTGGCAGCAGCATGAGGAGCCCATATACAAATTTTGGGCACATATATGTTATCCTGAGAATATTATTAAAAGTTAAGCTTTACGTAAAGCATTTCCTCAATAATTACTTGTGGTCTGATTTCCTCAATAATTAAAGCAGCGCCTTAAATCTGTTTTGCGCTTTCCATATTTCTGAAGTGTTGGTGTGGCACCATGATTAATCTACTCTGATGCATCAGGCATTGGTGGGTGGAAATCTTGGCCTAATTCATCTTGACACAGGCCCTCACCAGTGCATACCACATACGCACATCTAAGAGTTTTACCAATTTGTTTCTGTTAAAGTCTTCAGGGCAGAGTTACTACTTAGTGAAAGGCCATACATAGTTACACACCTGTTGCTGTTGTTGACAAATCCTGTTTTAAGCGTAGTGTAGCATTTTGTCCTCCCCTCATATATGCACTAAGAATGTCAGGCAGAGAAGTGCCAGGATGGGCACAGAAGAGTGGCAGAGGCCTAAATTAATCAAGCAGATGTTGCAGCAGACTAGGGGTGAGTGGTAGCAGTGAGAGGCCTGAACTCAGTATCAGCTAGTGGTCGTGTCTCCACCAACAACCCATCTGCCATCATCGATTGGTTAACACGGTCATCCACTTCATCACAAGTGACATCTGACACCCCCATCTGACACCCCCAGTAAACTATCAGTTGTATCTTATGCTTTGGGTTCAGCTCCACTATTCAGTGAGGAAGATCTGATAGAGAACAATCAGCAGCTACTCAATTTCTGCCAGGTGAGAGCTATATCTTCAAGGAAGAACTCTCTGGTCACCCAGGAACGGGCCTGGAGGAGGAATTTAGGTCATTGTATAAACTATTAAATAGAGAACTAAGACTCAAGTGGGACGTTGCCACGCTTGAACACTACATTGTTAAAAAAATGGTACCGCGACAGCTGCGCTGATCATTACAAATACATGATGGTGATGACACGATGGAAGCTCAGTTGGAGTGGTCAAATTTTTTTAATGAATGTGGTTTGGCCCTAATGGAGAGGTTGGTCTCTAAAAAAAAGAAGCATCTAGTTGCGATAGAGGAACAAAAAGGGATTATTAGGGAGAGAATTACTCCTTTGGAAAATACAGAGGATTTTCGGACTCGGTCTAATAACTTGAAGGAGAGACTAGGAAAGGAAGAAAGGACAATTAAGGTCAGGAAGTCTAAGAAGTTCCAATGTGATCAGGGTGATTATGCTATGAATAGGATCTTCAGTTGGCAATCCACTGCAAATATCCCCAACCTGTCTGTCAAAGCTGGGAACGTGGGAGATGATGGACCTACATCCCATGGAACACCCAACTTTGAAGGTAGGAGGTTCAGACGGCCCTTTAAAGAGAGACCGGGCCCACCTTCCCACTTCCAACCAAGTCCGCGATTGATGAGTAATCTTGAGCGGAATAATCAGCCTTTACATTTGGCTAGGGTGAAAGTTGAACACAGGGGTAGATTCCCAGGATTTTAGGAGCAAAAACTCCTGACCGGGGACATAATAGGACCTTTTTATTGCAACATGGTCATAGGGTAACATCACCTACCGCTTTTCATTTGAGACATGTACCACACCCACGATATTGGGACAATACCCCAACCAAGGACAGGGATGACTGGAAGGACGAAAGGAGATTACCCCAGAAAAGAAAAGGGGACGTAAACGAGTGTATGTAGAGGGGGAATCAAACATAAGAAAGCAAAGGCGGAACTAGGTAAAGGAATATTTAACCTAAGCTCCGCCACCCTATCCAATGAGGAACTTCTTCTGTTGGATCAGGGTTTAAAATTTGCGCCCCCAAAAAATCTCGACAAATTTTCTGTATATGTCGATTTGCAGAAATTTGTAAGAAAACTCACGGTCAAGAAGTTTTTCCTCATGAAAGAGAGTACAGGAGAACAACAATATCTGTCTTTAAGTGGTAACATAGGGGAAGCACCCCAAAGTGGTGATGCCCCCAGACTATGCCATACGATGCTTTGCAATAAATCATTGTTTAATCCTTCGTATGTTGCTGGTCCCCAAATTGAGGTGTTTAAAACTGCAGTGATGAGGAATCTTAAACAGTTGATATTAGAGATGAGCGAACTTTTGAAAAATTCGTTTCGACTGATTCGCCGAATTTTCCGTCAAAAATCGATTCGACCCGAATTTATTTGCGATGAATCACTATTAAAAACGGCTATTTCTGAGCCTCCTAGAGCCTTGCTGTAACACGCATAGGATGCGTGCTGGGTTAGTGAAATAATACTGTAAATAATTTGGACATGCAGATCAGAGACATCGCTAATAGAATCCCAGAGCAGCACAATTGCAGAGAGTTGAAGTGCCATCACTATGAGGGGCCCCTATAGTGCCTGAAAAACACACCCTGTAGCTGGCAGCAGCAGGAGCCCAAAAATTAGCTTAATCACACCCTGGAGTTGCAAGCAGCAGCAGCAGGAGCCCAAACATTGCTTTAAAGAGACACTGGATTTGGCTGCAGGAGCCCAAAAATTAGATGAATCACACCCTGGAGTTGCAAGCAGCAGCAGCAGCAGGAGCAGCGGCAACAGGAACCCAAGCATTACTTTAAAGAGACACTGGATTTGGCTGCAGGAGCCCAAAAATTGGATGAATCACACCCTGGAGTTGCAAGCAGCAGGAGCAGCAGCAGCAGAAGGAGCCCAAACATTGCTTTAAAGAGACACTGGATTTGGCTGCAGGAGCCCAAAAATTGGATGAATCATACCCAGGAGTTGCAAGCAGCAGCAGCAGCAGGAGCAGCAGCAGTAGGAGCCCAAACATTGCTTTAAAGAGACACTGGAGTTGGCTGCAGGAGCCCAAAAATTGGATGAATCACACCCTGGAGTTGCAAGCAGCAGCAGCAGAAGGGGCAGCAGCAGGAACAGGAGCGCAAACATTGCTTTAAAGAGAAACTGGAGTTGGCTGTAGGAGCCCAAAAATTGGATGAATCATACCCTGGAGTTGCAAGCAGCAGCAGGAGCAGCAGCAGCAGAAGCCCAAACATTGCTTTAAAGAGACACTGGCGTTAGCTGCAGGAGCCCAAAAATTGGATGAATCACACCCTGGAGTTGCAAGCAGCAGGAGCAGCAGCAGCAGGAGCAGGAACCAGAACATTGCTTTAAAGAGACACTGGAGTTGGCTGCTGGAGCCCAAACATTGGATGAATCACACCCTGGAGTTGCAAGCAGCAGCAGCAGGAGCAGCAGCAGTAGGAGCAGGAGCCCAAACATTACTTTAAAGAGACACTGGATTTGGCTGCAGGAGCCCAACAATTGGATGAATCACACCCTGGAGTTGCAAGCAGCAGCAGCAGGAGCAGGAGCCCAAACATTGCTTTAAAGAGACACTGGAGTTGGCTGCAGGAGCCCAAAAATTGGATGAATCACACCCTGGAGTTGCAAGCAGCAGCAGCAGGAGCAGCAGGAGCCTAAACATTACTTTAAAGAGACACTGGAGTTGGCTGCAGGAGTCCAAAAATTGGATGAATCACACCCTGGAGTTGCAAGCAGCAGCAGGAGCCAAAACATTGCTTTAAAGAAACACTGGAGTTGGCTGCAGGAGCCCAAAAATTGGATGAATCACACCCTGGAGTTGCAAGCAGCAGCAGCAGCAGGAGCAGGAGCCCAAACATTACTTTAAAGAGACACTGGATTTGGCTGCAGGAGCCCAACAATTGGATGAATCACACCCTGGAGTTGCAAGCAGCAGCAGCAGGAGCAGAAGCAGGAGGCCAAACATTGCTTTAAAGAGACACTGGAGTTGGCTGCAGGAGCCCAAAAATTGGATGAATCACACCCTGGAGTTGCAAGCAGCAGCAGCAGCAGGAGCAGCAGCAGTAGGAGCCCAAACATTGCTTTAAAGAGACACTGGAGTTGGCTGCAGGAGCCCAAAAATTGGATGAATCACACCCTGGAGTTGCAAGCAGCAGCAGCAGGAGGAGCAGCAGCAGGAACAGGAGCCCAAACATTGCTTTAAAGAGAAACTGGAGTTGGCTGCAGGAGCCCAAAAATTGGATGAATCACCCCCTGGAGTTGCAAGCAGCAGCAGCAGCAGGAGCTGCAGCAGCAGCAGGAGCCCAAACATTGCTTTAAAGAGACACTGGAGTTGGCTGCAGGAGCCCAAAAATTGGATGAATCATACCCTGGAGTTGCAAGCAGCAGCAGGAGCAGCAGCAGCAGAAGCCCAAACATTGCTTTAAAGAGACACTGGAGTTGGCTGCAGGAGCCCAAAAATTGGATGAATCACACCCTGGAGTGCCAAGCAGCAGGAGCAGGAACCAGAACATTGCTTTAAAGAGACACTGGAGTTGGCTGCAGGAGCCCAAAAATTGGATGAATCACACCCTGGAGTTGCAAGCAGCAGCAGCAGGAGCAGCAGCAGTAGGGGCAGGAGCCCAAACATTGCTTTAAAGAGACACTGGAGTTGGCTGCAGGAGCCCAAAAATTGGATGAATCACACCCTGGAGTTGCAAGCAGCAGCAGCAGGAGCAGGAGCCCAAACATTACTTTAAAGAGACACTGGAGTTGGCTGCAGGAGTCCAAAAATTGGATGAATCACACCCTGGAGTTGCAAGCAGCAGCAGGAGCCCAGACATAGCTTGAAAGAGACACTGGAGTTGGCTGCAGGAGCCCAAAAATTGGATGAATCACACCCTGGAGTTGCAAGCAGCAGCAGCAGGAGCAGGATCCCAAACATTATTTTAAAGAGACACTGGATTTGGCTGCAGGAGCCCAACAATTGGATGAATCACACCCTGGAGTTGCAAGCAGCAGCAGCAGGAGCAGAAGCAGGAGGCCAAACATTGCTTTAAAGCGACACTGGAGTTGGCTGCAGGAGCACAAAATTGGATAAATCACACCCTGGAGTTGCAAGCAGCAGGAGCAGGAGCCAAAACATTACTTTAAAGAGACACTGGAGTTGGCTGCAGGAGCCCAAAAATTGAATGAATCACACCCTGGAGTTGCAAGCAGCAGCAGCAGCAGCAGGAGCAGCAGCAGCAGGAGCAGGAGCCCAAACATTACTTTAAAGAGACACTGGAGTTGGCTGCAGGAGCCCAAAAATTGGATGAATCACACCCTGGAGTTGCAAGCAGCAGCAGGAGCAGGAGCCAAAACATTGCTTTAAAGAGACACTGGAGTTGGCTGCAGGAGCCCAAAAATTGGATGAATCACACCCTGGAGTTGCAAGCAGCAGCAGCAGCAGGAGCAGGAGCCCAAGCATTGCTTTAAAGAGACACTGGAGTTGGCTGTAGGAGCCCAAAAATTGGAGGAATCACACCCTGGAGTTGCAAGCAGGAGCCCAAACATTACTTTAAAGAGACACTGGATTTGGCTGCAGGAGCCCAAAAAATTGGATTCATCACACCCTGGAGTTGCAAGCAGCAGCAGGAGCACAAGCATTGCTTGAAATTCACCCTGGAGTTGGCAGCAGCAGCAGGAGCCCAAAAATTGACTGACACACCCTGAAGTTGGCAGCAGCAGCAGGAACCCAGAAATTGGCTGGAAGGCACCCTGCAGTTGGCAGCAGTAGAAGCACAAACATGAGCTGGAAGGCACACCCTGGAGTTGGCAGCAGCATAAGCAGGAGCCCAAACATTGCTTTAAAGACACCCTGGAGTTGGCAGCAGCAGGAGGCCGAAAATTGGCTGAACGGCACACCCTGAAGTTGGCATCAACAGGAGGCCAAAAATTGGTCTAAAGACATAAATATGTTTTGCACCATTTGGAAAGTGTAAAACATGGCACCATGCTGAATCTACTCGCATGCATCAGCCATTGGTGGGTGGAAATCCTGGCTGATCCATCCCTGATTTTGACAAAGGTGAGTCTCTCCACACTTTTAGTTGAAAGACGAGTTCTCCTTCGGCGTTACTATGGCCCCCGCCGCACTAAACACCCTCCCAGATGGCACGCTACTGGCCGGGCAGGACAGCTTTCCGAGGGCAAACTTTGCTAGTTGCGGCCATAAGCCAAGTTTGGCTGCCCAGAAGTCCAGTGGATCCTCAAGGTGTGTTGGCATGGTCATGTCAAGGTATGACATGACCTGCTGGTTGAGGTCCTGCTCCAGGTCTTCCTGCTGCTCATGAGTATCCTCACTATGCGGGTGTAGAAAGCTCCTTATTAGCGACTGAAAACTGAGGCTGCTGCTGATGGAGCTGCTACTGCTGCTCCTGCCAACCCCCCCAGCAGGCATAGCAGTGGAAGGTGAGCGCAGAGGTCCCCCCGAGTCAGACCTGCTAGAGTATGGACCATGGCGCAGATAGGCATCGGCCAACTGACTATGCAGAATATCTTTGTAGCAGTTCAGTTTGTCCTCCCTCTCGGCGGGTTTAAAAAATGCCCCCATTTTGTGCCGGAAGCAAGGGTCCAATAAGGTGGACAGCCAGAAGTCATCCCATTTGCACAAGTGACTCGGAGGGACTACCTGTCTCCATCTCCACTGCATACTGCCACGGTGTGTCCGGGTCCTCTGTCTCACGTTCCTCAAAACCCTCTAGCTCCTCTGGCTGCTCCTGCTCCTCCTCTCCTGTCCGCTGACTAGATAAACCAGCCATTTCGCCAAGCCTAAACTGTGCTTCACTGTGCCCCTCCTCCTCCTCTTGCTCCTCCTCCAGTTCAGCTCCAACGGGGTTCGTGTGGCCGTAAGATGTAGACGCCATGTCTCCAGTGCCCTGACCAGCCATGGTTTCCAACATGTGCTGTAGTACATGAAGCAGTGAAATCACGTCGTTCATCCCGTAATCCTGCCAACTGACAAATAAAGTAGCTTTAAATAAAGTGAGCCTACAGTGGAGGGTGAGGAGATGGCGGAGGATGAGGAGGCCGAATCGCACGGTGTCACAGGCCCAACCAGCATGGAGCACGGAGGCCGAAGCGGCATGACCTGTCCAAGTTGCTGCTGCTGCAAAGGGACCACATTCACCCAGTGGGCCGTAAACGACATGTATTGTCCCTGACCGTAGTTACAGCTCCAAACGTCGGCGCTGCCATGCACTTTGCTACACACCGACAGGCTCAAGGACTGGCCCACCTTCTGTTCAACAAAAGTGTGCAGCGCTGGTACTGCCTTCTTGGCAAAGAAATGATGGCTTGGAACTCTCCACCTCGGCTCGGCACAAGCCATCAGTTCTCTGAAAGGTGCAGAGTCCACCACCTGAAAAGGGAGTGACTGCAGCTCTAGCAACTTGGACAGGAGCACATTCAGCTTCTGCGCCGTAGGATGAGTGGAGGACATGGCTTCGCTGATGGATTGCTGGCGGGATGCATGACTTGGAGGAGGAGGAGCTGGAGCGACAGAGGATGGGTATGACGCACAGCTGCCTTCGGCTGAGGTGTTGGAGCCTTGGTTTGCAGAAATTGGGAGCGGTGTGCCACTTGGTGAGGAAGCAGGCTGAACCACCTCTTCAGAGCCTCAGTTCTCCCAGGCCGCTTTATGGTGACGCATCATATGTTGACGCAGGGCTGTGGTGCCAACATTTGGGCCCTGGCCATGCTTCACCTTCTGCCTACATATCTTGCATGTGGCCATGTTACCCTCCTGCGGATGCTTCAGGAAAAACTGCCACACTGCTGAGTAGCTACTTTTCCCACCAACAGGCCTCACTGATACACTGCTACTGTCGCCAACTCCAGGAACCCCTGCTCCACTACCTCCCGATAAGGTAGCCTGCCGCGCAGCAGGTGCTCTACCCCGGCCCCGGCCCCATTTGGCTCCAGGCTTTACAATTTTGCCCCCCATGCTGACTGCCAACCATGCTGCTAACACCTTGCTGCCTCAGCTGCTGACTCCGGGGCAACCTGCGCCCCTCTTCTCCTGCTGATGACCATGAAGCCCCTTCATCACCCGGCTCCCAAGTGCGATTGGCTTCATCATCATCATCATCACCGAGTTGTGGCTGCACGTCACTGATGTTCTCGGGTTTCAACAGTGTCTGGCGCAGGAGCTGGAACGCTTGCAACACCCACGCCACTGTCCACATCATTATTTGTCTGCCTAGCTAAAGAAGCCACCTCCATTTCTTGGCTGGGCAGTAGCTGCTAACTGTCCTCTATCTGACTGTCCTCCTCACTAAAGAGTGGAGCTGAACCCAAAGCATAGGATACGTCGCTGGGGAAGGGATCGGCGTATGACAGAGGCAATGGGAGGACAGGGACTGCTCTTGTGGCATGCCAACTCAGGGTTGTGTCAAAGGAACCTACCGTCAGATGTAACTTGTGATGATGTTGATGAGCGCGTTAACCAATCTACCACGGCAGATGCGTTACTGGTGGAGACATGACCGCTAACAGATACTGGCAGATCAGGTCTCTCACCGTGACTCCTGCTTCCACTCGCTCCTAGTCTGCTGCGACCTCTGCCTGCTGAATCTTGGCCTCTGCCACTACTCTTTGAACATCCTTGCACTTGTCTGCCTGACATTTTTATGTATTTGAAATGCGCAATAGGTACGATAAAAAATGTGTTTACTTTAAGAAGAAGATGCTAAATAAAGTGAGGAACTGCTTCTCTGCACCAGATACTATGAAAATTGGCAATATGAGACACCCTGCAGCCTAGCGTTTTGGCAGCAGACCAAAAACCAATTCAAAATGCAATAGTTTGATTAAGCTGAGGAAGGATGAACAAACGTATTTAGTATAACAGATAGGGTGCCATGTGGTGGTTTGGGATACCCTGCAGCCTGGTGTATTTAAAGCAGACCAAAACCAATTCAAAATGCTAAAACTTAATAAAGCTGAGGCTGTAGACGCTTGTTTAGTATAACAGATAGGGTGCCACACGGTGGTTTGGGATACCCTGCGACCTGGTGCATTGACAGCAGGACAAAGACCTATGCAAAATGCAATAGCTTAATAAAGCTGATGCTGAACAACGCTTATTTAGTATAACAGATAGGGTGCAACGTAGTGGTTTGGGATACCCTGCGGCCTGGTGTATTGACAGCAGGAAAAAAAAAATTCAAAATGCAATAACTTAATAAAGCTGAGGCTTTAGACGCTTATTTAGTATAACAGATAGGGTGCCACGTGGTGGTTTGGGATACCCTGCGGCCTGGTGTATTGACAGCAGGACAAAAACCAATGCAAAATGCAAAAGCTTAATAAAGCTGATGCTGAACAACGCTTATTTAGTATAACAGGGTGCAACGTGCAGGTTTAGGATACCCTGCGGCTTGGTGTATTTAAAGCAGACCAAAACCAATTCCAAATGCAATAACTTAATAAAGCTGAGGATGTAGACGCTCATTTAGTATAACAGATAGGGTGCCACGCGGTGGTTTGGGTACCCTGCGGCCTGGTGTATTGACAGCAGGACAAAAACCAATTCAAAATGCAATAACTTAATAAAGCTGAGGCTGTAGACGTTTATTTAGTATAACAGATAGGGTGCCATGTGGTGGTTTGGGATACTCTGCGGCCTGGTGTATTGACAGCAGGACAAAAACCAATGCAAAATGCAATAGCTTAATAAAGCTGATGCTGAACAACGCTTATTTAGTATAACAGGGTGCAACGTAGTGGTTTGGGATACCCTGCGGCCTGGTGTATTGACAGCAGGAAAAATAACAATTCAAAATTCAATAACTTAATAAAGCTGAGGCTGTAGACGCTCATTTAGTATAACAGATAGGGCGCCACGTGGTGGTTTGGTATACTCTGTGGCCTGGTGTATTGACAGCAGGACAAAAACCTATGCAAAATGCAATAGCTTAATAAAGCTGATGCTGAGCAACGCTTATTTAGTATAACAGGGTGCAACGTGCAGGTTTGGGATACCCTGCGGCCTGGTGTATTTAAAGCAGACCAAAACCAATTTAAAATGCAATAACTTAGTAAAGCTGAGGCTGTAGACGCTTATTTAGTCTAACAGATAGGGTGCCACGTGGTGGTTTGGGATACCCTGCGGCCTGGTGTATTGACAGCAGGACAAAAACCTATGCAAAATGCAATAGCTTAATAAAGCTGATGGTGAACAACGCTTATTTAGTATAACAGAGTGCAACGTGCAGGTTTGGGATACCCTGCGGACTGGTGTATTTAAAGCAGACCAAAACCAATTCAAAATGCAATAACTTAAAAAAGCTGAGGCTGTAGACGCTTATTTAGTATAACAGATAGGGTGCCACGCAGTGGTTTGGGATACTCTGCGGCCTGGTGTATTGACAGCAGGACAAAAACCTATGCAAAATGCAATAGCTTAATAAAGCTGATGCTGAGCAACGCTTATTTAGTATAACAGATAGGGTGCAACGTGCAGGTTTGGGATACCCTGCGGACTGGTGTATTTAAAGTAGACCAAAACCAATTCAAAATGCAATAACTTAAAAAAGCTGAGGCTGTAGACGCTTATTTAGTATAACAGATAGGGTGTCACGCGGTGGTTTGGGTACCCTGCGGCCTGGTGTATTGACAGCAGGACAAAAAACAATTCAAAATGCAATAACTTAATAAAGCTGAGGCTGTAGACGCTTATTTAGTATAACAGCTAGGGTGCCATGTGGTGGTTTGGGATACTCTGCGGCCTGGTGTATTGACAGCAGGACAAAAACCAATGCAAAATGCAATAACTTAATAGAGCTGAGGCTGTAGACGCTTATTTAGTATAACAGATAGGGTGCCACGTGGTGGTTTGGGATACCCTGCGGCCTGGTGTATTGACAGCAGGACAAAAACCAATGCAAAATGCAATAACTTAATAGAGCTGAGGCTGTAGACGCTTATTTAGTATAACAGATAGGGTGCCACGTGGTGGTTTGGGATACCCTGCGGCCTGGTGTATTGACAGCAGGACAAAAACCAATGCAAAGTGCAATAACTTAATAGAGCTGAGGCTGTAGACGCTTATTTAGTATAACAGATAGGGTGCCACGTGGTGGTTTGGGATACCCTGCGGCCTGGTGTATTGACAGCAGGGCAAAAACCAATGCAAAATGCAATAGCTTAGTAAAGCTGATGGTGAACAACGCTTATTTAGTATAACAGATAGTGTGCAACGTGCAGGTTTGAGATACCCTGCGGCCTGGTGCATTTAAAGCAGGACAAAAACCAATTCAAAATGCAATAACTTAATAAAGCTGAGGCTGTAGACGCTTATTTAGTATAACAGATAGGGTGCCACGTGGTGGTTTGGGTACCCTGCGGCCTGGTGTATTGACAGCAGGACAAAAGCCAATTCAAAATGCAATAACTTAATAAAGCTGAGGCTGTAGACGCTTATTTAGTATAACAGATAGGGTGCCATGTGGTGGTTTGGGATACTCTGCAGCCTGGTGTGTTGACAGCAGGACAAAAACCAATGCAAAATGAAATAGCTTAATAAAGCTGATGCTGAACAACGCTTATTTAGTATAACATATAGGGTGTAACGTGCAGGTTTGGGATACCCTGCAGACTGGTGTATTTAAAGCAGACCAAAACCAATTCAAAATGCAATAAGTTAAAAAAGCTGAGGCTGTAGACGCTTATTTAGTATAACAGATAGGGTGTCACGCGGTGGTTTGGGTACCCTGC
Organism: Gastrophryne carolinensis; assembly: GCA_027917425.1. Lineage (NCBI taxonomy): Eukaryota > Metazoa > Chordata > Amphibia > Anura > Microhylidae > Gastrophryne > Gastrophryne carolinensis. Next base: position 343,109,961 of record CM051237.1, on the reverse strand, counting down.
GGCCTGGTGTATTGACAGCAGGACAAAAAACAATGCAAAATGCAATAACTTAATAAAGCTGATGCTGAACAACGCTTATTTAGTATAGCAGATAGGGTGCCACGTGGTGGTTTGGGATACTCTGCAGCCTGGTGTATTAACAGCAGGACCAAAACCTATTCAAAATGCAATAGCTTAATAAAGCTGATGCTGAACAACGCTTATTTTGTATAACAGATAGGGTGCCTTGTGGTGGTCTGCGATACCCTGCGGCCTGGTGTATTTAAAGCAGACCAAAACCAATTCAAAATGCAATAACTTAATAAAGCTGAGGCTGTACACGCTTATTTAGTATAACAGATAGGGTGCCACGTGGTGGTTTGGGATACCCTGCGACCTGGTGTATTGACAGCAGGACAAAAACCAATGTAAAATGCAATAGCTTAATAAAGCTGATGCTGAACAACACTTATTTAGTATAACAGATAGGGTGCAAGGTGCAGGTTTTGGATACCCTGCGGCCTGATGTATTGACAGCAGGACAAAAAACAATTCAAAATGCAATAACTTAATAAAGCTGAGGCTGTAGATGCTTATTTAGTATAACAGCTAGGGTGCCATGTGGTGGTTTGGGATACTCTGCGGCCTGGTGTATTGATAGCAGGACAAAAACCTATGCAAAATGCAATAGCTTAAAAAAGATGATGCTGAATTACGCTTATTTAGTATAACAGATAGGGTGCCACGCGGTGGTTTGGGATACCCTGCGACCTGGTGTATTGACAGCAGGACAAAAACCAATGCAAAATGCAATAGCTTAATAAAGCTGATGCTGAACAACACCTATTTAGTATAACAGATAGGGTGCAACGTGCAGGTTTGGGATACCCTGCGGCCTGGTGCATTTAAAGCAGGACAATAACCAATTCAAAATGCAATAACTTAATAAAGCTGAGGCTGTAGACGCTTATTTAGTATAACAGATTAGGTGCCATGTGGTGGTTTGGGATACTCTGCAGCCTGGTGTGTTGACAGCAGGACAAAAACCAATGCAAAATGCAATAGCTTAATAAAGCTGATGCTGAACAACGCTTATTTAGTATAACATATAGGGTGTAACGTGCAGGTTTGGGATACCCTGCGGACTGGTGTATTTAAAGCAGACCAAAACCAATTCAAAATGCAATAACTTAAAAAAGCTGAGGCTGTAGACGCTTATTTAGTATAACAGATAGGGTGTCACGCTGTGGTTTGGGTACCCTGCGGCCTGGTGTATTGACAGCAGGACAAAAAACAATGCAAAATGCAATGGCTTAATAAAGCTGATGCTGAACAACGCTTATTTAGTATAACAGATAGGGTGCCACGTGGTGGTTTGGGATACTCTGCAGCCTGGTGTATTAACAGCAGGACCAAAACCTATTCAAAATGCAATAGCTTAATAAAGCTGATGCTGAACAACGCTTATTTTGTATAACAGATAGGGTGCCTTGTGGTGGTCTGCGATACCCTGCGGCCTGGTGTATTTAAAGCAGACCAAAACCAATTCAAAATGCAATAACTTAATAAAGCTGAGGCTGTACACGCTTATTTAGTATAACAGATAGGGTGCCACGTGGTGGTTTGGGATACCCTGCGACCTGGTGTATTGACAGCAGGACAAAAACCAATGTAAAATGCAATAGCTTAATAAAGCTGATGCTGAACAACACTTATTTAGTATAACAGATAGGGTGCAAGGTGCAGGTTTGGGATACCCTGCGGCCTGGTGTATTGACAGCAGGACAAAAAACAATTCAAAATGCAATAACCTAATAAAGTTGAGGCTGTAGACGCTTATTTAGTACAACAGCTAGGGTGCCATGTGGTGGTTTGGGATACTCTGCGGCCTGGTGTATTGATAGCAGGACAAAAACCTATGCAAAATGCAATAGCTTAATAAAGATGATGCTGAATTACGCTTATTTAGTATAACAGATAGGGTGCCACGCGGTGGTTTGGGATACCCTGCGACCTGGTGTATTGACAGCAGGACAAAAACCAATGCAAAATGCAATAGCTTAATAAAGCTGATGCTGAACAACACTTATTTAGTATAACAGATAGGGTGCAACGTGCAGGTTTGGGATACCCTGCGGCCTGGTGCATTTAAAGCAGGACAATAACCAATTCAAAATGCAATAACTTAATAAAGCTTAGGCTGTAGACGCTTATTTAGTATAACAGATAGGGTGCCATGTGGTGGTTTGGGATACACTGCAGCCTGGTGTGTTGACAGCAGGACAAAAACCAATGCAAAATGCAATAGCTTAATAAAGCTGATGCTGAACAACGCTTATTTAGTATAACATATAGGGTGTAACGTGCAGGTTTGGGATACCCTGCGGACTGGTGTATTTAAAGCAGACCAAAACCAATTCAAAATGCAATAACTTAAAAAAGCTGAGGCTGTAGACGCTTATTTAGTATAACAGATAGGGTGTCACGCGGTGGTTTGGGTACCCTGCGGCCTGGTGTATTGACAGAAGGACAAAAAACAATGCAAAATGCAATAGCTTAATAAAGCTGATGCTGAACAACGCTTATTTAGTATAACAGATAGGGTGCCACGTGGTGGTTTGGGATACTCTGCAGCCTGGTGTATTAACAGCAGGACCAAAACCTATTCAAAATGCAATAGCTTAATAAAGCTGATGCTGAACAACGCTTATTTTGTATAACAGATAGGGTGCCTTGTGGTGGTCTGCGATACCCTGCGGCCTGGTGTATTTAAAGCAGACCAAAACCAATTCAAAATGCAATAACTTAATAAAGCTGAGGCTGTACACGCTTATTTAGAATAACAGATAGGGTGCCACGTGGTGGTTTGGGATACTCTGCAGCCTGGTGTATTAACAGCAGGACCAAAACCTATTCAAAATGCAATAGCTTAATAAAGCTGATGCTGAACAACGCTTATTTTGTATAACAGATAGGGTGCCTTGTGGTGGTCTGCGATACCCTGCGGCCTGGTGTATTTAAAGCAGACCAAAACCAATTCAAAATGCAATAACTTAATAAAGCTGAGGCTGTACACGCTTATTTAGTATAACAGATAGGGTGCCACGTGGTGGTTTGGGATACCCTGCGACCTGGTGTATTGACAGCAGGACAAAAACCAATGTAAAATGCAATAGCTTAATAAAGCTGATGCTGAACAACACTTATTTAGTATAACAGATAGGGTGCAAGGTGCAGGTTTGGGATACCCTGCGGCCTGGTGTATTGACAGCAGGACAAAAAACAATTCAAATTGCAATAACTTAATAAAGCTGAGGCTGTAGACGCTTATTTAGTATAACAGCTAGGGTGCCATGTGGTGGTTTGGGATACTCTGCGGCCTGGTGTATTGATAGCAGGACAAAAACCTATGCAAAATGCAATAGCTTAATAAAGATGATGCTGAATTACGCTTATTTAGTATAACAGATAGGGTGCCACGCGGTGGTTTGGGATACCCTGCGACCTGGTGTATTGACAGCAGGACAAAAACCAATGCAAAATGCAATAGCTTAATAAAGCTGATGCTGAACAACACTTATTTAGTATAACAGATAGGGTGCAACATGGTGGTTTGGGATACCCTGCAGCCTGGTGTATTTAAAGCAGACCAAAACCAATTCAAAATGCAATAACTTAATAAAGCTGAGGCTGTACACGCTTTTTTAATATAACAGATAGGGTGCCACGTGGTGGTTTGGGATACTCTGCGGCCTGGTGTATTGACAGCAGGACAAAAACCTATGCAAAATGCAATAGCTTAATAAAGCTGATGCTGAACAACGCTTATTTAGTTTAACAGATAGGGTGCCATGTGGTGGTTTGGGATACCCTGCGGCCTGGTGTATTGACAGCAGACCAAAACCAATTCAAAATGCAATAACTTAATAAAGCTGAGGCTGTACATGCTTATTTAGTATAACAGATAGGGTGCCACGTGGTGGTTTGGGATACCCCGCGACCTGGTGTATTGACAGCAGGACAAAAACCAATGTAAAATGCAATAGCTTAATAAAGCTGATGCTGAACAACACTTATTTAGTATAACAGATAGGGTGCAAGGTGCAGGTTTGGGATACCCTGCGGCCTGGTGTATTGACAGCAGGACAAAAAACAATTCAAAATGCAATAACTTAATAAAGCTGAGGATGTAGACGCTTATTTAGTATAACAGCTAGGGTGCCATGTAGTGGTTTGGGATACTCTGCGGCCTGGTGTATTGATAGCAGGACAAAAACCTATGCAAAATGCAATAGCTTAATAAAGATGATGCTGAATTACGCTTATTTAGTATAACAGATAGGGTGCCATGTGGTGGTTTGGGATACCCTGCGACCTGGTGTATTGACAGCAGGACAAAAACCAATGCAAAATGCAATAACTTAATAAAGCTGATGGTGAACAACGCTTATTTAGTATAACAGATAGGGTGCAACGTGCAGGTTTGGGATACCCTGCGGACTGGTGTATTTAAAGCAGACCAAAACCAATTCAAAATGCAATAACTTAAAAAAGCTGAGGCTGTAGACGCTTATTTAGTATAACAGATAGGGTGCCACGCGGTGGTTTGGGTACCCTGCGGCCTGGTGTATTGACAGCAGGACAAAAACCTATGCAAAATGCAATAGCTTAATAAAGCTGATGCTGAACAACGCTTATTTTGTATAACAGATAGGGTGCCATGTGGTGGTTTGCGATACCCTGCAGCCTGGTGTATTTAAAGCAGACCAAAACCAATTCAAAATGCAATAACTTAATAAAGCTGAGGCTGTACACGCTTATTTAGTATAACAGATAGGGTGCCACGTGGTGGTTTGGGATACCCTGCGGCCTGGTGTATTGACAGCAGGACAAAAAACCAATGCAAAATGCAATAGCTTAATAAAGCTGATGCTGAACAACGCTTATTTAGTATAACAGAAAGGGTGCAACGTGCAGGTTTGGGATACCCTGCGGCCTGGTGCATTTAAAGCAGGACAATAACCAATTCAAAATGCAATAACTTAATAAAGCTGAGGCTGTAGACGCTTATTTAGTATAGCAGATAGGGTGCTACGTGGTGGTTTGGGATACCCTGCGGCCTGGTGTATTGACAGCAGGACAAAAACCAATGCAAAATGCAATAGCTTAATAAAACTGATGCTGAACAACACTTATTTAGTATAACAGATAGGGTGCAACATGGTGGTTTGGGATACCCTCAGCCTGGTGTATTTAAAGCAGACCAAAACCAATTCAAAATGCAATAACTTAATAAAGCTGAGGCTGCAGAAGCTTATTTAATATAACAGATAGGGTGCCACGTGGTGGTTTGGGATACTCTGCGGCCTGGTGTATTGACAGCAGGACAAAAACCAATGCAAAATGCAATAGCTTGATAAAGCTGATGCTGAACAACGCTTATTTAGTATAACAGATAGGGTGCAACGTGGTGGTTTGGGATACCCTGCGGCCTGGTGTATTTAAAGCAGACCAAAACCAATTCAAAATGCAAAAACTTAATAAAGCTGAGGCTGTAGATGCTTATTTAGTATAACAGATAGGGTGCCACACGGTGGTTTGGGATACCCTGCGGCCTGGTGTATTGACAGCAGGACAAAAACCTATGCAAAATGCAATAGCTTAATAAAGCTGATGCTGAACAACGCTTATTTAGTATAACAGATAGGGTGCCATGTGGTGGTTTGGGATACCCTGCGGCCTGGTGTATTGACAGCAGGACAAAAACCAATGCAAAATGCAATAGCTTGATAAAGCTGATGCTGAACAACGCTTATTTAGTATAACAGATAGGGTGCAACGTGGTGGTTTGGGATACCCTGCGGCCTGGTGTATTTAAAGCAGACCAAAACCAATTCAAAATGCAAAAACTTAATAAAGCTGAGGCTGTAGATGCTTATTTAGTATAACAGATAGGGTGCCACACGGTGGTTTGGGATACCCTGCGGCCTGGTGTATTGACAGCAGGACAAAAACCTATGCAAAATGCAATAGCTTAATAAAGCTGATGCTGAACAACGCTTATTTAGTATAACAGATAGGGTTACATAAGGCACTGCATAGATTGCATGCACAGTGGCAAGGCAGATTATGGTTTACAGCACAAAGAAATCAAATTGAATTGAAAACTGATCAGGCAAATCACCCTGTCACTGTCACTTTTATGCTGTCCCTGGATTGTTCCGGTTTTCCACTATCTTACCCTGGCTCTGTCTGCCTCTCTAAATCTCCCTACCTATCTGTAAAACTCCCTACCTATCACTAACTGTCTGTCCCTGTCTGCAGCAACCACCGCTGTCTCGCGAATACAAGTCTGAAATGCGCACAAGCAAGATGGCCGCCGCTTTATATAGCACGGTGACGTCACCGGGCTTCCTGGCTGCTGATAGGCTGCATGTGACCTTCCCATGATAACTTGCCCCAGGGGATATGTACAGACATATCCATCCACCATTTTACATTGCCTGTAATTGAAGTAAATGGAGTTTAAAGGAAAACTTCGATCGATCGAATCGCGGGGAAATTCGGATTCGTTCAGAATCGAATATTTCCTGAAATTCGTAACGAATCCGGGTTTGTCCGGATCGATTCGCTCATCCCTTGTTGATTTTATAAGAAAAAGAAGTGGCCTCCGGCCCTCTACAAGGGCTTTAAAGCCCTAGAGGAAAAGCATGAAGTAGTTGTCAAACCGGCACACAAGGGGGACGGCTTAGTTGTTCTGAATAAGACCGACTATTTAGACGAACTGAATAGGCTCTTGTCAGATAGAGAGACCTACAGAATTCTAAATAAGGATCCTACTGCTGATTACCAACTCAAGCTAGACAGTCTCCTAACTGGTGGACTTCTGAAAGGGTTACTAACACAAAAGGAGTACAATTACTTAAGCCCTAAGATGGTTATAATTCCCACCATATATCAACTACCAAAAGTACATAAGACTCTTGAGAAACCCCCGGGACGACCTATTGTCAGCGGAGTAGGATCCCTGACTTGCCATCTAGGGGAATATATAGACTCTTTTCTGCAGGGTCTAGTAGTTGGCCTACCATCCTATCTAAAGGATTCATCACAGGTTATAAGCATCTGTGAGAATGAGGATTGGAGTGAGGTGACACTTCTAGGAACCGCAGATGTGTTGTCACTATACAGAGTGATCCCTCATGACAAAGGTATTCTGGCAGTTCGACATTTTTTAAAGATGGGTTCCCAGTTACCCCTTGGTCAGATCGACTTTCTAATGGAATGTTTATCTTTTGCGCTAGAACATAACTATTTCTGGTTTGCTAACGGTTTTTATTTGCAGACCAAGGGTGTGGCCATGGGGGCAAAATTTTCCCCGAGCATGGCCAATTTATACGTAGGGTGGTGGGAGGCCCAGTTTATCAGTTATCAGGATTGGCCCCACTTGACTCTTTGGAAGCGATATATAGATGATGTACTTATCATGTGGAAGGGGACACAGATTGAGCTTGATGGGTTCTTCTCAGCCGTTAATGGAAACTCCTTTAACTTGGAATTCACGCCTGAGTCTAGCCCCCTTTTAGTCAACTTTCTAGATCTAACCATTAAAAAAGTTGGATCTGATGTCACTACTCTTACTTATTTCAAGCCGACAGATCAAAATGGTTATGTCCCTTCCATGAGTTGTCATCATCCCAAGTGGCTTAATGCCATTCCCAAAGGGCAATATACAAGACTTCGGAGAAATTGCACAAATCTTGAAGATTTTGACAAACAGGCCACCATGCTTACTGACTGTTTTTTAGAGAAGGGTTATAACCCAATGAATGTTGCGCAGCAGTTAAGTGAGGTAAGAGCGAAGGATAGAAATCTGATGATTTCTGAAAACCGGCCAAATGACCAGGTTGAAAATAGAATCACTGATTTTAATGTACAATATAGAGACGTGAACCAACTTGTCTCTAGATAGCGGCACCTTCTTAAGGATGATCTGGCCTTGGGATCTGTATTATCAGATAACCCTAGGATTATCTATAGGAAAGCCCCTAATCTTAAGGATCTCCTGACTCAGAGTTTTGTGGATCCCCCCCAAAAAAATTATGCTTACAGACAACACCCTAAAAGGTTTTTATAGATGTGGAGTATGTATGGGATGTAAAGTCTGTAAGCTGGTGGAGAAATCAAAGAAAACTTTTACTCTACCTACAACTGGTAAGACGTATAAGGTCACTCGTTTTATATCATGCCACTCCAAGTATGTGGTTTATTTAATCTGGTGTCCCTGCCAGTTATTTTATGTTGGCCGATCGACTCGGGATCTTAAAACCAGAATTAGAGAGCACATCAAACATGGGTTCGAGGCCCATAGTCCCCAACATATGTCATTCATGGGGATCGATCATGCTGAGAAACATTGGAGGGGATCTAATCTAACGAGAGAAATATCAAGGCGTGAAAGTAGATGGATCTTCGAACTAGACACGCTATCCCCTAAAGGACTCAATGTGGAGTTTGATGTAAATTGTTTTATAGATAACTCCTGACCGTTTAGTTTAAAAGCTTATATATTTTTCAAGCTTATATATATTTTTTTTTGTGCTATATATTAACTTGTCATGAAATGTTAGGGATCATTGATTTTGTATTACTTGTATAAACCCACTTTTATTAGATTATTAATATCTTTATTATTATCTGTTTTTGAGCTGTTTTGTAAATGCTCTTCTCCATTCACCTACAAGATTTTTACCCAACGGGTTAATTTTTAACTAAATGGGCTATTTTTAATTTCTTAAAAAGTAATTTTATTTCATTTCTATTTGGCACTAGGATTAATAATTTACATTTTCATATATGGATGTGGCCAGCTGTAAAGAACCTGTGGAGTTTTTTCATTATCGGCTTTCAACAGCCTCAACTGCCAACGCTAGTTAGAACTCACGGAAATATCCGTGGTTGCAGCTGCGGAGGGAGCCGACGCTCCCCGAACATATACGAAGCTGGCCGATGAAAGGGGGTATTAGCACCAGCTGACATCTCCCGAACACAGCCGAGGTTACGAGGCTGTGTGAGATACAGGGGGGAGGGAACTCCGTCCCTCCGAGCACAGTCGAGGACGTAGGGGGGGAGGGTACTTTATCCATCTCGTAGATAACCTCTTCCGGTAAAAACAGTTTAAGCACAAGCTCGCTGGACGGAGCATTGCAGACGGGTGGACATCACCCCGATATCATTTAAGGTAAACACTGGCTATTTCTATTATTTATGTGCAGCCTATTGGCTGCATATATGTTTGCTTATGCACAGCTTAACGACTGTGTGTAAGTTTGCTATTAACAATGCCGCTTATCATTCCCTGCCACTAGCCTTTGATAAAGCTGATTTTCAGTGAAACGCGGGGCAGTGGCATCTCTACTTCTATTTAAAGGGGAAGGCAACCGTACATTTCCAAGGACATGCCCTTGGAAATGTACGGTTTAGTCTTAAATGTTTTTTAATTGTCTGTCATGTGATTTTTGTGGGTAATTACTAATAAATTATTTATGAATTCATGATGATTATTTAACTTACTTATTTACTAAATACTGTGGAGGAGGTGTGATGGTGTGAAGCTATACCGGGTGAATTGCTGGATTCACCATTACAATACTATAAACTTTTTATTCCTCTGTAACCTTCTAACAGAAGAACATCTTGTCTGCGCTGTGACAAGGAAGCCTGAGCCATGCGCCCTGTATGGCACACGTGTTCAATCTAGTTGTCAAGCGTTTCCTGAAGTCTTCCCCCCATCTGCACGACATCCTTTTACAAAGGTTTTATTAAGGTTTTCAAGTACAAAAGACAGCATATCAAAAATCACATGCTATGACATTGTCTAACAGATGTGTTATAAATTGTTGTCAACTGAAATAAAGCTTATAGTCTCTCTGCTGACTATCATGGATCTCGTTGTCTGATTTCGAGCGCTAGTGTCCTGGATTTGATGGATAAAAGAATATTTGACTGAAATTTAGTTGAACTGGTTGCTGGTTAAACCTTCTAGGGTAAACCTTGATCTTAATCTTTGGTCCAAGGTGCTGTCTTTGCTGACATCAAACATTATACATAGATTTTAAGGATAACACAAACAAAGTCGGGTTGGGGGAAGGTAAGGGATAGTAGGGAAGAAATGGGTTTCGAGCGGGTGGGGGGGAGGGGGGAAGTGGCTTGAGTAAGATTACCAGGGATGGTGTATTGGTGTTCTTCAAGATATTCTAGAGGGGGGGACTTAATTACACTGGGAAGACCGGGTCAACCCGGGAGTTTTGCAGTCCTATATATTCTACCCATGGGTCCCACACTTTCTTGAACTTATCATAGGAATTATTTACTATTGCCATTATTTTTTCATTGCAAAGTGTGTCAGATATTTTATTTTGTATCTCTGACCAAGGGATAGAGGGCGTTTTCCAACATCTGGCTATCGTGGCTTTCACTGCTGCGAAAATATGGAGGGCTAAACACCATCCTGCTTTGGTGAACGTGCCCGTTTTCAGGGACAAAATGGCTTCCCAGGGTTCTTTTTTCAATGGTGTATGGAGGACATCTGATATAACTTTGTAGGCCCTATCCCATATGTCTCTAGTTACCGGGCAATCCCACCAGATATGCACCATGTTACCTCTGACATTACAGAATCTGAAGCAGCAAGGGGATTCCGAGGGGGAGAATTTATTGATCCGATCAGGGGTGTAGTACCATCTGAACATCACTTTGTATGCGTTTTCCAGCACTAGGGCGTTACTGGATACTTTCTTAGTTTGGCCCCAGATGCTCTGCCAAGCTTCTGTGGGCCTTGTATCTCCCAATTCTGACTCCCATCTTGCCATATAGGTATGTCTGATCGGGTCTGGTGGGGTGGCCAGGACTGAGTATATACCAGAGATGAGCCCGCCACTGAAATGATCGCGTATGCATCTAAGTTCAAAGTCTGTTCTCCTATAAGGAGGGGAGTATTGTTTTAGTAAGCATTTAATAAAGTGCTGTATTTGAAATAGTCTGAACATCTCATGCGGCGGGAACAGATCTCTGGGTGACAGCTCTTGCATTGATTTCATTCTCATCGGTATACATAAATTGTCCACTATGATAAGATTTTTCTGTGCCCACAAGTTAAAGCTGGTTGGATGTGTAATTCCCAGAGGAAACAACCCCCTCGATTCAAAGAGCAAAAGTTAATTGATTTCGGATCGAGAATCGTAAGTTTGGGTGGGTGTTTGTCATTTTTTCCTTTTTTTTTGGCCATTTCGTATTCGCACGATCGTTCGCGCATAGACGTATATGAACATACGCTTTTCGGACGTCAATCGTATATTTTGCGTTAGTTCGTGTGTTTTTCCCGTCAAAATCGTATTTTTTAGGTCCGATCCTATTTTTTACGTGCTTCACATGGGCTTGCGACCAATTCAGAGAGGTGATTGCTAATTGTTTTGAAGGCCATTAAAGAGCTGCTTCCCGAAATGTTTGCCGGCAGCTATTTGGCCTCGGGAGTAGGATGGAGAGGAGCGAGTTTGTGGCACATCAAGGGCTTATGCTTTTTGGCATCGATTTGATCCGGATGTCTGAGAGCAGATTGCCCCTGCGTCGTCGCATGAACATCGATAGCATGAATGATGTTGAGCTGTTTGAGCTGACCAGGCTTAATCGCGCTTCCCTCCATAAATTATATAGTGAGCTGCGGCCATGGTTAGCCCGCACCACAAGGAAGGGGCATGCAATTTCAGGTATGACCAAGATGCTTGGCTGCCTGCAATTTTTGGCGAACGGCTCGTTCCAGAGGCTGGGTGCCCTCTCCGTGGGGATGTCCCAGCCTACTTTTTTTTTGGAAGGCATGGCTGCCATAACTCCCAAATATATTTTTTTCCCGGATGATATGGCACCCAGAAACGCCATTAAGCTTGGTTTTTATAATGTGGCCGACATGCCCAACGTAATTGGTGCTGTTGACTGCACACATGTGGCACTCGTACCTAGGGCATCCGACGAATATATATATAGGTATATATTTTTGGTTTTGGTTATTATGGGGCCCAACGTGTAATGTAACCTATTTTCCTTGGCGGCAGCATATTTTTGTTTGGCCTTTTGTGTACATCCACAATATTGGGGTCGATTTACCCGTGGGTTAATCTCCCCTGGTAGTAGGTGACCCTCCCAAACTAAGAAACGAGGGGGTTTGATATTTGCTGGTCTGTTTAATAACTATAAATACCAGAACTGTGGGACCAGGTCTAGTCCCACTGTGCAACAATCAGACCCAGCAACTCCACCACACCTCAATACAATTTTTTGTTATCATTAATTCATATTTTATTGTAGAAAAGATATATACATATAAAAAACACAATGCATCATTATTAAAAAATCCATTCTTGTATATTACAACCAATCACATGATGGTCATCATCTATTTTCATTGAATCCCTCCTATACATAATCGCTTTGCTACAAAATACATACAAATAGTTTGAACACCATTGGTCAATGTGCCTTAGTTACTGTTAAGCTCTTACTAGTCCGCTGATTAGCCAGAAAAGGGCAGACATGTTTCGCCGTGTAGGCTTCCTCAGTGCCCTATTGGTATGTTAAGAAGAAGAAGGGATACGCTTTTAGTGTGCTGGAATTATAAACTCACTAAATCAATAGACTTGTAACTCTCTAAACTCTAGATTTATCAATTCAAAATTCATTACAATGTACTGCAGCATTTTGTTCATTATAATGTGCTGCAACATCTGTTGTGCACCATACAAAGCAGATATTTATGTTATATACAATCAAAAAAGACCCCATAAGCAGGGACCACATGTATTTACCTGTATATAGGTAACGTCCTAGTGAAGATCAAATTGAACACGAGTGGGAATGAAGAGCTCCCTCCTATTCCTCCCAATCTCTTTTATGAGTATCTGCAAGATTTAATTCTGTGGGGGAGGGGGGAGACAAAAGGAAGAGAGGAAAAGAGGGGGACTCCCTTATTTCACTTGTTACATTATTATATAATATTAATGTCTATTCCTCGCATTAAAGTTACCTCTATTGGAGTATAGTGGTGGCACTTTAAGTTAACGTTCCATATAATGTACTACTGCAAGAGGCTATAGTAATCTGTAAGAGAACATGCAATTATCAGTAATCACTACTAGTGAGCTCCATGTTGGGATTATTTTAAATCCCAACAAATCCATTATTGGTATGTCTTACCGCAACTGGAACAGGATTTGATAGATCTAGGACTGGAAGTGGCGGGCCAGTGCATATGGGCAAAGCCGACACATCCATTAAAAAAGCCCTCCACATACTACCCTCCTATAGGTCTCAACCATAATGTAGCAACATTTGTTAATCTAATGGTATCCAATTTAGAGGAACTCCCACAAAAAATGAATAAACCATCAAACTTGGGAAAGGAACTAGCAATCGCTATCCAAGAATTGGAAGCGAATAATGATCTAATCATAAAACCAGCCGATAAAGGCGGGAACATAGTAGTCATGTCCAAGCAACAGTACACTGATATGTGCCGGCGAATTTTGAATAACAAGGACTGGTACGCAAGGGCCCCCACGTCCAGGCTGGCAACTAACGCCCGGGAATACCACACCATAGTCCAGCAGGCTCACGACCAGGGTGTAATTGACTCCCGTACGGCGGGGTTCCTGGAGGTACCCCACCCGACAACACCAACGTTTTATGCCCTTCCAAAGGTTCATAAATCATTGGTGACACCCCCTGGAAGACCGATTGTGTCGGGGATGGGGGCCCTCACGGAGAACGCGAGCAAATACGTGGATCGACACCTTCAACCCCTGGTCGTGAGCCTGCCGTCGTATGTGAAAGACACTGGCCACATCTTGCGTGTCTTGGATGGACTGTGGGTGGATCCCAGGGCGCTCCTTGTCACCCTGGACGTGGAGGCCCTTTATTCAAGTATCCCCCACGGGAAGGGCCTGAAGGCTGTGGAGACTTTTTTGAATGAATTGGACGTGGCGGAACATAACCACAATCTTTTCCTCCTCCGGCTCCTCCATTTCATCCTCACCCACAATATGTTCCTCTTTGATGGGATACTCTACCACCAGGTGCAGGGAACGGCGATGGGGACTACATGTGCCCCATCGTTCGCTAACCTGTACCTGGGTTGGTGGGAGAGGACCTTGTGGGCTGAGGATGATATGGCCAAGTACCTGTGCCACGTTTCGGCGTGGCACAGGTACATTGACGATATTCTGGTCATATGGGAGGGGCCGGAGGAGGAATTGAGTGCTTTTGTCCACATGCTCAATGAGAATGACTTAAATTTGAAATTCACAAGTCACTGGAACCAAAATTGTGTTACTTTCTTAGATCTAGAAATTCATAAGAACCCACAAGGCCAAATTAGCACAACACTTTATAGAAAGGATACCTCAGCTAATACTATGCTGAGAGCCACCAGTTCACATCCGGTGCATTTACTGCGCAGTATCCCGTTTGGCGAGTTTATACGGGCCCGCCGTAATTGTTCTTCTATACAATCCTTTAAGAGTGAAGCCACAAAGATTTGGACTAGGCTACAAGCACGGGGCTATAGTAGACCAATTTTGAAAGCAGCCTATAGGAAAGCCCGCCGCGCAGATAGACAGAAATTATTGTACAAACCGAGAGTTCTAAAGAAAGACACTGGTCCCGCTCTGATATTGACCTATACAGAGGCACATGCTGAAATTCGAAAAATTCTCCAGCAAAATTGGCATATACTCCTAAATGACCCACATATAAAAACCTTTTTACCCCCTACACCTAAAATAATTTTTAGACGACCCAACAATCTGAAGGACAAATTGGTGTCCAGTCACTTTACTGACCAACAAAGGGGCACCTGCTGTAAGGCTCGTGGTACATACCAATGCGGAAATTGCAGTATGTGTCAATACATACTACCAGGAACTGAAATCATACTAAACAAGGACAAATATTATGTTAGACATTTCATTAACTGTAATACCAGTAATGTAGTGTATTTACTGACCTGTGGCTGTGGAGGGTTCTATGTGGGAAAGACAAACCGCCCCCTAAAAAAGCGGCTATATGAACACATCTATAGCATTAGAAAAAATAATGAAAAAACTCCTGTTGGACGCCACTTTAAAAGACATCACAATGGCAATCCGGCCACACTGAAATGCCAAGGCCTAGATAGGATACACCCCTCAATCAGAGGTGGTGATCTTGAAAAGGGTACATTAAGAATGGAAACCCGGTGGATATTCCGGCTTAAAGCACATAAACGCCCTGGCCTAAACGAGACCCTTACTTTTGCCCCATTTCTATGAATTTAGATGATATCCTGCACTGAACAGGGTGATAGGTAGAGTGCAATTATGAATACACTGAGAAGGTCAAGCGGACACTGGGAGGGAATGCAGAGCTACCCGAAATTCCCCCTTAGATAAGGGCGATCAGCCAACTTTAAAGACATAAAAGATTATGTGGGGCGGAGTGGGAGGATATTATAAGAATAATAAACAACAATATCAATAATAATGACATGAGGCGGATTATAAATAGAAATGTTTACTTACTTAGCAGTGTGTTAATGATGCTTAACCTGCCTATGATATATATATGACCATTAGCCATATGGCTGAGTAATAACCTGGTTAGCATCATATTGGCAATTAACAAGCTCCACTATGTTGCCATCTACAGGAAATATCAATGAATCAGTATAAAAGCAATCCCGGGACGGATATCTAACATCAGTTAATACTTACAAGGATCCCTGGGTTCCAGGGAGTCAGAGAACCTGCAGCCTTCCCTATATGTAATTGTTTCTAATATGCGAGATACAAAAGCACAACACATAGGAATATAATGACATACAACGCTGGGCTACAAAAAAATGGCGCAGGTTTGTCAAGCAATAGTGAGCAGTGCTATTGCCCACGAGGCTGGACAGTAATTTTTCCCTTTCCTGGGATTAAGCGATAGATAGGAACAAAAGGAAGGGTTACTATTCTAAATATATTGAGCATTTTGATTGGCACAAACACACTAAAGACGCACGCCATATAAAAGTGCAGGCCACAAGAAAATGGCGTATATTGGCAGACATTTGTTAGCATCAGTGACGGCGCGCGAGGTCACTTCCGGTCAGCTGACCGGGAGTTTCTGCTCAGTGCTGCTTAATAAAGGGCACTGACACTCGCGCGCCGTCACCCAGCGCGAACGGAGGACATCATCTCTCCTCCTTGAAGGAGTCAACCAGGGGATGAGATAGGCTGCGGGTGGCGAAGCAGAGACAGTGAGAGGATCACGCACCCATGCAAACGGTACACCCTGACAGCTTCCTGGTCTGACGCGCGCTGGACACACTGCGCTTCTTTCCTAGGTCAAATCTGGCTTGCAAATATATTTCACTGAGAGTGACTCCACTGCACCTAATAGAGGTAAGACATACCAATAATGGATTTGTTGGGATTTAAAATAATCCCAACATGGAGCTCACTAGTAGTGATTACTGATAATTGCATGTTCTCTTACAGATTACTATAGCCTCTTGCAGTAGTACATTATATGGAACGTTAACTTAAAGTGCCACCACTATACTCCAATAGAGGTAACTTTAATGCGAGGAATAGACATTAATATTATATAATAATGTAACAAGTGAAATAAGGGAGTCCCCCTCTTTTCCTCTCTTCCTTTTGTCTCCCCCCTCCCCCACAGAATTAAATCTTGCAGATACTCATAAAAGAGATTGGGAGGAATAGGAGGGAGCTCTTCATTCCCACTCGTGTTCAATTTGATCTTCACTAGGACGTTACCTATATACAGGTAAATACATGTGGTCCCTGCTTATGGGGTCTTTTTTGATTGTATATAACATAAATATCTGCTTTGTATGGTGCACAACAGATGTTGCAGCACATTATAATGAACAAAATGCTGCAGTACATTGTAATGAATTTTGAATTGATAAATCTAGAGTTTAGAGAGTTACAAGTCTATTGATTTAGTGAGTTTATAATTCCAGCACACTAAAAGCATATCCCTTCTTCTTCTTAACATACCAATAGGGCACTGAGGAAGCCTACACGGCGAAACATGTCTGCCCTTTTCTGGCTAATCAGCGGACTAGTAAGAGCTTAACAGTAACTAAGGCACATTGACCAATGGTGTTCAAACTATTTGTATGTATTTTGTAGCAAAGCGATTATGTATAGGAGGGATTCAATGAAAATAGATGATGACCATCATGTGATTGGTTGTAATATACAAGAATGGATTTTTTAATAATGATGCATTGTGTTTTTTATATGTATATATCTTTTCTACAATAAAATATGAATTAATGATAACAAAAAATTGTATTGAGGTGTGGTGGAGTTGCTGGGTCTGATTGTTGCACAGTGGGACTAGACCTGGTCCCACAGTTCTGGTATTTATATTTCTTTTGTGTACATGCCTTATTTAGGCTTCTCATTTGTTGTTTGAAATTGTGTGCAGACATGTTTTTTTTTCTAAATGTTTTTTGCCCTTATCACTTGTTTTTGCCTTAAGGAATCGAAAAATGGGACACTCCCTTAATGTCCAGGCCGTGGTGGGGCCGGACATGCGTTTCCTGAGTGTCCTTGCCGGCTACCCTGGATCGTCGCACGACTCCTATATCCTGAGACGATCTGGTTTGTTTAGGCGATTTGAGTCTGGGGAATTTTCGGGTGCATGGCTGCTTGGTAAGTGTGTCCTATTTTTGGTTAGCGATATTTCCCAGGAATCTGTATTGTTTGCCTATTTTAGCTTTATAATTATTGACAGAAACACGAACCAGCATCTCTTTTGGGGGTCTTTTGTGGATTGTATTTTGTTTTTCAACAAAACGCTTGGCTCACTTTGTCCTTCAGAATTTTTTAACTTTGGTTAGGATGTCTGTAACTTCCATGTCAAAAAATATATTGGGTAGCAGATTGTCCCGAAGTATCTGTTAGTTTTTGGTCCTTTTGTAGTATTGGTCTTTCAAGGCCAAAGTGGACTTAAACTGCATACAGTGCATTCTTTATCGAAATGTTGTGGGCCCCTCAGCAGCATCCTAATTGTAACATTTGCGAAACCAGAAAAAAAAACATATTTCTAAAAAGCCTTGTCCGTGCAGATGTTTTATCATTCTTTGGTTTATTTAAGCTGCATTTTTAGTTATGTACTACATTTGGCCCAATAGTGTTTTTTCTAATGTGCCCTGGGTGTCTTTTTTGGGCCTTTAGCTTACCTCATTTTGATATATGTCAAATTGTTTGTGTTTGTTGTCTTGCAATGTGTTAATTTTTTGTATTTAATTGTCTTGTTAAGGTGATTCCGGTTACCCACTTCTCCCCTGGCTCATGACGCCTGTGCTGCGGCCCCAGGATGCCTCTCAGGAAGCCTACAATCGTGCGCACCGCAAGACCAGGGCTGTTGTTGAGAGGGCATTTGGACTGTTGAAGACACGTTTTCGGTGTTTGGACCATACCGGGGGCGCCCTGCAATATGCTCCTAACAAAGTGATAGACATCATAATGGCATGTGCTGTTCTGCATAATTTTGCCATTCAAGAACGTGTCCCCCGTTATGTTGATGTTCTGCCCTCTACAGCCCGAGAAGATGATGGTGACAATTATGTTGACCCACCCAGTGGGTCTGGCCAATCAGTGCGAGCAAATTTGATCTTGCAGCATTTTAGTTAAAGCCTTTTTTTGGCTTCCCATTCTGTGTGTGTGTATTTGCCTTTTTTTTCAAATATTTGTTTGCCCGTAATGTGGCATTACCTTAAATAAAAACACAATTTCCCTTAATTGTTGCCTAATGTTTTTCCTGGTGTTTACTTAGATTGATCTTTGCATTTTTACACCTCTTAACCAAAAATGTATCTGCTTTAGCCCAAGGTGATGTTAAATGTGTTTCAACTAAAAACGCAACAAGTATTGTAAGTGTGAATTTTTTTTAATTTTTGCACTTTGATTGGTGGTGCATAACAAATAGAAATCCACATCCAACTGTGGCTCCAAAAGCAAGAAGTTATTAACATTAAATCTACCACATCTACACCTGGAAGTGAGTGGCACAACCAAACAAGGACACCCAGTCCAAAGGCCAGCCTAGTCCAGTCATTAATATTGCCTGTGCCAAGGGATATTTGGGCATGGCCATAATGTCACACAAACATGTCTGCAAACAGGAGGAGCACAAACCAAACAAATGTCAAAAGCCATAATTGGCACATGATACTTGCCAACTAGCCTGCACATAGACCTATGGCATTGGCTAGTGGCCTTAATCATTACTCTAAGGAGCTCTATGGGAGCAAATACAAAACACAACCTGCATGTGAAACACAAAATGGATTGTTCGAAACATCAAACGACAAGTAAATACAGTGGGGGGGAAGAGAAAAGATGTCCCACACATTCATGGATTAATAGGGTGGCTGCCCATAAAACCCAGGTGGAGGTCCGTGGAGATGGGACCTAACCTGGGCCATGGTTGCATTGTTAATTTGCAACTGCTCCATAATGTTTCTCTGCATATTGGTCATATCAGCCATGGCTGACTGGATGCCATTACTTGCATTGACCATGTTGCTGTTGAGGGTCCGAAACTCCGCGAGGATGCCCTGTAAGGTGTTAGTTAGGTTGACCATATCGGCATGCCTTTCCTCCCGCTCAGTTTGGAGCTGTGTCTCAAAAGAGTCCCTCTCCTGGTTCCATAAATCAAGCAGGGCACTGTGCCTCCCCTGGGAAATTGTGCGGCGTAATGGAGTCCGCCGCACAATTACCCTGGCTCTTGGGCGTGCCCTGCCGCGTTGTCTCGTCCCCTCAACAGCAACAGGCATGCTTGGCAAATCCTCAGCAGCAGAGTGAACACTGGGGACTGTTGTCTCAGTCTCCCCATGTGCATGCACAATGGATGCAGATTCACTCTGCTGCTGAGGATTGGCCAGAGAAACATTAGGGAGCAGTTGCAGATTGGGACCCAGGGGGAGGTCATCGGACGTGGCCAGCAGGGATCCATCATCTTCCTCCATTTCCTGGATCTCTTCCATGAGTGTGTGGGTCTGTAGGGACATAGAAAAAAAATGTTTAAGTTGGCGTCCCAAATTAGGATTCCATCAGTTTAACACATGCTTAAGCACTTGGTAGTATTTTTGGTACTAAATAAGCTTACCGGAAAACTCGGATCTGGGCTCCTATGCTGTACGGACCTGGTAGGCATAATCAAACTGGGGGGTGAGTTTACCCTTGCTGAGGGGTCATGCTGGGCTGAAGAAGAGAAAACAAAACAAGGTAAACACACACATAAGCATTGTTTTGGTAGGTAATTAAACAAGCCACTATTTGTAATCTTAAGCAACTCTACAGCAACGGGGACGATTTGTAAAATACACTCACTTTAAGATATGTGAAATGGATCGAGTAAACTGCTAACTGACCTCAGTTCGAAGTCAGGAAGTGTACCCAGTCAGCATACAACTTGAAGAGCAACTATTTTGAGTTTGACTACCATTCTCAGGGGTACTCAACCACTTCTTGTAAAGGTCCATTTAAGGGTATCCGGTGAGAGGTGAAGGTCCGGCCATGGGGCTGTTGCAGGGGGTGTCTAGTTAGAAATCAGCACACTGGGGGAGGGGCTATAGATTGGCAAGGGCAAACTAATAAAGGCTGCTTGCCCTTGCTGGGCTGGATGGGGCAGAGCTGAGGGGACAGGGATTGGATGGATAAAGCTGGGAGGACAGGAATGGATGGTGATGGGATGGATGGAGCAAATCTGTTAGGAATGGATGGGGCTGATCTGGGGGGGGGGCAAGATGGTGGGACAGGGGCAGATGGGGCAGAGCTGGGGCAGCGGGACAGGATTGGACAAAGAGAATGATGCACCAAGTTAGTGTGTACCTTGCAATGCCACTTCCTGTGCAGTACTTCATATTGCAATGCTAGGTTTCAGGGAGCCATGACATTGGCCGGGAGACTAAGCACTACATCGCCGATCAAGGGGGCAGCTCTGAGCACGTCAACACAGAAGTAACTGAGTGCAGGGCTGTCTGGGCAGGGGTCCGGGAATCTGGTGCCAAGGTCCGCATTCGGACCCCGGTCCGCCAGTTGAGTATCGCTGCTCTAGGTCAGATATGTTTGGGGGTCTTGATTTAAATTGTTACCTCAAACACAACTCACACAACAAATAGCCAACACATCCCTAATGATGTGTGTTTGGTGATTGAGTCCAAATATATCACTTTTCTTCATAAACTTCGTTACTTCACACATAATTAGTGTTATTTTACATAATGTATGTGGTCCGAAATGTGTGATTCACACGGACCAAAACAGGACACAAACAGGCACAGTAGTGCGAGGCCAAGCAAGCCACACCATAGGGCCATAACGTCATCTTGGTACTAGTGAACTTTAATTTACTTTGCAAACAGGCAAACATGCAGATTAAGAGTACTCACCTTGTGTACGGGTCGGTGAGTCTGTGTCCCTTAGACCCGCATGGCCACCGACCGCGACAGGATGGAGAAGGCCCAGCACAATCTCCTCAGCAGGTGTAAACTCCAGTTTTGTTGGAAAGCCACCTCCAGTTTTCATGCTGAAATGAAAAAATAGTTTGGTACCCAGAAAAGGTGCATACAGTACATCCTAATCATTACATTTGGATACATCATTTATTTACCTGTAATTATGCCTTTTAATTTCTTTTTGCCGTACAGCATATTTGAGATCCGAAATTTTCTTCTGGATTTGGGCCACATCTTTCCTCTCTTCCCCCGCTGCATTTACTTGTCGTAGGATGGTTTCGAACAATTCCATTTTGCGCTGCTTAGTGGTGTGTTTTGATTTGCTCCCATAGAGCTCGTCATAGAATAATGTAAGGCCACTAGCCAATGCCATATTTTGGTCATGGGAGAATCTCCCACTCAAATGTCCACGCCGCAATGTGCGGACAGATGGTTGGCTTGGGTGCTCCTCCATGTGTGCAGACACATGTGGTGACATTATGGCCTGGGGCTGTGTAGGGGAATGGAAGGATTGCTGGCTTCCCAATGACTGGACTGGACTGGCCAAGGGACTGGGTGTTCTTGCGTGGCTGGCCACCGAACTTCCAGGTGTAGATGTGGTCCGGATGATGTCCATTCTTGGGCCTCTTGGGGGGCTATGTGCCCTGCTGGTGCCAGATCTGGGGCTAGGTGCCCGGCTGGTGCCAGGTCTTGGGCTAGGTGCCCTGCTGCGCGGCCTTGATGGGCTTCTGGCCCTGCTGCGGGGCCTGGATGGTCTTCTGGGCCTGCTGCGCGGCCTTGATGGGCTTGTGGCCCTGCTACGGGGCCTGGATGGTCTTCTGGGCATGCTGTGGGGCATTGATGGGCTTCGGGCCCTGCTGCGGTGCCTTGATGGGCTTCGGGCCCTGCTGCGGTGCCTTGATGGGCTTCAGGCCCTGCTGCGGTGCCTTGATGGGCTTGTGGCCCTGCTGCGGGGCCTTGATGGGCTTCGGGCCCTGCTGCGGTGCCTTGATGGGCTTGTGGCCCTGCTGTGGGGCCTTGATGGGCTTCGGGCCCTGCTGCGGTGCCTTGATGGGCTTGTGGCCCTGCTGCGGGGCCTTGATGGGCTTCGGGCCCTGCTGCGCGGCCTTGATGGGCTTGTGGCCCTGCTGCGGTGCCTTGATGGTCTTCTGGGCCTGCTGCGGGGCCTTGATGGGCTTCGGGCCCTGCTGCGGTGCCTTGATGGGCTTCGGGCCCTGCTGCGGTGCCTTGATGGGCTTCTGGCCCTGCTGCGGTGCCATGATGGGCTTCTGGCCCTGCTGCGGTGCCATGATGGGCTTCTGGCCCTGCTGCGGGGCCTGGATGGGCTTCTGGGCCTGCTGCGGGGCCTGGGTTGGCTAAGTGCCCGGCTTGAGAGCATGGGTGGTGTGGGCTCCCTTGGGCGGAGTGGTGGCTGCTGTGGGGCTTCCTACCCGTTTGGGCTGTTTTTTGGCCGCAGGGGCACGTGCCTTTGTGGCCCTTTTTTGGGAAAGGGAAGGTCCAGTGTCCCTTGGTGGGGCCGAGGTGCTACTTGCCTTCTGGGACCTTAGCTTCTTGGGGCCTTGCTGGGACCTGGTGGTTGGGCCCTCAGAGGTCTGCCTTGGCTGTGCGCATTTCGCTGCTGCCTTTTTGGGTGCCATTTTCGCAAAAAGCTCAAAGAGAATGAGCTTTGGGTGCAGGGACCTTTAAATCATGCGCCCAGCGTCTGACGCCTATGCGCACGACTACGTGCTCGTACGGACGTACGTTCGTGTGGAACCAGGAAACCGCTGGGGTTTCACTTATCTGCTGCCTTGAAGAAGCATAAAGATGGCGCCCACTATCTTCACCCGTCAACAGGAAGAGATCCTCATGCTGGTAAGTGCCTTGCTCTGCCTTTTAAGCTAATACTGACTGATGTACTACATGTAAATGATGCGGTTGGAACTAGTTTTGGGGATGTTAATGTTTTAGAACAGGCTCCTCACACTTCATCCTCAAGGGCCGAGACAGGCCACGTTTTCACCTCTCTATGCTGATGTCCTAATTAGGGCAATTGCTCTGGCTTAGCACCAGTTAATTAACCTGTGGAGTAGCGTGGCTAGCTGTCAAACCTGGCCTGTCTCGGACCTTGATGCGGATGTTTGAGGACCACTGTTTGCCTAAGACATCAAAACACAACGGCAAGCCACACACGTGGCCAAAAAGACAGAAACCGGGCCTTCAGCGTGATTAACTAAAAAGCAATAAAACCTAAAAAACGAGTACACAGCCTATGACATTTCCAAATGGGCCATTTGAAGCCAATAACTTATTAGTCTTGCCTCCACTGGCCTGAAACTCTGCTCAAGAATTTAAGAGATGCGCGCAGCCATCTGTACTCAGAAGCATCACACTTACTGAGGAGAGGTGAGTGGGATAAGGTACAGGGGGGTGGGTTATAGCTGTGCTTTGTGCAGACACAGCAGAGCTGTGGTCATGGGAAGGACATCAGTCCAAGAATGCCGAGCAGCACACACACTTACAGTTTGCATGCACTTCCTGTTTGCAGGCTGCCTGCAAAGAAGGCATTTTACATAAGCCGACATCTTGGATGTTCAAACCATCATAACATGCCATAGATGCAGGTGGCCTGATTTGTAATGTTGGCTATCTGTATGTACAGGGTGTGTGAAACATATAACATAAGACCAGACTCTGAATCAGAGTGAACGTCCGCTTTAAGGCACTCCCCAAAAATGGCTGGCACTCTAAATGTGTGTGTTAATGACATGACATTCGCAACTTGTGATGCAACACATATGGCTCTGTGTGTAAAAGTAAAAGCTCTGTGTCCATTATGTTTTTCAGATCATGCTTCAGCGCCGGTATGACTTCGCGCCCAATGTGTGCGAAAAAAGGGACATCGCCCGGGAGATCATCGCGGAAATACACCGTGTCACCAGCACCACCTTCACTCACACCCAGATAATGCAGCATTGGTCGGACCTGAAACGTCTGCACATGCCCCGGGTGCGGAGGTTTTTTGGGATCCATTTCCCAAGTAAGTACAAAGCGATTGCATGGTATATGTTCCAAATGTATAAGTTATGCCTTTATTTATGACTTTTCTTTGTTAGTGTTGGAAATGGATTTCAGAATTCGCCGCACCCGGAGGCGCACAGGCCGACCAGTGCTGCATGCTTCTGCATCTGTGAGTGAAGGTGGTGGATCTCCCGGGCGACGGACCTACCCCTCCTCTGTGGCCTCCTCAGACCAGCCCCTGGACCTTACCACAGAGGAGGGGCCCAACCGCGTGGGCGTGGAGTCATGCCCGGCCAGGCATGGGGAAGGCTCTGGTATGTCACTCTTCATGTATATGCACAAAGATATACATGCAAGGCAAAAAACTAAGTGCTCCTTTATTATGTATTTCTAGATGCTTCTGGAGCGGGTGAGGTAGTGGAGGAGGAGGCAGCAGAGATGCTTGAAGTTGATCCTGGCGAAGGTGAGTGATGTCAGCCAGACTGGGAGCCAGATATGTTGGGAATAGTGACTCTATACAACAACTAACCAAATGTCACATGTTTCTCCAGGGACTTCTTCACAGCATAGCCAGGACCAAGGGCATCCTGTTGGCCCCAACCAGCCATCTGTCGGCCACCAACAAAGTAAGTAGCCATGCCATTATTCAGATTTATGTGTTTTTGGCTAATAACACACACAGTAGCCAATGTATAGTTAACACTTTCATGTGGGCACTTCGTTAGCTTAAAGCGGACCCTAACTCGTATTAAGAGCCTAGCTAATAAGTATCCCACACACTGTACATACAGATTGCGAACATTCCAAAACAGGCTACCTGCATCTACTGCATGTTAGGAGCCTTTAAACATACAAGATGGCGGCATATGGAATGCGCCATATTTACAGGCAGCATGGCATCCAGATTTAACAAAGTAAGGTGCTGCCATGCATTGTGGGACTGCTGACCTTTCCCTGAACCCAGCTATGCTCTGTATTACCAAAGCACAACTGTAATCTGCTCCCCTGTACTTTATCCCACTCTCCTCTCCTCATTAAGTGTTATGCTTCTGAGTCCAGATGGCAGCGCAGTAATAAAAAATGCACCAAAATGTACTTTGATCTGGTGCAGAATCATTTGGAAAGAGTTTTGGATTTTCATTAAATCATGTTGAAGGTCCGGTTTAAGGAGTTTCAATACTTACCTGTGGGAAATGCATTTACTTTATCCCTTGGAAGAATGACATATGTCATGCATTTACATGTATTTGATTAACCCAAAATCTATTCCCAGCATACAAACCGGTCTGGTACTACTATTTATGTTTATTTCTCTATTGGTTACAGGGATGATCCCAAAAACCTTGGAGGGAAAAAAAAAAAGGATACAGGAGTTGGCGGCCAAGCTGCTGGCCATACAGGCGACGTTGGGGCCAACAGAAGAAGAAGAGGAGGAGGATTAGTGCCCTTGGTCCTGGCTAATTTTGTAAAATAGTTTTACAGTTGTTGTTATTTTTATAAATTTTATACTTTAAAAAAAAAAAAAAAAAAACTTTTAACATTTTAAGAGGTTTTAACAAACCCAAAGCCAAAAAAAAAAAAAAAAAAATTAAAATAAATAATATTTTAAGGCTTTAGAAATGTGTCATTTCTAATATGCGCCAAAAAAGACATTTACACAAACACGAAAATACATGCTTAGAAACATATAGACATATGTACATTATGTGGTTTGGGTAAGTTTTAGGGTCGTCCAAATGAAGAAGGATGCAAGCGCTAAGGGGTTTGGGTAAGTTTTAGGGTCGTCCAAATGAAGAAGGATGCAAGCGCTAAGGGGTTTGGGTAAGTTTTAGGGTCATCCAAATGAAGAAGGATGCAAGCGCTAAGGGGTTTGGGTAAGTTTTATGGGCGTCCAAATGAAGAAGGATGCAAGCGCTAAGGGGTTTGGGTAAGTTTTAGGGTCGTCCAAATGAAGAAGGATGCAAGCGCTAAGGGGTTTGGGTAAGTTTTATGGGCGTCCAAATGAAGAAGGATGCAAGCGCTAAGGGGTTTGGGTAAGTTTTAGGGTCGTCCAAATGAAGAAGGATGCAAGCGCTAAGGGGTTTGGGTAAGTTTTAGGGTCGTCCAAATGAAGAAGGATGCAAGCGCTAAGGGGTTTGGGTAAGTTTTATGGGCGTCCAAATGATGAAGGATGCAAGCGCTAAGGGGTTTGGGTAAGTTTTAGGGTCGTCCAAATGAAGAAGGATGCAAGCGCTAAGGGGTTTGGGTAAGTTTTATGGGCGTCCAAATGAAGAAGGATGCAAGAGCTAAGGGGTTTGGGTAAGTTTTAGGGTCGTCCAAATGAAGAAGGATGCAAGCGCTAAGGGGTTTGGGTAAGTTTTAGGGTCGTCCAAATGAAGAAGGATGCAAGCGCTAAGGGGTTTGGGTAAGTTTTAGGGTCGTCCAAATGAAGAAGGATGCAAGCGCTAAGGGGTTTGGGTAAGTTTTATGGGCGTCCAAATGAAGAAGGATGCAAGTGCTAAGGGGTTTGGGTAAGTTTTAGGGTCGTCCAAATGAAGAAGGATGCAAGCGCTAAGGGGTTTGGGTAAGTTTTATAGGCGTCCAAATGAAGAAGGATGCAAGCGCTAAGGGGTTTGGGTAAGTTTTAGGGTTGTCCAAATGAAGAAGGATGCAAGCGCTAAGGGGTTTGGGTAAGTTTTAGGGTCGTCCAAATGAAGAAGGATGCAAGCGCTAAGGGGTTTGGGTAAGTTTTATGGGCGTCCAAATGAAGAAGATGCAAGCGCTAAGGGGTTTGGGTAAGTTTTAGGGTCATCCAAATGAAGAAGGATGCAAGCGCTAAGGGGTTTGGGTAAGTTTTAGGGTCGTCCAAATGAAGAAGGATGCAAGCGCTAAGGGGTTTGGGTAAGTTTTATGGGCGTCCAAATGAAGAAGGATGCAAGCGCTAAGGGGTTTGGGTAAGTTTTAGGGTCGTCCAAATGAAGAAGGATGCAAGCGCTAAGGGGTTTGGGTAAGTTTTAGGGTCGTCCAAATGAAGAAGGATGGAAGCGCTATGGGGTTTGGGTAAGTTTTAGGGTCGTCCAAATGAAGAAGGATGCAAGCGCTAAGGGGTTTGGGTAAGTTTTAGGGTCGTCCAAATGAAGAAGGATGCAAGCGCTAAGGGGTTTGGGTAAGTTTTAGGGTCGTCCAAATGAAGAAGGATGCAAGCGCTAAGGGGTTTGGGTAAGTTTTAGGGTCGTCCAAATGAAGAAGGATGCAAGCGCTAAGGGGTTTGGGTAAGTTTTAGGGTCCGAGAAATGAAGAAGGATGCAAGCGCTAAGGGGTTTGGGTAAGTTTTAGGGTCCGAGAAATGAAGAAGGATGCAAGCGCTAAGGGGTTTGGGTACGTTTTATGGGCGTCCAAATGAAGAAGGATGCAAGCGCTAAGGGGTTTGGGTAAGTTTTAGGGTCCGAGAAATGAAGAAGGATGCAAGCGCTAAGGGGTTTGGGTAAGTTTTAGGGTCCGAGAAATGAAGAAGGATGCAAGCGCTAAGGGGTTTGGGTAAGTTTTATGGGCGTCCAAATGAAGAAGGATGCAAGCGCTAAGGGGTTTGGGTAAGTTTTATGGTTCATAAAGGTAAGTGGTAGCCTGGCGCGAGGCAGTAGTGGTGAGATTGGTAGTGTCAGATAGGGCCCACATTGGTTTGTGGAGTGTAGCTTGGATCGCGCATGCGCAAGACCTTATATACATACGAACGAACGAATATAAGAGGCCAAAAACCATTGAAAACCAGAGGCAAACGCAAGTAATTGGAAGAGGTGGACGATGGAAGCAGCCGAAAAAACAGGCTGCCGCCGCAACAAGTGATCACATCAACCTGTTTTTTACGATTGACAACTGACTGAGGCAAGTTCGGGAGATAACATACGAACGGACGTACATTTTAGGATAGAAACGTATTTGCTTATAGAATCACTCGCAAGTTCATACGAACGCACGAGCGTACGGGAAAAATAGGATGATCGGCACCAAAATCCAAGCTGTTACATGTTTCTTTGAATCGACCCTATAGGGTTACCTAGCAAAGGAGCGGCTGGTGTGTGGGGTGAAGTGAGCTGGTGCTTAATTTTGCCCCACATTGATAAAGAGAATGAGAGTATGGAGGAGAGAAGTTTGGGTCTGTGTGCCTTGTGTGTCCATAATAGAGCAGCTGGCGACGTCGTACCGCATTGCATTCTGTCAATGGAGACCCAAGTGGGAACATAGTTAGGGGTGCTGCACGACATCCTAACAATGGGAAGGAAACTTTGCATGCACTTCAGCCAGTTCTACACCGCAAAGCACACCCTTCTTGATCTGCAGCATCAGAGTGGTATCCCCCAACATAGTCTGATTTGCCATGTTTCCACCTGTTGGAATTCCACCCTCCATATGTTGGATTGACTATACGAACAGAGAAAAGCCATCACCGATTTCTTGATGTTCCAAGCAGTAACTTCAATGTAAACCAGTGGCAGCTCATACGTGACACCTGCCATTTGCTCAGGCCCTTTGAGGAAGCCACTTTATTAGTCAGTCGCCAGGACTATGAGATGAACAATATGATTCCACTACTTCATATACTACAACACATGTTGGAAACCAGGGCTGGTCAGGACACTGGAGACATAGCGCCTACATCTCATTGCCACATAAACCCTGTGGGAGCTGAACTGGAGGAGGAGGAGGAGGGGTGGGGCACAGTGAAGCACAGTTTAGGTTTGACGGGAGAGGAGGAGCAGGAGCAGCCAGAGGAGCTAGAGGGTTGTGAGGAAGGCAGGCCAGAGGACCCAGACACACCATGGCAGTATGCAGTGGAGATTGAGACAGGTAGTCCCTCAGAGTCGCTTGCACAAACGACACGATGCATGCTCACGTGCGTGCGTAGTGACCACCGAATGGTGGTGTCCTTATTCAGGAGCTGGATGACTTCTGGATCTCCACCTTATTGGACCCTCGCTACTGCACAAAATTCTGTTTTAAGCCTACTGGAGAGCATTGAATTGCCCTTATCAGAACACACCAAATACGTACATCTGAGAGTTGCACGATTATTTTCCTGTTAAAGTCTTCAGGCCTAGTTACTGTAAAAGGCCAGGCACATTTTTCGTAGACAGACAAGTTCTCCTTGTGGTTACTATAACCTATGCCACACTAAACCCGCTCTGATGGCACACTACTGGCAGAGCAGGGCAGCTTTTCCAGGGCAAACTCTGCTAATTGTGGCCACAGATCAAGTTTGCCTGTCCAGAAGTCCAGTAGATCCTCAAGGTGTGTTGGCATGGTCATGTCAAGGTATACCACCACCTGCTGGTTCAGGTCCTGCTCCAGGTCTACCTGCTGCTCATGAGTTGCCTCACTATGCGGGTGAAGAAAGCAACTCATTGGCAACTGAAAACTCAGGCTTGGCAGTGGAAGGTGAGCACAGAGGGCCCCGAGTCAGACCTGCGAGATGGATAGACGATGGCGCAGATAGGCATCGGCCAACTGACTACGTAGAATGTCTCTGTAGTAGGTCAGTTTTTCCTCCCTATCAGTGGGTGTAAAAAAGGCCCCCATTTTTACACCACAGTGGCAGGTATCTGGCCTTTCACACTAACTAGCCCATCAGCACTTGAAGATAAAGCCAAATGCAAACACTGCCAGATTTCCTGAAATGGGATGCCCCCTGCTCAACGTTTGTTAATAGCACTACAGCAAGCTTTAACATGTGTTTTTTGTAGAAAAGCAAAAGCAATATAAACTGCTGCCAATGATAAAAGCAAATACAAACACTGTCAGATTGCCTGAAATGGGATGCCCCATGGTCAAAGTTTGTTAATAGCACTACAGCAAGCTTTAAAATGTTTTTTTATGTAGAAAAGTAAAAGAAATATAGACTGCTGCTCGTGATAAAAGCAAATGCAGACACTGTCAGATTGCCTGAAATGGAATGCCCCCTGCTCAAAGTTAGGTAATAGCACTACTGCAAGCTTTAAAATGTATTTTTATGTAGAAAAGTAAAAGCAATATAGACTGCTGCCCATGATAAAAGCAAATGCAAACACTGTCAGATTGCCTGAAATGGGATGCCCCCTGCTAAATGTTAATAGCACTAAAGAAAGCTTTCAAACGTGGTTTTTGTAGAAAAGCAAAAGCAATATAGACTGGTGCCCGTGATAAAAGCTAATGCAAACACACTGTCAGATTGCCTGAAATGGGATGCCCCATGCTCAAAGTTAGTTAATAGCACTACAGCAAACTTTAAATCATGGTTTTTGTAGAAAGGAAAATCAATATAGACTGCTGTCCATTATAAAAGCTAATGCAAACACACTGTCACATTGCCTGAAATGGGAATCCCCCGTGCTCAAAGTTAGTTAATAGCAAATAGCACTACAGAAAACTTTAAACTGTGTTTTTTGTAGAAAAGCAAAATAGAGATATTTTGCTAAAAACAAATGCAAACACACTGTCAGATCATGGCCTGAAATAGTATGCCCCTGGTGAAAATTATTTAAAAGCACTACAGAAAGTTTTAAAATTAGTTTTTTGTAGAAAAGCAAGAGCAATATAGACAGGTGCTCTTGCTAAAAACAAATGCAAACACACTGTCAGATCATTGCCTGAATAAGTATGCCCCTGGTGAAAATGATTTAAAAGCACTACAGAAAGTTTTAAAACATGTTTTTGTAGAAAAGCAAGAGCAATATAGACAGGTGCTCTTGCTAAAAACAAATGCAAACACGCTGTCAGATCATGGCCTGAAATAGTATGCCCCTGGTCAAAGTAAGTTAAATGCACTACAGAAAGTTTAAAACATGGTTTTTGTAAAAAAGCAAAAGCAAAATAGGCAGGTGTGTGTGATCTGTAGTAACACTAAATAGGCTAGAAAGATCTGGGCATAAAAACAAATACAAACACACTGTAAACTGTGTCTCTCTGTCATTTTCTCTGCCTCTCTCTTTCTCACCCTGTCTTTTTCTTTCACTGTCTTTTTCTCTCCCTGGCTCTATCTCTCCCTTGCTCTACCTCTCCCTGACCTGTTCTCGCCGCAATACACCACTGAAATGAGAGCCCGCAAGATGGCCGCTGCTTATATGGGGACGTGACATCACCAGGGAGCCTGGCTGCTGATAGGCTGCATGTGATGCCTACCCAGGATTCTCTGCCCCATGGGACATTTCCTGACATGTGGATCCACCATTTTAGATGGCCTGGACCGCACTAAATGGAGTTTAAGGAAGCGATTTGAGTGATTGAATCACAGGGATATTCGGATTCGAATTTATCCTGAAGTTTGTAACAAATTTGGATTTGTCAGATTTGATTAGCTCATCTCTACTTACCTTGTTTTGCAGTATAAAAATGGAGTTGTTCTTACGAATCACTAGATGGAATGGATGGCCCCACTTGTAAGAGGCCCCCATTTCCCATAGCTTGTCAAGTAGGGGCCGTAATACATGTCTCATCTGTTGAGGATCTCCTGCCGGGTGACCCGCTACCCTAAGGATTCAATCAATAACCAGTTCAGTGTCCAGCGGTTTCCCCAAAACGGAGTTGAACAATTCTGTTGCCAAGGAGCGCAAGGTTTCCACCCGCACCGATTTGGGGATGCCTCTGATCTAAAAATTGTTGCACCTATTCCTGTTCTCCTGGTCATCAACTTGCAGCCGAAATTCGGTCATCTGTCGTTGGTGCAGTTCCTGTATTACTTTCCAAGTTCGCCAGCAGCGTCTCGTAGTCTGAATCGGAATCTTCAAGTGCGGCAACCTTATTTTCTAAGGCAGATGATCTGTTGTATATCTTTCATTTTTCGGTTTTAACGCCCTTTCGATTCTGATCGCCACTGCCTCCAGATCCGCTTTAAGCTCTGCTTTTGTCGGCAAATATTGCAAAATGGCCTGGAGATTTGGATTTAAAGTTGAGGCCGAGGCTGACCATTCACCGGTTGGGCGTTGCAGGGGAGACCCCGAGGGGAGGCTGCCAGAACAGGTTCTCGCATGCGTGGTTGGACTTGTACTCTCCACTGTGCTTGCATGCCCCTGTCCTGGAAGTAGGCCACGCTGGATCCAGACGACTACTCCAGGTCAATATTCCTGGGGGAAGCATGGGGGACCCCCAAAGGGCTAATGGTGCCAGCCGGAGCCGGGTTCTGGCTTTAAAAAACTGCCGATGGCAGTCTCAGGGGGTCCTTTGTTTCTGCCCCCTGCCTTCTTTCTCTTATTGCCCCCCATTTGAACAATCTGTATGGGAAGTGGGGTGCTTACATCACTAAAACAGACCGAAACCATGCCCCAGCTCTGCACCTTTGAATTAGTTTAATTAATTTAGTTTAATCTACCCTAATATGTATTTAATTAGATTTAATTTACTGTGATTAAATTAAATAATTCATGTAAATACACTTAATATAGCTTAATTTAATTTAATTTATTCTAATTTAATTCAATTTATTCAAATATTTGAACAAGCACATATTATTAGGAATTAGTTTCATTATCTGTATTAATTCATAAGTTATAATTAAATCATAAACAGCTCATACAGGTCCTTATAACTTATAACCTTATAATATTAGGAGTTAATGATTAAAATAACCTCTGGTTTTGCTCAGATGTGTACAAACGAATGTTGTATGATAACACACTTGTATCCACAGTGATTACCATCCACCTATTGCAGACTGTACTGTGTTGCTCTCTATGACCATGATATATATCAGAACTGTTGACACATAACTAGTGTCTTATTGGTGTCAGTATTATTATTGCTCATATTGTGTATTACCAATTGTTAGCCTGTATATAGATTAGATATGTCATTTTTCTGTTATATTTTTTTTGTTTTAATCTTAGCAGTGATACACTCATTCTAATTCTCCCTATCCCTACTAAGCGTGCCTTTGAGCGCAGCTGTGTGCGGACGCCCGCCCGAGTTCCCCGGCAGGAGGATGGCTCCTTCTGCAGGGGAGTGTGCTTGCGCGCCGGGGGCCGAGCGCGCACACCGATGCTCCTTTCTATTCTCCGTTCTATTCGGCAGATGTACTGGGTGAACAGGACGTGCCCTGACAGCCTCCAATTCAGATCCCCCATGGCAGGGGGAGGGGCACGAAGGGACACACCGCCGCCACCACAATTAATCACAACTCCTAGCACACTATAAAAGGAGGAGATGTGGGAGAAGCCCCCAATACATCATCTTTACAAAATTGTGATATACTAGAACAACAATTAGGGTCTATAATTGGGCACTCACACCACCAATGTTTAAATGAAGTGATAAATTTTATTCAATGTGCTATATACAAAAATTAAAAACACACAAACATATACAAAAAATGACAAGACCAATTAAAAAATGTATGGTACCTGGGAACAACTTAATATTAAATATATAACAAAATTGTGGGGATACCAGCACACAATGCATCGATTGTGTGAGGGGTGAGGGGACCCGGCTCCATTAATCTACTAATTTGGTGATACTTTTTTCAATTTATCTTTATGCAGTCTTTTGTACATTTACATGGCACTTTATATATTGTGCTAGTCACTTTATCTGTTTGCTTCATTGTTGGGGTAGCACAATTGGCACTTCATAGTGCACATTTCTTCTATAACACCTGTAAGATCAACATAAAAAAAAAAAAAAAATATATATATATATATATATATATATATATGTGCACCTCAAGCTTTCTAGGAATACCAGGCTTGTTGATATGGGCACAGATTTCTAGAAGTAATCCTTCAATTAATTCTTTGTTTGCAAAGGGTTTCCCTAAAAAAAAGCAGAATCAAACCCACATTTTCCTTAAAAAAACAATATGCAAACAAGAAAAAAACAAGTTAAATCTGAAAATGCAAGGTCCCCTGAACAGGACGATACCCAACATACATAGGTACTGCCAAAGGAAGAGTTGCCAAACACCTTAAAGTAAAGCATGCTCACACCTTGCAATAAAGTGCACACCTTGAAATTTTTCAACCAAAACAACCCTTTACATTTGGAATACCCCTGAATATTGGATATCCCCTGAAAGTACACGTTAAGCTTTCTAGGCATCTTTCTAGAAGTAATGCCTCGAAGAACTCTTTGGTTGCACAGGGTTTACCTACAAAAATGAATAAAAAAGCAGAATAAAAACACATTTTCCTAAAGTTAATTCTGAAAGCAAGCCCTCCCCGAGTAGAACAATACCCAGCATGCATAGGTACTTTTAACCATTTTAGCTGCATAATTGAGATTTTGTCACCATCTGTTGACAAGTCATTTTTCACCATTCTGAGCTATGTTTAACTGTGGTTTTTCAGGAATTTCCAGGAAAATTACATATTTTCTTTTTGCAGCTGAGTTTAGGCTTTAACATGAAATGACTTGTATGTAATTTTACCTCTGTTTTTTTAATTTTGTTTGCGTAAAAAAAATAAAAAGTAATTTTTTTTTTTTAAATCTCTCATTTATTTTGAAAAAAACATTTGTTTTATTACAGAAAACAATATTGCATCTGAAAGCCCCATTTCTCCTGATTACAATGGTACCACATATGTATTGGTAGCCCCCACTCCTGCCCAGGAGACCCCCAAACTGAAAAGAGCACTTTATAACATCTACAAAAACTAACCACACTATAAAGGGTTAAATTTAAAAAAAATTATTGCATGAGGTCCCCTCTACCCAGCATAACCAGCTCGGGGAGAAGCTATGGGGACGCAGGGGCCAGCCTCGGTGGCTCCTTTGCCCTGCAGGCTACAAGCACACACTGACTAGTGATCCCCCCGTGCTCTTAAAGTGGACCAACACCCTGAGGTGATCGGCCCGGGATGTCCCGCGGGGTGTAAACCCCCCAAAACCCCCGAAAAACCTTACCTCTCCAGCCGCTGCTTCCGCCGCCGCCGCCTCACTCGCGCTCCTCTAGACGTGCTCCTCTAGACGTGACGATGCACACGTCAAGAGTGACGCGCGGGAGGCGCCGACAGGCAAGCTGCTTGTCCGTCGCTGTCAATCAGCTTGTCCGTGGCGGGGAGAGGTGAGTTTTGGGGGCTTTCTGGGGGGTTTCACACAGCGGGGCACCCCCGATCGGGGTGCCCCGGGGAAGTGGACCAATACCCAGGATAGTCAAAATCCTGGGTGTTGGTCCACTTTAAGACTTCTGGAGACTGCCCAAAGCAGGCCCCTCCCTTTTTCTGATGGTTCTGGCTGCTGCCTAGCCGAGCCTTTTTGTATGAGCAGTGGGGTGGCATTATCCCACTTTCATCTCAGGCTCTAGTGAGGACAGATGCTGGTAGTATTGGTGCAGGGTGGATGGGGGGGCAGGGGACTTGACACAGGTAAGCAAAGAACAAAAAATAATAAATGACATTTGCTCTGCAGTGTGTCTGTGTGTGTTTGTTTACATTTATATTTAACCCTTTGTGAACTGGTGAATGGTCCATGACATAAAGTGCTCTTTTCAGTTTGGGGTAGTCTCCTGGGCAGGAATGAGGTACCACTTTAATCATGAGAAATGGGGCTTTTACATGCAATAAGAAAAAACACAACACTTAAAAAATCTATATTTATTTATTGTTTGTATTGTTTTTTTTTTTAATTTTTTACACAAAATTATTATGAAAGCATAGAAAAAATGACAAACAAAACATTTCGTTTTTCGACGAATGGGGCGGAGCGTGCCATGATCCGGTGAGGACGTGCGGGCGGCCTGCTCCCGGCAACCATAGCAAATGGTAGCGCTATTTAGAGCTATTCCTAATTTATAGCCTGGAATCTGCCCATCTGCGCTGGGAGAAAAACGGCTTGACCTACCGAGGTGTAGAAGCGGTGATAACCTGGGGTCTGAGGCGAGGGCCGGCCGAGTTCGGAGATAGCGGGAGTGCGGCTGCCGTCTCTCCCTTGCACTGCCTCGCGTGTGGCCCCGGAGTGGAGCGGGGCGAGGGCGGCGGAGGGCAATACACAGCGGCGGACTTTGAACCGACGAGGACCTCTGGCTGCCCCTCTCCCTTGACACGTGCGGGAGGGAGTGGCGCCGGAGCTGCACGTTGAGAGGGTTGCGGGAGGCAAGACTGAGCGGTGTGAGAGCGGCAGGAAACGGCTGCCAAGGGTAGACGCTGATCTGACGAAGATCTGTGACTGTCTCCTTCCCGTGACAGGCCCGGGTATTGAAAGTGGACCTTAGCGGTGGTGGCGCCCGCAGCCTGGTTGAGACGCATCGCCCCGACCTCTGAGTAACGGTTAGTAGTAACGCTGAAAACAGATGGGCTGGAGGGAGAGCTCTAACTTACAGCATACAGCCACTCTACATGCTCCTATAGAGCCACATCACATTACATTGGATGAGTCGCTTAGCTTTAGCTGTTTTTATATGCACCAGCTTGTCTTGATTTTATAAGCCTGTGCTGTCTTGATTCAATAAGTTTATTTGGCGCCAGTTAGCCCGTTTTGTTTTTTTTTCTTCTTCCTTATATTCAGAGAGGTTGTAATTTTTCAACCCCCTAAAAAGAAAGTGCAGGGCTTACTGTACCCCCCCTTTCATATCTACAGCAAACTACAGCTAAGGGGAAGAACTAAATTTCTAAAGCACCTTTGGACGGAGCTGCTTTTTCTTACCCGTGCCTTTTATTGCCTTAAAGGGGACTCCCCTCTATCTAAACATCTTTAAAAAACCCTCTAAGTAGGGCTTACTTCCTTTCTGAATAGAAAACACCAGTAATGGGAGGAAGATCTAAACCTAAGGACAATAGGGGACAGACGACAAGAAGTACAGCAGTCTCTACCCAAGGAGACTTAAGTCGTTATATGTCGAAGCCCACAGATTCCCCCCGAGACTTGGGCGCTGCTGGAGGAACTCCCCGAGGGGAAAGAATGAAAGAAATGGGGCCGGGGAGGAAGACTCCGCTAGCCTGGACTATTCCACCTCTGATAGCACCCTATCTGATATTTGGTCCTTTATGTGATCTATGCCGACAAAAGAGGATCTTTCATTGATTACCCGCTCAATTAGCGAGAAGCTATCTGAGGAAGTGGGGCTTTTACGTGGAGATCTGAAACAATTGGATTCCAGGCTTGCTGGGGTGGAACAACAACGTGAGGAGGATAGATCTATTATTCAACAACTTACACACCGCCTCCAGGTGCAAGAATCTGTGACCGCTACTTTGGCCCTCCATCTGGAGGATGTGGAGAATCGTAGTAGGCGTAATAATATACGCATACGAGGGCTCCCTGAATCCACACAGATGGAGGAACTTTTACCCACTATACAAGGAATTTTTTCCATTTTGATGGGGGAATCCCCGGGAAGTGTCTCTAAAATAATGATAGATCGAGCACATAGAGCAATTGCTCCTCCTCCTCGACAGAATGACCCCCCTAGGGATGTCATCTGTAGAATTAATTATTTTCAAGAAAAAGAAGCAATTATGGCAGCAGCTAGAAATAAAGGCCCGCTGGACTTTGATGGAGCAATTCTGCATTTTTACTCGGATCTTTCAAGGGCTACTTTAGCAAGACGAAGGATCGCTTCTTGACGCCCTTAAACAGAATAACGTTACTTATAGATGGGGGTACCCCTTTGCCCTAATCGCCTCAAAACAAGGCAAGACCTTCACTATACGTAAACATGAAGATCTCTCTGGGCTCTGTAAGCAGTTTGATTTGGGCCCTGTCCAGGTACCAGACTGGCGTATATATCCCATGGAGCTTTATCTTGCACAAGGGAGAAGAGGAGGGGACTACCAGTCTAATGCTCCATAAGGAAATATGAAAAGATATGAAATGGACCAGTAGGTCATATGTTAGTAGGCCCCTTATAGGTTGTATGTTATAGGAGGTTTTTTTTTTTTTTTTTTTCCCCCGTCATTAGATGTTTATGAGCTGGGTTTGAAATTATTATTTTTTTATTTTTTTTTTTTTGTGTCTTTTTCTGTAGTATTTTTAGTTAATATGGGTCATGGGAGGGAAGGGCCCCGGACCAGTTCCCCGGGGTGGGGGCCGCGCATTTCACCCTCTTGTGTTACGGACGCCATTCGTGTGGTATGAATGGGATGAGAACAGGGGGGGGATTGATGCGCATTAGGGTTGGCATGGGTGGCGCTGGGGCCGTCCTGACCCGTGGGGCCAAGTGTCGTGGGGGGGACCGGAGATGGGTGGGGGTGGTGCGCTGGAAGATGGTGTCGAACTTGGCGGGGAGTAGGGAGGGGAGGAGTTCGGGGGGGGCTAAGCGCGCATGGTCGGGCGGTCTGGAGCTGTTCGGATGGGGTTGGATGTTGTGTCTGGGACCGGGACCGGTGGGGGGCGGCGGGGGGACTGCTCGGGGGAGGGCCGCTCCACCTTGTACACTTGAGTTATTTATTTTAAATTTATGTAACATACACTTATTCTTGGTACATTTATATTCTACACAACTTTTTTAGATGGCATATGTTGCCATCCTTACACTTTTTGGTCTTTTTTTTTTTTTTTTTCTTTTACTTCTTCTTTTTTAAACTTGATTGACTCACTGTGTATATCATACTCTCTACACTTTTAACTATATATATGTTATTTCACTGGATGTTTAATCAGTGGGCTGTATTCGGTATGTATGGGCCCCACTGACATCCCTGATGCACGAGAGTGTTGGGTGGGGTGGTCTTCTCCTGGGCCGACGGCTCGCCGCCCGTCGCTGGTGCCCCGGCTAGACGCGATATAAGGTATCGATGGGGAGGGGCTGGACTGCGCGACGATGTGCGCGAGATGCCTCCTGGTTCTCCACATTCTTCCATAGCCCCGGCCCGAGGGGTTCCCGGTGCATAGGCTTTGGTTGTTCTGGTCCCCGCCGGGGAGCCACATGGACTAGGATTTGCTTAGGTGCTACATGGGGGGGGGGTTCTTGAGATGCAGTGGATCTCCGCCTACGTAATTGCATAGGAAGTGGGTGGGTGGGGTTCGTGCTGAGAGGGGGGTGCGGCCTCTGT
The DNA here is from genome assembly GCA_027917425.1 of Gastrophryne carolinensis. Taxonomy (NCBI): domain Eukaryota; kingdom Metazoa; phylum Chordata; class Amphibia; order Anura; family Microhylidae; genus Gastrophryne; species Gastrophryne carolinensis. The sequence goes on along the minus strand of CM051237.1, from coordinate 343,070,481 downwards.
TCGGGGCTGGGGGAGGGGCTAAAGGTTCCCCTCTATATATGGCCTAAATAGGGGTTTTGTTTTTTTTTGTTTTTTTTTCTTTCTTTGTGCGTAGATCGTATGATAGGGGCCGTGGTCATGACGACAATGTTTTGTTGGTTTTGGGGGCAAGGATCTAGCACATAGATTACCCGATTAAAAAGAATGCCCCCAAATTTGGGCTATTAGGGTGTGATGATATGGTAGTGGGTTTTCCGGTTAGATGGGCTGTAGAATAGAGCTTTGATATGATAAATGGAGCATTTTGAGCTCTTAGGTTTAATTAATAATTGATGAATGCTTAATGATATATATAGCTATCTTTCTGATAGCTTGGTTGCCGGGAGCGGGCGCTGGCTTTGTGCCGGTAAATTTTTTGACCATTGTCCGCACTGTGGATGTTCCCGGATGGTGGTCTCTTTGTCCCTACATTTCTAGGGCACCGGGAGTCGAGGTTTAGGGTCAGTTAGCCGGCCGTAGTCCCGTTTTCCTGGAAGGACCCTAGTGTAAATTCCGGCACGGGCAGTGCCCGTCCCGGTGATTAACGAATAGTTTTTTTTTCTTTTTTTTTCTCTCTCTCATTTATTTCTTCTTTTCTTCTTCTTCTCCTTTTTTTACAGGTTTTGTTTTTTTTTTTTTTCCCTTCTCTTTTTCCCCTCCCCCCTTCTCTCTTTTCCCCCCCTTTTTTTTTGTAATCCTTATAAATCATTACCATGCTCAGTAGTAGAAATAGTCCACAGGGGGCGCGAATGAGGAACGACCTAGCATCCTCTCCTATGCAAAAGCTAAAGGCGATATCGATTAATGCCAGGGGGTTAAATACCCCACTGAAAAGATCGAAATTATTTCAGGAACTAACTAGGCTTAAAGCAAATATTGCATTCATCCAGGAGACACATTTTAGAGGTGGGGGGGCCCCTAAACTGTCCTCCAGGTCCTTCTCCCAATCTTACACAAGTAATGCGCCAGATGTTAAGGCAAGAGGGGTGGCGATATTGATTGCTAGAAATACCCCCTTTCGGGTTACGGATAGGATAGCAGACAAGCAAGGTAGGTATTTGATCCTTAAGGGCTCTTTGTTTAATAAAAATTATACCTTAGCAGTAGTATATGCCCCCAATTCTGGGCAGGTGACCTTTCTTGAGGGCTATTTGAACAAACTTATGGAAGTACAAGAAGGCCCTATTATTCTCGGAGGAGGCACTAGATCCATTGTTGGATTCATCACTGGGACGGTCGGCGCTGGCATATGTGGCATTAAAAAGAATTAAGAAAGCCCTTCATAAGGCACAGCTGTGCGATTCGTGGCGTATTAATCATCCTAATACCAAAGATTACTCCTTTTATTCTTCAGTACATGCCACGTATTCCAGAATTGATTACGTCCTGGTGTCTCATAGCTTATTACCGCAGGTGGTCAATTCCAATATAGAGATTATGGCTTTGTCGGATCACGCACCGGTGACCCTCACTATCACCTTAACCGGGGGCCCAAAGAAAGAATGGACACGGAGATTGAACGAATCTTTATTACAAAATGAGACCCTAATTCAAGAGTTCCAGAACACTATCAAAAATTATTTTGAAATTAATAAAAGCACAGATACTTCACCGTTCAACAATTGGCAGGCCCATAAGGCAGTCATTAGAGGCTTGTTTATTAGATACGCCACTGAGAAGAAGAGGGAGCGAGAGCAGGAGTTACAGAATCTTTGTTCTGTCTATGGAGCCTTTTTTGTGTAGAATTAGGGGGCGAGGAGATATACAGGGGATTTCGGTAAAATCATCCATACACAAGATTTCAGCATATGCCGATGATCTCTTGTTTTTCCTTGCAAACCCGATAATTGGACTCCCAGTTTTGCTGAGGGAATTTGAGCAATTTGGCAGATTTTCTTTTTTGAAAATAAATTATGACAAATCAGAGGCTTTGGGGCTGAATCTTCCCTCAGAAATGGAGGCCCAGCTGAGAACATCTTTTTCTTTTAGATGGCCTCCCTCAGCTATTACATACCTAGGTACCAAGATTACGAAAACAGTAAACGAGATTTATGCAGCAAACTTTGGCCCCTTGTTTTCTAAAATTAAAAATGACCTTGCGAACTGGGATTTACCCACCTTCACATGGCTAGGAAGAATTAGCATTCTTAAAATGTCTGTATTACCAAAGATCTTATATCTATTCCAGACCCTACCGATTTGGATCCCTAGGGCATATTTTAAGTCCTTTAACTCACTGTTTGTTAAATTCATTTGGAAGGGGCGCAAACCCAGATTGAACCTTCGGCTTCTGTTTAGAAATAAACAGCTAGGAGGACTCGCTTGTCCAGATCTGTTGCGATATTGGCGCGCTATTCATCTTCAACGTATCTTAGATTGGCACCACCAAGCCACAAAGAAGAAATGGGTGACCTTAGAGGCATCCTGGCTTCATACCCCATTAAAAGATGTTCCATGGGCGATTAGAACAGGGAAGATCTTATGCAGAGACCATCCGCTTATCTCTACTACGCTTGGAATTTTTGATAAGTTAAGAGATAGAAAAGAGATATCTCCATGGCCAACCCCTCTGATACCATTGGTACATAATCCATCTCTCCCAGTAGGTATACTTCCTCGCCTTCGTAAGAGCTTTGAGGAAAGGGGGATCCCAAGAGGATTGCATTTTATTTTACCCGCAGGATGGGCACAATTGGGTGACTTAAGGGATAACTGGGATACGTCTTTATTTGATCAGTGGCTCCTGTTTATCTTCCAAAGTTTTCTCTTGAGCTTAGGACCCAGACAAGCGTTCCTTAGACCTCTAACACCTTATGAGCGATTAATAAGAGAAGGCGATCCCCCTACGCATTTAATTTCTAAATTGTATGCCCTGTTGGGGGATGATGGAGAGGATGAAACACCTCGATTCTGTGCGGACTGGGAGAGGGACCTGGATAGGCATCTTACGAAAGACCAATGGAAATATATTTTCCGGGCCACACATAACACTTCAGTGTCTTCTAAAGTCCAGGAAACTAACTACAAGTATCTCACAAGGTGGTATTATACTCCGAAGAAGCTGCATGGTTTTTCCCCGACTCACTCCATCGAGTGCTGGAGATGTCGAGGAGCAGTCGGTAGTTTTTTCCATATTCTCTGGGATTGCCCAAAAGTCGCTCCGTTTTGGCATGCAGTGGCAGATATCTCTAGTGAGATTTCGGGACGACCGATAGCTCAGGACCCCTCTTTATTTCTTTTACATTTGACGGATATACCCCTGAAGAACTATAAGAGATCTCTTTTGAGACATCTTATTAATGCAGCAAAGGCAATGATACCTAGGTTGTGGAGATCGGAAGCAGTTCCTTCGGTGGAGGATTGGATAGGGGAGATTAATCATATTCGGGAAATGGAGGAGCTCACTGCTGTGGTCCAAGAGACCAAAATGCAATATCAAGAGACATGGAAGCCATGGCTCCTCTTTAAAGAGACGGTAAGATTTAAGCAACTAATGACTGTTGATCTCCCCCTCCCATCCTCTTCCTAGTCTCCCTGAAATAGCCGATGACTGACTTGCCTTAGCTTAAGAGATATAGCCTCTAGATAATGAAGGGATAATCAGAAATAAGCCGTGGATAAGCTTAGTAGACACTGGGGGATGGTTTCCCCCCCCCCCCCTGGTTCAACTCTCCCTCCTTCCCCTAAATTTTTTTTTTTCTCTTTCTTTTCCCTGTTTTCTTTTTGTATTACTCTATACTCCCTGGGTATAAAATATTTTTTTCTCTTTTTGTTTGTTTTTTCCTTTTCTTACTTAGCCGAAATCATAGAAATCATATTAAGTTCTGAATGGGTTTTTTTTTTTTTTTTTTTTTTTTGTATAAAACAGGCTATAGAATTGTAAAATGAGACTCGTATTCCAGGCGGCGACGACTGGTGAGGGTCGGTATTTGAATCCTGAATTTTTTTTTTTTAGATATCCCATTACAATACTAATATTAGCATTCTATTTCTGTGGTTTGTGATTATATATTATATGGTTGTTGATTAAATTTTTTTTTTTTTTTTTTTTTTTGTTTTGGTAATTGCACCATAGATGTATATGTAAAGAGAAAAAAAAAGAGAAAGAAAAATAAAGAATTTCAAAAAAAAAAAACATTTCATGTTAAGTTAAAGCTCAGACTTAAAAAACAATATATAATTTTCCCTGGAATCCGTGGAAAATGCCTTTAAAACTCACAGTTAAACATGTATAGCTCAAAATAGAGTCTGGCAACAGAGGGTGACAAAATCTCTAGAGGCAGGCACTTAAAGTGAAAAAAAACTTTGTTTTTATTTATTGCAATGCCCCAAATAGATCTTAAAGGAGCACCAAACTAAATTTAGTTGTAAAAAATATTTATATGTGCTCAAAAGTCCTTTTAAAAAGTTAAAAAAGCTATGGAATTTATATATTATAATATTTAATTATTATATTACATTTAATCAATAAATTACTTTGTGATTTATAAAATCCCTGAAAAAGGAAGATTGGCCATTCTGTTTATAGTGGGGGGAGGGTTCATATTCCTTTCAACATGGAAGCACACTTGCTCCTCATTTCTACAGAACTTGAATAAGAGGAAAGGAGAAACATGTGGCTTGAACACTGTGTAAGCTGAAGATTTCTGGTGCACAAGCCCAGCTGTCTCCTAGCAACTGCTAAAGCGCTGTTCGGATCCTGCTCCTCTTCACGTACATATGCTGATGCTGTTTGCCGGTTACAGAACTGTGGAGAGGAGGTCAAGAGGCGCTGATTTCCTGAGGAGAAAGCCTGTCTTGGCTTAAAAACAAAGTGTATCAAATAAAAAACTCATAAAAGCAAGTATATATATATATATATATATATATACAGAGAAAGAGAGAGAGAGACAAAGGCAGGCTGGCCATAGGGACTGCCAGGCATTTTCCCGGTGGGCCACGCCCCCATTATGTAAATATGACAATGATCCATGTGCAGAATGAGGTGCCGTGCTGTTTTGCCTTTGTTTATGGTGTATAGTAACGGCTGAGTGCCCCAGCTCGGAACTGTGTGAGCGCCGTCCAGCAACATAGATAACATTTTACACTTTCCAGCTCTGTGCAGCCTGTGTCTTGTACATTGTAAGCCCATCCCTGAGCTGCTCCCAGAGCCCGGAACCTTTCCCCCACTCTGCATGTTGCTGGCCGTGCTGGCAAATGAAGCACACAGTGGGGGATTGAGCTGCAACATTGTCATCAATCTTGCCTGACTGCAGACAGTGCCGAAGCAAACAGACGCAGATTTCTTCAACAGTGTGATGAAAGGTTAGATAATCAGCCCTGACCTGCTAACTAATATTAGAAAGAGAAATAGTGAAAAATGTATGAAAGTGAGAGGGATGAAAAAAGTCAGAACTATTCTGAGAGGAAAAATAAATGGGTTGAAGAGATAATGGAAAGACAGAGAAGAGACACGTGACAAATCAGCACGATAGATCAAAGAGGAAGATAAGATGGTAAAAAATAAAGTTAAAGGCCTCGATTCAATAAAGGTAGAAAAAAATTCTCATGGTAGTAAAAAATTCAATTCATGTGAAAAAAGCCTGAGAATGTCACTGTTACTGATTCACTAGATAAAAAGACAATGAAAGTCAATGACAGTTTTTACTACAGCGTAGAAAGGAGTAAACGGTTCTCTACTTTTCTTAGGAGTAAAAAAGTGCCATTGACTTTCATTGTTTTCTTAGCTGGTGATTCAGTAACAGTGACATTCTCAGGCTTTTTCTCATTAATTGAATCTTTTACTACCATGAGAATTTTTTGACAAATAGGACTGAATTATACCATATACCAGTGCAGACAGCCTGGTCCCAGGACCTTGTTTTCACCTGCTTCCATATTCCCACAATGCAGGGGTAGTGGAAGGAGGTAAGTGGGGGGGGGGGGGTAGTGATTGGGCTTCTCCTGTTGGTATTCAGTGCGGCATCCCTCTATCAGGATCAACAGTGTGATGAGAAGTTAGATAATTAGCCCCGACCTGCTAACTAATATTAGAAAGAGAAATGGTGAAAAATGTATGAAAGGGAGAGGGATGAAAAAAGTCAGAATGGCAGTCAGAACTACTCTGAGAGGAAAAATAAATGAGTTGAAGAGAGAATGGAAAGACAGAGAGGGGACACATGTGAGAAAACAGCACGATAGAACAAAGAGGAAGAGAAGATTCCTAAAAATAAAGTTAAAACCAGAGAAAAGCAGAACAAAGGATGACTGGAGAAAATGGCAGATCATAACTAGAGATGAGCGAACTTTTGAAAAATTCGATTCGACTGATTCGCCGAATTTTCCGACAAAAATCGTTTCGACCCGAATAAATTCGCGACGAATCGCTATTAAAAACGGCTATTTCTGAGCCTCCTACAGCCTCAATAGGGTTGTAAACCATTCAGCCTTGCTGTAACACGCACAGGATGCGTGCTGGGTTAGTTAAATAATACTTTGAAGAAATATCACATGCAGATCAGAGGCATCGCTAATAGAATCGCAGAGCGGCACAATTGCAGAGAGTTGAAGTGGCATCACTATGAGGGGCAGAAGGAGCCCAAATATACACTGGAGTTGGCCTCAGGAGCCCAAAAATTGGATGAATCACACCCTGGAGTTGGCAGAAGTTGGCAGCAGCAGCAGCAGGAGCCCAAATATACACTGGAGTTGGCTTCAGGAGCCCAAAAATTGGATGAATCACACCCTGGAGTTGGCAGGAGTTGGCAGCAGAAGCAGCAGGAGCCCAAATATACACTGGAGTTGGCTTCAGGAGCCCAAAAATTGGATGAATCACACCCTGGAGTTGGCAGGAGTTGACAGCAGCAGCAGCAGGAGCCCAAATATACACTGGAGTTGGCTTCAGGAGCCCAAAAATTGGATGAATCACACCCTGGAGTTGGCAGGAGTTGACAGTAGCAGCAGCAGGAGCCCAAATATACACTGGAGTTGGCCTCAGGAGCCCAAAAATTGGATGAATCACACCCTGGAGTTGGCAGGAGTTGACAGCAGCAGCAGCAGGAGCCCAAATATACACTGGAGTTGGCCTCAGGAGCCCAAAAATTGGATGAATCACACCCTGGAGTTGGCAGGAGTTGACAGTAGCAGCAGCAGGAGCCCAAATATACACTGGAGTTGGCCTCAGGAGCCCAAAAATTGGATGAATCACACCCTGGAGTTGGCAGGAGTTGACAGTAGCAGCAGCAGGAGCCCAAATATACACTGGAGTTGGCCTCAGGAGCCCAAAAATTGGATGAATCACACCCTGGAGTTGGCAGGAGTTGACAGTAGCAGCAGCAGGAGCCCAAATATACACTGGAGTTGGCTTCAGGAGCCCAAAAATTGGATGAATCACACCCTGGAGTTGGCAGCAGCAGCAGCAGGAGCCCAAATATACACTGGAGTTGGCTTCAGGAGCCCAAAAATTGGATGAATCACACCCTGGAGTTGGCAGCAGCAGCAGCAGGAGCCCAAATATACACTGGAGTTGGCCTCAGGAGCCCAAAAATTGGATGAATCACACCCTGGAGTTGGCAGGAGTTGACAGTAGCAGCAGCAGGAGCCCAAATATACACTGGAGTTGGCCTCAGGAGCCCAAAAATTGGATGAATCACACCCTGGAGTTGGCAGGAGTTGACAGTAGCAGCAGCAGGAGCCCAAATATACACTGGAGTTGGCCTCAGGAGCCCAAAAATTGGATGAATCACACCCTGGAGTTGGCAGGAGTTGACAGTAGCAGCAGCAGGAGCCCAAATATACACTGGAGTTGGCCTCAGGAGCCCAAAAATTGGATGAATCACACCCTGGAGTTGGCAGCAGCAGCAGCAGGAGCCCAAATATACACTGGAGTTGGCTTCAGGAGCCCAAAAATTGGATGAATCACACCCTGGAGTTGGCAGCAGCAGCAGCAGGAGCCCAAATATACACTGGAGTTGGCCTCAGGAGCCCAAAAATTGGATGAATCACACCCTGGAGTTGGCAGGAGTTGACAGTAGCAGCAGCAGGAGCCCAAATATACACTGGAGTTGGCCTCAGGAGCCCAAAAATTGGATGAATCACACCCTGGAGTTGGCAGGAGTTGACAGTAGCAGCAGCAGGAGCCCAAATATACACTGGAGTTGGCTTCAGGAGCCCAAAAATTGGATGAATCACACCCTGGAGTTGGCAGGAGTTGACAGTAGCAGCAGCAGGAGCCCAAATATACACTGGAGTTGGCCTCAGGAGCCCAAAAATTGGATGAATCACACCCTGGAGTTGGCAGGAGTTGACAGTAGCAGCAGCAGGAGCCCAAATATACACTGGAGTTGGCTTCAGGAGCCCAAAAATTGGATGAATCACACCCTGGAGTTGGCAGAAGTTGGCAGCAGCAGCAGCAGGAGCCCAAACATTACTTTAAACAGACCCTGGGGTTGGCCTCAGGAGCCCAAAAATTGGATGAATCACACCCTGTGGAGAGTCATGTGGAGAAAAAGTAGCTTAGTTAGTAATATCTACATAAAATTATGAATAAACAAATGCAAAAGTTTGCCAAAGTGAAGTTTTGTTTGAGGGTGTGTTTCCACCTTTTAATTAAATCAGAAACAAGAAGGTGTCATTGCCTCTGACTAATTAGCCCTCAAAAATTCTTGGAATTTTTAATCTGGAATCATGTCTGATCCGTCTTATCCGAAGAATATTAATAAAAAGTAAGAGTAACGTAAAGGATTTTTTATCAATACTTACTTGTGGTCCGATGCGGAGGAATGTCTGTAACTTGAGAGCAGCGCCTTAAATCTGTTTTGCACGATCCATCTTTCTTGGTCTGGCCCCGTCATCAATCTACTGGAATACATCAGGCATTGTTGGGAGGAAAGCTTGGCTGATCCATGCGCCATTCATTTCCACGCAGGGCAGTCTCTGGAAAAAAAAAGTCTGTATAAACCAGGGTCTTTTTCATATAAAAACAAATGGTTATTCTTGCTTTTCAACCATATGTTCCACAGCTTTACCAGTCATTGTGTCAGCCAATGAAGCAACTTTGTCTGGAAGTGCTGCAAAAGCAGTCCACTGCATCACAAGTGGCATCTGACACCCCCAGTCAACTGTCTGCCTGTTATGCTTTGGGTTCAGCTCCACTATCCATTGATCTGATATCCAAGATCTGATAATCATAAAATTCAGCAGCTACTGCCCAGCCAAGAAGTGGAGGAGACACTCGCCTCTTCTTCCACTATCCGGCAACTAGTGATGAGGAGAGTGTCGTGGGAGGAGGTGTTGCAAGCCGAGGTAGTGGAAGAGGGTCCCTGGAGTCTGCGGCGGTGGCGGCGGCAGCAGCAGCGAATTATTGCGGACTGTTGGTAGGAAAAATCAGCTACTCAGCGATGTGGCAGTGTTCCATGCAGCATCCTGTGGAGAAAAAGTAGGTTAGTTAGTGTATATACATAAAATTATGAATAGACAAATGCAATAGTATTGCGAAAGTGAAGTTTTGTTTGAGGGTGTGTTTCCACCTTGCAATTAAATCAGAAACAACTAGCTATCATTTGCCTCTGAATAATTAGCCCTCAAAAATTCTTGGAATTTTTAATCTTGATGTCTGAGGGATTTCTCCTCTCAGACAGCGTCACCATAAGTCCAGCCTGCTGCATTACCCAGTGGTGGACCTTTCAGAGAACTGATGGCTTGTGCCGAGCCGAGGTGGAGAGTCACATGGCATGGTTGTTGAACAGAAGGTGGGCCAGTCCTTTAGCCTGTCAGTGTGTACCAAAGTGCACAGTGTTGTCTACGCCTGGAGCTGTAACTATAGACTCATGGTGGACAATATATATCCTTTTAGGCCCCCTTGGTGATTGTGGTTTCACGCTGTTCTTCACATGGTTTTCCTTGACCATCAGAGTCACACATGGGAGGAACTACTAAAAATGAGAACTCAATCCATGAAAGCATTGCTTAATCCACGAAAACTGCAAATTTGGACCCATGGTGACTGACACTTGGAAGAACATCTTGTTTGCGCTGCGACAAGGAAGCCAGAGTCATGCGTCCTGACATGGCACACGTGTTCAGTCTAGTTTTGAAGTCTTGCCCCCATCTGAAAGACATCCGAACAACAGGAAAGAAAGTTAGCATGCACTTCTGGCACTCCTACACCACCAAGCACAACCTTATTGAGCCTCAGCGTCACAAAGGTGTACCCCACCATAGTCTGATTTGCGATGTTTCCACCCGTTGGAATTCCACCCTCCATATGCAGGATCCACTATAGCAGTGGTCCCCAACCCTGTCCTCAAGGCCCACCAACAGGCCAGGCTTTGCAGATCTCCACAAAGATGCTCAGGTGGAGTAATTAGTGCAGCTGCAGAGCAATAGAGCTGGCTATTTGGAGATCCAAAAAACATGACATGTTGGTGGGCCTTGAGGACAGGGTTGAGGACCACTGCACTATAGGAACAGAGAAAAGCCATCACGGATTTCTGGATGATCCAAACGGATAGGGGGACACCCCTGTGTAAATTCAATGTAAACCATTGGCAGCTCATACGTGACACCGACCGTTTGTTTAGGCCCTTTGAGGAAGCTACATTATTAGTCAGTTGCCAGGACTATGAGATGAACGATGAGATTCCACTGCTTCATGTACTACAACACATGTTGGAAAGCATGGCTGGTCAGGGCACTGGAGACATGGCACATACATTTCACAGCCACATGAAGCCTGTGGGGGCTGAAGTGGAGGAGGAGGAGGGGGTGGGGCACAGCAAACCACAGTTTAGGTTTCACAAAATGACCATTTTATCTAGTCATCTGACAGGAGAGGAGGTGCAGCCACAGGAGCTAGAGGGTTGTGAGTAAGGCGAGACAGAGGACCCAGACACACCATGGCAGTTTACAGTGGAGATGGAGACAGGTAGTCCCTCCGAGTCACTTGCACAAATGGCACGATGCATGCTCACATGCATGCGTACTAGTGAGCGCAGAATTGTCTCCATTTGTCAGCGGGAAGACTTCTGGCTCTCCAACTTATTGGACCCTCGCTTCCGGCACAAAATGGGGGCATTTTTTACGCCCACTGAGAGGGAGGAAAAACTGACCTACTACAGAGACATCCCACGTAGTCAGTTGGGCGATGTCTATTTGCGCCATGGCCCATACTCCCGCAGGTCTGACTCTAGGGGAACTTTGCGATCACCTTCCACTGCCATGGCTGCTGGGGGGGTGGAAGGAGCAGCAGCAGCTCCATCAGCAGCAACCTCAGTCTTCAGTCGCTAGTGAGTAGCTTTCTACACCCGCATAGTGAGTCTACTCATGAGAAGCAGGAAGACCTGGAGCTGGACCTCAAACAGCAGGTCATGTCATACCTTGACATGACCATGCCAACACACCTTCAAGATCCACTGGATTTGCTGGGAAGCCAAACTTGACTTGTGCCCGCAACTAGCAGAGTTTGCCCTGGAAAAGCTGTACTGGCCGGACAGTAGTTGATTTAGATGGCAACTGGGCTGCTCTATATAACGAAGCAAAATGGCAAATTTACCTCACTATATAAGCTATTGCCCCTCAGATTTACACAGGGGCTGCTCTATATTATGCTGCAAAATGGCAAATTAACCTCACAATATAAGCCATTGCAGCTCTATATAAATAAAAATAAATAAATAAAAAAAGGGCCTGTAGAAGCTTATTTAGTATAACAGATAGGGTGACATGTGCTGGTTTGGGATGCCCATATGGGCTAGTGTTTTGGCAGCAGTACAAAAACCAATGCAAAATGCAATAGCTTAATAAAGCTGATGCTGATCAACGCTTATTTAGTATAACAGATGGGGTGCAACATGCAGGTTTGGGATGCCCTGCGGCCTGGTGTATTTAAAGCAGACCAAAACCAATTCAAAATGCAATAACTTAATAAAGCTGAGGCTGTAGATGCTTATTTAGTATAAACAGGTAGGGTGCAAGGTGCAGCTTTGGGGTGCCCTGCGGCCTGGTTAAATGAAAGCAGTCAAAAAGGAAGTGCAAACTGAAGTAGCTTAATGAAGCTGATGCTGATCAACGCTTATGTTGTATACCAGATAGGGTGCAAGGTGCAGCTTTGGGGTGCCCTGCGGCCTGGTTTATTAAAATCAGTCAAAAACAAGTGCAAACTGAAGTAGCCTGATCAACGCTTATGTTGTATAACAGATAGGTTTAAAATAGCATGTGCCTTGGGATGCCCGTGTGGCCTGTTATATTTCAAGCTGAACAAAAAGTAACAATAATCCAAGTATGAGACATCATTTTGACCTTCTTCACAGCGCCATACTTTGAAAAAAAAAAATTAATTTCATGCCGATCAATCCAAAGGTCAATGCCCCTAACAAAAATAGTGTTCGGCATAAGTTTTCCTTCTGGAAGGACGTAACCTTTAGTTTACATGGTTGGGGTAGGTTATCTTACAAATTGGGATACCCCAGGCAGCAGTGTCATTGAAAGAGACAGATTGTAATGCAGGCCATACGCAAGCAGAGAAACTCAGGCTGCAACAGGCCTATTTAGTTTACATGGTTGGGGTAGGTTATCTTACAAATTGGGATACCCCACTGTATATGAAACCGAATATAAATGCACACCCAAAAGTGGACACTCAGCCTCCAAGAGGCCTGCTTAGTTTAAATAAGAGAGCTGCTTAGTATGGTAGGTAGGTTATGTTATGTTACAGAATGGGATGCCCCAAGCAGACTTGAGATCAGTATATATGCACACAGCAGCAGTGTGTTAGCAGGCTCATACAGGCCAAATTTCTTTAAATAACTGTGCAGCTTACAGTAAATGCAGAGGCTAATGGTATGTTACAGAATGGGATGCCCCAGAGCTGACTTGAGATCAGTATATATGCACACAGCAGCAGTGTGTTAGCAGGCTCATACAGGCCAAATTTCTTTAAATAAATGTGCAGCTTACAGTTAATGCAGAGGCTAATGGTATGTTACAGAATGGGATGCCCCAAGCAGACTTGAGATCAGTATATATGCACACAGCAGCAGTGTGTTAGCAGGCTCATACAGGCCAAATTTCTTTAAATAAATGTGCAGCTTACAGTAAATGCAGAGGCTAATGGTATGTTACAGAATGGGATGCCCCAGAGCTGACTTGAGATCAGTATATATGCACACAGCAGCAGTGTGTTAGCAGGCTCATACAGGCCAAATTTCTTTAAATAACTGTGCAGCTTACAGTTAATGCAGAGGCTAATGGTATGTTACAGAATGGGATGCCCCAAAGCTGACTTGAGATCAGTATATATGCACACAGCAGCAGTGTGTTAGCAGGCTCATACAGGCCAAATTTCTTTAAATAAATGTGCAGCTTACAGTAAATGCAGAGGCTAATGGTATGTTACAGAATGGGATGCCCCAAAGCTGACTTGAGATCAGTATATATGCACACAGCAGCAGTGTGTTAGCAGGCTCATACAGGCCAAATTTCTTTAAATAAATGTGCAGCTTACAGTAAATGCAGAGGCTAATGGTATGTTACAGAATGGGATGCCCCAGAGCTGACTTGAGATCAGTATATATGCACACAGCAGCAGTGTGTTAGCAGGCTCATACAGGCCAAATTTCTTTAAATAACTGTGCAGCTTACAGTTAATGCAGAGGCTAATGGTATGTTACAGAATGGGATGCCCCAAGCAGACTTGAGATCAGTATATATGCACACAGCAGCAGTGTGTTAGCAGGCTCATACAGGCCAAATTTCTTTAAATAACTGTGCAGCTTACAGTTAATGCAGAGGCTAATGGTATGTTACAGAATGGGATGCCCCAAGCAGACTTGAGATCAGTATATATGCACACAGCAGCAGTGTGTTAGCAGGCTCATACAGGCCAAATTTCTTTAAATAAATGTGCAGCTTACAGTAAATGCAAAGGCTAATGGTATGTTACAGAATGGGATGCCCCAAAGCTGACTTGAGATCAGTATATATGCACACAGCAGCAGTGTGTTAGCAGGCTCATACAGGCCAAATTTCTTTAAATAACTGTGCAGCTTACAGTAAATGCAGAGGCTAATGGTATGTTACAGAATGGGATGTCCCAAAAACCAGAGAGCACCTGGCAGGCAGCAGTAAGACTATGCACAGCAAAAGTGTCTTTATCATGCCTAATTTCAATTAGAATAGGTGCAAATGGTTAGGTTCTTAAATAGAGGCTGGTGTAGTCACAGAATGGGATGCCCTAAAAACCAGCAGTAAGTACACCTGGCAGGGACAAGTAGTGCTATGCCCAGCAAAAGTGTCTTTATCAGGCTAATTTCAAATATGATAAGAGCAAATGCTTATATGGTCTTAAACAGAGGCTGCTTTAGTCACAGAATGGGATGCCCCGGGCAGGAATCGAGCTGCCAGGGTACAGTAGTGCTTTGGCCAGCAAAAGTGTCTTTATCAGGCCTAATTTCAAATATGATAAGAGCAAATGCTTATATGGTCTTAAACAGAGGCTGCTTTAGTCACAGAATGGGATGCCCCGGGCAGGAATCGAGCTGCCAGGGTACAGTAGTGCTTTGGCCAGCAAAAGTGTCTTTATCAGGCCTAATTTCAAATATGATTAGAGCAAATGCTTATATGGTCTTAAACAGAGGCTGCTTTAGTCACAGAATGGGATGCCCCGGGCAGGAATCGAGCTGCCAGGGTACAGTAGTGCTTTGGCCAGCAAAAGTGTCTTTATCAGGCCTAATTTCAAATATGATTAGAGCAAATGCTTATATGGTCTTAAACAGAGGCTGCTTTAGTCACAGAATGGGATGCCCCGGGCAGGAATCGAGCTGCCAGGGTACAGTAGTGCTTTGGCCAGCAAAAGTGTCTTTATCAGGCCTAATTTCAAATATGATTAGAGCAAATGGTTATATGGTCTTAAACAGAGGCTGCTTTAGTCACAGAATGGGATGCCCCGGGCAGGAATCGAGCTGCCAGGGTACAGTAGTGCTTTGGCCAGCAAAAGTGTCTTTATCAGGCCTAATTTCAAATATGATTAGAGCAAATGCTTATATGGTCTTAAACAGAGGCTGCTTTAGTCACAGAATGGGATGCCCCGGGCAGGAATCGAGCTGCCAGGGTACAGTAGTGCTTTGGCCAGCAAAAGTGTCTTTATCAGGCCTAATTTCAAATATGATTAGAGCAAATGCTTATATGGTCTTAAACAGAGGCTGCTTTAGTCACAGAATGGGATGCCCCGGGCAGGAATCGAGCTGCCAGGGTACAGTAGTGCTTTGGCCAGCAAAAGTGTCTTTATCAGGCCTAATTTCAAATATGATTAGAGCAAATGCTTATATGGTCTTAAACAGAGGCTGCTTTAGTCACAGAATGGGATGCCCCGGGCAGGAATCGAGCTGCCAGGGTACAGTAGTGCTTTGGCCAGCAAAAGTGTCTTTATCAGGCCTAATTTCAAATATGATTAGAGCAAATGGTTATATGGTCTTAAACAGAGGCTGCTTTAGTCACAGAATGGGATGCCCCGGGCAGGAATCGAGCTGCCAGGGTACAGTAGTGCTTTGGCCAGCAAAAGTGTCTTTATCAGGCCTAATTTCAAATATGATTAGAGCAAATGCTTATATGGTCTTAAACAGAGGCTGCTTTAGTCACAGAATGGGATGCCCCGGGCAGGAATCGAGCTGCCAGGGTACAGTAGTGCTTTGGCCAGCAAAAGTGTCTTTATCAGGCCTAATTTCAAATATGATTAGAGCAAATGCTTATATGGTCTTAAACAGAGGCTGCTTTAGTCACAGAATGGGATGCCCCGGGCAGGAATCGAGCTGCCAGGGTACAGTAGTGCTTTGGCCAGCAAAAGTGTCTTTATCAGGCCTAATTTCAAATATGATTAGAGCAAATGGTTATATGGTCTTAAACAGAGGCTGCTTTAGTCACAGAATGGGATGCCCCGGGCAGGAATCGAGCTGCCAGGGTACAGTAGTGCTTTGGCCAGCAAAAGTGTCTTTATCAGGCCTAATTTCAAATATGATTAGAGCAAATGCTTATATGGTCTTAAACAGAGGTTGCTTTAGTCACAGAATGGGATGCCCCGGGCAGGAATCGAGCTGCCAGGGTACAGTAGTGCTTTGGCCAGCAAAAGTGTCTTTATCAGGCCTAATTTCAAATATGATTAGAACAAATGCTTATATGGTCTTAAACAGAGGCTGCTTTAGTCACAGAATGGGATGCCCCGGGCAGGAATCGAGCTGCCAGGGTACAGTAGTGCTTTGGCCAGCAAAAGTGTCTTTATCAGGCCTAATTTCAAATATGATTAGAGCAAATGCTTATATGGTCTTAAACAGAGGCTGCTTTAGTCACAGAATGGGATGCCCCGGGCAGGAATCGAGCTGCCAGGGTACAGTAGTGCTTTGGCCAGCAAAAGTGTCTTTATCAGGCCTAATTTCAAATATGATTAGAGCAAATGCTTATATGGTCTTAAACAGAGGCTGCTTTAGTCACAGAATGGGATGCCCCGGGCAGGAATCGAGCTGCCAGGGTACAGTAGTGCTTTGGCCAGCAAAAGTGTCTTTATCAGGCCTAATTTCAAATATGATTAGAGCAAATGCTTATATGGTCTTAAACAGAGGCTGCTTTAGTCACAGAATGGGATGCCCCGGGCAGGAATCGAGCTGCCAGGGTACAGTAGTGCTTTGGCCAGCAAAAGTGTCTTTATCAGGCCTAATTTCAAATATGATTAGAGCAAATGCTTATATGGTCTTAAACAGAGGCTGCTTTAGTCACAGAATGGGATGCCCCGGGCAGGAATCGAGCTGCCAGGGTACAGTAGTGCTTTGGCTAGCAAAAGTGTCTTTATCAGGCCTAATTTCAAATATGATTAGAGCAAATGCTTATATGGTCTTAAACAGAGGCTGCTTTAGTCACAGAATGGGATGCCCCGGGCAGGAATCGAGCTGCCAGGGTACAGTAGTGCTTTGGCCAGCAAAAGTGTCTTTATCAGGCCTAATTTCAAATATGATTAGAGCAAATGCTTATATGGTCTTAAACAGAGGCTGCTTTAGTCACAGAATGGGATGCCCCGGGCAGGAATCGAGCTGCCAGGGTACAGTAGTGCTTTGGCCAGCAAAAGTGTCTTTATCAGGCCTAATTTCAAATATGATTAGAGCAAATGCTTATATGGTCTTAAACAGAGGCTGCTTTAGTCACAGAATGGGATGCCCCGGGCAGGAATCGAGCTGCCAGGGTACAGTAGTGCTTTGGCCAGCAAAAGTGTCTTTATCAGGCCTAATTTCAAATATGATTAGAGCAAATGCTTATATGGTCTTAAACAGAGGCTGCTTTAGTCACAGAATGGGATGCCCCGGGCAGGAATCGAGCTGCCAGGGTACAGTAGTGCTTTGGCCAGCAAAAGTGTCTTTATCAGGCCTAATTTCAAATATGATTAGAGCAAATGCTTATATGGTCTTAAACAGAGGCTGCTTTAGTCACAGAATGGGATGCCCCGGGCAGGAATCGAGCTGCCAGGGTACAGTAGTGCTTTGGCCAGCAAAAGTGTCTTTATCAGGCCTAATTTCAAATATGATTAGAGCAAATGCTTATATGGTCTTAAACAGAGGCTGCTTTAGTCACAGAATGGGATGCCCCGGGCAGGAATCGAGCTGCCAGGGTACAGTAGTGCTTTGGCCAGCAAAAGTGTCTTTATCAGGCCTAATTTCAAATATGATTAGAGCAAATGCTTATATGGTCTTAAACAGAGGCTGCTTTAGTCACAGAATGGGATGCCTCACAGCAGACTTAAGATCAGTTCAGTATATATGCACAGTTAGTTACTATAAGCAGCCTGAAAACGCTAACAAAGGCTGGATGAAAAAAAAAAATCTCCCTGTCAGCCAGCTCCGTTTTTCCTACCTTTCCCTGGCTTTCTGTCCGTCTCCTGTCTGTCTCCTGCCTGTCTCCTGCCTGTCTCCTGCCTGTCTCCTGCCTGTCTCCAGCCTGTCCCTGTCTGTCCCTGTCTCCAGCCTGTCTCCAGCCTGTCTAACTGCCTCAGCTACACAGCGTTCTGTCTGTCTGTCACGAATGCAATAGAGAAATGAGGAAAAGCAAGATGGCCGCCGTTAAATACCGCTGTGTGACGTCACCGGGCTTGCTGGCTGCTGATAGGCTGCATGTGACTGCCCCAGCTTGCACTGGCGCGGGATACATGTCCAGACATGTCCCGCCCGCCATCTTAGAATGCCTGTAATGTAAATGAATGGATGTTAAAGGAAAACTTCGAGTGATCGAATCGCGGGGAAATTCGGATTCGATCCGAATCGAATTTTTCCTGAAATTCGGATCGAATCCGGGTTCGTCCGGATCGATTCGCTCATCCCTAATCATAACCTCTTCAGGACTATCACATCCTGGTTAGGGTGGCCCCTTGCATTAAAGTGACAAATAGGACTGGATTATACCATATACCAGTTCAGACAGCCTGGTCCCAGGACCTTTTTCTCACCTGCTTCCATATTCCCACAATGCAGGGGTAGTGGAAGGAGGTAAGTGGGGCGGTAGTGATTGGGCTTCTCCTGTTGGTATTCAGTGCGGGCATCCCTCTATCAGATGCACCCCCTCTAATGCTGCTTTATAGGACACTCCAGTGTCATTTCACTGGAGGGTACCTCTAAAAGCCCATGGAAATGTCCAAAATCAGGCAGAATTACTTACACTATTTCTATGCTTCCATGCCACTTTAGTAACCCACATGACCACCGCTGGGCAAAAGGGTTCACTAAACAAGTGGCAGAGCAACTAGGAAGGAGCATGAGCTAGCAACTCATTCAGGTGATCCCACAGAGCATGCGTGGGCCACTGGAAAATCAGCCCTTATGCTCTATTTATATCTTGCTTTGCCAACCTCACATCAGATGTAATGTTAGATTGCCTAGAAAAGACTGGAGCGTGCTGCTGGCCGCTCCTCTGCCTGCCTGTGCCACACATTCAGAAATGTCTGGTGCAATTACAGGCCTCAGACAGAAGCATATGGAGGATTTAGCCACTGCTCAACTATGCACTTTGGGCTCACCAGCTACATATAAGTATACCAGGCAATCTCACATAGCAGGGCATCCCGATTGAGGGATCGTTGGTCATTGTTCCTCATTAAAAGAATGTATAAACTTATCAGCAGTGGATGTTCAGAAAAGCAACAGGGCTGATCAGGGACAAAAGAATCAGCTCAGGCTGTGTGTCCACAATTAAATAATTTTGAATGGAATGCACCAGCACTGCTATGGCTTCAACACAATATACTGGGCTGGTCACAGCACAATAGGGTCTGACAGAGTGCAGAAGGGCCGGTGTGACCAGAAAAGTCCCGGGCCAATTTCTAACCCCAGTCCGCCTATATATATATATATATATATATATATATATATATATATATATATTATAGAATGTTCTAAATCATCCCCCCCCCCCTCCCCGAGATTGCCCAGTAAAATTCACCTCTTGCGCAAGCTCAGTCGGAGCTGTTTGCTGTGCAGCGAGGGAGCCAGGAAGAAGGCGAGTTTTTCTGGGACCTGGGGAGTTTCACATAGTGGAACATCCCAATTTGGAATGCCCCAGGGGAATGCCAGCAGCTGGCCCTGGAATCTTTTAGATTACAGGGCATCATTTAGAGTCCTGGGCAGGAATAACTGAGTTTTGTTCAGCTTTGGTGGCTAGCAGATGCTATGTGCCATGGGATCGCTGGAAAAGTGAGTAAATATGGGATATACACAGTGGGGCATCCCAAAGCGGTATGCTGTGCTAGAGAGAAACGGCACCTGGAATGGAAAATCCTTAGTGGTCTTTATCTTTAAAGTTGACCGAAACTGAACTTAGCACCCACAATAATCTAGGTCTGGCTAGATGCTGGTCTTTCACCCGGAAATGATGCATAGATGTGGGCTTGTGCTACACATAAATAAATTAACTGTAGTGAAAACAACATGCCTTTACTCTCTCTCACCCCCTTCCCCATTGCAGTAAATCTTCAGTTACAATGACTTTTACAAATCTCCTATCTCTGATTCTCTGCAAGCAAGACTAGTCAAGGAAGTGCCAGGGAGACAGCAGACAGAGCAGATGACTGACATCACCTGGAACTGGACCCCCACCCTGATGAGCTCCCACACCCAGTCTTACACAGGATGTGGGGGTGCATCAGTCCCAGCAGTGCTCCGAGGCAAGCTAGAGAGCATTAACACCGCACTGACTGCTCCTGAGTCCGATCTTCGTGCGGTGCTGAGCACACAGTACAGCAGCAGTGGGGTGGTCCCCCCTGCAGATTGAGGCCCTTATTCATGAAGGGATAGCGTCAGGTAGTGCCTTGTAAATGAGAGGTAGCAACAGGTTAACGCCGGACAAGGCACGCAATTACACATTTATCAAGCAGAATCTGTTGAGCGACTGGGATAACGCCATGTAGCATCCGATTCATCATCAGCCTCAGCAAACAGCGCCGGCGTTCAGCCTTGCACAGCGCCAGGTATTACCTCTCGCTACCTGTCGCTCTCCCATACATTTATTCTTTTCTTCTCTTTAAACAGGGTTTTTTTTTTATTTTTTTTTTAAATCTCAAATAATGTTGTGACCTCTTCTGGCATAGAAAAAGCCATTTTTTAAAATATTTTTCATGTTTTCTATATTTCTGCAGAAATGACATTACAGGTCTGGCATTAAAGTGTTCATGTTACAATGTTATTACAATGTAATTCCATATGTTTCCGCTTTTTACTGGTGGATACATGCTGAAAAACAGACTTTAAACACACAGCCTCCGGCGCTCTGGGCTTCAGAGAAGCATTTTTCACCGCCGGAGTTTTGTGAGGATGTTTTTTTAATGAATATGTTGTGAGTCGGTTGCACTGACCAGTCGCTAACATTCGCTCCCATACAGCGCTGTACTGGTCAAATAGCGACTTCTCACAATGTATTCATCATTACTGCACAGCGACTGAGTCGCTATGAACTAGCGACCCACGGCCGAACACAGCGACTACTAGCGGGCGCTCTGAAATGCCTGCTACAGACGCTCATCTGTCGCTACCTGGCGTTAGTGATGAATAAGCCTGCAAGTAATTTATCCCTGGGTGATGGGAGCCATCACCTGGACTATTTTGAAGCTATTATCCCTGCAAACCAGTAACATTTACTTTTTTATAAATTTTTTCCTGGGTACATTTACTCATCTCAGCAGACACTGTATGCATTCACAGTGTTATTTAAATTGGTCTTCATTAGCAAATTTCATGAAACTGCTCCTTTTATTTAAAATGATTTGTATGTAAAGATCTGCATGAATGCCTGCTCCTATGGTTTATCTTTAAATTGGTTTTAACTTATCTTAAACATTATGCTATAGCTTTAAGTTAGCAGTTGCTCAACCTAACTACTAGTTTATGTTCATGATTTGATATACTGTATTTTAAGCTATCTGGTTTCAAGCTATTAACATGCAATAAATTAAAGTTGATTTTTAGTCAAACTATAACCCCGCTGCCCTGCCACCCTACCCTGGCGCTAAGGCAGGACGAGGGGTAACAAAAAAAATCCTTACCTAAATCAGGGGCCCCCACCACTCCCCTGATCTGTATGGCCACTGCAGGAAAAGATACAAAGCGGCATCCCCGGCAGAAAGGTGGGAGCGTGCGCGGAGCTGGGGGGAGCCATGGAACTTTTTTTTTTTTGCAATATATTTTTTTTGAGTTTTAAACGAGTACACATAAAAAGTTCACAGAGAAAAAAAAAATAATACAGGTAAAAGGATGCAAACAGGGCATACATGACAGCAATATATTGCAATATATAATGTAGAATTGTCAGCAACAGATAATGCCAGTCCCACGGACCAGCCCGGGTTCTTTGACCTTAACTCGCCCCGGACGGTCCCCATGAACTGCCCAGCTCTGTACTGCCACGGCCACCCTGTCCGCCTCCTGGAGAAGAAAAGGAAGAAAAGAGAGAGAAGGGGCAAACTTGCCCAGAAAAGAGTGAGACAGAAATAGAAAAAGAAGAAAAGAAGCTGAGAAGATAAAAAGATAAGGAACCCGCATCCCGTTTCTGGACCCCGGACCCCCCACGACCACCACCTCCTCTCAACCCATCTCCATCTACCGACCCTACACATCTTTTTAGAGATCCTGAAAGCTCGAAGAACCTTTAGAGACCTCCCAAACCGTCCAAACTCCAAGGTACCTCTGAGTCCCACCATCTGTCCTCTCCAGTGCCAGTTCCTCAATGCTCCTTATATTCTCTACCTCTCCATACCATTCCAGTAGGAGGGGGTAATATTAGTCCGCCAATGCCAGGTATCGGCAGATGAACATCTGTATAGCGGCATCCGATCCCCCCCGTCGTCCTCCGTCTTCAGGAGGGGGCTCGAAAACCGCCCCCCCCATTTTCCCCGCTGACAGTAAAAAAAAAACAATGTCTTTAACTCACCTCCTCACCCAATCTGTCCACAGCATCTTCTCTTCCCCAGGAGGGGTCCGACCCCCCCCCCCCCTGGGCTGCTCAGGCTTCAGGTGAGGACCCTCCTCCGGGTCCTCACCTTCTCTAATGGCGGCGATGGCCACCGCCCCCTAGCCCTGCCTTTTGTGGGAGGAGCGGGATGACGTCATCCCGCTCCTCTTATACCCCCTCCGAGCTCTGGCATCTGTCAAATGCAGGTGGTGATCGGAGCAGGGCGGGTGTGAGACGAGGAGGCTCACCGGCATCTGTCAGTGACAGTGGCGCGGGACAGCAACGAGGGAGCCAGGATCGGAGGTGAGTACAGTAAAAAAAAAATATATATATATATATATAGATCATTTTTTTCCGTGTCCGTCCATGTGACCCCTATACCAGTTCACAAGGCTGGGGGGATGGCAAGTCACCTGCGACTAGCGGGTGACTTGCCATTAACCCCGGCACCCCCATTACCTGCCTCCCCAAAGCCCAGGGGGGGCAGAAGAGCCCGGGCCTACGGGCTATGCAGGCTTGTAGCCTGCAGGGCCAGGGGCCACAAAAACTGGCCCCTGCACCCTGTTTCTACAAGCCCTGCATAGCTGGTCCCGGGCTGGTTACTTTGATTAAGGGGGACCCCATGTCAATTTTTTTTTTGATTTTTAAGGGTTTTTAACTTAATAAAAAGGTTTTCCTTAATAAAATAATTTTTTCATTTAAAATAAAGGAGTCAATTTTGTAAAAAAAAAAATATTTATTTTTTTTTTTACTTAATAATATTGTAAAAAAAAAAAAATTTACAAACAAGACATTTCATGTTAAAGCCTAAACTCTGCTGCAAAAAAAAAAAAAAACAAACAAAAAAAAAAAATATATATCATTTTCCTGAAAATTCCAGCAAAACATGGCGCAAAATGGGGAAAATTGACCTGTCAACAGAGGGTGACAAAATCTCAAGTAGGCTGGCAATTTAAAGGGTTAAAAGTAGCTATGCATGTTGGGTATTGTTCTGTTCGGGGGACCTTGCGCTTTCAGACTTAGCTTGTTTTTTCTGGTTTGCATATTTATATTTTAGGAAAAGGTATTTTTTATTCAGCTTTTTTATACATTTTTTAGGGAAACCCTGCGCAACCAAAGAATTCTTTGAGGGATTACTTCCAGAAAGATGAGCCCACTACAACAAGCTGGGTAAGCTTAGAAAGCTTAACATGTGTACTTTCAGGGAATATATGGTTTATGGGGGATATTCCAAATGTAAAGGGTTGTTTTGGTTGAAAAATCGCAAGGTGTGCACTTTGTCTGCAGAGCTGAAATTTTCAAGTAAAATTAACGTTACTCACATGCTTTACTTTGGGGTGTTTGGCAACTCTTCCCTTGACAGTAGCTATGCATGTTGGGTATCGTTCTGTTCGGGGGAAGTTGCTTTTTCAGATTAAACTTGTTTCTTCTTGTTTGTATATAGTTTTATTAGGAAAACGTGGCTTTGATTCTTTTTATCCTTTTTTTAGGGAAACTCTTTGCAAAGAATACATTGAGGGATTACTTTCAGAAAACTATGGCCACACCAACAAGCCTGGTAAACCTAGAAATCTTGAGGTGTGTACATCCAGAGAATATATAGTTTGTTGGGGGTATTTCAAATGTAAAGGGTTGTTTTTCTGGAAAAACTGCAAGGTGTGCATATTGCATAGTATAGTTGTATTTTTTCTGAAAATCCCCTAAAGCGCTGTTTCAGTTTGGGGGAGTCCCCTGGGCAGGAAAGGGTGTCTACCTATACATATGTGGTATCGCTGTAACTGGGAGAAATTGGGATTTCACACGCAATAAGATTTTATTGACAAACTTTTTTTATTTTTTTGCACATATTTCACCCAAAAATATTGAGAATACACCTACAAAATGACAATCAAGACATTTCATGTTAAAGCCCAGACTCTGCTGAAAAAAACAATATATAATTTTCCTGGGAAATCCCTTCAAAAATCGCATTTGAACATGGGGAGCGCATAATAGTGCAAAATAGTCTGGCAAAAAAGGGTGACAAAAACTCCAGGTAGGCTGGCACCTATAGGGTTAGAAGTACAAAAAAAAAAAAAAACCAAAAATATGACAAATATAAATACATATTAAATGACATTTACTTAAAGATTAATCCAAAAAAAACATTTTTTTAAAAAATATTCTTGGTTGGGGTCCTTTAACCTGCCATAAAGGGATTGTGGATGTGCCACTATATAACATCCCCAAGGTTGTAAAACACAAATATAACTTTTAACACAATTTGGCTCAGGGGTTAATTCCAAAAATATACCAGTAATATAATATATGAGTTGGGATCCCCTTTAACCCTTTAAATGCCAGCCACGTAAATTTTACGTGGCTGGCATTTTCTTACCTCAGGTCCATGTTGGAGCTCAGCGCCGGGCAGTTCCTGTTCATCGTTGGAGAAGACACCTCAGAAGTTCATCTAGAGGTCATTTCTTCCTGACCTCGATCACCTGATCGCGTGAGGACCAATCAGAAGGTGGGCGCACGGCTGCTGTCATCAGCCGGCGCCGCATCTATATAAATCCGCCCTGTGCTCCACACCTCCTCTTTCTGCATTGATCGGAGGTAGGTGGTGGGTTCTGCGCTGGCGATCTGGGTGGGGGGGGGGGTTCCTATGCAGGGTGTGTGGCCGTAGGCGATCCCGATCGATTGGCGCAGGACAGCACAGGACATGGCAAGCCCTGCGCTGGCGATCTGGGTGGGGGGGGTTCTTCTGCAGGGTGTGTGGCCGTAGGCGATCCTGATCGATCCCGATCGATCGGCGCAGGACATGGCAGGACAGCGCAGGACTGGCGATCTGGGTGGGGGGGGTTCCTCTGCAGGGTGTGTGGCCGTAGGCGATCCTGATCGATCCCGATCGATCCTGATCAATCGGCGCAGGACATGGCAGGTCCTCTGCAGGGTGTGTGGCCGTAGACGATCCCGATCGATCCCGATCGATCCCGATCGATCGGCGCAGGACATGGCAGGACAGCGCAGGACATGGGAAGTCCTGCGCTGGCGATCTGGGTGGGGGGGGGTTCCTCTGCAGGGTGTGTGGCCGCAGGCGATCCTGATCGATCCTGATCAATCCTGATCAATCCTGATCGATCCTGATCGATCCCGATTGATCCCGATTGATCCCGATCGATCCTGATCGATCCCGATCGATCGGCGCAGGACATGGCAGGACAGCGCAGGACATGGCAAGTCCTGCGCTGGCGATCTGGGTGGGGGGGGGTTCCTCTGCAGGGTGTGTGGCTGTAGGCGATCCTGATCAATCCCGATCGATCCCGATCGATTGGCGCAGGACATGGCAGGACAGCGCAGGACATGGCAAGTCCTGCGCTGGCGATCTGGGTGGGGGGGCTCCTCTGCAGGGTGTGTGGCCGTAGGCGATCCCGATCGATCCCGATCGATCCTGATCGATCCCGATCGATCGGCGCAGGACATGGCAGGACAGCGCAGGACATGGCAAGTCCTGTGCTGGCGATCTGGGTGGGGGGGTTCCTCTGCAGGGTGTGTGGCCGTAGACGATCCCGATTGATCGGTGCGGGACATGGCAGGACAGCGCAGGACATGGCAAGTCCTGCGCTGGCGATCTGGGTGGGGGGGTTCCTCTGCAGGGTGTGTGGCCGTAGACGATCCCGATCGATTGGCGAAGCCCTTCACATGCTGCTACACATGGCAAGTCCTGCAATGGCGATCTGGGTGGGGGGTGGTGTTACTCTGCAGGGTGTGTGGCCCTAGACGCTCTCAATTGATCGGCGAAGCCCTTGCCATGTGTAGCAACATTCATGTGAAGTCCTGCAATGGCGAGCTGGGTGGGGGGGGTGTGTGTGAAGTCCTGCAATGGCGATCTGGGTGGGGGGGGTGGAGTCCTGCAATGGCGATCTGGATCTGGGTGGGTGAAGTCCTGCAATGGCGATCTGGGCGGGGGGGTGAAGTCCTGCAATGGCGATCTGGGTGGGGGGGGGGTGAAGTCCTGCAATGGCAGTCTGGGGGGGTGATGCATGAACCATGGCAGCAGAAGTAGCGGTGCCCCCTCCTCCGGGGAGATGCAGAGAGCGGGGTGATGCACAAAGGCTGCGATGCTCTGCCGGAGGGTGGGGGTCCTCCCGGGTGCGGGCTCCTCTATGGCTCTCTGCAGCAGCAGCAGCAGTCAGAGCTGAGCCCCCTTGCAGCAGGTGGATGTTCCTCCCTGTCTCTGCTCCTCCTGCAGGATGCTGCATCCTCCCCAGCGCGCAGCGCAGCCCTTTGTGCATCACCCCGCTCTCTGAATCTCCCCGGAGGAGGGGGCTCCGCAACTTCTGCTGCCCCACATCGGGCATCTTCCTGCCGCCCAGTGCCCTCTGTGCCCACTCCCCCCCGCTATCGCCGCCGCTGCCTCTTCTCTTGCCTGGGATGGAGGGAAGCGGGAGCGCGCCGCGACCTGTCATAAAGGGTGCGCTGGTACAGCGAGGAGGGTCCCCCCGCTACCCACTCTGGCGAGAACGCCCCGTGCGCGTCATGCGAGTATTGTTCTCTGTACTATATGCTTTACCTTGTCTGTATTCTTACCTTGTAAAGCGCTACGGAAATTGATGGCGCTATATAAATAAATAATAAATAAATATATTTATTTAATATATATATATATATATATATATATATATTGTAGACATGTCACTGGAGAAGTGATCGAGGGGGTGTACATTTCACCTAGGTTACTACGCTGGGTGAGATGGTAAGTCCAGGATTGATTTGTTTCCCAGCAGTGATATGCTGCTGAGGTGTTGTTTAAATTTTGCCGGGCCTGGATTTATATGGAATGGCAGGTAGGTTTGGTAGAGGGACCTGTCATTCCACACCTCCCCGATCCAGTTTGGGTTTTGAATCAGGTGAGCTCTGATCCTAATTAGCCTGGGAGGTAAAAGCTCTGCAGAGACTGCAGGCTATTGCTCTCAGCCTGAAATGAACAGCCTGTGTGTGTGTGTGTGAAGGAAGCTGCGAACGCAGCCACTGCTGGAGCTAAAAACTCACCCTGCGATGTCCAGGCGAACGCTGTATTTTGAAAGTGTCAGCTAGGTGAGAAGAACCTGCTAGTAAGCGCCCAGACGGGCTAGGTCTTTATTTTGTTTTGTACACTAAAGAAGCACGCTGCTGCTGTATGTTTTGTTTACTGGACTGTTTATGCTATGAATAAACGCCAAGACCTGCTTTTATAACACCTAAGTCTGTCGTGAACTGTGTCCAAACACACCATCCCCCGGGAAGATCCCTACAATTGGTGCTGCGGAGCGGGCAAAACGGTTGCTAGGGGCAACGGTGTGGACAGACTTGGCTACAGCTGCTTATGTCTTGGGTGAAAGCTGCAACTACACTCCAAGAACAGTCGGGCAACATGGAGGAGATGCTGAAGCAGTTTATGCAAGTAAGTTTGCAACAACAACAGGCCCAGATAGAGGCTAATAGACGCCATGAACAGACCATGGCTGCCCAACAACAACTTATTGAACACCTGATTGCAAAACAAGAGGCGCCTGTGGTTGCTAACCCCCACACAGTGGTGCGAGCCGCTCCAGAGACTTTTGATGTGAAAAGAGCTGTGCAGCGAGCGCTGCAAAAGATGACTGCTGAGGACGATGTTGAGGCCTACCTAACTGTGTTTGAGCGTGTGGCTGAGCGAGAGAAGTTACCAGTCGCTGAGTGGGCAGAGGTAATTGCGCCCTATTTAACAGGGGAACCTCAAAAGGCCTACTATGACCTCAGTGAGCAAGAGGTTAAGGACTATACTCGGCTAAAAGCGGAGATACTTGCCCGGCTAGGCGTTACTACTGCGGTCCGTGCCAGGAGGGTACGCAACTGGAGCTACAGTTTGGACAAATCAGCGAGGTCCCAGATGTATGACCTGATCCATTTGGCGAGGAAGTGGTTGGAGCCAGACACTTCTACTCCTGCACAGATCCTAGAGAGGGTTGTGATGGACCGCTACCTCCGAGCACTTCCTGCTGACCTGCAACGCTGGGTGGGACAAGGTGACCCTAAGAATGCAAACGAACTTGTCAACCTTGTGGAGAGATTCCAGGCGACTGAGGACTACCTCCGTGATGTTTCTGCAGCCCCCTCACCTCCCCGGAATGCCAGATCTGTGCCATCAGCTGGTAAGAGACTTCCATCTATTGGGGGAGTGTGGAGGGGTGCTGAGGGAGGAAAAAGGGCTCAAGTGGTGTTTCAGGGGCAAAAGACTGGAGATGGTCCCGGGTGGCTAAGTAGCCCTAAAAAGGACTCCTGGCCAAGGAGAACAGGCTCTATCCAGTGCTGGAGATGCCATGAGACGGGACACGTGTCTGCCCATTGCCCTCTTACCACTGAGCCCATGGACTGTGAGGTTAGTCGGCGTCAGTCGCTATTTGCGGAACCATCTTGTGTTGCAGTTCCTGGACTAGAGACTGAACCGCAAATCTGCGACATTACAATTAATGACTTTCCTGTTAAGGCGTTGCTGGACTCAGGAAGCCTCGTAACCTTGGTGCATGCCAGCCTGGTGGCTGGGGACTTTGAGTGTAAAAAGCATATGAGTGTTGTTTGTATACATGGGGATACAAAAGTGTACCCTATAGTGCTGGCTGAAGTCGGGACTAAACAAGGCACCGTACAATATGAAGTGGGTGTGGTTAAAAATCTCATGCACAACGTAATACTGGGGCGCGATTTTCCACTATTCTGGGCTCTCTGGGGAAAAAGAAAATCCCCCGAAAGGAGTGAGGAAACTCCTAAGGTTGTTGCGTTACCCCCTGTAAATGATAAAAGTGTGCAGGATGAAAATAATTGTTTTCCTTTGCAGGTCCTGGCTGGAGAGGAGGAGGCTCCTCCCACTGAGCAAAATATACCCGACTTAGAGGTGTCTAGGGATAATTTTGGGACTGCACAGTTACAGGACCCCACTCTCAAAAATGCGAGAGAGCAGGTTGCTGTCATGAATGGGGTACCTCAGGAACCAGATGCTGAGAAAAGATTTCCACATTTTTCTGTGACTAATGATCTTTTCTATAGAGTCACTAAGGTTAAGGATGAGATTGTGGAACAGCTTCTGGTGCCTAAGCCGTACCGGCGTCAGGTGCTGGACATGGCACATAACCATGTTCTTGGGGGACACTTGGGGACTGACAAAACGCAGGAGAGGGTTCTCCAGAGGTTCTACTGGCCGGCGATATATGGTGATATTAAAAAGTACTGCGAGTCGTGCCCCACATGTCAGCTTAGTGCCCCAGTGTCACATTTTCGCAGTCCTTTGGTTTCGCTCCCTATTATAGAGGTGCCTTTTGAGCGTATAGCCATGGATTTAGTGGGTCCCATTGTAAAATCCGCTAGAGGACACCAATATATTCTGGTGGTCATGGATTATGCGACCCGCTATCCTGAAGCTGTGCCCTTAAGAAACACCGCATCTAAAACAATTGCACGTGAGTTGTTTTATATGTTCTCTAGGACTGGAATCCCCAAAGAAATCCTAACTGACCAAGGTACACCCTTTATGTCAAAGGTGATGAAGGAGTTATGCAAACTATTTAAAATCTCACCCATCCGTACCTCTGTATACCACCCCCAGACGGACGGATTGGTGGAGAGATTTAACAAAACTTTGAAACATATGCTGAAAAAAGTGGTGGAAAAAGATGGCCGTGACTGGGATCATTTGTTACCCTACCTCATGTTTGCTATTAGGGAAGTGCCCCAAGCGTCCACAGGGTTCTCACCATTCGAGTTGGTCTATGGTCGTCACCCTAGGGGTCTACTGGACATTGCAAAAGAGACATGGGAGAGCGAGTCCACCCCATACAAGAGCGTTATTGAGCATGTAGCACAAATGCAGGACCGTATAGCCGCTGTAATGCCCCTAGTAAGGGAACACCTCCAGAGGGCGCAAGAGGCCCAAAGTAGAATTTACAACCGGTCTGCAAGAATCAGGACATTTAACCCAGGCGATAGGGTCCTTATACTAGTTCCCACTGTTGAGAGTAAATTCCTGGCGAAGTGGCAAGGTCCCTATGAAATTGTGGAAAAGGTCAGTGAGGTGAACTACAAGGTGCACCAACCAGGTAGAAGGAAGCCTTTCCAAGTTTACCACGTAAACTTGATTAAGCCCTGGAAAGACAGGGAATCCTTGGGGGCGACAAATACTGTTAGTAATTTGTCACAACCAATCCCTCCAGTCAAGGTTGGTGATACCCTATCAGTGTCACAGAAACAGGAGGCTCAGGAATTTTTACAGAAAAACAAAGACAAGTTTTCTGACCTTCCAGGGCGTACACACCTCATCTGTCATCACATTGAAACTGAGCCTAGAAGCAGAGTAAACCTCAAGCCCTATAGGATCCCAGAAGCCCGTAGGGAAGCCGTATCTGCCGAGGTAAAGCGTATGCTTGATCTGGGAGTAATTGAGGTGTCACAGAGTGAATGGTCCAGCCCGATTGTATTAATCCCAAAGCCTAATGGAACTTGGAGGTTCTGTAACGATTTCAGAAAGTTGAATGAGATCTCAAAATTCGATGCCTATCCTATGCCCAGGGTAGATGAGTTGATTGAGAAGTTGGGTAATGCCAGATACATAACCACCCTCGATCTCACAAAGGGCTATTGGCAGATTCCACTTACTAATGAGGCTAAAGAGAAAACTGCATTCTCCACCCCTGATGGGCTATTCCAGTATGTAGTGATGCCGTTCGGGTTACATGGAGCACCTGCGACTTTCCAGAGGTTGATGGACTTGATTTTGCGACCACATCGTGATTACTCAGCTGCCTACCTCGATGATGTGGTCATTTTTAGCCCTGATTGGGAAAGTCACCTCTGTAAGGTACAGGCTGTATTGGATACCATAAGTGATGCGGGGTTGACCATAAATGCAGAGAAGTGTGCAATAGCCCTAGAAGAGGCCAAGTATCTGGGCTACATTATTGGAAGAGGGTTGATTAAGCCACAGCTTAATAAAGTGGAGGCAATACAGAATTGGCCTAGACCCCTGACAAAGAAACAGGTCAGAGCTTTCCTTGGTATTACGGGCTATTACCGTAGATTTGTGCCGAACTTTGCCTCAGTTGCTGCTCCCCTAACTGACTTGACCAAGGGCGGAAAGAGAGCCATGATCACGTGGACTCCAGAGGCCGAGAAGGCTTTCCAAAGCCTTAAATCTGCCTTGTGCCAACAACCTGTGTTAGTTACCCCCGATTTCAGGCGAGAATTTCTGGTCCAGACAGATGCTTCTAACACAGGCTTAGGTGCAGTACTCTCACAAGTAGTAAATGGTGAGGAGCATCCGGTGATGTACTTGAGTAGAAAGCTAACCCCGGCCGAAAAAAATTATGCCATTGTGGAGCGAGAATGTTTGGCAGTGAAGTGGGCCCTCGAATCCCTAAAATATTACTTGCTAGGAAGGAAATTCAAGTTAGTGACAGACCATGCCCCCCTAACATGGATGAAGTTAAATAAGGAGAGAAACGCAAGAGTGACTAGATGGTTTCTGTCCCTACAAAACTTTAATTTCACTGTGGAACACAGGCCAGGGAAATTACAGGCAAATGCTGACGCATTGTCGAGGGTACATTGTCTGTGGGGACAAAATGCTCAGCCCTCCGGTCTGAAGAAGAGGGGGGGGATATGTAGACATGTCACTGGAGAAGTGATCGAGGGGGTGTACATTTCACCTAGGTTACTACGCTGGGTGAGATGGTAAGTCCAGGATTGATTTGTTTCCCAGCAGTGATATGCTGCTGAGGTGTTGTTTAAATTTTGCCGGGCCTGGATTTATATGGAATGGCAGGTAGGTTTGGTAGAGGGACCTGTCATTCCACACCTCCCCGATCCAGTTTGGGTTTTGAATCAGGTGAGCTCTGATCCTAATTAGCCTGGGAGGTAAAAGCTCTGCAGAGACTGCAGGCTATTGCTCTCAGCCTGAAATGAACAGCCTGTGTGTGTGTGTGTGAAGGAAGCTGCGAACGCAGCCACTGCTGGAGCTAAAAACTCACCCTGCGATGTCCAGGCGAACGCTGTATTTTGAAAGTGTCAGCTAGGTGAGAAGAACCTGCTAGTAAGCGCCCAGACGGGCTAGGTCTTTATTTTGTTTTGTACACTAAAGAAGCACGCTGCTGCTGTATGTTTTGTTTACTGGACTGTTTATGCTATGAATAAACGCCAAGACCTGCTTTTATAACACCTAAGTCTGTCGTGAACTGTGTCCAAACACACCATCCCCCGGGAAGATCCCTACAATATATACTCCCTGCCATTCAAAAGTTTTTCTAATGTTATGTTTCCCTTTAGGTTTGTCACTGAGCTTTGGTTTTGCCCGAAGACTTCACCGCTCCAGCCTCGGTTGTCACCGTAGCGCCTGCCTTCCCCCCTTCCTTGGGACTGTAGTGCCTGCCTTTCTTGGGACCGTAGCGCCTGCCTTCCCCCCTTCCTTGGGACTGTAGCGCCTGCCTTCCCCCCTTCCTTGGGACCGTAGCGCCTGCCTTTCCTCCTTCCTTGGGACCGTAGCGCCTGCCTTCCCCCTTCCTTGGGACCGTAGCGCCTGCCTTCCCCCCTTCCTTGGGACCGTAGCGCCTGCCTTCCCCCCCTTCCTTGGGACCGTAGCGCATGCCTTCCCCCCCTTCCTTGGGACCGTAGTGCCTGCTTTCCCCCCCTTCCTTGGGACCGTAGCGCCTGCCCTCCCCCCCTTCCTTGGGACCGTAGTGCCTGCCTTCCCCCCCTTCCTTGGGACCGTAGCGCCTGCCCTCCCCCCTTCCTTGGGACTGTAGCGCCCCCTCTTTTAGCACCCTTGCTTTTAGGAAGCCTCCTGCTGCCCCAGGAAATCGTTCTCATCCGCCAGATCTGCTGAAGGGATGGACTGAGTTTTCTGGGATCCTGTGATCTGCTGCTCCTGACTTCACCACTTCCCATCAGGTCGTAGCTAACAATTTATTTCTTTTGATTTTTGACTGTATTTTTGCATTGTTATATTTAGTTTTTCTGTTTACAGTGTAATATTAGTTTTTGTATTTTGCATTTAGTTATAGATTTTTAGTTCTAGCTTTTAGTTAGACACTTATTTTTTATTTTTCAGTTGTAGATTTTTTTTTTCTTCATTTGGGTATGGCTGGTAGAAGGTTCACTGCAGAGGAAGCTGTGGCTTACCTGATGGAGTCTGACTGGGAAGAGTGTAGTCAGTCAGGATCTGAGTATTTACCGTCAGACAGCGAGTCAAACAGTGTCTTCTCTACTGAGGAGGCACAACCGAGCAGTGGTGCCAGTAGAAGCCACCATAGAAGGGGTGGTACCGCACAAGAGGAGGCCACACTGGAGGATAGAGTAGAGCAGGACGAAGCACCGAGTGCTGCAGCTGGTGGAGAGCCTACGTGGAGGCCTCCTAATAACTAATTCCCCCCTTTGATTCGGTCCCCGGGGTCAATGTCGACGTAACAAACTTCAGCGTCATTGACTACTTCAAATTGTTTATTTCCGAAGCCATCCTACTGGATATGGTCTTCTATACTAATCTCTATGCCGAGCAGGTCTTAGCGCAAAACCCCCAGCAGAGGCACGCCCGAGCTCAGGCATGGCACCCCACAAATTTGAGTGAGATTACAAAATTTTGGGGGCTCACTCTAGCAATGGGTATTCTAAAAAAATTTAGTATTGCCTCCTATTGGGATACCCAATCCATAATGACGAGAAACCGTTACCAAATTTTACTGCGGTTTCTGCATTTTAACGACAATACCACTGCTAGATACCCTGGCCTGCGGCACCATCAACCGCAATCGAAAAGGGTTGCCCAGGTCCATACTTGAAAAAATCTAAAACGTGGAGAGTGTTACGCTCTAAGAAGCAATGAGCTCCTGGCCGTGAAATTCATGGACAAAAAAAATGTATTCCTACTGACAACACTCCACGATGAGTCAGTTGTGAATGTAAGGCATCGTGGTCCCCGAGCCCCTTCCCAAAAGCCACGATGCATAACCGATTATAACAAATTCATGGGTGGTGTTGATAAGACGGACCAGATATTAACTTATTACAATGCCACCCGCAAAACCAGAGCCTGGTAGACAAAAGTTGCTATCCATTTGGTCCAAATGGCGACTTATAACAGCTTTGTTGTCTTTAAGGCAACAGTACCAGACTCTAATTTATCATTCGTAAATTACCAGCAGCAGTTAATCTCTGCTTTGTTGTTTGGGGATACTGAGGATGTACTAGAGGTGGCTATAAATGACAATCAGGCCAGGTTGCTTGGGAAGCACTTTATAAAGTGCCTCCCCGATGTAGGTGGTAAGAGGTATCCCCAAAAGGCTTGTAGGAAGCTTGGCATCAGAAAGGATGTGCGGTACTACTGCCCGGCATGTCCCAGCCAACCTGGTTTATGCTTTGACAATTGTTTTGAGGTGTAACACACCCAATTTGATTTTTGAGTTGTGCATTGTGTTTTTTCATGTTTTTTATGGGGTTTTTTTTGTTTTGCTGTGGTAAATTTTTTTTCTTTAGTTTCTTTTCATACTATGGTGATGGGAAGTGCTGAAGCAGGAGCAGCCGGATATGTGGCATGTGATGATAAAAACATGGGCATGGGCCCTTTTTCAGGGTCTTAATATCGGATATTGATCCCTGATCTTATCTGATGCCACAGCTACAGTATCCTAACTGCACCTCACCAGTCCCTACCCTTGGAAGTACCTATGCATGTTGGGTATTGTTCTCTTCAGGGGGTCTTGCCATCTCAGAATCATTGTAATTTTGCATGCTTGCATTTTTTTTTTTAGAAAAATTTTATTTTGATACTGCATTTTTTATCATTTTTAAAGTAAACCCTGTGCAATCAAGAAATTGGCATCAAACAAATTTGCCCACCCCAACAAGCCAAGTACACCTACAAATCTTCGAGTGTGTACTTTCAGGTAATATATGGTTTGTGGGGTGTATTTTAAGTGTAAAGTGGTGTTCTGGTTGAAAAAGTGCAGGTTGCGCACTTTGTCTGTAGAGCAGGAATTTTACAGTGTAATGACCGTTATGCGTATGCTTTCCTTTGGGATGTTTGGCAACCCTACCCTTGGGGGTAGCTATGCATGTTGGGTATTGTTCTGTTCAGGGGACCTTGCCGTTTCAGATTTTGGGTGTTTTTTCTTGTAAGCTCTTCTTTTTTTCAGAAAAATGTGTTGCTATTTTTTTAGGGAAATCCTGTGCAACCAGTGAGTTCCTGGAAGGTTTGTGTCCAGAAATCTGGACCCAGGACAAGAAGCCTGGTACGCCTAGAATGCTTGAAGTGTGTACTTTCAGGGAAT
Source organism: Gastrophryne carolinensis (assembly GCA_027917425.1). Classification (NCBI taxonomy): domain Eukaryota; kingdom Metazoa; phylum Chordata; class Amphibia; order Anura; family Microhylidae; genus Gastrophryne; species Gastrophryne carolinensis. The sequence continues at coordinate 343,034,713 of CM051237.1, read as the reverse complement.
ATATGGTTTGTGGGCGGTATTTTAAGTGTAAAGTGGTGTTCTGGTTGAAAAAGTGCAGGTTGCGCACTTTGTCTGTAGAGCAGGAATTTTTCAGTGAAATGACCGTTATGCATATACTTTACTTTGGGATGTTTGGCAACCCTACCCTTGGGGGTAGCTATGCATGTTGGGTATTGTCCTGTTCAGGGGACCCTGCTGTTTCAGATTTGGGGTGTTTTTTTTGCTAGCTTATTATTTTTTTAGGAAAATGTGGTTTTGATTCTGTGTTTTTATTTTTGTTTTTCAGAATCCTTATGAAATGGCTGATTTCACTGATGGATTCCACCTGGACATCTGTGGCCACAACAACAAGTCTGGTACGACTAGAAAGCTTGAGGTATGTACTTTCAATAAATATATGGTTTAGGGGGGTATTGCAAATGTAAAGGGTTGTTTTTGTTGAAAAACTGCAAGTAGCGCAAAATAGTTGGATTTTCTTTAAAAATCTCCTCAAGCGCTCCTTTCAGTTTGGGGCATTTTCTGGACAGGAAAGGGTGTCTAGCAATACACACATGGTACCATTGTAATCGGGAGGAATAGGGTTTTTACACACAATATAATTTCCTTGAAAAACTTGCATGTTTCATTAAGAAAAAACACCACAAAATGTAAAAAACTTTTTTTCCCTTTTTTTTAATATATATTACACAAAAATATAAAAAAAACACTGACATGCTTACAAAAAAAAAACATTTCATATTAAAGCCCAGACTGTGCTGAAAAAAACAATACATAATTTTCCTGAGAAAACCCTGGAAATCCTTTCAAAAATTACAATTAAACATGCATAGCAGAAAATGGTGAAAATTGTCTGGCAACAGAGTGTGACAAAATCTCCAGGAAGGCTGGCACTTAAAGGGTTAATAACAGTACTATTACAACATTTACATGAACCCAAAAAATCGCAAAAGGGAAAAAATTACTGCAAAAATATTAAGGCAAAAACATTAAAAGCAGATGTAAAATGTAACACATTGAAAGAAGGCCACAACATAGCAAAAAATGCATTATGAAAAATTTTGCCCGAAAAAGTACCTTTACTATTTACCACTGACACGGGGGTCCCCCCGCTGCCTCTTCCTCTTTGGCTCTGGATCCGCTGAGGATGAGCTGGGAAGGGGACGAGCTGCACGCCTAGCAGGTCTCATAGGCCCACACGGGAAAATGGGAAAAAGTGCATAAAGCGAAACTGAAACAAAGACCTTTGACCCTGGTGCAAGGTACGAATGTTATGGAACGCCCTGAGACATGATACGCATGCTATAGAATGCCCCAAGACCGGAGCACACAACATTACGCTACATCTACAGGAGAGAAGAACGCTTTTTACTTACAGTACTTTTACTCATAACAATCAGAACTGTTTAGTATTAAATATAAAAGAAATATTTGTATTTATTTAGCTTTCCCCAAATGTGCTCCAGTTACTGTAATAATAGGCTCCTAACGCAAGGCGGTGTTCTGAACTATAGCATCCAAGCCTACACCACATCTAACAAAAGTACAGTGCTAGAGCCAGCGAGAGGTAATGACTGCTCAGTGCATCCGGCACTCGGCGCTCCACACCATATTAAAGAAAACACTAGACACACAGAGCATTGGCGCTCTAAAGCTGTGCGCTGTAGCACAGAGTGCTAGACACTGTGTGATTAAAGTCTGTTTTTGAACATATATACACCTGTAACAAAGCAAAAACACATGGAATTACATTGTTTTAACACTGTGACACTAACACTTTAGTTCCAGACCTGTAATGACATTTCTGCATAAAAATATAAAAAGTCCCTCCTAAAAGATGAGGTGGTTCTAACCAGGATTAAAGAGGTGATTACTAACTTCGTCTAGGACCACGCTCAGGACAAATCTCCCCCTACAGTTCAATGGAAGGCGCTGAGATGCGTCCTGCGGGGAGTGTTTATTCAGGAAGGCTCACATCTGAAATGTGAAAGGGCAGCCCTCATCTCCAAAATGTTGCAGTCCATCAACGAGCTAGAGGCCAAACATAAGCAACGCTCATCTCCAGAACTGTTATCGGAACTTACACTCCGTAGGCTAAACTTCTGAAACTGTATGACCAGGCCCACCTCAGGTTCTGGGACAGTCAACGGGCCACCAAGTACAATCATGCGAACAAGAACGTTAAGAGCCTGGCGAAGTCCCTCCACCCCAGATCAGCTGCATCCTTCATCCCAGTTATCAAAGACTGTGGAGACAACAAGGTCACGGACCCATGCAGAATACCAGAGGTCTTCCAGTCCTTCCATGGTAAGCTCTACAACCTTCAGCCTAACCTGAGCCAGGCCTCAGCCGAGTCACTGGATGTGGATATCTTGGTCTATATAGCCGAGATTCAAAGAATCTCGGAAGAATCTGAGGAGGCCCCCTTCTTGGAGCTGGAGGTCTTGAAAGCTATCAAAGAGGCAACATCGGGGAAAAGCCCAGGACTAGACAGTTCACCCCCAGGTTCTACAAAACTCTGGTGGCACAACTTTCCCCACTCTTGGCAAGAGCCTTCAACTATGTAGGGGAAGATCATGCGTTCCCATCCCAAATCTTAGAGGCGACTATTGCGGTGATCCCTAAGGTAAAGACCCTTTGGTTTGTGGCAGTTACGGACCAATTTCATTACTAAACGTCGATCTGAAACTGTTTTCTAAAATGATGGCCTCCAGACGCAACCTCTGATACCAGACTTGTTACACTTGGACCATCTAGGGTTCGTACAAGGCCGGGAAGTGCAAGACAACATGAACAAGTTGCTGGACCTCATAGTGTATGTTAAATAGAGGGGGATACAGGCATGAATCCTCTCCTGCGACGATGAAAAGGCGTGAGTTGGCGTTTCCTTAGGGCCACCTTTGCCCAAATTGGCCTGGGCCCAAACTTCTTCTCCAAAATAATGTCGCTCTATCGAAACCCAACAGCTAGAATCAGTGTCAATGAGGTTCTCTCTAAGCCCTTCGCACTAGCTAATGGCAGCCGCCAGGGCTTCCCCTTGTCACCCTTGCTATATATCTTGACAATAGAGCACCTTGCGATAGTGATCCGGAACAACTCGGACATTAGGGGTATCGAGTGTGGAGGGCATCAGTACAAGATTTCGGTCTTTGCAGATGATCTCTTCCTGCACGTGACGTCCCCAGTCATATATTTTCAAGCCGTATATAAGGAGTTTGAGCGATTTAGCTTGCTATCCAACTTCCGCGTTAACTATACGAAATTAGAGGCAATGAACCTCACACTACCCCAGCTTCTAGTAGACAACCTTAAAAGTAGCTTCCCCTTCAAGTGGCAACCAACCTCGATAAAGTACCTAGGGGTCCAGATCCCTGCCAACCTGAGCAGTCTGTACAACTTAAACTTCAAGGATCTCAAATCTAAGACCATTCAATACTTGTCAAGGTACGACAGGAGTTACTACTCATGGTTTGGCAGGATCGGTATCCTAAAGATGGATGTCCTCCCTCGATTCCTCTACCTCTTTCAAACAATTCCCATCCAGCTTCCGCGGAACTTCTTTAAGACATTGCAGACACTATTTGTGAAATCTACATGGGCTCTCGGAAACCCCACATCAGTTTCAATGTGTTGGCCAGATTGAAGAGTGCCGGTGGCACCGACCGCTAATCTTACCTTACTCCCGGCCCAACGGCGCATGCGAGGGCTGTGGCTGCATCTCACATTTCTCTCTAGCAGGGTACATGCCAGCGCCAGCCATTTGTGAATTCCCTGTTAGAGGGAAGCGCGAGATGCGGCCGCCAGCATGCTCGGAGCTGCTGCGGTAAGACGTCACATTGACACACATACCACAGTGGCTCTAAACACTGTATCCTTATTCCTAAACAGATGCTCCCAGTCAATGCCCTGGAGTGCAGCTCTGAGCCTGGGGAAGTTGGCCTTCCTAAAATTAAATGTTTTTGCCCTCCCAGACAGAAAATCTTTCTTATAGTTTATGTTAAATACTACTACTACTACTACTATATTGTGGTCACTGTTACCAAGATTTTCACGGACTGTTACTGTCCCCATCAGGTCCTCATTATTTAATATTACCAGATCTAAAAGAGCATCACCCCTAGTAGGTGCCTTCACAAACTGATTCATATAATTATCTTGTAGCAAGCTGAGGAATGCTCTCCCCCTTGTAGAAGAAGCAGAATCATGTCTCCAGTCGATTCCTGGGTAGTTGAAGTCCCCCATCACCACCACTGTACCAGTCTGTGAAGCCCGCTCTGTCTGTTTATACAGGTGAACCTCTATTTTCTCACTTATATTTGGGGGCCTATAGATTACACCAAACTGTATTTTAACATTGTTTACACTGGCCCCCACTTCTACCCACAAGGATTCTACATCTTCACAATATTCTCCTTATTAACATATGCTTTAAATTCTTGCTTTACATAGAGACACACTCTGATCAAACGAAGGAGGGGTGGCAGCCCCCGGCATATCGCAAATCAGTTCTTACATTTGCCCTTTTACCTTTCGCCAACTTACAAGCCTCTGTCAGAGTAATCAATTCAGCCTCTTGAACAGACCATGATGGTGGCAGGGATCTCTGTAAGATCACATCAGATAAGGTTACCACTGCAAATCAGACACTGGAAATCCTCAAGTCCCCCAAGCCTGGGGGAGTGGTTTGGGGAAATGGACTCCATCATGAGAATTGAGGAGATGGTTCTGGGGGACAAAGACTCGGCGAAGGCCTTCCTGCAAGTGGGCAACCCATAGCAGGGCAGGTCCGGCCAGTTTTTGGGCAGGTGCCAGATGCCAGCCAATGAGCCTGCCACTGTTCAATACACGCCCCGTGGATGCCGGCATGCTCAGCTCCCTAATCCCTCCGCCTTCTTTTCCCCTCTCCCTCTTTTTTTCTCTTTCTTTTTTCTTTACTGTTTTTCTCATTCTCTTCCTCTCCCATGTCTATCCTTTACTCCCCCCTTCCCCCCTATCCTTACTGGCAGAAGCCTGTATGTAAAAATGCCGATGACCTGGGGAGTGGTGTACTTTGGCATTGATCAAAATTCTAGCTTTCCTAGAACTTTTTCCATTACTGATGGTGGTCGAGTTATGGAGGGAAAGCGTCAAGAACAGGGCGGTGCGCTATCACTCAGATAACATGGCGGTAGTGGTAGCGATTAATGGGTTAACGGTGTCATCTAGGCCAGTGATTGTGCTCCTGCAGCAACTGGTGCTGTTGAGGCTTGTGTAGGAATAAACTGTTTAAAGCTGTGCACATACCAGGTGTGAAGAACAGTATCGCAGATGCATTGTCTCATTCCCAGCAGGAGTTCCCATTGTCTCATTCCCAGCTGGCTGAGGCCAGCCTTCTGACTGTTTGCCAGACAGACTGCCATTTGGAAGGGAAGTATTGCTTTGTTATAATTAAGATTGTTTAAAGCGAGTTCAGGAGCTTTTGCAAGTTCCAGTTGTATTTTCAAGTGAGGTTGTATTATAAGTGAGGGGACTTTTCATTAAGGGAAGGAAAAAGAAGAGGGGAAAAAAATAGATTTGTGTTATTTTTTTTTTCTTCTTTCTTGTATTGCAGGGTTTAGCCTTACATGTAATTGCATTGGTTGCTCCCATCTGATAGAAAGCAGTTACCTGGGTGGGGGTGGTCCTGCCTAATTAGAAGCCTGAGGCCAGCCTTCTGACTGTTTGCCAGACAGACTGCCATTTGAAAGGGAAGTATTGCTTTGTTATAATTAAGATTGTTTAAAGCGAGTTCAGGAGCTTTTGCGAGTTCCAGTTGTATTTTCAAGTGAGGTTGTATTATAAGTGAGGGGACTTTTCATTAAGGGACTTTAAGGGACTTTATTTTGGGACTTCAAGTGTTCTTATTGCTTATGTGCTAAAATAAGAAGGTAAAAGCCAAAGTTGCTGCAACTGTGAGCACTAAAATTGTTTTTACTGCTGTATTGTAACTAGGATAATGGCCAGCAATATTGGAGGGCTACTTCAGTGCACAGTTTGTCATATGTATACACTTCAGGAGCAGCAGTTCCCGGGTGAATACCGCTGTGGTAAATGTGAGCAAACTGCAAAACTGGAAGCTCGGGTTAGAGATCTGGAGGCGCAAAATGCAACACTGAGGAGGATTGACAATATGGAAAAGAGTTTTCTGCTTACTGAGCAGGCAGTAAATGGGGTAGATACAAAGGGTGGAGTAATGGGTCAGGAGGAGCAGATAAGTAGCTGGGTAAATGTAGATAGAGGGAGTAGAAAGGGTGCACAGAAAAGGAAGGCCATTTCTGTGTCTGCGCACCCTAGCAAAATTGCCAAGTTGGGTAATGATGCAAGAGTGTCAGTCTCAGAAATGGCAGCCCTAGAGGATACTGGTCTCTCTAACAGCCGAGAGAACAGCCCAGCTAGTGAGCGTGTGGTTGGGACTGCAGGTAGGACTAGACAGTTAGTGGTCATAGGGGTCATAATCAGGCGGACTGATAGAATAATTTGTCACCAAGACCGCCTCAACCAAAGAGTTTGCTGTCTCCCTGGTGCCAGGGTTCGGCATGTGGTGGAAAGGGTGGGTAAATTACTGGGAGGGGCTGGGGATGACCCAGCTGTCGTGGTCCATGTGGGAACCAATGACAGAATTAATGGGAAATGGAGGATCCTTAAGAATACATTTAAGGAATTAGGTACAAAGTTGAAGGGAAGGACCTCCAAGGTTGTATTCTCTGGAATACTGCCAGTGCCATGCGCTACACATGAAAGACAGTGGGAGCTTAGAGAGTTAAATGCATGGCTCAAGTCCTGGTGCAGGGCAGAGAGATTTGGGTTCCTAGAGCACTGGGCTGATTTTTCATTGGGGTACAAACTGTATTCTAAAGATAATTTGCACCTGAATGGAAGGGGGGCTGCTGTACTGGGTAAGAGGTTACCAGAGGGGGTGGAAAGTTATTCAAACTAGAGATGAGGGGGGAGGGCAAAAGTAAAACAAAAGTGAAGACAGGTTACTTAGGGGACAGCATATGATGGTGGGTGGAGAATTAGCAGGGATGACTGCTATGATGGATAAGGAGATCCATGTGTTGCAAACCAGCAGTAAAAAATTAGAGGGGTGCATTACTGCAGAAATTAATACTATACCCCAATGTGTCAAACTAGATAGGAACATAAAGTGTATGTTCACAAATGCCAGAAGTCTGGTAACTAAAGTAGGGGAGCTTGAGGCCTTGGTGCTGGCAGAAAATATTGATGTTGTTGGTGTGGCTGAGACATGGCTGGATTCCACACGTGACTGGACTGTCAATCTACAAGGTTTTGCTCTTTTTCGGAAAGACAGAGCAAAAAGAAAACGGGGCGGCGTGTGTCTTTATGTAAAGCAAAAGCTCAAAGCATATATTAATGAGAGGATACTAGCAGAAGATTGTGAGGATGTAGAATCCTTGTGGGTAGAAGTAGGGGGCGATGTAAACAATGCTAAAATACAGTTTGGTGTAATCTATAGGCCCCCAAATATAACTGAGGAAATATAGGGTCAACTGCATAAACAAATATAGTGGGCGTCACAGGCTGGTACAGTGGTGGTGATGGGGGACTTCAACTATCCAGGAATTGACTGGAGACATGGTTCTGCTTCCACTACAAGGGGGAGAACATTCCTCAGCTTGCTACAAGATAATTATATAAATCATTTTGTGGAGGCACCTACTAGGGGTGATGCTCTTCTAGATCTTATAATATCAAATAATGATGACCTGATGGGGGCAGTAACAGTCCGTGAAAATCTTGGTAACAGTGACCACAATATAATTGTAATTTACATAAACTGTAAGAAAGATTTTCTGCCTGGGAAGGCAAAAACATTACATTTTAGAAAGGCCAACTTCCCTAGGCTCACAGCTGCACTTCAGGACTGACTGGGAGCATCTGTTTAGGAATAAGGATACAGATGCCAAATGGGAGTGCTTTAAATCAATTGTAGCACTGTTGCAAAATGTATTCCTATGGGTAACCAATATAAGCAGCTAAAATTAAACCCCTCATGGCTGACACCTGCGGTTAAAAGGGTAATAAAGAAAGAAAAGAAGGCAAAACAAACCCTAAAAGATTTTTTAAATATATTAATTTAAAGAAAACTAAATCAGAACAGGTAGGTGCTCTAATTAATGATAACGGTGAAATGGTCACTGGGGATGAAGATAAGGCGGAGCTGTTAAATTGATTCTTTAGCTATGTGTACACAAAAGAAGAGCAAGGAGCCAACACAGGAGATGCCCCTGATAGCAATAGCCCAAGTATAATAATTAACAAGCTAAACGTGGATATCATCCAAGAAAAACGAAATAATTTAAATGTGAATAAACCTGGAGGACCAGATGGACTTCACCCAAGAGTTCTCAAAGAACTCAGTTCCATTATCTTGTCACCTCTGTTGTTGATCTTTAAAGACTCACTAGCAACTGGTATGATGCCAAGAGACTGGTGCAAGGCAAATGTGGTGCCCATTTTTAAATAGGGCTCTAGGTCTTCTCCGGGCAATTACAGACCTGTTAGCTTAACATTTTTTGTAGGGAAATTGCTTGAGGGGCTATTAAGGGACAACATACACGAATATGTAACTATCCATAATATTATAAGTGACAACCAACACGATTTTACTAAGGACAGAAGCTGCCAGACTAACCTGATTGGCTTCCATGAGGAGGTGAGTAGAAGCCTGGACAGAGGGGTGGCTGTGGATATAGTTTTTCTGGATTTTGAAAAAGCATTTGACACTGTCCCCCCATAGATGCTTATTGGGGACATTGAGATCTTCAGGATTAGAAAACACAGTTTGTAACTGGATTGAAAACTGGCTGAAGGATCGTGTGCAGAGAGTTGTGGTTAATGATACCTACTCTGAATGGTTAAGCGGTTGTAAGCGGTGTACCCCAGGGTTGTATAAACAACATAGAAGATGGAATTAAAAGCACTCACATTTTTGCAGATGACACAAAGATATGTAGCACAGTGCAGTCTATGGAAGATGTTCACAAGCTTCAGGCTGACTTGGACACATTGAGTTTCTGGGCATCCACTTGGCAAATGAAGTTCAATGTGGAAAAATGTAAAGTCATGCACTTGGGGTCAAACAACCTGAAGGCCACATATGTCCTCGGGGGAGTAAAACTGGGAGAGTCACTTGTTGAGAAGGATACTGGTAGATCACAGACTAAATAACAGCATGCAATGCCAAGCAGCTGCTTCCAAGGCCACAAAGATACTATCATGCATTAAAAGAGGCATGGAATCACGGGATAGAGATGTAATTTTGCCTCTTTACAAGGCACTGGTGCGCCCTCACCTGGAATATGCCGTCCAGTTCTGGGCACCCATTCATAGAAAGGACGCTCTGAATATGGAAAGGGTGCAGAGGAAAGCCACCAAACTAATAAAGGGAATGAAAGATCTTAGTTATGAGGAAAGATTACGAGAATTAAATCTGTTTAGTCCTGAGAGGAGGCGATTGAGGGGGGACATGATTAACTTGTATAAATATATAAATGGCCCATACAAAAAATATGGGGAAAATGATTTAATGTAAAATCCTCTCTAAGGACAAGGGGGCACTGCCTTCTATTGGAAAAAAAGAAATTTAGTCTCCGGAGGCGACAATCATTTTTTACTATAAGAACTATAAATCTATGGAATAGCCTCCCACAAAAGCTTGTCACAGCATCAACTGCTGACTGCCTCAAAAAAGGATTAGATGCTTATTTAGAAGAAAATAACATTAACAGGTACTATTAGCGGTTATCAGTAAAAAAATAAAAATAAAATAAATAGCTCCCCCTATAAAATAAAAAATAACTTCCCCTATCCCAACACCCTTGGTTGAACTTGATGGACATATGTCTTTTTTCAACCATATTAACTATGTTACTATGTTACTATGTTTTCGAGCCCTGGTCTTGGAGGCTCAGTCCATGGGGTAATCATGGCCTCTATGGTTGTGGAATCTTGTCTGTCAGAATCTGGGAATTAGAGGATCGCTGGTGGCAGCTACATGAGCCTGTTTTGTGAAAGTATGAAAGAGATCTTGTTTGCGTTGGAGAGGGAGGCGGCATTACCCTCCTCAGCGAATGCCAGACACAAACTTTTTCTGTGATTTGTTGGGGAGCTTTTTGAAAATCAAAAGTCCCCGGCGACCACTGACAAGAAACTGACGGCATGGGTCTTCTTATGTAGGATAGTTGGCTGGGAAGATGTCCCAAAATCTTTTGCTGTTTTGCAGGCCCATAAAGGATGTTGTAGGGAGCATAAACTGGCAGATGCTAGAAGGCTGGTGTCATGGGAGATCCTGAAGGTGTTATTGGGAAGCTTTATTTTTTATTTTGGGAAGCTTTAGCTTAATTTTAAAGGCAACATTATTTACTGCTGCATTTTCACTGGCTTTTTATGAGGCATTGAGGATAGGGAAGCTGTTGATTAGCAAGACACGGGAAGAAGGAAGCTTACAGTGGGGGGCTTGTGGAGATTGAAGGGATGAATTGATGGTGGTGATAAGGTCTTTCAAAATGGACCAGGTGGAGGGCTTCAATTTTTATTATTTTCACTGGCAGGGTGCATCTCCTGCCCAGTTAGGGTGGTAGTAGACTTAATGGTGTTAAGGCTACACCTTTATCAAACTAGTCCAAAAAGACGTACACCAATTGAATTGGACACACAGACGTACACCATATAGCTCTAGCAACTTTACACGTGCTGAGAAAATGGCCTTGGAATATTTGGTCAACGATACCACAATAGTTGTCAAGCCAGCCGATAAAGGCGGAGCGACAGTAGTGCTAGATCGCTCCTACTATGACAACGTGATTATGACACAACTTCAGGATAATCAAATCTACCAAAAACTTAATTGTGATCCCCTCACTATCATACAGTGTGAACTCACACGCATCATAAACTGAGCCCTTGAGGAAGGCATTATTGACAAGAAACTACATGACTTTATGCTCACAGACACACCGACTACACCTGTCTTTTACATTCTCCCAAAGATACACAAGCACCCGACCAATCCTCCGGGTAGGCCCATAGTCGCTGGGACCAACTCTGTTTTCCAGAATATTGCCATTTTTTTGGACAAGGTACTACAGCCTTCTGGCCTTTCCACCAGATCATATCTCCTAGACACTGGCGACTTCATAAATAAAATTGGAAACCTGGGCCCACTCCCCAACCAAACTATCTGTAGCATGGATGTATCTTCATTGTACACATCAATCCCACATCTTAAGGGCATTTCTACCATAGCGGAGGTTCTAGATACAACTAATGGCACCCCTGAATTTAATCAGCTATGCATTGAGTTACTCACCATACTATTGACTAGGAACTACTTCCGTTACAATCGACACTACTACTTACAACTGCAGGGTACCGCCATGGGGTCAAACATAGCACCAGCATATGCAAACCTCTTCATGGACAAGTTTGAGCGTCAGCACATCTATACGGACCCAGCGTATGCATCTTCTGTGCTATACTGGGTCCGTTATATAGACTACATTTTCTTCCTCTGGGAAGGGCCCCCTGATCAACTCCTTGAATTTGTCTCTAGACTAAACCAGGCAGAGACTACAATTGCCTTTACATTGGAACACAGTGCTCAACAAGTACACTTCTTAGATGTACAGGTATCCATTGAAGGACAGACTATCATTACCGATTTATACAAGAAAGAGACAGATAGGAACACTTTCTTGCATTACTCCAGTTTTCACCCTACATCTATGAAGAACAGCCTACCGTATAGTCAGTACATAAGACTCCGGCGCATCATTACAGATGACGCTACCTTTATGCTAAGAGCTAACCAACTTACCAACGATTTCCTTGAACACGGCTACCCTATTGAAATCCTTGAAGAAGCCAGACTAAAAGCCCTGGCACAATCCAGACCCTCACTTCTACAACACAAACCCAAGGGTCAGTCTTCACGCATGCCCATCATTTTGACGTATTCCCGCATGTCACCGCACATTGAACGCATAATCAAGCGACACTGGCACGTCCTCATGGGGGACAAACGTCTGGCCAATACTTTTAGAGATCCACCTCTATTTGTGAAAAAGCGACCAACTAATGTACGTAATAGGCTGGTGAAAGCCGAAGGTCAGACTGACTCTAATCTCACACGAACCCAGAATTGGCTTTCCAGTCTACCCCCGGTTAAGGGCATGTACCCCTACGGGCACTGCGCCCAATGTGGCTACGTCACTAAGAGTGAATTTTTCACACACCCCCACACAGGCAGAAAATTCCCTATTAAGACATTTCTGAACTGCAGCTCAGAATTTGTCGTGTACCTCATTAAATGCCCTTGTGGCTTAGCTTATGTGGGTAAAACTACACGGACGTTATGAACACGCATCTCTGAGCATCGCAGTGCTATCCGCCGTGCTGACCTTGACTCCCCTTTGACATGTCACTTTATGGACGTAGGGCACCAGATAACCCAGCTACGACTTCAGGCTATAGAGCAGGCCAGACCCCCACCGAGAGGAGGGGATCGGGGCTTGGCGCTCCTCAGATGGGAATTGCATTGGATCCATACCCTACAGACAGTTACCCCCAAAGGCCTTAATGAGGAAATGGACTATTCCCCATTCCTGTAATATCGGCAACGTGCACTTGTTTCTAACATTTAATTTCTATTCTTTATAGAGCAACCTGTGGACTACATACAAACTTCCTCTCAGGCTCCAGTGTACGCCTCAGTTTTGTCCCCACACACATCTTACCCTATTGGACTTAAATGTAAAATTCGCCAACATACCTTCGGGTTTAGATACGACTAACATAGGACACTTCTCTGTCACTCTGCCAAGTGTATGGCTTTCTGCCATCACCTGCACATTTTAGATCGGCCATCCCGGCGTGAATCTCTAGGATTAACCATTTTTTCTCCCTTTTTTCTGGTCAGACCCCTGGTATCTATCATCCCTGGCCTAGACCACGCCCCTACTTACAAGCTGCCCCCATTGGACCTTGTATCCTCCTGCCTCCATTCAGCATATGTGACAGGTAATTAACCAGGTGAGCATACATATATAGGAATTGCTTTACCCAGAATCTTCTTACCTATACCACCAACCAGGCAGTCTTTTATGCCTTTGCCACTAGGGACGTACACTGGAACCCACACAGGAATTTAGGGGCTGCTTACCCCTGCCCTTGTATCACCCTCCGCCCCCTGCTCCTTTGCCATCCAAAGTAATAAGACAGAGTGGCGACCCTTGTTTTTTTTATTCTTTTATTATATATATATATATATGTGTTTTTTAACACATATATATGTTTCTTCACAGTGCATGTAGCGGCGCAATAAGGGACACCTCTCCGCAATCTGAAGATCTCCTGTCACCTCTCCACATCGCGTCTTTCTGCCATGGTTTGGCAAATGTCAATAAAGCTTGATGCTTACTTCTTTTCTTGCACTGACATGATGATCTGGGAACGCTGGCCCCGCGCGCCTACGTCACTCAGGGCTGGCAATCTCCACACTGCCAGCCTTGGCCGGATGTGACGTGGGCCGGGACCTCCAACCCCGATGTGACTGGCCGGCCAGGGGAGAGGTATAGTTCTATATAAGAGCTACTCAGGTAATCTTCTTTATCTCTGCCTTGACAATGGAGCCGTGAGCTCCGCAACGTAGGCTCGTTACTTAGCGATCGCCACTTCTACCTTTTCTGCCTGGTAACACTTGTGTAACCATATCTATCTTATGTATGCTTTCTGTATGCTAAACACTGATGATGGATCATGGCATGATTAATCTGTATATTTGCATTGTGTGAGGTTTCCTCTGGTATGATGTTTACCACCTATGCTGACCAGGGTATTAGACCCTGATCCATAGATATCTGTATTATCATTGTAATGTCCTTAACCTGCTATCCACACTGGACTGTATATATGGCCGCACTGAACGTCAGGATTGCCACTAATACACCTCTTAGACCAATTTGGTAAGGATTACTTACCCTACCATAGCCTTTGGTCCTGATACTGCTAGTGCGATCTTATCACTATTACTCTTTTACTCTCTTGAGGTGCACAGACAATTCTGACGACTGAGGTGCCGCCATACAGAGAATCCTCATCAGATATCATTTTTTCAATGTGAGACATCCCAGTGTTTTGAGTTCTGAATCTGAATAGCAATACTGCACTCCAATGTACAGCACTAAATTGTTTGTTTATTGACTGTTTGTAAATCAATACAATTTTATTTGCATAATGATAATTCTAGTTGGTGTGCATTCTTTTCCACCCTCTTTACTGTGATCTACTAATTGAGGTATAATGTGGTGGGATACCTCGGATGGTTTGCACCCACAAATCATAGTTTAAGGTACTTTATTATCGGTTTTGGGTGTGCTTTAAGCCCTAACACTAATTTATGTTAAGGCTAAAGGGAAATGGGTCTTTTCTCAAGCATGAGGGTGGATCTTCCCTGTTGCATCTTCAGTTAAACACAATTTTTTGGAAAAGTTGAATGACAATTGGATTGTGCCATGGGGAGTATGGGACACATTCGTTCCGCATTGGGGTGGCCTTGAAGGTGGCGATAATTAGGTATGTTGGGGGAAGGGATTAAGAAGATTGGGAGATGGGAGTCTCACATGTATTGCCTGCATGTTAGACCACATATGCTGGACATGATAGAATAGGGAATGGGGGGAGCTGGTAATGGGATTTGATCAAGGGGCAGGAAGGGGCTCTTCATAAAATGATTGTGGTCATTGTTTCTTTTATTTGGTTTGTTTTTAGATGATAAATTGTGCAAGGTTTGGATCACCGGGCACTCCATCTTCTTGGACACAAAAAGTGCCAAAGTCTGTCGGAATGGGACGAAATTAGGTTTCATGAGTTGAGAAGTTAATTTTTTGTGACTGGGAGTGAGTGGTCTACAATAGGAGGAGTGGCTAGGGTTAGTGCGGGGTAGAATAGTGGTGGTTGGCCCCCCTGATGTGCTGGTGGTGCACGCCAAGGGTAATCATCTTGGTAGAATAGCAATGAGATCGCTGATTGCCGCAGCACAGAGGGACCTGCAAGTTCTCATGGCGCACTACCCTAAACCATTTTATAATCTAATTTTAAAATTGTAATCTGGTCTGAGATCGTCCCCCATCTGGTTTACAGATATGCCAGGAGGCCAAACGTGGTGGATACGCTCTGCAAGAGAAGATTGAGACAGGGGTGGAGTAGTGTCAGAAAGGCCAGTGTAAAGGGGGGAGGGTCATTGCAGGACTATTAGTAGCACTGCGTGGCTCACATTCTTTTGAGGGACTGGTGGTGGTGCTTTTGAACGAGAGGACCTTGATTGGAGCAAGGTGGCGTGTCCCAGTTTCCTTCTCCAAAGTCCAATACTCTTCAGGGCTGGGGTGCGACAGGAGAGGAAGGGCGGATTTCACATTTTTTTGTTTGAATTAAGTTGAGTTGTGCCCCTCAAAATGTAGGCAAACGTTCATTTATCAGTTTTACATGTTTGAAGTGAGCTATGTCAAAATTTTAAGTGGTCAGCTGTGGCCAATTTTGTTAATAAATCAATTCCAAGTCGAGCTTGGTAGTGTGTGTGGTTATTGTCATTAGTCAGTAGTAAAAGGTGAATAAGGGAGTTGCCTCTTAGACAGTCATGATTTGAATGCTGAAGATGTTTTTCTCATCTTACAAACCTTGCTCTTTTCAGCAGCGCTACCCTTATATAAGGTAATGCGCTAGTGACCCCTAGTGCCAGCTGGGAACTCTGAAAATACAGCAAGTTTAATATTAAAGAACACAGCAACAACACGGGCACTGCGGAAAGGGGATTACAGGGTAACAGCACCTGTTGAAATCCCTACTTTTTATTTATTAAGGTCAGGGCAGCAAATTTTTGAAACTGAAATGCAATGGGAACACTTGAAAGACACACTTTGTACAGCCCAAATCTTTGCAGCACAACACAAAATTCCCTAAAATTGCCACTGTAACTGCAAGTGTCTAACAAAAAGAAAGCAGCAAATAAGGGACAGGGACATCGCAATGGGCAGCTGCTGCTGATAATGGAGCTGGTGCTGCCGGGAGAGGACGTGTTTCATCCTTACCTGCTACTCCTTCCTCCAGGGCAATCAGGCACCGGGGTTTGGAGTGCATGTTTGTAGGCCCCAATACTGCTGGCAGGGTGGTGAGGTCAGAACAAGTTAAGGCAGCCATAGATTATATGGCATGCAGTGGTACCAGTTCCATGGGATTCTCTTCCTCTCACTCCAATTATACGGGGAGTGCTGAGGCCTCCACTTGACCCCCCTTAAAATCAACAAGGCCATCCAAGCCACAAGTCACGGGGTCAGTAATGCTCTACGATGACACTCCTAGCTGGCATACCATGGGTCATCCACCTGCCCCAGACCGAGGGTTCCCAGATGCCCAACAGGGATGAGGATATGGCCAGTGGACCATCACAAGACACCCTCAATGATGATGAAACCCTAGTGCTCACTGTTGCAGCTTTCTGCAATGTTGAGGCTGAGAGGGAGGCTAGCAGGGAGGAGTGGGCAGAAGTGAAGGGAGGATGATGATGTCCTAGATCCAATGTGGACTGAAGGCCATCAGAGTTCCAAGGAAGAGGTGGTGGTTACACAGCCCCAGGCAGTCAGCAAAAGAGGGAGAGGGGTGCCAGCGGTCAGTGGTCAGCCCATTGTTGCAACTGCCCACCACACCCAGGGATGAGTGCACCAAGGCAAGATCACAGGTTCTCACTAGATTGGAAGTTTTTTAACCGATCCACAGTGGACAAGACAGAGGTAATTTGCAACTGGGTAATGCCATCAGTTCCCATGTCCACGTCAGCACTGACACATGGATAAGTAAGCATTGGCAGGGACATATCTCTAAAATAAAAATGCATTTGCCCAATGACAAAAAATGTAAGTAAGTTTGACCAATGTGTCTTTATAAAATGATCTAACAATCTTAATACCAAATTCTAAAAAGAGGAGGACCAAACAGATTATGCTACCAGTATGGTTTTTAAATGGCAAAGGAAAAAGGTAGATTTTTTTTTTTAAACCATTGGTGCACCAGTTAGACTCATGGCATTTACTGGAGATTTCAATAGAAATTAGACAGAGAGGGAGATAACCCTATAATAGAGCCCACAATTAATCAAAAAAATCAGGAATCAAGCTCTTGAATTGCAACAGAGAGATTCTCAGTTCCTGAATCCTAGGTATAATAGAAATAATAATCCCAGACGTAATAGAGATAATAAGTCTGATTGGGATAGGTCAAAATCTCAAAGGAGGAATAATGATTGGGAAAACAGGAAGATGGATAAAGATTTGGTAGGAAAGAGAATATCTGGGACTAATGATGTATCATAAACAAACCAGATTCGCTCTACTGTCTAAAAGCTCCCCAACCACTCCAACTACCCCTTTTCAGAGACGACCATCTTGGTCCCTGAAAGAGTGGGAAAATGTCCCCCTCAAGGACAGAGTAAAAGCTTCTAAGATAGTAAGGAGTGCACCTATTAAAAAAAAAAAAAAAGTACAAGTGAGGAAAAATAGGAATGAAACATAAGAAAGCTGAGGTGGTTTCAGGTTCAGCAATCTGTAATATCAGCTCTGCCACTTTGTCGGCTAATGATTTAAGGTTGCTGGACCAGGGGCTTAAGTACACACCGCCATCAAAAAATTTAGAAACAGTTTCTGTATATTTGGATTTGTAAAAATGTATGAGAAAATCAGATGTCAAAAATATTTTTAAACACACAGGGAATAACCATGCCAGCTATTACAGCTACAGATATGGATGAGGTTAAAAACACGACTTTAAAGAATAAGTCTTTTTTTAACCCTTTAAGTGCCAGCCTACCTAGATTTTTTGTCACACTCTGTTGCCAGACTACTTTTCACGTTTTTGCGCCACACATGTTCAACCTTGATTTTGAAGGGATTTCCAGGGATTTTCCAGGAAAATTTCCAGGAAAATTATATATTGTTTGAATCTGGGCTTCAACATGATTTTTTTTTTGTGTATTCTCAATACTTTTGGGTGAAATATGTGCAAAAAAAATAAAAAAAATAAATTTTTTACAATTTGTAGTGTTTTTTTGTAATAAAAAATGTAAGCTTGTTAATAAAATATTATTGCGTGTGAAAGCCCTTTTTCTCCCGGTTACAACCACATATGTATTGGTATACACCCTTTCCTGGCCAGAAAACTCCCCCAAACTGAAACAGCAGTTTAGGAGATTTCAGATAGGATATGATTGCATAGCTGTAAGGGGTTAACTTAAAAAAAAAATGACATAGGGTGCACCCTCCCTGGAATTTTAAGGGTTAAAAAAAATCCCCCTTACCCAGCATTACCGACCCGGACCAGCTATGGGGGCTTGTAGAACAGGGCGCAGGGGCCAGCATTGGTGGCCCCTGGCCCTGCAGGCTACTAGCCCACATAGCCACTAAGGGCCCTTCTGCCCCCCCTGGCCGTTGGGGAGGCAGGTAATGGGGGGGCTGGGGGTTATGGCAAGTCACCCGCTAGCCGCAGGTGATTGCCAGCCCCAGAGCCTTGTGAACTGGTATAAGGGGTCTCATGGACCCCTTACCAGTTCACAAATAGTTAAAAGTAAAAAAGACACAGACACAAAATATTTTATTATTCTTTTTTTCAATTATACTATACTATACTGATCCCGTGACCCGCGGCGCTGCAGATGACACTTGTCGGTAGTGATCAGAGCAGGGAGGGTGGGCTCCAGGGAGATCAGAGCCACCCTGCCTCCCACCCTCCCTGCTCCGACATGTGACAGTCGGAGCCCGGGTGCCGGTATACGAGGAGCGGGATGACGTCATCCAGCTCCTCCCACAAGTGGGTGGGGCTAGGGGCGGGCCAGTGCCCGGCCGAAGAGGACGGTGAGGGCCCGTTGCTGGGTCCTCACTCGAAGTGTGGTAAGTCCAGGGGGGGTCGAAGCCCCCCCTGGTGAATAGAAGACATCGGAGGAGCGATCGGGCTGTCAGGTGAGTTTGTGTCATTATTAATTTTTTTTTCTTTCAGATGGCGCGGGGGGGGGCTATTCCGGGCCCCCTCCTGAAGATCAGAGGCCTGGGGGCGAAAATCAAGTGGCTGACTATTGAAGGGAATCGCTGGCACTTTCAAACGAGGGGTCAAGTAAGTCTGTTTCTTTTTTACTTTTTTTTTATGGGGCTCTAAAGTCAGCTACATGAGTCTCATGTAGCTGGCACTTAACGGTTGGAGAGGCAGCTACGTGAGACTCACGTAGCTGGCACTAGAAGGGTTAATCCTAATTCTTCCAGTGCTCATATGGAATCCTTTAAATCTTTACTTAAGGGATAAGGGATTTAAATACAATGAGAGCAAATGCACGTTGTGCAGATGATCTCTAAAGGGACCAAGAAAATAGACTTATTAAACCTGGCAATGGCAGTAGACTGGTAGTAATGGACAAACAGGACTACAATGAAGGGCTAAATAGGTTTTTGTCAGATTCTGAATCCTATGTACTCCTGTCTAAAAATTCTACTGTAGAATATTATTATGCTCTAACATAGCTACATAGTTAGTACGGTTGAAATAAGACATATGTCCATCAAGTTCAACCAAGGGTGTTGGGATAGGAGAAGTTATTTTTTATTTTATTTTTATTTTTTTACTGATAACCACTAATAGTAACTGTTAATGTTATTTTCTTCTAAATAATAATCTAATCCTTTTTTGAAGCTGTCAGTGGTTGATGCTGTAACAAGCTTCTGGGGGAGGCTATTCCACAGATTTATACTTTATGGTAAAGAATGATTGTTGCTAGAGATGAGCGAACTTTTGAAAAGTTCGATTCGGCCGATTCGCCGAATTTCACAAAGAAATTCGGGTTCGGCCGAATCGAACTTTTACGAAGTTCCCCATCAAAAATGCCGTCATGGTGGGAGCGGAGCCGGTAAAGCCGGCCGGCCCGCTCCCACCATGCCGGCATTTAAAAAACAAAAAACAAAAAAAAAAGCATTTTTGCGGGCATGGTGGGAGCGGGCCGGCCGGCTCCGCTGTCAGCGGAACCGGCCGGCCCGCTCCCACCATGCCGGCATTTGAGAAAAAAGGCAAACACTTACCTGCAGGTCCGGAGCGTGGAGGCCGGCGCCGCTCTCAGCTGTCATCTGAGGGCGCGTCATCAGAGTCGCCCTCTGATGACGCGCCCTCAGATGACAGCTGAGAGCGGCGCCGGCCTCCACGCTCCGGACCTGCAGGTAAGTGTTTGCCTTTTTTTTAAAATGCCGGCATGGTGGGAGTGGGCCGGCCGGCTTTACCGACCCGCCGGCCGGCTCCCACCATACCGGCATTTTTTCTTTTTTTTTTTTTTCTTTGTTTTTTAAATGCCGGCATGGTGGGAGCGGGCCGGCCGGCTTTACCGACCCGCCGGCCGGCTCCCACCATACCGGCATTTTTTCTTTTTTTTTTTTTCTTTGTTTTTTAAATGCCGGCATGGTGGGAGCGGGCCGGCCGGCTCCGCTCCCACCATGCCGGCATTTTTTTTTTTAATTTCAGGAAAAATTTGATCGGCACGAACCACAAAATATTCGGGTTCGTGCCGAATCGAATATTTCCTGAAATTCGGAGCGAATTCCGGTTCGTCCGAACCGGTTCGCTCATCTCTAATTGTTGCCTCCGGAGACTAAATTTCTTTTTTTCCAGTCGAAGGGAGTGCCCCCTTGTCTTTAGAGAGCATTTCACCTGAAATAGTGTTTCCCCATATTTTTTGTATTGGCCATTAATATATTTATACAATTTAATCATGTCCCCCCTCAGTCGTCTCCTTTCAAGACAAAACAGATTTAATTCTCGTAATCCTTCCTCATAACCAAGATCTTTCATTCCTCTGATTAGTTAAGTCGCTCTCCTCTGCACCCTTTCCATAGTCAGAGCGTCCTTTATATGAATGGGTGCCCAGAACTGGACGGCATATTCCAGGTGAGGGCGTACATCCCTATCCTGTGATTCCATGCCTCTTTTAATGCATGATAATATGTTGGTGGCCTTGGAAGCAGCTGCTTGACATTGCATACTGTTATTTAGCCTGTGATCTATCAGTACCCCCAGATCCTTCTCAGCAAGTGTTTCCCCCAGTTTTACTCCCCCGATGATATATGTGGCCTTCAGGTTGTTAGACCCCAAGTGCATGATTTTACATATCTCCACAGTGAACTTTATTTGCCAAGTGGATGCCCAGACACTGAAAGTGTACAAGTCAGCCTGAAGCTTGTGAACATCCTCAATATCTTTGTGTCATCTATAAAAATAGAGACAGTGCTTCTAATACCATCTTCTATGTTGTTTATAAACAAGTTGAATAAAAGTGGGCCCAGGACTGAACCCTGGTGTACACCACTTACAACCGGTAACCATTCAGAGTAGGTATCAGTAACCACAACTCTCCTAAAGCCAGTTTTCAATCCAGTTACAAACTGTATTTTCTAATCCTGAAGATCTCAATTTCCCCAATAAGCATCTATAAGGGACAGTGTCAAATACTTTTGCAAAATCCAGAAAAACTAAATCTACAGCTGCCCCTCTGTCCAGGCTTCTACTCAGCTCCTCATAGAAGCTAATCAGGTTAGTCTGGTAGCTTCTGTCCTTAGTAAATCCGTGCTGGTTGTCACTTACAATAATATGGATAGTTACATATTCATGTATATAGTTCCTTAATAGCCCGTCAAGCAATTTTCCCACAATGGATGTTAAACTTACCGGTCTGTAATTGCCCAGTGAAGACCTAGAGCCCTTTTTGGAAATGGGCACCACATTTGCCCTCTATTGTGTACACAGAGCTAAAGTATACATTCAACAGCTTTGCCTTCTTTTCATCCCCAGTGACCATTTCCCTATTATCATCGGATTTAGTTTTCTTTGAGTTTATATATTTAAAAAAGATGTTTAGGGTTGTTTTGCTTTCTTTGGCCATATCTCTTTCATTTTGTGCTTTTGCCAACCTTATTTCTTTCTTACAAGCATTATTTACTAATTTTCAAGAGTTACAGCTGAGAGCTCAGCCTTGTATCGTTTAAATGCCTTTTTCTTGTTCTTTATTGTCCTACCAGGTGTCAGCTATGAGGGGTTTAATTTTAGCTGCTTATATTTGTTACCCATAGGAATACATTTTGCAGCATTGGTACTCACAATAGATATACAGCACTCCCATTTGGCATCTGTATCCTTATTCCTGAACAGATGCTTCCAATCTATGTCCTGGAGTGTAGCTCTGAGCCTGGGGAAGTTGGCCTTCCTTAAATTCAGTGTTTTTGCCCTTAAAGGCAAGAAAATAATTTTTACAGTTTATGTTAAATACAACTATATTGTAGTCACTGTTACCAAGATTTTCACGGATTGTTACTTTCCATATCAGGTAATCATTATTTGATATTACCAGATCTAAAAGAGCATCACCCCTAGTAGGTGCCTCCACAAACTGATTCATATAATTATCTTGTAGCAAGCTGAGGAATGCTCTCCCCCTTGTAGAAGAAGCAGAACCATGTCTCCAGTCGATTCCTGGATAGTTGAAGTCCCCCATCACCACCACTGTACCAGCCTGTGAAGCCAGCTCCTCTTCTTATGCTCTTGTGGATCTAATAAATCAGGGCCTAGATAAGGGTATACTGACAAAAAGAGCATGACTACCTTACACTATCAGCTCTGAGTATTTCTACCATCTACCTGTTGCCTAAAATTCACAAGAGGCTTTAGAAACCCTCTGGATGACCTATAGTAAGTGTTATAGAGTTTGGTGAGGTTGGGCAAGTACATGGATGCCTTTTTCCAAGACCTGGTGGTCCAATTACCAGCCTATTTAAGGGATTCAGGCCAGGTTATAGAAGCTTTGTAGGAACAACAGGTGGGGGAACATTTTTGCTGGGTGGTGGAAATGCAGTTCATTTATGGTAATACCTGGCCCAATTTTAAAATGTGGAGACAAAACAGATGATCTGCTGTGTATCTTGGAGGGATCCAAACTAGATCTGGATTTTTTTTTGCGGAAGTTAATGACAATGCCTTCAATCTATAATTCACTGCAGAAAGCAGGTTAATCTTTTAGATATTATGATTAAAAAGAGTAGGTCCTTTTTAAGTAAGGTTACATTATTTAAACCCACAGACAGGAACAGATATGCTTCATATGGCAGTTGCCACCATTCAAACTGGCTTAGGGCAATTCCGAAGAGCCAGTTTGCTGTCCAATCAGTGTAGTTAAGGCACCGATTTTTAAATAAGGGATACAAGTCCACTTTGACCTCATTGGAAGTGAGATCAAAGGACCAGAAAACGCTAAAGATGAGCACATTTTTTAAAAATTTGATTTGGACGATTCGCTGCATTTTCCAGAAACATTTGTTTTGTTCAAAATTTATTTGCGATGAATCGGTATAAAAAATGTCTATATCTAGCATACCGAGAGCCTCAATTGGTTTGTAACACGCATAGGATGCATACTGTGTTAGTGAAATAACACTGTAAAGAAGAATGACATGCAGATCAGAGGCATCGCTATTAGGATCACTGTCGCAGAGCAGCACAATTGCAGAGCCTTGATGTGGCTTCTGCATTTGGAGCCCATATATTGCCTGAAAGACACACCCTGGAGTTGGCGCAGCATGAGGAGACCATATATTGCCTGAAAGACACACTGGAGTTGGCAGCAGCATGAATAGCCCATATATTGCCTGAAAGACACACCCTGGAGTTGGCAACAGCACAAGGAGCCCGTATATTGCCTGAAAGACACACCCTGGAGTTGGCAGCAGCAAGGGGAGACCATATATTGCCTGAAAGACACACTGGAGTTGGCAGCAGCATGAAGAGCCCATATATTGTTTGAAAGACACAACCTGGAGTTGGCAGCAGCATGAGGAGCCCATATATTGCTTGAAAGACAAACTGGAGTTGGCAGCATCACGAGGAGCCCACAAATTGCCTGAATTACATCCTGGAGTGGGCAACAGCATGAGGAGCCCAAATATTGCCTGGAAAATACATCCTGGAGTTGGCAGCAGCATGAAGAGTCCATATATTGCCTGAAAACACATCCTGGAGTTGGCAGCATCATAAAGAGCCCATATATTGCCTGAATGACACCCTGGAGTTGGCAGCAGCATGAAGAGCCCATATATTACCTGAAAGACACAGTGGAGTTGGCAGCATCTTGAGGAGCCCATATATTGCCTGAAAGACACACCCTGGAGTTAGCAGCAGCATAAGGAGTCCATATATTGCCTGAAAGACACACCCTGTAGTTGGCAGCAGCATAATGAGCCCATATATTGCCTGAAAGACACCCTGGAGTTGGCAGCAGTATACTGAGTCCATATGTTGCCTGAAAGAAACACCCTGGAGTTGGCCGCAGCAAGAGGAGACCATATACTGCCTGAAAGACACACTGGAGTTGGCAGCATCATGAGGAGCCCATATATTGCCTGAAAGACACACCCTGGAGTTGGTAGCAGCATAAGAAGCCCATATATTGCCTGAAATACACACCCTGGAGTTGGCAGCAGCATGAAGAGCCCATATATTGCCTGAAAGACAAACTGGAGTTTGCAGCTGCATAAGTAGCCCATATATTGCCTGAAAGACACACCCTGGAGTTGGCAACAGCATGCGGAGCCCATATATTGCCTGAAAGACACACCCTGGAGTTGGCAGCAGCATGAGGAGACCATATATTGCCTGAAAGACAGGTGTTGGTGTGGCACCATGTTCAATCTACACACCTGCTGCTGTTGTCCAAAACTAAATTTTTTCAAGCGCACTAGAGCACATTGAACTCATCAGTGCATACCACATACACTCATTTAAGAGTTTTACCAATTTATTCCTGTTAAAGTCTTCAGGGCCTAGTTACTACTTATTGAAAGGCCATGCATAGTTACACACCAGCTGCTGTTGTCGACAAATCCTGTTTTAAGCGTAGTGTAGTGATTTGTCCTCCCCTCGTATAAGCACTAAGTATGTCAGGCAGAACAGTGCCAGGATGGGCACAGAGGAGTATCAGAGGCCTAAATTCATCAAGCAGAGATTGTAGCAGACTAGGGGTGAGTGGCAGCAGGAGTCTCAGCAAGGTATCAGCTAGCGGTCGTGTCTCGACCAGCAACCCATCTGCCATCATCGATTGGTTACCACGGTCATCCACTTCATCACAAGTGACATCTGTCATTTGTATCTTATGCTTTAGGTTCAGCTCCACTGTTCAGTGAGGACAATCTGATAGAGAACAATCAGCAGCTACTGTCAAGTCAGGAAGTGGAGGAGACACTCACCGCTTCCTCCACTAGGTGGGCAAGTAGTGATGAGGAGAGTGGCGTGGGAGGTAGTGTTGCAAGCTTTCTGGCTTCTGAAGCAGACACTGTTGAGGAACCATAGGAGGACATCAGTGATGTGAAGACACAACTTGATGACTGTTATTATTAATAATTTTATTTATATAGAGCCATCATCTTCTGTAGCGCTTTACAAGGTGTGATTATAAACAAGGTAGAACATATAGTACAGAGGACAATACAAAACTAGATGCTACGGGGTGCAAACCAAGTGTTGTGAGACACAGAAGACAATAGCAAAGAAAGCCCTGTCCTTGCGAGCTTACTGTGTAAAGGATGGGGGTGGAGACAAAAGGTAGGGATCAAAAGTGGTAGACCTCGAGTTAGGCTGCATGTGCCGTTTAAAAGATATAGGAGTTGCTTAATCCAGGTTATATGCCCTGTCTGAAGAAGTGAGTTCTGAGGGCACTTTTAAAGGTTTGGAGTGATGGAGAGTGATGGATTTATCGGTCAGCATGGTGGCAGAAGGGGAAAGTCTGGAGGCAAATGTGCCCGGGGTAGACCACTTGCTGCGCGACAGACACCTTCCCGGGAGTTAGTGGAATAGGGGTTCCTAGGGTCGGCGCCAGTAGTAGTGAATTAGTGCAGACTGTCGGTGGAAAAATCAGCTACTTGGTGGTGTGGGCATCTTTCATCAAGCATCCGCAGGAGGTTAACATGGCCAAATGCAATATGTGTAGGCAGAAGGCGAAGCGTGGCCAGGTCCCAATGTTGACCCCAAGGCCCTGCGTCAACATATGCAGCGTCACCATAGAGCTGGCTCCAAAGTGGTGGTCCAGCCTGCTGCATTACCCAGTGGCACGCCACTCCCTGTTCCAGCCAGCCGAGGCTTCACTACCTCTTGTGTGTCATACCCATCCTCTGACATTCCAGATGCTCCTGCTCCTCCTACTCTGAGTCTGATATTCCGTCATCAATCCATTGGCGAAGCCATGACCAAGAGACAACAGTATGTGCCCACTCATCCAACGGCCAGAAGCTCAATGTGCTGCTGTCCAAGATCGGGTGCTGCAGTCCCTCCCTTTTCAGGTGGTGTACTCTGCACTTTTCAGAGAATTGATGGCTTGTGCCAAGCTGAGGAGGAGAGTCCCAAGCTGTAATTTCTTTGCGAAGAAGGCAGTACAAGCCCTACACAATTTTGTTGAACAGAAGGTGGGCCAGTCCTTGAGCCTTTCGGTGTGTACCAAAGTGCATGGCAGCGCCTACATCTGGAGCTGTAACTACAGTCAGGGACAATACATGTCTTTTAAGGCCCATTGGGTGAATGTGGTTCCTGCACAGCCACAACAGCAACTTGGACAGGT
Source organism: Gastrophryne carolinensis (assembly GCA_027917425.1). Classification (NCBI taxonomy): domain Eukaryota; kingdom Metazoa; phylum Chordata; class Amphibia; order Anura; family Microhylidae; genus Gastrophryne; species Gastrophryne carolinensis. The sequence goes on along the minus strand of CM051237.1, from coordinate 343,008,012 downwards.
CACGCCGCTTTGGCCTCCAGGCTCCTAGGCCGTTGTGCCTGTGACAGTGTGCGACTCCATCTCCTCATCCTCTGCCGTCTCCGCAGCCTCAACTGCATGGCCCCTTCAGCCTACCATGTGTGCAGGACACGGCGGTGTCACACTGTTCTTCACATGATTTGCTTTGGCGAACGATGTCACACATGGGAGGAACTGCTGAAAATCAAAGCAGTGATTTTAAAGAAATCAAATCATCGCTTACTCCACGAAAACTGCAAATGGGAACCATGGAGACTGACAATGGGAAGATGTAAGATGTTGGTTCCTTGTGTTAACTTTAACAAGGACTATTGGGCCATCCAGATATAATCTCAGCTATGATAATTCAAGGAACAAGTATTGGGCCGTCTTCCCCCATCTGCAAGACATCCTAACAATGGGAAAGAAACTTTTCAGCCACTCCTACACCGCAAAGCACACCCTTTTTGAGCTGCAGTGTCAGAATGGTATCCCCCAACATAGTCTGATTTGCGATGTCTCCACCCGTTGGAATTCCACCATCCATATGTTGGATCGACTATACGAACAGAGAAAAGCCATCACCAATTTCTTGAAGATCCAAGCGGATAGGGGGACTCCCCTGTGTAACTTAAATGTAAACCAGTGGAAGCTCATATGTGACACCTGTCGTTTTCTCAGGCCCTTTGAGGAAGCCACTTTATTAGTCAGTTGCCTGGAATACGGGATAAACGATGTGATTCCACTGCTTCATGTATTACAATACATGTTGGAAACCAGGGCTAGTCAGGGCACTGGAGACGTAGCGCCTACATTTCACGGCCAAATGAACCCTGTGGTGGCTAAACTGGAGGAGGAGGAGGGGGTGGGGCACAGTTAAGCACAGTTTAGGTTTGATTAAATGTCCGTTTTTTTCTAGTCATCTGACAGGAGAGGAGGAGCAGGAGCAGTCAGAGGAGCTAGAGGGTTGTGAGGAAGGCAGACCAGAGGACCCAGACACACCATGGCGGTATGCAGTGGAGATGGAGAAAGATAGTCCCTCCAAGTCACTTGCACCAATGGCATGATGCATGCTCACGTGCTTGCGTAGTGACCGCCGAATTGTCACCATTCAGCAGCGGGATGGCTTCTGGATCTCCACCTTATTGGACCCTCGCTACGGCACAAAATACTGTTTTAAGCCTACTGGAGAGCATTGAACTGCCCTTATCAGTACACACCACATACGTACATCTGAGAGTTGCACCATTCTTTTCCTGTTAAAGTCTTCAGGGCCTAGTTACTGTGAAAGGCCAGACACATTTTTCATGGACAGACAAGTTCTGCTTGTAGTTACTATGGCCCCTGCTGCAATACACCTGCTCTTATGGCACACTACTGGCAGAGCAGGACAGCTTTCCCAGGAAAAACTCTGCAAGTTGCGGCCACAGATCAAGTTTGGCTGCCCAGAAGTCCAGTGGATTCTCAAGGTGTGTTGGCATGGTCATGTCAAGGTATAACACCTCCTGCTGGTTCAGGTCCTGCTCCATGTCTACCTGCTACTCATGAGTTGCCTCGCTATGCGGCTGAAGAAAGCTGCTTATTAGTGACTGAAGACTCAGGCTTGGCAGTGGAAGGTGAGCACAGACGCACCCCCCCCCCCGAGTCAGACCTGAAAGAGGATGGACGATGGCGCAGATAGGCATCAGCCAACTGACTATGTAGGATTTCTCTGTAGTAGGTCAGTTTGTCCTCTCTCTTAGTGGGTGTAAATAAGGCCTCCATTTTACACAACAGTGACAGGTGTCTGGCCTTTCACACTAACTAGCCCATCAGCATTTGAAGATAAAACCTAATGCAAACACTGCCAGATTGCCTGAAATGGGATGCCCCCTGCTCAAATGGAGTTAATAGCACTACAGCAAGCTTTATATTGCATTTGCTTTTCTACAAAAACACATTTTAGACTGCTGCCCATGATAAAAGCAAATGCAAATACTGTCAGATTGCCTTAAATGGGATGCCCCATGCTCAAAGTTAGTTAATAGCACTACAGAAAGCTTTCAAACATGGTGTTTGTAGAAAAGCAAAGCGATATAGACTGCTGCCTATGATAAAAGCAAATGCAAACACTGTCAGATTGCCTGAAATGGGATGCCCCGTGCTCAAAGTTAGTTAATGGCCAGGTATGCCACTGTCCAGCCAGTAAGCAAGCAGAGAAAAAAATTGCCATTCATGCATAAATGTACTTAGTTAGACAGTTAATACTGTTGAAAAAAATACATATGTCCATCAAGCAGGGCCGTCGCTACCACCCGGCAAAGTCGGGCATCTGCCGAGGGCCCAGACGGTGGAGGGGGGCCTACTGAGGCAGGGTAAAAGTTTTTAAATATATTTTAAAAAATAGTTAAGTATCACATGGCTGTCTGTCGGGGCAACACTAGATGAGGAATGCACAGGCGATAATAGCCTCGATTCAGAGACACATTCGTCCGGACTTCCGTAGCTGTCTGTGAAAGTTTTGGTGGGTGTTTGTCATTTTTTTGCTTTTTTTCGTCCATTTTTCATTCGTACGAACGTTCGGGAAAATGCGTCTATGCTCTTTCGATAAACGGAAGCAAATCGGAAGTTTTTCGTTCATTCGGGAGGTTTTTTCCACCAAATTTGAAATGTTTCGTCCATTCAGAAAGTTTACATTATTGCATGGGCTGGCGATTAATTCAGAGAGCTGATTGCCGATGGGCCAACACCCCATAAACCCGTTTCATTGCCGAACCACTAACGGCACCATTTAGACGTCGGAACTAGATCCATGGACGAGTCTACTGCATTTGAGGAGCATGAAGATCTGCAGCTCCTTGGCATTGAGATCGTCCGGAGGTCAGAGACCAGACTGCACCGGCGGCGACGCATGGACATCAATGGCATGCATGACGTTGAGCTGTTCGAGCGGACCAGGCTTAATCGCACTGCTCTCCATAAATTGTATAGTGAGCTGCGGCCATGGTTAGCCCGCACCACAAGGAAGGGGCAAGCAATTTCAGGTATGACCAAGATGCTTGGCTGCCTGCAGTTTTTGGCGAATGGCTCGTTCTAGATGCTGGGTGCCCTCTCCGTGGGGATCTCGCAGCCTACGCTGAGCCGCGCGCTATCCAAGTTTTTGGAAGGCATGGCTACCCTAACTCGGAAATATATTTGTTTCCCTGAGGATATGGTAGCCAGAAACGCCATTAAGCTGGCATTTTATAATATCGCCGAAATGCCCAACGTCATGGGTGCTATTGACTGCACACTCGTTGCCCTGGTCCCTTCTGCTTGCGATGAGTATATATACAGGCAAGTTTTGTCTTCCATTGTATCTCAATTTTTGGGTGTCCCTCCTTTGGCCAATAACATTATTTGTTCTTCTCCCCCCTTGTTCCAAAACCCTCTTTGTGAATAGTCCCTCCTTTTAATATTAGCATCCTTGTGAATAGTCCCTCCTTGTATTAATAGCATCCTTGTGAATAGTCCCTCCTTGTATTAATAGCATCCTTGTGAATAGTCCCTCCTTTTAGTAATAGCATCCTTGTGAATAGTCCCTCCTTTTAGTATTAGCATCCTTGTGACTAGTCCCTCCTTTTATTAATAACATCCTTGTGAATAGTCCCTCCTTGTATTAATAGCATCCTTGTGAATAGTCCCTCCTTGTATTAATATCATCCTTGTGAATAGTCCCTCCTTTTAGTAATATCTTCCTTGTGAATAGTCCCTCCTTTTAGTATTAACATCCTTGTGACTAGTCCCTCCTTTTATTAATAACATCCTTGTGAATAGTCCCTCCTTTTGTAGAAACCATCATTGAGAATAGTCCCGCCTTGTAATTTGGCACTCAACGTTCAGAGTCCCTGGTTTTCATTAGGCACTCTAGGTTCCTAGTCTCTCCTTTTACATATTCCCTCATTGCAATCATACCTCTTTGCTAATGCTCCCTCCTTGCCCAGAGTGCAGAGTCCCAGAATGGGCCTTATTTTTCCATTATTAAAACAGATAGTTTGGTCAAAGTCAAACATTTGAAAGTGTACTTCAAATAGAACAAGTAACTCAACCTTGTAAAGGCTGGAATATACATCTTCTTTTGATGGCCACTTAAATTGACGGATAGTTGTTTAGTGTTAGTTGTCTGGATGTTAACATTTGACTTAGGCTGTTAGAAGTGAGCGTTTGATTATTTTGCTAACCGTTCCTTTTTGATTATTTATTTTTGCTTTTTACACAGAAACAGAAAAATGGGCCACTCACTGAATGTGCAAGCAGTGGTGGCCCAGGACATGCGCTTTCTGAGCATCCTGGCAGGCTATTCCGGAGGTTTGAGTCAGGGGAATCTGCGGGTGCATGGCTCCTTGGTAAGTTGAGTCCAATTACAGATTTAGATTTTATATGTATGGCTTGGATTTGGGTTGGAGTCACCTTTCCTAAACAATGCCTTGGTCATCACCTTGGGAACATGTGAACCCGACTGGACCCATTACATTATCCAACCAACATTGCCTGCAAAATTGTTTGTCCTGCATTATTTTAACTCCAAAGTGTAATGAGAGCAAAAGTCAGAAACAGTCTTCCCAACACTTTTCCCTAAAAATCTGTTAGTGACTTTAGCAGAGGGCCGGGCCATCTTTGCTTACATGCATTTCACTTACTGAGTAGAGGTGAGCGGGATAAAGTGCATGGGCCGCCTTACACCTGTTTTGGACTAAGGCAAAACAGAAAATGGGTCATGTAAAGTTAACCCATACTACATATTTCTGCAGCACAGACAGGAAACAATAACTGCTAACAGTTTGCCTGATTGCCCAGCATTCACAGTATTATTTTCCAACTTTGGTTCCCCATCTATCACATATGTTTATTTCGGGTTGGTGCATTTGCAATATGTATGCTCATGTTTGTGTGACAATGTCACCTACCTGATTAATCTTTTTATTTTAGGGATTTGGCGCTGCAATGTATGAATTAATGGTAATATTTGTTTCCCTTAAATTTTCCTAGGAGATTCGGGGTATCCACTCCTCCCGTGGCTGATGATTCCTGTCCTCCGCCCAAAGACTCCAGCACAAGAGGCCTATAATCGTGCCCACAGAAAGACCAGGGCAGTTGTGGAGAGGGCCTTTGGACCCATTTGTGGAGAGGGCCTTAAGACCCGTTTTCGGTGCTTGGACCACACTGGGGGCTCCCTGCAGTATGACCCAAAAAAGGTCATCGATAGTATTATGGCCTGTGCAGCGCTGCATAACTTTGCAATCTTGCAAAGGGTCCCCCGCTATGTGGATTTGCCACCCTCTCCACCCGCCGATGAGCCAGACGACGCATATGTGGGCCAGCACAGTGCGTCTGGCCAAGCCGTTCGTTCCAATTTAATTGCAAACCATTTTGGTTAATTTTTGTTTTTCTTTTTGTGTTTTTCTTTGGACTTTGTTTGTTGTGTTTGTTTGTTGACATTGTTATTTTTGGATGTGTATTTTCATTATGACAAAAGCAATAATGAATTTTTTTTAAAAATCAACAACAATGTTTGTGGACTTATTTTGAGAAATTTGGTAGTGTTTGTTTTGGTGGCTAAATCAAAATAACACAGACATTAACTTGGTCCAACAAAAATGTTTACTAATTTGTAAAAGGTTCCTTGGATAACAACAGAATAGTAGGTGAGTGCCACTCACATACTTCGGGGGCAGACATGGACATGCAATTAATTTCAAAACATGTGCCATAACAGCAAAATGCACACAAATAAGCCCTCTCCTGCTTGCCCACATTTTCCACCGGCACAGGTTGAAAGCAGACATACCTATGCCACATCTACACCTGTAACTCAGTGGGCCACCCAAACCAGAACACCCAGTCCCAATCCAAATACAGTTCAATCACAGCCAGGGTCCAAGGTCTTAGTTTGCCAGGCCAGAATGTCACCCAATCATGCCTCCAAACATGAGGAGCCACCACAAATGTAATTATGCCCAAGGCTGCAGCGCAACAGTTTAAGTGGCCGCTTCAGTGAGGCTTGGCCTCTGGCATTGGCTAGTGGGCTACCTCACGCCTTGAATGAGCTATATGGGGGCAAATCAAAAACATACTAGCAATAGCAGCGCAAAATGGCAGATTTGTAGGCCTCACCAGACAAGTCAATCCAGTGGGGATGTCTCTCAAAGATGTAGAACAGATTCATGCCAAACAAACATTAATTTTGGTGATGCCCATAGAACCCAGGTTGGGGCCCTTGGGGGGTTGGCTAACCTGGGCCTGTGTTGCATTCAGAATCTGCAACTGTTCCAAAATGTTTCTTTGGTTACTGTGCATTTCGGCCATGCTGGACCTGATTTCGGAGGTCAAGTTGCCCATGTGGCTGTTAAGGGTCCTAAATTCAGTCAGCATGGCACTTAAGGTATTATTCAGGGAATCTAATTGGCCCCGAATATGTTGTTGATTGAGTTGATTTTGGCGACGAAAAAGCCGCCTCTCATGGTGCCATGCTGCCTCCATCATCTGCACGCCCCTCCCCTGGAAAACTGGGTCGACGTTGCTGAGTACGCCGCCCAATTCCCGGGGTTGTGTGGCGTGCAGATGCTCTAGGACCCCCAACAGCCACAGGTATGCTCGCCAAATCCTCAACAGCAGATCTGAAACTGGGGACTGGAGGGTCAGTCTCTGCATGCTGCCCACGATGTGCAGGCAGCATGCAGCCAGCTTCCCTCTGCTGCTGAGGATTTGGCGGAGAAACATTTTGGGACAGTTGCAGATTCTGGCCCAGGGGAAGATCTTCATAATCTGCAAGGAAGCTTCCATCCTCCTCCAGCTCCTGGTGTGTGGCTCTGTTGGGGACATGTGAAAAAAAAAAGGGTCAGTGTGGGGAATACCTATGTAAATCAGACACTAAAAACATGGCAAGCCACATGCATATGCAACAGCATCTAAAAACACTTACTGTAGATATCGGATTCTGGGACCGAGGCAGCACGGAAGAAGACTAGCTGAGGGATAAGGCTGGGCTGCATTAGAAGAAAAAGAGCTATGAAAACACACAACTATGCATTGTTGATGGTTAAGAACACATATGCTAACAAAATAAACGTGCCCAAGCAGGAATGGCCACTCCCACAACGTTGCCACTTGGCCTTCACTAGGAATGCCATTAGATTAGTGCATGGATTATTAAACCAGAATAGAAACATTGGTGACGTGTCTAAAAAGAAACATGCAACTAATGGCTGTTGTGTGAGTTTCCACATCCCTTATAGGCGATGAAGTTAACACACTAAGGTGCCAAATAGCAGTTACAATATGATTCTGGTGGGGCACATTGTATCTCTGAAAACATTTCAAGCAAACCATCTTAATCCGTTGGGCCCCCAACCCAGCTCTTAGCAAATTGCCCAACAGCAAAAGATGTTAGTGTGGCATGTGCTTGTCAATTAATACATAGCACGCATTGATTTTCTAAACTCCTAAGTTTCATACTCTTCAGAAATGTTATTAAACGTCATGTATGTGGGTGACCATTTGCACATTACCAGTCGACACACATGACACACCCTGGTCAAAGTGAGCACTCCACTACAAGCCACACCCTTGAGCCATGTGTTTAGCTAGGCCTTGCTGCCTATTTATAAGTTAAGACACATTTTTTGGGTCATTCCCACATTACTAACCTGCTGGAATTTGCGGGTTGTCCGTGTCCTGCTGGCCCGAGTGTCCCTCTAAGGCCACAGGATGTAGCAAGCCCAGCACCATCTCCTCAGCCTGTGTAAATTTCAACTTCGTGGGGAATCCTCCGCCAGTTTGTAAGCTGAAAAACATAGTAAGCATAAGTAAGCGCACTGATGGATAGACAAAAATAATAAAAACCCACCATTAAGCTATGTACCTGTACTGCCGCCTTTTATTCTGTTTCTTCCGTACGGCATATTTCAGGTCCGATATCTTCCGCTGAACCTGTTCCACATCTTTGAGGTCCTCACCCGCTGCATTGACTTGCCTGGTGAGTTCTGCCAAAATCTCTGATTTGCGCTGTTTGCTAGTTGTTTTTGATTTGCTCCCATATAGGTCATCATAATATAAGGTGAGCCCACTAGCCAATGCCTGAGTTTGGGACTCACCAAAACGGCCACTCAAGTGTCCTCAGCGCAATGTGCGCCCTGTTTGGGGTGGTTGTGGCTCCTCAGTGTTTGGGGGCAAATGGGGTGACATTCTGGCCTGGGGGTATGGAGGAGACCTCAAGGACTGGAGGCTGGCTGGGGATCTTACTGGACTGGGGAAGGGACTGGGTGTTCGGGGCTGGGTGGCCACTGAAGTTGCAGGTGTAGATGTGGCATAGGGGGAATGCATGACAACCTGTGCCGGAGGAGAATGTGGGCGAGGAAGAGAGGGTCTGGGTGAGCTTGAGCTGCTGCTTGGGGCCCTGTGGCTCTGTGGGGCCTTGGAGGTCGTTGGCTGGGGTGAGCCATAGCTGGTGAGTCAACCACTCTTGGCCTTGGATTTGGAGCCACGTGCGGGTGGGGAGGGGGCCGTTGGCCTTTGATGCCTTTTCTGGCTTCTGGGCCTGCTGCGGCTTCTGGGCCTGCTGCGGCTTTGGGCCCTGCTGCGTCTTCTGGCCCTGCTGCAGCTTCTGGGCCTGCTGCGTCTTCTGGCCCTGCTGCAGCTTCTGGGCCTGCTGCATCTTCTGGGCCTGCTGCATCTTCTGGGCCTGCTGCGGCTTCGGGCCCTGCTGCGGCTTCTGGGCCTGCTGCGGCTTCGGGCCCTGCTGCGGCTTCTGGGCTTGTGTTTTTGGCCTTTGGCTATTGCCTTGGTGCCACGTGGGGGGGGGTGTGGGGCAGGGTGGGGTGGGGCTTCGTCCCCTCTTACCCATTTGTTGGGCCTGAGCTGGTGCAGCCTTGGTTGCCTTGCTCTTTTGTTGGGCTGCTGCAACCTCCTTTTTGGCTGCAGCCTTGGTGGTAGCCCTTAGCCTCGCTTTTGGCTCTTGCGACCTGGTTTTCGGGCCCTCGGCCTGCTCAGCCCGCTTGGTCTGCTTCTTCTGCGCGCTTTGCTTTTTCAGTGCCATTTTTGGTGGACTCTCAAAGAGAACGAGCTGTGTGTGCAGGGACCTTTAAATTAGGGATCCGCCGTGTGACGCCTACGCGTTCGCTTACGCGCACGTCCGGCAGTTCGCACGGACATGCGGAACCCGGAAACCGCTGGGGCATTACTTATCTGCTGCCGAGAAGAAGAAAGATGGCACCCACTATCTTCACCCGCCAACAAGAAGAGATCATCATTTGTAGGCCTTTCAAGTGACATGTAAATGCTGCTCGACATGTTAAGGATGCGCACGAAGTAACAGATCTGATCCAAATTGGGCTAAAATACATGCACACCCAAACGCACGCCACACACGTGCAAAACAACAGTGCGGGCAGATTTGAAAGTTTACTTAGCCTAGAAGTGTGTGTGGGTATGTTTTAATGTGATTGACCCTAAAAATGTATAGTTTGCAATTATTTATAGGAATGTTTAATTAATTGCTATGTTTGATTTGTGCTTTGTAGACCATGCTGGAGTGCAGGTACGACTACCTGCCCAACTCGTTTGAAAAACGCAACGTCGCCCTGAAGATCATCGCCGATATCCAACACCAGACCGACACCACCTTCACCCACACACAGATCATGCAGCATTGGTCGGACCTGAAAAGACTGCACATGCCCCCGGGTGCAGAGGTTTTTCTGGATCCATTTCCCAAGTAAGTACATAGCGATCGTATGCAAGATGTAACTACAGAAGTTAGGCCTTTTATTTATAATGCCTTTTCTTTGGTAGTGTTGGAAATGGATTACCGTATTCGCTGCACCCGGAGGCGCACAGGCCGACCAGTGCTGCATGATTCTGCAGCTGTGAGTGAAGGTGGGGGATCTCCAGGGCGACGGGCCTACCCCTCCTCTGCGGGGTCCTCAGACCAGCCCCTGGACCTTACAACAGAGGAGGGGCGGCACAGCATGGGCAGGCAGTCGTACCCTGCCACGCATGCGGGAGCCTCTGGTATGTCACTCTTCATGTCTACGCACACACATATACATGCTAGCTCCTGATATCACCAAACTGAATCCTTGATTCTGTATTTTTAGATGCTTCAGGTGCGGGTGAGGTAGTGGGTGAGGAGACAGCAGATAGGAGCCCACAAGACCCTGGAGAAGGTGAGTGATGTGACCCATACTTACCTAAAAACATTTGAGGAGTGCTGAATCAGACATCCAAACTAACCATATTGCCCATGTTTCTACAGGCACTTCTTCACAGCAGAGCCAGGAACCAGGACCTCATCGTGTTGTCCCCAACGAGCCATCTCTCGGCCACCAACCAAGTAAGTAGTCATACCATTATTGCCATTTATGTCAAACTTCACATGAACACACAAATACATAATGCCCTGTTCAATGCCAATATAAGAGTGACCTGTGGCCACTTCATTACCTTAATTACTTGCCCAACTGACCTGTGGCCACTTCATTAGCTTAATGACTTGCAAGAATGACATATGTGGCTTATAGTTAATTTGTTAACTAAAATACATTAAATCCACAGGTGATAAACATGTATTGTTCTCCAAATAATATTTGTGCCTAAATTTGTTCCAGGGACCACACGCCAAAGACTGGCCGACATGAATCGGAGGGTCCTTGAGTTGGTGGCCGATCTGCAGGCGATGCGTGACACGTTGGGGACAACAGAAGAGGAAGAGTAGTGTCCTGGTTCCTGGCCCTGTATATTTGTATATAGTTTTTTAATTTTTTTTATTGTGAACATTGTTTTTACAAACTCAGTTGTATATAGTTTAATATGTTTTTACAAATTTTATAACAATTGTACATATTTTTAACAATGCCACACAAACATGACAGTTGAAGATTAAAAAAAATTAAATTAACCAAAAAATGGTGTTCCATTTATTTGCACAAATACATTTACACAAAAAGAAGGGACAATGACATATTTTTAATTCAAGATTGTGATGTCCGTGAAGTGGTTTGGGTAAGTTTTAGGGTGCTGAAAATGAAGAAGAAATTAACCGGGAAGTGGTTTGGGTAAGTTTTAGGGTGCTGAAAATGAAGAAGAAATTAACCCGGAAGTGGTTTGGGTAAGTTTTAGGGTGCTGAAAATGATGAAGAAATTCACCGGGAAGTGGTTTGGGTAAGTTTTAGGGAACCAAAATGGAAGAAGAACCTAACCGCTAAGTGATTTGGGTAAGTTTTAGGGACCCAAAATGGAAGAAGAACCTAACCGCTAAGTGATTTGGGTAAGTTTTAGGGACCCAAAATGGAAGAAGAACCTAACCGCTAAGTGATTTTGGTAAGTTTTAGGGACCCAAAATGGAAGAAGAACCTAACCGCTAATTGATTTGGGTAAGTTTTAGGGACCCAAAATGGAAGAAGAACCTAACAGATAAGTGGTTAGGGTGAGCTTTAAGGGATCAAAAGGGAAGAGGCAGGATAGCGCTAAGTGGTTAGGGTGAGCTTTAAGGGATCAAAAGGGAAGAGGCAGGATAGCGCTAAGTGGTTAGGGTGAGCTTTAAGGGATCAAAAGGGAAGAGGCAGGATAGCGCTTAGTGGTTAGGGTGAGCTTTAAGGGATCAAAAGGGAAGAGGCAGGATAGCGCTAAGTGGGTAGGGTGAGCTTTAAGGGCTCAAAAGGGAAGAGGCAGGATAGCGCTAAGTGGTTTAGCTAAACATTGTAGTAGAAGTGATGGGAGTGAAATTATGTAGGCAAGCACTTTAATGAGGTAAGTTTGTAGTGCGCAGGCGCAAGATCGTAAGCATTCCGTCTGGACGATTTTTTGGGGAAAAAGTGAAACAGAATGTATCGGGAAACGTAAAGGTTTCGTGTGAGGATACGATGGGAGAAGGGCAAAAACGAAAGGCTACGTTGTGACCTGAGAAAATGAATCTGAAAAATCTCGATGGAAAATGACATCCTCGTACTCGTAGCGGACGGAAACTTTACAGAAGGTTTACAATGCACGCTTGGAATCGCTCGCACATTCATACGAGAGCGGGAACTTTTGAAAATGATACGACAACGGCACTAAAACGGAAGTTTTTTTGTGTCTCTGTAAGATGAGGCATGTAAGCATAGAAGTAGCATGGAGCAGCTGCATTCACATTACGGCTCCGCTCTCCCTCTCAGTCTCTCCCCTGCGTGACAATCTAGTCATGTGACAGTGAGGGAGATGAGTGCCGAAGTTCAGGCATCAGCATGGTGAGTGCATATTTACCTTAGGCAGGAAGCTACTGTGATGAATGCTGCTGGTGCCGGTAAAGAGAACACACAGCATGGCAGCTTCCCTGCTCTCTCCCTCCTCCCCTCAGTGTGACATAAGGAGGGACAGAGATCGTTACCACATTGTCAGGAGACAGAAGCAGTGTGAGTACAGCAAACTCCAGATCTCATCTACTTGCCATTGTGATTCCCTGTTCCTCTCTCTCTCACCCTGTTGGTTTTTGTTTTTCATTCTATTGTATGTACCTTGCTGAACGTGCTGCCCCTTCCCACTAGATCATGTTCTGGATACACTGTTAGTGTGTCTTTATGAGGCAATTCAGAGCTTTAGACACTTTTTAAAGGCAGGCATTTGTGAATGTTAGAGGGTAGCCAGGCATTTGTGAATGTTAGAGGGTAGCAGGGGATGCGACCACCAACACGCTCGGATCTTCGTGCCTTAGACGAGCTATTGTGAGCGGGTCCGAACACGCTGATTGAACGAGGGGCTGAACATGCGCCATGGGACCGAGGAAGGGTGAATGTGATCAGGGGACCTGGGGGATGTCACACAGCAGGGCATCCCCAATTCTGGTGCCCCAGGGGCGAGAACCAAAACCCAGGATAGTCAAAATCTTAATGGCTGGGTGCAGGAGCGTGCACAGATGCAGGAATGTGGCTAAGGATTGCAGTGAGAGACCCTCGAAAAGGTGGTGCAGTAGCAAGTAAATTGAAGCTGAAGGCTTTTTTTTTTTATAATAAACTAAAACATTTAAAAATGCCATAACGCCACTACGTATCTGTGCCTCCCTCTAAGGCATTCCATCATCCAGCTGTTCCTTTCACTTACCTGCTGCCCTGCTATACCTCACTTAACTCGCCACCATCTGCACCAATCCCTTCCATACCTCACTATAATCGGCCATTCTTCTACTTTTTCTGAGCTTTCGCCTTTCTCTGCCTTCCTCTGATGCCCACTTTTCCTTCCCTGCCTATAATAATATGACCTTCCTCTCATTCAGCACCATTCTGAATCTCTCATTTGTCATTGTTCTGTGCCTTTTCTGACCCACTGGCCTACAGCATCTATCTATCTATCTATCTATCTATCTATCTATCTATCCCATATCTATCTATCTATCTATCTATCTATCTATCTATCTATCTATCTATCCCATATCTATCTATCTATCTATCTATCTATCTATCTATCTATCTATCTATCCCATATCTATCTATCCCATATCTATCTATCTATCTATCTATCTCATATCTATCTATCTATCTATCTATCTATCTATCTATCTATCCCATATCTATCTATCTATCTATCTATCTATCTATCTATCTATCCCATATCTATCTATCTATCTATCTATCTATCTATCTATCTATCCCATATCTATCTATCCCATATCTATCTATCTATCTATCTATCTATCTATCTATCTCATATCTATCTATCTATCTATCTATCTATCTATCTATCTCATATATATCTATCTATCTAGGCTACTATGGAGTCCCCTGTAGAGCACAACCAGAGGTGCCCCTTTGTGCAGCAGCAGCCTTGGGGCTGCAGTAAAAAAACTGTAAAAAAAGAAAGTAAAAATGTACAAAGCAAGGCAGCATAGAACAAAAAAGGAGAAATGGGTAAGGAGGAAGGAAAGAAAAAAAGGAACAAAAGAAGGGATGGAAGTAAGAAAAAAGGGAGGGAGGGAGGGAGGGAGGGAGGAAAGAAAGCAAGCAAAATACGGTAATAATGAAAGAGAAGGAAAGCAGGAGGGAAAGAGACAGGAATAAAGAGTGGAAGGAAGAGTGAAATGAAAATAAGAGTGAGGAAAGGAATGGAGGAAAGACAGAAAAAACGAAGAAAAAAGGTAAGAAGGAAAGAAGGGTAAATAGAAAGATGAAAATGAAGTTAAAAAAAAATGAGCAAAGATGGAAAAGAAAAAAAAGAATGAAGGAACAAAAAGATGAGCAAGGAGAGGAAGGGACGATGAGCAGAAGTAAAAGAAAAAAATAAGGAAAAGAAAGAAGGTGAAAGCAGGAAGGAAAGATAAGCATGGTAGGAAAACAGGAAGAGGGAAAGAAAGAGAATAAATGAAGGATGGAAGGGAGAAAAGAAGGAACGAAAGTAGGGGAAGATTAAAGAGAAGGAAGCGAGGGAGGGAAGGAGGAAAGAGAAGGTAATGAAAGGAAAGAAAAGAAGACAAGAGGAAGGAAAGAAAGTAGAAAAATGTAAGGAATAAAAGGAAGAACAGAGAGGGAAGGAAGACGAGAAAGAAAGACAAGGGAATGAAGAAAAGTAAGTCATGCAGACAACTAAAAGATAAAAATAAGTTCTGCATAGCGTGCCGGCATTTAATCGGGATTCCCCAGAGGGGGAGAGGGAGTCTTTTAGACTCCATGGCTGGCCACAGAGGCAGATGTTTCTCTTTAAAGAGGAACAAAACCTGGGATTTTGACCTGGGTTTTGTTTTGTCTGTAAAAACTCACCCTGGTCCTATGAAGCATGTGTGGGCTCTCATCCAATCCGAGCCATTTGCCGTGCATATTTAATGTTTGTCAAATGGCTCTGTTTGTCGCAAGAGGCCCACTGAGACTCTGTCGCTCAGGGGCCCACGAAAACCTGGAGCCGGCCCTGCCATCAAGTTCGGCCAAGAGGAGGGTTAAGGAAAGTCATTTTTTATTATCTACAGCTAATAGTAACTGTTATTTTCATCTATACTTCTCTTTGAAGCAATTGATGCTGTTACAAGGTTCTGTGAGCACAAATTTATAGTTCTTATGGTGAAAGATTGTTGCCTTTAGAGATTTGTCCTGTGCTGCTTTTTGTATGTAGGAAATGTATATAAAAATACACAACCATCACCACCTCCTGACCCGAGTTTGCCTTTAGAACTGTTTTGTATCTGTACCAACAGCAGCAGTGCTTCCAAGCTAACCACAGTTGATATTTTGTTTGTATGTTTACCCTGCTCTTAAGTGCCACCACAGCCCCTTCTCTGATGTCATCACCTTCTCTGGTCACCATGATCTGGTTGCCAGGTCCTGTGAAATATGCAGCCATCTCAGTCTCCTTCCCACCCAAACAGTTATTTGTTATAATTGGCTCCTTGTACTTCCTCTCATGATTACCACCACTAGATTATCCATGAGTGCCCCTTCCTTCACCACAGCTAGCCAATGCTGCCAATACCAACACATCTATACATTTGAGTCATGTCTTCAACCTCTGTCACCACCAGGGAAGGGAGGCAATGCAGGGGTGTTATGAATGCAGGGGTGTTGAGGATACACATCCACTTTAACAGCTGGAGTGCTGGTTCTTTGAAACAAGGAAGATTCCTTTCTTAGGGTATTAAGGGCTAGTGAAGACAGAGATGACCAAAGAGAAAGGTCTCTATGGGAATAATAATGGCAAATAACTGTTCCAAGAAGAGAAGAAGAGGAAAGGGTTGAACCTTTGCTCAAACTCAGGGTGCTACTTGTTATATTAAAGAACACTGCTTTTTAAGTTTGTTTCATATTATAAGCAAGCAACTACATTCACATCTGTCCGGTCACATTTTGGGGCATATGTTTTGTGTCAGGAATTCCGTTTTGTGATCATGTATTTTTTTTTTGTTTGCTTTCATATTTGCGTCTGTTTTTTTTTAAATAGCCTTGTTTAATGGGGCGTGTTTGCGGCCAGAATACAGCAGGCAAGACTTTTTGCTGACATGTTTTTCTCCTCTCTGCCACCAACTCTGTCACCAAAGAAGTGCCATTCATGGATTTTTTTCTTCGGTACCACTGCATCGGTCCCGAACACAGAAAGGCATGCGGTAACTGACAGGTGCGGTGGGGGCGGCTCGGGGAGAGGGGAGCATGGATGACGCCTAGTAGCTGCTCTGTAGCTACCTCGATCCCCTCTTTTCACGCATACATAACTGAGGGTGTCTGGCGGGTATTCGCTCAGGTGGTGCTTGGCGCTGGGTCTTTACGATTCCTGCTCCGGGCTTGCCCGGTGGTATCCGCATGGATATCTTGCTCCCTTCTTCCTGCGCGCGCACACCGAGGGATATATGGCTATGGATAAGGCAATTTAGAAATCGTTTTAAGTTATGTATATAGAACGCCTTCCTTGCCCGGGCACAGTTAATGTTCTGAGGATACGAGCTGTTGGAGGGGCCGCCCTGGGCCCGTCGGGCTGGAGGGGGGTGAAACGATTAATGTTCCTTGAACTGTTGCATGGTTTGTTGTCTTGTTGATTATTGATCATATATTTACATGGCTGGGGGGGGGGGCCTTCATTGATATTGATACAAGCAAAAGTTTGCTATAGTTGAGTGTTATCCATTGGCTTCTCCTCACTTGGCCTCCATTGCCACCCAGCGACCAGCGCGCTCTCTCGGGTGTTTCCGGAGACTCCCCTGAGGGGTGCGGGGTCAGACCGCTTTTTGAACGCGGTCAGTAATTTCACTTTTGGTTGCCCGCTATTGTTGGGCGTTCTCCGGACTCTAGCTTCCTCTTTGCTTTCAAATTTTCCTCACCTATTATCTATTCTAACTCTGACCTTTCCCTGTCACTACCTCTTATTTCCTATCGGGTACGGGCCCTCCCATCCTTTCCGTGGCATCCCGTGTTTGTGCGCCCGGGGCACGGGCTTGGGGGGAGATGGGCGACGGACCAGGAGCGGCGGCGCCCTTTGTTAAAGTAGTCTCACTAAACTGCAGAGGTCTCAACATCCCAGAAAAGCGTACGGCAGTGACCTCGGAACTGAGGAGACTAAAAGCGCAGGTGGTCTTCCTTCAGGAGACGCATTGCAGGGGGGACCGCGGTCCGAAACTGTCCACAAGACACTATACTCAGGTGTTCTTAAGCTCCTCACCAGACTCCAAGTCCAAGGGGGTGGCCATTCTGCTGGCCAGATCCTTTCCGTTTCAGCTCTCAGACATGAGCCGGAATACTGAAGGCAGATATATCATGGTAAAAGGCACGATACTAGGAGAGAGGTACACACTGGCGTCTGTATACGCCCCGAACGTCGGGCAGGTAGATTTCCTCGTGGAGTTCCTGAAGGAACTAATGGACTTCCAGGAGGGCAGCGTGATATTAGGGGGCGACTTGAATGTAGCCCTGGATCCCCTTATAGACTCATCTACTGGAAAATCCCCCATCCCACACACAGGCCTAAGAAAACTTAAGCGCGCACTGCATAATGCTCAACTATGCGACATCTGGCGGATACACAATCCGTCTACGAAGGACTACTCGCACTTTTCGGCGGCGCACTCGTCATATGCTAGAATAGACAATGTCCTCATCTCGCACAACTTGCTGTCGAGAGTGGGGAAATCTACGATAGAGGTGACCACGTTATCGGACCATTCTCCGGTGTGCACGTCTCTGCTATGCCAGGAAAAGGGAACTAGAGCCTGGACCTGGCGCCTAAATGAATCCCTTAAAGACTATTTTGAGCTCAATGCAACAGGGGAGGTGGCCTCTATGACGGTTTGGCAAGCACATAAAGCAGTGGTGAGGGGGTACTTATCCAACATGCCTCCAGGCTAAAAAAGGCAAATATCACCAAACGTAACCGACTGCTTGACCAGATGCGGGAACTGGAATCGAGACATAAAGAATCCCAAACGGCCGATGTTTTGAGCGATTTGGCTCAAGTCAGGGAACAATTAAACTCACTGTTATTACAAAAAGCAGCGTTCACGATCAAAAAGTGTAAGCGCCTGTATTATGAGTGGGGCAATAAAAGTGGCACGCTATTAGCAAGAGCCCTTAAGAAACAGCAATCCCTGAATTTCATCGGTGCGACAATGGACAAACAGCAGCGGAAACAACACAAGATTGAAGATATCGCCAGGGTGTTTCAGACTTACTACCATGAACTGTATAACCTGCGGCAAGCAGACTCCCAGAGAGCGCTAGAAGAATCGTCCAGAATAAAATCTTACATAGTAAGGTCGGGCATGCCCAGGCTTTCGGAAGCCGCAATTGAGAGCTTAGAAGAACCCATCGCGGCGGAGGAGCTGCAGCTTGCGATAAAACAGACTCCCACGGGGAAATCCCCGGGCCCCGACGGGCTCACAATGACATACTACAAGAAATACGCACAGGCGCTGAACAAACATTTTTTAAGGGCTTTCAACGGACTGGGAGGAGGGGATACCCCGGACACTCTCCCAGCCGAAGCCCTTGAAGCATACGTCACAGTTATCCACAAGAAGGGTAAAGACCCCCTGAATTGTAAAAGCTATCGGCCGATTTCTCTACTGAACGCCGACCTTAAACTTTTCGCCAAGATCCTGGCGAACAGATTGGCGGTCCATATGCCGGGTCTGATCGTTAAAGATCAATGCGGCTTCATTCCTGGTAGAGAAGCATGAGATAATACAATCAGGGCCATGAACGTCATTCACTACTCACGAAGGGCGGGCTCCCCACTCATGCTGCTTTCCACGGATGCCGAAAAGGCGTTCGACCGAATTGCCTGGAGTTTCGTGGTGGAAATGCTGAAGCACATTGGTCTGAAGGAGAGAGCTCTCAAATTTGTATTGGAATTATACACAAGGCCCAATGCCAGGGTGAAGGTAAATGGAAGCCTGTCTGAGCCCTTTCAGATCACAAATGGCACCAGACAAGGCTGTCCACTGTCACCACTGATCTTCGCTCTGGTGATGGAGCCCTTTCTAAGACAGATTAGGCAGCAAAAAGATATTAGAGGAATATCACTGTGGAGCATAAGGTGGCGGCATATGCAGACGATCTGCTCCTCTTCGTCACCAACCCCATAGTAGGCCTGCCCGTCCTCATGAAAGAATTTGAGGAATTTGGCAGGCTCTCAAACTTCAAGATTAATCTGGATAAATCTGAGGCACTGGGTGTAGGGCTCCCGGCCGCTATGGTATCAAACTTCAAGGCGGCCTTCCCATTCAAGTGGGCCTCTCCTGCGCTGACCTACCTTGGGACAAAGATCCCAAGCAATCTCGAGGAAGTGTTTCAATATAATTTCATCCCGATGTTGAATGGATGGGAAGAATGAGCATCATAAAGATGACAATACTACCAAGGCTTTTGTACCTGTTCCAGACACTCCCTTGTCACATTCCAATGAGTTTTTTCAAAAATCTGAATTCTATGTTCCTAAAATTCATATGGGGAGATAAAAGACCTAGATTGCGTATGTCGATACTTCAGCTTCCCAAAACAAAGGGCGGGCTGGCAGTACCAAATATGGCCAGATACTGGCAAGCAGCGCTTCTCCAAAGGATAGTAGACTGGACTAGAAAGGATGGCGACAAAAAATGGGTGGCAATGGAATCAGCCTTCACAGAAACGCCGCTGGAGATTCTTCCTTGGGCTACAAGAGACTCGGGGCGAAGGATACCGGACCACCCCCTGATCCCTCAGTATATGGGATAAAGTAAGGGGAAAAAAGAGTATGTCCCCATGGCCATCACCCCTGATACCGATAATAAACAACCCAGACTTACCGTTCAGTAGAGTATCTCAGAGACTGGGGGGCTGGGGCTCGGTCGGGATGATCAGGGGCGGAGACCTGGCCCGGGGAGGGGACTGGTGCCCTATAGAGGAGTTGGAGGCGAGATGGAATACCTCAAACTTAAATCCGTGGCATCTGCTGCTCTTTCAACACTACCTGCAGAGAATGGGACCGAAGAGTGAAAACTTGGTCACACAGGAAAACCCCCCGAAAGGCGTGATTTCACAAATCTACCAGTGCTTGGGGTAGGACCAAAACGTTCGCACCCTCCCCTTCTGCAGGGAGTGGGAAAGGGATATTGGTAAGGAACTCTCGGAAGAAAGCTGGGGCAGAATCTTCACTCTCATCCACAAATCCTCCATTTCAGTTCAGCTGCAGGAGATGGGTTACAAGTGTTTGACCAGGTGGTACTATACGCCTAAGCGGCTAGCGGTGCTCTTTCCTGGCACATCACCCACATGCTGGAGATGCAAGGAGCAAGAGGGTTCCCTTTACCACCTGTTCTGGTCTTGCCCCAAAATTAGTCCCTTTTGGACAAAAGTAACGCAGATCATGATGGAAATCACAGGCCAGTCAGTGCCATGCTGCCCGTCCTTGATGCCTCTGCACCACTCGGAGGCCAGGATATTGAGCTATAAAGGGTTCCTACTGATGCATTTAATAAACGCGGCCAGGGCTTTGATACCCAGATCCTGGAAGTCCGAAAACGTGCCTACTGTGAAGGACTGGTTCAGAGAGATCGGCAGAGTGAAGGAGATGGAGGAACTGACAGCGGATACGCATAACCAGGAGGAGCGGTTTCTGACAGTGTGGACCCCCTGGTACTTGTTTCAGGACTCGGACACCTTCAAGCGGGACTGCCCTTTCCCCCCCGGCCCACGCCTCGGCGGGCACCGGTTTGACTCCGGGCTCGGGCCACGGATTCAGAGCCCACACGAAACTTATGATTATGCTGGTGATGACCTTTCTGGAGATGGGTGTGGGAGACGTGGCTGACTGACCCATCCGGGGCTTCAATCTCTTCTATCACTGACTGGTTACTCCCCCTTCTGCTTCTACCCTGTTTTGCTCTTCGTCTTTTCTGCTGCACGGTCGGAGGGCACAGTACGGAGCGGATGGATTGGTGTAGTGGACTAGCAACTATGAACCGATACCTGATAGGGTTCGGGAACGAGGCTAGTGCGCCAGACCTGTCCCGTTATGATAGCTATGGTACGACCCCCTGAAGGGAGGACCTCGCCAAGTGAGCAGAGGCTAGACTTTGAGGAATTAGTTTGGGGAGCCGGAGGAGAGGATCCCCCTCCCGGAACGATCAGGCGGGGCGGGGAGGGGGCGGGGGGGAGCGACGGGGGGGGGGAGCGACGGTGGGTGGGACAATAGGCTCTCTCAAAAGTGCCGCGGTGCATGGCTTCATGCCAACAGCAACACCCAGCTGCTTGGGTGGGAGAGGCAAACAACGAGTGGCGGACTCAAAATTGGGTTTCCATCCGCTGTAATAGAAACTTGCTGGAAACATTTTCTTAGGTTTCAACTGTGCATTCCAAACTTGTAACATTGAAATACTTCATACTCCATAGTCTCTGTGATATTCCTTTATGGATATAAGGGTTGATTCAGAGCCTTCCAAAATCCATTTGGTTTTTTTCTTTGTGTGTAATTTCCACAAAGTATTCGTAGGTATACATGCGTACACATGATGCAAAGCCTCCATCGGGAGCGTTCCGTTTTGTTTACGTTGAATTGTGATATTCTACTTGCATGTGTGTCCAAATATACCTTGATATTACGTTATAAAGTAATTTTAATGTAGAAGCAGGTATGTCTGCAGGCATGTGCGCATGTGGGCAGCCTATTAACTGTTTCATGTATCCGATTCCAGCTATTCCATCACTCACTTCTGCTTCAATGCTTACCTTAACTCCCTTGTAAGTGTGTATTTCTTGTTTCACCAATGTTTTCATGCTTACCTTAACTTCCTTTCCTCTTTACCTTTTTTTTTTATTTCCTTGTGCCTTCTCTTGGATTTATGTGCAGAAGTGTATTTATGAACACATGAGAACAGACTCTATTGTTTGTGGATCCTAGGCAAAGGATCTCTCTTCATTCACCCGTTTACTTGACCACATCACAACAAATCATATTGAAGTTCAAACATCTGAGATTTATTTCACTACACATTGAGTACAATCCCATAAAAAGGGCAATTTCACACATAGCAAGACAATATAATGTGTACTTAAATATCGTGCGTTATTTTGCATTTTGACGAGTGGTACTTGACTGGGTAAACATGTTTCACCTGCTTGGCCTTTTCAATACCCTATGTCTATGAGAATATAAGAAAAAGTATATATATATATATATATATATATGTGTAATAAAATGCAATTTCATCACTTGTCAAGTATAATTGTTTCCATTTTTCAAACATCATTGGTAGGGATGAGCGAATCGATCCGGACGAACCCGGATTCGTTCCGAATTTCATGGAAAATTTGATTCTGAACGAATCCGAATTTCCCCGCGATTCGATCGATCTGAGTTTTCCTTTAAACTCCATTTATTTCAATTACAGGCATTCTAAAATGGTGGATGAACATGTCCAGACATACCCCCTGGGGCAAGGTATCATGGGTAAGTCACATGCAGCCTATCAGCAGACAGGAAGCCCGGTGACGTCATCATGCTATATAAAGCGGCGGCCATCTTGCTTGTGCGCATTTCAGCATTGCATTGCGGCCAGAGCACAGCTAGTTAGAGACAGGGACAGAGAGTTAGAGATAGGTAGGGAGAGTCAGAGAGGCAGACAGAGCCAGGGAAAGTTAGGGAAAAACCGGAAGCCATTTGTTACTTTGTACCTACACCCTCTCAGGGAAAAGGGATGCCCCTTCTTTCACCATCCAGCCAGGACAGCTTAGAAGTGACAGTGATTTTTTCATTAGCCAGATCAGTTTTCAATTCAATTTCAGTTCTTTGTGCTGTAAATCTGCCTTGCCACTGTGCATGCCATCTATGCAGTGGCTTATTTAACCCTATCTGTTAAACACAAGCATTTATCATAATATATAACTGGATTAGTTTAAATATTTTTGGTCTGCCTTTAACAAAAAAAACACCAGCCCACATGGGTATCCCAAACCTGCACTTAGCAGCCTATCTGTTATACTAAATACGCTTGTTGATCCTTCCTCAGTTGAATCAAAGTATTGCATGTTGAATTGGTTTTTGGTCTGCCTTTAACAAAAAAAACACCAGGCCGCAGGGCATCCCAAACCTGCATTAGGCAGCCTATCTGTTATGCTAAATACGCTTGTTGATCCTTCCTCAGCTGAATAAAGGTATTGCATTTTGAATTGGTTTTTGGTCTATCTTTAACAAAAAAAACACCAGGCCGCAGGGTATCCCAAAGCTGCACTAGGCAGCCTATCTGTTATACTAAATACGCTTGTTGATCCTTCCTCAGCTGAATCAAAGTATTGCATTTTGAATTGGTTTTTGGTCTGCCTTTAACAAAAAAACACCAGGTCGCAGGGCATCCCAAACCTACATTAGGCAGCCTGTTATACTAAATACGCTTGTTGATCCTTCCTCAGCTGAATCAAAGTATTGCATTTTGAATTGGTTTTTGGTCTGCCTTTAACAAAAAAAAAACCCAGGCCGCAGGGCATCCCAAACCTGCATTAGGCAGCCTATCTGTTATACTAAATACGCTTGTTGATCCTTCCTCAGCTGAATAAAGGTATTGCATTTTGAATTGGTTTTTGGTCTATCTTTAACAAAAAAAACACCAGGCCGCAGGGCATCCCAAAGCTGCACTAGGCAGCCTATCTGTTATACTAAATACGCTTGTTGATCCTTCCTCAGCTGAATCAAAGTATTGCATTTTGAATTGGTTTTTGGTCTGCCTTTAACAAAAAAAACACCAGGTCGCAGGGCATCCCAAACCTACATTAGGCAGCCTGTTATACTAAATACGCTTGTTGATCCTTCCTCAGCTGAATCAAAGTATTGCATTTTGAATTGGTTTTTGGTCTGCCTTTAACAAAAAAAACCCCAGGCCGCAGGGCATCCCAAACCTGCATTAGGCAGCCTATCTGTTATACTAAATACGCTTGTTGATCCTTCCTCAGCTGAATCAAAGTATTGCATTTTGAATTGGTTTTTGGTCTGCCTTTAACAAAAAAAAACACCAGGCAGCAGGGCATCCCAAACCTGCATTAGGCAGCCTATCTGTTATACTAAATACGCTTGTTGATCCTTCCTCAGCTGAATCAAAGTATTGCATTTTGAATTGGTTTTTGGTCTGCCTTTAACAAAAAAAACACCAGGCCGCAGGGCATCCAAAACCTGCACTTGGCAGCCTATCTGTTATACTAAATACGCTTGTTGATCCTTCCTCAGCTTAATCAAAGTATTGCATTTTTAATTGGTTTTTGGTCTGCCTTTAACAAAAAAACACCAGGCCGCAGGGCATCCCAAACCTGCATTAGGCAGCCTATCTGTTGTACTAAATATGCTTGTTGATCCTTCCTCAGCTGAATCAAAGTATTGCATTTTGAATTGGTTTTTGGTCTGCTGCCAAAACACTAGGCCACAGGGTATCTCATATTGCCAATTTTCATAGTATCTGGTGCAGAGAAGCAGTCCCTCACTTTATTTAGCTTCTTCTTTTTAAAGTAAACACATTTTTTATCGTACCTATTGCTCATTTCAAATACATAAAAATGTCAGGCAGACAAGTGCAAGAACGTTCAAAGAGGAGTGGCAGAGGCCAAGATTCAGCAGGCAGAGGTAGCAGCAGACTATGAGCGAGTGGCAGCAGGAGTCACAGTGAGAGACCTGAACTGCCAGTATCTGCTAGCGGTCGTGTCTCCACCAGTAACGCATCTGCCGTGGTAGGTTAACGTGCTCATCAACATCATCACAAGTTACATCTGAGACCCTCAGTTTAGGGTTGGTAGGTTCCTCTGACACAACCCTGAGTTGGCATGCCCCGAGAGCAGTCCCTGTCCTCCCATTGCCTCTGTCCTACGCCGTTCCCTCCCCAGCGACGTATCCTATGCTTTGGGTTCAGCTCCACTCTTTAGTGAAGAGGACGATCAGATAGAGGACAGTCAGCAGCTACTGCCCAGCCAAGAAATGGAGGTGGCCTCTTTAGCTAGGCAGACAAATAGTGATGTGGACAGTGTTGTGGGTGTTGCGAGCATTCCAGCTCCTGCGCCAGACACTGTTGAGGAAACCGAGAACATCAGTGACGTGCAGCCACAACTCAGTGATGATGATGATGAAGCCGATTGCACTTGGGAGCTGGGTGATGAAGGGGCTTCATCGTCATCATCAGGAGAAGAGGGGCGCAGGTTGCCCAGAGTCAGCAGCTGAGGCAGCAAGGTGTTAGCAGCATGGTTGGCAGTCAGCATGGGGGCACAATTGTAAAGCCTGGAGCCAAATGGGGCCGGGGTAGAGCACCTGCTGCATGGCAGGCTACCTTATTGGGAGGTAGTGGAGCAGGGGTTCCTGGAGTTGGCGACAGTAGCAGTGAATCAGTGCAGCCTGTTGGTGGGAAAAGTAGCTACTCGGCAGTGTGGCAGTTTTTCCTGAAGCATCCGCTGGAGGGTAACATGGCCACATGCCAGATATGTAGGCAGAAGGTGAAGCGTTGGCACCACAGCCCTGCGTCAACATATGATGCGTCACCATAAAGCGGCATGGGAGAACCGAGGCTCCGAACAGGTGGTCCAGCCTGCTTCCTCACCAAGTGGCACGCCGCTCCCAATTTCTGCCAGCCAAGGCTCCAGCACCTCAGCCGAAGGCAGCTGTGCGTCATACACATCCTTTGTCGCTCCTGCTCCTCCTCCTCCTTTGTCGCTCCTGCTCCTCCTCCTCCTCCAAGTCATGCATCCCGCCAGCAATCCATCAGCGAAGCCATGTCCAAGAGACAGCAGTATGCGCCCACTCATCCTATGGCGCAGAAGCTGAATGTGCTCCTGTCCAAGTTGCTGGTGCTGCAGTCACTCCCTTTTCAGGTGGTGGACTCTGCACCTTTCAGAGAACTGATGGCTTGTGCCGAGCTGAGGTGGAGAGTCCCAAGTCGTCATTTCTTTGCCAAGAAGGCAGTACCAGCGCTGCACACTTTTGTTGAACAGTAGGTGGGCCAGTCCTTGAGCCTGTCGGTGTGTAGCAAAGTGCATGGCAGCGCCGACGTCTGGAGCTGTAACTACGGTCAGGGACAGTACATGTCGTTTACGGCCCACTGGGTGAATGTGTTCCCTTTGCAGCAGCAGCAACTTGGACAGGTCACGCTGCTTCGGCCTCCGCGCTCCCTGCCCGTTGGGCCTGTGACACCGTGCGACTCGGCCTCCTCATCCTCCGCCATCTCCTCACCCTCCACTGTAGGCTCAAGTCTCAGTGCCCCTCCAGTCTACCATGTGTGCAGGGCACGGAGGTGTCACGCAGTGCTTCACATGGTTTGTCTTGAAGTCACACAGGGGAGGAACTGCTTAAATGTATTCATCAGGAAATCCAAACATGGCTTACTCCAAGAAAACTTAAAATGTTCTTCCCATTGTCGGTAACCATGATTCCCATTTTGTCTGTGCTGCGCCAAGGAAGCCTGACCCATGCTCCCTGCATGGCTCACGTCTTCAATCTGGTTGTCAAGCAGTTTCTGAAGTCTTCCCCCCATCTGCAAGACATCCTAACAACTTCAAGGAAACTTTGCATGCACTTCAGCCACTCATACACCGCCAAACACACCCTTCTTGAGCTACAGCGTCAGAACGGTAGCCCCCAACATAGTCTGATTTGCGATGTTTCCACCCGTTGGAATTCCACCCTTCACATGTTGGACCGATTATATGAACAGAGAAAAGCCATCACAGATGTCCTGATGATCCAAGCGGATAGGGGGACTCCCCTGTGTAACTTCAATGTCAACCAGTGGCAGCTCATACGTGACACCTGCCGTTTGCTCAGGCCCTTTGAGGAAGCCACTTTATTTGTCAGTCGGCAGGATTACGGGATGAACGTGATTCCACTGCTTCATGTACTACAGCACATGTTTGAAACCATGGCTGGTTAGGGCACTGGAGACATGGCGTCTACATATTACGGCCAGTGAGCAAAAACCCAAAAGGGTTAAGGAAGGTGGCACCAACCAATCAAATGACTGTGGTGCATGACTTTGGTAAATCCAATAGCATATGTACAAAAAATGGGGATGCCCCAAAACCCCCGTGGGAAATACTACCAAAGATTTACTATTGCACACACCCAATAATAAAAATATATCACTATTTTATTACACAATCATTGTATCATTACAAAAAGGACATACTGTTTTTTAAATTGTGAGCTGGGGGGGAGAGAGAAGAAAGAGAGGGGGGGTCTGGAACACTCTTCTTCTCTAATGACCTTTGTTGCCCCAACAGGTTGCCCCTACTCCCTATTGTATAAGTTAGACTTAGAGAAAAGAGGAGGTTGGTATGGGGGGTTCTCCCTTGGGTGTCAGCCAGGCGAGAAACACCCCAGCCTCCGTTTTGGGAGTATTTGGCAGGGCTATTGGATCACTAAGTCAAATCCTTAGGCTATGTGTGGTACAATTTGTTTATTTCAAAGTGATTGTTTAACGATGTATTCACATTATCTTCAATCACTTTGAAATAAACAAATTGTACCACACATAGCCTAAGGATTTGACTTAGTGATCCAATAGCCCTGCCAAATACTCCCAAAACGGAGGCTGGGGTGTTTCTCACCTGGCTGACACCCAAGGGAGAACCCCCCATACCAACCTCCTCTTTTCTCTAAGCCTAACTTATACAATAGGGAGTAGGGGCAACCTGTTGGGGCAACAAAGGTCATTAGAGAAGAAGAGTGCTCCAGAACCCCCCACTCTTTCTTCTCTCTCCCCCCCCCCCCAACTCACTATATATATACTGGGTTAAGCCCAGATTCTTTGACCCCAACTATAATCAAACAATCAAATTTCAATTTAAGGGATAGACTATATCAAACACGAACTGACTAAATAAAGAAAAATAAGGGACATGACCCATCTGTCAGGACAGGAATGGGACCAACTATTTACCGATTTCTCTCAAAGTATTAATATAAGCTCCATAGAAAATACAGGTCATATCACCATTTTGGAGAAATTCAGAATTTTAGAAAACACCTTAAGAAAGAAAACAAAAGTTCATTGGAACATAATATACTTGAAAAAATACCTAGCTGAAGAAATAGTCCCTCTAGGACTCCGCATAAAAATATTTCCCCAAATTGGTGACATAGACCCCACCTTTAAGGAAAAATGGGAAAACAATCTACAAAATTGCTCCCTCAATATGTTGAGACTACTCATTGAACAACAAGAAGGTCTCCTGAAAAAAATTTAACTACAATACCAAAAAACCTGTGAAGACTTAAATCAACATAGTGACTGGAGCAACTTTGAAGAAAACACCACAAAGATAAAAAAGAAAATAGAAAATCTAATTAAGGAAGTATGGGAATACAAAAACATTAAACTAACAAGAGATAAGAAAGCATACGAAGAGCAGAGGGCCTACGGGTGGAAACAAGGAATCCCAAAACATATAGAAGACGGCACAGAGCCGTATCCCTCCCCCCAGTACTCCTCCTCATCTTCAGACACCTCCTCCACGGGTGATAAACCAAGAAAGCATTATAGACTGTTCTCACGGTATTCACGCGAAAGACCAGACAGAACACAGAAACCCAGGGAGGAATTAACCTCCAGACCACGCTTTCAAAGAGACAAAAGGAAACAATTACCATCACCAGACCAAATCACCCGGGAACAACAATGTACAGGTGCCACCTCTACTTTTTTAGACATTCCCAGACCAGATACCCAGGACCCAGGACCACTGACCAAAAGAGGGTCAAACACATAGGGAGCCGGGATAAACAAACCAATAGAGAAAGAATAGAAACACACAGGGAAACAGGAGAAGAGAATAATATAATAAACTTAGCAAAAATACCTTTAACAGAAGCTCAAACAGGTATTACAGTTAGGACTAAACTTTTGTCCAGACCATAACATGGACAAATTTGAGGTCATAAAGGACATCTACCTCTACGCCAAAAAACTACTGCTAAAGCAGCAATATCAGGACAAAGACCAACTGGAAGACAATCCAATTACCTTAACTCAAAGTGATGACTCCACTTTGAATATACTAGAATCACTACAGAACACATCCGAAACAGAGATAGAACTAATAGAAGACAAAAAAACATTTAGAAAACCTTCTAAATACTTTCCCCCTCTCACTGTAAACTCGAGGGGGAAGACCTTTGTCAACATTATCACACAAGAAATAGAAAACACTTCCACAAAAGGTATAAGACCCAGAAACATCACCCCACCACAGGTGCAAGCGCTTAGGGAATTAGAACAAAATGACAATCTAGAGATCAAACCAGCCGATAAGGGTGGCAATACGGTCATTATGACCAAATCACAATATGAGAAAATGTGCCACAATATCCTAAATAACAAAGAGTGGTACCAAAAAATGTCCCCAAGAACTCTAGTGAAAGATCAAACAGAATGCGAAAAAATCAACAAGGCCCTGGAACATAAGATTATTAACAAATCCACCTGGGAATTCCTTAAAGTAGATAACCCAATCACCCAAACCTTTTACTCCTTACCAAAGGTTCACAAGTCTATCGAGAACCCCCCGGGCCGCCCCATAGTAGCCGGGATAGGGTCACTTACGAGCAAAGCCAGTGAGCATGTTGATGCCCACCTAAGACCATTTGTAGAGGCACTCACTTCATACATCAGAGATACCCCCCACCTTCTTAAAATCCTACAAGATCTAACAGTCCCTCCACATTCACGGCTAGTTACATTGGATGTGGAGGCACTGTATTCAAGCATACCGCACAACCTAGGGCTAAAGGCCACAAAACACTATTTGGACCAACTATACATCACGGAAGAAGAACACAACCAGTCCCTCCTAGAACTTTTACATTTTATCCTGACCCATAACACGTTCACTTTTAACAAAGAACTATTCCACCAGCACCAAGGCACAGCGATGGGCACTATATGTGCCCCATCTTTTGACAATCTATATCTAGGCTGGTGGGAACGACACATATGTGGAGAAGAGAGTAACAGCGAGTACATGAACCACGTTATTACGTGGCATCGATACATAGACGATATATTGATCATATGGGATGGCTCCACACAATCACTGGAAAGTTTTGTGAATGTACTCAACAAAAACAGTTTTAATCTAAAATTCACCCTAGAACACGAGAATGAAATACATTTCCTAGACTTGGATATCAAAATAACACCAGAACGCTCAATCGTCACGAACTTCTATAGAAAGGCGACGGCTGCAAATAATATATTAAGGGCCAGTAGCTCACACCCAATCACACTGATCGAGAGTATCCCCTACGGGGAATACCTAAGAGCCAAGAGAAATTGCACCACACAACAAGACTTCAAAACAGCAGCGGATGGCATTAGTACCAGACTTAAAGCAAGGGGCTACTCGAATAGGATCCTTAAGAGAGCGTATCAGAAGGCACAACAGAAAGACAGACACACCATGATAAACACAACAAGAATGAACAAGAGTAAGCAATTAGAGTTTGCCCCCCTAATTCTGACATACAATCCACAACACCAACATATTAGAAACCTACTACAGGAGCACTGGTACATTCTGAAAAAAGAGCCGACACTGGGTCCATTAATCCCAGACAAACCTAAAATCGCCTACCGGAAAGGCAGATCTATAAGGGATCACCTGGTGAACAGTCACTACACCAATGAACCGAAAAAGAAAAAAGAATGCTGCAAAACACTAGGGACCTACAGGTGTGAGGGATGTACAATGTGCCAATTCATAAAAATGGGCAAAGACATTACACTCCCCACAGGCATAAACATAAAACAGAGACATTTCTCAAATTGTAATACAACAGACGTTATATACATCCTAACATGTACCTGTCCAAAATTCTACATCGGCAAAATGAACAGACAACTGAAGGTCCAAATGTACGAACACATCAGAGACATCAAAAAACAAAACACTCTAACCCCGGTAGGCCGACACTTCTCGAAACACCATAGGGGGGTCCCCTGTAGGAGTACAGTTTCAGGTGATAGAAATAATCCACAAACACCCTAGAGGGGGAGATATAAAGAATAAAACTCTCCAGAAGGAAACAAAGTGGATTACTAACCTCAAAGCAACCTCCCCCCCCCCCCCAGGTCTAAATGACAACTGCAGCTTTGTCCCCTTCCTAAAAACCTAATAACCATCATTAACTTTCACGTTACCATGGGCCAGAACATGCAGGCCACAGTATATTTTACACAAAGGCCATACAATTATCTGCATAATAGTATCTTTCATGTCCCAAAGCACTAAATTCTACACCAATTACCCTATAATCCCAGTAATAACCTCTTTCACCACATGAATGACAATTAATAAAAACATGTGTATTACAATGGTACAATGTCACTGTAAATTAAGGTTGCAATACTATCGCCAGGTGCCTTCCAATACTTTAATCAGTGACCCCTAAAGTTTTATTTTATTTGATGGAGATACCCTGTATATATCAAGCATACTAATACCTTTATATTAGAACACTCACAGATTGACCTCTAGCAGTAACTGGGCTTTTACTAGTCAATCGTGAGTAACACAGCCTCATAGGGACCAACACAAAATGGCACCCTACAGCAGTAAAGACTGTAGCTTACCATAACAAACGGCAATCTCAGACTTGCACAATGGCGCCCTCCAGTAGTGGAGACAGGAGCCCGATATCCGGTATGAGGGGGCCGACAAGCAGGAGGTGACACGGCGCATGTACAGAGCGCAGGCGTCCCTCCAGCACTGCCAACACATTGGCAGCAAGACGGTCTGGAGGGCGGGACTCCCGCCCGGAGCCCGCCTTGAAGACGGCCCCCGGAAACGCTCAGCCACACCGCACACCAGCGCAGCACCAGCCAGCACACACAGCGCAGAGATGAGGGTAGGAGCACGCACTTCACCCTGAATACAGACAGGGTGCAATGGACAACGGGATCCCCCACTTTAACTGAAGGTATTTCTGCCCTACAAAACTACTAGCACTTACAAATAACTACTGTACAACACAAGGGACTAATAAACTACTATTTTACAACAGATACAACTGAATAACTACTACACCCTATGAAAGCAGCAGCCTGCAAATTCAGGTAGTACATTAATCTAAACTAAACCAAATAGACCCTACCCAGTAACAACAATAAGATTAACATATACTCATCAACAGGAATATCTGTATACAGCTACCTCCCCCACTCTCTCCTCAAATTAAAGAGGTTTATACTCTTGAAGGCATCTGGAAAAGTGAGTGCACCTAATTATATATTTTATATATATTTCTAATATGTTGTAATCTTCAATATTTAATATTTATATTATATTATATTTTGTTTTCACACTTTATGTGGCACACTTAATTAATGTATATATATCAGAAACAAATTACTCATAAAATCACTATGATCCATTAAGGTAAAAGCGCACTGAGGAAGCTGCAAGTCAGTGAAACGTCTGCATAGCTTTTATCTTTTTCATCTGTTCCATGATGGTTATAAATGAAACCCTAAAGCGTGACTAAACCAAACACAAAACCATATTACTGGTATATCTGGGAAAGACTGTTGTGAGTTACGCTTTACAAAGTTACCAAGGCAATATATGTGAAAAAATGTAATATAAGTGTTTTCTGTATAATATGTGTCAAAAATTTGTTACATGAGTGTTTAGAATGTAACATATGTGAAAAAATTGAAGTGTACAAATTGTTTAACGATGTATTCACATTATCTTCAATCACTTTGAAATAAACAAATTGTACCACACATAGCCTAAGGATTTGACTTAGTGATCCAACAGCCCTGCCAAATACTCCCAAAACGGAGGCTGGGATGTTTCTCGCCTGGCTGACACCCAAGGGAGAACCCCCCATATCAATTTAAAAAACATACAAGACAAACAATTTCATAAACTTCGCACTCTGCCTTGAGGAATCGAGCCTCGGAACGCATGGGCTCTATGGGGGGTTGCGCTCTGCTGTTACCCAGTTCCAGATAAGTAGCACTGTTTTTGTTGTGATTTGTGATTTATGTCTCCTAGGAGTATTTATAAAGGTTTTTACTTGCACAGATGTTTATTTGGGATTGATGCACTTCCTTCAAGTCAGCATAATGCACTTAGCACTTTTTGTAAATAATTTATTATATATATAAGAATATGTTTATGCTGGAACAGGTTTGGGGATCTTAATATTAATTATATATACTCATGTAACTGGGTGTATTCTAGCACGGTGGCAGATTATGAAATTGTCTTGTATGTTTTTTAAATTGTATGTCCTTTTTGTAATGATACAATGATTGTGTAATAAAATAGTGATATATTTTTATTATTGGGTGTGTGCAATAGTAAATCTTTGGTAGTATTTCCCACGGGGGTTTTGGGGCATCCCCATTTTTTGTATATATACATCTTACGGCCACATGAACCCCGTTGGAGCTGAACTGGAGGAGGAAGAGGAGGAGGAGTTGCCCAGTGAAACACAGTTTAGGCTTGGCGAAATGGCTGGTTTATCTAGTCAGCGGACAGGAGAGGAGGAGCAGGAGCAGCCAGAGGAGCTAGACGGTTTTGAGGAAGGCGAGACAGAGGACCCAGACACACCGTGGCAGTATGCATTGGAGTTGGAGACAGGTAGTCCCTCCGAGTCACTTGCGCAAATGGCAGGAAGCATGCTCACGTGCTTGCGTAGTGACCCCAGAATTGTTTCCATTTGTCGGCGGGATGACTTCTGGCTGTCCACCTTATTGGACCCTCGCTTCCGGCACAAAATGGGGGCATTTTTTAAACCCGCCGAGAGGGAGGACAAACTGAACTACTACAAAGACATTCTGCGTAGTCAGTTGGCCGATGCCTATCTGCGCCATGGTCTATACTCTCGCAGGTCTGACTCCGGGGTGCTCTGCGCTCACCTTCCACTGTCATGGCTGCTGGGGGGGTTGGCAGGAGCAGCAGCTCCATCAGCAGCAGCCTCAGTCTTCAGTCGCTAATGAGTAGCTGTCTACACCCGCATAGTGAGGCTACTCATGAGCAGCAGGAAGACCTGGAGCAGGACCTCAACCAGCAGGTCATGTCATACCTTGACATGACCATGCCAACACACCTTGAGAATCCGCTGGACTTCTGGGCAGCCAAACTTGGCTTGTGGCCGCAACTAGCAGAGTTTGCCCTGGAAAAGCTGTCCTGCCAGGCCAGTAGCGTGCCATCTGAGCGGGTGTTTAGTGCGGCGGGGCCATAGTTACGGAGATGAGAACTCGTCTATCAACTAAAAATGTGGAGAGACTCACCTTTGTGAAAATGAATCAGGGATGGATCAGCCAGGATTTCCACCCACCAATGGCTGATGCATGCGACTAGATTCAGCATGATGCCACGTTTACACTTTCCAAATGGTGCAAATGTCTTTAGGCCAATTTTTGGGCTCCTGCTGATGCCTACTTCAGGGTGTGCCTTCCAGCCAATTTTTGGGCTCCTGCTGATGCCAACTTCAGGGTGTGCCTTTCAGCCAATTTTTGGCCTCCTGCTGCTGCTGCTGCTGCCAACTCCAGGGTGTCTTTCAAGCAATGTTTGGGCTCCTGCTTATGCTGCTGCCAACTCCAGGGTGTGCCTTCCAGCTAATGTTTGTGCTCCTGCTGCTGCCAACTTCAGGGTGCCTTCCAGCCAATTTCTGGGTTCCTGCTGCTGCTGCCAACTCCAGGGTGTGTCAGTCAATTTTTGGGCTCCTGCTGCGGCTGCTGCTTCTTGCAACTCCAGGGTGTAATTCAGCTAATTTTTGGGCTCCTGCTGCCAACTCCAGTGTCTCTTTCAAGCTATGTTTGGGCTCCTGCTGCTGCTGCTTGCGACTCCAGGGTGTGATTCATCCAATTTTTGGGCTCCTGCTGCCAACTCCAGTGTCTCTTTAAAGCAATGTCTGGGCTGCTGCTACTGCTTGCAACTCCAGGGTGTCATTCAGCCAATTTTTGGGACCCTGCTGCCAACTCCAGTGTCTCTTTCAAGCTATGTTTGGGCTCCTGCTGCCAACTCCAGTGTGTCTTTCAAGCTATGTTTGGGCTCCTGCTGCCAACTCCAGTGTGTCTTTCAAGCCAACCCCAGGGTCTCTTTAAAGTAATATTTGGGCTTCTGCTGCTGCTGCTTGCAACTCCAGGGTGTGATTCATCCAATTTTTGGGCTCCTGCTGCCAACTCCAGTGTCTCTTTCAAGCAATGTTTGGGCTCCTGCTGCTGCTTGCAACTCCAGGGTGTCATTCAGCCAATTTTTGGGCTCCTGCTGCCAACTCCAGTGTCTCTTTCAAGCTATGTTTGGGCTCCTGCTGCTGCTTGCAAGAGACACTGGAGTTGGCAGCAGGAGCCCAAACATTGCTTTAAAGAGACACTGGAGTTGGCAGCAGGAGCCCAAAAATTGGATGAATCACACCCTGGAGTTGCAAGCAGCAGCAGGAGCCCAAACATAGCTGGAAAGAGACACTGGAGTTGGCAGCAGGAGCCCAAAAATTGGATGAATCACACCCTGGAGTTACAAGCAGCAGCAGGAGCCCAAACATTGCTTTAAAGAGACACTGGAGTTGGCAGCAGGAGCCCAAAAATTGGATGAATCACACCCTGGAGTTTTAAGCAGCAGGAGCCCAAACATAGCTTGAAAGAGACACTGGGGTTGGCAGCAGGAGCCCAAAAATTGGCTGAATGACACCCTGGAGTTGCAAGCAGCAGCAGGAGCCCAAACATTGCTTTAAACTCCAGGGTGTCATTCAGCCAATTTTTGGGCTCCTGCTGCCAACCCCAGTGTCTCTTTCAAGCTATGTTTGGGCTCCTGCTGCTGCTTGCAACTCCAGGGTGTGATTCATCCAATTTTTGGGCTCCTGCTGCCAACTCCAGTGTCTCTTTAAAGCAATGTTTGGGCTCCTGCTGCGGGTTTCAACTCCAGGGTGTGATTCATCCAATTTTTGGGCTCCTGCTGCCAACTCCAGTGTCTCTTTCAAGCTATGTTTGGGCTGCTGCTGCTTGTAACTCCAGGGTGTGATTCATCCAATTTTTGGGCTCCTGCTGCCAACTCCAGTGTCTCTTTAAAGCAATGTTTGGGCTCCTGCTGCTGCTTGTAACTCCAGGGTGTGATTCATCCAATTTTTGGGCTCCTGCTGCCAACTCCAGTGTCTCTTTCCAGCTATGTTTGGGCTCCTGCTGCTTCTTGCAACTCCAGGGTGTGATTCATCCAATTTTTGGGCTCCTGCTGCCAACTCCAGTGTCTCTTTAAAGCAATGTTTGGGCTCCTGCTGCGGGTTTCAACTCCAGGGTGTGATTCATCCAATTTTTGGGCTCCTGCTGCCAACTCCAGTGTCTCTTTGAAGCTATGTTTGGGCTGCTGCTGCTTGTAACTCCAGGGTGTGATTCATCCAATTTTTGGGCTCCTGCTGCCAACTCCAGTGTCTCTTTAAAGCAATGTTTGGGCTCCTGCTGCTGCTGCTTGCAACTCCAGGGTGTCATTCAGCCAATATTTGGGCTCCTGCTGCCAACTCCAGTGTCTCTTTCAAGCTATGTTTGGGCTGCTGCTGCTTGTAACTCCAGGGTGTGATTCATCCAATTTTTGGGCTCCTGCTGCCAACTCCAGTGTCTCTTTAAAGCAATGTTTGGGCTCCTGCTGCTGCTTGTAACTCCAGGGTGTGATTCATCCAATTTTTGGGCTCCTGCTGCCAACTCCAGTGTCTCTTTCCAGCTATGTTTGGGCTCCTGCTGCTTCTTGCAACTCCAGGGTGTGATTCATCCAATTTTTGGGCTCCTGCTGCCAACTCCAGTGTCTCTTTAAAGCAATGTTTGGGCTCCTGCTGCGGGTTTCAACTCCAGGGTGTGATTCATCCAATTTTTGGGCTCCTGCTGCCAACTCCAGTGTCTCTTTGAAGCTATGTTTGGGCTGCTGCTGCTTGTAACTCCAGGGTGTGATTCATCCAATTTTTGGGCTCCTGCTGCCAACTCCAGTGTCTCTTTAAAGCAATGTTTGGGCTCCTGCTGCTGCTGCTTGCAACTCCAGGGTGTCATTCAGCCAATATTTGGGCTCCTGCTGCCAACTCCAGTGTCTCTTTCAAGCTATGTTTGGGCTCCTGCTGCTGCTGGCAACTCCAGGGTGTGTTTCATCCAACCTTTGGGCTCCTGCTGCCAACTCCAGTGTCTCTTTCAAGCTATGTTTGGGCTGCTGCTGCTGCAGCTTGCAACTCCAGGGTGTGATTCATCCAATTTTTGGGCTCCTGCAGCCAAATCCAGTGTCTCTTTAAAGCTATGTTTGGGCTCCTGCTGCTGCTGCTTGCAACTCCAGGGTGTGATTCATCCAATGTTTGGGCTCCTGCAGCCAACTCCAGTGTTTCTTTCAAGCCATGTTTGGGCTGCTGCTGCTGCTTGCAACTCCAGAGTGTGATTCATCCAATGTTTGGGCTCCTGCAGCCAAATCCAGTGTCTCTTTAAAGCTATGTTTGGGCTCCTGCTGCTGCTGCTTGCAACTCCAGGGTGTGATTCATCCAATGTTTGGGCTCCTGCAGCCAACTCCAGTGTCTCTTTAAAGCAATGTTTGGGCTCCTGCTGCTGCTGCTGCTTGCAACTCCAAGGTGTGATTCAGCTAATTTTTGGGCTCCTGCTGCTGCCAGCTCTAGGGTGTGTTTTTCAGGCACTATAGGGGCCCCTCATAGTGATGCCACCTCAACTCTCTGCAATTGTGCCACTTTGCGATTCTATTAGCGATGCCTCCGATCTGCAATTGATAATTATTTACAGTGTTATTTCACTAACCCAGCATGCGTCATATGCGTGTTACAGCAAGGCAGAATGGTTTACAACCCTATTGAGGCTCTAGGAGGCTCAGAAATAGCCGTTTTTAATAGCGATTCGTCACGAATAAATTCGGGTCGAAGCGATTTTTGACGGAAAATTCTTCAAATCGGTCGAATCGAATTTTTCAAAAGTTCGCTCATCTCTAATTATTGGTACCTGTAACACACTTCTGCCAATGTATTGCTGGTGTCTCTTTAAAAGAGAGTGTGGTTTGACCCCTGCATTGATAGGGGATTATTTGTTCCTGGACTCCATTCATCCATATATCTGTAATATCCATAAACTCATTATGTTTTACCTGATATCATCCACCCCAATGTTAGAAGGTATGAGACAATAATCATGTTAGGTTGTTTCCACTTACCCCTTTTATGCTTTTTTCAGGACCACAGTGGCTTGTTTATATGGGACACTCTTGGTGTTTCATGCTCTATTCTATTGATATAGATGTAATCTGTTAGTAGTGCGCTTCCTGCCCATCGCTGGGCTTCTTTGTATAAAAAAGATATTTATTACCTGTTCTGCCATCTACTTGAAACTCCACGTGCCTCCTTTTGCCACCAGACGCGGCGTGTGTATGCACCCAAACGAGCGCAGCTTTCCTTATGTACCGAGCTTTCACCCGGAAGGACATCACCGCAGTGCCACTTTCTTATAGTCCCGCATGGCGGCACCATTTTGCCTTGGTCTCAACTACCTTCAACATCACTGCAAACAGGCATGACAGTGCCATTTTGCCTTGGTCTCAACTACCTCCAGCAATCACTGATAACAAGCATGACAGTGCCATCTTACCGAAGTCCTTACTAGTAATACTTAGCATATGCCATCTTATTTGCACTGCAGCATGGTGTTAAAGAGGTTACCCTCCTTATACTGGTTGTGGATAATGAAATATTTAAGCCTCACAAAACTCAGGCGCTGAAAAATGCTTCTCTGAAGTCCAGAGTGCCAGAGGCTGTGTGTTTAAAGTGTGTTTTTCAGCATGTATCCACTAGTAACAAAGTGAAAACATATTGAATTACATTGTAATAACATTGCAACATGAACACTTTAATGCCAGACCGGTAATGTCATTTCTGGAGAAATATATAAAAATATATAAAAAATGAAACATTTTGAAAAAAATGAATTTTCAATGCCAGAAGAGGTCACAACATTATTTGAAATTAAAAAAAAAAAAATAACAAAAACCCAGTTTAAAGAGAAGAAAAGGATCGTCCATTGAAATGTATGGGAGAGCGACAGGTAGCGAGAGGTAATACCCGGCGCTGTGCAAGGCTGAACGCCGGCGCTGTTCGCTGAGGCTGGAATAATGATGAATTGGACGCTACATGGCGTTATCCCAATCGCTCAACAAATTATAAACAATAAATGTGTAATTGCGTGCCGTGTCCAGCGTTCACCTGTCGCTACCTCTCATTAACAAGGCACTACCTCACGCTATCCCTTCTTAAATAACCCCCTTTTTGTGTATTTGGAAAAAAAATGTTACCCTTTCACTGCCAGCCTACCTGGAGATTTTGTCACCCTTGTTGCCAGACCATTTTGCACTATTTTGCGCTCCACATGTTCAACTGTGATTTTTGAAGGGATTTCCCAGGAAAATTATAAATTGTTTTTTTCAGCAGAGTCTGGGCTTTAACGTGAAATGTTTTTGTCATTTTTTAGGTTTATTCTTAATATTTTTGGGTGAAATGTGTGAAAAAAAATTCAAAAAAATAAATTTTTTACAATTTGTAGTTTTTTTGTAATAAAAAAAATGTGTCAATAAAATCTTATTGCGTGTAAAAGCCCCATATCTCCCGGTTACAATAGTACCACATATGTATTGGTAGACACCCTTTCCTGTCCAGGAGACTCCCCCAAACCGAAACAGCACATTAGGAGATTTTCAAATACAACTGTGCTAGGCGCTATGCGCACCTTGCAGTTTTTCAATAAAATCAACCTTTTATCTTGGAAATACCCCCCACAAACTATATATTCTCTGGAAGTAAACACCTCAAGATTTCTAGGCATACCTTGGGTGCAGTTTTCTGGAAGTAATCCCTCAATCAATTCTTTGGTTGCACAGGTTTTCCCTAAAAAAAGAATAAAAAAAGCAGAATCAAAGCCACATGTTACTAAAAAAAACAATATGCAAACAAGAAAAAACAAGTTAAATCTGAAAAAGCAGAACAGAACAGAACAATACCCAACATGCATAGCTACTGTCAAGGGAAGAGTTGCCAAACACCCCAAAGTAAAGCATGCATGTAACAATAATTTTACTTGGCAATGTCAGATATGCAGACACCAGCACACCTTCCGTTTTTTTCAACCAAAACAACCCTTTACATTTGGAATACCCCCAACAAACCATATATTCCCTGAAAGCACACGTGTTAACCTTTCTAAGCGTACCCAGACCAAAAAAAGGATTGTTTCCAAATGCACCACTAATTATTTCTAAATGATATATGAATTTAGGTGTGCCTTAAAGGAATCCCCAAAGAAAAGGGAATATATCCAAATACACATATACAATATGGGTGGCCCCAGCTACCACCAGGGAAATCCCCAGGCACCACCAAATGAATTACTAAATCAAAAATATATCATGAATCTTCAATATTTATTAATGATTACAAAAGTATCATCACAAATATATTAAAAACAAGATACTAATAGCAGGGACATAGATAATCATTCCTCTTCCTCCTTGTGAAAAATATATACATCCCTATCTCACAATGTATGATACAATATGAATAAAGTGACTAGTGCAATATAAAGGTGCTAAATGCTGAAAAGTGCTAAGTGCTATAATATAACTAGAGATGAGCGAACTTTTGAAAAATTTGATTCGACTGATTCGCCGAATTTTCCGACAAAAATCGTTTCGACCCGAATTTATTCGCGATGAATCGCTATTAAAAACGGCTATTTCTGAGCCTCCTAGAGCCTCAATAGGGTTGTAAACCATTCTGCCTTGCTGTAACACGCACAGGATGCGTGCTGGGTTAGTTAAATAATGCTTTGAATAAATATCACATGCAGATCAGAGGCATCGCTAATAGAATCGCAGAGCGGCACAATTGCAGAGAGTTGAAGTGGCATCAATATGAGGGGCAGGAGCCCAAACATTGCTTTAAAGAGACACTGGAGTTGGCAGCAGCAGGAGCCCAAAAATTGGATGAATCACACCCTGGAGTTGCAAGCAGCAGGAGCCCAAACATTACTTTAAAGAGACACTGGGGTTGGCTTCAGGAGCCCAAAAATTGGATGATTCACACCCTGGAGTTGGCAGCAGCAGCAGCCCAAATATTACTTTAAAGAGACCCTGGGGTTGGCTTCAGGAGGCCAAAAATTGGATGAATCACACCCTGGAGTTGGCAGCAGCAGCAGCAGGAGCCCAAATATTACTTTAAAGAGACACTGGAGTTGGCTTCAGGAGCCCAAAAATTGGATGAATCACACCCTGGAGTTGGCAGCAGCAGGAGCCCAAATATTACTTTGAAGAGACACTGGAGTTGGCTTCAGGAGCCCAAAAATTGGATGATTCACACCCTGAAGTTGGCAGCAGCAGCAGCAGGAGCCCAAATATTACTTTGAAGAGACACTGGAGTTGGCTTCAGGAGCCCAAAAATTGGATGATTCACACCCTGGAGTTGGCAGCAGCAGCAGCAGGAGCCCAAACATTACTTTAAAGAGACCCTGGGGTTGGCTTCAGGAGCCCAAAAATTGGATGAATCACACCCTGGAGTTGGCAGCAGCAGCAGGAGCCCAAATATTACTTTAAAGAGACACTGGGGTTGGCTTCAGTAGCCCAAAAATTGGATGAATCACACCCTAGAGTTTGCAGCAGCAGCAGCAGGAGCCCAAATATTACTTTAAAGAGACCCTGGGGTTGGCTTCAGGAGCCCAAAAATTGGATGAATCACACCCTGGAGTTGGCAGCAGCAGCAGGAGCCCAAACATTACTTTAAAGAGACACTGGGGTTGGCTTCAGTAGCCCAAAAATTGGATGAATCACACCCTGGAGTTGCAAGCAGCAGCAGGAGCCCAAACATTACTTTAAAGAGACCCTGGGGTTGGCTTCAGGAGGCCAAAAATTGGATGAATCACACCCTGGAGTTGGCAGCAGCAGGAGCCCAAATATTACTTTAAAGAGACACTGGAGTTGGCTCCAGGAGCCCAAAAATTGGATGATTGACACCCTGGAGTTGGCAGCAGCAGCAGGAGCCCAAACATTACTTTAAAGAGACCCTGGGGTTGGCATCAGGAGCCCAAAAATTGGATGAATCACATCCTGGACTTGGCAGCAGCAGCAGCAGGAGCCCAAATATTACTTTAAAGAGACCCTGGGGTTGGCTTCAGGAGCCCAAAAATAGGATGAATCACACCCTGGAGTTGGCAGCAGCAGCAGGAGCCCAAACATTACTTTAAAGAGACACTGGGGTTGGCTTCAGTAGCTCAAAAATTGGATGAATCACACCCTGGAGTTGCAAGCAGCAGCAGGAGCCCAAACATTACTTTAAAGAGACCCTGGGGTTGGCTTCAGGAGGCCAAAAATTGGATGAATCACACCCTGGAGTTGGCAGCAGCAGCAGCAGGAGCCCAAATATTACTTTAAAGAGACACTGGAGTTGGCTTCAGGAGCCCAAAAATTGGATGATTCACACCCTGGAGTTGGCAGCAGCAGGAGCCCAAATATTACTTTAAAGAGACACTGGGGTTGGCTTCAGGAGCCCAAAAATTGGATGAATCACACCCTGGAGTTGGCAGCAGCAGCAGGAGCCCAAATATTACTTTAAAGAGACACTGGGGTTGGCTTCAGGAGCCCAAAAATTGGATGAATCACACCCTGGAGTTGGCAGCAGCAGCAGCAGGAGCCCAAATATTACTTTAAAAAGACCCTGGGGTTGGCTTCAGGAGCCCAAAAATTGGATGAATCCCACCCTGGAGTTGGCAGGAGTTGGCAGCAGCAGCAGCAGCAGC
Organism: Gastrophryne carolinensis; assembly: GCA_027917425.1. NCBI lineage: Eukaryota > Metazoa > Chordata > Amphibia > Anura > Microhylidae > Gastrophryne > Gastrophryne carolinensis. Next base: position 342,965,318 of record CM051237.1, on the reverse strand, counting down.
AACAGGAGCCCAAACATTACTTTAAAGAGACACTGGAGTTGGCTTCAGGAGCCCAAAAATTGGATGATTCACACCCTGGAGTTGGCAGCAGCAGCAGCAGGAGCAGCAGCAGCAGCAGGAGCCCAAACATTACTTTAAAGAGACACTGGAGTTGGCTTCAGGAGCCCAAAAATTGGATGATTCACACCCTGGAGTTGGCAGCAGCAGCAGCAGCAGGAGCCCAAATATGACTTTAAAGAGACACTGGAGTTGGCTTCTGGAGCCCAAAAATTGGATAATTCACACCCTGGAGTTGGCAGCAGCAGCAGCAGGAGCCCAAATATTACTTTAAAGAGACCCTCAGGTTTGGCTTCAGGAGGCCAAAAATTGGATGAATCACACACTGGAGTTGGCAGCAGCAGCAGCAGCAGAAGCCCAAATATTACTTTAAAGAGACCCTGGGGTTGGCTTCAGGAGCCCAAAAATTGGATGAATCACACCCTGGAGTTGGCTGGAGTTGGCAGCAGCAGCAGCAGCAGGAGCCCAAACATTACTTTAAAGAGACCCTGGGGTTGGCTTCAGGAGCCCAAAAATTAGATGAATCACACCCTGGAGTTGGCAGCAGCAGCAGCAGGAGCCCAAATATTACTTTAAAGAGACACTGGAGTTGGCTTCAGGAGCCCAAAAATTGGATGATTCACACCCTGGAGTTGGCAGCAGCAGCAGGAGCCCAAACATTACTTTAAAGAGACCCTGGGGTTGGCTTCAGGAGCCCAAAAATTGGATGAATCACACCCTGGAGTTGGCAGCAGCAGCAGGAGCCCAAACATTACTTTAAAGAGACACTGGGGTTGGCTTCAGTAGCCCAAAAATTGGATGAATCACACCCTGGAGTTGGCAGCAGCAGCAGCAGGAGCCCAAATATTACTTTAAAGAGACACTGGAGTTGGCTTCAGGAGCCCAAAAATTGGATGATTCACACCCTGGAGTTGGCAGCAGCAGGAGCCCAAATATTACTTTAAAGAGACCCTGGGGTTGGCTTAAGGAGCCCAAAAATTGGATGAATCACACCCTGGAGTTGGCAGCAGCAGCAGGAGCCCAAATATTACTTTAAAGAGACACTGGAGTTGGCTTCAGGAGCCCAAATATTGGATGATTCACACCCTGGAGTTGGCAGCAGCAGCAGCAGGAGCCCAAATATTACTTTAAAGAGACCCTGGGGTTGGCTTCAGGAGCCCAAAAATTGGATGAATCACACCCTGGAGTTGGCAGCAGCAGGAGCCCAAATATTACTTTAAAGAGACACTGGGGTTGGCTTCAGTAGCCCAAAAATTGGATGAATCACACCCTAGAGTTGGCAGCAGCAGCAGCAGGAGCCCAAATATTACTTTAAAGAGACCCTGGGGTTGGCTTCAGGAGCCCAAAAATTGGATGAATCACACCCTGGAGTTGGCAGCAGCAGGAGCCCAAATATTACTTTAAAGAGACACTGGGGTTGGCTTCAGTAGCCCAAAAATTGGATGAATCACACCCTAGAGTTGGCAGCAGCAGCAGCAGGAGCCCAAATATTACTTTAAAGAGACACTGGAGTTGGCTTCAGGAGCCCAAAAATTGGATGATTCACACCCTGGAGTTGGCAGCAGCAGGAGCCCAAATATTACTTTAAAGAGACCCTGGGGTTGGCTTAAGGAGCCCAAAAATTGGATGAATCACACCCTGGAGTTGGCAGCAGCAGCAGCAGGAGCCCAAATATTACTTTAAAGAGACACTGGAGTTGGCTTCAGGAGCCCAAATATTGGATGATTCACACCCTGGAGTTGGCAGCAGCAGCAGCAGGAGCCCAAATATTACTTTAAAGAGACCCTGGGGTTGGCTTCAGGAGCCCAAAAATTGGATGAATCACACCCTGGAGTTGACAGGAGTTGGCAGCAGCAGCAACAGGAGCCCAAACATTACTTTAAAGAGACACTGGAGTTGGCTTCAGGAGCGCAATAATTGGATGATTCACACCCTGGAGTTGGCAGCAGCGTCAGGAGCAGCAGCAGGAGCCCAAACATTACTTTAAAGAGACACTGGAGTTGGCTTCAGGAGCCCAAAAATTGGATGATTCACACCCTGGAGTTGGCAGCAGCAGCAGCAGGAGCCCAAATATTACTTTAAAGAGACACTGGAGTTGGCTTCAGGAGCCCAAAAATTGGATGATTCACACCCTGGAGTTGGCAGCAGCAGCAGGAGCCCAAATATTACTTTAAAGAGACACTGGAGTTGGCTTCAGGAGCCCAAACATTGGATGATTCACACCCTGGAGTTGGCAGCAGCAGGAGCCCAAATATTACTTTAAAGAGACCCTGGGGTTGGCTTCAGGAGCCCAAAAATTGGATGAATCACACCCTGGAGTTGGCAGGAGTTGGCAGCAGCAGCAACAGGAGCCCAAACATTACTTTAAAGAGACACTGGAGTTTGCTTCAGGAGCCCAAAAATTGGATGATTCACACCCTGGAGTTGGCAGCAGCAGCAGCAGGAGCAGCAGCAGCAGCAGGAGCCCAAACATTACTTTAAAGAGACACTGGAGTTGGCTTCAGGAGCCCAAAAATTGGATGATTCACACCCTGGAGTTGGCAGCAGCAGGAGCCCAAATATTACTTTAAAGAGACACTGGAGTTGGCTTCAGGAGCCCAAAAATTGGATGATTCACACCCTGGAGTTGGCAGCAGCAGCAGCAGGAGCCCAAACATTACTTTAAAGAGACCCTGGGGTTGGCTTCAGGAGCCCAAAAATTGGATGAATCACACCCTGGAATTGGCATCAGCAGGAGCCCAAAAATTGGCCTAAAGACATAAATATGTTTTGCACCATTTGGAAAGTGTAAAACGTGGCACCATGCTGAATCTAGTCGCATGCATCAGGCATTGGTGGGTGGAAATCCTGGCTGATCCATCCCTGATTCATTTTGACAAAGGTGAGTCTCTCCACATTTTTAGTTGACAGACGAGTTCTCCTCGCCGTAACTATGGCCCCCGCCGCACTAAACACCCGCTCAGATGGCACGCTACTTGCCGGGCAGGACAGCTTTTCCAGGGCAAACTCTGCTAGTTGCGGCCACAAATCAAGTTTGGCTGCCCAGAAGTCCAGCGGATCCTCAAGGTGTGTTGGCATGGTCATGTCAAAGTATGACATGACCTGCTGGTTCAGGTCCTGCTCCAGGTCTTCCTGCTGCTCATGAGTAGCCTCACTATGCGGGTGTAGAAAGCTACTCATTAGCGACTGAAGACTGAGGCTGCTGCTGATGGAGCTGCTGCTGCTGCTCCTGCCAACCCCCCCAGCGGCCATGGCAGTGGAAGGTGAGCGCAGAGGTCAGAGTCAGACCTGCGAGAATATGGACCATGGCGCAGATAGGCATCGGCCAACTGCCTACGTAGAATGTCTTTGTAGTAGTTGAGTTTGTCCTCCCTCTCGGTGGGTTTAAAAAATGCCCCCATTTTGTGCCGGAAGCGAGGGTCCAATAAGGTGGACAGCCAGAAGTCATCCCGCCGACAGATGGAAACAATTCTGGGGTCACTACGCAAGCACGTGAGCATGCTTCGTGCCATTTGCGCAAGTGACTCGGATGGACTACCTGTCTCCATCTCCACTGCATACTGCCACGGTGTGCCCGGGTCCTCTGTCTCGCCTTCCTCAAAAACCTCTAGCTCCTCTGGCTGCTCCTGCTCCTCCTCTCCTGTCCGCTGACTAGATAAACCAGCCATTTCGCCAAGCCTAAACTGTGTTTCGCTGGGCAACTCCTCCTCCTCCTCTTCCTCCTCCTCCTCCAGTTCAGCTCCAACGGGGTTCATGTGGCCGTAAGATGTAAACGCCATGTCTCCAGTGCCCTGACCAGCCATGGTTTCCAACATGTGCTGTAGTACATGAAGCAGTGGAATCACGTCGTTCATCTCGTAATCCTGCCGACTGACAAATAAAGTGGCTTCCTCAAAGGGCCTGAGCAAACGGCAGGTGTCACGTATGAGCTGCCACTGGTTGACATTGAAGTTACACAGGGGAGTCCCCCTATCTGCTTGGATCATCAGGAAATCCGTGATGGCTTTTCTCTGTTCATATAATCGGTCCAACATGTGAAGGGTGGAATTCCAACGGGTGGAAACATCGCAAATCAGACTATGTTGGGGGATACCATTCTGACGCTGTAGCTCAAGAAGGGTGTGTTTGGCGGTGTATGAGTGGCTGAAGTGCATGCAAAGTTTCCTTGAAGTTGTTAGGATGTCTTGCAGATGGGGGGAACACTTCAGAAACCGCTTGACAACCAGATTGAAGACGTGAGCCATGCAGGGGGCATGGGTCAGGCTTCCTTGGCGCAGCGCAGACAAAATGTTCTTCCCATTGTCGGTAACCATGATTCCCATTTTAAGTTTTCTTGGAGTAAGCCATGTTTGGATTTCCTGATGAATACATTTAAGCAGTTCCTCCCCTGTGTGACTCCGTTCGCCAAGACAAACCATGTGAAGCACTGCGTGACACCTCCGTGCCCTGCACACATGGTAGACTGGAGGGGCACTGAGACTTGAGCCTACAGTGGAGGGTGAGGAGATGGCGGAGGATGAGGATGCCGAGTCGCACGGTGTCACAGGCCCAACGGGCAGGGAGCGCGGGCCGAAGCGGCGTGACCTGTCCAAGTTGCTGCTGCTGCTGCAAAGGGACCACATTCACCCAGTGGGCCGTAAACGACATGTACTGTCCCTGACCGTAGTTACAGCTCCAGATATCGGCGCTGCCATGCACTTTGCTACACACCGACAGGCTCAAGGACTGGCCCACCTTCTGTTCAACAAAAGTGTGCAGCGCTGGTACTGCCTTCTTGGCAAAGAAATGACGTCTTGGGACTCTCCACCTCGGCTCGGCACAAGCCATCAGTTCTCTGAAAGGTGCAGATTCCACCACCTGAAAAGGGAGCGACTGCAGCACCAGCAACTTGGACAGGAGCACATTCAGCTTCTGCGCCGTAGGATGAGTGGGCTCATACTGCTGTCTCTTGGACATGGCTTCGCTGATGGATTGCTGGCGGGATGCATGACTTGGAGGAGGAGGAGGAGCAGGAGCGACAGAGGATGGGTATGACGCACAGCTGCCTTCGGCTGAGGTGCTGGAGCCTTGGCTGGCAGAAATTGGGAGCGGCGTGCCACTTGGTGAGGAAGCAGACTGGACCACCCCTTGGGAGCCTCGGTTCTCCCAGGTCGCTTTATGGTGACGCATCATATGTTGACGCAGGGCCGTGGTGCCAACATTTGGACCCTGGCCACGCTTCACCTTTTGCCTACATATCTTGCATGTGGCCATGTTACCCTTCTGCGGATGCTTCAGGAAAAACTGCCACACTGCCGAGTAGCTACTTTTCCCACCCCCTGGCCTCACTGATTCACTGCTGCTGTTGCCAACTCCAGGAACCCCTGCTCCACTACCTCCCGATAAGGTAGACTGCCGCACAGCAGGTGCTCTACCCCGGCCCCGGCCCCGGCCGGCTCCAGCCTTTGGAATTGTGCCCCCATGCTGACTGCTACCACCTTGCTGCCTCAGCTGCTGACTTCGGGGCAACCTGCGCCCCTCTTCTCCTGATGATGACGATGAAGCCCCTTCATCACCCGGCTCCCAAGTGCGATCGGCTTCATCGTCATCATCATTATCACCGAGTTGTGGCTGTACGTCACTGATGTTCGTGGATTCGTCAACAGTGTCTGGCGCAGGAGCTGGAACGCTCGCAGCAACCACGACACTGTCCACATCACTATTTGTCTGCCTAGCTAAAGAAGCCACCTCCATTTCTTGGCTGGGCAGTAGCTGCTGACTGTCCTCTATCTGATCGTCCTCCTCACTAAAGAGTGGAGCTGAACCCAAAGCATTGGATACGTCGCTGGGGGAGGGAACGGCGTAGGACAGAGGCAATGGGAGGACAGGGACTGCTCTCGGGGCATGCCAACTCAGGGTTGTGTCAGAGGAACCTACCGACCCTAGACTGGGGGTCTCAGACGTAAGTTGTGATGATGTTGTTGATGAGCGCGGCAACCAATCTACCACGGCAGATGCGTTACTGGTGGAGACCCGACCGCTAGCAGATACTGGCAGATTAGGTCTCTCAGCGTGACTCCTGCTGCTACTGGCCCCCAGTCTGCTGCGACCTCTGCCTGCGGATTCTTGGCCTCTGCCACTCCTCTTTTCACTTCCAGGCACTTGTCTGCCCGACATAGTCTAACTGGCGTGGTAGTAGGTGATATTTTAAGAACCCCCAGGCAGCGGTGGGTCTATATGAAACAGAATATAATGCAAACCAAAAGTGAGCAGTAACACTCAGCCTCCAACAGGCCTGCCTAGTGTAAATAAGAGAGCTGCTTAGTGTAAATAAAGAGGGGTATGCTATGTTACAGAATGGGATGCCCCAACAGCCAGCAGTGCACCTGTGAGCAGTACTACTATGCACAGCAAAAGTGTCTTTATCAGGCCTAATTTCAATTAGAATAAGTGCAAATGGTTATGGTCTTAAATAGAGGCTGGTGTAGTCACAGAATGGGATGCCACAAAAACCAGCAGTGCACCTGGGACCAGTAGTGCTATGCACAGCAAAAGTGTCTTTATCAGGCCTAATTTCAATTAGAATAAGTGCAAATGGTTATGGTCTTAAATAGAGACTGGTGTAGTCACAGAACGGGATGCCACAAAAACCAGCAGTGCACCTGGGACCAGTAGTGCTATGCACAGCAAAAGTGTCTTTATCAGGCCTAATTTCAATTAGAATAAGTGCAAATGGTTATGGTCTTAAATAGAGGCTGGTGTAGTCACAGAATGGGATGCCTCACAGCAGAGTGCACCTGGGACCAGTAGTGCTATGCACAGCAAAAGTGTCTTTATCAGGCCTAATTTCAATTAGAATAAGTGCAAATGGTTATGGTCTTAAATAGAGGCTGGTGTAGTCACAGAATGGGATGCCACAAAAACCAGAGAGCATGCACAGCAAAAGTGTCTTTATCAGGCCTAATTTCAATTAGAATAAGTGCAAATGGTTATGGTCTTAAATAGAGGCTGGTGTAGTCACAGAATGGGATGCCCCAAAAACCAGCAGTGCACCTGGCAGGCAGCAGTAAGTCTATGCACAGCAAAAGTGTCTTTATCAGGCCTAATTTCAATTAGAATAAGTGCAAATGGTTATGGTCTTAAATAGAGGCTGGTGTAGTCACAGAATGGGATGCCCCAAAAACCAGCAGTGCACCTGGCAGGCAGCAGTAAGTCTATGCACAGCAAAAGTGTCTTTATCAGGCCTAATTTCAATTAGAATAAGTGCAAATGGTTATGGTCTTAAATAGAGGCTGGTGTAGTCACAGAATGGGATGCCCCAAAAACCAGCAGTGCACCTGGCAGGGAGCAGTAAGTCTATGCACAGTAAAAGTGTCTTTATCAGGCCTAATTTCAATTAGAATAAGTGCAAATGGTTATGGTCTTAAATAGAGGCTGGTGTAGTCACAGAATGGGATGCCACAAAAACCAGAGAGCATGCACAGCAAAAGTGTCTTTATCAGGCCTAATTTCAATTAGAATAAGTGCAAATGGTTATGGTCTTAAATAGAGGCTGGTGTAGTCACAGAATGGGATGCCACAAAAACCAGAGAGCATGCACAGCAAAAGTGTCTTTATCAGGCCTAATTTCAATTAGAATAAGTGCAAATGGTTATGGTCTTAAATAGAGGCTGGTGTAGTCACAGAATGGGATGCCCCAAAAACCAGCAGTGCACCTGGCAGGCAGCAGTAAGTCTATGCACAGCAAAAGTGTCTTTATCAGGCCTAATTTCAATTAGAATAAGTGCAAATGGTTATGGTCTTAAATAGAGGCTGGTGTAGTCACAGAATGGGATGCCCCAAAAACCAGCAGTGCACCTGGCAGGCAGCAGTAAGTCTATGCACAGCAAAAGTGTCTTTATCAGGCCTAATTTCAATTAGAATAAGTGCAAATGGTTATGGTCTTAAATAGAGGCTGGTGTAGTCACAGAATGGGATGCCCCAAAAACCAGCAGTGCACCTGGCAGGGAGCAGTAAGTCTATGCACAGTAAAAGTGTCTTTATCAGGCCTAATTTCAATTAGAATAAGTGCAAATGGTTATGGTCTTAAATAGAGGCTGGTGTAGTCACAGAATGGGATGCCACAAAAACCAGAGAGCATGCACAGCAAAAGTGTCTTTATCAGGCCTAATTTCAATTAGAATAAGTGCAAATGGTTATGGTCTTAAATAGAGGCTGGTGTAGTCACAGAATGGGATGCCCCAAAAACCAGCAGTGCACCTGGCAGGCAGCAGTAAGTCTATGCACAGCAAAAGTGTCTTTGTCAGGCCTAATTTCAATTAGAATAAGTATAAATGGTTATGGTCTTAAATAGAGGCTGGTGTAGTCAAAGAATGGGATGCCCCATAAACCAGCAGTGCACCTGGGACCAGTAGTGCTATGCACAGCAAAAGTGTCTTTATCAGGCCTAATTTCAATTAGAATAAGTGCAAATGGTTATGGTCTTAAATAGAGGCTGGTGTAGTCACAGAATGGGATGCCACAAAAACCAGAGAGCATGCACAGCAAAAGTGTCTTTATCAGGCCTAATTTCAATTAGAATAAGTGCAAATGGTTATGGTCTTAAATAGAGGCTGGTGTAGTCACAGAATGGGATGCCACAAAAACCAGAGAGCATGCACAGCAAAAGTGTCTTTATCAGGCCTAATTTCAATTAGAATAAGTGCAAATGGTTATGGTCTTAAATAGAGGCTGGTGTAGTCACAGAATGGGATGCCCCAAAAACCAGCAGTGCACCTGGCAGGCAGCAGTAAGTCTATGCACAGCAAAAGTGTCTTTATCAGGCCTAATTTCAATTAGAATAAGTGCAAATGGTTATGGTCTTAAATAGAGGCTGGTGTAGTCACAGAATGGGATGCCCCAAAAACCAGCAGTGCACCTGGCAGGCAGCAGTAAGTCTATGCACAGCAAAAGTGTCTTTATCAGGCCTAATTTCAATTAGAATAAGTGCAAATGGTTATGGTCTTAAATAGAGGCTGGTGTAGTCACAGAATGGGATGCCCCAAAAACCAGCAGTGCACCTGGCAGGGAGCAGTAAGTCTATGCACAGTAAAAGTGTCTTTATCAGGCCTAATTTCAATTAGAATAAGTGCAAATGGTTATGGTCTTAAATAGAGGCTGGTGTAGTCACAGAATGGGATGCCACAAAAACCAGAGAGCATGCACAGCAAAAGTGTCTTTATCAGGCCTAATTTCAATTAGAATAAGTGCAAATGGTTATGGTCTTAAATAGAGGCTGGTGTAGTCACAGAATGGGATGCCCCAAAAACCAGCAGTGCACCTGGCAGGCAGCAGTAAGTCTATGCACAGCAAAAGTGTCTTTATCAGGCCTAATTTCAATTAGAATAAGTATAAATGGTTATGGTCTTAAATAGAGGCTGGTGTAGTCAAAGAATGGGATGCCCCATAAACCAGCAGTGCACCTGGGACCAGTAGTGCTATGCACAGCAAAAGTGTCTTTATCAGGCCTAATTTCAATTAGAATAAGTGCAAATGGTTATGGTCTTAAATAGAGGCTGGTGTAGTCACAGAATGGGATGCCACAAAAACCAGAGAGCATGCACAGCAAAAGTGTCTTTATCAGGCCTAATTTCAATTAGAATAAGTGCAAATGGTTATGGTCTTAAATAGAGGCTGGTGTAGTCACAGAATGGGATGCCACAAAAACCAGAGAGCATGCACAGCAAAAGTGTCTTTATCAGGCCTAATTTCAATAAGAATAAGTGCAAATGGTTATGGTCTTAAATAGAGGCTGGTGTAGTCACATAATGGGATGCCCCAAAAACCAGCAGTGCACCTGGCAGGGAGCAGTAAGTCTATGCACAGCAAAAGTGTCTTTATCAGGCCTAATTTCAATTAGAATAAGTGCAAATGGTTATGGTCTTAAATAGAGGCTGGTGTAGTCACAGAATGGGATGCCCCAAAAACCAGCAGTGCACCTGGCAGGGAGCAGTAAGTCTATGCACAGCAAAAGTGTCTTTATCAGGCCTAATTTCAATTAGAATAAGTGCAAATGGTTATGGTCTTAAATAGAGGCTGGTGTAGTCACAGAATGGGATGCCACAAAAACCAGAGAGCATGCACAGCAAAAGTGTCTTTATCAGGCCTCATTTCAATTAGAATAAGTGCAAATGGTTATGGTCTTAAATAGAGGCTGGTGTAGTCACAGAATGGGATGCCACAAAAACCAGCAGTGCACCTGGGACCAGTAGTGCTATGCACAGCAAAAGTGTCTTTATCAGGCCTAATTTCAATTAGAATAAGTGCAAATGGTTATGGTCTTAAATAGAGGCTGGTGTAGTCACAGAATGGGATGCCACAAAAACCAGCAGTGCATCTGGGACCAGTAGTGCTATGCACAGCAAAAGTGTCTTTATCAGGCCTAATTTCAATTAGAATAAGTGCAAATGGTTATGGTCTTAAATAGAGGCTGGTGTAGTCACAGAATGGGATGCCCCAAAAAACAGCAGTGCACCTGGCAGGCAGCAGTAAGTCTATGCACAGCAAAAGTGTCTTTATCAGGCCTAATTTCAATTTGAATAAGTGCAAATGGTTATGGTCTTAAATAGAGGCTGGTGTAGTCACAGAATGGGATGCCACAAAACCCAGCAGTGCACCTGGGACCAGTAGTGCTATGCACACCAAAAGTGTCTTTATCAGGCCTAATTTCAATTAGAATAAGTGCAAATGGTTATGGTCTTAAATAGAGGCTGGTGCAGTCACAGAATGGGATGCCCCAAAAACCAGCAGTGCACCTGGGACCAGTAGTGCTATGCACAGCAAAAGTGTCTTTATCAGGCCTAATTTCAATTAGAATAAGTGCAAATGGTTATGGTCTTAAATAGAGGCTGGTGTAGTCACAGAATGGGATGCCACAAAAACCAGAGAGCATGCACAGCAAAAGTGTCTTTATCAGGCCTAATTTCAATTAGAATAAGTGCAAATGGTTATGGTCTTAAATAGAGGCTGGTGTAGTCGCAGAATGGGATGCCCCAAAAACCAGCAGTGCACCTGGCAGGGAGCAGTAAGTCTATGCACAGCAAAAGTGTCTTTATCAGGCCTAATTTCAATTAGAATAAGTGCAAATGGTTATGGTCTTAAATAGAGGCTGGTGTAGTCACAGAATGGGATGCCCCAAAAACCAGCAGTGCACCTGGCAGGGAGCAGTAAGTCTATGCACAGCAAAATTGTCTTTATCAGGCCTAATTCAATTAGAATAAGTGCAAATGGTTATGGTCTTAAATAGAGGCTGGTGTAGTCACAGAATGGGATGCCACAAAAACCAGCAGTGCACCTGGGACCAGTAGTGCTATGCACAGCAAAAGTGTCTTTATCAGGCCTTATTTCAATTAGAATAAGTGCAAATGGTTATGGTCTTAAATAGAGGCTGGTGTAGTCACAGAATGGGATGCCTCACAGCAGAGTGCACCTGGGACCAGTAGTGCTATGCACAGCAAAAGTGTCTTTATCAGGCCTAATTTCAATTAGAATAAGTGCAAATGGTTATGGTCTTAAATAGAGGCTGGTGTAGTCACAGAATGGGATGCCCCAAAAACCAGCAGTGCACCTGGCAGGCAGCAGTAAGTCTATGCACAGCAAAAGTGTCTTTATCAGGCCTAATTTCAATTAGAATAAGTGCAAATGGTTATGGTCTTAAATAGAGGCTGGTGTAGTCACAGAATGGGATGCCCCAAAAACCAGCAGTGCACCTGGGACCAGTAGTGCTATGCACAGCAAAAGTGTCTTTATCAGGCCTAATTTCAATTAGAATAAGTGCAAATGGTTATGGTCTTAAATAGAGGCTGGTGTAGTCACAGAATGGGATGCCCCAAAAACCAGCAGTGCACCTGGCAGGGAGCAGTAAGTCTATGCACAGCAAAAGTGTCTTTATCAGGCCTAATTTCAATTAGAATAAGTGCAAATACACTGGTTTGGGGTGGGGATTAACTGGGCTTCCCCTAGTTAGGTTTCCTTGAAAACCCAGGGCTCCACATCCTATGACCTCACCCATGGAATTGATAAGATATTATATTAAAAACAAGTTCATTTTATTAGTACATATACATATAAAAACACAATGGTTGATAACCACATCACAACTACTTGTATACAAGATAATGCCTGTTTTTTCAACTGGATAGCCAGGCAACCAGTATAACAATTTTACAAGATATTCCAACACAAATGTAAAAAATGTTGCTTGCGTGTCTCAAAAGGGGGCAAACTAGTTTCGCCTGTCTGTAGGCTTCGTCAGTGCCCTTAACATCAATCCTATAAAGACATGTATATATATCATAGTATCAAAGTAACCATTCAAAGACTTTTTCAAAAAACATGCTTCATTTGATATCTCATTATACATTAGTATGCATGGATTCATACCTCTATTGATTGAGATGGTAGATGCAACTGGGGCCAGCCCATGTTTACTGTGGTGTAGCCAGTTCAATTGTATTAGGGCTGTTATAAAGCCCAGGTGTGTGGATCATAGTAAAGCCCATAGTGCATTCCAAAAGCCCATAAGGGTTGATAACACCTGCATTGATAGGAACAGATTGCCTCATGAGTGTCTCTATCAGTTATATAGCCGGTAAATTCGGTCAGGATAAAGTGTTTATAAAGGTGATGAAAGTAAAATAGCAGATGCCCTTACCTTGTATACTCAATGAGGCGTGGGGAGAGGCACACCCAGTGCCTGTTACCTCCTGTCCTAGAAGCAGCAGCGCCGTGTAGTGCGTGCTGATACACTGGCCGCAGTTAAATAATGGCCAGTGTGTCTTTTCTCTTCTCCCTTTTTTTTTTTCTCTTTCTTTTCTCTTCCCCTTTTTTTTTTTTTTTTTTTTTTTCCCTCTTTCTATATTAGCACGCAGTGGCAACATGACGGACTTAATAGATGATAACTGGAATAGATTAATGTCTGGCCTTTCACACGTCCGACAAGAAAGCAAAGCAATGATTGAAAGGGAGGGTTCCCTACATTCTGCATTTAACACATTACACAGCCTGCTGTATAAAAAGTCGAAAGCATGGTGGGATATTCAATATTTGAGGGAATATATATCTGAACAATTGGTACCCAAGGGTTTGAGGATCAGACTCTTTCCACAAACTGGCCAATTAACGGCAGATTTTAAAAGGAAATGGGAACAAACTTTACAAACATGCTCCCTTAATCTTATGACCCTTTTGATAGAACATCATCAATGTCAACTCCATGAGTTAGATAAACAGATACAGGAGAAAATAATTGATTTAAACCAATTCAAACAGGAGGAACAATTCTCAAGAAGGGACAAAAGTATTAAAGACTCTATAGAAAAAGTGAACAAAGATTTGATAGAAACCAAAGAGACAAAATTACAACGGGACAAAACAGCATATAGGGAAAATAGGGCTTATATTTGGCCCGAGGACAGACACAGACCGACACGTAGGGACTTTGAACCACGACATTCTTCCTCGTCGGATTCATCTTCGTCGAGAGAAAGGGGTCCCGCTAGATCCAGGGATAAATTTGGGGTACAGAGTAACCAGCTGAGAGCAAACAGGCCTCCTTTTAGGGGACCACCACGGAAAGATACTATTCCCAGACAGGAGGAGAGATTTACCAGGTCCAAGGCCAGACAGGCAGATGAACATAGTAGGGACGATCTCAGGAACCATCCTAAGTCTTCTGATAGGAGTGTTTTTAGGAAACATAGAAATAGGAAGAGGAACCTCAGGAGAAGGCAATGTCTCAAACATGGAAGAGACTTAAATAGAATGGCCAAAACACAAGTATGGGATCAATCGGAAAGGACATCAAGGGATCCAGCTGGCCTTGGGAGGAACCACAAATGCCGGGGGGCCTCCCCCACCAGCACCAATAGCCCAACTACAGACCCTTTACCCATTGCATTAGGGACTTCATCTGACCACCCGAGATCTGTCTAATCTGAATCCCAGGTGGACATTCTTAATTTATCAAAGAAAACACTCACGTCAGAACAAAAAGAACTTTTACTTTTGGGCCTCAATTTCTGCCCGACGCATCACACTGACCCCTTTGAAATTGTAAAAGATTTACAATTATTCATGAGGAAAATACTTTGTAAACATCATTTTAGTAAACACAAACAAGGGGAGGGTCTAACACCCACAATGACTGCCCTTTCGGAATCAGTTTTAGAACAAGAAATGATGGAACTGGGCTTGGAGGCCACAGGCACCACACCTATGACCACAAGGAAAGAGGTTACTTTTAGAAAACCGTCTACTTTTTTTCCCCCACTCATGTCAAATGCACATGCAATGACTTTTGTGGATCTGGTCACAGCAGATCTTGAGAAATTACCGAGACAGAAGACTCATAACATGTCCGAGGAAGCAAGACAGGCAATGAGGCAATTGGAGAATGATCCAGACCTCATCATTAAACCCTCGGATAAGGGGGGAAACATAGTGATCATGGATAGAGCACAGTATGAACACATGTGCTTGAAAATTTTAAACAATACAGAGTGGTATGCCAGGGCCCCCATGTCCAGGCTCGCACAGGACTCCGGGGCCTACCACACTCTAATCCACCAGGCGGTGGAGGGGGGGGTGATCGACGTGGTGACTGGCACTTTCCTTGAGGTCCCATTTCCGGTCACACCCACGTTTTACGCCCTGCCGAAGGTGCATAAGTCCACCACAGCACCTCCAGGCAGACCGATAGTGTCCGGCATGGGGTCCCTCACTGATCGGGCCAGTCGCTACGTCGACTATCATCTCCAGCCACTGGTCCACCAATTACCTTCGTATCTTAAAGATACGGGACACCTCCTTCGGGTCCTGGATGGTATGAGTGTGGCCCCGGGGTCGTTTCTGGTGGGCCTGGACGTGGAGGCCCTATATTCAAGCATACCACACCAACTGGGCCTCATGAATGTCCGCCGTTTCCTGAACGAATTACCCATTGAGACTCACGAACACAATCGGTTCTTGCTGCAATTATTACAATTCGTCCTCACCCACAACCTCTTTCTCTTTAATAACACCTTATACCACCAGATACAGGGGACGGCGATGGGGACCACCTGTGCCCCATCGTACGCTAACCTGTATCTGGGGGGCTGGGAGAGGGGGTTGTGGGCTGAGGACGAATTAGCGATGTACCTGTGCCACGTGGCCACGTGGCAGAGGTACATCGATGATATCCTATTCATTTGGACAGGCACACAGAGAGACTTGCAGGCATTTGTGGGGGAACTGAATAAGAACGACATGAACTTGAAATTCACTGTAGAGTTTAGCCAGGAAGCAATTAACTTCCTGGACCTAGCAGTGAGGCTAAGCCGTGAAGGAGTGGTCACTACGAAATTTTATCGTAAACCGACAGCCGCTAACACGATGCTAAGGGCCTCTAGTGCCCACCCAAAACATCTTCTCAAGAGTATCCCATACGGTGAATATGTGAGAGCCCGCCGCAATTGCACCTCAGAAGGAGATTTTAAGGAAACTGCTGATGGGATTTTCAACAGATTGAGAAATAGGGGGTATAGCGTACCAGTTTTAAAACAGGCCTATAAACTGGCCAAATAAAGATCATGGGATGAATTACTGTACAAGCCGAAAATCAGGAAAGATGATCCCCCCCTATCCATGATTCTGACTTTTTCTACCCACCACCATATGATAAAAAACATTATACAGCGACATTGGCATGTGTTACAAAATGATGCAGACCTTAACAAGATACTCCCAAACAAACCTAAATTTGTGTTTCGGAGGGCACATAACATCAAAGATCGGTTAGTTCATAGCCACTACACACAAACTAAACGACTTACCTGTTGTAAGACAACAGGAATGTATAAATGTCACTCATGCAACATGTGTAAATATGTCAAAGAAACTAAAGCGATAACCATAGGTGACCGGCCAATTCACAGACTTAAGCATTTTATCAACTGTAAAAGTGCCAACATCATTTATGCCTTAATCTGCAAGTGCAACAGGTTTTATATCGGCAAAACCAATCGGGAGCTCCGCAAACGCATATACGAACACTCTTATGACATCAAAACGGGAAATAGCAAGACCCCAGTGGGCAGACATTTCCGGAAATGTCATGAGATGAACCCAAAAGATATGTTTATTGTGGGCCTAGATAGATTACATCCAAACCCACGGGGTGGGGACCTTGAGAGAGCCACCCTTAAACGGGAGACACAGTGGATCCACCATTTCAAGGCCCATCAGTACCCGGGACTCAATGAATCCATCAGTTATGCCCCTTACCTCTGACAGACATTTGTAATGATAGGGCTTTAATTTTGACTGTAACAAATCAATGTGGAATGTAGTGGAGAGAAAGGGAAAGAAGGAGAAGAGAGGGGAAGAGGGAAGGAAGAGGAGAAGAGGGGGAAGGAGGAAGAGAAGAAAAGAAAAAAAAAGAAAAAAAAAACAATTTTTTTTGTTGGGTGTTTTTTTTTTTTTTTTTTTTTATTTATTTATTTTTTTTTCTGTTATATTTTTTTTTGTTTTTTTTTTTTGTTTTTTTGTTTTTTTCCCATATGCTGTATATGGTAGATGCACTGGATGCCAGCCCATGGGCACAAGTTTGCAGCAGTAGCGATTATGTGGCTTAAACCAAATCAACAATGTTTTCATTTATACAGCTTGAATGCCCAGTGCGGATTGGCCTTTGGGGATTTAATAACACTCACGTGTCCTAGGCGTATGGTGAGGCGGCATTTTTGTCCATATGACATAGCGTCAGTAATGGAGTTTAGCAGGCATATATGTATATGGCTATAAGGGAGGCCATCCATATGTACAATAACGGCCAGTTACACTTTTTAAACGCCATATGTAGATATACTGTGTTCTGGGGGGCACAAATTCCCCCTACAATGTGGACAACTGCCTGAAGGCACTTTAGAACTATCAGCAAGACATCATAAGTATCATGGCATATCCCGCAGTCTAAGGCCACTTACAAATACTGCCAGCTAGGCTTATACTTTGCTAGAGGTCATTAATTAATATATCTGTGCGACTGAGATCGCTATTTTACCTTGCTCTTATGAATTAAGTCTAAATCCCTGCACTTGTCTACACCAAAATGGTGCCTCGCAGGAGACACGTGACGGCGCCGTGTGGGAGCTCTAGCGCCGTTCACCTTACTGGCTGACGGAGGCTGGTATGAGCCCCGCCCGTCGGGGGAGGTGCGGCGCTGGGATTGTGTTGGGCTCCCGTCCCCCCTAGCAACCCCCAGCAGACCCCGGGAGGGGAGGGGGGGGAGGGACGGAGCTAACACTCAGCTGAGTGTGTTTGACATCACACACTGGCCATTATTTAACTGCGGCCAGTGTATCAGCACGCACTACACGGCGCTGCTGCTTCTAGGACAGGAGGTAACAGGCACTGGGTGTGCCTCTCCCCACGCCTCATTGAGTATACAAGGTAAGGGCATCTGCTATTTTACTTTCATCACCTTTATAAACACTTTATCCTGACCGAATTTACCGGCTATATAACTGATAGAGACACTCATGAGGCAATCTGTTCCTATCAATGCAGGTGTTATCAACCCTTATGGGCTTTTGGAATGCACTATGGGCTTTACTATGATCCACACACCTGGGCTTTATAACAGCCCTAATACAATTGAACTGGCTACACCACAGTAAACATGGGCTGGCCCCAGTTGCATCTACCATCTCAATCAATAGAGGTATGAATCCATGCATACTAATGTATAATGAGATTTCAAATGAAGCATGTTTTTTGAAAAAGTCTTTGAATGGTTACTTTGATACTATGATATATATACATGTCTTTATAGGATTGATGTTAAGGGCACTGACGAAGCCTACAGACAGGCGAAACTAGTTTGCCCCCTTTTGAGACACGCAAGCAACATTTTTTACATTTGTGTTGGAATATCTTGTAAAATTGTTATACTGGTTGCCTGGCTATCCAGTTGAAAAAACAGGCATTATCTTGTATACAAGTAGTTGTGATGTGGTTATCAACCATTGTGTTTTTATATGTATATGTACTAATAAAATGAACTTGTTTTTAATATAATATCTTATCAATTCCATGGGCGAGGTCATAGGATGTGGAGCCCTGGGTTTTCAAGGAAACCTAACTAGGGGAAGCCCAGTTAATCCCCACCCCAAACCAGTGTATTAGCTTTAGTATTGGGGCCCGCTCCCCGCACCAGCCTCCAATTGCTGCAAGTGTGCTTCTGATGTGCAGGGAACTCCCTTTCATCAGTAGCCCACTGACCTAACCTTCCTTTTTTTTTATTTATTTATTTATTTATTTTTTTTTCTTCTCTCTTTTGTCCCCAGGATTTCTCACAATTTGGGAAGGTCGTCTCCATTAGTGGGTTGCTAGTCACCCACATCACGTTTTTGTCATAAGTGCAAATGGTTATGGTCTTAAATAGAGGCTGGTGTAGTCACAGAATGGGATGCCTCACAGCAGAGTGCACCTGGGACCAGTAGTGCTATGCACAGCAAAAGTGTCTTTATCAGGCCTAATTTCAATTAGAATAAGTGCAAATGGTTATGGTCTTAAATAGAGGCTGGTGTAGTCACAGAATGGGATGCCCCAAAAACCAGCAGTGCACCTGGCAGGCAGCAGTAAGTCTATGCACAGCAAAAGTGTCTTTATCAGGCCTAATTTCAATTAGAATAAGTGCAAATGGTTATTGGCTTAAATAGAGGCTGGTGTAGTCACAGAATGGGATGCCCCAAAAACCAGCAGTGCACCTGGCAGGGAGCAGTAGTGCTATGCACAGCAAAAGTGTCTTTATCAGGCCTAATTTCAATTAGAATAAGTGCAAATGGTTATGGTCTTAAATAGAGGCTGGTGTAGTCACAGAATGGGATGCCACAAAAACCAGCAGTGCACCTGGGACCAGTAGTGCTTTGCACAGCAAAATTTTCTTTATCAGGCCTAATTTCAATTAGAATAAGTGCAAATGGTTATGGTCCTAAGTAGAGGCTGGTGTAGTCACAGAATGGGATGCCTCACAGCAGACTTAAGATCAGTTCAGTATATATGCACAGTTAGTGTATAAGCAGCCTGAAAACGCTAACAAAGCCAGTCAGCCAGCCAGTAACACTCAGGCTGGATGAAAAAAAAAAAAATCTCCCTGTGACTGCCTCCGATTTTTCCTAACTTTCCCTGTTTTTCGCTGACTTTCTGTCTGTCTCCTGCCTGTCTCCTGCCTGTCTCCAGCCTGTCCCTGTCTGTCCCTGTCTGTCTAACTGTCTCTCTCCCTGCCTACAGCAGCGTTCTGTCTCTCACGAATGCAATACAGAAATGAGGAAAAGCAAGATGGCCGCCGGCCTTAAATAGCGCTGTGACGTCACCGGGCTTGCTGGCTGCTGACAGGCTGCATGTGACTGCCCCAGCTTGCACTGGCACGGGGTAGATGTCTGGACATGTCCCATCCGCCATCTTAGAATGCCTGTAATGTAATGAATGGATGTTAAAGAAAAACTTCGAGCGATCGAATCGCGGGGAAATTCGGATTCGATCCGAATCGAATTTTCCATGAAATTCGGATCGAATCCGGGTTCGTCCGGATCGATTCGCTCATCCCTAAATATAACATTCAAAAACCTATATAAATTTATCCCATATAAAAAGAGAGAACAAATAACCAATCAAATTGCCCCAAACTGGGACAGAAGTAATAAAAAAAGTGCATAAGATATCACCAAATCAGAAGTTAAGAGGTGTCTCTGCTAGTAACTGGCGTCCTGATCCCCCACGCGTTCCATAAGACAAGCTCACTTCTTCAAAGGTGCCAGAGAATAATGCCTGCTTCACATCCCCTTTTATATGTAAAGAAAATGGCTGAAGAGAGCTCAATTAACAGGTGCTGTTCATTGCCAATCAGGGCGGCGCCCCAGCACACGGCAGCCCCGGCCGGCAGCTGCTTTCTAAGCGTACCCAGCTTGTTGTTTTGGACTCATCTTTCCGAAAGTAATCCCTCGAAGAATTATTTGTTTGCACAGGGTTTCCCTAAAAAATGTATAAAAAAGCAGAATAAAACACTTTTTCCTGAAATATCATTATGCAAACAAGAAACAACAAGCTAAATCTGAAAGCGCAAGGTCCTTTGAGCAGAACAATACCCAACATGCATACTAATACATACGTACTATTACTCTTTATATTGCCAGCCCACTTGAAATTTTGTCACCATCTGTTTACTGGTCATTTTTCCCCATTTTTACCCATGTTTAACCGTGATTTTTGCAGGAATTCCCAGGAAAATTCTATATATTTTTTTTGTGGCAGAGTTTAGACTTTAACATGAAATGTCTTGTTCGTAATTTTTTTACTGTTTTTAAAAATATTTGTATGTAAAAAAAATAAAAAAAATATATATTTTTTTCAAATTGTCTCATTTATTTTAAATAAAACATTTATTTTATTAAAGAAAACCATATTGCATGTGAAAGCCCCATTTCTCCCGATTACAATGGTACCACATATGTATCGGTAGCCCCCGTTCCTGTCCAGGAGACTGCCCAAACTGAAAAGAGCACTTTATAACATTTACAAACAAAATACAACTACTATCCTGGGCGGGGGAACCCCATTTTTTGGGGAACTTTAAGGATTAAAACCCCTAAAAATAGAAAAAATGGCATGAGGTCCCCCCTACCCAGCATAACCAGCCCGTGACCAGCTACGGGGGCTTGTAGAATGGGGCACAGGGACCAGCTTTGGTGGCCCCCCACACTGCAGGCTACAAGCCAGCATAGCCTATGGCCATGGGCTCTTCTGCCCCCCCTGGGCTTTGGGGAGGCAGGTAATTGGGGTGCCGGGGGTTAATGGCAAGTCACCCGCTAGCCGCAGGTGACTTGCCAGACCCAGAGACTTGTGAACTGGTATTGGGGTCTCATAGTTCTCTTTCCAGTTCATAAAGGGTTAAATGTAAAAAAACACACACAGAGAAAATATATTTTATTATTTTTTTTAATACTTACCTTTCATCCATCCCGCGCTGATCACTTTGGCTTCTGCTCTCCTGCTGTTGCTGCTGGAAGCCTTTTTTACCTGCTGGGTGACAGGTAACAAGGGGTTAATTAAAAACCCCTAAAAATCTCCCCCCCAAAAATGGCCCGAGGTCCCCCTTACCCAGCATAACCAGCCCGGGACCAGCTATGGGGGCTTGTAGAACAGAGGGCAGGGGCCATCTTAGGTGGCACCTGGCCCTGCAGGCTACAAGCTGGCATAGCCTATGGCCACGGGCTCTTCTGCCCCCCCTGGGCTTTGGGGAAGCAGGAAATAGGGGGGCTCAGGGTTAATGGCAAGACACCCGCTAGCTGCAGGTGACTTGCCAGACCCAGAGCCTTGTGAACTGGTATAGGGGTCTCATAGATCCCTTACCAGTTCACAAAGGCTTAACAGTAAAAAAACACACCACACAAAAATGTCATATATTAAAAGAAATATATATATATTTTTTTACTTTACTCACCTCCGATTGTCAGCTCCTGTGTCCCTCGCCGATGACAGATGCTTGTAGATCGGCAGCCAGAGGAGGGGGGGCAGGGGATCAGAGCATCTCCTGCCCCTTTACTCTGCCCAACGATCTCCGGGCATTTGACACCCGAGCTGCGGGGGCCAGGACAACGCCCGTCGGGTGATGTCATTAGCCCCACCCCTAAGGGGCTTCACGTCAAGATGGTGGCGCCCGTCGGGAGATGAGGGGGAGAGAGCCTGACAGGATAGAAGAGCCCTTGGGGGGTTGGAGGCCCCCCGGGTGAAGAGGAGAGCCAGCAGGAGCGATCGCAGCCGCAGGTGAGTAAATGTCAATTTTTATTTTTTTTTCAAACAGGAATTGGCCGCTAAAGATACAGATCAGATACCGCGCTAACAGGTTCTTAAAATATTCTTAAGATGACAGGTGCTCGACGTGTAAGAAAACTCCTCTGTCCCAAGAGTTCAGTTAAATAGATAAACAGCAACACAGAGCTCCCTTATTTTCCAACAGTTCTTAGCTGTCCCAAAGTGCATGCACCCTCCGTACACGATGTTTTTGTTAAACCACCAACACACCAGGAAAAAGTGCTAATCACAATCCTCCACCAAAGTGTGAATCTTCTTACCGGATTGATTCAGCTTATAGTGCTTCAATTAAGTATGTAGTTCCACCATGGATCCAATAGTTTTAAGCAGACCTCAGTGGTATGGGTAAGTATCTCCACATCAAATTAATTCACGTGATACCACTTTAAATGATCCCAGCATGTAATTCTCAATGAAGCCAAAGCTCTTAGGCAGACCTCAATGACATAAGTTTCTCCACATCAGTGCTTATTATTCTTTCCCCCACTGGCTGCATCTCTGGATGGAACTCTAGGATACGGGCGCCGCCATCTTGCCTTAAAAGCAAGGAATTGTCCGCTGCTGAAGCAGGGGGCACCCTATTCTTGGCACTCCCCTGCTGCCAGAGGAGCCTATGGGGGGGATCGTAGGCCCCCAGGGTGAAGAGGAGACCCATCCCGGATCGAATAAGGGGTCAGGTGAGTTTTTTTACTTTGTTTTTACTGTAGCAGGGGGAAAGTCAGGCACATAGATGCTACGTGCTTGGCACTTAAGTGGAGTTAAAGCGAGCACGTAGAAACTACGTGCTTGGAACTGAAAGGGTTAATAAAGTGAAATAAATCTCAGATGTTTTAACTTCAATATGATTTGTTGTGATGTGGTCAAGTAAATGGGTGAATGAAGAGAGATCCTTTGCCTAGGATCCTTAAACAATAGAGTCTGTTTTAAGTACAACCCCATACTTGTACCAATTGCCCATGTAAAAACTAGGGGGTGTGGTCACAAAAAATAACAAATTGATTATGAACACATTACTCTTATTGTAAAGAACCATAAAAGAGTGACATTAGAAGGTCAACGTTGTCAAGTTTGTTATTTTTATTAAATATGTTTTTTGGTTGTTTAAAGTAATATACTCTTTTTTTAATATTTCTTTTAGAAGGTAGAAATATAAAATTTTTACAATTTCTTTATAAAAAACTATGTACAAATAGTGGCGGCCTCTCAGTCTTTTAATTATTTGGGGGCCCCATCGATGCTGCCAGCTCCTCTATTTCTCCCACCAGCCTATGCGCAGCAGCAGTTTACTGTTGGAGTCGCTGCTGTGCATCCTGTGTGAGGCCTGTTAAATGGAAATAAAGATTAGTTTCTAGCCTATACATTGTGATTACCTGTTGAGAAAGGCATGTTAACTTTAAGAAAATAACGTCTTAAAATTTACTAGGCTGGTGGGTGAGCTGTTGTTGGGGGACCACCCTCCGCAATGGGGCCTGCCACTCATCTTGGTCTGAGTCTGTAGAGAAAGCAAAAACATGTTTAATTTTAAATTTTTTTAAAAGTTATCTTAGATTTTGTGTGTCACATCACCTACCTTCTCCTTGAAACTCAGGTGTATGGTGTGGACTCTCCTGTCCTCGCTCCTCATTGCGACCTCAGCATCTAAAAGTATAGATGTCAAAAATTAGTGTGTGTTTACAGTGCATGTTCTGGAGTGTGCTTCTGTGTGATAATCATACCCGAGTGCTGCTGGACCTCCCCATCCTCTGATTCCCTGCCCAACAGCTGTTGCTCCTCCTCTGCAGGTTGGTCTCGGGGTGGTTGGTGGTGCCTTGCAGAGGAGGTTGAGGCCATTGGCACTGGTCTGCCACCACCTCCCCATCTCCCAGATCTATCCAGCCTTGGCCGGACTCCTCGCCTCCGGGTGGGCCGTATTCTATAATGAAACTTGCTCACTAGAAGAGAATAGCATTGTAATAAACACAAGCCTGCCTAGGGTCAGTGTATTCCTAAAATGTAATGTTAAGTAACTTACTTGGAAAGAGTTTCCAGAAATATCTCCTCACCCGGGGCTTCTTTCTCCGTTTAAGGTCCGACCAATGCTGGATGATCTGAGTGAATGTGAAGGTGGTGTCAGATTCCTCCTCCAGTGCAGCCACTATATCCAGTGCCAATGACCATTTGGCAAAGCTGTTAGGCAGGAAATCATAGCGATGTGTAATCATCATCTAAAAGGTAGATGAAATACAGATGTTACTAAAGCAAGCATCATACACATGAGATAAATTAGCATAGCTGGTTATTAGTATCAAAACCCCCAACATTATAAATCATTATTAATGGATTTACCCATCCTTGGCTAGTACATGTTAGTGTTGTGGGATGGCGTAATACTGCCCCCACACATGTGTGCACAAACTTTCGCATGTCGCTGCGTTCCTATACACTTTTTTCCGCACTAGTTTTGGGCGTGCGGCCTGACTGCCTATACATGCATTTCGCCTGCAAATAAACGCCTACAATACACTTGAATAATGGTTTCCTGCTGCTCACGGTTGAAGAGCATGGGGGCCACCTTGGGGAGTTTCTAACAGTTATGTGGCATGCCCCAGCGGTTTCTGGGGTGCACACGGCCATTACGCACTGAAGTAATAGAGAGGGATAAGTTCTTAAAGGGTAGGCGCTAAAACAGCCATCTGTCTGTGAACACAGCAATATGACCGGGAAGAAACGTACTCACAAGAGCCAAAAGCAACATGAACGGCAGGATCACCAAGGCATACGCCAGCAAGAGCCTTTGCCTTCCACCTCAATCCAACACAGTGGCAGGCCAGCTACCAGGTCCAGCCAAGCCACTCCTACACATACTGGTCGCAAAGGCAAGTCTTAGGCGTGCAAGACTGTAGAGCCAACAAGGGCTTCAACTAGGCAAAGCTCCTTTAACCCTTTCAGTGCCAAGCACGTAGATTCTACATGCTTGCTTCCACTCCA
Source organism: Gastrophryne carolinensis (assembly GCA_027917425.1). Taxonomy (NCBI): domain Eukaryota; kingdom Metazoa; phylum Chordata; class Amphibia; order Anura; family Microhylidae; genus Gastrophryne; species Gastrophryne carolinensis. The sequence goes on along the minus strand of CM051237.1, from coordinate 342,940,424 downwards.
CTTAAGTGTCAAGCACGTAGAATCTACGCGCTTGACTTCTCCCCCTGCTACAGTAAAAGTAAAATAACAAAAACACTCACCTGACCCCTTGTTCGATCCGGCCGGGTCTCCTCTTCATCTGGGGGGGGCTTCGATACCCCACCCAGGCCCCCCCAGGTGCAGGGGAGGGCCCGGATTAGCCAATCCCCCCCCCCTTCAGCAGCCTCCGAAATACATGTAAAAAATAAAAAAAAATAAAAATGACATTTACTTACCTAAATGCTCGATCGCTCCCGCAGGGTCTCCTCTTCATCAGGGGGGCCTCCGATTGCCCCCCCGGCTCTCCAGCTTCAGGAGAGGGCCTGAAAGGCCCCCTTTGGGGGCGGGGCTTATGACATCACTCCCGGGTGTCGTCCTGGCTCCGAGCTGTCATTTCTGACACTTGTCATTGCTGGCCAAAAGAGGAGGAAGGCAGGTGATGATCCGATAGCCTGCCTCCCTCCTCCACCGGCCAGCGATGACAAACACTGTCATCAGAGCTGCGAGGGACACAGGAGCTGAGGATCAGAGGTGAGTAAAGTAAAAAAAAGTTTTTATTATTTAATAAAGTCATTCTTTATTCTGTGTGTGTGTTTTTATTTTTTTACTGTTAACTCCTTGTGAACTGGTAAGGGGTCCATGAGACCCCTTATACCAGTTCACAAGGCTCGGGGTCTGGCAAGTCACCTGCGGCTAGCGGGTGACTTGCCATTAACCCCCGGCACCCCCATTACCTGCCTCCCCAAAGCCCGGGGGGGGGGGCAGAAGAGCCCGTGGCCATGGGCTATGCGGGCTTGTAGCCTGCAGGGCCAGGGGCCACAATAGCTAGCCCCTGCGCCCTGTCCCTTCAAGCCCTGCATAGCTGGTCCCGGGCTGGTTACTTCGGGTAAGGGGGACCCCATGTCATTTTTTTTTAAAAATCCCCCCAAAAATGGTGTCCACCCTCCCCCCCGGGAGGGGGGACTCTATCATTTTTTTTTCTCGATTTAACCCTTTGCAGTGTGGATGGTAAAATTACCGTTACGAACATGCTTTACTTTGGGGTGTTTGGCAACTCTTCCCTTGACAGAACCGATGCATGTTGGGTATCGTTCTGTTCGGGCGATGTTGCTTTTTCAGATTTAACTTTTTTTCTTGTTTGTATATAGTTTTTTTAGGAAAACGTGGCTTTGATTTAGCTTTTTTATCCTTTTTTATCCTTTTTTTTAGGGAAACTCTTTGCAACCAAAGATTACATTGAGGGATTACTTCAAGAAAACTGGCCACATCAACAAGCCTGGTACACCTAGAAAGCTTGAGGTGTGTACTTCCAGAGAATATATAGTTTGTTGGGGTATTTCAAATGTAACGGGTTGTTTTTCTGGAAAAACTTCAAGGTGCGCATAGCGCATAGCATTGTTGTATTTTATCTGAAAATCCGCTAAAGCTCTGTTTCAGTTTGGGGGAGTCTCCTGGGCAGGAAAGGGTGTCTACCTATACATATGTGGTACCGCTGTAACTGGGAGAAATCAGGATTTCACACGCAATAAGATTTTTTTGACAAACTTACATTTTTTATTACAAAATTAATTTTTGATTTTTTTTAAATTTAATTTTTAATGCATAGATGGCCATTGTATGTTTGCAAACACATAGGAATTCGTCCTCCGCATTTAACCCATCCATGCAGTGTACACATGCCCGGAGCGGTGGGCTGCCCTAATTACGGCGCCCGGGGAGCAGTTGTGGGGTTAGGTGCTTTGCTCAAGAGCACTTCAGTCATGTCCCAGGACCGGGATTCGAACCTGCCACCCTCCGGTCACAAGTCCACTCCTTTACCTCTAGGCCACAACTGCCCAATAAACAAACACTACAAATAGTAAAAAATAGATTTTTTTTATTTTTTTTCACATATTTCACCCAAAAATATTGAGAATACACCTAAAAAATGACAAACAAGACATTTCATGTTAAAGCCCAGACTATGCTGAAAAAAACAATATATCATTTTCCTGGGAAATCCCTGGAAATACCTTCAAAAATCACATTTGAACATGGGGAGCGCAAAATAGTGCAAAATGGTCTGGCAACAGAGTGTGACAAAAACTCCAGGTAGGCTGGCAGCGAAAGGGTTAAGCCAAACTGCAGCTCAAACCAAAACTACCACAACCAGGAGGGCAAAGGAATCCTCCTCCAGGCATACTGCTCACCCTACTCACACATCTCACACTACAACATCATTAGCAAGCAAGTGTATTAAGGGCAAAGGGAAGAGTAGGGTAACACACAATAGTCCCCCAACAACACCCTCTCCTGCTCGAGGCCACTTCAAAGAATCTAATTTTGAGAGCTCTGTCTCATCGTCTGCCTCAATGGCTGCATCTTCCTGGCCCAGCCAAGAACACACACCCTGTCCCCAAGCAAGTCCTCTTCTGTCAATAGCCAGTGAAAGGTCTTATTCATCATCCACACCTCATCCACAAATGTCACCCATTCTGCCAAGTGCCCAGGATGATGCAGACAGGCCATCTGTTGGGCAAAACCTGCAGCGTGGCATTTTGAGTGAGTGCTTTAGTGAGGGACAATGTATTGTAAGAAATAGAGAATTCCCATTAAATATAAAATATTATATATATAGGTTTTGAATGTCTAAAATAGTTCTCCAAGTAGCTTCCCTGGCTAGGATGGTAATTGAGCCTCTTAGATGCTAATTTGGTATCATCTCAGACATCTTGGCTGCGGTCGGGTGGACACAATAGGTTTGGGTGTATAAAGGATTCTTAACTATGTAATGTAAATGAAGTCAATACCTGGTTGTGAAGTCCTTTTGTGAATAGATGTGCTTTCTAAAGGGAGGGGCTAGTCCTTTCCAACAGGAAGTGAGGTGGCCTAGAATGAGGGGGAGTAATTTTTGGGGAGTTGAGAGGGGACCAAGGGAGAGCAAGGACGTGTGGCATGAGGGCCCTGTATTGGTAATTATGAGCAAGCAACTTTAGGCCTAGTTGGCAATTGTAACAGTACATGTTAGAAATTGTTTTATTTGTTTAGTCCCTGTGATACCTATACTGTCTAGGTGGTTAATGTAACTGTTTAGGCCCTTCTTTTTATATATATTTTGTATTATTTTTACATATGTACTGCTGTCCTTTATCATAAGCCTGTGCACAATACAATCTTTTATACATTCTCATTGGTGTGATTCCTTACGTCATCCACAACCTAGAACCTACAGTGGACATTTATTGTTATATTAATCATTGATATTTTTATTGAGGTTTTTATAATAATAATTGTTTACAAATTTGGCGAGCCAGGCAGGAGGTTTGTTGGTGTGACTGGGGATCATATTAGTGATTGTGTATTATTTTGTTGTGCATAGAGCTTGTGGTGTGGGTACAGTAAGTTGTTGTACTAGGATAGCACAGGGACTAGTCAAATATATTTTGAGTACAATTGTCCATTAGTTGCTAGTAGTGTTGGAGCAAAATGGAAAGTCTTAATAAGATATTGTTTAGAGTAAAAGACCCTCTTGAACTTATCAAGAAAATGGAGGAAGCTCTCAAGCCGTGGTCAGTAGCTAAGGAATATGTTGCAAATGCAATTGTAGGTAGGAAACTCTCTAAGTCAGAGGGTAAACATGCATTAATTTATGCTGCATGCTGGATAGCAAAACAGTGTTAATTAATACATGAGGAAAAATTAAGCCTTCAGAATGAGGTAGAATTTCTGAAGAATGCCTTGAATCTTATGAAGGTAAACGCTGAAGTGCTTGCTGCGGTCCAGGTGGATGCTGAGCAGCTTGAAGTGGAAAACAAGAAGTTGCACATTGAAAAAGATTTGTTAGTGGAGGAACTGAGGGCTGCAGACTGTAAGATTAAGCATTTGGCTGCAACCAACAGTAACCTACAGGCAAAAATACTTTCATGTGCTACACAGAGTGCTAAACCATCAGAGGTGATAAAGGCAGAAGAGGTGGTTAAGCTTGAAAAGGGTATCCAGGTAGAGGAGCCTATGCAAAGCTTAGATGAGAGCAATGAGCTAGAGAAGGCCCCCCAAGCTAAATGTGGCCCCCAGACACAGAAAGTTAGAGCAATAGAGAGGGTATTTGCTGTGCATAGCTCTCAGGGCAGGAATAGCACTCGGGTAAAGAGTGTTAGAAAAGTTAAGTGTTTTTCTTGTGGTCATTTAGGACATGTAGCTAAATGGTGCAAATTGAAGTATACAGAGCAGGTTGTTAATAAACCTCCCCACGTTAAAACCCACAGAAGACAAGCCATTGTCTACTCTGCTAGGTGGGGTAATGGAAGTTACAATCAGAGAAAGTTTGTAAGGGACCATACAGGTTTTAGTAAACCCGCCATGTTGGGTTCCTTAAAAGCTCTTAGGATCCAAAATGGCCGTCTACTGGATGAAAACAGACAGTTAAAGGAGGAGAGGGGACGGTTTGCAGAGCGGTATAGGGCTTTTCAACAGGAGGTTCAAATATTCAGGAAAGATCAAAGGCTTAGAGAGCTAAACTCAGTCCCTGTGAGCCCAGTTAGATTGTCTGCATAGAGGTTATTAATGGTTTTGGATTTTATTTTGCAGGAATAATGACCATGGCAAAACACTGGTATCCCTTTTGTCTGTATTAAAAAAAACTCAAAGATATTGTGAAGACCTTAACATGGAGTTTGTTAACTTTTATTTTTACTCCAATGTTAAGGACAAGCTTCAAATTATAAATTTGTTTACTGCAGTAAGGATTTCAAATTCTAAATTATTTTTGTAGGTTATTTTGGTTAAAATGCCTTACTGCCAGCTGGTGTGGAAAATGGGGATTAGTTAGGTGGGTGGATTTTTCCCTCACTACCCCAGATGAGTAATTGTTTTTTTTTTTAGTCTAAAATGTGCTCATCTAAGGCCAGCCTAGTGGTATTTTTTGTAGGAGTTGCCATTGTTGTATCTGTGCACTAAGAGCGGGAAAACTGTACTTTGTTTTCTTTTGTTTATAGTACAGTCACACCCTCAGTGAAACTAGGGAGGTCACAGATACTTATTTTGCATTTGTATTGTTGGAACTTTTGTATTTTTTTTCATAGTTCTATGGCAATTTGTTTTGAGTATCGAGAATAGTCTCAATATTTTTGGACCACTAAAATGGAGCATTATAAATTTATTTCGAATTTAGTGGGTGCTTATGGCATTTTTGGTGCTTTGCTTTTGGGTTTTTATGCAAGCTTTGCTTTTATTGATTTTTTTTAGGACATCATTTTTGCCAAAAAAAAAGCACACACAACCTTATTATTTTTGTGGTCTTCATAAGGTTTTTTTTTATTTTTACTGTTTTACCTTTTGTAAATGTATGAAGTGGGCGAATACTTTTTCCTGATATTCTTGCAATTTTGTACAGCCCAAATGAGAATGCCCCTTTGCTACTGTATTATATGTAATATTTAAAGCCACCTGGTACTACTACTACTACTACTACTACTAATGTACTACGTTGATGGGTTAATCGTGAGTGGTTTTTAAATTATGGGCTTGTCACTTTTTGTGAGTTTTGATTTCCTGCGGGTATATAATTTTTGTTGGAGGGGGTAAAATGTTTATTTTTATTAGACATTTTGTTTGGTAGTCAAGCTCACATTAGAGACCTGCAGTTTTAAGTACAGTTTATGGGTTTTCTTTTGTGTAAAACAAAAAATCAAGCAGGGGGGGTAAGATTTTTCTCCCAAGAAGATTTGAGTCATTTTGTTGTGTGTTTTTTTTTTAAGTAGTATGATTTATTGCTAACAGGCCATATTCAGTTATGAAAATGACTTCGGTTTAATAACCTGTGTCTCCAAAAGGTCCAGCACTAAATGTGGGATATGTTTGGATAAATGTAGCATTTTGCATGGCAATATGGGTGGCATTTATATGGATTTGCAGAGATAGATATGATTTTAGTAACAGGTAGAGTGTTAATGTACCAAGCAACCGCCGAGAAAAACTCCCAGCCACAATACCACTCCATTTCCCCTGATCTTTGTCCTTATTTTCTATGACATTTCCACTTGAAAGGCTAAAGGTGCCAGTGGTGTCTGCTATGTGACCAGTTCCCTGCTATGAACTTCCGACTGTTGTCTTTTTAAACCTTCTACAATCAACTATTGCTACCCATGTGATTCGCATTGAACTGCTTAAGTGAGCACCGCAAGTTTTGAATGCTCAGTGTACCAGCGGCTCTTTCACTGTCTCTTGGAATTTCAAGAAACTGTTTCCCTTAAGGTACCTATATCTCCAGCATTGGATAGATGGTACATATTCGAGGGGAGACAGGAAGGAACTACAATCAACACATGTACATCTTCATATGGAGGCAGGGATACTTGTGGTCACTCCACCTATTAGCAGAAAAGGACTGTGGGGAGATGATCACTACAGATGGAATCAACTATGTGGCTGCAGAAGAAGAGCGTTAGAGGTGGCAATGAAAACTGTTATCAATTTCATTTGTTGAGTCTCAGGTTTATCTCAGTAAATCCATATTGGTGCTATTCAAACATTTTTTACTTAATTTGGTGAGAATTCGATTATATAAAATATATATATAATCTCATTCTCAAGTGGGCGACTGTAAGAAATAGAGAATTCCCATTAAATATAAAATATTATATATATAGGTTTTGAATGTCTAAAATAGTTCTCCAAGTAGCTTCCCTGGCTAGGATGGTAATTGAGCCTCTTAGATGCTAATTTGGTATCATCTCAGACATCTTGGCTGCGGTCGGGTGGACACAATAGGTTTGGGTGTATAAAGGATTCTTAACTATGTAATGTAAATGAAGTCAATACCTGGTTGTGAAGTCCTTTTGTGAATAGATGTGCTTTCTAAAGGGAGGGGCTAGTCCTTTCCAACAGGAAGTGAGGTGGCCTAGAATGAGGGGGAGTAATTTTTGGGGAGTTGAGAGGGGACCAAGGGAGAGCAAGGACGTGTGGCATGAGGGCCCTGTATTGGTAATTATGAGCAAGCAACTTTAGGCCTAGTTGGCAATTGTAACAGTACATGTTAGAAATTGTTTTATTTGTTTAGTCCCTGTGATACCTATACTGTCTAGGTGGTTAATGTAACTGTTTAGGCCCTTCTTTTTATATATATTTTGTATTATTTTTACATATGTACTGCTGTCCTTTATCATAAGCCTGTGCACAATACAATCTTTTATACATTCTCATTGGTGTGATTCCTTACGTCATCCACAACCTAGAACCTACAGTGGACATTTATTGTTATATTAATCATTGATATTTTTATTGAGGTTTTTATAATAATAATTGTTTACAAATTTGGCGAGCCAGGCAGGAGGTTTGTTGGTGTGACTGGGGATCATATTAGTGATTGTGTATTATTTTGTTGTGCATAGAGCTTGTGGTGTGGGTACAGTAAGTTGTTGTACTAGGATAGCACAGGGACTAGTCAAATATATTTTGAGTACAATTGTCCATTAGTTGCTAGTAGTGTTGGAGCAAAATGGAAAGTCTTAATAAGATATTGTTTAGAGTAAAAGACCCTCTTGAACTTATCAAGAAAATGGAGGAAGCTCTCAAGCCGTGGTCAGTAGCTAAGGAATATGTTGCAAATGCAATTGTAGGTAGGAAACTCTCTAAGTCAGAGGGTAAACATGCATTAATTTATGCTGCATGCTGGATAGCAAAACAGTGTTAATTAATACATGAGGAAAAATTAAGCCTTCAGAATGAGGTAGAATTTCTGAAGAATGCCTTGAATCTTATGAAGGTAAACGCTGAAGTGCTTGCTGCGGTCCAGGTGGATGCTGAGCAGCTTGAAGTGGAAAACAAGAAGTTGCACATTGAAAAAGATTTGTTAGTGGAGGAACTGAGGGCTGCAGACTGTAAGATTAAGCATTTGGCTGCAACCAACAGTAACCTACAGGCAAAAATACTTTCATGTGCTACACAGAGTGCTAAACCATCAGAGGTGATAAAGGCAGAAGAGGTGGTTAAGCTTGAAAAGGGTATCCAGGTAGAGGAGCCTATGCAAAGCTTAGATGAGAGCAATGAGCTAGAGAAGGCCCCCCAAGCTAAATGTGGCCCCCAGACACAGAAAGTTAGAGCAATAGAGAGGGTATTTGCTGTGCATAGCTCTCAGGGCAGGAATAGCACTCGGGTAAAGAGTGTTAGAAAAGTTAAGTGTTTTTCTTGTGGTCATTTAGGACATGTAGCTAAATGGTGCAAATTGAAGTATACAGAGCAGGTTGTTAATAAACCTCCCCACGTTAAAACCCACAGAAGACAAGCCATTGTCTACTCTGCTAGGTGGGGTAATGGAAGTTACAATCAGAGAAAGTTTGTAAGGGACCATACAGGTTTTAGTAAACCCGCCATGTTGGGTTCCTTAAAAGCTCTTAGGATCCAAAATGGCCGTCTACTGGATGAAAACAGACAGTTAAAGGAGGAGAGGGGACGGTTTGCAGAGCGGTATAGGGCTTTTCAACAGGAGGTTCAAATATTCAGGAAAGATCAAAGGCTTAGAGAGCTAAACTCAGTCCCTGTGAGCCCAGTTAGATTGTCTGCATAGAGGTTATTAATGGTTTTGGATTTTATTTTGCAGGAATAATGACCATGGCAAAACACTGGTATCCCTTTTGTCTGTATTAAAAAAAACTCAAAGATATTGTGAAGACCTTAACATGGAGTTTGTTAACTTTTATTTTTACTCCAATGTTAAGGACAAGCTTCAAATTATAAATTTGTTTACTGCAGTAAGGATTTCAAATTCTAAATTATTTTTGTAGGTTATTTTGGTTAAAATGCCTTACTGCCAGCTGGTGTGGAAAATGGGGATTAGTTAGGTGGGTGGATTTTTCCCTCACTACCCCAGATGAGTAATTGTTTTTTTTTTTAGTCTAAAATGTGCTCATCTAAGGCCAGCCTAGTGGTATTTTTTGTAGGAGTTGCCATTGTTGTATCTGTGCACTAAGAGCGGGAAAACTGTACTTTGTTTTCTTTTGTTTATAGTACAGTCACACCCTCAGTGAAACTAGGGAGGTCACAGATACTTATTTTGCATTTGTATTGTTGGAACTTTTGTATTTTTTTTCATAGTTCTATGGCAATTTGTTTTGAGTATCGAGAATAGTCTCAATATTTTTGGACCACTAAAATGGAGCATTATAAATTTATTTCGAATTTAGTGGGTGCTTATGGCATTTTTGGTGCTTTGCTTTTGGGTTTTTATGCAAGCTTTGCTTTTATTGATTTTTTTTAGGACATCATTTTTGCCAAAAAAAAAGCACACACAACCTTATTATTTTTGTGGTCTTCATAAGGTTTTTTTTTATTTTTACTGTTTTACCTTTTGTAAATGTATGAAGTGGGCGAATACTTTTTCCTGATATTCTTGCAATTTTGTACAGCCCAAATGAGAATGCCCCTTTGCTACTGTATTATATGTAATATTTAAAGCCACCTGGTACTACTACTACTACTACTACTACTAATGTACTACGTTGATGGGTTAATCGTGAGTGGTTTTTAAATTATGGGCTTGTCACTTTTTGTGAGTTTTGATTTCCTGCGGGTATATAATTTTTGTTGGAGGGGGTAAAATGTTTATTTTTATTAGACATTTTGTTTGGTAGTCAAGCTCACATTAGAGACCTGCAGTTTTAAGTACAGTTTATGGGTTTTCTTTTGTGTAAAACAAAAAATCAAGCAGGGGGGGTAAGATTTTTCTCCCAAGAAGATTTGAGTCATTTTGTTGTGTGTTTTTTTTTTAAGTAGTATGATTTATTGCTAACAGGCCATATTCAGTTATGAAAATGACTTCGGTTTAATAACCTGTGTCTCCAAAAGGTCCAGCACTAAATGTGGGATATGTTTGGATAAATGTAGCATTTTGCATGGCAATATGGGTGGCATTTATATGGATTTGCAGAGATAGATATGATTTTAGTAACAGGTAGAGTGTTAATGTACCAAGCAACCGCCGAGAAAAACTCCCAGCCACAATACCACTCCATTTCCCCTGATCTTTGTCCTTATTTTCTATGACATTTCCACTTGAAAGGCTAAAGGTGCCAGTGGTGTCTGCTATGTGACCAGTTCCCTGCTATGAACTTCCGACTGTTGTCTTTTTAAACCTTCTACAATCAACTATTGCTACCCATGTGATTCGCATTGAACTGCTTAAGTGAGCACCGCAAGTTTTGAATGCTCAGTGTACCAGCGGCTCTTTCACTGTCTCTTGGAATTTCAAGAAACTGTTTCCCTTAAGGTACCTATATCTCCAGCATTGGATAGATGGTACATATTCGAGGGGAGACAGGAAGGAACTACAATCAACACATGTACATCTTCATATGGAGGCAGGGATACTTGTGGTCACTCCACCTATTAGCAGAAAAGGACTGTGGGGAGATGATCACTACAGATGGAATCAACTATGTGGCTGCAGAAGAAGAGCGTTAGAGGTGGCAATGAAAACTGTTATCAATTTCATTTGTTGAGTCTCAGGTTTATCTCAGTAAATCCATATTGGTGCTATTCAAACATTTTTTACTTAATTTGGTGAGAATTCGATTATATAAAATATATATATAATCTCATTCTCAAGTGGGCGACTGTAAGAAATAGAGAATTCCCATTAAATATAAAATATTATATATATAGGTTTTGAATGTCTAAAATAGTTCTCCAAGTAGCTTCCCTGGCTAGGATGGTAATTGAGCCTCTTAGATGCTAATTTGGTATCATCTCAGACATCTTGGCTGCGGTCGGGTGGACACAATAGGTTTGGGTGTATAAAGGATTCTTAACTATGTAATGTAAATGAAGTCAATACCTGGTTGTGAAGTCCTTTTGTGAATAGATGTGCTTTCTAAAGGGAGGGGCTAGTCCTTTCCAACAGGAAGTGAGGTGGCCTAGAATGAGGGGGAGTAATTTTTGGGGAGTTGAGAGGGGACCAAGGGAGAGCAAGGACGTGTGGCATGAGGGCCCTGTATTGGTAATTATGAGCAAGGAACTTTAGGCCTAGTTGGCAATTGTAACAGTACATGTTAGAAATTGTTTTATTTGTTTAGTCCCTGTGATACCTATACTGTCTAGGTGGTTAATTTAACTGTTTAGGCCCTTCTTTTTATATATATTTTGTATTATTTTTACATATGTACTGCTGTCCTTTATCATAAGCCTGTGCACAATACAATCTTTTATACATTCTCATTGGTGTGATTCCTTACGTCATCCACAACCTAGAACCTACAGTGGACATTTATTGTTATATTAATCATTGATATTTTTATTGAGGTTTTTATAATAATAATTGTTTACAGTATGGCTTTGGCTACTGGTGTCTCCGACCATTTCCATCAACCGAATGGGAGCTGCAAGCAAAAACCACAGATTGCAACTGTGGGAGGAGATCACCGGGCAGGTGAATTGCGCGGGCATGGAGCGCAAAGATGTGGATCAAGTATAACGAAAATTTTCTGACTCTGAAGATAAATTAGCGCAAGTTGCATGGGTACGGATGGTTGTTATTTGCTTCTCCAGGGAGTCCTGCATGATGTGCAGGTCACGCTGTGCAATTATTACGCGCCTAATGTGGGACAGGCTAAGTTCCTGTCCAGGATCTGTGAGCTGGTTAAGGCACATGTACAGGGGACAGTAATCCTATGTGGGGACTCTAACGTGACCCTACATAACAGGCTAGATAGGTCTTCCCCACCCTCCCCACAGCTTGAGGGAGAAGCTAAGGCCTTTACCAGTATAATCCAAGGGGCCCAATTGGTTGATACATGGCAGGAATGGAACCCAGGGAAAAGAGATTTTATCCATTACTCCCACCCTCACAAGCTGCATAGTAGAATTGACCATATATTTACCTTAAGGGTTTTTTTTTACGCAAATCCTGCGTGCAGAGATTGTAACCATATCATGATCAGACCAAGATACTGGTACTATCACATGCTGCAGCTTGCTAACTAAAACGGGGCCGGCCTCGTGGGTGTTAAATGACTCCCTATTATCTACGGAGGAGGCAGTACAGCAGGCGAAAAAGACTGCCACAGAATATTTTGCGCACAATAAGGGCTCAGTGGACTCACCCTCAATGTTGTGGGGAGCTTTTAAGGCTTTTATGAGGGGCCACTTCCTAGGGATGGCTTTGAGGCGGAAAAGGGAGCTGCAGGCTCGGGTACTGGAGAAGGAGTATGCAGAGGCTGTCAAGGAGTTTAAGGACTCAAAGGCAGGTAGCAGGGTGGCCAGACTGGAAAAAGCCAGGGTGGCTCTAAACCAGTTTCAAATCAGTCAGGCAGAAACTAGGTATAAATGGTCGAGGCAGAAATACTATGCTTGCAGTAACAAACCCAACACCCTGTAGGCTGCCCAACTCCGGTGTCAGGAAAATCCGGCCCCTCCAATAAGGCTGAAGGTGAAAGGCGGGGCTCTAACAACCACCCCCCAAAAAATATTGGAGGAATTTAGGGCAGGCCTGGCAAAGCTGTATGAGGCCCCCCAACCAATGGATGGGAAAGTGGTTTCTGAGTTTTTTGAGGATATCTCGCTCCCTAGGTTAACTGAGCCACAAAAACTAGCTATGGAGGCGGATTTTACAGCTGAGGAAGTGTCACAGGCTATTAAGGAACTTAAGCCAGCTAAAAGACCGGGCCCAGATGGACTAACCGCAACCTTCTATAAAAAGCTCAGCCAAGAGGTCAGACCCCCACTAGTTAACCTCTTTAACCATATAATGCGGGGTAATTTCTTTGAGGGTGAAAGGTTAAAGGCAAACATCGTCATGATCCCAAAGCCAGGAAAGGATCATCAAAAATGAAGCAACTATAGACCCATTTCCCTCTTAAATATTGACCTTAAATTGTTTGCTAAAGTTTTAGCCACTAGGGTAAATTGCTTTTTGGGTTGCCTAATCCACAAGGACCAAGTGTGGTTTGTCCCATACCGTCAGGCAGGAGATGGAGTCAGGCGTATACTACAACTGATAGATTCAGTTAAGGGTACTGATCAGGAGTCCATGTTGCTGTCTGTGGATGTCGAGAAGGCGTTTGACTCCATCTCCTGGGAATACCTGCGGTGGGTGCTGGGGAGGTGGGGATTTGGGGAGGAAATGCTGGCTGCTGTAGATGCGTTATATAACTTACCAAAGGCCACCTTGAAATACACGGGTGTAGAATCTCCCCCCTTCTCAATCTATAGAGGAACTAGGCAGGGGTGACCTCTGTCCCCCATTCTATTCATTTTGGTACTGTAGCCCGTGGCTATTAAGATCCAGAGCAATGGAGGCATCAGGGGGATTTCAGGGGACCTTCAGGGGAAAATAAGCTATCGCTGTTCGTGGATATGCTCCTGATGGTTACAGGTCCACATATCTCTATTCCCAATATATTCAAAACCCTTTCTGTATTCGGGAGCTTTTCAGGCCTCCGGATAAATTACACTAAGTCTACAGCTCTGGATATTTCCTTGAAGCCTTCCACGAAGCAGGCCCTTTTGGCTAATTTCCCTTGGACCTGGACGCAGCAATTGCCGTATCTGGGGGTCAAAATTACCCCCACATATGAAATGCTGTTTAAGGCTAACTATTCACATATCCCGAAGCTGGTGGACTCAATGTTAAACCCTTGGTATAATCTAAAAATATCGTGGCTAGGTAGGCTAGCCGCAGTAAAAATGACCCTCCTGCCGAAGCTTTTATATTTATTCAGGATGCTCCCAATTTCGACCCCCTTATCCTTTTTTAAGCCGCTGCAAAATTAGATATTAAAGTATATCTGGGGGCCAATCAAATCAAGGGTGAACAGGAAAACACTATACCACCACACCACCAGGGGAGGCCTGGGGGTGCCTCTGCTTCATAAATACTACCTGGTGGCACAGGTTGCTCCTCTGCCGCTTCTCCATGCTAAACAGGAGGCCCCACTGTGGGTCCTGGAGGAGTCAAGAAGATCCTTGCCAATGGATGTAGAGACCCTACCGTGGGTCCCTAAGCGAGTGCGCCTAAGACCATCTCCCCAATCCTGCGTTGCCTGTTGGACAAATGGAATCTTTGCAAGACCAGGGCAAAGCTGGAATTTAAACATTTGCCCTTGGTGAGGCTGTTTGATAACCCATTGTTTCTCCCAGGGGTCATGCATGCTCACAGCTTCAGGTGGTGGAAGGCCAATGGCATTGTGACTATACACGATCTCAGTACCCCAAAAGGAGTGCTATCTTTTGAGTATCTTAAAAGCGCCAAACAGATCCCCTCCTCGGAAATCTTCAGATATTTGCAACTTTCGCATTTTGTCGGTAGCATTCTGAAGAGGGGATCTCCAGCATACAGGCTTACCCCACTGGAGCAAGCATCTCTTCGCCAGCCGTTTGCAAAGGGGATGATCACATATATCTATGGGGCTTTGATGCAATGGGCTGACCCATCGCGACATGGATACATGGAGAGGTGGGAGGCGGAGCTGGGGGCCCCAATTGAAAGGGAGGATTGGAGGAAAATTTGGAACAATGTGCGAAAACGTCGCTAAATGTGTTAGCGACTGAAAACGCTTATAAAATAGTTCTCTGTTGGTACTACACCCCGGTGAGACTTCATAAATGCTCCCCCCCAGATGCTACAGGGGATGTGGAGCAATTGGAGAGTATCTCCATGTTTGGTGGGGATGCCCAGTGGTACAGGCCTATGGAATGAGGCGTACAAAGTTATCTCACGTCTTGGGTAGATCTCTTTCCCCGACTCCGCTTGAAGCTTTATTATCATTGAAGCAGCAGCCCTATACGAGGGATGAGTGGAGTCTAGTAAAGCATCTATTGGTTGCTGTGCAACTAACAGTGGCAGCAAATTGGAAAGCCCCCAGACTATTATGGCAGGAGGTAGAGGCGAGGATGGCGAACATAATGGTGAATGAGCAAATGACAGCCTCCATTATGTCTAACAAGGAAAAGGCTGACCAGATGTGGGAACCATGGAGAGAGTTCCAATGGAAAAAGTGTTAGGGGCTATTAGGTTTGATAGCCCTAGGGAATTGGGTTAATGAGCACTGACCCAGCAGGAGGGGAGATGTTGCGCGCCCCTCTTCGTTCCATCCACCTTTATAGAGGCCCTAACGTCGCCACCCTTCCTTTTTTCCCCCCTCCCTCCACTTTTCCTCTCTTCCCTTTTCCTTTCTTCCCTTTTCATTCTTTACCCTTTATTAACTTCTCTTCCTTCCCTCTTCCCTTCTTTCTGCTTGTTTTATTTTGTTGGTAGTCCATTGGGGATGCCTTAAATTGCTATGTGTGGTTTAATGTATAATGAGTTTATAAGTTAATTAGCATAACATCCTCCCAAGAGGGTCTTCGGTAGAGCAAAAGCCCCACCCCCCACCCCCGGGGCGGGTTCTGGTCACGGTGGTGCAGCCAGGCTGTTTAGAGTTAACAGAGACTCAAAAAGGATTTATTAGAACTTGCACTTTAATAATGATAAAGACAGCAATTATCTGACATTTATACCGCTTAGATATTAAATAACACCAGTATGCTGTATTATTATCTGTTTGACTGGAACATGCTGTGGTTATATACCATGTTGTAAACTCTAAATTTGCCTAATAAAAATATTGTAAAAGAAACTGGGGGTGGAGAGGGGGGAGGGGTTAGCACATCTAGGAGGAAAAAGGGTAATATACAAAATTATCATAAGCATTTGAAATGCATGCTTACAAATGCTATAAGCTTGACTAATAAAATGGATTAACTAGAACTGATAATAACAGAAGAACAATATGACATAGTGGGGTTAACGGAGACCCGGCTGGATGAAAGCTATGACTGGGCAGTAAATCTACAGGGTTACTGTGTGTTTAGGAGTGACCTTAACAAATGCAAAGGGGGTGGAGTCCGCTTAATTGTAAAATCCTCTTTACAACCCGCTCTGGGGAGGATATATGTGAGGGGAATGACCATGTGGAGTCTGTATGGGTAGAAATACATGGAGGGAGAAACAAAAATAAAATACACTACAAACCTCCAGAAATATCCGAATCTATAGAAAATATGATGCTAAGGCAAATAGATATAGCCGCTAAACTTTAACTACCCAGATATAGACTGGGACGCTGAAACATGTGTTTCGCATAAAAGTAATAATTTTTTATCTAAAACAAAAGATGGCTACCTTTCCCAACAAGTACAAGCTCCAACAAGGGGGAAAGCCATATTGGACTTAATACTAACTAATGTACCAGACAAAGTAATAAAGGTACAGGTTGGGGGACACCTTAGAAGCAGTGATCAAAATATCATTAATTTCCACTTAGCAGTCACTAGGGTACCTTATCAAGGAGCCACAAAAACGCGGAACTTCAAAAAGGCAAAGTTTGACCAACTTAGAGATGCCCTAAACTGCATTGACTGGGAAAATGTCCTTAAAAACAAAAGCATGGACACTAAATGGGATACTTTCAAAGGGATCCTTAACTTTCATTGTGACAGATATATACCTTACAGGAATAAAACTATTAGACACACATGTAAACCGATGTGGCTAAATAAAAAGGTTAAGGGGGCAATAAACACCAAAAAAAAGGCATTTAAACGTTTAAAGCAGGAAGGGACAGCGGAAGCGTTAAAAAACTATAAAGAAGAAAATAAACAATGTTAACAACAGATAAGGGCAGCTGAGCTGGAGACTGAAAGACTGGTCACGAAAGAGAGCAAAACTAACCCCAAATTATTCTTTAGCTACATAAACCGTAAAAGGTTCAAACCTGAGGGTGTGGGCCCCCTGAAAAGCAAGGAGGGGACACCTACAGAGGGAAATGAGGTGAAAGCAAATTTACTAAACAACTTCTTTGCTTCTATATTCACAAAAGAATGTGACATGCCAAGTGAAATACAGGGGAATAACCGAAACCCCCATTAAATGTCACTGGTCTAACCAAGGAAGAAGTCCAGCACCGTCTCAAGCAGATAAGAATCGATAAATCACCGGGACCAGATTATATACATCCTCGTGTTTTAAGGGAGTTATGTACAGTAACAGACAAGCCGTTATTTCTATTATTGTGGACTCAATAACTACAGGGTCTGTTCCGAGGGATTGGCGCTTGGCAAATGTGGTGCCAATATTCAAAAAGGGATCTAGGGGGGAACCTGGGAACTACAGACCGGTAAGCTTAACATCTGTGGAGGGCAATCTGTTTGAATGTTTAAGGGATACTATCCTGGAGCACCTTGGGGAAAATGACTTTATTACTCCATATCAGCATGGATTTATGAGGAATCGCTCCTGCCAGACAAACCTAATCAGCTTTTATGAGGAGGTAAGTTCAAGATTGGATCAGGGGTAGTCATTGGATATGATATATCTTGACTTTTCTAAAGCATTTGATACTGTGCCACATAAAAGGCTGGTACAAAAGATGAGAATGCTTGGACTGGGGGAAAACGTGTGCAGATGGGTGGGAAATTGGCTTAAAGATTGGAAGCAGAGGATGGTTATCAATGGTACACTCTCAGATTGGGTCACTGTTACTAGTGGAGTACCACAAGGGTCAGTTCTGGGACCAATTCTCTTAAAAAAAAATAAAAAATTATATATTATATATATATATATATATATAAATGACATTGGGTATGGATTAAACAGTAAAGTCTCAATCTTTTCAGATGATACTAAGCTCTGTAAAGTAATTAAAACAAAAGAGGACAGCAGGCAGCTACAAACGTTATGCACATGGGAAGGAGAAATCTGTGTCACGATTACACACTAAATAAAGAAACACTTAGTAAAACAACAAT
Organism: Gastrophryne carolinensis; assembly: GCA_027917425.1. Lineage (NCBI taxonomy): Eukaryota > Metazoa > Chordata > Amphibia > Anura > Microhylidae > Gastrophryne > Gastrophryne carolinensis. Next base: position 342,922,652 of record CM051237.1, on the reverse strand, counting down.
GGAAAAGCACCTAGGGGTTTTAGTTGACAATAAGCTCAACTGTAGTAATCAATGCAAGGCAGCAGCTACCAAAGCAAATAGGATCATAGGGGGCATCAAGAGGGGCATAAGTGCTCATGACCAGAGCATCATTTTACCCCTGTACAAGTCACTGGTCAGACCCCATATGGAGTACTGTGTACAGTTCTGGGCACCTGTGCTTAAGAAGGACATATCAGAACTAGAGCACGTTCAAAGAAGGGCAAGTTATTAAAAGGAATGAGGGGACTAGAATACCCTGAAAGATTGTCCAAGTTAGGTTTATTTAGTTAGGAAAAAGATGATTGGGGGTGATCTAATAACTATGTATAAATATATTTGGGGTCAATACAAAGATCTGTTCCACAATCTATTTATACCCTGGAGTGTAACCATAACCCGAGGGCATCCACTAAGGTTAGAGGGAAGGTGCTTTCTCCACCGACATAGGAGGGGATTCATCTCTGTAAGAGCAGTGAGACTATGGAACTCGCTGCCAGAGGAGGTAGTAATGATGGATACATTAAAAACGTTCAAAAGTGGCCTTGATGCCTTCCTGGCATGTAATAACATTTCCAGCTATGGCTACTAGACCACTGGAAGGAGTTAAACAGGCTGAACTGGATAGACTAAAGTCTTTATTCAGCCTTACATACTATGTAAGACTACCTACTAGAATACAAGATGGTGATCTTCTGAATAGGTTGAATTACACAAGAATGGGTTAAACTTGTTGCCTGTGTCTTAACCAATCAGGCAATTAGCAAAGTGAGAAAGTCTCTCTATCTGGACAGCTAATGCATGAGTTGATGTAATGCACCAGTTGATGGGCCCCACGCTTTTCCCAAAGCAGAATTTCCCACGCCACTCATTTCCCACCATGCACCCTTCTATGAGGACAAGTCCTCGTCAGAAGCCTCCAAAACTCTGCTTTGGCTAGCTGCTGTCAGTCCAGCAACCCACCTAGCGGGCGGTGTACAGTGGCTTGACACCAGGGAAATGGGCCTTCCTGTTTTAATTTTGATTTTTAAATAACTTTTACATTTTAATAATACAAACAAGGTTTTTCCGCTTGCTTTGCTGGTCCCTGGTGATGGACGCTGTGCCTTGTGATAACGTGTCAATGTAGAAGTTTTACAAAGGACTCAACATCTCCTTTATATTCCGTGAAGCAATTTGAAGAACTGTACATAAAACCCAAGGTGCTTCAAGGTGTCTATGCAATGGGATTCAAAAGACCTTCTAAAATACAAGAGCCTAACTGAAGTCAGCCCCAAACTCTTGGAGCTGGCTCAGGAAGGCTGACTCTAAGTGCTGCTTGGTAAGTGGTCAGTTAAAGCAGGAGTTAAAAGCAGAAGTGCTGAAGCTGTAAGTATCTACCTTTGAATCCAGAGTGTTATTTAAGTGTTTGTAAACTCTTCACTTAATAGGGATTTGTGTTGCAACAATTTGATACAATGTGCTCCATGCCCAACAATGCTGTCCAGTGTACATCTTGTGCTATGTATGCGCTTCCTGAATAATCGGTCGAAGATGAGTACTTATGCTCCAGATGTGTGAGAATTGCAGATTTGGAAGCCGTCATTGACGATCTAAGGAAGCAATTGGCAACACTGAAAGATATTGCCGTCATGGAAAAGAGTCTGGATCTCACTGAGCTGGTACTCTCTGGGTCAGGGGGGGAGGGTGGTAGTATGGAGTGCAGGAAAAGCAGGATGATGAGGCAGCTAGCTGGATAAGAGTTAGAACGCAGGGTAGTCGTAAAAGTTACATGGAGGCTAGCACAAGCAGGCACCCCCCAACAAGTTTGCCCAGTTGGCGGATGAGGAGGATGTAAGCTAAGGGGTGGCACAGCTGGAGCAAGACAACACCACGGTCTGCTCCATTAAGGAAGGGAAGGGAAATTGGAGAACAGGATAGGCAAGACAGGTGCTGTAGTGGGTGGCTCTATTATTAGGGGAGGAGACAAAGCAATCTGTCACAAAGACTGGGATCACCGAACAGTGTGTTGCCTTCCTGGGGCAAGAGTACGGCATGTCGCAGAGCAGGCTGTCAGATTATTGGAAGGGGCTACATAAACCCTGCTCTCATGGTGTATATTGGAACAAATGACATAGGAAGAAGTAGAAGGAAGGTCCTTAAAATGATTTCAGGGACTTAGGACATCAACTGTAGTATTTTCAGAAATATTACCAGTACCAAGAGCCACAACATAGAGGCAATGGGAGATTAGAGGTGTAAACAGGTGGCTCAAAAATTGGAATAAAAAGGAGGGGTTTGGGTTTTTAGAGAACTGGCGGACTTCACAGTGGGTTACAGGTTCTTTGTCAGGGATGGGCTGCACCTCAATGGGGAGGGTGCATCTTTTCTGGGGGAAAGGATGGCTAAAATAGTCGGAGGAGTGTTTAAACTAAGCACTGGGGGGAGGGTAAAATCAGTTACAAAGCGGAAGTTAGGAAAGAAAGTGACAGTGGGTGCAGACATGAAACTGGGGGTGGAGTGGGGGGAGGGGTTAGCACATCTAGCAGGAATAAGGGCAATAAACAAAATAATCATAAGCATTTGAAGTGCATGCTTTCAAATGCTAGAAGCTTGACTAATAAAATGGATGAACTAGAACCAATTATAAACAGAAGAACAATATGACTATGACTTAGTGGGGGTAACAGAGACCTGGCTGGATGCAAGCTATGACTGGGCAGTAAATCTACAGGGCTGCTGTGTGTTTAAGAGGGACCGTAAAAAACACAAAGAGGGTGGAGTCTGCTTAATTGTAAAATCCTCTCTACAGCCCCCTTTGCGGGGGGATATATGTGAGGGAGGTGACCATGTGGAGTCTGTATGGGTAGAAATACACGGAGGGAGAAACAAAAATAAAATACTGATGGCATTTGCTTCAAGCCTCCAGATATATCCGAATCCACAGAAAACTTGATGCTAAGGCAAATAGATATAGCCACTAAATAAATGAGGTAGTTATTATGGGGGACTTTACCCAGATATTAGGGTTGATTCAGAGCCCCTTTCTCATCAAATTTCTGTTCTGGTTCATTTTTCCACCTCATCCGATTCAGCAAAACCTTTTTTTCTGCAAACATTTTTATGTGAATTTTTTCTTTTTTGTGTGATTTTTTTGTTTGCTAGTAATACCTCCAAAAAATGTTGAGAATGGGGCTTTGAATCAACCCTATTGACTGGGAGGCTGAAACCTGTGGATCTCCTAAAGGTAAAAGTTTTTTGTCTAAAACAAAATACTTTCCCAACTAGTACAAGAGAGCTATATTGGCCTAATTAACTAATGTACCAGACAAAGTAACAAAGGTACAGGTTGCGGGACACCTTGGAAACAGTGATGATAATATTATTAATTTCCACTTAGCAGTTACTAGGGTGCCTTATCAATGAGCCACAAAAACCTGCAACAAAAAGGCAAAGTTTGACCAGCTTAGAGATGCCGAATCTGCATTGACTGGGAAAATGTCCTTAAAAACAAAAGCATGGACAGTAAAAGGGATACTTTCAAAGAAATCGTCAATTTTCATTGTGATAGATATATACCCTACAAGAATAAAACTGTTAGAAACACGTGTAAACCAATGTGGTGAAACAAAAAGGTTAGGGGAGCAATAAACAAAAAAAGGCATTTAAACGTTTAAAGCAGGAAGGAAGTGTTAAAAAACTATAAAGATGAAAATAAACTATGTAAACAACAGATAAGGGCAGCAAAGCTGGAGACAGGAAGACTGATCTCCAAAAAGAGTAAAACTAACCCCTATTCTTTAGCTACATAAACAGTAAAAGATACAAACTTGAGGGTGTGGGCCCCCTAAAAAGCAAGGAGGGGACACCTATAGATGGTAATGTGGAAAAAGCTAATTTACTAAACAACTTCTTTGCTTCTATATTCACAAAAGAATGTGACATGATGAGTGAAATGCAAACCCAAACCCTCCATTAAATTTCACTGGTCTAACCAAGGAAGAAGTCCAGCACCTTCTCAAGCAGATGAAAATCAATAAAACACCAGGACCAGGTGGCATACATCCTTGTGTTTTAAGTGAGTTAGGTACACTAATAGACAAGCCGTAATTTCTAATATTCTAAGTGTGCCATACACTCCACTTCGATCTTCATGACATATGGGTAATCTCCAGTAGAGGGCGAACTTCTGCAGAGATGAATATGCAAAAAAAGAAAGCCTGGTCCATAAATACCTGGGACCTCCCACCAATTCCCCAGTTCCTTCTCTGCAGGGAAGGCGACAAGCGCCCGGCCGTCTATTGTCCCTATTACTGCCAGGACCCTTTCTAAATTGCCCCTATATTGAGCCTCCCAGCTTAGGCTGCGGGTCCTGGTGAAGGTAGGAGCACCCTAGGGGCGCAGAAGGAGCACTGCTCCACCGTGAGACCTCACTATGGGGTAGGCGGTTATCCAGGTTTTTTGGTGATCCTGGTGATCCTCTATGCTTATGGCCGGATTCAGGCAGGGTTCCCCCCCTTCTGGGGGGTTGCCTGGCCTGGCCGTTATTTCGTTTTTCCCACATATGCCCCTGTGTGTGTTGGTGTGTGATTCACTGTGTGAGTGTGCGTGTGGCAGACAGGGAGTGTTTTACTTGGGCATGTCAGGGCTGTGGCAGCCTGGGGGAGCTTCTCCCCCTCAGGCTGTGCTCTCGGCGCGGCCGCGGTAGCTTCGCCCCCTTCTTTGGCGCGATTTCTGTTGCTCGTTTCTAGGGGATCCGCATTGCTGGGAGGGGGGCGTGGCCTCGGCGAGCGCGCGTTCTGCGCTGGCCCGCCCTCCCCCTGCTCTCCCTCTTCATGCATGAGGCATTGCATGGGGGCCATTTTCTATCAGGATCTGAGCGACGTTCCGTGTGGTAAGGGCCGGATGGCCACTTCCTTAGCTTGTATGGGGGCTCCTCTCTAGCGGGGGCCCCCACTGGTCGCGGGCATGTGTGTGTGGTTTTTTCATGCCTGGCTGGGATACAGTTATATATATTACTTTTTTTATATGCATATACTATTAGGTTATTGCCATATTTATCTAGCATTGCAATTATGCTGCCTGTTTTGTGTGTTACAGATGCCCTGTATATGTGCATATTAAGGGGTTACTCCTGGTCCTGGGGTCCCTAGTGTAAAATTGTTCACCTCAAATCCTCCCACCTGGACTTTTAAGGGGCATCCCGGGTTGCTTAGGCGTAAATTCCCTGCGGTCTTGCGACTGACCACAAAAATTCACCATATGGAGGCTCCACAGGATACTGGGCTCGGGCTCCCTCTGGGACAATCCAGGCCATGTGTGGGGTGTGGGGTATCCCTTACAGGGGAGAATGTGCTGATCTGTATACCATGCGCACAAAAGGCCATAACGCGGCAGTCTGGTACCCAGCCTTCTGGGTCGGCTCCTCCAGCTTCATCGCCTTCCCCTCCCCACCTTATCCGTACCCCAAGTGACATTGGTACCAGTGGGGAGTCGCTTTCTGATGTTTGGGCTAGGTTGGCCAGCATTGAGAAAATTATTGCTAGCACGGTGGGCAATAAGGCCCAGGCTAAAAAGAGACATTTGTCGTCGGCCCAGCCCTTGTGGGATGTTGACAACGATTCCGCTGATTTGTCAGATTATTCCCCGTTAGAGGAGGGGGAATTGTATCAGGCAACAGAGGCTGACTATGTTCAGTCTGGGAATGTCAATGTCGGGCAGGCGCTGGGGGATGCCCTTGTCCCTCTATCCGACAGGGGATGAAACTGGTGGGTTTGATGGTTTCCTCCTTCGAGGCGGTACCGTTTGCACAGTTTCACATGAGATCTCTTCAACTTCTCCTATTGACGCATTGGGACAGGTGCCCGCAGTCATTGGATCAACCTTTCAGGATGTCTCCCAGGGTTCGGCAGTCCTTTCGGTGGTGGCTGGACTCAAGCAATCTGGTGAAGGGCAGATGTGGGCAGATCTGGTCCCTTGTTGGGAGACGGTTACCACGGATGCCAGCCTGTCGGGCTGGGGAGGTTATTGGAAAAGTCATCAGTTGAGCGGGGTGTGGGGTCCCCAGGAGGCTCACACCCCCATCAATGTCTTGGAGCTCAGAGCCATCCGACTGGTTCTGGCTCGGCTGACCTCACATTTACGGGGTCTACCGGTTCAGGTTCTTTCGGTCAACTGAACGGCGGTAGCTTACATCAATCACCAAGGAGGGACTCGCAGCAGGAGTGCCCTCAGGGAAGTCTCTCTGATCCTGCACTGGGTGGAGAGCAATGTTCCTTGCCTTTCGGCAGTCTACATTCCGGGAGTGGAGAACACGGAGGCAGATTCCCTGAGCAGGGGATCCTCTCGCCACGGAGAGAGAGAGACCCCGAGGTTTTTCTAGATCTTTGCCGCAAGTGGGGGACTCCGGAGGTGGATTTCTTTGCCTCGAGGCACAATCACAAACTTCTGGCCTTTGTGTCTCTTTCTCAGGATCCTCTGTCTCTGGCAGTGGATGCCTTGGCTTGGAAGGAGTTGGGTTTTCTGTACCTGTTTCCACCCGTCTCCATGCTGGGCAAGGTAGTTCGCAAAACTGGCTCTAGAAGGGGCACCAGCGATTCTGGTGGCTCCAAGGTGGCCAAGAAGGGTTTGGTATGCAGACATCGTAAGGATGGCCATAGACCAGTATCGGCTTCCCTTGTTGCCGGACCTGCTATCTCAGGGTCATCTACTTTACCCCAATTTACAAACGCTGGCTTTGACGGCTTGGCTGCTGAAACCTTCATCTTGAAAGAGGAAGGTTTGTCTGAGGCTGTTGTTCAGACCCTGATTAGGGCTAGGAAGCGGTCCTCTTCTGGCATTTACTATAGGACTTGGAGGTCCTATATTGATTGGTGTGAGGCTAGGGCCTTGCCTTGCAGGGTTTTTTCGATACCCAGGATTTGGGAGTTTCTTCAGCATAATCTGGATCTTGGGTTCCAGCTTAGTTCTTTGAAAGGACAGGTCTCTGCTCTGTCGGTTTTCTTCCAGAGGTCTTTTTCTGTACACCCGCTGGTTAAGACCTTTTTCCAAGGGGTCGCGCACGTGCGGCCCCCTCGGAAGGCTGTAGTTCCTGTTTGGGATTTGAATTTGGTTCTTTCGGTTCTGCAGGGTCCTCCTTTTGAGCCGTTACAGGATATTGCTCTTTCGGTTCTCACTCAGAAGGTTGCTCTCTTGGTGGCTATTACCTCGGTTCGGCGTGTCTCTGAGTTGGCGGCCTTGTCGATTCAGGCCCCTTACTTTGAGAGACAGCAGGATAAGGTGGTTTTTCATTTTAAGCCGGATTTCCTTCCTAAGGTGGTGTCTGCTTTCCACCTCAATCAGAATACTGTTCTCCCTTCTTTGTGTCCTAAGCCTAACAATGACAAGGAGAGAGTTCTGCACAATTTGGACGTTGTTCGCTGTGTGAAGTACTATTTGGTGACTACTTCTTCCTTCCGCAAGATGGACGCTTTTTTCGTGGTGCCCTGCGGGCCCAGGAAAGGGTTGGCGCCTGCCAAGTCTACGATTAGCAAATGGATTCGTCAGGCCATTGTTGGGGCCTATTCTGCTAAGGGGAGGACTCCCCCTTTTAGGGTCACTGCGTACTCTACTCGTGCTGTTGGTACATCCTGGGCTTTTCAGAACCAGTCTTCTGTTGAACAAGTTTGTAAGGCTGCTACTTGGTCTTCCGTTCATACTTTTTCCAAGTTTTACAAGGTTGATGTGCGGGCTTCAGCGGATGCTGTTTTTGGCCACAAGGTTCTGCAAGCTGCAGTGGTTTGAGTTGGTACATTCTTTACCGTTTCTGGTTCCCACCCATGACGGACACTGCTATTGGATGTCCCATATGTCATGAAGATCGAAGTGGAGTGTATGGCACACTTAGAATAATACCGTTTTGTGAGTACTCACCTTTAAAACGGGTATTATGAGTGTGCCATACACTCCACTTCGCCCCACCCCTTTTTTCAGGTATTCTGGGGCTTTTATATGGTGAATCATTGGTTTTGATTGTTAAGGTTATAATTGGTTCTTCCTGGTCCCCTTACTGCTTTTATACACTGGGGAATTGGTGGGAGGTCCCAGGTATATATGGACCGGGAGGGGCTTTCTTTTTTGCATATTCATCTCTGCAGAAGTTCGCCCTCTACTGGAGATTGCCCATATTTCAAAAAGATCGAAGTGGAGTGTATGGCACACTCATAATACCCGTTTTAAAGGTGAGTACTCACAAAACGGTATTTGTGGATTCAAAAATTACAGGGGCTGTTCTGAAGGATTGGCACTTGGCAAATGTGGTGCCAATATTCAAAAAAGGATCTAGGGGGGAACCTGGGAACTACATACCGGTAAGTTTAACATCTGTGAGGGGCAAGCTGTTTGGAGGTTTCTTAAGGGATATTATCCTGGAGCATCTTGGGGAAAATGAACGTATTACTCCATATCAGCATGCATTTATGAGTAATCACTCCTGCCAGACAAACCTAATCAGCCTGTATAAGGAGGTAAGTTTCCGATTGGATCAGGGGGAGTCATTGGATATCATATAACTTGACCTTTCTAAAGCATTTGATACTGTGCCACATAAAAGACTGTTACAAAAGATGAGAATGCTTGGACTGCGTGTGCAGATGGGTGAGCAGAGGGTGGTTATCAATGGTACATACTCAGATTGGGTCACCGTTACTTGCGAAGTACCACAAGGTTCAGTTCTGGGACCAATGCTCTTATATATATATTAATGACATTGGGTACAGATTAACGTGGTTGCCTCTCCTTCACTTAAGTGCCAGCCACGTAAAAGTCACATGCCATTTATCCCTGCTAGTGGACCCCCCAAAAAAGAAACACTCACCTGACCCATCTATCGTTCCGGCCCGGTCTCCTTTTTAATTTGGTGCCATCCGATCCCCTCTGGGGGCTCTTCTGGCTCCCAGAGAGCGCCTGAAATAGCGCCCCCCACAGTTAGCACCTGCGGTTGCGACCGCCCCGCCGCGGGGTCTTTTCTTCACTGGGGGGCCTCCGATCACCCCCCCCCCCCGGGGCTCTTCCGTGCTGAGGGGAGGATGAGAAATCACCCTTTCCCTCACTTTCTGGGTCGCGGCTGCTAGCCCCGCCCCATAGTCTATGACATCACCCGACAGCCGGCTTCTCTCACCCTAACCTGAGATGATCAGTCTTGCTGTCTGCAGCTGTCATCAGGGATCGCGGGGAGACAGAGGAGGATCGGAGGAGAGTAAAAAAAAAATGTCATTTTTTTTTTATGTGTGCTTGTTTATTTTTACAGTTAACCCTTTGTGAACTGGTAAGGGATCCATGAGACCCCCTATACCAGTTCACAAGGCTGGGGGCTGCTGGCAAGTCACCTGCAGCTAGCGGGTGGCTTACCATTAACCTCTGGAACCCCAATTACCTGCCTCCCCAGGGGGGGGGGGAGAAGAGCCCAAGCCTCAAAAGCTATGTGGGCTTGTAGCTGGCAGAGTGGGGGCTGGCCCCTGCACCCTGTTCCTACAAGCCCTGCATAGCTTGTCCCGGGCTGGTTATGCTGGGTAGGGGGGACCCCATTTCATTTTCTGTTGTTTTTTTAAGGGTTTTAATCCTTAAAATTCCCAAAAAGATGGGGTCCCCCCTGGTAGGGGAGTTAAACCCCTTATGTTCTGTTGCCTAGCAGCTATAAAAGCATTCCAGCAGGAGAGCAGAAGCCAGAGTGATTGGTGAGGGAAGGAGAGGAATGGCAGGTAAGTATTAAAAAAAAGAATAAACTATTTTTTTCTCACTGTGTGTTTTTTTATATTTAAACCATTGTGAACTGGTAAGGAGCCCATGAGACCACTATACCAGTTCACAAGGCTTAGGGGCTGGTAAGTCACCTGCGGCTAGCGGGTGACTTGCTATTAACCCCCAGCCCCCCATTACCTGCCTCCCGAAAGCCAAGGAGGGGGCAGAATGACCCACAGCCAATTTAGGGCTTGTTAGCCGTAAGGGGGCCACCAAATCTGGCTGCCGAGAGAGGAACTGCCATTTTTTTAACCCTTTATAGTGTGGATAGTAGTTATATTTTATTTGTAAAAGTTATAAAGTGCTCTTTTCAGTTTGGGAGGTCTCCTGGGCAAAAATTCGAAGCTACCGATACATATGTGATACTGTTGTAATCGGAAGAAATGGGGCTTTCACATGCAATATGGTTTTCTTTAATAAAACTCATGTTTTATTTAAAATAAAGGAGACAATTTTCTAAAAAATATTTTTTTTTTTGCAAAAATATTTTTTTAAAAAGTAGAAAAAATACAAACAAGACATTTGTGCTAAACTCTGCTGCAAAAAATATATCTATAATTTTCCTGGAAATTCCTGCAAAAATCACGGTTAAACATGGTGCAAAATAGTGAAAAATGACCTGTCAGCAGAGGGTGACAAAATCTCAAGTAGGCTGGCAAATAAAAGGGTTAATAGTACCTATGCATGTGGTGTATTGTTATGCTCAGGGGACCATGCGCTTTCAGATTTAGCTTGTTTTTTACATAGAAACATAGAAGGTTGATGGCAAAAGGAGACCATACGGTCCATCTAGTCTGCCCTTATGTGTATACTGTATGTACTCTTTATCTTAGGATAGATGTGTGCTTATCCCAGGCATGTTTAAATTCAGTGACTGTTGATTTTTCAACTACCTCTGCTGGAAGTTTGTTCCAAGCATCTACTACTCTTTCTGTAAAATAATATTTTCTAACATTGCTCCTGATCTTCCCCCCGACTAGCTTCAGGTTGTGCCCCCTTGTTCTATCATTAAACTTCTTCTTAAAAACACTTCCCTCCTGAACGTTATTCTATCCTTTCATATATTTAAAGGTCTCAATCATGTCCCCCCTCTCCCTTCTTTCCTCCAGACTGTACAAATTAAGTTCCTTAAGTCTCTCCTGATAAGTTTTAAGTTTAAGTCCTTCCACCATTTTCATTGCCCGCCTTTGGACACGTTCTATTTGAATAATGTCTTTTTGCAGGTAAGGTCTTCAGAACTGCACACAGTATTCTAGCTGTGGCCTTACCAGGGCTCAGCGGCATCACAACCTCCCTCTTCCTACTGGTGATGCCTCGAGCTATGCAGCCGAGCATCCTGCTTGCTTTTCCCACTGCCTGGCTACACTGTCCACTCATCTTGCAGCCATCAGTAATCAGTACCCCTAAATCTCTCTCCTCCGAGGTCCTGGCTAACACAGTACTGCCCATACAGTACTCAGAGCAGGGATTCCTTCTACCCAAGTGCATGATTTTACATTTAGAGACATTAAACTCTAGTTTCCACAGTTTTGACCATCTATCCAGTAAAGCGAAATCATTTTCCATGTTGCAGACACCTCCAGGAATATCCACCCTATTACTAACCTTTGTATCATCAGCAAACAGACAAACTTTTCCTACCAAGCCTTCTCCTATGTCACTTACAAATATATTAAAAAGAATGGGGCCCAGGACAGAGCCTTGCGGCACACCACTTGTAACTCGCCATTTACAACAACGCTTTGATACCGATCCCTCAACCAACTGGAAATCCACTGAACTATCCAGGGATTGAGTCCTACCTTCAATAACTTATCTATGAGCTCCTTATGTGGTACAGTGTCAAAGGCTTTGCTAAAATCCAGATAGGCGATATCCACAGCACCACCTTCATCTAACACTTTAGTGACATTGTCAAAGAAATCAATAAGATTGGTCTGACATGATCTGCCCTCAGTAAAGCCGTGCTGTTTTGGGTCCAATAGGTCATTCATTTTTAGATAGGAAATTATCTGTTTTTTTAAGAGTGTTTCCATTAATTTGACCACTATAGATGTTAAACTAACTGGCCTATAATTACTGGCTTCTTCTCTACTCCCCTTTTTATGGATTGGTACGACATTGGCCATTCTCCAATCATCTGGAACCTCACCAGTTGAAAGGGAATGGTTAAGTAAATCAGTCAGAGGGGCTGCAATCACAAACCTAAGTTCCCTTAGAACTCTGGGGTGGATTCCATCTGGACCCATCGCCTTACTTACCTTTAGATGTGCCAGCTCGGATAGGACATAAGCCTCCAGAAACTCCGGAGCTGTGCCCTCCCAGCGGGATGCTGTGCTATGGCCATGCCTGCTACTATCTGAAAATACCGAACAAAAGTAGCTATTCAGATGGTCAGCCACAGCCGCATCTCCGTCAATATATTTATTTTGCCTATTTCTAATTTTTGAGACTGCATTGTTTTTCTTCTTTCTGTCACCAATATATCAGAAAAAGGTTTTATCTCCCCTCTTCATAGATTTGGCCATTTATTTCTCCTTTTGCCCTTTAGCAGTCCTTATAATCAGTTTTGCTTCCCTCTGTTTAATTTTATACGCCTCTCTGTCAGCTACACTTCCACTTACTTTATACTTCTTATAGGCAGACTTCTTATCTTTTATGATAGTGCTGACTTCCCTAGTAAACCATAATGGTTTCTTCTTCCTTTTATTCTTGCTAGTTTGTTTCACATATTGCTTAGTTGCCTTTAAGATGGCCATTTTTAATAGTGACCTCTGGGCACTCACTTCTGCTACTCTGTTCCACTCACCTAATTTTCTTTCTACATACTCCGCCATTTCCTTGAAGTTTGTCTTCCTAAAGTCTAGCACTTTGGTTCTGGTGTGTGATTGCACAATCCCCTCGATTCAAAGAGCAAAAGTTAATTGATTTCGTATCGAGAATCGTAAGTTTGGGTGGGTGTTTGTCATTTTTTCCTTTTTTTTTGGCCATTTCCGACTCGCACGAGCCTACGTTCGAATGCGTATATGCTCTTACGATCATCGCAAGTTCGTTCGTAAATTTTAGGATGAAAACGTAAAACTTAGGATCAAATCCTAAAACTTAGGATGAAAACGTAAAACTTAGGATAATTGGATGTGTTTAGGTGTGATTCAGCGAACAGTTTTCAAAGCTCTAAATACGTTTGAAAAGAAAGCCACTGCCGACACCTTTTAGCAGTCGTATTGCTGTTCTTGAACAGGTTTTTTGGCTATGTGGAGGAGTCTGCGCGTCTTGAGCTCCAATGAACTGCATGTATCAGCAATTAATTAGTCCTTTGCATGTAAACCTTTATTTGGCAATATATTTGCGTTAATTAAAGAAACGTATGTCCTTTGGGATTTATTTTTAAATTGATGTACTAGAATAATATTTTTAGATTGCATTTATTGGTGTAGTTGTTTACCTTTGCTTTGTTTAATTATTTAAGCACATCTTTGGTCAGATGCATCACACTTACTGAGGAGAGGAGAGCGGGATAAAGTGCAGGATGTGGGTTACTGCTGTATTTTGCACACACACAGCAGAGCTGGGGGCACGGAAAGGTCAGAAATCAAAGAATCCAGAGCAACACAGTCACAAGGCCCTTTCTGTTTGCAGGCTGCCCGATAATACCTGAGCCGCCATCTTGGCTGTTTCTAGGCTCATAACATGCAGAAGTTGCTGGGTGTTTTTTAATATTTGAGAGCAATCTGTATGTAGAGGGTGTGGGTAACCACACACAAAATTTTAAGTTGTACCATTTGAAGCCAAAATATTAAAATTAAATCCACAAGTAAAAAATACAAGTTAACTAAAAATTAAACAAAGTAAGATTTACTTATGCAAATGCATTCATTAATGGTTGGTTACTACAAAATGAATGAAATAAAGAAAATTAAAAGACCAAATATTTAGAATGCACTTTAATGAGGTAAGTTTGTAGTACGGAGCCGCAAGATCAGAAGGATTTACGTCCAGACAAAAAAGGAAAAAGGGCAAAACCAATGTTGCAACCTGAGAAATGAAACGGAAAATTCAGGATGGAAACTGACATAGGTCTGATTCCCGAACTGCCATACGAACGGACGTATATTTTAGGATAGAAACGTATTTGCTTATTGAATCACTCGCAAGTTCATACGAACGCACGAGCGGACGTGAAAAATAGGATGATCGTGAACCAAATCCAAGCTGTTACATGTTTCTTTGAATCAACCCAAATGTCTGTTTTTATTCTGAACCATAAGCATTGATGGTCACTGGAACCCAGATTTTCTTCAACCCTGACCTCGGACACCAGATCCCCATTGGTCAGAACTAAGTCCAGAATGTTATTTCCTCTAGTTGGCAATGTCACAAGTTGTTTTAGAGACACTCCATTAAGTGCCTCTAATATGGTCCTGCTCTTGCATGTCAATGCACTTGGGATATTCCACTCCACATCAGGCATGTTGAAGTCACCTGTAATTACATTGTCCCCCTTCTCTGCCATTCCACTGATTTCATCTATTAACAGGTTATCTAGATCCTCAGATTGTCCAGGGGGCCTATATATCACACCAATTCTGACCACAGCTCCCTCCTTAGTCTGCATGGTAACCCAGAGAGTTTCTAGTTCATTATGTGTATGCTGAATTATTGTTGATTGAAGTGTAGTCTTGACATAAATGGCTACTCCACCGCCCTTTCTATCCAATCTGTCTTTTCTGTACAATGTGTCACCGGGTATGGCTATCTCCCAGTCATTGTGATCCTTGAACCAAGTCTCTGTTATTGCAACAAGATCCAATTCATCTCTGGATATGATAGCCATTAATTCACAGAGCTTGTTGCCCAAGCTGCGAGCATTGGTACACATCATGTGGATGTTGTTGGTATTGTGTTTTAGTGTGTCCTTGATCTTTTCCACCTCTAGCCTACCACTGACCGGCCTGCTTCAATGTCCTGCTTCATCCTAAATGGTAGGGGACAGAAATCACCCTTACAAGTTACATCTCTGTCCCCTTCCTTCCACTCCAAGTTCTTCTGTGCCTTTCTGTGAAGGATGCAAGCCATCCCTCTTGAACAACTCATTGTTCGACCACCTTCTAACATCATGACCAATACATCCAAAGCCTTTGTCTTCACACCACTGACGTAACCACAAATTGAACTTGGCGATGTTGAGTGCCTTTTTTCCCTGATTACATACTGGCAAAACTTCAGAAAAGGTGATGGAACCTGTTATTTTGCAAAGTTCCTGACTAAAATTTTGGAAGTCCCTCTGTACAACAAACAAATCTTTTTGGGATAAGTCATTTGTGCCAAGATGTAGCACAATGTCCACTCGGTTATGTTTGCTTGCAGACTTCACAATATTTATAATACGTTTCTTATCCCTATTAACCGTGGCACCTGGGAGACACCTCACTTCCTTTAGCTCATCTTTATCCTGTCCAAAGTCCACACCTCTAATTGTTGAGTCACCAACCAGAATATGCCTTTTCCTATTGGTTGGCTTGGTAACTGTTCCTTGCTGCCCTTTTGTACTCATTTTATATGGTCCCTTACTTAAGTCCACTTCCTTTGGTCTTACCAAATCCTTCCCAGACTGAGCATTAGCTGATACATCCACATCAAGCTCAGAATGAACAGCATTCCAAAAATGTTGATGTTTTTGTTCTACATTGCGCAATCTTCCAGAGCCAACAGTCTTCCACTGTGCCCTTCTCTTGTGAAGTCTTTGTGGGAGTGGTGGCTGTATACCAAGCTGCTTTACTGGCTGGGATAGCTTCATAACTTCAGACTGAAGAGTAGAAACTAAAGACTGTAATTTTGAAATCTTGTCATGCAACCCCTTCATTTGCATACAAATTGGACAGCATCGCAAGTCCCACAGAGTACTACGAAACACAACGGCCAGGCAAGAGTTACACTGCACCAAACCAGACATTCTAGATAATAAGAATAGGTAAGGCTAAAAAGTAAATGCTGTACTCACCACTATTTCTTGTGTACAACCCCTGCTGTTTTCAAACTACTGCAGTTTTTAAAACTACACACTTCTGTCCTGCTGCACTTATGTGAAGCTGCTCTCACACAGGCTGAAACTCCACGGAGTGAACTCCACAGAGCAGCTCATCTGTTTATATACAAGCCCCTCTTAGTTAAGCTAATGAGAGATTGCTAGCTCTTTTGCTATGTTAATTAGAACCTGCACTATTTAATCAACACCTGCTTAGCAAACATCAACAGGCCAAAACCAAAACTTTTACTACCAATGCAATACTATCCAAATCACATTTAAGACAAATTAAAACAGTACACTTCTGACTTATTAAAGGAAGATTCAAATAAGTCAAATACAAAAACAGTTACTTACCAAATCCAATGTAACTACTGCAGTTTTTAAAACTACACACTTCTGTCCTGCTGCACTTATGTCAAGCTGCTCTCACACAGGCTGAAACTCCACAGAGTGAAACTCCACAGAGCAGCTCACCTGTTTATATACAAGCCCCTCTTAGTTAAGCTAATGAGAGATTGCTAGCTCTTTTGCTATGTTAATTAGAACCTGCCCTATTTAATCAACACCTGCTTAGCAAACATCAACAGGCCAAAACCAAAACTTTTACTACCAATGCAATACTATCCAAATCACATTTAAGACAAATTAAAACAGTGCACCTCTGACTTATTAAAGGAAGATTCAAATAAGTCAAATACAAAAACAGTTACTTACCAAATCCAATGTAACTACTGTAGTTTTTAAAACTACACACTTCTGTCCTGCTGCACTTATGTCAAGCTGCTCTCACACAGGCTGAAACTCCACAGAGTAGCTCACCTGTTTATATACAAGCCCCTCTTAGTTAAGCTAATGAGAGATTGCTAGCTCTTTTGCTATGTTAATTAGAACCTGCCCTATTTAATCAACACCTGCTTAGCAAACATCAACAGGCCAAAACCAAAACTTTTACTACCAATGCAATACTATCCAAATCACATTTAAGACAAATTAAAACAGTACACTTCTGACTTATAAAAGGAAGATTCAAATAAGTCAAATACAATAAACAGTTACTTACCAAATCCAATGTAACTACTGCAGTTTTTAAAACTACACACTTCTGTCCTGCTGCACTTATGTCAAGCTGCTCTCACACAGGCTGAAACTCCACAGAGTGATTTTTTGCATATTGATTTTTTAAGAAAATGTGTTTTGTTATTGTGCTTTTTATAATTTTTTTGAGAGATTCCCTGTGCTTTTTATCATTTTTTTGAGGGATTCCCTGTGCAACCTAAGAATTCTTCAAGGTATTACTTCTAAAACAATGAGCCCACTACAACAAGCTGGGTACGCTTAAAAAGCTTAACATGTGTACTTTCAGGGAATATATGGTTTGTGGGAGATATTGTAAATGTAAAGGGTTGGTTTGGTAGAAAAAGCGCAAGGTGCGCACTTTGTCGGCAGAGCTGACATTTTCAATCATGTTAGGTATCGTTCTGTTCGGGGGACCTTGCTTTTTCAGATTGAATTGTTTTTTGTTGTTTACATTTTTTTTTTTTTAGGAAAATATGAGTTTGATTCTGCTTTTTTATTCTTTTTTAGTGAAACTCTGTAAACCAAAGAATAAATTGATGGTATTACTTCCAGAAAACTACACCCATGTCAATAAGCATGGTACGCCTAGAAAGCTTATATATAGTTTCAAATGTAAAGGGTTGTTTTTAGCAAAAAACTGCAAGCACTGTTTCAGTTTGGGGGAGTTACCTGGGCAGGAAAGGGTGTCTACTTATACATATGTGGTACCACTGTAACCAGGAGAAATTGGGATTTCACACGCAATAAGATTTTATTGACACATTTCCTTTTTTTCTTACAAAAAACACTACAAATTGTAAAAAAATTGTTTTTGCACATATTTCACCCCAAAATATTGAGAATACACTTAAAAAAAGACAAAAAAACACATTTCATGTTAAAGCCCAGACTTTGCTGAAAAAAACAATATATCATTTTCCAAATCTCTGGAAATCCCTTCAGAAATCACAGTTGAACATATGGAGCGCAAAATATTGCAAAATGGTCTGGCAACAAAGAGTGACAAAATCTCCAGGTAGGCTGGCACTTAAAGGGTTAAACAGTAAAGTCTCAATCTTTGCAGATGATACTAAGCTGTGTAGTAATTCATACAAAAGAGCACAGCAGGCAGCTACAAAAAGTTTTAGATAAATTGGAAGCATGGGTAGTTAAATGGAAAAATGGCAGATAAATGTAAGGTTATGCACATGAGATGTTGAAATCTGTCATTATTACATGCTAAATAAAGAAACACTTGGTGAAACAACAATGGAAAAGGACCTAAGGGTTTTAGTTAACAATAAACTTAACTGTAGTAATCAATGCCAGACAGCTGCTGCCAAAGCAAACAGGATTATGGGGTGTATCAAGAGGGGCATAGGTGCCCATGACCAGAGCATCATTTTACCCTTGTACAAGTCACTGGTCAGACCTCATATGGAGTACTGTGCACAGTTCTGGGCACCTGTCCTTAAGAAGGACATATCAGAACTGGAGCGCGTTCGAAGAAGGGCAACAAAGTTAATAAAAGGAGTGCGGGGACTAGAGTACCCTGAAATATTGTCAAAGTTAGGTTTATTTAGTTTGGAAAAAAGACACCTGAGGGTTGATCTAATAACTATCAGGCTGATTCATTACTAACACCAGGTAGCGACAGATGAGCGTCTGTAGCAAGGATTTCAGAGCGACCGCTAGTAGTTGCTGTGCTCAGCCATGGTTAGTTGTTTCAGAGCGCCTCAGTCGCTGGCCAGCATTGATGAATCGGTTGCGTGAGTCGCAGTACTATGCTGTATTGGAGCGAACGGTAGTGCCAGCATTCACCAAAAAAACAGCCTCAAACAGTGCCGGCACTCAAAATTGGGTTGTTGTAGCCCATAGCCCAAAGGCTGTGTGATTAAAGTCTGTTTTTGAACATATATCCACTAGTAACAAAACTAAAACGTATGGAATTACATTGTAATTACATTGTAACATGAACACTTTAATTGACATGTAAGGACAATTCTGCATAAAAATATTATCAAAAAAGTTTTCAAGAATTTCATTTTCTAGGCCAGGATTCATGGACCAACACCCACCGCTGATCGACCCGGGAATCTATAAGATTCCCGGGCCAATCAGCTCCCTGCCTGCGGGGCTGTGTGAAACCCCCCAGGACGCTCACAAATTCTACCTGTTCCTCGTTCCAACGGCGCATGCACGGGCCGCCGCCTCTCGCGCATCCCTCTAGCAGGGCGCGCACCCGCGCCGGCCATGTGTGAATGGTCGGCGCGGGCGTGCTCCCTGTAAGAGGGACGCGTGAGAGGCGGCGGCGGGCGCTCTCGCCTTGTCCGTCGGCGATGATTAGTGGAGCGAGTCACGTGGGAGCGGGGTCAGGTGAGTTTTTGGGGCTTTCTGGGGTGTTTCACACAGCGGGGCATCCCCGATCGGGGTGCCCCGTGGAAGTGGACCAACACCCAGGATAGTGAAAAACCTGGGTGTTGGTCCACTTTAAGGATCGTCCATAAAAATGTATGGGAGAGCGCCAGGTAGGAAGAGGTAACACGTGGCGCTCTGCAAGGCTGAACACTGGCTCTGTACGCTCTGGGATAATGATGAATTGTACGCTACATGGCGTTGTTCCAGTCGCTCACCAGATTCGGCTCCCTAAATGTGGCATTGCGTGCCTTGTTCGGCATTCGCCTGACGCTACCTGACGCTTACAAGGCACTTCCTGTCGCTATCCCTTCATGAATAAGGCCCTATGTATATATTCGGGGCCAATACAAAGATCTGTCCCTCTATTTATGCCCCAGAGTGTAACCATAAACCGAGGGCATCCACTAAGGTTAAGGGAAAGGTGCTTTCTCCACTGACATAGGAGGGGATTCTTCTCTGTTACAGCAGTGAGACTATAACTCGCTGCCAGAGGAGGTAGTAATGAAGGATAGAGTAAAAATGTTCCAAAAGTGGCAATAGCATTTCCAGCTATGGGTACTAGACCACTGGGAGGAGATAAACAGGTTGAACTGAATAGACTAAAGTCTTTATTCAGCCTTACATACTCTGTTACTATTTTACTATGTTACTGCTCTGCCTATGATGCTAGCAGATCCTCCCCAGAATCGAATTGCATGTAGCCAGACAAAAAGGGGGGGGGGAGGAATACAATATATTATTATATAATATATGGGTTGATTCAAAGAAACATGTAACAGCTTGGATTTTGCTCACGATCATCCTATTTTTTACGTCCGCTCGTGCGTTCGTATGAACTTGCGAGTGATTCAATAAGCAAATACGTTTCTATCCTAAAAGATACGTCCGTTCGTATGGCAGTTCGGGAATCAGACCTATGTCAGTTTCCATCCTGAATTTTCCGTTTCATTTCTCAGGTTGCAACATTGGTTTTGCCCTTTTTCCTTTTTTGTCTGGACGTAAATCCTTCTGATCTTGCGGCTCCGCACTACAAACTTACCTCATTAAAGTGCATTCTAAATATTTGGTCTTTTATTTTTCTTTATTTCATTCATTTTGTAGTAACCAACCATTAATGAATGCATTTGCATAAGTAAATCTTACTTTGTTTAATTTTTACTTAACTTGCATTTTTTACTTGTGGATTTAATTTTAATTTTTATGCTTCAAATGGTACAACTTTAAATTTTTAGTGTGGTTACCCACACCCTCTACATACAGATTGCTCACAAATATTAAAAAACACCCAGAAACTTCTGCATGTTATGAGCCTAGAAACAGCCAAGATGGCGGCTCAGGTATTATCGGGCAGCCTGCAAACAGAAAGGGCCTTGTGACTGTGTTGCTCTGGATTCTTTGATTTCTGACCTTTCCATGCCCCCAGCTCTACTGTGTCTGTGCAAAATACAGCAGTAACCCACATCCTGCACTTTATCCCGCTCTCCTCTCCTCAGTAAGTGTGATGCATCTGACCAAAGATGTGCTTAAATAATTAAACAAAGCAAAGGTAAACAACTACACCAATAAATGCAATCTAAAAATATTATTCTAGTACCTCAATTTTAAATTAAATAACAAAGGACATAAGTTTCTTTAATTAACGCAAATATATTGCCAAATAAAGGTTTACATGCAAAGGACTAATTAAGGTCCACATTACAATGCTTTTATAAGGCATACATGAATCAGGTATGCATTGCAATACAATTTATGGCCTCGGCCATGCTGATACATGCAGTTCATTGGAGCACAAGACGCGCAGACTCCTCCACTTAGCCAAAAAACCTGTTCACGAACAGCAATCCGGCTGCTAAAAGGTGTCGGCTGTGGCTTTCTTTTAAAACGCGTTTAGAGGTTTCTCTGAATCACACCTAAACACATCCAATTAACCTAAGTTTTACGTTTTGATCGTAAGTTTTACGTTTTGATCCTAAGTTTTACGTTTTGATCCTAAAATTTAGGAACGAACTTCCGCTGATCGTAAGAGCATATACGCATTCGTACGTAGGCTCGTGCGAGTCGTAAATGGCCAAAAAAACAGGAAAAAATGACTAACACCCACCCAAACTTACGATTCTCGATACGAAATCACTTAACTTTTGCTCTTTGAATCGAGGGGATAGTATATAATAGTAATATTATAATAGTAATAATATTACTAATTTTACTTTCTGTTTGTCTTACAGGTTCCTATATCAAGCCTATAATCCACAAATACAGGTGTTACATACAGCGTTTCAGGACATCTAATGCCCCTTCATCGGGGACAGACAAAGAAGCAGAGTGTGCCATCATAGAGGATAAAATACCCAAAAGATCATCCGAAATCCCGCCTGACATCAATGATAATCGTCAGCTGGTCAGCAGGTCAAACAACAAATTATATGTTACATTAATGTAAACAAACATTGAGCTTTAATAGGCTATAAACACATCTTCCCCCCCCCCCCCCCCCCCCACAATACCGCTAGGTCCAGATTCAAACCTGGCGGCTATGTGCATTGTCCCTCTGCCTGTGTCAGGGGAAGATATCCATGCCGCGCAGGACTAAAGTTTTGCCCAGCAACAGGGGACAATTGAGCCCCACCATCCAATAGGTCAGTGGCTCACTCATATCACTAAACAATGCAGCACAGGCTTGCACTCCATGAGCAGTGGTGCCCAGGCTGTCATCAGGCTCCGCCGCCTTCAGGATTCACCTCATCCGGTGGTTACTGCCTGGGTGGCTGTGAGAGCCATAGGGGCTCAGGGGGTGAATGACACTTCCAAAGTTATTTGAACAATGGTATAAAGGGGAAAGGGAAGGAAAGTAAGGCAACGCAAAAGAGAAGAAGGGGAAGGGTAAAAAAGAATAGGGTGGAACCAAACCAAGCGGAGACATAAAAAGGAAAAGAAGGAAATAAATGGATGAAAGATAGAAACAAAATAAGAAGAACAGAGAAATGCAACAAACAAGGAGCAAGAAACAGAAAAAGGACATGAAAGACATGAAAGAGTACAAAAAAAAAGAAATGAAAAACAAAAAAGGAGGACAACAAGTAGAAATAAGCTAAAAAAATAAAATAATAATAAAAATATAAAAATAAATAAAAAGGAAATAGGAGAAGGGGAAGGAACAGAAGAAAAAAGAAAAAATGACAGATAGGCCAGAAAAGGGGAGAAAAGGAGAGCAAGAAAAACGGCAGAAGTGAAAACCGGAACCAGAGGGGGAAAGGACAAGAAAGAGAAAGTGAGATAGAGAATAGGACATTAGGACAAGAGAAGGTAAAGAAAAAGAAAACAGGAAGAAGATTAAAAGAGAGAGAGAGAACAAGAGAAAAAAACAGGATCAGTAAAGGAAAGGGAAGAAACATACAAAAAGAAAAGAAAAAAAATCCAACATCAAACATCAGGTCCATTTATCAAATCAGCGTTTTTCTAGGAAGCAATGAAAGCCAGATGCCTAATTGAGTCCTCTTGGTTGTTCAGTGTCAAGTTTGTGAACCCAATATGCTTCTCTTAGTAACAGGCATAGATGTCAATCGCTTTCCCTTGGTGGTTTTCGTAAATGATCAATCCCCAAACCCCTAAGTTTGTGTATCTGGTCTTTGTAACGTATTAAATGAGCCCCAACAATTTTTTCATAGACAATGGGTTCACATTTGCTGTCATAGAGTTACAAATGTTGCAGTTATTGCAGTGGAAGCAACCTGTTTTGTTGATAATCTGATCTGGGTATTTTGATATTTCTCAATCGGATCTGCCTTGACAAGTATATCTTTTAGACTTCTGTTCTTGTTATATAATTTTCTCAAGGGTTTCTTCAACACAGGACAGGCTGTTGCAAAGCCAACCTCATAACAATCACCCCCTACCCACGCACTCCCACCATTGTCACCTGTGCACTGTGGAATGCACCTTCAGTGTGCCACAAACTTGCATACATCCATGACCTCTTCACTAGCAACCTCTTCACCTTCACGGTCTTTACTGAAACCTGGCTCACTCCCTCTGATACAGCCTCACCCGCTGCCCTCTCATACGGGGGCGTGCTCATCAGCCACACCCCAAGATCAAGCAACAAACAGGGTGGAGGTTTGGCATCCTTCTGTCTGAACATTGCTCATTTAAATCAACCCCTGCTTTACTCTCCCTTTCCTTCCCTTCTTTTGAAGTTCACTATGTCCATCTCTATTCTCCCTGTCACCTAAACATTACCATTATCTATCGCCCTCCTGAACCTGCCACTCTTTCTGGACAACTTCTCCATTTGTCTTCTCCACTTACTGTCCTCTGACATCCTGGCTATAATCATGGGGGACTTCAACATACCCGTTGACACCAACAACCCTGCAACCACCAAACTACTATCCCTAACCACCTCTTTTGACCTCAAACAATGGTCTACTAGCTCCACCCACAAATATAGACATATGCTTGACCTCTGCTCCGTATCCAGTCTTTCCTCATCCCCACTTCCCCTCTCTGATAAAAACCTATAATAACCTAACACCAACACTATCTTCCCTTACCACTACCCCCCTGCACACAAATCTGCTATTCTGTGCAGGAAACTCAGAAACCTAGACCTTCAATCTCTCTCCAATGCTTTACATCAGCTTAGAACTGCGCAATTCGCCACATACATTAAAGATAAAACTGACATGATTTTACGCAGCTTCACCCCTCAAAACACTTCTCTTCTGCCAACTCCCCCCCTGCTCCACTCGTTACCCCATTTCACACGGTTAACTGCAGAAGGTCTCTCCTCTCTGGTCTCAAAGGCCCACCTGACCATCTGCTCCGTTGATCCCATTCCATCCCACCTAATTCCTCAATTGTCTCCATCTGTCTTAGCCCCAACCTCTTTATTCAACCTCTCCCTCTCCACTGGTACCCTTCCTTCTGCTTATAAGCATGCTGTTATAACTCCACTCATCAAAAACCCCTCTCTGGACCCCTCTGCTCTCCCCAGTTACCGCCCAATCCCTCGGCTCCCTTTATCATCCAAGCTTCTTGAACAGAATGTGCACACAGAACTGACTATCTGTCTACAAACTCCCTCCTAGATCTCCTCCAGTCTGGTTTCCGCTCATGTCAATCCACCAAAACTGCACTCACTAAAGTCACCAATGACATAACTGGTAATTTTCCCACTGCCTCACTCCCCTCCCCCCACAATCTCTGTAAATAATTTTACAATAACTGCAACTCATCAAGCTTGGTGCCTGGGCGTCATTCTGGACTCCTCTCTCTCATTCGCACCTCATATTCACTCCCTAGCAACCTCCTGTCATCTCCAACTCAAAAATATTTCCTGCATCCATCCCGTCCTCTCACCTGACACCACTAAAATGCTAGTGTACGCCCTGGTCATCTCCCGACTGGACTACTGTAATACACTCCTCTGTGGCTTGCCAACAAACAGACTAGCACCCCTCCAATCTGTTCTAAACTCTGCTGCTCTCCTCTTGCTTCTCCAGTGCTGCCCCCCTCTGTCAATCCCTCCACTGGTTACCTGTCCCCCATAGAGTTCAGTTCAAAAGTTTAAAACTTACATACAAAGCTCTCTCTAACCAGGCCCCTTTCTACATTTCATCTCTGATCCAGCGTTACCAACCCAAGCACAACCTCCGCTCTGCCTCTGACATTCTCCTGTCCTCTTCCTTGGTTACTTCCTTGCACTCCCCCCTTAAAGACTTTTCCTGTGCCTCCTCACTTCTCTGGAATGCACCTCCCCGCTCAATCCGCCACTCTCCATCACTCCAAGCCATTAAAAGTGCCCTCAAAACTCACTTCTTCAGACAAGCATCTGACCTGGCTTAAGCAATTCCTACAACCTTCAAATGGCACATGCAGCCCAATGTCTTCACTCTCATCCTTTAGACTGTAAGCTCACAAGGGCAGGGCTCTCCTTCCTATTGTCTCCTGTGCTCACAACACTTGGTTTGGCATATAATATTGTATTGGTACCTGTATTATGTGTTTTACCTTGTCTGTAATCATTCCTTGTAAAGCGCTACAGAAGATGATGGCACTATATAAACAAACAATAATAATAGAAAACGTTTTAATGTCTTTTTGTGATCCAATCAATTGCGGGGTAGCACTATTGTATGTCTGAAAAAATTAAATACCATCCTTCAATTTTTGGTGCTCCCATATTCTATGTATATATTCTTGGCCTTCTCACATGCAATCCGTAAAACATGGTCTGGGTACCCACAGATCCAAAATTTATTGTACATTTCTTTCAACTGTGCTTCTCATCTTACTGAATCAGAGTGGATCCTGAGTACCCTAAAAAACTGTGAAATTGGGAGACTATCCATCAATTGTTTTGGGTGAGCACTCTCATAATGCAGTAGTATGTCAGTAGGTTTCGAGAAAAGGCCGATGGTAATATTTTCATCCAGGCTTTTCTCGATCGCTATGTTCAAGAAATTGACATAATGCTCAGTTACCTCAGGGTTGAAGACAATGGTCGAAAAAATTGAGGTAATGAAATCCACAAACAATTTAAATTCCTCCTTACCATTACTCCATAGGACCATCACGTCATCTATGTAGCGCCACCCAAAAATGACATTTTCTATGAACATGGGTGATGGATATATAAATTGTTCCTCCAAAAAGCCCACAAATAAATTCACAAAGGAGGGTGCAGCCTCACTTCCCATAGCAGTTCCAACCATTTGTCTGTAAAATGCCCTCTCTACCGGCACCACTTGAAGATATATCAATCATAATCGCTCCACCTTTATCCGTGGGCTTAATTATAATATTATTGTCAGCTTTTAAGTCCTTAAAAGCAAGCAATTCCTCCTTACTCAAGTTATTATAGTGTCTCTTCTTGCTGGCAATCTGTACAGTGTCAACCCGGATAGTTTTAATGTATATCTCGATTGGTCCGAAATGACCAGGGGGGATAAATTGGCCCTTTAATTTGAACTTATTCAAACCCCTTTGAGTATCCCTCTGTTCTTGCTGGAGAAAACCTGTTTCAGTTTCATACTCCTTTCCAGTTTAAATAATTCAATATCGAACTTAAATAGATCAAAACAAGAAGTTGGACAGAACGATAATCCCCTGCTTAGCAGGCTTACCTCATTCAACACAAGGAGTCTGGATGATAGGTTCATCAATGGGGTTTCCTGTCAGCTGATCGTAGTGCCATCTCCATGTTGTCTGTGACCTCCCGAAAATTGTCAATTTTGGACTTCTGAGATGGGGTTTTTCAGTTCACTCTGCCCTCCTCTGATTCGTTCTCAGAGGAGTAATTTTCTGTCGGTGGTTTGCTGTCTGAGGAGTGTGTTGTGTATTGTTCCTTAGTGTCTATCCTATGAGGAGGTCTGATTGGTCTCCCGAGGCCCATTGGATGTGTTCCTGGCCTGTGAGCCATGTATAGACTCTGTTCTCAGAGTAATCTTGGTAGACTTGTTTAAACTTTTATAGCATTTTAATATATTGGAGTAGGCAGTTATATATTTTTCAAGTTTTTGTAGATCTCCACTCTGTTTTGGTGTTCCTGTGGGATTCTCTTTTACATATAATTCAAATGTGTTGCTCTCATGATTCACTTGGCATAGTGTGCCCTTACTTCCTCAATTACTAGAAACATGTAGTTGGTTGATTTTTAATCCTAAACCCACAAGGGATCTCTAAGCACATCAGTCCATGCAATTCCAGGTCCGTATGTTTTTTCTTTAGTTTTATCTGTGAATGTGTCCTTCCCTAATGCTGCCATTGGATTAGAAGGAAAAAGGATGGTATCGATCTCTGCTTGATTGAACAGTTGTGTTTTAACATGTAGGTCGGGGGTTGCCATCCACATATTTGAAAATCTCCATGTGTGGCAAGTTTCCCAGTAGTACATAACAAGTTTGGAGAAAAAGAGTAAGTGCTATCTCTGTCAATGCCCATGCAGAATCCAAATTATGGTAACAGAGGTACTCTTACCGTTAACAATGGAAGCGGGTGCAATGGCCACCAGTGGCACTGCAAATCCAGGAAAGAAGAGAAGGCAGCACTCTAATTCTTATACAAATACAGTATATTACTTAAACATATAATCCACAAATACGGGTGTCACTGCTAATATCCATTGTCCACGTATCATCCAACGTTTTTGGGCATCTAATGCTCCTTAATCAGAGACAGACAAGGAAGCAGAGTGTGCCATCATGAAAGAGTTAAATACCCAAAAGTTCATCTGAAATCCTGCCTGACATCATCGATGACATCAGCAGGTCAGCTGGTCAAACAACAAAGTATCAGTTACATTAATGTAAACATAAACATTGAGCCTTAACGGGCTATAAACACATCTTTATCTATTGATTACCAATTGAGTTCTCCATATATCCCCCACACAATATTCAGCATTATTCAATACATTAACATATCATAACAAGGGTCATTCACTAAACTAATGAATGTAAAATCATGTCATATTTATTTATGTTTAACCCTTTGAGTGCCGGCCTACCGAGATTTTTTGTCACAATCTGTTGCCAGACGACTTTTCACGTTGTTGCGCTACACGTGTGCAACCTTGATTTTTGAAGGGATTTCCAGGGATTTCGATGAAAATTATATATTGTTTTTTTTCAGCAGAGTCTGGGCTTCAACATGAAATGTCTTGTTTGGCCTTTTTTTAGTGTATTCTCAATACTTTTGGGTGAAATATGTGCAAAAAAATGAAAAAAAACTATTTTTTACAATTTGTAGTGTTTTTTTTGTAATAAAAAATGTAAGTTTGTTAATAAAATATTATTGCGTGTGAAAGCCCTATTTCTCCCGGTTACAATGGTACCACATATGTATAGGTATACCCCCTTTCCTGAAACAGCAGTTTAGGAGATTCCAGATAGGATACAACTATGCAATATGATTGCATAGTTGTAAGGGGTTAATAAAAAACAAAAATGACATAGGGTTGGGGGGGGGGGACCTCATTTCTTTTTTGGAATTCTAAGGGTTAAAAACCCTTAAAATCCCCCCCCAAAATGACACAGGGTCATTACCCAGCATTACTGACCCGGACCAGCTATGGGGGCTTGTAGAACAGGGCGCAGGGGCCAGCGTTGGTGGCCCCTGGCCCTGCAGGCTACTAGCCCACATAGCCACGTGGCCCGGGCCCTTCCGCCCCCCCCCCTGGCCGTTGGGGAGGCAGGTAATGGGGGGCTGGGGGTTATGGCAAGTCACCCGCTTGCCGCAGGTGACCTGCCATACCCAGAGCCTTGTGAACTGGTAATAAGGGGTCTCAAGGACCCCTTACCAGTTCACAAAGGGTTAAGTTAAAAAAAAGACACCAGACAAGTTCTTTATTATTCTATTTTCACTTATACTTACCTCCCATCCAGTGTCCCACGCTGCTGCAGATGACAGTTGTCGGTAGTGATCAGAGCAGGGAGGGTGGCAGGCAGGGAGATCAGAGCCACCCTGCCTGCCACCCTCCCTGCTCCGATCGCTGCTGACAACTGACAGATCAGAGCCCGGGTGCCAGTAACCCAAGGAGCGGGATGACGTCATCAAGTGGGCAGAGTTGTGGGCGGGGCTAGGGGCGGGGCCAGCGCCGGCCGAAGAGGATGGTGATGGCCCGTTTCTGGGCCCTCACAAGCAGCGTGGAAAGCCCAGGGGGGGGAAATCGGAGCCCCCCCCCCCTGGTGAAGAGAAGACCCGGGGAGAGCCATCGCGCTGCCAGGTGAGTAAATGTCATTTACTGTTTTTTTTTTTTTCAGATGTCGGCGCCGGCGGGGGGCCTATTCCGGGCCCCCTCCTGAAGATCAGAGGCGGAAATCTAACAGCGGATTCTTGTATAGAATCGCTGGCCCTTTCAAATGAGGGGTAAGGTAAGTCTGTATGTTTTTTACTTTTTGTTTTATGGGCCTCTAAAGTCAGCTACGTGACTCTCACATAGCTGGCACTTAACCGTTGGAGAGGCAGCTACGTGAGAGTCACGTAGCTGGCACTAGAAGGGTTAAAAAATAAAATTTCATAAAAATTGCCATTTCATCTCTCACTTTATGCACACGCTTCGATATACAATGTTTCCTTAGTCTTGATCACCATAAAGTGGGTCTAAATACATATATACATACATATCATAAGAAAATATTCCTCACATTTAGCAAATTAGTTATTTCAATATTATTTTCTGCAACTAGGTCCTCTTTAGAACAATCTTAAATTGATAAGTCATTTCATGCATTTCAAGATTAATACTGATATCTCAGCTAGGTGCGCCACATCTACCAAGATATTATAGCTTGTCTCCTGTTTAAAGTCAGCCTCCTATAATAGGTAGAAAAAGGAAAATAACTTATTGCTCTATATATACACTTGTTTGCAGAACTCCATCTAAGTCTAGCCAATTGCTTACCCCTTTAAAAGTGTCCTGATAGTTTGTCCCTTTTGGTTTGGGTGCCTCCGAGATGGTAAAACGGGGGCTTAGAGAGGCATCTGATTTGCTTGTTCCCCAGCTCAGATCTGTGTCGCGCAGTCGGTGGTGTAATGGTGGTGGCATGCTTCTCTTCACTTCACCGCATTATGCAATAGCTGGAGCCCATCATAGCCTCGGTGTCAGAGGCCACCAATCAGGCCATCCATCGTCATGGAGGGCATGCCCAGATGTCATAGCCTTGCCGTACTATTGGCTCATTAATGAGCATCTACATTAGGCCTCTCAACCTTGCTATTTACCTTTTACTTTCCAGGCAGAGAGGAATGTCCCATATCACCAGGCTAAAGGGGATCCTTATTATAAAAGGGAGTACCCTATCCATCATATATTAAGTGGAAACTACTACCTGGAAGGAAAGCCATAGGTTGTAAAGTGAAGTACAATGCAGATTGCACAGTTTACAAAGCAAGACTCGTAGCCGTTGGATATTGGATATGCCATTGGATAATGTAAACAATTAAAGTGAATGGTAGTTTTTTCCCCTAAAAAGGAGTGAGAATTCTCACCTGGCTCTGAATCAACCCCAGTATTTCGCCAGCAGAGTTCCTGTCCCTGGTTATCCTTCTGCATTGAGGCTTGTTGGACTGACATCTCATGTATGACCTTTGCTTCATCTGACCTCTGGTTATGCCCACCAACTTGCAGGTCCAGCCCTCAGTCGATATAGGCCTTGATTCACTGCCTCCTTTACCTGCGCTTTCACATTTGAAAACATGTGTTTGTGTATTTTTTGAGAGATTTTTCTGCCATTTGAGATTCTCATGTCTTTTTTCTTGTGTATGTGCGTTTTTGTTAATGCGAATAAGCATTTTCGATGATCGTATTTATTTTGAAAAAATTTCACATTCACGGGAATGATACGTTATTGGTGTGGGCTTGCGCATGATTCAGAGCCTTGATTGTTGATTAGAACACAGCAAGTAAAATGTATGTGCTTATGCCCAACTTACGGGGTCTATTTCCTGGTAAAAGTGTGCCGTCGTGTTGTGAGTTGGAGGCGGACTACATGGAGGAATATGTGTGTCTGCAGCTACGTGGCATTCTATGCATCTGTCTGTCGGATTTCAGGTTGCATCAATCACGTTTGAATATTGGTCGCATGCATGTCGTTGAGCTATTCAAGCTCACCCGAATAAACCGTGTTTCCCTCCAGAAACTGTATAGTGAGCTGCGGCCATGGTTAGCCCACACCACAAGGAAGGGGCAAGCAATTTCAGGTATGACCAAGATGCTTGGCTGCCTGCAATTTTTGGTGAACGGCTCGTTCCAGAGGCTTGGTGGCCTCTCCGTGGGGATCTCCCAGCCTACGCTGAGCCGCGCGCTACCCAAGTTTTTGGAAGGCATGGCTACCATTAGTCAGAAATATATTTTTTTTCCTGAGGACATGGTAGTCTGGAACGCGCTGGTGCCATCCGATCCCCCGTGGGGGGTCGGATGGCTCCAGGAGAGCCCCCGGAATAGGCCGCCCCCCCGCTTCTGCAGCAGCAGCTGCTAACTGTAAAAGCCTAATCTGAAAAAGCAACATTCCCCGAACAGAATAACACCCAACATGCATAGGTTCTGTCAAGGGAAGAGTTGCCAAACACCCCAAAGTAAAGCATGAGCATAACGGTAATTTTACTTGAAAATTTCAGTTCTGCAGACAAAGTGCACACCTTGCGATTTTTCAACCAAAACAACCCTTTACATTTGGAATATTCCCCATAAACCATATATTCCCTGAAAGTACACATGTTAAGCTTACTAAGCGTACCCAGCTTGTTGTAGTGGGCTCATCTTTCTGGAATTAATTCCTCAAAGAATTCTTTGGTTGCGCAGGGTTTCCCTAAAAAATGTATAAAAAAGCTGAATAAAAAACACCTTTTCCTAAAATATAAATATGCAAACCAGAAAAAACAAGCTAAGTCTGAAAGCGTAAGGTCTCCCGAACAGAACAATACCCAACATGCAGAGGTACTATTAACCCTTTTAATTGTCAGCCTACTTGAGATTTTGTCACCCTCTGTTGACAGGTCATTTTTCCCCATTTTGCGCCATTTTTGCTGTAATTTTCAGGAAAATTATATTTATATTTTTTTGCAGCAGAGTTTAGGCTTTAACATGAAATGTCTTGTTTGTAAATTTTATTTTGTTTTTTACAATATTATTAAGTAAAAAAAAATAAATAAATAAAAACATTTTTAGAAAATTGACTCCTTTATTTTAAATAAAAAATGTATTTTATTAAGGAAAAGCATATTGCATGTGAAAGCCCCATTTCTACCGATTAGAACGGTACCACATATTTATCGGTAGCCCCCCATTCCTGCCCAGGAGACCCCCCTAACTGAAGCAAGTAATCTATAACATTTACAAATAAAATACAACTACCATCCACACTACAAAGGGTTAAATCGAGAAAAAAAATGACATAGGGTCCCCCCTCCCTGGGGGGGATCCCATTTTTGGGGGGGGATTTTTAAGGGTTAAAAACACTTAAAAATCCCCCCAAAAAATTGACATGGGGTCCCCCTTACCCAAAGTAACCAGCCCGGGACCAGCTATGCAGGGCTTGTAGAAACAGGGCACCGGGGTCGGCTTTTGTGGACCCTGTCCCTGCAGGCTACAAGCCCGCATAGCCCATGGGCCCGAGCTCTTCTGCCCCCCCTGGGCTTTGGGGAGGCAGGTAATGGGGGTGCCAGGGGTTAATGGCAAGTCACCCGCTAGTCACAGGTGACTTGCCACCTCCCCCAGCCTTGTGAACTGGTATAGGGGTCATGGACCACTTACCAGTTCACAATGGGTTAAATGTAAAAAACACACACACACACACAAAAAAAAAATATTTTACTATTTTTTTTTTTTTTAATACTTACCTCCCATCCATCCTAGAGCACTGTGTCCCTCGGCGATCACTGGCTTCTGCTCACCTGCTGGAAGCCTTTTATAGCTGCTGGATGACAGAACACAAAGGGTTAATTAAAAAAAAATGACATAGGGCCCCCCTTCCCGGGGAGGGGTCCCCCTTACCCAAAGTAACCAGCCCGGGACCAGCTATGGGGGCTTGTAGGCACAGAGTGGGGGGGCCAGCTTTTGTGGCCCCCCCACCCTGCAGCCTACGAGCCCACGTAGCCTATGTGGGCCCGGGCTCTTCTGCCCCCCCTGGGCTTTGGGGAGGCAGGTAATGGGGGTGCCGGGGGTTAATGGCAAGTCACCCGCTAGGGCAGGTGACTTGCCACCCCCCCCAGCCTTGTGAACTGGTATAAGGGGTCTCATGGACCCCTTACCAGTTCACAAGGGGTTAAATGTTGAAAAAAAAACTCAGACACATAAATAAAAAAAATGATCTTTATTTTTTATTTTTTTTTAACTTTACTCACCTTCGATCCTGTGTCCCCCGGCGATCTCCGCTGACAGTCTGCTCGCTGTTTGGAAGAGAGAGCCTGGGGAGGAGGGGGGGGCCATCACAGCCCTCTCCTGCTCTTCTCTCTGCTCCAAGCACCGAGCAGACTGATTCAGAGTCTCGGTGCTTGAACTGAAGAAGCCGGCTGCTGGTGACATCACAATGATATTATGAATAAAATAAAAAGAAGAATAGCATCTTTGAAAAGGGATAGTACGAGAATAATTAAACAAGCAGATAAGGGTGGAGGGATAGTAGTGCAGGATTGTGATACTTATATTACTCAGATGAACTTGCTGCTGAATGATCCTGATACATACAAAAAATTAGAAACTGATCCTATTAAAAAATATCAAGAAGAACTGAATATATTGATGAAAATAGGTCAACAATTAGGAATCCTTAATAAGAAAGAGATTGTTTTTTGTAATGTTCTTGCCCCAAGGACTCCTACCTTGTATGGATTACCGAAGGTCCATAAAGACCAGGCTAATCCTCCATATCGCCCCATAGTCAGTGGCATAGGGTCGATTATTAGTAATCTAGGAAAATACTTGGATTGGTATCTACAGCCGATAGTTTCTAAACTCCCATCCTATCTGAAAGATAGCCAACAAGTTCTTAATATATTGGAAGATTTAACCATCACTGATACAACATCAATTGTTATCAAAAGAGTATTATCTCTTTATACTAATATACCTCACCAAAAAGGGCTAGAAGCATTTAGATATTATCTAACTAGATCCACCGAGTTGCTATTAATACGGGTAGATTTTCTAATTGATTGTTTTCAATTTGTGCTTATGCACAACTACTTTTGGTTCAATGGAGATTATTTTTTACAGACAAAAGGAGTGGCGTATATTTTTATGGGATTTTGGGAATCAATCTTCATATATGGGATAGAAAGAAAGGAGCTCATTATGTGGAGAAGATACATAGATGACTGCTTGGTTTTATGGGAGGGGAATGAGAAATCTTTTGAAACCTTTTTTTCCACTATAAATACTGATTGGTGCATCTCTTTCACTAGAGAAATTAGTTGAGAAAAAATTCATTTCTTAGATTTGGAGATTCAGAAGGAGGGGCAGGCCTTAATTACAAAAACCTATTTTAAGGCTACAGATAGAAACTCCTTTGTACCTAGGACCAGTTGTCATCATCCGGAGTGGTTGACTAATATCCCTAAGGGACAATTTCATTGTGTAAAAAGATGAATGACTATCAAAAACAGGCGAAAATTCTGGGGGATAGGTTTATAAGAAAAGGCTACTGCCCAATAACCATACAAAGTGATATAGATAAGGTTGCAGAAATGGATAGGAAACAATTATTGGGGGATCCCCATAAAAAAACTAATAGGACTAATAATCCCAGTGAATTTTCCCTCATAACACAATATGGGGATAACTACACAGGGATTAAAAGGGTATTGGATAGACACTGGCATCTAATTAAAGGAGATGAAATTTTGGGAGATTTGGTCCCACAGAAACCAAAGGTCATCTTCCGTAGACCCCCAACCCTCTCTACACAGTTGGTAACCAGCTATGTAGAGCCACCTAAAAGAGAAAAAAGATTTTTAAAAAATATGAAAGGTTTTTATAACTGTAGGCGTTGTATGGCATGTAAATTGACTAGTACTGGAGTTTGTTCATTAAAGGGTTTGAAGAATTTTAAATGCACTAGCACTGGAGAAAGCATTAAAATTAATCAATTCTTCACGTGCAATAGCACTAATGTTGTTTATGTTTTAGAGTGTAGCTGTGGAAAACAGTATGTCGGTAGGACCAGTAGAACCTTAAAAATTAGAGAGAGAGTATGTGTACAAAATAAAAAGAGGATATGAGGCACATGGCGTCTCTTCACACTTTAAAGAGATCCATAATAGTGATCCAGCATTTCTCAGATTTTGGGCAGTTGATACCCCCAAAAAAACCCTTAAAGGGGGTAACCATATGAGGAAATTATCACTAGGGTCAAAGTGGATTTTCAATTTAAAAACTATGGCACCTAAAGGCGTAAATATCGAGTTTGGCTTAAATTGTTTTATTGGAGAAAATTAATTATCATTTAAAAATTATATATATATATATATATATATATATATATATATATATATATATATTTAGATATTGGTTTAGTTTATTTTGGGTTATTGAGGTCCTTAGTGCTAAAAATATTAATTATTGTTGGAGAGTGGAGACTATAGTAATTTTAATTAACTGTATATGTTTTCTTTTTATAGCCTGTACTTTAATGTATACATTTGTTAATGCTTTTCAAAACATTTTTTAGCTTTGAATATTGTTGATTGTATATTTTTAAATGATTGTATTACTGTGGAGGTGGGACTTCAGATAGTTCCCTTTGCACAGATACATATGTAATAGAAGTGACATTCCAAATTCCTCAGTAAATATCTATTTGAAGACCGATAGGGTTACTAACCCTGATCACCTGACTACCTTTAAAGTATATAGACAGACGCTCCCCAACAGCCACTCAGCCCATGAGTAAGTTGTCTTAGAACGATGAAACGCGTTGGGCGTGGTCTGTGTGGGAAAGCGTCACTACGTTGTTAGAAGCAAGGAGGAATAGGTGAGACAGCAAGCGCTCTTTACCCTGGCGGCCGAGGGGGATCGAGTGCGGTGTCCGCTTCCCTGAATAGCTCAGCGCTGCAAAGGCTGGCTTCAGCTGCGAGCGCAGCATGATCTCACTTGAGGGGAATTATCTGAAGGCTTCCAACACTTGATCAGCGTCAAATTGTGATATGCAAGTTACTTTTGTTGTTCTGGAAGCAAATGCTGATTAATTCATTGACACCCTGAAGATTACATCTGCTGTTTATTATAAAGTGTCCCTTGAGAGAAGTTATACTTGTGGCATTATCTAACTAAGGAATCTGGTACGTGATTTAACCATAAGTGGTGTTGGGATTCACAAAGCTTGCATTCTTTTTTCTACACTGAAGGTGTTGCTGATGATTGAAATATTTTATTATTGATATTTCCCGCAGAGTTTTTAGTGTTTTAATACACAAAAATTACTATTGTCCTTCACAATGAATGTCATTATCTGTTAGATGTATTAATCAACATGTACATACACATTGGTCACCTTAAATAAAACAAACATGCATGTACTGGCTGTTATGAGGCTTCACACATCCCTAAAGGGCCATTAGGGGCCCACACTCAACTAGCAGGAGTAGATGTGGCATATGGAGAGTTCCTTGCCACCTGTGCCGGTGGCAAATGTGGCCAAGGAGGAGAGGGTGTGCTGGATGAAGTAGGGCTTGCCCTGTGCCTCTGTGGCCCCTTCAGACGTGCATGCCCCTGGGAGTTGGACGTGCCTGGGGTAATGCAGAGCTTGGGCTTCTTGCTTGGGATTTTTCCCCATGTGGGTGTGGTGATGCAGAGCTTGGGCTTCTTGGGCTTCTTGCCCGGTGGCTTGGCCTCTTGCCATGGGATTTTCCCCATGTGGCTGTGATGATGCAGAGCTTGGGCTTCTTGGGCTTCTTGTCCGGTGGCTTGGCCTCTTGCCATGGGATTTTTCCCCACGTGGGTGTGGTGATGCAGAGCTCTGGCTGCTGGGGCTTCTTGCCCGGTGGCTTGGCCTCTTGCCATGGGAGGTTTGGCCACGTGGGTGTGGTGATGCAGAGCTCTGGCTGCTGGGGCTTCTAGCCCGGTGGGTTCTCCTCTTGGCATGGGAGCTTTTCCCACGTGGGTAGGGTGATGGTGACCTTTGGGGGCTAGGGCTTCGCACCCTCTTGGTTGTCTTTTTAGCCGCTGTAGCTGTGTTTTTGCTGGCCTGGGGCTTCCTCTTTGCCGCTGCCTCCTTTTGTTTGGTGGTTGTTGGTGCCTTGGCCTGAGCACTGCGGGTTGCCCGCACCTTAGCTTTTGGCATTTGTGAGCGAGTGGTGGGGCCTGCAGAAGCCTCCTCACACTTCTGTGGATGTTTGCTGCTGCTGTCCTCCTTTGCTGCGGCTTTTTTTGGTGCCATGATTCACAGACTCTCAAAAAGAATGAGCTGTGTGTCCAGGACCCTTTAAATAATGCCTGGCTCGCGTACACGTGCGTACGGCCATTTGTCCGGCCGTGCGGAACCTGGAACCGCTGGGGCATTACTTATCTGCTGCAGACAAGAAGAAAGATGGCGCCCACAATCTTCACCCGCCAACAAGAAGAGCCGATTATGCTTGTGAGTGTATTTTAATGCTTTTCATTTGACATCTAAATGCATGCCTAGCACTTAAGGAAGCGCAGGAAGAAACGGTTTGATTGAAAAGTGTCTAAAACTCCGTGCCAAACAGAAGTTAGGGCCCACATGTGCGAACCAAGTCTATTACATCTAGAAGGATAGTTTTAGCCTAGAAATGTGTCTGGTAATGTCATTTAGTCAAATGATCGATTTGTGACCGATATTTGTATGCAGTTTGATCTAAATCCTATGTTTATTTTGTGTTTTGTAGACGATACTTAAGCGCAGGTACGACTACTTGCCCAACTCATTTGAGAAGAGGACCATCGCCCTGGAGATCGTTTCCAGGATTCAACACCAGACTGACACCACCTTCACCCACACGCAGATCATGCAGCATTGGTCGGACCTGAAACGGCTGCACATTCCCCGGGTGCGATTTTTCGGACTCCATTTCCCAAGTAAGTACATAGCGACTGCATGCTAGATGAATGTAATACAGAAGGTAGGCCTTTATTTAGAAATGCTTCTCTTTTCTAGTGTTGAAAATGGAGTACCAAATCCAGCGCACCCGGAGGCACACAGGCCGACCAGTGCTGCATGAATCTGCAGCTGGAAGTGAAGGTGGTGGATCTCCAGGGCAACGGTCCTACCCCTCCTCTTTAGGGGCCTCCGACCAGCCTCTGGACCTTTCCACAAAGGAGGGGTGGCACGGCGTGGGCAGGGAGTCGTACCAAGCGATGGAGCCGGTAGCCTCTGGTATGTGACTCTTCATGTAACCGCACTCACATAAATGCTATTTCAAACAAAGCCGATTCCCTTAATCTCTTTTTCTAGATTTGGATGTAGCGGATGAAGAATCAGGACCAAGGACTGCAGCAGATCAGGCCCAGGAGGCACATGGAGATGGTGGGTGATGTGACACACACATTGAAATTGTCATTTGCTTACTGTTGTCTAAGACATTAGAAGTGACCCTATTTGCCATGTCTCTACAGCCTTAACTTCCCAGCAGTAGCAGGGCCCAGAACGGAGGGTGGTCCCCGATGCATACGTCGGCCACCAACGAAGTAAGTTGTAATGTCATTCTTTTGAGTATGTGGTAATTGACATGATCACCAAGATACCTAAAGCCATAGTCAATGGCATTAGCATAATGACATATGCCCACTTCCTTAGATTAATTACTTAGCATAATGACATATGCCCACTTCCTTAGATTAATTACTTAGCATAATGACATATGCCGTCATGAGTTAGGTTGCCAACTAACAAACATTCCATCCACAGGTGAGAAACATGTGTTTGTCTAAAAATAATGTTTGTTTCTTTTTTATACAGGGACCACATGTGCAAGAGTTGAAGCGATGAATCAAAGGGTCCTTCAGTTGGTGGCAGCCATGCAGCAGCTGCGTGACTCATTGGGGACCACAGAAGACTAGTGTTCTGGGCCCTGCCATTGTTTTGTACATAGTTAAAATGTATTAAAAAAAAACATTTAAATATTTTAAACTTTTACTGTTTTTATTAAAAAAAATTATACATTTATACTTTTTGCCAAAAATTTTTTTACAAAAAAAAGCCAGAACAAAATGGCATTTCTGATTAAAAAAACAAAAAAAGACTTTGTGTCCTTTTATTTTTCAAATACATTAACACCAAATGAATAGGCCAAATAGGTAGAGATGAAGATTCACATAACCGTGAAGTGATTTAGGTGAGTTTTAGGGTCTAAAATGGAAGAAGAACCTAACCGCGAAGTGGTTTGGGTAAGTTTTAGGGGTCTAAAATGGAAGAAGAACCTAACCGCGAAGTGGTTTGGGTACGTTTTAGGGGTCTAAAATGGAAGAAGAACCTAACCGCGAAGTGGTTTGGGTAAGTTTTAGGGGTCTAAAATGGAAGAAGAACCTAACCGTGAAGTGGTTTAGGTGAGTTTTAGGGGTCATACATGGAAGATTTAGGAAAGCGCAAAGTGATTTAGGTGAGTCTTAGGGGTCATACATGGAAGATTTAAGAAAGCGCAAAGTGATTTAGGTGAGTCTTAGGAGTCATACATGGAAGATGTAGGAAGCACAAAGTGATTTAGGTGAGTTTTAGGGGTGATACATGGAAGATGCAGGAAAGCGCAAAGTGATTTAGCTAAGCATTGTAGTAGAGGTGAGTGACCCAAATATGTAGGCGAGCACTTTAATGAGTTAAGTTTGTAGTGCGCAGGCGCAAGATCGTAAGGATTTACGTCCGGACGATTATTTATTGAAAAAGGGAAACAGAATCTAACGGGAAACATAAAGGATTCGTGGAAGGAGACGATGGAAAAAGGGCAAAAACGAAAGCCAACATAGTTACATGAGAAAATGAAACGGAATAGTCACGCTGGAAAATGACATTCTCGTACAGAAGGATTGCAATACATGCATAGAATCGCTCGCACACTCATACGAGAGCGGGAAAAAAAAAAAAAAAAAAAAACAGATCGACACAAAAACGAAAGGTTTTTTTTGTCTCTCTGAATCAACCCTAATATTTGGGCTCCTTATGCTGCTGCTGCCAACTCCAGGGTGTGTCTTTCAGGCAATATATGGGCTCCTTATACTGCTGCTGCCAACTCCAGAATGTGTCTTTCAGGCAATATATGGGTTCCATATACTGCTACTGCCAACTCCAGGGTGTGTCTTTCAGGCAATATATGGGCTCCTTATGCTGCTGCTGCCAACTCCAATGTGTGTACTCCTAAAAGACACATGCTAGCATTTAGGATGCTCCCTGGTGAAAGGCAATGGCTGCTGGAAATTTGACATGACTTTCTTTACAAAAGATAAGTAGCCATTTATTCTTAAAAGATGCATGCTAGTATTTGGGATGCCCTCATGCCAGGCAATGGCTGCTTTAAATGTGAAAACATGACTTTCTTTACAAAATGCAAAAGGTAAGTAGCCAGTTACTCTTAACCCTTTAAATGCCAGCCACGTAAAATTTACGTGGTTGCCTCTCCGTCACTTAAGTGCCAGCCACGTAAAATTTACGTGCCTGGCATTTACCCCTGCTAGTGGGCAAAAAAATAAATAAATAAATACTCACCTGACCCCTCGTTGGATCCGGCCGGGTCTCCTCTTTAATTTGGTGCCATCCGATCCCCCGTGGGGGGTCGGATGGCTCCAGGAGAGCCCCAGGAATAGGCCGCCCCCCAGCTTCTGCTAACTGTAAAAAAAAAAAATTAAAATGACATTCACTTACCTGTGTGTGCGCTGGCTCCCGCTGTCCCTCCTCTTCACCTGGGGAGCCTCCGATCCCCCCCCCCAAGACTTACCGATCTTTAGGAGAGAGCCCGGGAGGCTCTCTCCTCTCTCCTCCTCGATGGAGGCCGCCATCTTGCCACTAAGCCCCCAAAGGGGGCGGGGCTATGACATCATCCCGGTCCCGATCACCGGCTTCAGCTCTTTCAGCTGTCAGATGCCGGTGATCGGTGCCGGTGAAGGAGGTGGCAGGAGATCCTATGATCTCCTGCCTCCCCCTTCTCTGGATGCCGATCACCGGCATCTGTCATCAAAGCGGCGCGGGACAAAGGAGCTTACAATCGGAGGTAAGTACAGTAAAAAATTTTTTTTTTTTTTTTTTTAATAAAATACTTTTATTGTGTGGTGTTTTTTTTTCAGTTAACCCTTTGTGAACTGGTAAGGGGTCCATGAGACCCCTTATACCAGCTCACAAGGCTCTGGGTCTGGCAAGTCACCTGCGGCTAGTGGGTGACTTGCCATTAACCCCCAGCCCCCCATTACCTGCCTCCCCAATGGCCAGGGAGGGCAGAAGGGAGCGGGCCACTTAGTGGCTATGTGGGCTAGTAGCCTGCAGGGCCAGGGGCCACCAACGCTGGCCCCTGCGCCCTGTTCTACAAGCCCCCATAGCTGGCCCGGGTCGGTAATGCTGTGTAGGGGGGACCCTACGTCATTTTTTTGGGGATTTGTAACCCTTAAAATTCCAAAAAAATGGAATTTGTCATTCCAATATGTCATTTTTTTTTTTTTAATTAACCCTTTTGTGTTCTGTCATCCAGCAGCTATAAAAGGCATCTAGCAAGTGAGCAGAAGCCAGTGATCACCGAGGGACAGAGTGCTCCACTATGGATGGGAGGTAAGTATTAAAAAAAAATAATAATAAAATATTTTTTCTCTTTGTGTGTCTGTTTTTTTTACATTTAACCCCTTGTGAACTGGTAAGGGGTCCATGAGACCCCTATACCAGTTCTCAAGGCTGGGGGGATGGCAAGTCACCTGCGCTAGCCGGTGACTTGCCATTAACCCCTGGCACCCCCATTACCTGCCTCCCCAAAGCTCAGGGGGGGCAGAAGAGCCCGGGCCCACGGGCTATGCGGGCTTGTAGCCTGCAGGGCCAGGGGCCACAAAAGCTGGCCCCTGCGCCCTGTTCCTCCAAGCCCTGCATAGCTGGTCCCGGGCTGGTTACTTTGGGTAAGGGGGGGCCATTGTCATTTTTTTTGTATTTTTTAAGGGTTTTTAACCCTTAAAAATCCCCCCAAAAAATGCTGAGAAAAAAAATGACATAGGAGGGGAGGGGGGGACCCTATGTCATTTTTTTTTTCTCGATTTAACCCTTTGTAGTGTGGATGGTAGTTGTATTTTATTTGTAAATGTTAAAAATTACTTGTTTCAGTTAGGGGGGTCTCCTGGGCAGGAACAGGGGGCTACCGATAAATATGTGGTACCGTTCTAATCGGTGGAAATGGGGCTTTCACATGCAATATGGTTTTCCCTAATCAAATACATTTTTTATTTAAAATAAAGGAGGCAATTTTAAAAAAAAAATGTTTATTTATTTATTTTTTATTTTTTTACTTAATAATAAATAAAATTAATAATAAATAAAATTTACAAACAAGACATTTCATGTTAAAGCCTAAACTCTGCTGCAAAAAATATATATATAATTTTCAAGAAAATTCCAGCAAAAATGTCGCAAAACATGGCGCAAAATGGGGAAAAATGACCTGTCAGAGGGTGACAAAATCTCAAGTAGGCTGGCAATTAAAAGGGTTAATAGTACCTCTGCATGTTGGGTATTGTTCTGTTCGGGGGACCTTGCGCTTTCAGACTTAGCTTGTTTTTTCTTGTTTGCATATTTATATTTTAGGAAAAGGTGTTTTTTATTCAGCTTTTTTATACATTTTTTAGGGAAACCCTGCGCAACCAAAGAGTTCTTTGAGGGATTAATTCCAGAAAGATGAGCCCACTACAACAAGCTGGGTACGCTTAGAAAGCTTAACATGTGTACTTTCAGGGAATATATGGTTTATGGAGGATATTCCAAATGTAAAGGGTTGTTTTGGTTGAAAAATCGCAAGGTGAGCACTTTGTCTGCAGAGCTGAAATTTTCAAGTAAAATTACCGTTATGCTCATGCTTTACTTTGGGGTGTTTGGCAACTCTTCCCTTGACAGAACCTATGCATGTTGGGTATCGTTCTGTTCGGGGGATGTTGCTTTTTCAGATTATACTTGTTTTTTCTTGTTTGTATATAGTTTTTTTTAGGAAAATGTGGCTTTGATTCTGCTTTTTTATCCTTTTTTTAGGGAAACTCTTTGCAACCAAAGAATAAATTGAGGGATTACTTCTAGAAAACTGTGGCCACATCAACAAGCCTGGTACAAATAGAAAGCCTAGGGTGTGTACTTCCAGAGAATATATAGTTTGTTGGGGGTATTTCAAATGTAAAGGGTTGTTTTTCTGGAAAAACTGCAAGGTGCGCGTAGCGCATATGACAATTGTATTTTTTCTGAAAATCCCCTAAAGCTCTGTTTCAGTTTGGGGGAGTCTCCTGGGCAGGAAAGGGTGTCTACCTATACATATGTGGTACCGCTGTAACTGTGAGAAATTGGGGTTTCACACGCAATAAGATTTTATTAACAAACTTACATTTTTTATTACAAAAAAAAACTACAAATTGTATTTTTATTTTTTTGCACATATTTCGCCAAAAAATATTGAGAATACACCTAAAAAATGACAAACAAGACATTTCATGTTAAAGCTCAGACTCTGCTGAAAAAAACAATATATCATTTTCCTGGGAAATCCCTGGAAATCCCTTCAAAAATCACATTTGAACATGGGGAGTGCAAAATAGTGCAAAATGGTCTGGCAACAGAGTGTGACAAAAACTCCAGGTAGGCTGGCACTTAAAGGGTTAAAAGACACATGCTAGCATTTGGGATGCCTTACTGCACACAAACACACACGGTTACTTCAGGGCACTGGCTCACATGAGTAACCGTGTGTGTTTGTGTGCAGTAAGGTATTGGTAATTTGGTTAAAGGGACACCACAAATAGGAAATGGCAGTGCTCATGATACTTGATCTTGGAGTCTCCCTGTATTTTATCTTCTTGTTTGTAGCATTTGGGATGCCCCTGGTGAAAGGCAATTGCTGCTGGAAATTTGACAACGTGACTTTCTTTACAAAATGCAAAAGGTAAGTAGGCAGTTACTCTTAAATGATACATGCTAGCATATTTGCGATGCCTCCCGGTGAAAGGCAATTGCTGCTTTAAACATGACAAAGTGACTTACTTTACAGAATGCAAAAAGGTAAGTAGCCAGTTACTCTTAATATATCAATGCTAGCATTTCGGATGCCCCCGGTGAAAGGCAATTGCTGCTTTAAACATGACAAAGTGACTTTCTTTACAAAATGCAAAAGGTAAGTAGCCAGTAACTCTTAAAATATTATTGCTAGCATTTGGGATGCCCCCGGTGAAAGGCAATTGCTGCTTTAAACATGAAAACATGACTTTCTTTACAAAATGCAAAAGGTAAGTAGCCAGTTACTCTTAATATATTAATGCTAGCATTTGGGATGCCCCCCGGTGAAAGGCAATTGCTGCTGGCAATTTGACAACGTGACTTGCTTTACAAAATGCAAAAGGTAAGTAGGCAGTTACTCTTAAATGATACATGCTAGCATATTTGGGATGCCCCCTGGTGAAAGGCAATGGCTGCTGGAAATTTGACATGACTTTCTTTACAAAACTTCTTTGCAAAAGATAAGTAGCCATTTATTCTTAAAAGATGCATGCTAGTATTTGGGATGCCCTCCCGGTGAAAGGCAATGGCTGCTTTAAATGTGAAAACATGACTTTCGTTACAAAATGCAAAAGGTAAGTAGCCAGTTACTCTTCTCAAAGACACATGCTAGCATTTGGGATGCCTTACCGCACACAAACACACGGTTACTTCAGGGCACTGGCTCACATGAGTAACCGTGTGTGTTTGTGTGCAGTAAGGTATTGGTAATTTGGTTAAAGGGACACCACAAATAGGAAATGGCAGTGCTCATGATACTTTATCTTGGGGTCTCTCTGTATTTTATCTTCTTGTTTGTAGCATTTGGGATGCCCCTGGTGAAAGGCAATTGCTAGGGATGAGCTAATCGATCCGGACGAACCCGGATTCGATCCGA
The DNA here is from genome assembly GCA_027917425.1 of Gastrophryne carolinensis. Classification (NCBI taxonomy): domain Eukaryota; kingdom Metazoa; phylum Chordata; class Amphibia; order Anura; family Microhylidae; genus Gastrophryne; species Gastrophryne carolinensis. The sequence goes on along the minus strand of CM051237.1, from coordinate 342,877,840 downwards.
ATTTCATGACAAATTCGATTCGGATCGAATCCGAATTTCCCCGCGATTCGATCGAGCGAAGTTTTTTTCTAAAATCCATTCATTTCAATGACAGGCATTCTAGGATGGTCTACATGACATGTCCAGACATGTAAGCTGGGGCAGTGTATGCTGGGACAGTCACATGCAGCCTATCAGCAGCCAGCTAGCCCGGTGACGTCACAGCGCTATATAAGGCGGCGGCCATCTTGCTTTTGCGCATTTGTCTATTGCATTCGTGAGAGCCAGGACTCAGGAGGACACTGCAGGCTGTATTCAGGGAGAGATAGGTAGAGAGTTAGGGACAGCCAGTAGACAGCCAGTAGACAGGCGGGAGACAGGCAGGAAGTCAGGGAGAAGCAGGGAAAGGTAGGAAAAAAACGGATGCAGTGACAGGGATTTTTTTTTGTTTTCATGCAGCCTGAGTGTTACTGCCTGGGACACTGGCTTTGTTAGCTGTTTCACCCTGGTTAACCACTGTTGCTTTGCATAGTACTACTGCTCCCAGGTGCACTGCTGTTGTGGCATCCCATTCTGTGACTACACCAGCCTCTATTTACTATAACCCTTTGCACTTATTCTAAAAGTAATTTGGCCTGATAAAGACACTTTTGCTTTGCATAGTACTACTGCTCCCAGTGGCACTGCTGTTGTGGCATCCCATTCTGTGACTACACCAGCCTCTATTTACTATAACCCTTTGCACTTAATCTAAAAGTAATTTGGCCTGATAAAGACACTTTTGCTTTGCATAGTACTACTGCTCCCAGGTGCACTGCTGTTGTGGCATCCCATTCTGTGACTACACCAGCCTCTATTTACTATAACCCTTTGCACTTATTCTAAAAGTAATTTGGCCTGATAAAGACACTTTTGCTGTGCATAGTACTACTGCTCCCAGGTGTAGCACTTATTCTAAAAGTAATTTGGCCTGATAAAGACACTTTTGCTGTGCATAGTACTACTGCTCCCAGGTGCACTGCTGTTGGGGCATCCCATTCTGTGACTACACCAGCCTCTATTTACTATAACCCTTTGAACTTATTCTAAAAGTAATTTGGCCTGATAAAGACACTTTTGCTGTGCATAGTACTACTGCTCCCAGGTGCTCTGCTGTTGGGGCATCCCATTCTGTAACATACCATACCCCTCTTTATTTACACTAAGCAGCTCTCTTATTTACACTAAGCAGCCTGTTGGAGGCTGAGTGTTACTGCTCACTTTTGGTGTGCATTATATTCTGTTTCATATAGACCCACCGCTGCCTGGGGGTTCTTAAAATATCACCTACTACCACGCCAGTTAGACTATGTCGGGCAGACAAGTGCCTGGAAGTGAAAAGAGGAGTGGCAGAGGCCAAGATTCCGCAGTCAGAGGTCGCAGCAGACTGGGGGCCAGTAGCAGCAGGAGTCACGCTGAGAGACCTAATCTTCCAGTATCTGCTAGCGGTCGGGTCTCCACCAGTAACGCATCTGCCGTGGTAGATTGGTTAACGCGCTCATCAACAACATCATCACAACTTACGTCTGAGACCCCCAGTCTAGGGTCGGTAGGTTCCTCTGACACAACCCTGAGTTGGCATGCCCCGAGAGCAGTCCCTGTCCTCCCATTGCCTCTGTCCTACGCCGTTCCCTCCCCCAGCGACGTATCCTATGCTTTGGGTGCAGCTCCACTCTTTAGTGAGGAGGACGCTCAGATAGGGGACAGTCAGCAGCTACTGCCCAGCCAAGAAATGGAGGTGGCTTCTTTAGCTAGGCAGACAAATAGTGATGTGGACAGTGTCGTGGGTGCTGCGAGCGTTCCAGCTCCTGCGCCAGACACTGTTGACGAATCCACGAACATCAGTGACGTACAGCCACAACTCGGTGATAATGATGATGACGATGAAGCCGATCGCACTTGGGAGCCGGGTGATGAAGGGGCTTCATCATCATCATCAGGAGAAGAGGGGCGCAGGTTGCCCCGGAGTCAGCAGCTCAGGCAGCAAGGTGTTAGCAGCATGGTTGGCAGGCAGCATGGGGGCACAATTGTAAAGCCTGGAGCCAAACGGGGCCGGGGCTGGGGTAGAGCACCTGCTGCGCGGCAGGCTACCTTATCGGGAGGTAGTGGGGCAGGGGTTCCTGGAGTTGGCGACAATAGCTGCGAATCAGTGAGGCCTGTTGGTGGGAAAAGTAGCTACTCGGCAGTGTGGCAGTTTTTCCTGAAGCATACGCAGGAGGGTAACATGGCCACATGCAAGATATGTAGGCAGAAGGTGAAGCGTGGCCAGGGTCCAAATGTTGGCACCACGGCCCTGCGTCAACATATGCAGCGTCACCATAAAGCGGCCTGGGAGAACCTAGGCTCCGGAGAGGTGGGCCAAACTGCTTCCTCACCGAGTGGCACGCCGCTCCCAATTTCTGCCAGCCAAGGCTCCAGCACCTCAGCCGAAGGCAGCTGTGCGTCATACCCATCCTCTGTCGCTCCTGCTCCTCCTCCTCCTCCTCCAAGTCATGCATCCCGCCAGCAATCCATCAGCGAAGCCATGTCCAAGAGACAGCAGTATGCGCCCACTCATCCTACGGCGCAGAAGCTGAATGTGCTCCTGTCCAAGTTGCTGGTGCTGCAGTCGCTCCCTTTTCAGGTGGTGGACTCTGCACCTTTCAGAGAACTGATGGCTTGTGCCGAGCCGAGGTGGAGAGTCCCAAGCTGTCATTTCTTTGCCAAGAAGACAGTACCAGCGCTGCACACTTTTGTTGAACAGAAGGTGGGCCAGTCCTTGAGCCTGTCGGTGTGTAGCAAAGTGCATGGCAGCGCCGACGTCTGGAGCTGTAACTACGGTCAGGGACAGTACATGTCGTTTACGGGCCACTGGGTGAATGTGGTCCCTTTGCAGCAGCAACTTGGACAGGTCACGCCGCTTCGGCCTCCGCGTTCCCTGCCCGTTGGGCCTGTGACACTGTGCGACTCGGTCTCCTCATCCCACGCCATCTCCTCACCCTCCACTGTAGGCTCAAGTCTCAGTGCCCCTCCAGTCTACCATGTGTGCAGGGCACGGAGGTGTCACGCAGTGCTTCACATGGTTTGTCTTGGCGAACGGAGTCACACAGGGGAGGAACTGCTTAAATTTATTCATCAGGAAATCCAAACATGGCTTACTCCAAGAAAACTTAAAATGGGAATCTTGGTTACCGACAATGGGAAGAACATTTTGTCTGCGCTGCGCCAAGGAAGCCTGACCCATGCCCCCTGCATGGCTCACGTCTTCAATCTGGTTGTCAAGCGGTTTCTGAAGTGTTCCCCCCATCTGCAAGACATCCTAACAACTTCAAGGAAACTTTGCATGCACTTCAGCCACTCATACACCGCCAAACACACCCTTCTTGAGCTACAGCGTCAGAACGGTATCCCCCAACATAGTCTGATTTGCGATGTTTCCACCCGTTGGAATTCCACCCTTCACATGTTGGACCGATTATATGAACAGAGAAAAGCCATCACGGATTTCCTGATGATCCAAGCAGATAGGGGGACTCCCCTGTGTAACTTCAATGTCAACCAGTGGCAGCTCATACGTGACACCTGCCGTTTTCTCAGGCCCTTTGAGGAAGCCACTTTATTTGTCAGTCGGCAAGATTACGGGATGAGCGACGTGATTCCACTGCTTCATGTACTACAGCACATGTTGGAAACCATGGCTGGTCAGGGCACTGGAGACATGGCGTTTACATCTTACGGCCACATGAACCCCGTTGGAGCTGAACTGGAGGAGGAGGAGGAAGAGGAGGAGGAGTTGCCCAGCGAAACACAGTTTAGGCTTGGCGAAATGGCTGGTTTATCTAGTCAGCGGACAGGAGAGGAGGAGCAGGAGCAGCCAGAGGAGCTAGAGGTTTTTGAGGAAGGCGAGACAGAGGACCCGGGCACACCGTGGCAGTATGCAGTGGAGATGGAGACAGGTAGTCCATCCGAGTCACTTGCGCAAATGGCAGGAAGCATGCTCACGTGCTTGCGTAGTGACCCCAGAATTGTCGGGGGGATGACTTCTGGCTGTCCACCTTATTGGACCCTCGCTTCCGGCACAAAATGGGGGCATTTTTTAAACCCACCGAGAGGGAGGACAAACTGAACTACTACAAAGACATTCTACGTAGGCAGTTGGCCGATGCCTATCTGCGCCATGGTCCATACTCTTGCAGGTCTGACTCGAGGGGACCTCTGTGCTCACCTTCCACTGTCATGGCTGCTGGGAAGGTTGGCAGGAGCAGCAGCAGCAGCTCCATCAGCAGCAGCCTCAGTCTTCAGTCCCTAATGAGTAGCTTTCTACACCCGCATAGTGAGGCTACTCATGAGCAGCAGGAAGACCTGGAGCAGGACCTGAACCAGCAGGTCATGTCATACTTTGACATGACCATGCCAACACACCTTGAGGATCCGCTGGACTTCTGGGCAACCAAACTTGATTTGTGGCCGCAACTAGCAGAGTTTGCCCTGGAAAAGCTGTACTGCCCGGCAAGTAGCGTGCCATCTGAGCGGGTGTTTAGTGCGGCGGGGGCCATAGTTACGGCGAGGAGAAATGTGGAGAGACTCACCTTTGTCAAAATGAATCAGGGATGGATCAGCCAGGATTTCCACCCACCAGTGCCTGATGCATGCGACTAGATTCAGCATGGTGCCACGTTTTACACTTTCCAAATGGTGCAAAACATATTTATGTCTTTAGGCCAATTTATGGGCTCCTGCTGATGCCAACTCCAGGGTGTGATTCATCCAATTTTTGGGCTCCTGAAGCCAACCCCAGTGTCTCTTTAAAGTAATGTTTGGGCTCCTGCTGCTGCTGCTGCTGCCGCCAACTCCAGGGTGTGATTCATCCAATTTTTGGGCTCCTGCTGCCAACCCCAGTGTCTCTTTAAAGTAATGTTTGGGCTCCTGCTGCTGCTGCTGCCAACTCCAGGGTGTGATTCATCCAATCTTTGGGCTCCTGAAGCCAACCCCAGTGTCTCTTTAAAGTAATGTTTGGGCTCCTGCTGCTGCTGCCAACTCCAGGGTGTGAATCATCCAATTTTTGGGCTCCTGAAGCCAACTCCAGTGTCTCTTTAAAGTAATGTTTGGGCTCCTGCTGCTGCTACCAACTCCAGGGTGTGATTCATCCAATTTTTGGGCTCCTGAAGCCAACTCCAGTGTCTCTTTAAAGTAATATTTGGGCTCCTGCTGCTGCTGCTGCCAACTCCAGGGTGTGATTCATCCAATTGTTGGGCTCCTGCTGCCAACCCCAGTGTCTCTTTAAAGTAATGTTTGGGCTCCTGCTGCTGCTGCCAACTCCAGGGTGTGATTCATCTAATCTTTGGGCTCCTGCTGCCAACCCCAGTGTCTCTTTAAAGTAATGTTTGGGCTCCTGCTGCTGCTGCTGCTGCTGCTGCCAACTCCAGGGTGTGAATCATCCAATTTTTGGGATACTGAAGCCAACCCCAGTGTCTCTTTAAAGTAAAGTTTGGGCTCCTGCTGCTGCTGCTGCCAACTCCAGGGTGTGATTCATCCAATTTTTGGGCTCCTGAAGCCAACCCCAGTGTCTCTTTAAAGTAATGTTTGGGCTCCTGCTGCTGCTGCTGCCAACTCCAGGGTGTGAATCGTCCAATTTTTGGGCTCCTGAAGCCAACTCCAGTGTCTCTTTAAAGTAATGTTTGGGCTCCTGCTGCTGCTACCAACTCCAGGATGTGATTCATCCAATTTTTGGGCTCCTGAAGCCAACTCCAGTGTCTCTTTAAAGTAATATTTGGGCCCCTGCTGCTGCCAACTCCAGGGTGTGATTCATCCAATTTTTGGGCTCCTGCTGCCAACCCCGGTGTCTCTTTAAAGTAATGTTTGGGCTCCTGCTGCTGCTGCTGCTGCCAACTCCAGGGTGTGATTCATCCAATCTTTGGGCTCCTGCTGCCAACCCCAGTGTCTCTTTAAAGTAATGTTTGGGCTCCTGCTGCTGCTGTCAACTCCAGGGTGTGATTCATCCAATTTTTGGGCTCCTGAAGCCAACCCCAGTGTCTCTTTAAAGTAATGTTTGGGCTCCTGCTGCTGCTGCTGCCAACTCCAGGGTGTGATTCATCCAATCTTTGGGCTCCTGCTGCTGCCAACTCCAGTGTCTCTTTAAAGCAATGTTTGGGCTCCTGCCCCTCATAGTGATGCCACTTCAATTCTCTGCAATTGGGCCGCTCTGCGATTCTATTAGTGATGCCTCTGATCTGCATGTGATATTTATTTACAGTATTATTTAACTAACCCAGCACGCATCCTATGCGTGTTACAGCAAGGCAAAATGGTTTACAACCCTATTGAGGCTCTAGGAGGCTCAGAAATAGCCGTTTTTAATAGCGATTCGTCGCGAATAAATTCGGGTCGAAACTATTTTTGTCGGAAAATTCGGCGAATCAGTCGAATCGAATTTTTCAAAAGTTCGCTAATCTCTAGCAATTGCTGCTGGAAATTTGACAACGTGACTTTCTTTACAGAATGCAAAAGGTAAGTAGGCAGTTACTCTTAAATGATACATGCTAGCATATTTGCGATGCCTCCCGGTGAAAGGCAATTGCTGCTTTAAACGTGACAAAGTGACTTTCTTTACAAAATGCAAAAGGTAAGTAGCCAGTTACTCTTAATATATCAATGCTAGCATTTCGGATGCCCCCCGGTGAAAGGAAATTGCTGCTTTAAACGTGAAAACATGACTCTCTTTACAAAATGCAAAAGGTAAGTAGCCAGATACTCTTAATATATTAATGCTAGCATTTCGGATGCCCCCCCCGGTGAACGGCAATTGCTGCTGGAAATTTGACAACGTGACTTTCTTTACAAAATGCAAAAGGTAAGTAGCCAGTGCCTTTTAAAAGACACATGCTAGCATATTTGGGATGCCCCCCAGTTTAAGACAATTGCTGCTGGCAATTTGACAACGTGGCTCTCTTTATAAAATGCAAAAGGTAAGTAGCCAGTAACTTTAAATGACACATGCTAGCATATTTGGGATGCCCCCCTCCCCCAGTGAAAGGCAATTGCTGCTGGAAATTTGACAACGTGACTTTCTTTACAAAATGCAAAAGGTAAGTAGCCAGTTACTCTTAATATATTAATGCTAGCATTTGGGATGCCCACCCCGGTGAAAGGCAATGGCTGATTTAAACATGACTTTCTTTACAAAAAGAAAAAGGTAAGTAGCCAGTTACTCTTAAATGACACATGCTAGCATATTTTGGGATGCCCCCGGTGAAAGGCAATTGCTGCTTTAAACGTGAAAAAGTAACTTTCTTTAAAAAAGGCAAAAGGTAAGTAGCCAGTGACTCAAAAGACACATGCTAGCATATTTGGGATGCCCCCCGGTGAAAGGAAATTGCTGCTGGAAATTTGACAACGTGACTTTCTTTACAAAATGCAAAAGGTAAGTAGCCAGTTACTCTTAAATGACACATGCTAGCATTTGGGATGCCCCCCGGTGAAAGGCATTTGCTGCTTTAAACGTGAAAACATGACTTTCTTTACAAAATGTAAAAGGAAGGTAGCCAATATAAATTAAAATATTAATGCTAGCACGCTTTTTAAAGAATGACCCTAGGTAAAGGTAAAGCTAAATAGGCTTGAAAGCTAATACAAACACAGTAAACTGTCTGTCTCTCTCTGTCACTGTCACAGCCTCTCTCCTTCTTTCTCTGGCTCTATCTGTCCCTCGCTCCTTCTGTTACTTGTTCTATCTCTCTCTCCCTCGCGGTATCTGTCTCTCGCTCTCTCTGCATGATCCGCTCTGGCCGCAATACAGTGTCGGAATGAGATTCTGCAAAATGGCCACCGCTTATATAGGGCTGTGACATCATTGGGAAGCCTGGCTGCTGATAGGTAGCATGTGACGCCTACCCACCATTGGATCCACCATTTTAGATGGCCTGTATAATAGTAAATGGAGTTTTAAGGGATCGATTGAATCACAGCGATATTTGGAATCGTTAAGAATCAAATTTTTCCTGAAATTCGTAATGAATTCAGATTCGTCAGATTTGATTCGCTCATCTCTAGCCCTCACTAAACCGCCCACTCAAAGTGCCACGCCACAAGTTTTGCCCAACTGATGGCCTGTCTGCATCATCCTGGGTACTTGAGAAAATGAGTGACATTTGAGGTTGAGGTGTGAATGAGGAATAAGAAGACCTTTCACTGGCTAATGACTGAAGAGGACTTGGGGGCTGGGTGTGTGTTCTTGGCTGTGCCAAGAAGATGCAGCCGATGAGACGGGGCTCTCTGAATTAGAATCTTCAACGTGGCCTCGAGCAGAGGAGGGTGTTTTTTGGGGGGCTATTGTGTGTTGCCCTACTCTTCCCCTTGCCCTTACTACACTTGCTTGCTAATGATGTTGTAGTGTGAGATGTGTGAGTAGGGTCACCAGTATGGCTGGAGAAGGTTTCTTTTGTTTTCCTGGTTGTGGCAGTTTTGGTTTGAGCTGCAGTCTGGCTTAAAGGAACTTTTCTTTGCCTTGTTGAAGCCCTGGTTGGCTCTACATTCTTGCATGCCTAAATTTGCCTTTGCGACCAGTATGTGTAGGAGTGGCTTTGCTGGACCTGGTAGCTGGCCTGCCACTGTGTTAGATTGAGGTTGAAGGCAAAGGCTCTTGCTGGCGTATGCCTTGGCGATCCTGCCATTCATGGTGTTTTCGGCTCTTGTGGGTACATCTCTTCCCTGTAATATTGCTGTGTTCACAGACAGATAGCTGTGTTGGCAGCTGCCCTTTAAGAAGTTATCACTGTCTATGACATCAGTGCGTACGGCCGCGCGCGCCCCGGAAAACGCTGGGGCACGCCACATAACTGATAGAAACTCCCCAAGATGGCCCCCACACTCTTCACTTGCGAGCAGCAGGAAACCATTATGCGAGTGAGTGTATTTGCAGGCAAAATGCATGCATAGGTGGTCAGGCGGCATGCACAAAACTAGTGGGGAAAAAAAGTGTATATAACGCAAAGACAAACGAAAGTACTATCCAAGCTAGGTAAAGCCAGTAATAATGATTTATAATGTTGGGGGTAGTGATAATAATAACCTGCTATGATAATTTATCTTATGTGTATGATGCTTTGTTTAAAAACATTTGTATTTCATCCACCTTTTAGATGATGATGAGCCATCGGTATCATTTCCTGCCCAACAGCTTTGCCAAGTGGTCATTGGCACTGGATATAGTGACTGCGCTGGAGGAGGAATCTGACACCACCTCCACATTCACCCAGATCATCCAGCATTGGATGAGGAGATATTTGAGGAGATATTTCAGGAAACTCTTTCCAAGTAAGTTACTTTCCAGGCGTGTTTATAACAATGCTATTCTCTTCTAGTGAGCGAGTATCCATACAGAATAAGGCCCACTTGGAGGTGAGGAGTCTGGCCAAGGCTGGATAGATCTGGGAGAAGGGGAGTTGGTGGCAGACCAGTGCCAATGGCCTCAACCTCCTCTGCAAGGCACCACCAACCACCCCTGGACCAACCTGCAGAGGAGGAGCAACAGCTGTTGGGAGGGTAATCAGAGGATGAGGAGGTCCAGCAGCACTCAGATATGATTAACACACAGAAGCACACACAGGAGCATTCACTGTAAACACACACTTATTTCTTACATCTATACTTTTAGATGCTGAGGTCGTGGATGAGGAGCAAGGACAGGAGAGTCCAGAGCAAGCACCTGCGGTACAAAGAGAAGGTGGGTGATGTGACACAATCTAAGCTAACTTAAAAAAATATTTATAAAATTATTAAACATATTTTTGCTTTCACTACAGGCTCAGATCAAGAGGAGTGGCAGGCCCCAGTGCCAAGAGTGGTCCCCCAACAACAGCTCGCCCACCAGCCTAGTAAGTTTAAAGACATGCATTCCTCAACAGGTAATCACAATGCATAAGCTAGAAACTAATCTATATTTTCATTTAACAGGCCTCACACAGGATGTCCAGCAGTGCCTACAACAATTGACTGCTGCTGCGCATAGGCTGGTGGGAGACATCGAGGAGCTGGCAGCATCGATGGGGACCCCAAATGAATAAAAGACTGGGAGCCTGCCACTATTTTAACCAAGAAAAATGTAAAAATTTTCTATTAAAAAGTTTTATTAAAAAATCTTTAACCTAGGGGAGTGGTTTAGCTATGGCCGCGTGAAGACGGAACCCAGGGAGCTCTGTGCCTAAATCACCCATATCTAGCGATATACCCATCCCCTAACACCTGCTTTCCTAGTGTCAAGAAGAAGAGAGACCAAGGTATCGTCCGGAGGTGCGAGGGCACCAAAAATTACACAGTACTTTGGCCCCGGCGACACCCCCGGCCTGTATGGGGAGGGCCGCAACATGGCGCCAGACCTGGAGCATGAGTGCGAAGAAGAGGCGTGCTGCGGCTCACCCAGCAAGATGGAGAGGAGGAAGCCTAACATTTGTGACTCACCAGAGGCGGCTACTGCGGGAGGAACAAGCTTGCGGTCTTCTGTCGGCGGAGAGGTGCGGCGAGATACCGCTCAGGAGAGGCACCTGTCGTCCTCCTCTGTCGGAGGAGACAAGCTGAATGAAGCAGCGGGGACAGAGCAGCCCGAGGAGGAAGAAGCGGAGCGGCGCGACTCCACAGGTACACCACCGGCCCAATTGCTGAAGGAAGGTGGGTCCCGCTGCGGCTCCCTCCCAGGCCCCGCGAAGGGGGGGACCTTCCCCCGGCTGGCAGAGAAGATGCCTTGACAGAGCTGGGACAACACCCGGGCTGAAATCACAGACGCAACAGGTCTCACACCTGACCTGTGCGTCAACTGGGTGGATGACAGGACAGGCTAACAGGCAGCAGAGCCTTTGAGAATAGGCACCAAGTACCCCAGGAACAAGGAGGCGGCGGGGCATCCCTGGCGTCCCCCACAGTCTGCACAGAGGGAAGATGATTCTGGACCTGGCCATGCACCCCAGCTCTGGTTTCCCCGCAGCTCAGTTCCCCAAGCAGGTCGCAGTCCTAAGGAGCAGAGGCGGGCACCCAACTCCCACCAGTCCTTCTCCGACAGTCTGTTAAGCGCCCAAGATATGATCCAGGACCCATGGGATTCAGCACGGGATTGGTTCCAACCACCAGGTCCCAGTGGATCCTGATGAGGGATAGGGTCTTGTCCCCCCTCCACGACCTCGGACACGTCTCAGTGGCAGGGACATCCAGTGGAAGATGGCCACCCACACCTGAGGCCTAAAAAGAAAAGGCGGGAGGAGATGTCCAATGGAGGTAGCAGATACCTCCTCACCGCTGACCGAATCAGGTGGAATGGCTCGGCTGGAGCCCCTGGATGTGGGATCCCCCACGACCTTCAGCAGGCCCGAATCAGTGACACCGCCTGGCGCCGCGCACATTGAAAATGTTCCTTATGCCCAATATAACCTGGAAGTCCTTTTGAAATTCCTTCCCTCAAGAAAAGACTTTGAAAATTACACCAACAGGATGGAGACTTTATTCAGAAGGGAACTGGAGGAAGTGACAAAAGTGACTGAAGTTGCTGATAGGGTCCAGATCCTGGAGCAGGACCAGACAACTACAAATCAGCACCTAGAGTCCCTGGAGAGAGCCAAAGCTACAATGCAACAAGTACAAATCACCGCGTCTCAACATACATCCAAGGCGCTGTTCCACCTTGATGATATGGAAAGTAGAGGAAGGAGAAACAACATCCACATTCGAGGCCTCCCGGAGGCACCGGAAAACAGTAACCTGGAGGAGATTGTGCCACTGTTATCTTCAACAAGCTCCTGGGTCAGCGCCCCAACGAGCATATCGAAATCGACAGGACCCAAAGAGCACCAGGGCCTCGATCGACGGATCCCGCTAGGCCTCGAGACATAGTCTGTTGTATCCAATACTACAAGGTTAAGTAGGAGATATTAAGGAAGGCATGGGAACAAGGGCCCTCCAACTACCGGGTGCCTCCATGTCGCTGTTACCTGATCTAGCCAGATGGACACTTCAGATGTGACAACTGCTCAAACCCCTTCTGGAAAAAATCAAGGAGGTGGGAGCCACCTATAGGTGGGGGCATCTGTTCCACTTGGTGGTCATAAACAGGGCCACCCATTTGTGCTTCGCTCCCCCGCCCAACTCCCGGATCTGTTCGGCTTTCTCGACCTTCCAGTTATTCCTATAGAGGACTGGCTGTCGCCAGACCTTGGCTTCCTGGAAGCTGGGCCTTGGTGTCCAGGGAGCAGGGAGGGTCGCCTGTGCAACCCATGCAGGCCTGACAACCGAAGAGGTAGATGCCGCAAAGTTCAGAACTAGAAGACCTGAACCCGCCCCGTGCTCCTGGCGATGTGGCTCTTTGCCCGCATATGATACAATACCCACTGACTGGAAGCGCCCACTGACTGTCTGGCCCCGCGCGCCGCGGGACCTGACCCCGAGCCGTGAGACCCCGATGCCTCACCCTAACTTGGTAATGTACAACCTGAGAGGATTACTGCCCCCCAATGATGTGCTGAAAGGCCGTGGCGGCCTAGCCCCTAGGGCCCTCCCGTCTCCTTGCTGTGTGGAGACACAGGGGGCGGGGTCTGCTTCTTCATCTGGCCTGGGGGGACGGGCTGCCCGGCCCAAATATGGCGCATGGTTGAGTCTTCCCCGGATTAAGCCGGCCACGGCGGCAGTCCCCCAACATATCTATGCATGCTCTTGTTTCGGGCTGCTGGCGATCCGGGTTCTGCATCTGCAGATCTCCCCCTATCCCCCTATCCCCCTGACCCCCCTCGGTCTTCCTTCTCCCGGCTGGGCAGCTGACGTGCGGTTGTCTGGAACGGCTGTGCCACCGGACTGTGCGCGCGCCCACTTTGATCTTGCTTCTAACCCTACGCCGTGGCTCAGTGGTGGGTTGCTGTCTGGCCGGGGTGCTGGGGGGTGGCCCGGGCGTTGAGGGATGGTTCCTGATACCTGTCCTCTTGGCGGGCCCCAGTACCTACAGATGGTCTGATGCTTGACTCATGGTGGTGACTGGACATGGAGGGAGCCTGGCGGCCTGCTGTGCGACCACTCGTGGACACCCTCCCCCTCAATTATATAGGAGGGTGACACATTGGCGCGGCTGGGCCGGACCTGGGTGCCTGGACGCTGTTGATTTGACAGACCGGAGCAGGGGCTTTGGGACTGGTCCGCCCTGTCTGGATCTGGCCGACAGGCTTGTGAGTGGGCGGCTCTGGTCGGGTGGTTCGGCCCAAAGAGGTACTAAAGCATTCACAGTTGTTTATGTTCTAATGCATGTTCCCTGTTCACTATAAGTTACCAGTGTTAGATTATTGGGACGATGGGCTGGGGGCTGGAAGCAGCTCCCACCCTGGCTGATGCCCATGTTTGTCTGCTGCTCCGGGTTGGCCCGACTGATCCAGCTGAGGGAGACGTCTCCCCTGGATCGGCAGGTGAATCTGCAGATGTTCTCAGTAAACACAGTTTGGTTTGACTTCGATGGGTATAACAATCCTTCCTTCAAGAAAGCACATCTCCCGTCAGGTAGTCATCGTTTCCCAACCCCTGATTTAGGCCATACTTCCATGGCCATCCTCTACGAGTCAGCCAATAAAGGTAACCGGATGCTTGCCAGAACCCTACACCCTAGACCAGCAGCAGCCTATATACCATCCAAAGAGGTGATGGAACTCTAGCGCAGACACCGACTGTTATTGTGGACACCTTTAGAGAGCTTTACTCCTCACTATACAATATCCATAGCCCGCACAATCTATCCCCTACTACCCAAGCGACCCCTGAAGACATAGCCGCCTACATAGAGAACACCCCCCTCCCAACCATACCCGCGGAGGAAGCAGATCTCCTTGAGGCTCCCTTCTCAGGGCAAGAAGTAGCTAAGGCAATTAAGGAATCGCCCTGGGAAAATGCCCAGGCCCAAACGGCTACACCCCTAAATTTTACAAACACTTTGGACCCTGCCTGGTCCCATACCTTGACGATCTTGATCATTCCTAAGCTGGGTAAGGACGCTTCCTTATGTGGAAATTACAGACCAATATCTTTAACGTAGACCTCAAACTTTACGCAAAGATAATTTCTCTAAGACTACAGCCTTTGCTCTCGGCGTTGATACACATGGACCAGGTGGGATTCGTCTTCGAAGGAGCCGGTCTGCTTGCTCTACTGTGACACAGAGAAAGCATTTGATTGAGTGAATTGGGCGTTCATGGAGGCATCTCTTTGACAGGTTGGTGTTGGCCCTGGCCTCCTCTCCAAGATCCTCGCTCTATAGGGCAGTGAATTGGGCGTTCATGGAGGCATCTCTTTGACAGGTTGGTGTTGGCCCTGGCCTCCTCTCCAAGATCCTCGCTCTATATGCCTCCCCTACTGCCAGAGTCAGGGTGAATGGACTTTTGTCTACCCCCTTCCTTATAAGTAACGGCACGAGGCAGGGCTGCCCGCTGTCCCCCCTCCTATACATTCTCACCATGGAGCATTTAGCCATAGCTATTCGGTACAACCCAGATATCAAAGGGATACAGATAGCTAACCGCCAATATAAAGCCTCCTTGTTCGCGGATGACTTGCTGCTGCACCTATCTTCAGCACACATCTCTTTCCCCTCTGTCCTAAAAGAATTCCAGCAATTTGGCCGAGTGAGTAACTTCAAAATTAACTATTCTAAATCAAAAGCACTTATTTCATTAATTATATGGATAACCAGGAAAAGCATAGTCAGTCGTTGGGGAGAATCACTTCATCTTGACCCAACGCTATGGAAAAATCATCTTATTCGGCAAATGGAGAAAGAAATTTGCCTAGCATCGGATCAGAAATACAGACAGGTTTTAGAAGAAGGTCTAGAAAAAAATTTAAAAAATGAAATTCTGATGTGGTTGGATGAGGTTCAGTTCATGCACGTAGAAAAGTAGAAAAATAAAAATTTAGAAATGTAGTTATGTGGGTATATGAATATACTGATATATATGTATATCCATATTAGTTTTGGAGGGGGGGCTCCTCTAGGGGGGTAGGGGGTTTAGGTAGGGGTTTGGTGGGTAGGAGGGGAGGGTGGGGGAGGATTGAGCATGCCTTAACTTAAGCCGTATCGGCTATAGATAAGCTTGATATATTTAACACTTCACAAACTATGATGCAAGTATACTCTATACACCATACAGTACCATAGTGACGATGGAACGCTTTGGTGAGGTGGCGCAACCCTATTGCTGATTGTTTGAAAAACAAAAAAGAAAAAAAAAAGCTCTTAACATCTCCTTATCACCCCAAGAAGCCAGCCGCTTGGAAAGTAACTTCCCTTTCAAGTGGAAAACACAGGCCATTAAGTACTTAGGCGTACAGATCCCGGTCAATCTAACCAACTTATATGACCTAAATTACGCCTCACTTCTCACCAAAACACTAGCGGAACTTGACTCCTATACTAAAAGACCAATCTCATGGTTTGGGAGAATCAACTTTTTAAAAATGGACATTCTCCTAAAACTTTTTATATTTCAGACAGTCCCGATAAAAATCCCCAACAGATTTTTTAGTAAACTGAGGTCAGCCTTCTCCAAATTCATCTGGGGAGTCTCCAAACCCAGGATACGACTCTCCACACTTTCCAGAAAGAAAAGTGAGTAGGCCTTCCGGACTTAAATGTCTACCACACAGCCACGGTCTTGCAGCGGATAGTGGACCGGATGCACAGGGGGAGTGACAAACTCTGGGTACAGCTCTAAAAATCTCTATCCCCTTTTAACCCTACCTTGCTAGTGTGGGCCGCCCCCCTCTCTAAACCCCATAGGGAGTCTACACCCTTCTTGGTTAGGCACTTCCTGGAAACGTGGGACCCCCTACAGAATAAGTGTGCATTGGTCCGCAGACTGGGCCCTCTTGCACCGCTTTTGGCAACCCAGCCTTTGAGCCCGGCCTTGATAGCCGATGTATGGAAGAGCTAGTTGCAAAAAGCAAGGACACCACAGACCAATGTACAACCACCTGGATGAGCTGGCTGCACCTCCCAGCACTGCTTTAGCAAACCCGATACAGGGCTACGTGGCCTTCCCCCTTGGGGCTGAACCTAAGGGGCGCCGTAGCATCTGTAGTACTGCGGCCACTCGGGGTCCGACGGGAGAGGATTGACCGGAGGGGACGCGGCCCCCCTTCTTAGCCTGACCTTACTCCCTGGAAGCTAACCTTGTCCAAACCCTCAAATCTAATGTAGCGAGCCCGCTGTCTTCACCCCCATGCCCCGCTCCTCTTACTTAGGCACAGGCCATACCATAAATGAATATAACAACCTTGACATTGCTTATTATGTCACTCAATTATGGTTATTTACAATCAAAGTAATGTGTTAATAAATACACTTCTGCACATAAATCCGAGAGAAGGCACAAGGAAATTAATAAAATATAAAGACAAAAGGAATTGAAGGTAAGCATGAAACCATTGGGACATGGAAAAAAGACACTGACAAGGGAGTTAAGGTAAGCATGAAACCATTGGGACATAGAAAAAACACACTGACAAGGAAGTTAAGGTAAGCATTGTTGCAGAAGTGAGTAATGGAATAGCTGAAACTGGGTACATGAATCGGTTAATAAGCTGCGCGCATGCGTACATGCCTGCAGACATAGCAGCTTCTACATCAAAATTATGTTTCTACCTATATTTTGAGAAACAAGCAAGTTGAATATCGCGGGACACCGAAATTCTATGCTGGCGTCTCTGGCGCGTTCTGCGTCATTGCTAGTGCGGGCCGCCCCTCGAGGTATACCGACGCCATTTTGTCTGCTTGGTCGGCTTCTGCGTGACGGACCTCTACCTACCGCGGTCCGCAAATGCCCTAGCGGGCGGCTTTTTTACCACCTTTTTATTACTGTCTGCTTACGACTCATTTGATTGTGTCTTTCAGACGGGCGAATCCATTGGCTTCTCCCGGCCCTCTATTAGTTGGTTAACTTGTGAGGCCTAGTGCAATTACTCTCACTTCCCTAGCGGGCTATTGGGGCATCCCGGGTTGCTGTATAGCTTTAATCCCTATCGGCCTATAGTGCCGCTATAATCACCATATGGAGGCATCTCAGGATAATGTGACCGGGGTTCCTTCGGGACAAGCCCGGCTGTGTGTATCGTGTGGGGAGTCTCATGTTGATGCTGACAAGGCACGGGTCTGTGTACCTTGTGCTGAGCAGGTGCTCGCGCTGCAATCTGGCCTTCCAGTGGCTGGGCCTGCACCTCGTTTCACTTCACCTAACCCCCCAAGCTTAAATCTCACTCCTACTGAGTTGCATACAAGTGGAGATTCTCCGCCTGATGTGTCTTCTAGACTGGCTAGTGTTGAGAAGTTAATTGCTAATACCTTGGCGCGTAAGGCCCCTGCTAAAAAGCGGCACTTGATGCCTAATGTCACTCTTTTCCCTGTGGAAACTGATGAGTTTTGGCATCTTTGTGGCTATACCCCCTCGGACGAAGGGGAGCTATTCTGATGAGAGGCCCAGGGGTCATGACGATTCTGGCTCTGACCCCTGGGCCCCAGATGATACTGATAGATTGCTGACCCAGATTTTTGAGGTTCTGTCCATTTCTTCCCCTGTTGCGGCTCCCCAGGCAAAGGGGGGAACTCTTCCATTCCAAGTCACGCTTGGAATTTCCTGAGCAAGCACATTTCAATAACCTTGTGCTCAAGAAATGGGAGCGTCCCAGTAGACTTCCCGGCGTACCTAAGAGTTAGTATAGGAAGTGTCCTTTTCCTGCTGATGTGGTAAAGTGTTGGTCATCCCCTCCCAAAGTGGATGCCCCGGTTCTAGGGTTATCTAACACCTATAGGACCATTAGGACCCTGCTAAGAAGTATACTTGATGGTGCCCCTGATGACTTGCCTTGTGAGGTGTTTAATGCACTCTCCAGTTGTGATGTTTTTGTAAATTTTGTCCTCTCTGCCTTGGATGACACCATTAGAATGTGTGCCCTTGTGGTGGCTATACGCCGCTCGGTTTGGCTACTCCAGTGGGCTGCTGACAACTCTGCTAAGAAGGCCCTCACTGGTTTTCCCTTCAAAGGACTACGCCTGTTTGGGGACCGCCTGGACCTTTTTGCTAAGGGAGGCAGGTTACCCCAGCGCAGGCGGTAGTTTCGGCCCTTTCGGGGTCAGGGCTCCTTCTCCTTCCCCCACCATGGTTCTAGACAAGGGAGGGGGGTTTCCTTTACTGGGGCCCGGGGAGACTTCTGGGGTAGGGGCAGAGGACGTGGACGTCCCGGCTCCTCCTGGGGCTCCAAGATTAAGTCATCTCCCAAGCCCCCTCAGGCATAATGGGGTGCCCTCACCCATCTGGGTGGGGGGACGGCTTCAGCACTTTGCTCACGTCTGGAGGCTTCATGTCTCAGACCGGGGGATTCAGGAGATAGTGTCCTCCGGTTACAAGATAGAGTTTCCTGCCTGGCCGCCCCCAAGATTCATCAGATCCCGGATTCCTCAGGACCCTGTGTCAGCTCAGGAGCTAGTGCAGGCAGTGCAAGGCCTCCTGGAGCTGGGGGGTCATCTGCAAGGTCCCTTTAAGAGAAAAAGGTAAGGGCTTCTATTCCTACCTATTCACAGTACCCAAAAAGGATGGGTCTCTCAGGCCCATTCTGGACTTGAAGATCCTCAACAAGTTTGTCAGGAGCAGACGCTTTTGCATGGAAACTCAGCGCTCTGCCATCAGTTCCCTGCGCCCAGGGGATTTCATGACTTCTGTGGACATCAAAGATGCTTACCTTCACATTCCTGTATTTCCAGGTCATCAAAGGTTCCAATTTGTGACATTGCCCTTTGGTCTCACCTCAGCTCCCAGGGTTTTCACCAAGGTGCTGGCTGGCGTGATGTCTCTGCTCAGGTTTCAGGGCATCTGCGTGCTGCCTTATCTGGACGACATTCTCATCACCTCCCAATCTCTACATCTACAGATTTGGATACCCAGCTGGTGGTGTCCACACTGGAGTCATTTGGATGGGTGATCAACCACCCCAAGTCTTCACTGTCCCCCCTCCTTGGTGACTCCTAGGAATGAATCTGGATACAGTTCAGGCAAGGATTTTCCTTCCTCAACAGAAGGTGGACAGTCTGATTTCACAGGTACAGTTCCTGCTATCTTGTCATCATCCCTCCATCAGGCAGGGAATGCAGCTGGTGGTCCTGATGGTGGCGTGCTTCGAGGCGGTCCCTTAAGCTCAGTTCCACTTGAGGCCTCTGCAACTCCACCTCTTGTTAGTGTGGGACAAGGATCCAGCGTCCCTGGACAGGGTCTGTGTGATTTCTCGCCTGGTCAGGAGGTCCCTCTCGTGATGGATGGACTCAAGGAACCTGTTGGGGGGCAGATCCTTTCTGAACCCTTCCTGAGAGACGTCACCATGGATGCCAGTCTGTCAGGTTGGGGGGTTTCTGAAAGTCCCTGCGGTTTCAGGGGAGGTGGGGCCCTCAGGAGGCCCACACACCTATCAACGTCTTGGAGCTGTGGGCGATCAGGCTAGTTCTGGCTCAGTTGACTCCTCACCTTCGGGACCTGCCTGTTCAGGTGCGCTCGGACAACCAAACGGCAGTTGCCTACATCAATCATCAGGGAGGGACCAGGAGAAAGGGGGCCCTGGAAGTGTCTCTGATCCTGACCTGGGTGGAGACCAATGTTCCCTGCATATCAGCTGTGTACATCCCGGGGTGAAAAATCTCCTGGCAGACTCTGAGCAGGGGGACCTCTCGTCAGAGATTGGAACACCCTTCTGCATAGGAACCATTCTCCCTGTGTCACCGTTGGGGCCAACCAGATGTGGATCTGTTTGTGTCCCGTCACAATCACAAGCTACCGGCCTTTGTCTCCCTGTCCCAGGATCCTCTGGCCCACCACAGATGCTCTATCAATGTCATGGCAGGACTTTTAGTTTCTGTATGTCTTCCCTCCATTCCCCCTTTTGGGCAGGGTTGCACAAGATTGCTCTGGAGGGGGTGCCAGCAATTCTGGTGGCTCCCAGGTGGCCAAGAAGAGTGTGGTTCACAGACGTGGTGCATCTGGCAGTAGATCAGTGCGCTCTGCCCATGGTGCCAGATCTGCTCACTAAGGGCTCCCTACGCCATCCCAATTTACAAACTCTGGCTTTGACGGCCTGGCTGCTGAAACCTCCATCTTGATAGAGAAGGGGCTGTCTACCTCGGTTGTTGATACCATGATAAAGGCTAGGAAGAAGTCTTCTTCCATTACAGGGTTTGGCGTGCCTACATTGACTGGTGTGAGTCTAAGTCTTTTCCCTGTCGTATGTTCTCTATTCCCAGGATTCTGGAGTTCCTACAGCATAGGTTGGAGTTGGGGCTCCAACTCAGTACTCTGAAAGGTCAGGTTTCTGCCTTGGCTGTTTTCTTCCAGAAGTCCTTTGCTCAGCATCCTCTGATCAGGACTTTTTCCAGGGGGTGACTCATGTGCGTCCCCCACGTAAGCGTATGGTACCTGTTTTTGGAATTAAACTTGGTTTTGTCAGCCTTGCAGGGTACCCTGGCCATTCTTACTCTCAAAGTTGTCTTTCTGGTGGCTATCACCTCTGTTAGGTGTTTCGCTTCAAGCCAGATTTTCTGCCTAAGGTAGTGTCTGCCTTTCATTTGAATCAGGACATTGTTCTTCCTTCATTGTGCCCTAATCCGATTAATGCTAAGGAGAGGGTTTTACATTCTTTGGATGTGGTTAGGTGTCTGAAGTACTATCTGGTGGCTACTGCACCTTTCAGAAAACTGATGTTCTTTTTGTGGTCCCTTCTGGTCCTAGGAAGGGTTTGGCTCCTGCCAAGTCTTCTATCAGCAAATGGATCAGTCAGGCTGTGATTCAGGCCTACTCTGCTAAGGGGAAGAATCCTCCCTTTCGCCTTACTGCTCATTGTACGCATGCTATTGGTGCCTCTTGGGCTTTTCAGCACCAGGCTTCTGTTGAACAAGTTTGCAAGGCCTCTACTTGGTCTTCTGTTCTTACCTTTTCAAAGTTTTACAAGGTTGATGTTAGGGTCTCAGCTGATGCTGTTTTTGGCCGCAAGGTTTTGCTGGCGGCAGTGGTTTAAACTGTCTGCTGTTCCCTTTTGGGGATCCCACCCTACTTTATGGACACTGCTATTGGATGTCCCGATAGTAAGTATTATATCTGGAGCAGGACGTACTGTATACTAAGAATACTAAGAATACAATTCTGTGATTACTCACCTGTAGAATTGGTATTGTGAGTATACAGTACGTCCTGCTCCACCCCACCCTTGGTTTTTGCATTATCTTGGATCCCCTGTATGGTGATTGTTATCATTGTTATAGTTACTAGTTTGGGTTGTTTTAATTCTCCCAGCTTCTCGTTAACTGCTTTTCAATGCTGGGGATTTGTGGGAGGTCCCTGTGTATTTGAGGGGCCGGGAGGAGCCTATTTTTTTTTTTTTTTTTTTAAACGTTTTTATTGAGGGAAGCACAATAAATTACAGAGCTTGACAACGCTGTGCCGCACAGGTACACGCAGCAGTTCACATAGTAACAGAATTGTTCACAACCAATGCAGTTGCAGATGCAGGGCCGGTACGAGCCCGCTCTCTATTGCTGAACAACAGACCCATTTTGTAATTTACTTTAGCCTCTGCAATCCGTGCCCCCAACTTTTCAGTTAAAGGGAGAATTAAGACAAATAACCAGACTAAGCAGAAACTATTAACAAGAGGGGGTAAAAAGGGGGGAAGACAGGACAGACACTTGTAAGAGAAGGGGGGGGGCGGATGGGATACAGCAGTATGGGGTAAGAAGGGAAGAACAGTGAGGCAAAGAGAGGCAAGGAGATCAGCCCACTGGCAGCCTGCCCCGGCCATATTACGTATAGAGGAGAAAGTCGGAGGAGAAAGTGAACCGATCCCATTCCTGCCAGGTCCTTCTATGCTTTTCCAGAGTCCCCCGCAACGATGCAGTGAGTTCCTCCATCCTACATATATCCTGTACCACAGCCAGCCATTGTGCTGTAGTGGGGGGCTCAGTGGACTTCCATTTAGCCAGAATACATGTTCTAGCAGCACTCAGGAGCGGGGCAAGAAGGGACCTGTGTCTTGACCTCGTAGACGCCGGTGCCAAGTTGAGCAGGTAGCATGCAGGATCCTCACCAAGGTCAACATCCGTTAATTTCCTAATAACCTCCCGCACCCCCTTCCAAAAATCGGACAACTTCTCACACTCCCAAAAAACATGCGTCATAGTTCCCCTGTCACGCAGGCACCTCCAACAGAGGGGGGAAGAGGAAGGAAACATGGCAGCCAATAGCGCAGGGACACAGTACCAGCGAGAAAGAATTTTTAATCATAGTCTCCTGGTATTTACAGGATATAGAGCTCTTATGTGCCAACTGAATCATGGCTAGCCTTTGCTCATCCGTAAAGGATCGGCGCAGTTCCCTTTCCCATCCCCTCACGTAAGGAGGGACGAAATCCTCTGGGGGCTCCACCAGCAGCGAGTACGAGTAAGACAGGGCTCCCCTAAAATGGCCGGACCCCAAACAAGTTTGCTCAAATTGTGTTGGCCGCCTAGTTGCGGCAGCCGTACACCCGACCGACCGCTGATAATGCTGTAGCTGGAGGGTCTGCAACTGTGTAGTGGGTTTGAGAGCAAGGTCGCCAACCAGGGCCTCTGGCCGCCTCCACTCGCCGCCCACCTGCATATGAAGTCTCCTAAAGCAGTTCTGTTGGATCCACGCTTTAAAGGGACCACCAGTTATCTCCACCGGGAAATCGGGGTGACCCAAGACCAGCACCATGGGGGACGGCCCGGGGGAAAGACCCGGCCGAGGGAATCATCTATCCACTACTCTCCTGGACAGGCCAATTGTAGGGTGTTTGTTCAACTGCGGAAATCCATTCAGTGGAACCCAAGAGAGGACAGGGAGAGGCAACCTGTTCCATCAGGACCCACTGCTTCAAAGCCGAATGTCGGCACCAGTCGATAACCCGACTCAAATGAGCCGCCGCATGGTAGCACCTCCAATCCGGCAGGCCCAACCCCCCCCCTAGATTTAGAAACCGTCAACAGAGAAGCAGCCAGACGATGAGAACGACCCGCCCAAACAAACCTAGTGCACATTCCTGTAAGCTGCTTGAAAAAGGTGGGGATCTCTATTGGGAGGGTCTGGAATAGGTATAGCACCCGGGGAAGGATGTTCATCTTGATGACGCTGACCCTTCCAAACCAAGAAAAGACTCCCCTGTTCCATTTCCGGAGGTCTTCATCCAGCCTTTTTAACAAAGGAGGGAAATTTAATGCAAAGGTTTCCTGCAGGTTGGAAGGGATCCGCGTCCCCAAATACGTGACAGCCTCCTGCTCCCACTTAAAGTGAAAATTCTCCTTGATGCCGCGCAATCTCTTCCCGGGGACATTAATGTTCAAAGCTGAAGACTTCTGGTAATTAATCTTATAATTAGAGACCTCCTGAAAACTCCTGAGTTCTGCAAGGAGGTTTGGCAAAGTGATCTCTGGCTTTGAAATAAAGATCATCAAGTCGTCAGCGTAAGCTGCCACCTTGTGTTCCGTTCCACCCACCTTCACACCTGCCACATCCAAATTTTGTCTAATCAGCCGAAGGAATGGCTCCAGGGAGAGAATGAAAATAAGCGGGGAAAGTGGACAACCCTGTCGCGTCCCATTAAATAAATGGAAAGCCTGAGAGGACAGGCCATTCACCACCACGGATGCCGAGGGGCAGGTGTATGAAGCTAGGACCCGGTGTAACATCCTGTCTCCCAGCCCAATGTGCCTAAGGGTCTCCTCCATAAAAGCCCAACTCACCCTATCAAAAGCCTTCTCAGCATCCGTGGATAGAAGTAGCGCCGCCTCCCCCCTCTGTCGCGCGTGATGAATCACTCCCATAACCCGTGTCGTATTGTCTCTCCCTTCGCGATCAGGGACGAAACCCACCTGGTCCCAATGTAGGAGCCCAGAGAGGAGGGGGGCAATTCTGTCCGCTAAAATTTTGTTATATATTTTGAGATCGCAATTCAAAAGGGAAATGGGCCTGTAACTACCACAATGCGCTGGGTCCTTCCCCGGTTTAGGAATAACTGCAATGCTGGCCCGAAGAGTGTCCCGCGGAGGGGGAAGACCATCGCTCAAAGAGCCAAAGGATGAAATGAAGTGGGGGCCTAAAGTGCCCGCCAATTCCTTATAGTATTCCAGGCTGAAGCCATCAGGGCCAGGGGCCTTTCCGGGTTTCATACCTCCGATGGCCTTCAAAAACTCCCCCACGTCAATCTCCTCCTCCAGGGCCTCCACCACCCCCCGCTCCAGCCGGGGAAGACCAGACCTCTGAATATAAGCCCTGTTTTTTTGCTAGCGAGCCTGAGACTTATTTTGCGGCAAATTGTATAGGCCTTCATAAAAGTCTTAGCAATATCAGCTATTTTATAGTGTCTATTCCCTCCCGAGTCAACAATGCTAGGGATGAAGTTTCTGGACCGCTGCCCCCGCAAAGCTCTAGCAAGGGCCCTGCCGCTTTTATTGCTGAATTCATAGAAGTGCCTACGACACCTAGCAATCTGGCCCCGCACCTTAACAAAGCTCACGTCCCTGAGGGTTTCTCGTAATTTGGCCAATTTCGCACCCAAAGCAGGGTCTAGGGATTGTTTATGTCGGATCTCCAAAGTCTGAATCTCCTGCAGCAGGTGGGCTGTTTGTTTCTCCCTCTCCTTTCTAAGGTAAGCGACCCTTCTAATCAAAAGGCCCCGGATCACACACTTATGAGCCTCCCACTGAGACATCCGGGAAACTTCAGGGGTGTTGTAACTGAAAAAAATTCAGAAATTGCCGATCTAATCTCTGCCTTGAACTCAGGGTCCTGAAGGAGGGAGCCGTTAAGCCTCCAGTGTCCCGATTAAGGGGGGGGAGTCCGGGACCGACAGCAAGATGGAGATGGGAGCGTGATCAGAGACCAAGATTGAGCCTATTGACGGTCGCGATATGAGATGCACGTATCTATGGGGGATCAAAAACCAGTCAATCCGCGAATACGCGTTATGAGGGGGAGAGAAATAGGTGTAGTCCCTTTCCCTGGGATTTACAATCCACCAAACATCCAAGAGTTGATGTTCAAACAAGAGGGCTTTAATCCTCCGCAACGCTGAGTAAGGCATACTAGAAGTCCCCTTAGAGGTATCAAGCCGAGGGTCCAGAACACAATTGAAATCGCCTCCCAAGAGAAGAATGCCATTGGAAAACTCAGCCAGCCTCTCCAAGGTGGACCTCATGAATTTCAAGGAGCCTATTTTTTAATGTCTCTGCAGTCCAGCGCCATCTGGCAGAGTAATACCCGTTAGTAAATATTATATCTGGAGCAGGACGCACTGTATACTCATAATACCAATTCTACAGGTGAGTAATCACCTTTTCTGTCTCTTCTTCTACAAGGAGACTCACAGACCTGCACAACCTGCAAGTTGGCTCCTACTGACGCTGCCTTACAGTTGCTGCCTTCTTTTAACCTTTTAACTGCCAGCCTATCTGGAGATTTTGTCACACTTTGTTGCCAGACCATTTTGCACTATTATTGCGCTCCACATGTTCAACTGTGATTTTTGAAGGGATTTTCAGGGAAATTATATAGTTTTTTTTTCAGCCTGGGTTTTAACATGAACATGTCTTGTTTGTCAATTTTTAGGTGTATTCTCAATATTTTTGGGTGAAATATGTGCAAAAAAATAAAAATCTATTTTAGTGTTTTTGTAATAAAAGTAAGCTTGTCAATAAAATCTTATTGTGTGTGAGATTTTCAGATAAAATACATCTGTGCCAGGCGCTATGCGCACATTGCAGTTTTGCAAGAAAAACAACCCTTTACATTTGAGATACCCCCACAAACTATGTATACCCAACATGCATAGGTCCTGTCAAGGGAAAAGTTGGCAAACACCCCAAAGTAAAGCATGCACGTAACGGTAATTTTGGCCATGTTAAGCTTTCTAGGCATACCTGACTTATTGTAGTGGGCTCATCTTTCTGGAAGTAATCCCTTGAAGAATTCTTAGGTTGCACAGGGTTTCCCTAAAAAAAGTATATAAAAGCAGAATAAAAACACCTTTTCCTAAAATATCAATATGCAAACAAGAAAAAACAACCTAAATCTGAAAGCGCAAGGTCCCCGAGCCGATCAATGCCCAACATGCATAGCTAATTTTAACCCTTTTAATTGCCACCCTACTTGAGATTTTGTCACCCTCTGTTGACAGGTCATTTTTCACCATTTTGTTACATGTTTAACTGAGATTTTTGCAGAAATGTCCAGGAAAATTATATTTTTTTTTGCGGCAGAGTTTAGGCCTTAACATGAAATTTCTTGTTTGCAATTTTTCTACTGTTTTTTAAAATTTAAGTTTTTAAGTAAACCATTTATTTAATTAAAGAAAATCATACTGCATGTGATAGCCCCATTTCTCCGGATTACAACGGTAACACATGTATTGGTAGACCCCCATTCCAGTCCAGAAGAACACATTTACAAATAAAATGCAACTAATATCCACACTATAAAGAGTTAAATTAAATAAAAGAAATTAGTATGAGGTCCTCCTTCCCGGGAGGGGGGTTGAGCATCTTTTTGGGAATTTTAATGGCTAAATAACCTTAAAAATCCAAAATAAAATGGCGTGAGGTCCCCCCTACCCAGCATAACCAGCGTGGGACCAGCTAGGGAGGCTTGTAGAACAAGACACAGGGGCCAGCTTTGGTGGCCCCTGGCCCTGCAGGCTACAAGCTGGCATAGACCATGGTCACAGGCTTTTCTGCCCCCCCCCCCCCCCAGGCATTGGGGAGGCAGGTAATAAGGGGGCTTGGGGTTAATGGCAAATCACCCACTAGCTGCAGGTGACTTGCCAGACCCAGAGCCTTGTGAACTGGTATAGGGGTCTCATAGATCCCTTACCAGTTCATAAAGGTTTAAATGTAAAAAAAAAACACCCACAGAAAATTTTTTTCGTTATAATAATTTTTTTAATACTTACATCCCATCCATCCCAGAGCACTGTCCCACGCTGATTAATTTAGCTTCTGATCTCCTGCTGATGCTGGAAGCGGTTTATACCTGCTGGGTGACAGGTAACATGGGTTTAATTTAAAAAAAATGACATAGGGGAAGGGGGACCCCATTTTTATATTTTAAGGGTTAAAAACCTTTAAAAATACAAAATAAATGGCATAAGGTCCCCTCTACCCATCTTAACCAGCCGGGAGGCTTGTAGAACAGGGAACAGGGACCAGCTTTGGTGGCCCCTGGCCCTGCAGGCTACAAGCCAGCATAGCCTATGGCCACGGGCTCTACTGCTCCCCCTGGGCTTTGGGGAGGCAGGTAATGAGGGGGCTCGGGGTTAATGGCAAGTCACCCTCTAGCAGCAGGTGACTTGCCAGACCCAGAGCTTTGTGAACTGGTATAGGGGTCTCATGGAGCCCTTACCAGTTCATAAAGGGTTAACAGGAAAAAAAAAAAACAAACAGTTAAAATGACTATTAATAAATAAAATTATTTCTCTTTCCTCACCTCAGATCGTCAGCTCCTGTGTCCCTCGACGATCTGATGACAGATGCTGGTGATCGCCAGCCAGAGGAGAGGGGAGGTAGAGGATCAGAGTACCCCCTATCCCTCTACTGCTCTGCCCAGCGATCTGCCCAGACCTCTGACAACTAGGCCACCGAGAGCCAGGATGACACCCTTTTGGGGGTGAGGTTACTAAGCAAGATGGCAGCCCCTGTCGGGAAGGTAGAGGGAGAGGGCCATTGGCCACCCTCTTGAAGACTGAAGAGCTGGGGGGAGGGTGAACGGAGGCCCCCTGGAAAAGAAGAGAATCGTCAGGAGCGATCGGGCACTGTGGTGAGTACATTTTTTATTTCTATTTTACATGTAATACCGATGGCTGCAGAAGTGGGGGGAGCCTATTCCAGGCACTCCCCTGCAGCCGGGGGGGGGCCTGGGTGGGGAATTGAATTTTTTACGTACATAAAAAAACAGCAGGAGAGGCAGCTACGTAAATTTTATGTAGCTGGCACTAGAAGGGTTATGCCATGGAAGTTCTGTATGAAGATCTGTATTTATCTGTATCAATGCCCAATGCCAAACTGCGAGGTCTCAAACAGGGTAGAAGGTACAGCCTAGGAGTACAAATTGAAGGTAAAAAGAAAGCAGATGGAAAACGCTTTTTCGCACTATAGTGCCACTTTGTTATAGAGGATTCGGATCCCTGGTGCATTAAGTACTGGGGTAATTTCAGAAGTCCTCTAATTTCATAAATTTAGGCTGTATTGACAGGTCGCTCTGTCTTAACATTCTGAGGTTAATTATTAATACAGAGATAGAATCATGTAAAATGATAGAACAGCATATAATATATGTAGGATGAGTATTATTAAGTAAAGAAAAGGCAATTACCGCCGCAGCCCGGGGTTGAAAACCTGCCCAGTAAATGTAGTGTTAACTGCTCGACGATCGTTTTGGTTGAATATAAATGCCTTTAATTAAACATAAATCACAAAACAAATGTAAAACAAAAAAAGGAAATAAAAGATTAAATCTAGGAGCGGTTTCTTCAAAAGTTCCCTGTAAATCAAGAGGGGAAACAGATCCCAGCACGGCAGCTGTTCCATCGGCTTCAAGTTCAGAAAAATGAACTTAGCCTAGGAGTACAGTACTGAATTCTGCTGATGAGCGATCGATTCCCTCTGTAGACAATTTTGGATAGGTCTCACTGAAACTAATAAAGATGCTTTAGTGAATTTCCCAACTCCAAAGAACCTTGATTTTTAGATGCCCTAGGTCGCTCCATTCACTTACCTTGCAGTCCAACGCCGCATGTGTGAGCAGCGGCTGCATCCCCACTATCCCTTTAGCAGGACGCATGCCAGCACCAGGCTAGCGCACTCAGAGCCGCTGGCCTTAGAAGGAGCCTTAGATGACGTGACGTCAGCATGCTGATTGGACGAGCGAACGCGCATGCACTGTTAGACAGGGAATAGGTGAGTTGCGGTCAGCAATCTGGAGAGTTTCAGACAGCAGGGCACCCCCGATTGGGATGCCTGGGGGGAATGGACCAAAACCCAGTGTAGTCAAAATCCTGGGTCTTGGTCCACTTTAAGCAGTATGCATTGCTGAAACCTGCCCACAATGTCCAGGTGTCTTCTCCATCCCCCATACTCATGGAGAATGTACCCCAATTTGAAGTCAACAAGATTCTGAAATCAAAATGGGTGCATAATTCCCTACAGTATTTAATCGATTGGAAAAGTTTTGATACTGAGGAGAGATGTTGGGTGGCAGCCAAGTATAATGATAACCCAGATAAGCCTAGTAAGAGTCCTGAGGCCCCTCCTCAAGGGGGGTAGTGTCACAACAATCCCCTAATCCTCGCTCTAGAAGCTTGCTCATGTGGCTTGCAGAGCTAATCGTTGCCCGGCCAGGGCGATGTGCCTCTCTACCTCCTGCATCCCCGGCACCTTGGCACAAGTACGTACGTGTGCATACACAAGCTGTTTATGCCCTCCCATAGTGCTACAGGTAGCCCAGCTGCCGGAGGCTGGTTCAACCCTTTAACTGCCAGTCTACTGGGAGATTTTGTCACCCCTTGTTGTCAGACCATTTTTCAATATTTCGCGTTATAAATGTTTTTGATTTTTGAAGGTCTTTCCAGGAATTTCCAAGGAAAATTATATATTGTTTTTAAGCAGTCTGGGCTTTAACACAAAATGTCTTGTTTAGCCTTGTTTTAGTATATTCTCAATAGTTTGGGGTGAAATATGTCCAATAAAATAAACAATGTTTTTTACAATTTGTAGTGTTTTTTGTCATTTTTTGTCAAGTTTTTCAATACAATCATATTGTGTGTAAAAACCTTGGCCCAGGAGACTCCCTCAAACTGAAACTGCGCTTTAGGAGATTTTCAGATAAAATACAACTGCTATGCATACCTTGCAGTTTTTCATGAAAAACAATTCTTTACATTTGAACTCCCCCACAAACTATATTTCCATGAAAGTATACACCTTAAGCTTTCTAAGCATACCAGGCTTGTTGACTTGGGTGCAGTTTTCTAGAAGTAATACCTTGATTTATTATTTGGTCGCACATTTTCCCTAAAAAAAGAATTAAAAAACAGAATCAAAGCCACATTTTCATAAAAAAAGAAGTATGCAAACAAGAAAAAACAAGTTAAATATATAAGTAAAAAGCAAGATCCCCTGAGCAGAACAATATGCAACATGCATAGGTACTTTTAACTGCCAGCCTACTTAAGATGTTGTCACCCTCTGCGTAAAGAGGGCAGGCAAGCACCTCCAAGGCAGAAAGGGCAAGCTTTGGCCACGTGTCCAATTTACCGAATATTTACAGACAGGACCCATTGCTCAGTACCAGGAGACGCATCGACAGGTAGTCATAAATAATGCAAGTCTGCCTCCTGGTACTACGGGCCATATCAGATGTTCTACATTTTGGCTATGCTCACCCTCGCTTGTGAGATGTTGTTGGTGCCCCGTTTCTGCACTGCTGATTTCCTTCTCCTCCTTGGCCTTGTGCCACCACTGAGCCCTCAAAGTCAGCTGGGAACTCTGCCAGTAGTGCCTCCACCAGAGGTAATTTCTACTCTCTAATCTTTCTATCCCACTCCAGTGCTGGAATCAAGGGGGTGATGTTAGCCTTATAGCAGGTGTCCAAAGAGGCTGGCCACCCAGTAATTGGCACTGTTGTCTATATGGGCAACTCTGCAATTATTCTGCAGGCATTGGAGCATGTTGTGAGCCAGGCTGCCTTTTAAGGTAAACGTGCCTTTCTCTTCCTACCCTACTTTCTCATGTGCCACCTTCACATCCTCCGCCATTGCCTGAAGGTTATTTTCCAGCAGGCAAAGGATGGGTCATCACCGCTGACCAAATTGGTGGCATACTGGAAGCACTGCAGCACGGCACACATGTCCCTCAGGGAGCCCTACTGATTGGTGGTGAAGTGCTGTTAGTCTGCACTTGTAGCATTTTGTAGCTGGAACTCCACTATTGCCGCTGCTGCTCATATAACCATTCCAACATATGCAAAGTAGAATTCCAACTGGTTGGCACACATAAGGTAGTGGGGCCTGCAAAATGATGCTGCAAACCCTGGCATTTGCTTGAACCAGATGAAGGCATAGCAGGCACAGATGCAACAACTTTTCTCACTGCAGCACCAGCTCCATCACCAGCAGCAGCACCATGATCACTTCCCTGTCCCTTATTTGCTACTTTCTGCATTGTTGGACACAGTTTATGAGCAGCCTGTCCCCAAAAAATGCAATTACATTTGGCACAGATCAGATGTTGTCTATGGCCATTGAGTACAAAAAATTTGGCTAGATCAGATGTAATCTATGCCCAATAAGTACAGTGCAAACTGGTACATATCAGATGTTGTCTATGCCACTGAGTGCAATGACATTTAGAACAGATCAGATGTTCTCTATGCCACTGAGTGCTATTACATTTGGCACAGATCAGATGTTTTGTTTGCCAACCTCTATATTTAACCTCTCTTTTCTACTGGCATCTTTCCTTACAAACATGCAGTTATTACTCTGCTACTCAAGAAACCCTCTCTTGACCCCTCTGCATCTCACTACTCCCCTTCTACTCCAAACTTCTTAAACATCTTGCCCACTCAGAATTTGCACATTATTTATCTATGAACAACATACTTAATCCCCTATGATCTGGATTTCACCCTAACCACTCCACTGAAACTGCCATCACCAAAGTCACCAATGATCTGCTCACTGCTAAAACCAAAGGTCACTACTCCATCGCACAAGAATTTGTATTGGGGCCCCACGGTAGCCCCCCAAAAAACCCTGTAGAAATGTGCTGCACACACTTTACTAAAATCACTGAAATTTTTATTGAGTAAGTAGCTCCTCTGATAACAACAACTATACACAAACACTACATAACAAAAACAAAATAAAACAAAAAACACAGCACTGCCCGGTTTAGCTCTGCTTTAAAATTATTCGACTCCCACTTTAATTCCAAACAAATAATAAGTAAACCCCTCTCCGCTCTCAAGTCTGTCCTTCATAAAGTGTATAATCCCGGCAGCCTATCAGTTGAGGATGTACAGCTAAAACATAATATGCAAATAGTGCAAAATCACAAAAGTGCCAGTGCAGAAATTTTTGATAAAAGATTTATATGTATAGTAACATAGTAACATAGTATGTAAGGCTGAATAAAGACTTTAGTCCATCCAGTTCAGCCTGTTTGTCTCCTTCCAGTGGTCCAGTAGCCATAGCTAGGGATGACCGACTCGATCCGGACGAACCCGGATTTGTTCCGAATTTCATGAAAAATTAGATTCTGAACGAATCCGAATTTCCCGGCCATTCGATCGATCAAAGTTTTCCTTAAAACTCAATGACAGGCATTCTAAGATGGTGGACGGACATGTTCAGACATGTCCCCAGGGGCAAGTGACAATGGGACAGTCACATGCAGCCTATCAGCAGCCAGGAAGCCCGGTGACATCACCGTGCTATATAAAGCGGCGTCCATTTTCCTTTTGCGCAGTTCAGACTTGCATTGCAGACAGAACGGAGCTAGCTGCAGGGAGGGACAGACAGTCATAGTTAGGTGAGAGTTAGCGATAGCTAGTAGAGACCGTTACAGATAGGTAAAGAGAGAGACAGATAATTAGGGAGATTTAGAGTGGTAGACAGAGCTAGGGAAAGATAGATTTAAAACTGGAACAATCCAGCAGCATACAAGTCAGTGACAGGGTGCCTAGTGCTGCCTATGATTCATATTTCATAATTACTGGTTTACTGTTAATATATTTGGTTTGGTTTAAATACAACTGCACACTGTGCATGCCATGCACATGCTATTTAACCCTTTCTGCTATTTAGCCCTGAATGCTATTTTAACCCTATCTGTTAAACAAAAGCATTTCTCATAATTGGATTAGTGTTAATATTTTCTGTTCAGCTTAAAATACACCAGGCACATCCCAAGGCACATGCTATTTTAACCCTATCTGTTATACAACATAAGCGTTGATCAGCATCAGCTTCATTAAGCTACTTCAGTTTGCACTTGACTGCTTTCAATAAACCAGGCCGCAGGGCACCCCAAAGCTGCACCTTGCACCCTGTTATACAACATAAGCTGCTTAATTAAGCTACTTCAGTTCGCACTTGTTTTTGACTGCTTTCAATAAACCAGGCCGCATGGCACCCCAAAGCTGCACCACCTTGCACCCTATCTGTTTATACTAAATAAGCAAATACATAAAAATGTCAGGCAGACATGTGCCAGGATGTTCAAATAGGAGTGGCAGAGGCCAAGATTCAGCAGGCAGAGGTCGCAGCAGACTAGGGGCGAGTGGCAGCAGGAGTCACGGTGAGAGACCGGATCTGCCAGTATCCGCTAGCGGTCGTGTCTCCACCAGTAACGCATCTGCCATGGTAGATTGGTTAACGCGCTCATCAACATCATCACAAGTTACGTCTGAGACCCCCAGTCTAGGGTCGGTAGGTTCCTCTAACACAACCCTGAGTTGGCATGCCCCGAGAGCAGTCCCTGTCCTCCCATTGCCTCTGTCCTACGCCGTTCCTTCCCCCAGCGACGTATCCTATGCTTTGGGTTCAGCTCCACTTTTTAGTGAGGAGGACGATCAGATAAAGGACAGTCAGCAGCTACTGCCCAGCCATGAAATGGAGGTGGCTTCTTTAGCTCGGCAGACAAATAGTGATGTGGACAGTGTCGTGGGTGTTGCGAGCTTTCCAGCTCCTGCGCCAGATACAGAGGAAACCAAGAACATCAGTGACGTACAGCCACAACTCGGTAATGTTGATGATGATGATGATGAAGCCGATCGCACTTGGGAGCCGGGTGATGAAGGGGCTTCATCGTCATCATCAGGAGAAGAGGGGCGCAGGTTGCCCCGGAGTCAGCAGCTCAGGCAGCAAGGTGTTAGCAGCATGGTTGGCAGTCAGCATGGGGACACAATTGTAAAGCCTGGAGCCAAACGGGGCCGGGGCAGAGCACCTGCTGCGCGGCAGGCTACCTTATCGGGAGATAGTGGAGCAGGGGTTCTTGGAGTTGGCGACAATAGCAGTCAATCAGTGAGGCCTGTTGGTGGGAAAAGTAGCTACTCAGCAGTGTGGCAGTTTTTCCTGAAGCATCCGCAGGAGGGTAACATGGCCACATGCAAGATATGTAGGCAGAAGGTGAAGCGTGGCCAGGGTCCAAATGTTGGCACCACGGCCCTGTGTCAACATATGATGCGTCACCATAAAGCAACCTGGGAGAACCAAGGCTCCCAAGGGGTGGTCCAGCCTGCTTCCTCGCCAAGTGGCACGCCGCTCCCAATTTCTGCCAGCCAAGGCTCCAGCACCTCAGCCGAAGGCAGATGTGCGTCATACCCATCCTCTATCGCTCCTGCTCCTCCTCCTCCAAGTCATGCATCCCGCCAGCAATCCATCAGCAAAGCCATGTCCAAGAGACAGCAGTATGCGCCCACTCATCCTACGGCGCAGAAGCTGAATATGCTCCTGTCCAAGTTGCTGGTGCTGCAGTCGCTCCCTTTTCAGGTGGTGGACTCTTCACCTTTCAGAGAACTGATGGCTTGTGCCGAGCCGAGGTGGAGAGTCCCAAGCCGTCATTTCTTTGCCAAGAAGACAGTACCAGCGCTGCACACTTTTGTTGGACAGAAGGTGGGCCAGTCCTTGAGCCTGTCGGTGTGTAGCAAAGTGCATGGCAGCACCAACGTCTGGAGCTGTAACTACGGCCCGGGATCAGTACATGTCGCTTACGGCCCACTGGGTGAATGTGGTCCCTTTGCAGCAGCAGCAACTTGTACAGGTCACGCCGCTTCGGCCTCTGCGCTCCCTGCCCGTTGGGCCTGTGACACCGTGCGACTCGGCCTCCTCATCCTCCGCCATCTCCTCACCCTCCACTGTAGGCTCAAGTCTCAGTGCGCCTCCAGTCTACCATGTGTGCAGGACACGGCGGTGTCACGCGGTGCTTCACATGATTTGTCTTGGTGAACGGAGTCACACAGGGGAGGAACTGCTTAAATTTATTCATCAGGAAATCCAAACATGCCTTACTCCAAGAAAACTAAAAATGGGAATCATAGTTACCGACAATGGGAGGAACATTTTGTCTGCGCCGCACCAAGTAAGGCTGACCCATGCCCCTGCATGGCTCACATCTTCAATCTGGTTGTCAAGCGGTTTCTGAAGTGTTTCCCCCATATGCAAGACATCCTAACAACTTCAAGGAAACTTTGCATGCACTTCAGCCACTCATACGCCGCCAAATACACCCTTCTTGAGCTACAGCGTCAGAACGGTATCCCCCAACATAGTCTGATTTGCGATGTTTCCACCCGTTGGAATTCCACCCTTCACATGTTGGACCGATTATATGAACAGAGAAAAGCCATCACAGATTTCCTGATGATCCAAGCGGATAGGGGGACTCCCCTGTGTAACTTCAATGTCAACCAGTGGCAGCTCATACGTGACACCTGCCGTTTGCTCAGGCCCTTTGAGGAAGCCACTTTATTTGTCAGTCGGCAGGATTACGGGATGGACGTGATTCCACTGCTTCATGTACTACAGCACATGTTGGAAACCATGGCTGGTCAGGGCACTGGAGACATGCCCCTCGATTCAAAGAGCAAAAGTTAATTGATTTCGTATCGAGAATCGTAAGTTTGGGTGGGTGTTTGTCATTTTTTTTTGTTTTTTTTTTTCCATTTCGTATTCGCACGATCGTTCGCGCATAGACGTATATGAACATACGCATTTCGTACGAGAATCGTATAATTTGCGTTAGTTCGTGTGTTTTTCCCGTCCAAATCGTATTATTTGCGTCCGATCCTATTTTTTACGTCCTTCACATGGGCTTGCGACCAATTCAGAGAGGTGATTGCTAATTGTTTTGAAGCCCATTAAAGAGCTGCTTTACGAAATGTTTGCCGGCAGCTATTTGGCCTCGGGAGTAGGATGGAGAGGAGCGAGTTTGTGGCACATCAAGGGCTTATGCTTTTTGGCATTGAGTTGATCGAGATGTCTGAGAGTAGATTGCCCCTGCGTCGTCGCATGAACATCGATAGCATGAATGATGTTGAGCTGTTCGAGCTGACCAGGCTTAATCGCGCTTCCCTCCATAAATTATATAGTGAGCTGCGGCCATGGTTAGCCCGCACCACAAGGAAGGGGCATGCAATTTCAGGTATGACCAAGATGCTTGGCTGCCTGCAATTTTTGGCGAACGGCTCGTTCCAGAGGCTGGGTGCCCTCTCCGTGGGGATGTCACAGCCTACGCTGAGCCGCGCACTATCTAAATTTTTGGAAGGCATGGCTGCCATAACTCCAAAATATATTTATTTTCCGGATGATATGGCAGCCAGAAACGCCATTAAGCTTGGGTTTTATAATGTGGCCGACATGCCCAACGTTATTGGTGCTATTAACTGCACACATGTGGCACTCGTACCTAGGGCTGCCGACGAGTATATATATAGGTATTGAGATTGGTTATTATGTTGGCCAACGTGTAATGTAACCTGTTTTCCTTTGCGGCAGCATATTTGTTTATCCCTCATTTGTGTAGCTGCTTTATCTAGGCTTTTCATTAGTCTTTCCCAATAGAGTGCAGACATGTTTTATTTATTTATTTTTTTTTTTGTCAAATATCAATTACCCTTTTTGTATGTTTTTGCCTTAAGGAATCGAAAAATGGGACACTCCCTTAATGTCCAGGCCGTGGTTGGTCCGGACATGCGTTTTATGAGTGTCCTTGCCGGCTACCCAGGATCGTCCCACGACTCATATATACTCAGGCGATCTGGGTTGTTTAGGAGATTTGAGGCAGGTGAATTTTCGGGTGCATGGCTGCTTGGTAAGTGTGTCCTATTTGTGTGCTATTAAATGTGGGATTAATCTTGTATTTGTTGATATGTTTGTATTTGAATTCTTTACATAAGCCAGAAACTGCCTTTTTGTTGGGTCATATATTATGAACTTCCAAAAAAAATGCTTGGCTCGCTTTGTCCTTCAGAATGTTTTCCCTTTAGTTAGGATGTCTGTAAGTTCCATGTCCCTAAATATATTGGTTGGGAGTTTATACCCAAGGATCTGTGAGCTTTTGCTCCTTTTGTAGTATTGGTCTTTAAATGTCAAAGTGGACTTAAACTGCATACATTGTAGTTTTCATCTAAATGTGGATAGCCCCTCAGCAGCATCCTAATTGTAACATGTCAGAAACCTCTAAATATATTTAAATTCCAACTACCCTTGGCCGTGCAGATGTTTGTTAATTAATTGGTATATTGAAGTGCCATTTTTAATTATGTACTACATTAGTGGCAATATTTATTTTGCTAATGTGCCCTGGGTGTTTTTTTTGGCACTTTACCTTACATCATTATGATATATGTAAAATTCTTTGTGTTTGTTGTGTTGCCTTTTTAATTTTGATTAAATTTAATTGTCTGTTTAAGGTGATTCCGGGTACCCACTTCTACCCTGGCTCATGACGCCTGTGCTGCGGCCCCAGGATGCCTCTCAGGAAGCGTACAACCGTGCGCACCGCAAGACCAGGGCTGTTGTGGAGAGGGCCTTTGGGCTGTTGAAGACACGTTTTCGTTGCTTGGACCATACTGGGGGCGCCCTGCAATATGATCCCAAGAAAGTGATCGACATAATCATGGCATGTGCTGTTTTGCACAATTTTGCGATCCTGGAACGTGTCCCACGTTATGTGGATAGCCTGCCCTCTACAGCCCTAGAGGATGATGTAGAGAATTTTGTTGGGCCACCCAGTGAGTCTGCCAATCAGTTAGAGCAAACTTGATCTTGCAGCATTTTAGTTAATTTTATTTCGTGTCTCAACATTCTGTGTGTCTGTGTCCTTTTTGTTAAATATGTTGTTTTGCTGTAATGTGGCATTACCTCAAAGTAAAACATTTTTACCTTAATTGTTGCCTAATGTATTTCATGTAGTTTCCTTAGCTTGATATTTGCCTTGTTACACCTCTTAAAACCAAAATTATCTGGTTTAGCCCAAGCTGTTTAAAATGTGTTGCCACTAAAAACGCCACAAGTATTGTAAGTGAGAATATTTTTTTACTTAGAAAAGTAAAAATTATTGTGCTTAACAGAAAACATTCCACATACATCTGTGGTTACAAATGGATGACATAACAAAAAAAACATCGAGCACATCTACACCTGGAAGTGAGTGGCACAACCAAACAAGGACACCCAGTCCAAAGGCCAGCCTAGTCCAGTCATTAATATTGCCTGTGCCCAGGGATATTTGGGCATGGCCATAATGTCACACAAACATGTCTGCAAACAGGAGGAGCACCAACCAAATACATATTTAAAGTCATAAGTGGCCAGATACACTCCACATAGACCTATGGCATTGGCTAGTGGCCTTAAGCATTACTCTAAGGAGCTATATGGGAGCAAATACAAAACACAACCTGCATGAGCAACACAAAATGGATTGTTTGAAACCTCAAAGGACAAGTAAATACAGTGGGGGTTAAGAGAAAAGATGTCCCACACACCCATGGCTTAATAGGGTGGCTGCCCATAATACCCAGGTGGAGGTCCAGGTGGAGGTCCATGTGAATGGGACCTAGCCTGGGCCATGGCAGCATTGTGAATTTGAAACTGCTCCACAATGTTTCTCTGCATATTGGTCATCTCAGCCATGGCTGACTGGATGCCATTACTTGCAGTGACCACGTTGCTGTTGAGGGTACGCAACTCCGCGAGGATGCCCTGTAAACTGGTATTGATGGTGACCATGTCGGCATGCCTTTCCTCACGCTCTGTAACGAGCTGTGCCTCATAAGAGTCCCTTTCTTGGGTCCATAATTGAAGCAGGGCACTCTGCCTCCCCTGGGAAATTGTGGGGCGGCGTAATGGAGTCCGCCGCACAATTACCCTGGCTCTTGGGCGTGCCCTGCCGCGTGGTGTCGTCCCCTCAACAGCAACAGGCCTGCTTTGCAAATCCTCAGCAGCAGAGTGAACACTGGGGACTGTTGTGTCAGTCTCCCCATGTGCATGCACAATGGATGGAGATTCACTCTGCTGCTGAGGATTGGCCAGAGAAACATTATGGAGCAGTTCCAAATTGGGACCCAGGGGGAGGTCATCCGACGTGCCCTGCATGGAGACATCATCATCTTCCTCCATTTCTTGGATCTCTTCCATGAGTGT
Organism: Gastrophryne carolinensis; assembly: GCA_027917425.1. Classification (NCBI taxonomy): domain Eukaryota; kingdom Metazoa; phylum Chordata; class Amphibia; order Anura; family Microhylidae; genus Gastrophryne; species Gastrophryne carolinensis. Next base: position 342,838,594 of record CM051237.1, on the reverse strand, counting down.
GCGGGTCTGTAGGGACATATAAAAAAAAAGTGTAAGTTGGCGTCCAAATTTGGGATTCCCACAGTTTAACACATTCTTAAGCACTTGGTAGTATTTATGGTACTAAATTAACTTACCGGAAATCTCGGATCTGGGCTCCTATGCTGTACGGACCTGGTAGGCATAACCAAACTGGGGGGTGAGTTTACCCTTGCTGAGGGATCATGCTGGGCTGAAGAAGAGAAAAACAAACAACGTAAACACACACATAACCATTTTTTGGATAGGTAATCAAATAAACCACTATTTGTAATATTAAGCAACTCTAGAGCAATGGGGACATTTGTTAAAAGACACGCAAGTTTAGATAGGTGCAATGGCTCACAAAAACTGCTAACTGACCTCAGTTCTAAGTCAGGAAGTGTACCCAGTCAGCATACAACTTGCTACGCACATTTTTGGATTTAGCCTACCATTCGCTAGGTCCGGGGTACTCAAACAATTCTTGTAAAGGTCCATTTAAAGGTATGTGGTGAGAGGTGAATGTCTGGCCATGGGGCTGACGCAGGGGGTGTCTAGTTAGAAATAAACACACTGGTGGAGGGGCTTGAGATTTCAAAGTGCAAACTAATAAAGGCTGCTTGCCCTTGCTGGGCTGGATGGGGCAGAGCTGAGGGGACAGGGATTGGATGGCTAAAGGGGGGAGTTAACGAATTGATGGTGATGGGATGGATGGAGCAAATCTGTTACAAATGTATGGGGCTTATGTGGGGGGGGGGGCATGGGGGGACTGTGGCAGATGGGGCAGAGCAGGGGCAGCGGGACACGATTGTGCCAAGAGAAAGATGTACCAAGTTACTGTGTACCTTGCAATGCCACTTCCTGTGCAGTACTTCATATTGCAATGCTATGTTTCAGGGAGCCATGACATTGGGCAGGAGAACAACCACTACATCGCCGATCAAGGGGGCAGCTCTGAGCACGTCAACACAGAAGTAACTGAGTGCAGGGCTGTCTGGGCAGGGGTCCTGGAATCTGGTGCCAAGGTCCGCATTGGGACCCCGGGCCGCCAGTTGAGTCTCGCTGCTCTAGGTCAGATATGTTTGGGGGTGGGTAATTAAATTGTTAACTCAAACACAACTCACACAACAAATAGGCAACCCATCCATAATGATGTGTGTTTTGTGATTGATTCAAAATATATCACTTTTCAGGAGAAACTTCATGACTTGACCAATACAATTGGAAATTTGATCTTTGCCATAATGGATGTGGTCATAAATGTGTGATTCACAGGGACCAAAAGAGGACACAAACAGGCACAGTAGTGCGAGGCCAAGCAAGGCAAACCATAGGGGCATCCCGTCATCTTGTTACTAGTGAACTTTAGATTATTTACCCAACAGGCAAACATGCAGATTTAAGAGTACTCACCGTGGGTACGGGTCGGTGAGTCTGTGTCCCTTAGACCAGCATGTCCACCGACCGCGACCGGATGGAGAAGTCCCAGCACAATCTCCTCAGCAGGGGTAAACTCCAATTTTGAAGGAAAGCCACCTCCAGTTTTCAGGCTGAAAAGAGAAAATCGTTTGGTACTCAGAAAAGGTGCATACAGTACATCCTAATCGTTATATTTGGAGACATCATTATTTACCTGTAATTATGCCTTTTAATTTCTTTTTGCCATACAGCATACTTCAGATCAGAGATTTTCTTCTGAATTTGGGACACATCTTTCCTCTCTTCCCCCGCTGCATTTACTTGTCGTAGGATGGTTTCAAACAATTCCATCTTGCGCTGCTTTGTGGTGTGTTTTGATTTGCTCCCATAGAGCTCGTCATAGTATAATGTAAGGCCACTAGCCAATGCCATATTTTGGTCATGGGAGAATCTCCCACTCAACTGGCCGCGGCGCAATGTGCGGCCAGATGGTTGGCTTGGCTGCTCCTCCATGTGTGCAGACACATGTGGTGACATTATGGCCTGGGGCTGGGTAGGGGAATGGCCGGATTGTTGGCTTCCCAATGACTGGACTGGACTGGCCAAGGGACTGGGTGTTCTTGCGTGGCTGGCCACCGAACTTCCAGGTGTAGATGTGGTCATGGTTGAAATTCTGGGCCCTCTTGGGGGGCTATGTTCCCGGCTGGTGCCAGGTCGGGGGCTCTGTTCCCGGCTGGTGGCAGGTCGTGGGCTTCTGGCCCTGCTGCGGGCCCTGTAGGGGCTTCTGGCCCTGGATGGGGTTCTGCGGGCCCTGTAGGGGCTTCTGGCCCTGGATGGGGTTCTTCGGGCCCTGGCTGGGCTTCTGGCCCTGGATGGGGTTCGGCGGGCCCTGGCTGGGCTTCTGGCCCTGGATGGGGTTCGGGCCCTGGCTGGGCTTCTGGCCCTGGATGGGGTTCTGCGGGCCCTGTAGGGGCTTCTGGCCCTGGATGGGGTTCTTCGGGCCCTGGCTGGGCTTCTGGCCCTGGATGGGGTTCTGCGGGCCCTGGCTGGGCTTCTGGCCCTGGATGGGGTTCTTCGGGCCCTGGCTGGGCTTCTGGCCCTGGATGGGGTTCTGCGGGCCCTGTAGGGGCTTCTGGCCCTGGATGGGGTTCTTCGGGCCCTGGCTGGGCTTCTGGCCCTGGATGGGGTTCTGCGGGCCCTGGCTGGGCTTCTGGCCCTGGATGGGGTTCTTCGGGCCCTGGCTGGGCTTCTGGCCCTGGATGGGGTTCGGCGGGCCCTGGCTGGGCTTCTGGCCCTGGATGGGGTTCGGCGGGCCCTGGCTGGGCTTCTGGCCCTGGATGGGGTTCGGCGGGCCCTGGCTGGGCTTCTGGCCCTGGATGGGGTTCGGCGGGCCCTGGCTGGGCTTCTGGCCCTGGATGGGGTTCGGGCCCTGGCTGGGCTTCTGGCCCTGGATGGGGTTCGGGCCTTGCTGCGGGGCCTGGTTTGCCGAACTGCCCTACTTGAACCCATGGCCGGTGTGGGCTCCCTTGTGCGGCCTCTTCTGGGGGCAGAGGTGGTGGGTGCTGCTGTTGGCTGCTTTTTGGCTGCAGGGGCACGTGGCTTGGGGCCCCTTTTTTGGGTTCCTGAGGGTCCAGTGTCCCTTGGTGGGGCAGAGGTAGTAGTCTTGGCTCTCAGCTTTATCCTACCTTGCTGGAACCTGGTTGTTGGGCCCTCCGCGGTCTGGCTTTGCTGGGGTCGCTTGGTCATTGCCTTTTTAGGTGCCATCTTCCACAAATGCTCAAAGAGAATGAGCTTTGGGTGCAGGGACCTTTAAATAATGAGCCCAGCGTGTGACGCCTATGCGCACGACTACGCGCTCGTACCAGGAACCAGGAAACCGCTGGGGTTTCACTTATCTGCTGCCTTGAAGAAGCATAAAGATGGCGCCCACTATCTTCACCCGTCAACAGGAAGAGATCCTCATGCTGGTAAGTGGCTGCCTGTGCATTTTAATCTAATAGTCAATGATGGCCTAAATGTAAATGATGCGTTTGGAACTAGTTTGGGGTCTCTTAATGTTTAAGAACTGGCTCCTCACACTTCATCCTCAAGGGCCAAGCCTGGCCACGTTTTCACCTGTCTATGCTGATGTCCTAATTCGGGCAATTGCTCCGGCTTAGCATCAGTTAATTAACCTGTGGAGTAGCGGGGCTAGCTGGCAAACCTGGCCTGTCTCGGACCTTGATGCGGATGTTTGAGGAACACTGTTTTCCTAAGCCATAAAAACACAACGGGAAGCCACACACGTGGTCCAAAAGCCTAAGCATAAGCCTACATCTTGGATGTTTAAACCATCCTAACATGCCATAGATGCAGGTGGCCTGATTCTTGATGTTGGCTATTATCTGTATGTACATGGTGTGTGATACATATAACATAAGACCAGACTCTCATTCACAGTCAACGTCCTCTTTAAGGCACTCCCCAAAAATGGCTGCCACTCTAAATGTGTGTGTTAGTGACATGAAATTCTCAACTTGTGATGCAACACATATGGGTCTGTGTGTAAAAGTAAAAGCTCTGTGTCCATTATGTTTTTCAGATCATGCTTCAGCGCCGGTATGACTTCGCGCCCAATGTGTGCGAGAAAAGGGACATCGCCCGGGAGATCATCGCGGAGATACACCGTGTGACCAGCACCACCTTCACTCACACCCAGATAATGCAGCATTGGTCGGACCTGAAACGACTGCACATGCCCCGGGTGCGGAGGTTTTTTGGAATCCATTTCCCAAGTAAGTACAAAGCAATTGCATGGTATATGTTCCAAATGTATAAGTTATGCCTTTATTTATAATGACTTTTCTTTGGTAGTGTTGGAAATGGATTTCAGAATTCGCCGCACCCGGAGGCGTACAGGCCGACCAGTGCTGCATGAGTCTGCATCTGTGAGTGAAGGTGGTGGATCTCCCGGGCGACGGACCTACCCCTCCTCTGTGGCCTCCTCAGACCAGCCCCTGGACCTTACCACAGAGGAGGGGCCCAACCGCGTGGGCGTGGAGTCATACCTGGCCAGGCATGGGGAAGGCTCTGGTATGTCACTCTTCATGTATAGGCACAAAGATATACATGGCAGGGCCAAAACTAAGTTATCCTTTATTATGTATTTGTAGAAGCTTCTGGTGCGGGTGAGATAGTGGAGGAGGAGGCAGCAGAGATGCTGGAAGTCGATCCTGGCGAAGGTGAGTGATGTCAGCCAGACTGGGAGCCAGATATGTTGGGAATAGTGACTCTATACAAGTACTAACCAAATGTCACATGTTTCTCCAGGGACTTCTTCACAGCATAGCCAGGACCAAGGGCAGCCTGTTGGCCCCAACCAGCCATCTGTCGGCCACCAACTCCGTAAGTCTCCATGCCATTATTCATATTAATGTTTGGTTAGCTAATAACACACACATAACTAAAGGCGTAGCCAATGTGTAGTTCACACTTTCATGTGGCCACTTCGTTAGCTTAAAGCGGACCCTAACTTGTATTAAGAACATAAGAATTAGCCAACACACTGTACCTACAGATTTGAAACATGGAAAAACACCCTTCAGCCATCTAATGCATGTTATTAGACTGAACAAAACCAATATTGCGGAATATGGAATGCGCAATATTTACAGGCAGCATGGGATACAGATTTAAAAAAGTAAGGTGCTGCCATGCATTGTGGGAGTGATGACCTTTCCCTCAACCCAGCTATGCTCTGGATTCCCAACGCACCACTGTAAGCTACTCCCCTGGACTTTAGCCAACTCTCCACTCCTCATTAAGTGTTATGCTTCAGAGTCTAGATGGCGGCGCTGTAATCCAAAAACCTCCTAAATGTACGTTGATCTGGTGCCTAATCATTTGGGAATAGTTATTGCTTTTCATTAAATAATGTTGAAGGTCCGGTTTCAGGAGTTTAAACACTTACCTGTGGGAAATGCATTAACTTTATCCCTTGGAAGAATGACATATGTCATGCATTTACATTTATTTGATTAACCCCAAATCTATTTCCAGCATACCAACCGGTCTGGTACTCCTATTTATGTTTATTTCTCTATTGCTTACAGGGATTATCCCAAAAACCGTCCAGGAGAAAAAAAAAAGAATCAAGGAGTTGGTGGCCGAGCTGCTGGCCATACAGGCGACGTTGGGGCCAACAGATTAAGAAGAGGATGATGAATAGTGCCCTTGGTCCTGGCTACTTTGTTTAACTTGTTTTTAGAGTTGTTACAATTTTAAACTGGTTTTATGTTTTTAAAAAAAAAAAAATATATGTTTTTAAAAAAAAACAAAAAAAAAAAATTTAGATGTGTTTTACCCCCCCCAAAAAAAAAAAAACTATGTTTTAAACAAAACAACCAAAAAAAAAAAAAGATGTTTTGAAAATTACTGAAAACAAAACAAAGCAAAGAATTTAAATAAATTATATTTTAAGCCTTCCTAAATGTGTTTTTTCTAATATGCACACCCAAAAAAAATTACACAAACCAGAAAAAACACGCTTAGAAAAATATAGACATATGTACATTATGTGGTTTTCTTACGTTTTAGGGACCGAGAAATGAAGTTGGATGCAGGCGCTAAGAGGTTTAGGTAAGTTTTAGGGACCGAGAAATGAAGTTGGATGCAGGCGCTAAGAGGTTTAGGTAAGTTTTAGGGACCGAGAAATGAAGTTGGATGCAGGCGCTAAGAGGTTTAGGTAAGTTTTAGGGACCGAGAAATGAAGTTGGATGCAGGCGCTAAGAGGTTTAGGTAAGTTTGAGGGACCGAGAAATGAAGTTGGATGCAAGCGCTAAGAGGTTTAGGTAAGTTTTAGGGACCGAGAAATGAAGTTGGATGCAAGCGCTAAGAGGTTTAGGTAAGTTTTAGGGACCGAGAAATGAAGTTGGATGCAGGCGCTAAGAGGTTTAGGTAAGTTTTAGGGACCGAGAAATGAAGTTGGATGCAGGCGCTAAGAGGTTTAGGTAAGTTTTAGGGACCGAGAAATGAAGTTGGATGCAGGCGCTAAGAGGTTTAGGTAAGTTTTAGGGACCGAGAAATGAAGTTGGATGCAGGCGCTAAGAGGTTTAGGTAAGTTTTAGGGACCGAGAAATGAAGTTGGATGCAAGCGCTAAGAGGTTTAGGTAAGTTTTAGGGACCGAGAAATGAAGTTGGATGCAGGCGCTAAGAGGTTTAGGTAAGTTTTAGGGACCGAGAAATGAAGTTGGATGCAGGCGCTAAGAGGTTTAGGTAAGTTTTAGGGACCGAGAAATGAAGTTGGATGCAAGCGCTAAGAGGTTTAGGTAAGTTTTAGGGACCGAGAAATGAAGTTGGATGCAAGCGCTAAGAGGTTTAGGTAAGTTTTAGGGACCGAGAAATGAAGTTGGATGCAGGCGCTAAGAGGTTTAGGTAAGTTTTAGGGACCGAGAAATGAAGTTGGATGCAGGCGCTAAGAGGTTTAGGTAAGTTTTAGGGACCGAGAAATGAAGTTGGATGCAGGGGCTAAGAGGTTTAGGTAAGTTTTAGGGACCGAGAAATGAAGTTGGATGCAGGCGCTAAGGGGTTTAGGTAAGTTTTAGGGACCGAGAAATGAAGTTGGATGCAAGCGCTAAGAGGTTTAGGTAAGTTTTAGGGACCGAGAAATGAAGTTGGATGCAGGCGCTAAGAGGTTTAGGTAAGTTTTAGGGACCGAGAAATGAAGTTGGATGCAGGCGCTAAGAGGTTTAGGTAAGTTTTAGGGACCGAGAAATGAAGTTGGATGCAAGCGCTAAGGGGTTTAGGTAAGTTTTAGGGACAGAGAAATGAAGTTGGATGCAGGCGCTAAGGGGTTTAGGTAAGTTTCTGGTTGAGGGTGCGCATGCGCAAGATCTTATAAACATACGAACGCACAAATCTAAGAGGCCAAAAACCAATGAAAACCAGAGGCAAACGCAAGTAATTGGAAGAGGTGGACGATGGAAGCAGCAGAAAAAACAGGCTGCCGCCGCAACAGGTGAGCACATGAACGTGATTTTTACGATTGCCAACTGACTGAGGCAAGTTCGGGAGATATCATACGAACGGACGTATCTTTTAGGATAGAAACGTATTTGCTTATTGAATCACTCGCAAGTTCATACGAACGCACGAGCGGACGTGAAAAATAGGATGATCGTGACCCAAATCCAAGCTGTTACATGTTTCTTTGAATCAACCCAATGGCGTCTACATCTTACAGCCACATGAACCCCATTGGAGCTGAACTGGAGGAGGAGGAGGAGGGGCACAGTGAAGCACAGTTTAGGTTTGGCGAAATGGCTGGTTTATCTAGTCAGCGGACAGGAGAGGAGGAGCAGGAGCAGCCAGAGGAGCTAGAGGGTTTTGAGGAAGGCGAGACAGAGGACCCGGACACACCGTGGCAGTATGCAGTGGAGATGGAGACAGGTAGTCCCTCCAAGTCACTTGCGCAAATGGCAGGAAGCATGCTCACGTGCTTGCGTAGTGACCCCAGAATTGTTTCCATTTGTCGCCGGGATGACTTATGGCTGTCCACCTTATTGGACCCTCGCTTCCGGCACAAAATGGGGGCATTTTTTAAACCCGCCGAGAGGGAGGACAAACTGAACTACTATAAAGACATTCTACTTAGTCAGTTGGCCGATGTCTATCTGCGCCATGGTCCATACTCTCGCAGGTCTGACTCGGGGGGACGTCTGTGCTCAGCTTCCACTGCCATGGCTGCTGGGGGGGGGGGTTGGCAGGAGCAGCAGCAGCTCCATCAGCAGCAGCCTCAGTTATCAGTCGCTAATGAGTAGCTTTCTACACCCGCATAGTGAGGCTTCTCATGAGCAGCAGGAAGACCTGGAGCAGGAACCTCAACCAGCAGGTCATGTCATACCTTGACATGACCATGCCAACACACCTTGAGGATCCGCTGGACTTCTGGGCAGCCAAACTTGGCTTGTGGCCGCAACTAGCAGAGTTTGCCCTGGAAAAGCTGTCCTGCCCTGCAAGTAGCGTGCCATCTGAGCGGGTGTTTAGTGCGGCGGGGGCCATAGTTACGGCGAGGAGAACTCGTCTGTCAACTAAAAATGTGGAGAGACTCACCTTTGTCAAAATGAATCAGGGATGGATCAGCCAGGATTTCCACCCACCAGTGCCTGATGCATGCGACTAGATTCAGCATGGTGCCACGCTTTACACTTTCCAAATGGTGCAAAACATATTTATGTCTTTAGGCCAATTTTTGGGCTCCTGCTGATGCCGACTTCAGGGTGTCTCTTTCAGACAATATTTGGGCTCCTGCTGCTTGCAACTCCAGGGTGTGATTCAGCCAATTTTTGGGCTCCTGCTGCAAACTCCAGTGTCTCTTTCAGCCAATGTTGGGCTCCTGCTGCTGCTGCTTGCAACTCCAGGGTGTGATTCATCCAATTGTGGGACTCCTGCTGCCAATTCCAGTGTCTGTTTCAGCCAATGTTTGGGCTCCTGCTGCCAACTCCAGTGTCTTTCAAGCTATGTTTGGGCTGCTGCTGCTGCTGCTTGCAACTCCAGGGTGTGATTCATCCAATTTTTGGGCTCCTGCTGCCAACTCCAGTGTCTCTTTCAAGCTATGTTTGGGCTGCTGCTGCTGCTGCTTGCAACTCCAGGGTGTGATTCATCCAATTTTTGGGCTCCTGCTGCCAACTCCAGTGTCTCTTTCAAGCTATGTTTGGGCTGCTGCTGCTGCTGCTTGCAACTCCAGGGTGTGATTCATCCAATTTTTGGGCTCCTGCTGCCAAATCCAGTGTCTCTTTAAAGCAATGTTTGGGCTCCTGCTGCTGCTGCTTGCAACTCCAGGGTGTGATTCAGCCAATTTTTGGGCTCCTGCTGCCAACTCCAGTGTCTCTTTAAAGTAATGTTTGGGCTCCTGCTGCCAATTCCAGTGTCTTTCAAGCTATGTTTGGGCTGCTGCTGCTTGCAACTCCAGGGTGTGATTCGTCCACTTTTTGGGCTCCTGCTGCCAACTCCAGTGTCTCTTTCAAGCTATGTTTGGGCTGCTGCTGCTGCTGCTTGCAACTCCAGGGTGTGATTCATCCAATTTTTGGGCTCCTGCTGCCAACTCCAGTGTCTCTTTAAAGCAATGTTGGGCTCCTGCTGCTGCTGCTTGCAACTCCAGGGTGTGATTCATCCAATTTTTGGGCTCCTGCTGCCAACTCCAGTGTTTCTTTAAAGCAATGTTTGGGCTCCTGCTTGCAACTCCAGGGTGTGATTCATCCAATTTTTGGGCTCCTGCTGCCAACTCCAGTGTCTCTTTCAAGCTATGTTCGGGCTGCTGCTGCTGCTGCTTGCAACTCCAGGGTGTGATTCATCCAATTTTTGGGCTCCTGCTGCCAACTCCAGTGTCTCTTTCAAGCTATGTTTGAGCTGCTGCTGCTTGCAACTCCAGGGTTTCATTCAGCCAATTTTTGGGCTCCTGCTGCCAACTCCAGTTTCTCTTTCAAGCTATGTTTGGGCTCCTGCTGCTGCTTCTGCTGCTTGCAAATCCAGGGTGTCATTCAGCCAATTTTTGGGCTCCTGCTGCCAACTCCAGGATGTCTTTCAGCCAATATTTGGGCTCCTGCTGCTGCCAGCTCCAGGGTGTGTTTTTCAGGCAATATAGGGGCCCCTCATAGTAATGCCACCTCAACTCTCTGCTAGAGATGAGCAAACTTCTCAAAAATTCGATTTGGGCGATTCGCCGAATTTCTCAAAGAAATTTGGGTGCGTCCGAATCGAACTTTAACGAATCGCTCATCTCTGGTGGGAGCGGGGAGGCCGGCTGCGCTGTCAGCGGGCGGCGGAAGCCGGCTTCCGCCGCCCGCTGACAGCGCAGCCGGTCTCCCCGCTCCCACCATGCCGCCATTTTTTTTTAAATTATTTCAGGGAAAATTCGGTCAGCACGAACCACTAAAAATTCGGGTTCATGCTGAATCGAATTTTCCCTGAAATTCAGAGCGAATTCAGGTTCGTTAGAACCGATTCACTCATCCCCACTCTCTGCAATTGTGCCGCTCTGCGATTCTAATAGCGATGCCTCTGATCTGCATGTCCTAATTATTTACAGTATTATTTCACTAACCCAGCACGCATCCTATGCGTGTTACAGCAAGGCAGAATGGTTTACAACCCTATTGAGGCTCTAGGAAGCTCAGAAATAGCCGTTTTTAATAGCTATTCGCCGCGAATAAATTCGGGTCCAAACGATTTTTGTCGGAAAATTCGGCGAATCATTTGAATCAAATTTTTCAAAAGTTCGCTCATCTCTAGCCATAGCTGGAATGGTTATTACATGCCAGGAAGGCATCAAGGCCACTTTTGAATGTTTTTACTGTATCCATCATTACTACCTCCCCTGGCAGCGAGTTCCATAGACTCACTGCTCTTACAGAGAAGAATCCCCTCCTATGTCGGTGGAGAAAGCACCTTTCCTCTAAACTTAGTGGATGCCCTCGGGTTATGGTTACACTCCGGGAAATAAATAGATTTGTGGGACAGATCTTTGTACTGACCCTGAATATATTTATACATAGTTATTAGATCACCCCTCAAGCTTATTTTTTCTAAACTAAATAAACCTAACTTTGACAATCTTTCAAAGTACTCTAGCCCCCGCACTCCTTTTATTAACTTTGTTGCCCTTCTTTGAATGTGCTCCAGTTCTGATATGTCCTTTTTTAAACACAGGTGCCCAGAACTGTACACAGTACTCCATATGGGGTTTGACCAGTGACTTGTACAGGGGTAAAATGATTCTGGTCATGAGCACCTATGCCCCTCTTGATGCACCCCATGATCCTATTTGCTTTGGCAGCTGCTGCCTGGCATTGATTACTACAGTTGAACTTATTGTTAACTAAAACCCCTAGGTCCTTTTCCATTGTTGTTTTACCAAGTGTTTCTTTAATTAGTATGTAATCATGACACAGATTTCTCTTCCCATGTGCATAACCTTACATTTATCTGTGTTAAACTTCATTTGCCATTTAACTGCCCATGCTTCCAATTTATCTAAATTTGTTTGTAGCTGCCCGCTGTCCTCTTTTGTTTTAATTACTTTACACAGCTTAGTATCATCTGCAAAGATTGAGACTTTACTGTTTAATCCGTACCCAATGTCATTTATATATATATATTGACGAGAATTTGTACCAGCCTTTTATGTGGCACAGTACCAAATGCTTATCAATATACATATCAATAATATGCAAGATCAAAAGAACCCTAATCCAAATGTATACACTATAACAGAAGATACCTAAACAGAAAAGGAGAGGAAGGGAATATACAAATCCTATCCCAGGGTTTGACATTGTTGACCATTCCCTGCATCTCAATATTCTCTCCTATGTTGGGGTTCAAGGTCTCACCTCCCACCTTGATGACATATTTCTGAGTGTTTCCTACTCTAAAACGGTTTCTGCTTCCCATTCTCTTTCAGTCAGTGAGCCACAAGGTTCGGTCCTAGGTCCCCTACTTTTCCCTAAACGTATGGTCTTGACTGACTTCACTAGGCTTCCAATACCACTTCTATGTAGATACAAATATACTTCTCAGGTGGCCATTCTCTCCCCTCCTACTACGCCCCCCAAACTGTCTTAGAGCTATATCTCCATTCATGTCATCTCATTACCTCAAGCTAAACATGGACAAGACAGAACTGGTAATTTTCCCACCCTCTAACTTCCCTTCCCTCTCTAACATCTATCTATCTCTGTTAATTATACAATAACTGCAACTCCTCAAGCTCAGGGTTGAGGAGTGGCGGATTGGGGGGGCATTTCAGAGGATTGGAGTAGCACGTGATTAGTCCTGGAGACAAGCGTGAGAGGAGGTGATCAGGATGGAAGGTCAGCAGCAGAGCGGAGGCTGTTTTATACAATTATACAATAACTGCAACTCCCCAAGCTCAGTACCTGGGAGTCATTCTGGACTCTCTCATTTAAATTATATAACCACTCCCCAGCCACCTCCTGTGGTCTCCAATTTCTCCAAATATCTCACGCATGCTTCCTTTCCTCTCATCTGACACCACTAAAATGCTAATGCACGCTCTGGTCATATCCCGACCGGACTACTGCAACATCCTTCTTTGTGGCTTACCAACTAACAGACTAGCACCCCTCCAACTTATTTTGAATCCTGCTGCTCACCTCATTCATCTCTCCTCTCACGGCTCCCCTTTGTCAATCCCTACACTGGCTGCTAGTTCCACAGCAAATCCTGTTCAAATCTCTAACTCTCACCTACAAAGCTCTCCCCAGCCAGACGCCTCCCTACATCTCATCTCTAATCCAAAAAAAAACATTGAGACAGCCTCCGCTCTGCTGCTGACCTTCTCCTGTCTTCCATCCTGATCACCCCCTCTCACGCTTGTCTCCAAGACTATTCACGTGATACTCCAATCCTCTGAAATGCCCCCCCCCCCCAATCCGCCACTCCTCAACCCTCAAAGCTTTCAAAGGTGCCATTAAAACCCGCCTGTTCAGAAAAGCATACAATATGGCTTAAGTCATTCTCTAAAGGGTATATGCCATTAAGCTCAATACTGACTGTTCGTGATCCTTCCACCTTTGTCTCCACCCCTTATCCTTTGGACTCCAAGCTTGCAAGGGCAGGCCACTCTCTCTATAGTATCTTGTATCACAATATTTATCATGAACTCTGTAACACTGCATTTGTAATAGTCTATGTACTGTATGTTTCTATCTTTTCTGTAATTACTGTACAGTGCTATGAAAGATGATGGCACTTTATAAATAAATAAATTAATTAAATACATTAATTGCAATTTAATTTGGCATAGGTCAGATGTTGATTATGCCCACCAAATGCAATTACATTTGGCACAGATCAAATTTTGTCTATACCCACTGAGTGCAAATTATTTTGTACAGATCAGATGTTGTCTATGTCTATTAAGTGCAATGAGATTTTGGGTACTTGGGTACCTCACTGACTGCCAGCAAGGTTTTACAGGAGGAAAGGAGATATCAGAATAAACTGATTTACTTCTTTCAAGAGGCAAATAGAAGCCTGGACAGAGAACAGCTGGAGGCTGATTCACTACTAACGCCAGGTATTGCCAGGTGAACTCAGTCCATTTGCTGAATAGGGGAATCTGCTGGGTTGTTTTTAGTGAGCTGCTTCATTTAGCCCACTGGTCTCCTAGCAACACTTTACCTCAGAGGCTGACACTGTAATCAGTGGTAACGGCTGTGTGTGTGAGGTGCTGCTTTTGTTATGAGACCAGGTGACTCAAATGTGTAAAATCTATACAAAATAAACTAAACTGACTGAAAATAACTGAAATTCTTCTTTGAATAACTGTGCAGGAAAATCTAAAGGTATTAAAGTGGAACAAAACCCTGAGTTGCCGACCCTGAAGTCTATAAGACCCGGCCATTGACCTTCCCCCTTAAGCATTCTAAATCAGGATGCCCCACTGTGTGAAACGACCCCTGGATAACCATAGTTCCCCCCCATTGTTTTGGCGCGCTCACGCAGATAGTCATTTAGACAGGCAGGGCGGCCAGGAAGGTTACTGCTCAGGCTCCCCATCTGCGTGCAAACAGAGCTGATTGGATTAGAGCCCGCGCATGCGCTGTGGGGACAGGGAAAGGTACGTTTTCACAGGCGAACTTGGGGATTTCACATATCAGGGCATCCCAAGTCGGGATGCCCCTAGGGGCACAAAACAAAATTCCAGATAGTGAAAATGGTAAACTGAAAGATTCTGCAGCAGAACCAACATGAAGGGAAAACTGTCAAAATCAGCTAAATGACTTCTAGAGCTTTTCTCTCTGTTTTAGATATATAAGTTCTGGCCAGGCAATGTTGCAATGTTGTTATCTTATGCTGGACGGCTGCCAGCACTGAACAGCTGATACTTTGATACATTGTTTCACCCCTCTCCTCAGCATGGAACAGGCCAGAGTGTCGGGCTCCGACACTCAGAAGACATAAACATGAGCTATTAGTCTCCAGCTGTTCAACACAGACATTTTTTTCTAAATTTGTAATTTACTCCAACACTTACCTACATTCAAAGAACCATTTAAATATAAGTCACCAAGAACAATTCACGATACTGCTCCTTTAAATGTGGTTTTGCATACAGCTCCCGGTGTTCACCAGATGCTGCCTGCACTACAATGCACTACCTGTTGCTATCAGTTCTTAAATATCCTCCATAGTGTTTCTGGATTTCACAACGGTGCCTACTGGGGAAATTAAGGTCTTTAAGGTTAGAAAATACAGTTTGTAATTGGTTTAAACATTGGAATTAATGGCACTGTCTTGTAGAGAACACCCACATGACAACTGTGCAGACCACTGCTGGTCTGCTAAGCTTCATGCTGATCTATACATTTTGAGTGCCTGGGAACCTGCTTGGCAAATTAACTTCAATGTGGATAAATTAAAATAAATGCACTTGGGGCCTTATTTGTTAAAGGCTACATATGCCCTGAGGGGATTAAAGCTGCATGAGTCATGCATTAAAAGGGTATTCAATCGAGCAATAGGGATGTAGTATTGCCTAGTATTAACATTTACTATAGTTGTTAAATGTTATCTGTTAAACACTTTATCAATGATTTTTATTTAATTTTATCACTTTGATCTTTTTGGGGGGAATTTCGATTTTTAAACATAATATATGGCCATTGTACGCTTGCGCACATATAGCAGTTCTTTCTCTGCTTTTAACTTATCTGTGCAGTGGTTAGAGCATTTGTGTGGAAAAAAACAGAAGTTTATGACAAAATGATCAATTATATGAGAAGAAGCAGTTAAAAAGGACCTTATACAGCACCCTTGGCCATACCTCAAAAAGCTATTAAAATGACACACATGTAATGTTTTTAATTCACTTCATTAGCTGATACAGGTTTAAAGAAACATCGGAGCACACAGTTTATGATTCAGAGCCCAGGATAATTTTGAAGGAGATTGCAATTCATAGGGCAGGAGCTTCATCAGTCATCCCAATCCTGTTTTGTTAGAGAACATTTAAAGTGACAGTCCAGACAATAGCAATGAAAAGGCAGCAAGGTGCTCACCTGAAGCCTGCCCCATGTGCTTCTTCTCCATTTCTGTAGATACAGCATGTCTCCAAACCTTTCCTTTTTATTTTTCCATGACCACGCTCCAAATGTGGTTGCATGACTGCCCATGTTGCTCTGCGATCCCAGTGTGAATTAACTCAGAAAGCATGTGTCAGGCCCGTGGGACACCCGCCTTCAGAGTAAGCCCACAACCCCCAATCTCCGCTGCTAGTTTCCCCTTTAGACAAGTCCCCGTTTCCCGGGATGCTTTATACGCCTCGCCGGACACGGTTACCCCCAGGACTTAATAGCACAAAGGATGTGAGCTTACAGGGGTTGAAGGCAGATGAACCAGAGGCCAGACTGGGCAATGTCGGGTAAGTACTGGAAACAGTTCAGGTGCTTCGGAAACAGGAAATACTGGAAGCAATTTGGGTGCTCAGGAGAATTCAAACAAAGTCAGACGTCAAGCCAGGGGTCACAACGGGAGGTCAGAGAGCTGCGCAGTACAAAGGGATGAGACGAAGACGTGGTCGAAATTCAAGCAGATGGTCAATAACTATATAAACAGGCAATCACAGGCACAATAACAAGCCAGCTAAATGCTATCACAGGCACTGACAAACTGAAGAGGTAATCCCTTTATAGGACTGAACCCGGCTGGATTGGACAGGGAGGCAGTGACTGTGATTGGTGCACTTTGGATCTGTGTGCTGATTGGTGCACTTCAGATCTGTGGTTTGATTGGTGCACTTAGAGAGCTCTGGGCTGATTGCCCCAGCTGAACTCCAAAGGCATACTGCCCAGAACTGCACCTCCTAGGTTTAGCTCTTTTAAACAGCCTCCAGTGGCCACTCTGTGTATAGCACCACTGGAGGACATAAGCTGACTGTACTCGCGCGCAAGCACGAGTAGAATGACAGTGGACGAGGGAGGAGGGCGCACTCAGCGACACACGCTCCGCTGGAGCTGACATCTGAGGCAGAAGCGGCTGCTGGGCAGGAGAAACCCTGGCCAGTTGCCTAGGGACACCACGGGCACGGGCTGAAGGCAAATCATTCATGACAGCATGATTGCTGTGGCCCATTGGGCTTCCTCACACTGGGAGTGCTGAGGGACAGAGGTGGCCATGTGACGTTTGTAGTGAAGAAGTGGGGGTGCATCTACAGTGTGAGAGGAACATGGGACAGGCTTTATGTGAACTCCTTATTTCCATATAATTGCCATTGCCTGGACTGTATTGCCTGAACTGTGCCTTTAATATCCTTGTTAACAATTAAAAATAATTGCAAGCAACAGTGTATGTTACATCCTTATTTCCCTCTTGCAGGACCATTAACACTCTCAGCAGCTTGCTGCAAGTTTTGCTTTAAAAAAAAGTTTAGCAATATTTTTCTCTTTGACGGTGGCATCTCTCGCATCTGACTCAGGCTAAGTTTGATGACAGAGACGCATTCAAGCCAGGGGAGGGGCATGGTTCCTGTTAGGGCGAGCGCTGCACGCCCATCTCGCAGCACTTCACTTACCTCCATGGCTGCATCCATCCGTCGTCCATCTCACAGCATTTCCCTCACCTCCATGGCTGCTCCCAGCCATCTCCCTCCCCCCCATGCTTCCTCCTCACATGGTCAGGCGCGCGCACGTCCCTGTCCACTAGAGGGCGAGCGCACTGGATTCCTGAGATTTAAAGGGCCTGTACAGCACTGATTGGTGCCTGGTCATCCAATCCTGCATCCACTTCCCCTATTTAAAGAGGCACTTCCGGGGGGGCGTGGTTTGGACATGGCCGAGTAAGGAGCAGTGGCGTGAGAGCTCCGACGAACCTATATCTGGCAGTTGATTTCAGCGCAGTTGATCACCTTGGACCCACTGCAAATGGGGTCCCAACGAAGGAAGAAGGGCGTGAGGAGGTCTTGCCCCGCACCACAGGGTCTAGAAGAACATGTGAGATGTTACCAGTGTTGTTTGAAAGACTTTTTCTGTGACGGACATGGTCCTAGGTCCTGAGTGGCGGGTGGGGGCGCCGCCACCCCATTCCCCAGCCTTCACCACTGCAAGGGAGATGATTCAGGCACCGGGGGGGATGGGTTTAGAGGATTAATAGTTAATACAACTGTGGGAGAGGTTGTGGGGACTTCTGAAAGCATTGATTTGGGTTAATGCACCTGGTCTTCATTGCCCTAGCCTGTGGCTCTGGGGGTCCCTCCTTCTGCCTTGGCCGTCTTCCTTCCGTGAGGGCTCGGGCCTACCTGCCGGTTGGCTCGATGCTCCAGCCTTGTTGGCCCATGGCTGCTCCGCCTATCCTGTCTCTGGGGGTTGGTTTTCTGGCACTGGCCTTGCGCTGCTCTTGGAGACGGGGGGTGGAGGTAGCAGGGGGGGCGCGGGGGATAGGGGATGCCATATTAAGCCGATGTGATCCGTATCCAGTATTCCAGGACGTCTTACATGCAATGCGGGGGGTCGGTGTCGGGAGGGGAGGACCTCTGAAAACAGGATATTAGAATCGCACTAGTTCTCGTGTTTTTTCCCCGGGTGCGTCCTCTCCTCCTCCCGCTGCCCCCCCGACCAGGGGGAGGGCCTTTTGCCTCCCCCTTCTGGGCCCGTCATCCCTGCTGGGGGTGCCGGGTTCAGGGGTCTACCTATATTTTATCATTTTGCAGTTATATTTAATGTACGGGCCCATGGTGCCCCTGGGTCCGTCATCCCTGCTGGGGGTGCGGGGTTCAGGGGTCTACCTATATTTTATCCTTTTACAGTCACATTTAATGTACGGGCCCATAATACCCTGGGTGGGTCGAGTTTAACGTGACTGAAAATTGTGCATATTATAATTGGTTAATGTATATGTGGGGATGGCGGGTGGGGTGGCGGGAGCTCTGCTGTCCCCGGTATGCATCCGCCTGCCCTTACTCCCGGGGGTGGTTGCTAGGCTGGAGCCTTGCGCCACTTTTGGGGGTGTCGATGGTGGGGGTCAGGGGTTCGGCCCTTCAGGGGTAATGCTCCCTATAAGGGGGCCAGTGAGGTGCCCCGGTCATGGGGAAGGCTTTCCCGGGGATGGGGTGGTGTCTAAGGGGCTCCAGATGGTGACATTAAATGTCGAGTTCACTGAATGATAAATCTGTGTTGACACATAACCAATAACCTGAGGTATGTTACATGGTTGGGGGGCTCATGGGTGGGGGGTGAGGTCGAGGGCGCATGAGGCTTATTCCTACTGTTCCTGTCCGTTGCCCTGTGGTTGTCCTCTCCTCTCCCCTTTGCCTCGCCCCTGGGGGGCCCCTTGCATCTCCCTCTGCGTCTGGCACCCCCATTGGGGTGCGCAGGGTCTGGATTCATATCCCGTTCTATCATTTTTGATGAAAACACTTATTTTGGGTGGTGCCATAATGCTTCTAGTAACAATGTGTCAGAAAGGATCGAAAGTGTGGAGATGTTTGAGGGGGGGTGCCCGGGGGTTAGGACTCCCCAGGGGGGCGTATGCCTTGGCTGGAGATGGGGGCCCGGAACGGGGGGCAATGGGGCTCCCATAGGTGGGAAGCCGAGGCCGGCATTTCTTGGGTCTTTGGAGGGGGTTGGGGGGCTCGAGAAGGGTCTAGGGAGTTTTGTGAACGGTTTGACTTGTTATAATGATTGTTTCCACATGTTTATGGTACATTTGGGTTATACGGGCCTCGACTTGGTGGTGTTCGACTGACGTTCCCCAAATAGGTGACTGTCTGCCTCCGTGGAGTGAGCTTTACGGAGAAGTAGATAGGTCGGTGGAGATTTATACTCCAACAAGGTTAGATTAGGTCTAGGGAGGGTTACCTAGTGTTCTACCCCCCCCCCCTTTTTTTTTGGTTTAGTTTTCCTTTTCTCTTCTCGTAACCTCTAAAGAATAAGTAGGAATGAAAACCAAATGCAAAAATCAGAGCGTTAGAATTACATTTTGCACATTTAATGCGAAGGGTTTGAATAGCCCCTCTAAAAGGTTTCAGATCTTGTATTCCATGCATAAGAAGGGAAGTCAATTAAGGGGCGGGGGTCAGGGCCGGGGAGGGAGGAGGCACTGGAAAGGGAGACAGAAGCGTATGTGCAGGAAACAGGGCTGCCAGTTCTGGGGTCACTGGAAAGGGAGGCACTGGACGAACCATTTAAGCAGGAAGAGCTGGTGGAGGCTCTGACTTCCACCCCTTCGGGGAGGAGCCCAGGTCCTGACGGTTTCACTGTAAAATTTTACAAGCAATTTAAGGGTCAACTTGTTCCATTTATGACCAAATCCTTTAATACAATTTCAGTGGATTGTAACTTTCCTACCCAAACGCTTGAGGCGCATATCACGGTCCTGCCCAAACCTGGCAAAGAGCAGACGATATGCAGCAACTATAGACCGATTTCTCTAATTAACGTTGATTTAAAACTTTTCTCCAAAATGATTGCCAACAGGTTAAAACAGTTGTTACTGTCTTAGATTCACACTGATCAGGTGGGGTTTGTAGGGGGAAGAGAGGCTCGTGATAACACCATCAAAACTATTCTCCTGAAGAGCTCGAGGCTTACGGAAGGCTCTCCTTTTTCAAAATAAACTTCGATAAGTCGGAAGCCTTAAATGTTACGCTCCCGACGGACATTTGCAGGACCCTGCAGCAATCTTTTTCGTTTAAGTGGGCAAAAACCTCCATAACATACTTGGGAACCCAGCTGCCGAGCCAACTCCCACTCATTTACGCCTTGAACTTTTCGCCCCTTGTGCGAGGGATTAAGGCGGATCTAGAGAAGTGGGACCTGCCCACCTTCTCATGGATGGGCAGAATCAACATTATCAAGATGTCGGTGCTGCCTCGACTGCTGTTCCTTTTTCAGTCCCTTCCAATTCAACTCCCTGGACACTTCTTTAGAGACCTGAACCAGGCATTTAGGAGGTTTGTCTGGCAGAAAAGGCCGGCCAGGTTAAGATACCAGATCTTATGTAGCCCCAGACACCGGGGGGGGAATGGCACTACCCGACATCAAGCTATATTGGACCGCCTCCCACCTAGAGAGGGTTTGTGAGTGGCAGTTACGCTATAATACCAAACGTTGGGTCCGTATGGAGAGAGCGGGGGTGCCCGCTCCCCTTGATGTTGTCCCATGGAATAAAGATATCCCTCTGGCAGATGTTAAGGGGCGCCCCACGATATCTGCAACATTGAACATCTTCAAGAAGCATAGAGACCAGGAGGAGATATCACCCTGGCCAACCCCCATGATGTCTCTCCTGCATAACCCCACACTCCCAATAAGCTGCTCTGGGGCCACGCTCAAGGGATGGGGAGGCCTGACCTCTCTGAGGAGTGGTGATCTAATAACCGCAAATGGATGGTCCACTCTGGGTGAACTGAGGGCCAGGTGGCCTGCGGGGGATCTCGACCCGTGGAACCTTCTATACTTTCAATCTTACCTATCTCGCATAGGCTTTAAAAGAGAAAACTGCAGAAACCTCTCGGCATTTGAGAAGATTTGTTTGGGAGAACTAGAACGCTCACACCTCATCTCCAAGATATATTCATTGCTCTCTGGGAGACAGGAGACCCCCCCCCCAAGTTTTGAAGGGATTGCGAAGCCGATTTAGGCCGACCCCTCTCAGATAAGCAAAGGGAGAAGGTGGCGACACTCGCACACAAATCCTCAGTTGCCACTAAGGTTCAGGAGTTGAACTATAAATTATTAACGAGATGGTACTACACGCCTGATAGAATCAGCAGAATGTTCACAGGGTCGGATGACCGGTGCTAGAGGTGTGGCAGGGAAAGAGGGACTTTGTTTCATATTTTCTGGGGCTGCCCTAAAATTCAGTCATACTGGGGAAAGGTCATACCAGTAATTGAGAAGATTGCGGATTTTCAGACTAAAAGCGACCCCGCAGTCATACTCTTACACTTAGTGGATCGCCCCATTGGGAAGTATAAGAGATCTTTAGTGGTCCACCTCTTAAATGCAGCTAAACAGGTGATCCCGAGACTGTGGAAACAGAAGAGAGCCCCGTCGGTGAGGGACTGGTTGAGGGAAGTTTCCTCCATCAGGGAAATGGAGGACATGACCCTGTCCCTCCGCGACAGGGACGAGCAGTTCAGGAACGCTTGGCTGCCCTGGCTGGTCTTTCAGGAGTCAGAGGAGTACAGAACCCTATGGGACAGTAAGCCAATAAGTGGGTGATGATCTGGAATCACCTACACCGGGCGGACAGGGGCACCTGTGAGGATCCGGACACATTCCGTGCTCTGAGGCGGCAACGAGCGACCCCCTCCTGGGAGACTAGTAGCAAAAAGAGGGGAAATACGAGGCACTCTGGAAACGGGTGCAGGATCTAGGGCTGTCCTTGCCCTATACACGTCAGATGAGCAAAAAAAAAGGGGAGAGGATCCGCACTCCTAAAATCTTGAAATTTTATTTGAAGAAAAATAAAACCAAAATCTCCATAATATCCACGACAGTGTAAAAAGCAGTTAAGGACCCTGGCACATGAAGCTATGCCATGCTCGCTAACGCGTTTCGGACGCACTTGCTCGGTCCTTAATCATAGGTCACCTATGATTAAGGACCGAGCAAGTGCGTCCGAAACGTGTTAGTGAGCATGGCATAGCTTCCCATTGTCCCATTGTATGGTGGCTAAGTTTCTGTACACCCAGGGATAAGGGGGGAGTTGGGCTGCCAGATGTGGAAAGATACCACAGGGCAGCAATCCTAATGAGGATAGTGAACTGGCATCATAGTAGAGATTCCAAGCAATGGGTAACCATTGAGGAGGATATGCTATCTTGGGACTTAAATGCCCTTCCTTGGATAGATCCTAAATTAATTCCGAACATAGATAAGAAGCCATTCTTAACTGCCCAGCTCCTCCAGGCGTGGGAAGACAGCCTTAAAAATACAAATATTTCGACTAGGCCAGGCCCTATGACCCCGTTATTTAACAACCCAGCGTTTATACCAGGGGTGGGGGTTCCGAGGTTCTAAATATGGGAGGCATCCTCAAAAACCAGACTGAGGCATATCCTGGTTCATGGCGGAATTCCCACGATCCAGGAGGGGAGGGAGGCGGGGAGGGGAGAGAGGGTGTCATGGTTGGAGGTGAGTCAATTACAGAATTATCTGGGTTCACTCGATAACCTATCAGTGGTGAAGAGGGATTGTACCAAGTTTGAGGACATACTGGAGGCAGCCGAATGACCATTGAGAGTCATCTCGGAGCTTTACGGCATTATGATGGAAGAGGCGGGACCCGGAAAACCGGACTTTGTAGTAGAGTGGGAAAAATACATTGTTTTAAATATGGTGCACCACTAATAACAAAAAAATAAGGGTGTGCTCATTGATTCATATCACAGTATAAGCAAAGGTGAACCCAGGGATCAGCCAGACCCCGGGGTCACACAAGAGCACAACCAATGAAAGTTCATACAATTTTTATTATGCAAAAGACACACATTTAAAAAAACAAGACAAATTAAAAAGCCTCCTCAACCTACCCTGAAAAAGTGTATATACACCTGTCCTAAATAGTTGCCCATATATTATGCAGAGTATATATGTAAACTCGTATCCAATACTCTTTCAGTCTATGTAGTAACTAACACCCCCTTTTTTTGTGCCGGCACAAAAGCAAAAAAATATAAAATCCATAAAAAAACAATACCCTTCAAAATTAATACACCTTATTAAATCCATAAATAACTACCCAAAGTGACATGTGCATTGTGCAAAATACTAATACAAATTCATTATCCCAATTAAAAAGATATAGAAAAATAGTGTACTTCAAAACATCATGACACAAAACATAGCTCAAATAAAGTAACCATCATATCAGTGCAAAAATGTAACATTGGGACACAATCAAAAACAAGTATACATGCAATATCAGAAAGAGAGATACTCAGCTGTGTGGAGACATAGAAATCAATCACCAGGGAGGACAGTCAGGGAGGGAGGCTGCTCCACCTGCGCTTCGCGGTATGAGACCGCTTCTTGCTTGGGTGCGGGGAATGTGGTTTTACTCCCGCTCTTATATTCACCTGGGAGGGGAGGAGGGAGGGGGGGGAGGGGGAGGAAGACAGCCCCCCATGCCGGCATGGCTGCGTGTGTGGAACCCGCGGTAGCGGGCGCGCGCGCCTCCATCCGCCGGAGGTGACGCAACGAGCAGGGCGCCCGTAACCACGGACGCCTCCGCTCGCAGCAACAAGTCGGCTGCGGCCAGCCGGTGCGCTCACTATTCCCACCACGGATGGCAGTCCAGCATCAGGCAGGCTCACACTCTCCATGCCGCAACACAGAGCATGCGCCCAGCCCATGTGAACAGAGTGCCTGCAGCATAAGCACCTGCGTCAGTAGACAACTAGGTGCTATTCTGCCCCAGGATCCCACAGGAGCAAATTTGGAACACAAATAAAAAACATGTAAAACCGCTTATCAGTAATTTGATATTCATAAAGTAAAGTTGCAATATATCAATTATAGAGTTAAAACTCAGAGGACATGTGATAAGTCCAGTTAGTGCAGATCAGCCAGAATCACTATCTATGCCCATCCATGCTAGTATTAACTAGAAAGGCAACAATATTCAGAGGTAAATATTCCCCCCTATTTTCCCCCCTAATGAGTGTGCCATACAGACCAAAAGATATATCCTATAGGTATAGGATAATGTCGTGAAAATAACACTTAAAAACACCAAAAAGTGCGACTCTATCCCCCGTGGGTACTGCAAAATTATTCCTTCTGGTCAGAGTGGACCTCATGATTTATATCAGAAAAGATGATTCAGCCAGTGTGTCCCCATCTATCCCAGAAAAGGAGAAAAGGACCAATCCTCATTCATCCCCAATGGAGATCTACTGCTTAGTTGGAAAATCCAACGTAGCTCCATTTGGAGCAGGAGTTTTTTCAAATCCCCTCCACGGGGCCCCAAAATGACTTTTTCAATACCCACCACCCTTAGGGTGAAAGGGTCCCCCCCCCCCATGTATCTCTAGAAAATGTTGTGCTACGGGAGAGATCATCTTACCTGCCAGAGTGTCTCGCTGGGCCAGGCGGATGTTCGACATATGGGCTTGAATTCTAGTTTGTAGAGCATTCTTCGTTTCCCCCACATATACCATGGGACATCCACATTTCAATTGGTACACCACCGATCTCGATCTGCAATTCACAAATTGTAAGATTTTAAATTGTTGACCCGTTTCCAAATTGGTCACCCCATCCGTTTTGTCCATAAACCGGCAGACAGAACAACTCCCATATGGGGCACTGCCGTTTACAGATATTTTCGACAGCCATGTCTTTGGTGGCATATAATGACTGTGGCACAACTTGTCCCTCAAATCGGGAGCCCATCTAGCGGTAAGTCTAGCTCTTGGTCCAACTGTAGGGGAGAGAGTGGGGTCTGTACTGAGTAGTTTCCAATAAGTCAAAATAATATTTTTGACCCTATTCCATTGTCTATGGAAATCCATAACTAATCTAACTGGCTCACCCCTATTCATCTCTGATGTCTTTACCTGGTCTTGCTTTCTGTGATTCGATACCAGGGTCTCTGATCGTTCTGTTCCTTTCGCTCTTTGGTATGCTCGTTCTATCACCCTGTGTGGGTAACCTCTGGCCTGGAACCTCTGTGCCAAGTCCGCTGATTGTTCCTCAAAATCTCGAATCCTGGAACAATTCCTTCGCGCCCTGGCCAGTTGGAATTCCGTCCTTTACGTGTTGAATATGCGCACTCCCGTAGTCCAAAAGGCTACTGACCGAGGTGGGTTTCCTGTAGAGTCTGGTGTTGATGGTCCCATCCTGTTCAAGAGTAATCAGCAGATCTAAAAATGTCACCTCTTTCCGGGAGATTTCATACGTCAATTTAATGTTTAGATCATTCCGATTTAGTGTGTCAAGGAATTCACGGCAGCTCTCTTCCGGACCCTCAATACACATAAAAGATGCCAGCCTCAGATTCCTTGGACATGAATAACAGCTCTCACTGAAGGCACAAGGCACAGAGCGCTCACCTCTGAAAATATCGCAGTCCAGAATGAAAGAGTGCCAGCCATGGAGTAGGAGCCTTAAAATCATCGATCCTTTATTTGAAGCACTTAAAAAGCCATCACAGCATAGTAGATTGTAAAAAGCGTACAGAGAGCAGGCCCCACGTCGACGCGTTCCGAGCACCAGCTCTTAATCATGACAATGGGGCAACATAGATAATCGTAATTTATACACATGTCAATCACTACTAATTACAAAAGGCATTTCATGTGAGACAAAAACCAGGCATTACAAAAGAGGAAAAGCGGGGGAGGAAGACTGAGAGATAATAAAGGAATGGCATACCTGTATATCTATAATGAGCGCTAGGATATGTGGGCTCCCTTCCTAGGTATCCAACTCCCTAATGCTCGTCTCCCGCCCGCCCTGCACGCTGTGGAAGGTTCACTTCCGTATTGTATTGCATGAGGAGAAGCCTCCTCCAATCAGCTCGCACAAATGACGTGTCAAAGCTTCATTGGTAGCAATGTGAAGTGTGTCATAAGACTGGAATGAAACAGCCTCCATAATAGACGCCATTAAGGGCAGTCATTGATTGGAGAAGCCTCCTCCAATCAGCTCGCACAAATGACGTGTCAAAGCTTCATTGGTGGCAGTGTGGAGTGTGTCATAAGACTGAAATGAAACAGCCTCCATAATAAACGCTATTAAGGGCAGTCATTGATTGTAATGTCAAATACATCTTAAGGCTGGAACAAAATTACCTCCATGCTCACGTCATTAAGGGTAGCTAAGCTGAATAAAAGCAAAAGGCTTATTAATTACTGAAGTCTAAATCTTTAATGTCCCAAGACAAGCTTAGATTAATCTCAATATATAAAAGATGCCAATCAGGAATTTTGTCCTATAATATGGGCTTTAACCCTTTGTTATAATTACAATTAACCTCGGATAAATTAATATATCCCTGGTTTTTGTCTCAATTCAAGGCATTAGTGAAGACAACATTAAATGAATACATTAAATACACAGAAGTGTCAAACTCAAACACAAAAGTGTCAAACTCAAATATATACTTGTTGCTTGATCCCAATTGATCCATCAAGAACCATTACAATATTTACATTATTAATAATAATATTCCCATTATATTCTATGTCATTAGTGATGCATATATCTGCAGCTAGTCAGAGACAAAAAAGAGGGACAAACATAATATATATATTGCAGAAGGAACATATAGAGGAAAAAGGGAGAAAACCACAGAAAAGGAGGGACAAACATTAGAGACAAGGGGAAAAGAAGAAGCCATATCACAAACAGTGGGCAATAATCCCCACTGATCTGCTTATTTTAGGAACAGATCTACATCCCATCGTGAATTCATTCCTTTGGGGATACAAGTTCCCAATTTAAAAATCCAAAAAAACTCACATTGAAGAAGCTTATCCACTAGGTCTCCCCCCTAGGATCCAATCTCAATTTCTCTATAGGCATGCATATAAATTGAGACAAATCCCCATTATGGAAGTCCCTAAAATGTTTTCCCACATTAGAGGTGCATGTCAAACAGTCAGGGGAAGATGAATATATATGTTCTGCAATGCGTTTCTTCAACGGTCGTGTGGTGCAACCTACGTATTGGATGTTACAACTAGTACAGGTGATCAAATAGATCACATTCGATGAGTTGCAATTCATTAGTTGTTTAATTTGAAACTTAAGATGGGTTGCCGTGGACTCAAAACATGTACCCACTTGTATATACTTGCACACCCCACATCTACTCATGCCACACCTAAATGATCCTTGGTGTGTTAACCACGTAGTCATGCTCCTCGAACTTTTCATAAATAGACTTGGGGATAACTTCTGTCCCAATGTTGGAGGTCTATGGCTCACCACTCTGACCCCATCTTTTAAAATCTCTTTCAGTTGGGGATCACAATTAAGGAGTGGCAGATGTTTGTTCACTATTGTCCTAACTTGGTTGAATTCTTCACTATAAGAAGTGACTAATGTTACACTACTATTTCGAGTGCCCAAATGATTGTCCCTACTGGGCCCCTTATAATTACTCCTTGCTTGGGGGACATTCATCTTGTGACAAGATGTCTTTCCAAGCATTGCCCCTCTGTCTCTAGTACTAGCAATGTCCCTCGCCCGTGTTAATAAATCAGGGGAATACCCTCTTTCTGATAGCCTATCAGAGATATCATTAAGTTCTTCTTCAAAGGCTATCTGTTCCGAGCAATTCCTTTGGGCTCGGACCATTTCCCCTACAGGGATAGATCTAATGGTGTGGGGGGGATGGCAACTTTCCGCCCTGAGGGTCATGTTACCCGCTGTCTCTTTTCTGTAAGTTTTAGTCACAACACGTTTCAAATCCTCACTAACCTCTAATGTCAAATCCAAAAATGAAATAGATAGCGGACTCTGTTCTGAAGTAAATCTCAAAGTCAATTGATTAGTATTGAGATATTCTACAAACTGCATGACCGTATCCGATTGGCCAGACCATATGAAGATCAAATCATCAATATAACGGCCATACAATTTGATGTTCTTCAAAAAGGGGTTATTATGGCCATATATAATCTCCCTCTCCCACCAACCCATATAAAGGTTGGCGAGAGAGGGAGAAAAGGGGGCCCCCATAGAGGCACCACATCGCTGTAAAAAGTACTGCCCTGAAAACAAAAAATAATTATGCTGTAGCAAAAATTGTAGGGCTATTATTAGAAAGGTTTTTAGCTCCATAGAATATAGCGAGTAATTATCCAAATGGAACTGTACCGCTTCCAAAGCCAAGTCATGGGGTATTATGGAATATAATGATGTTACATCGCAGGTTAGGCAGCGGAAATCAGATTCCCACTAGACATGTTTCAATTGACATATAACATCCCGCGAATCTTGTAAGAAGCCAGGGAGTCTCCTTACTAGAGGAAGCAGGTGAGCATCCACCCATTGCCCCAGCCTCTCATTCATCCCCCCAATACCCGCCACTATGGGCCTCCCCACAGGAGGACGTTGGGGCTTATGGATCTTGGGGAGATGGTGAAAGACTGGGGCAATGGGGGAGGCCACCATAAGGGAGTCTGCCTGATGTTTAGTGAGAACTCCCAGTGCTATACCCTCCTCCAGCACCATAGTGAGATCCTGTTGAAATTTAGTCACCGGATTCCCGGTTAATTTAATGTATGTATTAGAATCCTCTAATTGTCTCCATGCTTCTTTCTCATAATCCTCTGAATCTAGCACCACAATACATCCTCCTTTATCAGCTGTACGTATAACAATTGAATCATTTGCCTTCAAACCCTCTACTGCCTCCCTTTCCATCCTAGTAAGATTAGATTTGTGGTGATTTTGTTTTTTATTTGCCAGATCAGTAAGATCTGCCTCCACCGCCTCTTGGAAAACATTCAAAAATGGAGACCTAGAGTTAATGGGGTAAAATTTACTATTAGAGAAGATCACTCTTGAGGGGGCACTAATTTTAGATGGTCCCCCATCTGACAAATTATCCAGCCATAGACGCATAGTGACGTCTCTGATATATCCCCTACCTCCATTTCATCAACATTCTGTTCTAATAAAGGGACATCAGACTCATATTCAATAAGTGTCTCAGAGAAAAAATGCTTACTTAATGTTAAATTTCTCACAAATCTATTGATATCCAAAATAGTTGCAAACAAATTGAAATGGAAGGTGGGCGCAAACGATAGGCCCCTGGAAAGAACAGACAATTCAGCAATAGAAAGGGGATGAGACGACAGGTTAATAACACTTGTTACTCCTGTGTTCTCTTGCCCCTGAGCATATAGCGGGCGCCCGGATCTATGTTTTCTCCCCGCTCTATGGGTCCTCTTGGAGATCTTTTCTTCCTTGATCTTGAAGCCAGTGGCCCCTGAAAATTTCTAGTTGTCTGTTCAGCATCTGACCTATCACTTCCAGAGGACCACTCCGAGGAGTGCGTCATGTTAAAGGACACCACTTTCTTCCCAGAGGGGCTCTTTAATATTGACCTAGGGCGAGAATTCCTATTGGATCGTTTCCAGGTATATACTCTGTTATTTTGATAGTCCTCAGTATCACGCTGAAATTTGGTTTTCTTAACAGCCATGATCTGAGATTCCATCAGATCAATAGATTTTTGAATCCTTTCCATATGATCTTTGAAATGAGGATCCGGCTCAAAATCTTTGAGAGCTGTTTCTAATTCCACAATACTGGCCTGTAAATCTTTAAGCTTCTCCTCCTCATATTTTGTGATTAATTTCATTAAGTCAAGAGAAGCCTGGGTCAAGATTTCATCCCATTCATTTTTAAATTTGTCAGAATAGATAGTAGTAGGGACCTTTCTGATCCGTAGGCCTCTGGGAATCATGCAATTCTGAAGATATTTATTGATGGAGCTTAAATCCCACCATGTCTTTAATTCCTTCTTCATCATTTCCTCATACTCTTTAATCATATTCCTGAGATCATTAGATAATGGGATAGTCTGTGATGAGGAGGCAGAAACAAACACCGAATTAAACTTGTCCTGGCTGTCTGTGGTGCCTCCAAAATATGATTTGACACGTTCCATTTTATCAATAAATGCTGATACAATATGCTGTGATGTACCACTATGTGGCAAAGTATGATTAGAAATAAACACACTGGTGTCACAAATCACTGAGTCCTGAATCAGGCACGGCTGAGCTGAAATCCACAATACACATAAAAGATGCCAGCCTCAGATTCCTTGGACAAGAGTGCCAGCCATGGAGTAGGAGCCTTAAAATCATCGATCCTTTATTTGAAGCACTTAAAAAGCCATCACAGCATAGTAGATTGTAAAAAGCATACAGAGAGCAGGCCCCACGTCGACGCGTTTCGAGCACCAGCTCTTAATCATGACAATGGGGCAACTTAGATAATCGTAATTTATACTCTTCCGGACCCTGCCAAAGAAGTAGGACATCATCAATATATCGGTGCCACCCCAAGACAGCGGGGTGGCACCTCTCAAATTCTGACGAAACTATGTTTTCTTCCCACCACCCAAGGAAGAGATTTGCTATCGAGGGGGCGCATTTCGCCCCCATCGCTACCCCCGAAATTTGTCTGAACACTTGTCCATTAAAGGTAAAGATGTTGTGACCCAGAATAAAGTCCAGTAGAGCCAAAATAAATCTGTGTAACGGCTCTCTCTCCCTTGATTCTTTATTAAGGAAATAACGGACTGATGTAATCGCTAAGTGATGTGGAATGATCAAATTACTGATAAGCGGTTTTACATGTTTTTTATTTGTGTCCCAAATTTGCTCCTGTGGGATCCTGGGGCAGCATAGCACCTAGTTGTCACATTCTACTGACGCAGGTGCTTATGCTGCAGGCGCTCTGTTCACATGGGCTGGGCGCACGCTCTGTGCTGCGGCATGGAGCGTGCAAGCCTGCCTGATGCTGGACTGCCATCGGTGGTGGGAATAGTGGGCGCACCGGCTGGCCGCAGCCGACTTGTTGCTGCGAGCGGAGGCGTCCGTGGTTACGGGCGCCCCGCTCGTTGCGTCACTTCCAGCGGCGGTGGATGGAGGCGCTGCCGCGGGTTCCACGCGCGCGGCCATGCCGGCATGGGGGGCTGTCTTCCTCCCCCTCCCCCCCCCCTCCCTCCTCCCCTCCCAGGTGAATATAAGAGCGGGAGTAAAACCACATTCCCCGCACCCAAGCAAGAAGCGGTCTCATACCGCGAAGCGCAGGTGGAGCAGCCTCCCTCCCTGACTGTCCTCCCTGGTGATTGATTTCTATGTATCCACACAGCTGAGTATCTCTCTTTCTGATATTGCATGTATATTTTTTTTTGATTGTGTCCCAATGTTACATTTTTGCACTGATATGATGGTTACTTTATTTGAGCTATGTTTTGTCATGATGTTTTGAAGTACACTATTTTTCTATATCTTTTTAATTGGGATAATGAATTTGTATTAGTATTTTGCACAATGCACATGTCACTTTGGGTAGTTACCGTATTTTTCGCCCTATAAGACGCACTTATTTTTCCCCAAAAGTGGGGGAAAAATGTCAGTGCGCCTTATTGGGCGAATGTAAAAAAAAAAAAAAAAAAATTAAAAAAAAAAAACTCACCCGTCCCCGGCGCTCCCGCGTTGTCTGGCACACTGCGAGAGGCCAGAGGAGCGGCGGGGGCTCTGTCCCGGCCCCGTCGCTGCGATCGCTGTCTTTTCAGGCAACGATGACAGCGGCGGGGCCAGAGACAGAGCCCCTGCCGCTCCTCCATCTGCTGCCGGGCTCAGAGCACATGCGAGCACGAAGGTCCCGGCAGTGGGTGGGCGTGGCCTGCACTGGCGCAGGCCACGCCCACCCGCTGCCCGGACCTTCGTGATCGCATGTGGGGGAGCAGATGGAGGAGCGGCAGGGGCTCTGTCTCTGGCCCCGCCGCTGTCATCGCTGCCTGAAAAGACAGCGATCGCAGCGGCGGGGCCGGGACAGAGCCAGCTCGTGAATGGGGTGGGCGTGGCCTGCGTCGACGCTGCGGCGCAGGCCACGCCCACCCCATTCACGGAGCCGGCCGCTCAGCGCAGCGGTGTCAGCGGACAGGTGAGTTTAAGTTTTTTTTTTTTTTTTTTACTATGGCGCCTGCCTGCACTAATGGGGGGAGGGGGTGGGAATGGGGGGAGAGCGGCCACACTGCCTATGGGAATGGGGGGATGGGGATGCCACACAGCCTTTGGGAATGGGGGGAGGGGTATGCCACACAGCCTATGGGAATGGGGGGATGGGGATGCCACACAGCCTATGGGAATGGGGGGATGGGGATGCCACACAGCCTATGGGAATGGGGGGATGGGGATGCCACACAACCTATGGGAATGGGGGGATGGGGATGCCACACAGCCTATGGGAATGGGGGGATGGGGATGCCACACAGCCTTTGGGAATGGGGGGAGGGGTATGCCACACAGCCTATGGGAATGGGGGGAGGGGTATGCCACACAGCCTATGGGAATGGGGGGATGGGGATGCCACACAGCCTATGGGAATGGGGGGATGGGGATGCCACACATCCTATGGGAATGGGGGGATGGGGATGCCACACAGCCTATGGGAATGGGGGGATGGGGATGCCACACTGCCTATGGGAATGGGGGGAGGGGGATGCCACACAGCCTATGGGAATGGGGGGATGGGGATGCCACACAGCCTTTGGGAATGGGGGGAGGGGTAAGCCACACAGCCTATGGGAATGGGGGGATGGGGATGCCACACAGCCTATACTAATGGGGGGAGGGGGAAAGCCACACAGCCTATGGGAATGGGGGGAGAGGTGGATGCCACACAGCCTATGGGAATGTGGGGAGAGGGATGCCACACAGCCTATACTAATGGGGGGAGAGGGGGATGCCACACAGCCAATGGGTATATGGGGAATGGGAGGGGGGATGCCACACTGGATATACAGGGAATGGGATGGGGGCATGCTACACTGTCTATGGAATGGAGGCATCCCACACGGCCTATGGGAATTGGATAGGGGAATGCCACACTGTCTGTAATGGTGCGTTTTTGGTTTAAAATTTTTTTTTCTTATTTTCTTCCCCCAAATCCTAGGTGCGTCTTATAGGGCGAAAAATACGGTATTTATGGATTTAATAAGGTGTATTAATTTTGAAGGGTATTGTTTTTTTATGGATTTTATATTTTTTTGCTTTTGTGCCGGCACAAAAAAAGGGGGTGTTAGTTACTACATAGACTGAAAGAGTATTGGATACGAGTTTACATATATACTCTGCATAATATATGGGCAACTATTTAGGACAGGTGTATACACACTTTTTCAGGGTAGGTTGAGGAGGCTTTTTAATTTGTCTTGTTGTTGTTTTTAAATGTGTGTCTTTTGCATAATAAAAATTGTATGAACTTTCATTGGTTGTGCTCTTTTGTGTGACCCCGGGGTCTGGCTGATCCCTGGGTTCACCTTTGCTTATACTGGGAAAAGAAATTGGGCGACAATTCGAGGATGAGGACTGGGGGAAAGCTTTTTTCCTTACGCACAAAATGGCGATACCCTGTAGGGCCCAGGAGAAGAACATCAAGCTCCTTTTGAGATGGTACCGGAGCCCAGTACGGATCCACCAGATGTTCCCTTCTACCTCAGAGGTCTGCTGGAGGTGCAATTCAGCCCGGGGGACTCTACTGCACGTATGGTGGGAGTGCACCAGTATAAACAGCTTATGGGCGGGGATCCTCTCTTTATATGACGGGGCCTACGGCGCTTCCACACCAAACACACCGGAAATCACCCTATTGTCCATGCTCCCGGGCAGTAGGCAAGCATGTAAAAAAGACATTCTGCGACATTTCTTAACAGCGGGACGATCGATGATCCCAAGGTACTGGAGGAGAACTGAGGCACCCTCCCTGGTGGAATGGTACGAGGAGCTTAATAGCATCATGAGGATGGAGGAGCAGGTTGCAGAACGGCGGGGGGACGGGGAGGCCTTTGGACGAGCTTGGGCTGCCTGGATAGTGTTCAAGAGTTCAGATCATAGCTTGAAGCAGATTTGGGAGGGGTTATAACCAGGGAGGGGCCTTTATTCTTTTATTCTTCCCTTCTGTCCCGCATAGGTTTGCATGAGGTTTCCGGTTGGAGGGGTGGGTGAAGGGTCTTTGGGGGGAGTGGAGCGCCTGGAGAGGCAGACAAGTTGTAGGGTGATTCCCCTTGAAATTTTTGAACAATTTTTTTTTTCTTTTCTTTTCTTCTCTCTATCGCTCTTTCTCTTCGCTTTCTTCCTCCCCTTATCTCTCCTCTGTGTGGTGTGTCTCGTCGGGTGTTACCCCTTTTCCTTCGGGTGGGGTTGGTTTGGGCAGACATGGAAGAGGTGGACCAGTTGGAAGGATAAGCAGATGGACAAATAGACAGGCAGATTACAGATTGCAGTCAGGTACTATACAGGAGCCAAGGCGTGTCATGTGATATTTGCCGAGTGGGGTGCTTCATGTCTGCCCTGGGGTTCTAAATGCGTATTTTGTTGT
Source organism: Gastrophryne carolinensis (assembly GCA_027917425.1). NCBI lineage: Eukaryota > Metazoa > Chordata > Amphibia > Anura > Microhylidae > Gastrophryne > Gastrophryne carolinensis. The sequence goes on along the minus strand of CM051237.1, from coordinate 342,804,095 downwards.
ATGCGCTGTATGTGTTATTATTTTTCTCTGTTTTTCTTTGTTTTTGTTTGTAACTGTATTATATTGGAAAAGCTTCAATAAAGTAAGATTAAACATAAAGAGGCACTTCCTTTCCTTCAGTGCCGGATCTTGGTCTTTCCATGCCAGTTGTAAATCAGTTGCTTTAGGATTGCTCACCCATGTACCGACCTCTGCCTGTCCCTGACGCTGAACCTTTGCCACCTGCCCCGACCTTGGCTACTCACCTTTACTACGAACCTCTGCTGCCTGCCCCGACCTCTACCTGTGTGTACTACACCTTTTGCCTGCCTCTTGTGTACCCCGTTGAGCCTCAGCTAGCTGTGGGACTGGGCCGCTGTTTGGGGGTAGCGACCTGGGGGTCACTCGCCGCACAAGACCAACCTGCCTTGCGGTGGGCTCTGGTGAATAACGGTGGCCTCTTAGACTCCGCTCCCCTGACGCGGTACCTGCCATATGTTCCACAGTTAAAGCGGATCCACATCCAAGTCCGCTCCACCCGGTCCGTGACAGTAAGATCCCGCCATGGATCCCGCTGAGGTGCCGTTGCTTGATGCCACTGAATTGCCTGCTATTGTGGCTATGCAGTCCCGCCAAATTAATCAGCTCTTGGCTATGATGCAGCAGTTACTATCGATTCAGCAACAGATTTGCCACCACCAGCCCCAGCTTTGCTGCCACAGCCACCTGTAGCATCTACAGCTAGAATCCGTCTCTCCTTGCCAGCTAAATATGACGAGGATGCCAAGTTATGCTGAGGCTTCCTTGCCCAGTGCTCTCTACATTTAGAGTTGTTGACGGATTAATTCCCCACTGTACGAGCTAAGGTGGCCTTTGTCATTAGTTTGCTTTCTGGAATGGCCTTGGCCTGGGCCACTCCTTTGTGGGATCGCAACGACCCTGTCACTTCGAGTATTCACACCTTTGTTTCAGAGTTTCGCCAGGTCTTTGAGGAGCCTGCCCGGGCTTCATCTGCTGAATCGGCCCTATTGAACTTGGTCCAGGGCGAATTGTCCATTGGTGAATACGCCATCCGGTTCCGTACCTTAGCATCCGAACTGTCTTGGAATAATGAGGCCTTGTGTGCTTGCTTCAAGAAAGGACTTTCTAGTAAAATTAAAGATGCTCTAGCTGCACGTGACTTGCCTTCGTCTCTCACTGATCTCATCCATCTGGCCACATGCATTGATGTGCGTTTTATTGAAAGGCGTGAGGAATTCAGCCAAGAAAGAGATACTCAGTGCCCTAGGAGGGCATCCCGTCTGGCCCCTGTGTTTCAACACCCTTTGTCAGCGCATGTACCTCCCAGTGAGGAGGCCATGCAGGTCGACCGATCCCGCCTGACCCAGTTGGAGAGAACTAGTAGAAGGAACGAGAATCTCTGTTTGTACTGTGCTGGCTCTGAGCATTTTTTGAAAGCCTGTCCTATTCGCCCTCCTCGTCAGGGAAACGGGCGCACCTAGTGGATGTGGGAGAGGCATCCCTGGGTGTATGTGCTTCCTCTCCACGTCTCACGGTTTCTGTGCAAATTACCATCGCACCTACCACTTCTTTGAATTTGTCTGCCTTTTTGGATTCGGGCTCTGCAGGAAACTTTATAGAGGCCTCCTTGATTAACAAATATAATATCTCTGTGAACCGCCTCGCAAAGCCCTTATTTATCGCCTCAGTCAATGGTGACCTTCTTCTAAAGGTTGGACTTTTCCATCAAGAGAGTATTGAGTTCTACGTCCTCCCTAATTGTACATCTCAGATTCTTCTCGGCTTACCTTGGCTTCGACGTCATGATCCCACGCTTAACTGGAACACCGGCGACATCAAGACTTGGGGTGCGGCTTGCTTTAAGAGGTGTTTGAGGTCCATTCCTGTTCGACCTATTCCTGCTTCAGCTCCATTACTTGGCCTGCCTGAGGTCTACCGGTCCTTTTCCGATGTATTCTGCCAAAAACAAGCGGAGGTACTTCCACCTCATCGCCCTTACGATTGCCCTATAGACCTCTTGCTGGGTACCACTCCACCTCATGGTCGTATTTACCCCCTCTCGGCTCCGGAGACACAAGATATGTCGGAGTATATTCAAGAAATTCTGCAGAGAGGGTTTATACGGAAGTCTTCCTCTCCAGCAGGCGCGGGTTTCTTCTTCGTGGCAAAAAAGATGGATCTCTACGCCCCTGTATTGATTACCGTGGCCTCAATAAGATTACCGTCAAAAATCGTTACCCTTTGCCTTTGATTGCTGAATTATTTGACCGTCTGAGTGGGGACAAGGTTTTCACCAAACTTGATCTGCGAGGGGCCTATAATTTGATACGTATACGCGAGGGCGATGAATGGAAGACAGCCTTCAATACCTGCGATGGCCACTTCGAATATTTAGTGATGCCCTTTGGTCTTTGCAATGCACCCACTGTATTCCAGGAATACGTAAACAACATTTCTCGGGACTTGCTTTACTCCTGTGTAGTTGTATATTTGGATGATATACTCATCTTTTCATCTAATCTGAAAGAACATCACGGTCACGTCCGGCAAGTTCTGTCTCGCCTTCGTCAACACCACCTTTACGCCAAGTTGGAGAAGTGTCTTTTTGAGCCACTTTACCACCTTACCCTTTCTTGGATATATTGTCTCTGCTTGTGGTCTCCAGATGGACCCCAGCAAATTGAAAGCAGTTTTGGACTGGCCACGTCCTATTGGCCTACGGGCTATTCAATGCTTCCTGGGCTTCGCCAATTACTATCGACAGTTTATTCCCCACTTTTCTACTGTAGTGGCACCCATTGTGGCTCTCACAAAGAAGAACGCCAATTCTAAGTCTTGGCCTCCTCAGGCGGAAGAGGCCTTCATTGCCTTAAAAAAAGCCTTCTCCTCTGCTCCGGTGCTGTCTAGGCCAGATCCATCTAGGCATCTTGCCCTTGAAGTAGATGCCTCCTCCATTGGAGCCGGAGCTGTGCTCACTCAAATATCTTCTACTGGCAGAATTCTCACCTGCGGGTTCTTTTCGAAGACCTTTTCTCCGGCTGAAAGGAATGCTCCACTGGAGATTGGGTTCCGCATCAGGTGTCCATCTATACTGATCATAAAAATCTGTCTTATTTAGAAATTGCCCAGCAACTGAACCCACGACAAGCTCGTTGGTCATTGTTTTTCGCCTGTTTCAACTTTCAAATCCACCTCCAGCCAGCCGCCAAGAACATCAGGGCGGACGCCCTTTCTCGCTCCTCAGACATCTCTGGTGTTGAATCCCCTCCACAACATATTATCTTGCCTGAATGCCTTGTCCACTCTGCACACGCTGCCTTTGTACAGGCACCAACACAGACTTTCGTGCCAGCTCGCCAACGTCGCAAAATATCAAGATGGGGTCATTCTTCACATGTAGCCGGCCATGCCGGCGTCACAAAATCCTGTGCTATCATTTCTAGATATTATTGGTGGCCTTCTTTAGAAAAGGATGTGACGGAATTCATTCAGGCTTGTACCATCTGGGCACGTGACAAAACTCCTCGCCAAAGACCTGCTGGCCTACTCCTCCCTCTGCTTATTCCAGGTACCCCATGGACACACATTGCTATGGACTTTATTACTGACCTCCCTTCTTCACATGGCAATACTGTTATTTGGGTGGTAGTGGATAGGTTTTCTAAGATGGCGCACTTTGTTTCTTTTTCTGGCCTCCCGTCAGCTCCTCAGTTGGCGAAATACTTCCTGATGCACATCTTTCGACTTCATGGGCTTCCTACACACATTCCCCTCGATTCAAAGAGCAAAAGTTAAGTGATTTCGTATCGAGAATCGTAAGTTTGGGTGGGTGTTTGTCATTTTTTCTTGTTTTTTTGGCCATTTCGTATTCGCACGATCGTTCGCGCATAGACGTATATGAACATACGCATTTCGTACGAGAATCGTATAATTTGCGTTAGTTCGTGTGTTTTTCCCGTCCAAATCGTATTATTTGCGTCCGATCCTATTTTTTACGTCCTTCACATGGGCTTGCGCCCAATTCAGAGAGGTGATTGCTAATTGTTTTGAAGCCCATTAAAGAGCTGCTTTACGAAATGTTTGCCGGCAGCTATTTGGCCTCGGGAGTAGGATGGAGCGGAGCGAGTTTGTGGCACATCAAGGGCTTATGCTTTTTGGCATTGAGTTGATCGAGATGTCTGAGAGCAGATTGCCCCTGCGTCGTCGCATGAACATCGATAGCATGAATGATGTTGAGCTGTTCGAGCTGACCAGGCTTAATCGCGCTTCCCTCCATAAATTATATAGTGAGCTGCGGCCATGGTTAGCCCGCACCACAAGGAAGGGGCATGCAATTTCAGGTATGACCAAGATGCTTGGCTGCCTGCAATTTTTGGCGAACGGCTCGTTCCAGAGGCTGGGTGCCCTCTCTGTGGGGATGTCACAGCCTACGCTGAGCCGCGCACTGTCTAAATTTTTGGAAGGCATGGCTGCCATAACTCCAAAATATATTTATTTTCCTGATGATATGGCAGCCAGAAACGCCATTAAGCTTGGGTTTTATAATGTGGCCGACATGCCCAACGTTATTGGTGCAATTGACTGCACACATGTGGCACTCGTACCTAGGGCAGCCGACGAGTATATATATAGGTATTGAGATTGGTTATTATGTTGCCCAACGTGTCATGTAACCTGTTTTCCTTTGCGGCAGCATATTTGTTTATCCCTCATTTGTGTAGCTGCTTTATCTCGGCTTTTCATTAGTCTTTCCCAATAGAGTGCAGACATGTTTTGTGGTTAATTTATTAGTTTGGGTCAAATATCAATTACCCTTTTTGTATGTTTTTTCCTTAAGGAATCGTAAAATGGGACACTCACTTAATGTCCAGGCCGTGGTTGGTCCGGATATGCGGTTTATGAGTGTCCTTGCCGGCTACCCCGGATCGTCCCACGACTCCTATATCCTCCGGCGATCTGGGTTGTTTCGGAGATTTGAGGCAGGTGAATTTTCGGGGGCATGGCTGCTTGGTAAGTGTGTCCTATTTGTGTGTTATTAAATGTGGCATTAATCTTGTATTTGTTGATATGTTTTTTAAGGATAAATTTACAGAAGCGTACAACTGCCTTTTTCTTGGCTCATATATTAGGAACTTACCCAAAAAATCCTTGTCTCGCTGTGGCCTTCAGAATGTTTTCCCTTTAGTTAGGATGTCTGTAAGTTCCTTGTGCCTAAATATATTGGTTTGGAGTTTATACCCAAGGATCTTTGACCTTTGGCTCCTTTGGGACTATTGGTCTTTAAATGTCAAAGTGGACTTAAACTGCATACATTGTAGTTTCCAGTGAAATGTGGATAGGGATCTTTGACCTTTGGCTCCTTTGGGACTATTGGTCGTTAAATGTCAAAGTGGACTTAAACTGCATACATTGTAGTTTCCAGAGAAATGTGGATAGGCCCTCCGCAGCATCCTAATTGTAACATGTCTGAAAACTACAAATATATGTAAAATACAAATACCCTTGGCCGTGCAGATGTTTGTTAATTAATTGGTATATAGAAGTGCCATTTTTATTTAGGTGATACCTTAGTGCAATTTTTGTGGGCCCTAATGTGCCCTGTATTTTTTTGGGAACACTTTACCTTACATCATTATGATATCTGTGAAATTTTTGGTGTTGGTTGTGTTGCCTTTTTAATTTTGATTACATTTAATTCTCTGTTTAAGGTGATTCCGGGTACCCACTTCTACCCTGGCTCATGACGCCTGTGCTGCGGCCCCAGGATGCCTCTCAGGAAGCGTATAACCGTGCGCATCGCAAGACCCGGGCTGTTGTGGAGAGGGCCTTTGGTCTGCTGAAGACACGTTTTCGTTGCCTTGACCATACTGGGGGGGCCCTGCAATATGATCCCAAGAAAGTGATCGACATTATAATGGCATGTGCTGTTTTGCACAATTTTGCCATCATGGAACGTGTCCCACGTTATGTGGACAGCCTGCCCTCTTCAGCCGTCGAGGATGAAGGCGAGAATTTTGAGGGGCCCCCCAGTGAGTCTGGCCAATCTGTTCGAGCCAACCTGATCAGCCAGCATTTTAGTTAACTTTTTTCCCTGTCTCACCATTCTGTATGTCTGTGTTATCCTTTTTGAAACATATGTTGTTTTGCCGTAATGTGGCATTACCTCTAAGTAAAACATTTAGACCTTAATTGTTGCCTAATGTATTTCATGTAGTTTCCTTAGCTTTCGCTTTGCATTGTTACACCTCTTCAAACCAAAATTATCTGGTTTAGCACAAGCTGTTAAAAATGTCTTCCCACTAAAAACGCCACAAGTATTGGAAGTGAAATTTTTGTTTTACTTTGAAAATGAAAAATTATAGTGGTTAACAGAAATCAGTCCACATACATCTGTGGTAACAAATGGATAACATTAAAAAAAAAACATCGAGCACATCTACACCTGGAAGTGAGTGGCACAACCAAACAAGGACACCCAGTCCAAAGGCCAGCCTAGTCCAGTCATTAATATTGCCTGTGCCCAGGGATATTTGGGCATGGCCATAATGTCACACAAACATGTCTGCAAACAGGAGGAGCACCAACCAAATACATAGGTAAAGCCATAAGTGGCCAGATAAACTCCACATAGACCTATGGCATTGGCTAGTGGCCTTAAGCATTACTCTAAGGAGCTATATGGGAGCAAATACAAAACACAACCTGCCAGAGCAACACAAAATGGATTGTTTGAAACCTCAAAGGACAAGTAAATACAGTGGGGGTTAAGAGAAAAGATGTCCCACACACCCATGGCTTAATAGGGTGGCTGCCCATAATACCCAGGTGGAGGTCCAGGTGGAGGTCCATGGGAATGGGACCTAGCCTGGGCCATGGCAGCATTGTGAATTTGAAACTGCTCCACAATGTTTCTCTGCATATTGGTCATCTCAGCCATGGCTGACTGGATGCCATTACTTGCATTGGCCACGTTGCTGTTGAGGGTACGCAACTCCGCGAGGATGCCCTGTAGACTGGTATGGATGTTCACCATGTCGGCATGCCTTTCCTCACGCTCTGTAACGAGCTGTGCCTGATAAGACTCCCTTTCTTGGGTCCATAATTGAAGCAGGGCACTCTGCCTCCCCTGGGAAATTGTGGGGCGGCGTAATGGCGTCCGCCGCACAATTACCCTGGCTCTTGGGCGTGCCCTGCCGCGTGGTGTCGTACCCTCAACAGCAACCGGCCTGCTTTGCAAATCCTCAGCAGCAGAGTGAACACTGGGGACTGTAGTGTCAGTCTCCCCATGTGCAAGCACAATGGATGGAGATTCACTCTGCTGCTGAGGATTGGCCAGAGAAACATTATGGAGCAGTTCCAAATTGGGACCCAGGGGGAGTTCATCCGACGTGCCCTGTACGGAGACATCATCATCATCTTCCTCCATGTCCTGGATCTCTTCCATGAGTGTGCGGGTCTGTAGGGACATATCAAAAAAAAAAGGCTAAGTTTGCGTCCCAAATTTGGATTTCAACAGTTTAACACATTCTTAAGCACTTGTTAGTATTTATGCTACTAAATTAACTTACCGAAAATCTCTGATCTGGGCTCCGATGCTGTACGGACCTGGTAGGCATAACCAAACTGGGGGGTGAGTTTACCCTTGCTGAGGGATCATGCTGGGCTGAAGAAGAGAAAAAAAAACCACGTAAACACACACACATAACCTTTTTTTGGATATGTAATCAAATCTAGCTCTATTTGTAATATTATTCAACTCTAGAGCAATGGTGACCTTTGTTCAAACCCACGCAAGTTTACATAGGTGCAATGGCTCGGACAAACTGCTAAGTGACCTCAGTTCTAAGTCATGAAGTGTACCCAGTCAGCATCCAACTTTCAATGCACATTTTTGGATTTAGCCTACCATTCGCTAGGTCCGGGGTACTCAAACAATTGTTTGAAACGCCCATTTAAAGGTATGTGGTGAGAGGTGAATGTCTGGCCATGGTGCTGACGCAGGGGGTGTCTAGTTAAAAATAAAGACACTGGTGGAGGGGCTGGAGATTTCTAAGTGCCAACTAATAAAGGCTGCTTGCCCTTGCTGGGCTGGATGGGCCAGAGCTGAGGGGACAGGGATTGGATGGCTAAAGGGGGGAGTTAACGTATTGATGGTGATGGGATGGATGGAGCCAATCTGTTACAAATGTATGGGGCTTATGTGGGGGGGGGGCATGGGGGGACTGTGGCACATGGGCCAGAGCAGGGGCAGCGGGACACGATTGTGGCCAGTGAAAATTTAAATAAGTTACTGTGTACCTTGCAATGCCACTTCCTGGGCAGTACTTCATATTGCAATGCTATGTTTCACGGAGCCATGACATTGGGCAGGAGACCAACCACTACATGGCCGATCAAGGGGGCAGCTCTGAGCACGTCAACACAGAAGTAACTGAGTGCAGGGCTGTCTGGGCAGGGGTCCTTGAATGTGGTGGCAAGGTCCGCATTGGGACCCCGGGCCGCCAGTTGAGTCTCGCTGCTCTTGGTCACATATGTTTGTGGGTGGCTAATTAAATTGTTAACTCAAACACAACTCACACAAGCAAAAGGCAACCCATACATAATGATGTGTGTTTTGTGATTGATTCCAAATATCTCACTTATCTTGCGAAACTTCATGACTTTAACAATACAATTGGACATTTGAACTTTGCCATAATGGCTGTGGGCCTAAATGTGTGATTCCCAGGGCCAAAAAGAGGACACAAACAGCCACAGTAGTGCGAGGCCAAGCAAGGCAAACCATAGGGGCATCCCGTTAGCTTGTTACTAGTGAACTGTCGATTATTTAGCAAACAGGCAAACATGCAGATTTAAGAGTACTCACCGTGGGTACGGGTCGGTGAGTCTGTGTCCCTTAGACCAGCATGTCCACCGACCGCGACCGGATGGAGAAGTCCAAGCACAATCTCCTCAGCAGGGGTAAACTCCAATTTAGATGGAAAGCCACCGCCAGTTTTCAGCCTGAAAAGAGAAAATTGTTTGGTACTCAGAAAAGGTGCATACAGTACATCCAAAACATTAGATTTAGCGTAAACATTTAGTTACCTGTAATTATGCCTTTTAATTTCTTTTTGCCGTACAGCATACTTCAGATCAGAGATTTTCTTCTGAATTTGGGACACATCTTTCCTCTCTTCCCCCGCTGCATTTACTTGTCGGAGGATGGTTTCAAACAATTCCATCTTGCGCTGCTTGGTGGTGTGTTTTGATTTGCTCCCATATAGCTCGTCATAGTATAATGTAAGGCCACTAGCCAATGCCATATTTTGGTCATGGGAGAATCTCCCACTCAACTGGCCGCGGCGCAATGTGCGGCCAGATGGTTGGCTTGGCTGCTCCTCCATGTGTGCAGACACATGTGGTGACATTATGGCCTGGGGCTGGGTAGGGGAATGGCCGGATTGGTGGCTTCCCAATGACTGGACTGGACTGGCCAAGGGACTGGGTGTTCTTGCGTGGCTGGCCACCGAACTTCCAGGTGTAGATGTGGTCATGGGGGCAATTCGGGGCCCTCTTGGGGGGCTAGGTTCCCGGCTGGTGCCAGGTCGTGGGCTCTGTTCCCGGCTGGTGCCAGGTCGGGGGCTTCTGGCCCTGGATTGGGTTCGTCGGGCCCTGTAGGGGCTTCTGGCCCTGGATTGGGATCTGCGGGCCCTGTAGGGGCTTCTGGCCCTGGTTTTGGATCTGTGGGCCCTGTCGGGGCTTCTGGCCCTGGATTGTGTTCTTCTGGGCCTGTCGGGGCTTCTGGCCCTGGATTGGGATCTGCGGGCCATGTAGGGGCTTCTGGCCCTGGATTGGGTTCGTCGGGCCCTGTAGGGGCTTCTGGCCCTGGATTGTGTTCTTCTGGGCCTGTCGGGGCTTCTGGCCCTGGATTGGGATCTGCGGGCCATGTAGGGGCTTCTGGCCCTGGATTGGGTTCGTCGGGCCCTGTAGGGGCTTCTGGCCCTGGATTGTGTTCTTCTGGGCCTGTCGGGGCTTCTGGCCCTGGATTGGGATCTGCGGGCCATGTAGGGGCTTCTGGCCCTGGTTTGGGATCTGCGGGCCCTGTCGGGGCTTCTGGCCCTGGATTGTGTTCTTCTGGGCCTGTCGGGGCTTCTGGCCCTGGATTGGGATCTGCGGGCCCTGTAGGGGCTTCTGGCCCTGGATTGGGATCTGCGGGCCCTGTAGGGGCTTCTGGCCCTGGATTGGGATCTGCGGGCCATGTAGGGGCTTCTGGCCCTGGTTTGGGATCTGCGGGCCCTGTCGGGGCTTCTGGCCCTGGATTGTGTTCTTCTGGGCCTGTCGGGGCTTCTGGCCCTGGATTGGGATCTGCGGGCCCTGTAGGGGCTTCTGGCCCTGGTTTTGGATCTGCGGCCTCTGGATGGGCTTCGGGGCCTGGATGGGTTTCGGGCCCTGGATGGGGTTCGGGCCCTGCTGCGGGGCATGGGTTTCCGAACTGCCCTACTTGAAGGCATGGCCGGTGTGGGCTCACTGGTGCTGCCTGTTCTGGGGGCAGAGGTGGTGGGTGCTGCAGTTGCCAGCTTTTTGGCTGCAGGAGGGGCACGAGGCTTGGGGCCCCTTTTTTGGGTACCTGAGGGTCCAGGGTCCCTTGGTGGGGCCGAGGTGGGAGTCTTGGATCTCAGTTTTCGGCCAGCTTGCTGGGACCTTGTGGTGGGGCCCTCCGCGGTCTTGCTTGCCTGGGGTCGCTTGCTCATCGCCTTTTTTGGTGCCATCGTACAGAAATGCTCAAAGAGAATGAGCTTGGGGGGAAGGGACCTTTAAATAATGAGCCCAGCGTGTGACGCCTATGCGCACGACTACGCGCTCGTACGAACGTACGTTCGAGCGGAACCAGGAAACCGCTGGGGTTTCACTTATCTGCTGCCTGGAAGAAGACTAAAGATGGCGCCCACTATCTTCACCCGTCAACAGGAAGAGATCCTCATGCTGGTAAGTGGCTGCCTGTGCATTTTAATAGAATAGTCAATGATGGCCTAAATGTAAATGATGCGTTGGGAACTAGTTTGGGGTCTCTTAATGTTTAATCACTGGCTCCTCACACTTCATCCTCAAGGGCCGAGCCTGGCCACGTTTTCACCTGTCTATGCTGATGTCCTAATTCGGCCAATTGCTCCGGCTTAGCAACAGTTAATTAACCTGTGGAGTAGCGGGGCGAGCTGTCAAACCTGGCCTGTCTCGGACCTTGATGCGGATGTTTGCGGAACACTGTTGTCCTAAGCCATAAAAACACAACGGGAAGCCACACACGTGGTCCAAAAGCCTAAGCATTAGGCTACATCTTGGATGTTTAAACCATCCTAACATGCCATAGATGCAGGTGGCCTGATTCTTGATGTTGGCTATTATCTGTATGTACATGGTGTGTGATACATATAACATAAGACCAGACTGTCAATCACAGTCAACGTCCTCTTTAAGGCACTCCCCAAAAATGGCGGCCATTCGAAATGTGTGTGTTAATGACATTAAATACTCAACTTGTGATGCAACACATATGGGTCTGTGTGTAAAAGTAAAAGCTCTGTGTCCATTATGTTTTTCAGATCATGCTTCAGCGCCGGTATGACTTCGCGCCCAATGTGTGCGAGAAAAGGGACATCGCCCGGGAGATCATCGCCGAGATCCACCGTGTGACCAGCACCACCTTCACTCACACCCAGATAATGCAGCATTGGTCGGACCTGAAGCGTCTGCACATGCCCCGGGTGCGGAGGTTTTTTGGGATCCATTTCCCAAGTAAGTACAAAGCAATTGCATGGTATATGTTCCAAATGTCTAAGTTATGCCTTTATTTATAATGACTTTTCTTTGGTAGTGTTGGAAATGGATTTCAGAATTCGCCGCACCCGGAGACGTACAGGCCGACCAGTGCTGCATGACTCTGCATCTGTGAGTGAAGGTGGTGGATCTCCCGGGCGACGGACCTACCCCTCCTCTGTGGCCTCCTCAGACCAGCCCCTGGACCTTACCACAGAGGAGGGGCCAAGGCGCGTGGGCGTGGAGTCATACCTGGCCACGCATGGGGAAGGCTCTGGTATGTCACTCTTCATGTATAGGCACAAAGATATACATGGCAGGCCAAAAACTAAGTTATCCTTTATTATGTATTTGTAGAAGCTTCTGGAGCGGGTGAGATAGTGGAGGAGGAGGCAGCAGAGATGCTGGAAGGAGATCCTGGCGAAGGTGAGTGATGTCAGCCAGACTGGGAGCCAGATATGTTGGGGATAGTGACTCTCTACAAATACTAACCAAATGTCACATGTTTCTCCAGGGACTTCTTCACAGCAGAGCCAGGACCAAGGGCAGCCTGTTGGCCCCAACCAGCCATCTGTCGGCCACCAACTCCGTAAGTCTCCATGCCATTATTCATATTAATGTTTGCTTAGCTAATAACACACACATAACTAAAGGCGTAGCCAATGTGTAGTTCACACTTTCATGTGGGCACTTCGTTAGCTTAAAGAGGACCCAAACTAGTATTAAGAACCAAAGACTTAGCCATCACACTGTACCTACAGATTAGAAACATGGAAAAACACCCTTCACCCATCTAATGCATGTTATTAGACAGAACAAAACCAATATTGGGGAATATGGAATGCACAATATTTACAGGCAGCATGGGATACAGATTGAAAAAAGGAAGGTGCTGCCATGCATTGTGTGAGTGATGACCTTTCCCTCAACCCAGCTATGCTCTGGATTCCCAACGCACCACTGTAACCTACTCCCCTGTACTTTATCCAACTCTCCACTCCTCATTAAGTGTTATGCTTCAGAGTCCAGATGGCGGCGCTGTAATCCCAAAAAAGCCCTAAATAACTTTGAGGTGGTGCAGAATCATTTGTGAATAGTTTTTGGTTTTCATTAAATAATGTGGAAGGTCCGGTTTAAGGAGTTTAAACACTTACCTGTGGGAAATGCATTAACTGTATCCCTTTGAAGAAGGACATATGTCATGCATTTACATGTATTTGCTTAACCCTAAATCTATTTCCAGCATACAAACCGGTCTTGGACTCCTATTTATGTTTATTTCTCTATTGGTTACAGGGATGATCCCCCAAACCTTGGCTGGAAAAAAAAAAAGAATGAAGGAGTTGGTGGCCGAGCTGCTGGCCATACAGGCGACGTTGGGGCCAACAGATGAAGAAGACGAGGAGGATTAGTGCCCTTGGTCCTGGCTCCTTTCTTAAACTTGTTTTTAAAATTTTTAAAATTTTAAAAAGTGTTGTATAGTTTTGGTTAAAAACCAAAAAAGATGTTTTTTAAAAAAAAACACTAAAAAAAAAAAAAATTTGTTTTACTGTTGAAAAAATCGGAAATATTTCTAGGTGTTTTTCCGAGAAAAAAAAAAAAAAAAGGTTGCCAAAAAAAAACCCAACCAAAAAAAAAAAATTTTTACAATTCTTAAAAACAAAACAAAGAAAATATTTAAAATAAATTATATTTTAAGCCTTCCTAAATGTGTCTTTTCTAATATGCACACACCCAAAAAATTACACAAACCAGAAACAACACACTTAGAAACATATAGACATATGTAAATTATGTGATTTTCTTACGTTTTATGGACCGAGAAATGAAGTGGGATGCAGCCGCTACGGGGTTTCGGTAAGTTTGAGGGACCGAGAAATGAAGTTGGATGCAAGCGCTAAAGGGTTTAGGTAAGTTTGAGGGACCGAGAAATGAAGTTGGATGCAAGCGCTAAAGGGTTTAGGTAAGTTTGAGGGACCGAGAAATGAAGTTGGATGCAAGCGCTAAAGGGTTTAGGTAAGTTTGAGGGACCGAGAAATGAAGTTGGATGCAAGCGCTAAGGGGTTTAGGTAAGTTTGAGGGACCGAGAAATGAAGTTGGATGCAAGCGCTAAAGGGTTTAGGTAAGTTTGAGGGACCGAGAAATGAAGTTGGATGCAAGCGCTAAAGGGTTTAGGTAAGTTTGAGGGACCGAGAAATGAAGTTGGATGCAAGCGCTAAAGGGTTTAGGTAAGTTTGAGGGACCGAGAAATGAAGTTGGATGCAAGCGCTAAAGGGTTTAGGTAAGTTTGAGGGACCGAGAAATGAAGTTGGATGCAAGCGCTAAAGGGTTTAGGTAAGTTTGAGGGACCGAGAAATGAAGTTGGATGCAAGCGCTAAAGGGTTTAGGTAAGTTTGAGGGACCGAGAAATGAAGTTGGATGCAGCCGCTACGGGGTTTATGTAAGTTTCTGGTTGAGGGTGCGCATGCGCAAGATCTTATAAACATACGAACGCACGAATCTAAGAGGCCAAAAACCAATGAAAACCAGAGGCAAACGCAAGTAATTGGAAGAGCTGGACGATGGAAGCAGCCGAAAAAACAGGCTGCCGCCGCAACAGGTGAGCACATGAACGTGATTTTTACGATTGGCAACTGACTGAGGCAAGTTCGGGAGATATCATACGAACGGACGTATCTTTTAGGATAGAAACGTATTTGCTTATTGAATCACTCGCAAGTTCATACGAACGCACGAGCGGACGTAAAAAATAGGATGATCGTGAGCCAAATCCAAGCTGTTACATGTTTCTTTGAATCAACCCAATTGTGTCTGACAGAGGTGTGCAGTTTGTTTCCAAGCTCTGGAGAGCCCTTTGTAAACAAATGAAAATTAAACTAGACTTTTCTGCCGCTTATCACCCCCAGTCAAACGGCCAGGTGGAAAGAGTTAATCAGATTCTCGGGTATTATCTTTGCCATTTTGTTTCTGCCCGTCAAGACGATTGGGTCGATCTTCTGCCCTGGGCGGAATTCTCGTATAATTTTAAGGATTCTGAGTCGACGAGGAAGTCCCCGTTCTTGGTGGTATACGGTCGACATCTTCTTGCGCCTCTGCCCTTGTCCATGTCCTCTGGAGTACCCGCCGTGGATGACATCACACAGGATTCCTCTACCATCTGGCAAGAGACCCAACATGCCCTTTGTCAAGCTTCCGCCCGTATGAAAGTTAGCGCTGATAAGAGGAGAAGAGCTCCACCTGTCTGTTCTCCAGGAGATAAGGTGTGGTTGTCGGTGAAATACATCCGCTTCAAAATTCCTAGCTACAAACTGAGCCCCCTGTTACCTGGGTCCTTACAAGATCAAGCAACAGATCAATCCAGTTTGTTATAAGCTACACCTACCAACATCACTGCGAATTCCCAATTCTTTCCATGTTTCCCTGTTGAAGCCAGTAATTGTCAATCGGTTCTCTCCTAAAACCTTGGTGCCTGCTCCAATCTCTGGTACCGAGGATGCCTTTACGGTGAAATAGATTCTGGCCTCTAAGTTCTCCAGAGGTAAAAGATATTTTTTAGTCGACTGGGAAGGCTGTGGACCTGAAGAAAGATCTTGGGAACCCGAAGAGAACATTCTGGACCGTAGTCTCATCTCGGATTTTTTTGGTCCCAAGAATAGGGGGAGACCAAAGGGGGGGTTACTGTTAGGGCGAGCGCTGCACGCCCATCTCGCAGCACTTCACTTACCTCCATGGCTGCATCCAGCCGTCGTCCATCTCACAGCATTTCCCTCACCTCCATGGCTGCTCCCAGCCATCTCCCTTCCCCTCATGCTTCCTCCTCGCATGGTCAGGTGCGCGCACGTCCGCGTCCACTAGTGGGTGAGCGCACTGGATTCCTGAGATTTAAAGGGCCTGTATAGCACTGATTGGTGCCTGGTCATCCAATCCTGCATCCACTTCCCCTATTTAAAGAGGCACTTCCTTTCCTTCAGTGCCGGATCTTGGTCTTTCCATGCCAGTTGTAAATCAGTTGCTTTTGGATTGCTCACCCGTGTACCGACCTTTGCCTGTCCCCGAAGCTGAACCTTTGCCGCCTGCCCCAACCTTGGCTACTCACCTTTACTACGAACCTCTGCTGCCTGCCCTGACCTCTGCCTGTGTGTACTACGCCTTTTGCCTGCCTCTTGTGTACCCCGCTGAGCCTCAGCTAGCCGTGGGACTGGGCCGCTGTTTGGGGGTAGCGACCTGGGGGTCACTCGCCGCACAAGACCAACCTGCCTTGCGGTGGGCTCTGGTGAATAACGGTGGCCTCTTAGACTCCGCTCCCCTGACGCGGTACCTGCCATCTGTTCCACAGTTAAAGCGGATCCACACCCGAGTCCGCTCCACCCGGTCCGTGACAGTTCCATTATGGGACTAGGGTGATCGGTGGCCTACGTTGATGGGGTGTGGCCTGAGTCCCTAGTGAAGAAGTGGATTTCCTCATTCAGGGCGCAGACCAGAGAAGAACGACAGCACTGAAACTTTGGCAAGGAAAGCTGCTTTTCTTTCCCTTCAGAATCACTGAAATACATTTTTGGCTATTTGTCAGTGAATTTATATGGTAAATGTGTTTAATAATAGTAATACCATATTTGTGTGGTACAGTCAAGTTTTGAGGCTCCTTTAACCACCACATCTTATTTGTCATGAATTGTCAAAAAGACACATACTGCTGCTATAACTTGGAGCTCCGCCATCTTCTAGTGTAAATGGTAAATACCCAAGAAATTGTGTGTAGTCACCTGTAAAATGTATTTCTGTGGATATCTATTCTGGGGCACTGACTGGGGGAATTCTCACTTCTCCCATCAGGCGCAGTATTGCTTGCCCCAACACCTCACTTTTTACAAGTAGCAAGAAAGGTAGAAGCAAGCTACTGGGAGTAACATAGCATCTCCAACACTTACGCAAAATATCTTGAAGACAACAAGAGAATTTAAACGAACGGTCCCAAACCCTATCCTAACAGGCCCACCAATGGCTCATGTTTTGTGGATCTCCTCATAGCTGCCTTTGCTATACTATTTAATTCACCTATACACCTGTGTGGAGAAATGTTGGTAGGCTTTGTAGGAGAGGGTTGGGGGCCCCTCATTTAAGCCACAAGTGCTCAACCTCCTTCTCAAAGGGCCACCAACTGTCTTTGTTTTCAGATCTCCACACAGATGCACAGGTGTAGTAATTAGTGCTAAGACAGGAATCAGAAAGCAGGGGTGCAGTATTGGAAGCAGAGGTGCATTACTTGACCGATATACTTAAAAAAAAGCAGAGCTGATTAGATGTGCACTGTCAGCAGTAAACCTGAGATTCAGAGGCATGCTGTGACGGATTAATCCTAATATTTACCAATCATTTCGTGAAGGATATATTCAGGTTTATGCTGTTGTCGCCATACTTCTGGGACTGAACAGGAATAGGACCTATTATGGTTCCAGTCCAAATGTTCTGTCAATGTAAAGACTTCCCACCAGACATTTGATGTACAGCACCATGCCAAGTATATGCCTGCAGGCTTGAGGTTGGGTGTTGTGAAGCTATGATATTTTTTATATATTTTTCCCAAATTGTAATAATCTTATACAATCAGAAATTACACCGTGTATAGGATGACCCCTTTTGTTTGGCTCCTTAATTAATATGCAGCATGATGGGAGACCCTCCTTTGTTCTGAAGACTGGCCTGGCAAGAGTTTAATTTCATGTGTGCATTTGCATGCAAATTAAGTTGGCCAGCAGAAAACTACCTGTGATATTTTTATCTGGGCCAGATTGGTTAGTTTTGTCTGGGCTCAATCAGTGATCACCTGCGCTATTGCAATTGAAACAAAGGGTCAACCTGGGAAAAATATCTGGGCTGGTGAGAGACATCACTTGAATGAAGATGGACACAGGCAGACGATGAGATACAGCAGCCATCTTGTTTGGAGATTGGATGAGGCCTGCTGATTTCTGACTGGACTTGATTAAAATAGTTGAGTAATCTGTTTTTATATATATATATATATATATATATATATATATATATATATATATATGTTTTGCCCTATTAGGCTTTCTATGTTTTAACACTGCTTGTAGCATTTTTGTATTTGTACATTTTTTGCAAGGTATAAAAATAACTTTTATAGTGCATCTAGCTTTTCCTTGGGAATTACAAATTAACTTACTAGACAAACTTGATGTAATTTTAGAGATACACATGTATTTGGGCTTTTAAATTGCCTTATACATTTAAGGGCTGCAAATATACTTGTGAATTTTAACTAAATTACACCCAAGCAAGACAGGTGTGTATCCCAAAAATCTATAAGCATTCTAAACAAGATAAAACACCATTGTTTTTATGCATGCTTTTTTGTCACTTGTGATCATTTTAAAATAGATCAAATAAAATAATGGATTTTTTATCTAACCACATTTTCACTTTCCTCTGGATTCTGTGGTACAGACATTGCTTCCAAGAATGGTTAGCCATATGGTGAGTAGCCTGGTTAGAGCTGTTTTTCTTGTTCTATACATCCCTAACAAGATGGGGGTCAAACGGGTTCTAAAGTCATTTTTAATTAAGGTCTGTTTTAAATAATTCTACCGAAACAGCGTTGTGTTTAAACCATTGCTAAATATTCTTTATTTAAAATACCTTACAGTATCAGAAATTCACATACAATTTTGAGGTAAAGATCAAGGAGTATTTCTTCTTTTTATTTAATCTGAAGAATTTGATCTGGTTCAGGGAGATCAGGACTCCTCACATAGCCGGAATACCAAACAAACAGTAAGAAGACACATCACACGTAACCTAATGGGCAATTTTCTGTAGCAGAGGGTATATTTCACTCTAATTCCCAGCAAGATTAAACTGCATATGTGACTGATAAAACAGCAAAATGTCAAGGTCTGAGTAATAAGAGATTTTTTTCTGAATATAATCATTTATGTCTGCCTTTTCAATATATCCCTAAAAGCACTGATTAAAGAAACATCCAGCAAGGTCAAATAAAGGCTAGTCACTCTGAAAATATGTGACGAATAACAAGGTCATTGGAGGATGCATCATGTTTCTTGGAACAGGCAGATACATGCTGCATACAATTCAGTTTCAGTTACTTCCTAGAAAAAATAAAGCTTTCAATTGGCAAGACGTTATTCTAAATTAAATGGATTTAAACCTGCTTGAGTTCTTGTCCTGAGATGGGCAAGTTTTGGGTGGCACAAAGCTAATTTTAGGTTTTCTTTAGCAGCAGAAAAAGTTAAACCTGTGACCTGGATCTCCTGAATAAGCACTGAAGAGTTAGAATTAGACTTACAGCTACACCAATATAAACATCCAAACAGTATAAACATCCAGAGTGCCCTGCATAGGTTCCCCTGCCCACCTCAGTATCCAATATTAAGGCTAGCACTGCTTAAAACTTAGCTGTTAATAACTGATTTCAATGAATTGCCCCAACTTATGTTGGGAAAATCACACAGCTATTAAAGTCTACACATGCATGTTACGTGTTTCAGGGGAAATTTATGCAAAACAATGGTATGATAACAATAAATAATATTCAGACAAGGACACCCCCTATTTTCTCATTCATGTTGCAGCTTCCCGTTTCCCATTCTGTCCCTGAAGTATTCTGTTTCCAGCTATGCATCACATCCCATCAATCAATCCAACATTGAGGTGGAAACCACGTGGACTGACTACTAGAGAGTAAGGCTCAGCTGCTGACTAACCCTCCTGAGGCTGTTGATCTGTTACAAGGAACAAACAACCCTTCTGGGGCTGATGAGCTGCACTGTGGATCAATGGATTAGAACTGTTACTGGTTTGGGAAAAAGACAAACCCCATCTGCTGCAGTATGACAATACTTTAGAACTGGAAGCTTTCTTTGTCTTCCGATGAGACACAGATCCAAATACAATTGGAAAACACAAGGGTGGAGGGGAGATTCTTTGAATATTAACAACAGGTGTCATGCTAGAAAAGGTCTGCTCTATGCACTCGCAATACCTTGCGATCTATTGCAGACCCTTCCGTTTACCAAGAGACTTTATGCTAACAGTGTTGGTGTCAGTTTATGTCTCTCAACAAGAACAATTATTGGAAGAGACCAGAAGTTCTTGGAGTGAGAACTGGAGATTTCAACAAAGCTTACCGACCTACCAAAATACAGATATGTCACATGCATTATGAAAGACAACAGAATTCTTGATCCCTATCATACAGCTCCGAAAGGTGCTAACAGTCAGGGGCGGACCTATTATTTCTGGAGCCCCATGTGAAGTTGTGTCTGGGGGCCCTATTCAAGGGCATTTTTATATAACAGAATACAACATTAACATTATCTTGGTTTTGTTCCCCTTGCTGGGGACATTCTGATTTGGGATGCCCTCTGTGTGTATTCCCCAGGATTGCCTGTAAACTCAACTTTTTCTTCGTACCCATGGCACATGTGCAGGGCACTTGGCCAATCATTTTATTCGGAATTTGTTTGCAGCTTTATACTCACAGTGGTAAGAAAATCTAAATAGAGCAAGTGCCACTGGCTGCATCCCCGCTCGCCTCCAGCTGTGGGTGTGCCAGTGCCAGCCATTCAAAAATGCCTGCCACGGATATGCACTCCATCTAAAGTAATAGTAGGAATGTGGCCATGGTCCCAAGATGCAGCTTGGGATCGGCAGAAAGATGAGTATATCGGGTGATGACCATGTGCCCTTTACAATACTGGGGGCCCCAGAAAGGTGGGGGGGGGGGCCAATGCAATTCATACATGGGTTGCATAGTGGCAAAGCATGCCACTGCTTACAGGTCTATAGAAAAGACAGATGTGGGTCTCTCAGATTACCACATGATTCCTCTGATACCATCTTTACTGCTAGCCCCGCCTCTTTGGGGGCAGGGCAGATGACTTTACCCGCTGGGCGTCGTCCTGGCACCCGGAAGTTCTGCTGTCAGATGCCAGGTGATGGCTGGGCAGAGGAGGAGAGAGGTAGGCGATCCTCCGATTGCCTGTCTCCCCACTCCTCTGGCCAGCCATCATTGACATCGGATCACCGACCGCTCTGGTAACTCCAGTCCTCTAGGTAAGCCCTAAATCCCCAATCTCCGCAGCCAGCTTCACCTGTAGGAGCCCCCGCTTGCCGGGACGCAGAATACGCCTGCCCGGGATCGGTTGCCCCCAGGACTTCAATGGCTCAAAGGATGAGAGCTTACTGGTTTAGAGGTCTGAAGAACCAATGGCTAAGAGCGAGAGTAGCAGAAGTCCAGAACCAGGCCAGAGGTTGACACGGGGAAGTCGGAGATCGCAGCGGTACAGAGGGAAGAGGCAGCTCGAGGTCAGGGTACAAAGCAGAGGTCGGCAACGGAGATCAAATCGAGAATAGTCGGTTCAGGCAGGGGTCGGCAATGGAGATCAGATCGAGAATAGTCGGTTCAGGCAGGGGTCGGCAACGGAGATCAGATCGAGAATAGTCGGTTCAGGCAGGGGTCGGCAACGGAGATCAGATCGAGAATAGTCGGTTCAGGCAGGGGTCGGCAACGAAGATCAAACAAGATATATCACAAGACAATGCAGGGTACAAGGCGCTATCACAGGCAATTCACAAGTGAGGGGGAATTGCTTTTATAGGGACAGACAGGGGAGGGGAAGTGTAGGTGATTGGTGCACTTTGGGATAACACCCAGGATTGGTCTGCAGGGCTGAGAGGGCGCATCCCTAAATGGTTGGTGAATTTTGGGATTACACCCAGGATTGGTCTGCAGGCTGAGAGGGCGCATCCCTAAACTCCTAGGGCTCATTGGCCCTTTAATCTAAACATTTCCTGATCCTCCGGCGGGCGCGCACAGTACAGCGCCGCCGGAGGGTATAGCAACTACGTGCTCTCGCTGCACACCGACAGCCGCGGCCGGACGCCTGGAGACGGCGCTGGAACGGGGGCCAGGTAGGTGATTCCTGACACTACCCCCCTTCACGAGGGGCCTCCGGACCCTCACCCGGCTTCCCTGGATTGTCCTGATGGAACCTCCTTACAAGAGCCTTGGCATGAACATCCCTCGCTGCCACCCAGCATCTTTCCTCTGGACCATAGCAAACCCAGTCCACCAAATACTGTAAAGAATTACGCACCTTACGTGAATCCAAGATCTTGTTCACTTCATACTCAGGCTCATTACCAACAAGAATTGGCGAGGGACCAGCAAGAGGAGTATTCTTCGCCGGTTTTAACAGTGAAACATGAAAAGAATTAGGTATTTTCATAGTCGGCGGGAGTTGAATCTTAAAAGACACGTTATTCAATTTCTTGATAATCGGGAAAGGACCAATACATTTCGGACCCAATTTACTAGAGGGTTGACGGAGCGCAATATTTTTAGTGGAGACCCAAACTAGATCACCTACTTGAAGAGTAGGTTCCCGTGATCTACGGCGGTCGGCAAATTTCTTATATCTTAAACTAGTGGTCTTAAGAATTTCCTGAACATGTGTCCAGATATTCTTCCGTTCTTGAAGCCACTCCTCCAACGCCGGCAAGTTGGAAGGTGACCCTGAAAGGGAAGAAGCTCTAGGATTTTTCCCTAAATTACAATAAAAAGGTGATATCTTGGTACTCTCACTAGGCGTGTTATTGTAAGCAAAATCGGCGAAATCAATAAATTCTGCCCATTGTTCTTGGGCATCAGAGACATAACACCTTAAGTACTGTTCCAAAGTTTGATTAGTTCTTTCCGTCTGCCCATTGGACTGGGGATGGTAGGCAGACGAAAGAGAGATCTGTATACCCAGCCGCGAACAGAAATGTTTCCAAAAACGGGAAGTAAATTGGACACCCCGATCAGAGACTATATTGGACGGAATACCATGAATATGAAAAATATGTGAAGTAAATAGTCGAGAAAGCTCTGGTGCGGAAGGAAGCTTGGCCAAAGGAACGAAGTGTGCCATCTTACTGAAATGATCTACGACCACCCAAATAACAGTATTCCCGTGTGATAAAGGCAAATCTACAATAAAATCCATAGAAATATGAGTCCATGGTTCAGCAGGGATTTCAAGAGGAACCAAACCGCCACTGGGAGCCTTGTTAACCCCTTTACTTTGAGCACAAACAGCACAAGCATCGATAAAGGTAGTAATATCGCGTCTCATGGTTGGCCACCATACATGGCGACGGGCAAGCATAAACGTTTTTCGGTTACCCACATGACCAGCAGTTTTAGCATCGTGAAATTCGCGAATTACATCTGAACGCAAATGAGGCGGTACAAACTGGCATCCCAAGGGAACATCACTAGGAGATTCATCTTGAAACGGCGCCAAAGTGTTAGAGAGATCAGGAAGTAATGCCCCGACCACACAACCCATAGGTAGGATCGGATCACCAGTATCACCCCGATCCTTACATTCACCGAACATGCGAGATAGAGCATCCGCTTTAGTATTTTTTACACCCGGTTTGAAAGTAATAATACAATTAAAACGCGAGAAGAATAATGCCCAACGTGCCTGACGAGAGTTCAACCTCTTGGCAGACCCAATGTATTCAAGATTTTTGTGATCGGTATACACAGTTATAGGATGTAATGAACCCTCCAGCCAGTGTCGCCATTCATCAAAAGCCAGTTTAATAGCTAATAGTTACCTATTACCGACATCATAATTTTGTTCCGCGGTACTGAATTTACGTGAAAAATAAGCGCAAGAATGAAGACGCTCAGGGTTACCAGAATATTGCGACAAGACTGCACCCACCCCCAGCTCAGAAGCGTCCGCTTCAACAATGAAGGCTTTAAGAATATCTGGATGAATTAACACAGGTGCCGAAGTAAAGGCCCGTTTCAAGGTCAGGAAGGCCTCACAGACAGAGGGAGACCAGTTAGCAGTAAAGGCCCCCTTGCGGGTAAGGTTGGTAAGAGGTGCTACAACATGAGAAAAGCCTTTGATGAAACGCCGGTAAAAATTTGCAAAACCTAGAAAACGTTGCAATTCTTTTAGGGTCTTGGGTTGAACCCAATCCTGAACCGCCGAAACCTTCCCCGCGTCCATCTCCAAACCCTGGTTGGTAATAATATACCCTAGGAAGGGAACTGTGGTGACCTCAAACAAGCATTTAGAAAGTTTAGCAAATAAGTTGTTCTCTCTTAATTTTTGCAGTACCAACTTAACATGGTGTCTGTGCTCCAATAAAGAATTAGAAAAAATGAGAATATCATCCAAGTAGATGACCACAAATCTACCGAGATACTCTCTGAATATATCATTGACAAAATCTTGAAAGACGGCTGGCGCATTACAAAGACCAAAAGGCATGACCAGGTACTCGTAATGGCCGTCTTTCACATTAAATGCAGTTTTCCACTCATCCCCCTGCCGGATGCGAATCATATTGTATGCCCCTCTTAAATCCAATTTGGAGAAAATTTGGGACCCTGTGACTTGATTGAACAGATCCCCGATCAAGGGCAAGGGGTATCGGTTCTTTACAGTGATCTTATTCAAGGCTCGATAATCAATGCATGGTCTCAGGCCGCCATCTTTTTTCTCTACAAAAAAGAATCCAGCCCCAGCAGGCGAGGTAGAGGGACAGATAAATCCCTTCCTTAAATTTTCGGTGATGTACTCCCTCATTGCTTGCTCTTCGGGCAGAGTAAGATTATAAATTTTCCCCCTCGGGGGAATCGTGCCAGGAAGCAAGTCAATAGGGCAGTCATATGACCGATGTGGAGGAAGAGTATCAGCAGAACGTTCAGAGAAGACATCAACCCAGTCTGCATATGGCTGAGGTAATCCCTGAGGCAAAACTTGCACACTTCTGAGGCCTGTAGTAAAGCAGTGATTTTTGCAATGATCACTCCACTTAATCAACTCCCCAACCCGCCAATCTAACACTGGGTTGTGGAGTTGTAACCAGGGGTATCCCAAAACCACAGGAGTTTCTGGACAATCGAAGACAAAAAATTCTAAGAACTCAGAGTGGGAAGAGCCAACCATTAACCGAAGGGGTGGGGTCTTGGTATTTATAGGTCCCCCCTGGATGGCCTTCCCATTGATAGCCAAAACTTGTAGGGATCTTTCAAGAGGGACTAAAGGGATACCTAAAAGGGAGATCATACTCCTGTCCAAAAAGTTTCCCGCCGCACCGCTGTCGATAAAGGCGGAAACTGTTTGCTTAGAAGAACCCCAAGACAGGTCAATAGGCACTAGCATTTTATTTTGGCGAGAGTTGCAAACTGACTCACCCAGATCAGTACTCTCTACCTGGTCTGGGTGCGGAAGTTTTCCGTCGGTCTCTCCTTGTTGGGACAGGACCCTGCAAAATGACCAGAATTCCCACAATACAGGCATAACCCCTCGGATCGCCTACGCTGTTTCTCTTCTTGGGATAAGCGGGTTCTCCCTAATTGCATAGGTTCTTCCTGGGGAGATGATGAGGTACTTTCCCCACGGAGAACTGGAGACCTATGACCTTGGACTGGCCTGAAGGACGTGGGAGCCCTGACTCTCTCCCTGGCCCTTTCTCTAAGACGTCGGTCTATTTTAATGGAGACCTGCATTAATTGATCTAGGTCCGTTGGCGGAGGAAAATTGACTAAAGCATCCTTGATGCTTTCCGACAGCCCCACCCTGAACTGACTACACAGAGCGGGATCGTTCCATCTAGCTTCGATAGCCCAGCGGCGGAATTCAGCACTGTAATCTTCAGCCGAACTCCACCCTTGTTTTAAGGCCCGAAGCCTATTCTCTGCTGTAGACTGTGAATCAGGGTCAGCGTATAGGACGCTCATAGCGTTGAAAAATGCAGTTACAGATTGTAAGGCAATATCATGACTTGGCAAACTAAAGGCCCAGGACTGCGGGTCTCCTTGAAGTAGAGAAATGACTAAGCCTACTCGCTGGGTCTCAGTGCCAGAGGAGACAGGCCTCAGCTTGAAATATAGTTCACATGAATTCTTGAAGTTAGAAAATTTTGCTCGCTCTCCAAAAAATTTTTCAGGCAGAGGAATCTTCGGTTCGGAGAAATGAGGTGGTACAGAGAAAGTCGGCACTTGACGAGACTCCTGGGTGGCCACTCTTTGAGCGAGTTGGTTGATCGCTGTGGCCATAGCTTGTACCTGCTGTACCAGGTCATCCATGTTGGGGCCTGTGATAATGTCACACTCTGGTAACTCCAGTCCTCTAGGTAAGCCCTCAACCCCCAATCTCCGCAGCCAGCTTCACCTGTAGGAGCCCCCGCTTGCCGGGACGCAGAATACGCCTGCCCGGGATCGGTTGCCCCCAGGACTTCAATGGCTCAAAGGATGAGAGCTTACTGGTTTAGAGGTCTGAAGAACCAATGGCTAAGAGCGAGAGTAGCAGAAGTCCAGAACCAGGCCAGAGGTTGACACGGGGAAGTCGGAGATCGCAGCGGTACAGAGGGAAGAGGCAGCTCGAGGTCAGGGTACAAAGCAGAGGTCGGCAACGGAGATCAAATCGAGAATAGTCGGTTCAGGCAAGGGTCGGCAATGGAGATCAGATCGAGAATAGTCGGTTCAGGCAGGGGTCGGCAACGGAGATCAGATCGAGAATAGTCGGTTCAGGCAGGGGTCGGCAACGGAGATCAGATCGAGAATAGTCGGTTCAGGCAGGGGTCGGCAACGAAGATCAAACAAGATATATCACAAGACAATGCAGGGTACAAGGCGCTATCACAGGCAATTCACAAGTGAGGGGGAATTGCTTTTATAGGGACAGACAGGGGAGGGGAAGTGTAGGTGATTGGTGCACTTTGGGATAACACCCAGGATTGGTCTGCAGGGCTGAGAGGGCGCATCCCTAAATGGTTGGTGAATTTTGGGATTACACCCAGGATTGGTCTGCAGGCTGAGAGGGCGCATCCCTAAACTCCTAGGGCTCATTGGCCCTTTAATCTAAACATTTCCTGATCCTCCGGCGGGCGCGCACAGTACAGCGCCGCCGGAGGGTATAGCAACTACGTGCTCTTGCCCGCGCGCGAGCACGTCCAGAGGATGAGGAAGCGGGGGCGTGGCCGAGCTGAGCGCCGCTCGAGCCGACGCCGCCGGATCCGCCGCCGTCCGGCGCGGCCGCTGCACACCGACAGCCGCGGCCGGACGCCTGGAGACGGCTCTGGAACGGGGGCCAGGTAGGTGATTCCTGACATGAGTAAAGGAAAAAACTTTTTTTTTTTAATAAAGTCATTTCTAAAGTGTGTGGTGTGTTTTTTTTTTGCTTTACCAGTTCACAAGGCTCGGGGGATAGCAAGTCACCTGCAGCTAGCGCCCCCCATTACCTGCCTCCCCAAAGCCCAGGGGGGGCAGAGAGCCATGGCCCTAGGCTATGCCGGCTTGTAGTTTGCAGGGTCAGGGGCCACCAAAGCTGGCCCTGTTCTACAAGCCCCCATAGCTGGTCACAGGCTGGTTATGCTGGGTAGGGGGGACCTCATGCCATTTTCTCTTTGGATTTTTAAGGGTTTTAACTCTTAAAATTCCCCCCAAAAATGGGTCCCCCTCCCCGGGAGGAGGGACCCCATGTAATTTTTTTTTTAAATTAACCCCATGTTACCTGTCACCAGTAAGTATAAAAGGCTTCCAGCAGCAGCAGGAGAGCAGAAGCCAAAGTGATCAGCGTGGGACACAGTGCTCTGGGATGGATGGGAGGTAAGTATTAAAAGAAACATAATAAAATATTTTTTCTCTGCGTCAGTGTTTATTTTTATATTTAACCCTTTGTGAACTGGTAAGGGATCTATGAGACCCCTATACCAGTTCACAAGGCTCTGGGTCTGGCAAGTCACCTGCGGCTATTAGGTGACTTGCCATTAAACCCTGAGCCCCCCCATTACCTGCCTCCCCAAAGCCCAGGGGGGGCAGAAGAGCCGTGGCCCTAGGCTATGCTGGCTTGTAGCCTGCAGGGCCACCAAAGCTGGCCCCTGCGCCCTGTTCTCCACCCCCCAAAGCTGGTCACAGGCTTGTTATGCTGGGTAGGGGCTACCGATATATATGTGGTATCATTGTAATCGGGAGAAATGGGGCTTTCACATGCAATATTGTTTTCTTTAATAAAATAAATGTTTTCGTTAAAATAAAGGAGACAATTTTAAAATATATATAAATATATATATTTTTTTTACTTATTTACTTAAAAATATAA
Source organism: Gastrophryne carolinensis (assembly GCA_027917425.1). Classification (NCBI taxonomy): domain Eukaryota; kingdom Metazoa; phylum Chordata; class Amphibia; order Anura; family Microhylidae; genus Gastrophryne; species Gastrophryne carolinensis. Next base: position 342,776,142 of record CM051237.1, on the reverse strand, counting down.
AAAACAGTAGAAAAATACAAACAAGACATTTCATGTTAACGCTTAAACTCTGCGGCAAAAAGAAAATATGCCATTTTCTTGGAAATTCCTGCAAAAATCACAGTTAAACATCACGCAAAATGGTGAAAAATATCCTGTCAGCAGAGGGTGACAAAATCTCAAGTAGGCTGGCAGTTATAAGGGTACAGGTACCCTCTAAAGCCCTCTAACTCATTGTATAAGTCGGTTGAAGTCTTTATGTAGAATATTGATACTTTAGTTAGTCTGTTTGCAGAATAATGTAAACAATAATGTCAATCCTTGTATGAAACATGGGAACTGGTATTGTAGATATTTGCTTTCTAATATTCAATAAAAACGATTGATTATATGCAAATCGCAATGGTTGCTGCATCTTACAGCACATTGCACATTACATCACTGTTTTTGCCTTTGTAAATATATTCAGTTATATTCAAGCAACTGTATTTGTCTATATGAGTTTAAAATATATGTGCAGGAAAAATATTTTAATTAGCTATGAAAAAAATATCTATCTATCTATCTATCTATCTATCTAATCTATTAGTCTGTCTAGAATGTTTAGCAGGAACTAAAGGTAAAACATATTTTTTGCAGGACTGGTTAATTGTATTGCTAACCTGCTAATAATGTATCATCCTAAAGACTCACTCTAATCTCTAATTTAGTAAGAAGTATATTCTTACTTTTAGCACTCACTTTTCTGGCACCCAGACAGGTGTGGGAGATCTATAAAATGTCTTATGCACAGTAAGGTAAGGTAAGGTAAGAGAGCATACAGATTGAAAATAAGGGACAAACTACTGATCTACAGGATAAGTAGCTGTTGTGTTAAGGGTGGTAAAGCAAATTATTAATAACAACCCCAGCTGTATTTTTCAGAAAATTGCACAGGAAAATGTTACCATTTAGTGTAATAAAATAAATTGTACTAACCAAAACTGTATAGAACATTAGACAATAAGAAAAGCCACATTTTTTGCTGATTTAATTTCATTTAATCAAAACAGAATTGTGGCAGAATTTGAGCAAAATTTCACCAGCTCTATATTTAGAAAAAAACTTTAAGGTAATTATTTTTCCTAGAAAGTTCTTTAGTCAACTGTCCAAAATACTCCCCCTCTATCTTTACTAAAAAATAAACTGTAAAGAATGCTAAAAATCCTCTTTAACAAAATAATAATAAACCCTCTCCAGCCAGCTAATGTGCCTTTATTCAAAGGAGTACATGTTAACATGAGCAAAATTTAGAAAAAGATTTTCAACTTCAACGTGCCTTTTGGTACTTTTACAGATACAATGAAAGCAGCTTAGCATATAAAAAAAACTATTAAATATCTATAGTACACAGTAATACAGTTAGATAAATTAAACTCTATAATTTAATATGAATACATTGACGGAGGATTCTTCCTACTCTAAAAATACATTATTGGTTAAGGCAGTCCTTTGACTATTGTAAATATTGTAAGTATTGTAAACACAATTTTCTTAGACTGTTTTGAGCCATTGACTGCTTTATTTGCTTTCCAGAGCCTGTCAGTCATTAATGGAATTTTTCCCCGACAGACTAGAATGATACTCAGATCTAGATCCCTGGTGAACCCAAATATCCCGAAACTTTGGACAAACTGCATCAATACAGAGTAAAATTCAAGCAGCACTACTAATAACACTTTCGAATACAATCTGATAGATGGTCAGGGTCCTGCTAAAGATCGGGTGAAGCAAGTTTTTCTTTGTGTTAAGCTTTCGGGGTGAACTGAAGTTTAAATCAGGGTGAGTTTTTTTTTTACTTTAACACACAAATGCTATAAAACATCCCTATTCCAATATTTCCCAAAACATAGCCTACCCTTGTGATGGGGCATGTTTAAAGTTGAGTTACATCATTTTTCCATTGGGGGAAGGGCATTATTTTGGAAACAGCAGCCCATGAGCTGTGCAGAAAGATTTGGCAAATTCTTTAGCATAGCCCAAATAGTGCTGCTTTTTCTAGATGTAGAAAAAAGAAATCCTTAAATCATTGGAAAATGATGTGCCTCACCTTAGAACAAATAAGAACACATAAGAACAAAAATGTTTTTAGTGGGTTCACATTGAAAAGCTCACTTAGATATAAGCTTCAATTCACACCCAAAAAGCATGCCCAAAGGTAAACTTGCTTCACCAGATATTTAGCATGACCCTGAATGGGGGGGGGGGGGGCATGATAATTATTTAGTGAAGCAAGTGTAATTATTTTTGTATATTTGGGTGTGAATTGCAATCTGCATCTTGTGAACTTTTTAAAAACTTAAGGATCATTTTCCATACAGCATATGGCATCCATGTTTGTAGTGGAATGTTAGTGATGTAGACTATACTACAGACCAACATTCCTTAGTGAATAAATCATCTGCTAAACACATGTATATTGGTCTAGGCCATAAATGACATTTCTTCTTGTTCTGTGCACTATACAATGTACTAGTATTTATAGCTTAATTTAGTATTTGTGTGATTAATTTCACAGCCTTTATTACTGAGATGCCATTTGACCATAATATATATATATATATAATGAAACATTACTGACCAAAGACATTTGGTCTTCTTAGAAAGTGACATGGAGTGTCTGTATGTTCCAAATGCAGCTTTTTGCTTACTTGTGTAATTAAAGCTGAAGTAAAACTCTGCCTAGTAACTTGGTTGTGCATAGAAATAGTCTGTTCATAAATATATACCAGAACTACTGTATGAGGTGGAACTTGGTATGTATCCCATCAGCCAATCACTATCCTTCCTGATTCTCATGCTCATTAAGAATTAAACAGAAATGCCATCAACTGCTTATATTAATTATGATTTTGATTTGTGCACAAAAGCCTATTGTTCATATCTGCATAAAAAGGCTTGTAAAACATTTCTAACAATGCAAGCTAAAACACGTGGCGCAGCAGTAATGATTAAACTTTGACTTTTACTGACCGAACCAAAAGAAAGAAAATAAGCGCTGGAGAAAGTAAGACTTTAGATGCCAAAGAGAAACTGAGGACAATCCAATATCTGATTTTATAGGCGCTCCAACCTTTAAATAGCCAGTCCAGCCTAAACTGGCCATTTTTTAAATTCCCCCATTAAATAAATAAAAAACACTCCAGCAACAATGGTCAGGCGATTGCAGATCAGTTCACCGTCATCTTTCCTAGTCCCAGGCTTGCTGAGACCGCTGGGACTAGGAAAGATAGCAGTGAGTAGTGCCTCATTGCCTGACCATCACTGCTAGATAGCGTGGCAGGTAAATAGTTTTTATTTATATAACCCACCAGCCCTGTTTCAGTGCTAGGGGAGGTTGGCAGTATGGAGGGATATAAAAATTGTCCATCCTGGGCTGGACTGGCCCTTTAATTAAAGACAAGCGCACCAAATTTTGAAAGATTTCCCACTTAATACCCAATAAAGTGCAAAGTCAATTATTTTTCCGTCATTTCCAGCACATGATTGGGTTTGGGAAGAAGCAGTTGTACAAGTAAAATACAGATTTTCTTTTACAAATATATAAACCCCCCCCCCCCCCAGGCGTTTGGAAAGGTTTATTTTAAATGTTTTTGAATACCCTATATTAGTTGTTTATAAAAAATAATAGACGATATTGGGTATTTGCATATTATTATCTATGAGGTAGACAGGTGGTAGGTAGGTATTTACATACCTAGAAAAACAGGCATGCCATTGGTGATAGATATATGGTGTAGGTGATGGGTAGAGTGAGAATGAGTGAGAGAGATAGTACAGGCAATTGGTGAAGAGAAAGATAGTATAGACAATAGGTTGAAAAAGATAGAAAGAGAGAAGAGAGAAACAGAAAGAGATTGTATAGGCAATAGGTAGAAAAGTTGTATGGATATTATGCATAGAGAGGTAAAAAGAGAGAGATGGTATAGATATTAGGAAGAGAGAGAGATAATTACATATGACATAGGCATTAGGTGGTGTGAAAGATATGGTACAGGCAATATGTAGCATAATAGAGAGGTGGTATAGGGAACAGTTAAAGAGAGAAAGATGGTAAATTAGAGAGATAGAAAGAGAGAATTAGATAGTTAAATAGTAAAGGCAAAAGGTATAGCAGAAAGAAAGAATGTGGTGTGAAATGCAACCTACATTCCAGGGAGCTTTTTAATTTTAACACAAAGGAAAGTGCAGTATAAAAAAGGTTTGTTTCAGTTTTTCCCCAAAAAATCACCTGTAACACTGATGAAGCATTTTTACAGATGAGGTACATCATTTAATTACGAATGGCTATTTTTTTATAAAATGCAAAAATATTTGGCATAGCCCATAGTAAAAGAGATGGCACAGGCAATTGGTAGAGTAATAGAGAGGTGGTATAGGGAATAGGTAGATAGAAAAGATGGTAAATAAGAGAAATCACAAGAGAGAATTGGAGAGTTAAATAGTAAAATAGTATAATAGTATATAGTTAAATAGTAAAGGCAAAAGGTATAGCAGAAAGAAAGAAAGAGAGTTCGGTAGGAGAGAGAAAGAGACCAACAGAAATTGTATAGGTAATAGACAGAGGGGGTCCTGCTAATTATTTGTTGAAGCAAGGTGAACTAGCAGCATGCCCTGTGGTGTGAAATGCAACCTGCCTTCCAGGGAGCTTTTTAATTTTAACACAAAAGAAAGTGCAATAAAAAAAAGGTTTGTTCCAGTTTTTCCCCAAAAATTATAAAAACACTGATGAATCATTTTTACAGATGGGGTACATCATTTTACAGTTGAGGAATGGTTATTTTTTTAAGATTTTAAAAGCAACAGGGTCCTATAGGGTATACAGAAAAGAAATGCAAAAATATTCGGCATAGCCCATAAGGGGCTCTTATTTCCAAAATTGCAGGGCGCGCCACTGGTGCACCATGCTTGACCCTCCCTGTTAAATGGTATGGGTATTAGGTAGAGAATTATGGTATAGGCTAGAGAGAGAGAGATGGTGACAATTTACTAGTTTTAAGAATCACTGCATGGATTATTAGATTTGGAATACAGTTTTGAAGTTTCTAAATTTAGATTTTTAATTGAGTTAGTTTACCTTAAATAGGAAGCCTTGACTTCAGTATTAACATATTTAGATTGTAAAAATGATTTTAAGCAATAGCTTTTATTTTATTTAGGTGGAAAAACGGTATGATTACCATTCACTATGCTTGCATCAGTTTTCATCAGTACCCTTTGTGAACTGACTTAATTCTATCTAAAAGAAAATGATTATTTTTAATGTTTTTTCTATTGTTTGGATTATGCACACACCAGGCAATAGTTTCAAAGGAAAAAATAGTTAGCTAAATGTAATTAGTCCAAAGTAAGCTTTTGTAAAGCTTTAACTTTTTTTAATAGTCTTTTTTAGTTTTATACACAGAAATACACCAAGTACAGACAAGGTCAAATGGGGAAGGGGAAAGGTAGCCGGGATACAAGGCATCACCAAATACATGCTTTAACATCTTCGCTCATTTTTTGCTACAACAACATTACACATATTGAATAAAAACTGTTTTACTGCGCCCAGCGATGGTGGGCCCCGTATTCTGTGCTTACCAGCCCCGTCACATGAGCCATGTTACATTTACAAAGACCCGGATGCCCAGCGCCCGACCCTACCCAGGCACCCGAGCCTCTGCCACCTCTCCATCTTATTGTAACCCTGCTCACTGGATGGATCAAACTTTAACTTCTTAAGTGGTGTTAAAATGTTAAATATAGTAAGATATTTCTTCTAAAATGAGATCCAATTGGTTGCAACTGGGCACTGTATAATGCAGTGTTTATTCACTGATTTTAAAAAAGCACATTTAATTGTAAATTGTAAATTGTAAGCTTTTTTGAAGCAATAACTAATTATTAAAGTGGACTTGAGATGTTAAACTTACATTCATGAGATGTGAACTATGATAAACAAAATGTATATAGAGCAGCTACCAATGCTAATAAAAAATATTTCTATTACAATAAGATCTGATTGGCTGCAACCAGACATTGCATCATGCACACCACCTTTACTCTTTAAACAGCTCTATTTATACAGCTGAGATATACATAAATCTGAGGTATGCAGTGCATTGGAAAGGCAAGTGGATAAACTCAATCTGAAATAGAGGTTGAAATCTAAAATGCGCGCAATCATGGAAAAACCTAAAGTTAATATTATTTCATAATATAAAAAAATACCTGTAATATGAAGAAGGTGCAACTTCTCTTACTGCGAAAGAGCCCTGCTCATTTTCTAGGTAGCATGGTACCTGTTGTCCGTGATGGTGGATAAAAGGTGAAAACTGGGGAGCTGTTTGTAGAAAAACAACCGGGCTTGGTTGCACATTGTTCAAAGAATGGAGTCCAGCCAGGCTGCTCGATCCAAATGCCTCAGAACTGGTGGCATAGCTGAGGCTAGCAGAGCTGTAGACTGGTGCAGTAACAGCAGTAAAGTCATAAGTGGTGCCCTCTGGGTAGTTAAAAATCCCTGTTCTATTGCTCTCCACGAACATTTCACCAATAGTTCTCTCCAGGGGTAACCTAATTGGTGGTCTGCTTACTGTCTCCAGTTCTGTGCCTTGAATTTGATGCAGCAGGGTTATTCCTGGGGTTTTGCTGTGCAGAGGCATGCTCATAACTATTGCCAGAGAGAATGTGGCATGGCTGTTGACTGCCTACTTGCCCAAGTTAGAGACTCAGCACATAGATCGACACCTACAGAGCACAGAACAGAGCACAACTCTTAGCTAGGCTGATCAGAAATCATGCTGGAGCTCAGCACTGCACAGGTATTTAGCAAGCTTTATACAGGAGGAGCGTACAAGTAAGAGCAGAGCACACTACAAAAAATGCTCCATCCTCCCACTTCCTAACTGATCTTTCTCTTTCTTTCTGAAAGCCATTGTGTTATACATATTCACTAATTTCTGCATACATCATTTAAACATGTTATTTCACCAGTCCTGATCTTTAGATTTTGTTTTATTAGCTGCCATGCTGCCACATTCACTAATAAGCATTAATTCTTTTTGTTTTAGGAAAAGACAAAACTACTAAACTAGCTATTTAGCATGACATTATGTTCATCACAATGCTTTATATAAAGAAAAATACCATCACTTGACCCTGACAATGTTAGTGACAAAGACGAGCCCGGGGGCCATGTGTGCTATCATTTTCCTACAGTGGCCTTGAATGTGTGTTCTTTAATCTTGTCTGTTTGACTCCATCTGCAAATAGTTCTCAGAAATAATTGTACAAGCTGCACGCTCGTTCCAGAGTCCATACTCCATATATTTGTTTGTAGCAACTTGTTACATACAGTCTATAAATCTTGATTTGTCATTCCCTTGAAAGTGAAGAATTTTTAGGCCAACAGCACTGGTACTGAAGCTGACCAGAACAATAAGACACTTTTTACTGTATGTTCATCCGAGGAAGCAGCATAGCCACATTACCTAGACATATATATATATATACTTTGAAGGTGTTCATGTTTAATTGTAGATAGTAATAGAACATAGAATCATTACATTTTATACAGTGAAGAAAGGTTTTCAGTGGGTTAATGTGGGCCTTAAACATGCTTCAGAGAGGTACTGGTTCACAGGTTCACTAAACTGACCTAACCAAACTTCCTCCTCATACTATCAGTGAGTCCGGATTTAGAGAGGAATGATCGTTTAATTTTAGCAGAGCTCTAACAGACAGGGAACTTTATTTTTCCCCATATGACAAAGACCCATAAGGTAAAAATCTCACCTGCTACAGGGTCATGGTCCTTATGGAGAATGCCAGGGGGATTTAGGTCTGCCATAAAACAACGCTTCAGCATAGTGTCGAGAAATAGCTAGCTCCATAAATGATAGGTCTAAATGTAACATCCCCTAAATTATATGAACTAACCACACTCATGTAACATTACAGTACATTTAAGAATGGCTAAGCATGAGACTGGTAGCATATGTTACTTTTTTCATTTTTGTAAGGTCATGGCTTTTCACTGCTGCTTTCGCTGCTCTTACATTTTCCCTCTGGGTTGCTGCATCCTCCGCCCCCTATCATGCCCAAATTGTGCAGCGCATACACACCTGCCCTTCGAAACCTACTGGTTGCGGGCAGAGCTGTAACGGCACCAGCAGCAGCCACCACTAAAATAAGGGTGGGTTGCTTGGCCTGATTTTGATCTTTAACCAGAGGGAATAACAATTATGAATACCGCATGGGAATTAAAAACATTTTTTCAAGCCACTAGAACTTAAAACCAGGAGGTAGGAAACCTCAGTAACACTCATTAAAGTGGACCAACACCCAGGATTTTCACTGTCCTGGGTGTTGGTCCACTTCAGCGGGGCATCCGAGATCAGGATGCCCCGCTGTGTGAAACCTCCCCAAAAGCCCAAAAAAACTTACCTTTTTGGTGACGGACAAGCGACGGATAAGCTGCCGCCGCTGCCTCCCGTGCGTCCCTCTTACAGGGCGCGCGCCCCGCGCCGGCCATTCACAAACGGCCGGCGCGGGCGCGCGCACTGCTGGAGGCGCGCACGGGAGGCGGCGGCGGCTGATCCGTCGCCGATAAGGTAGGGTTTTTTGGGGCTTTTGGGGGGGTTTCACGCCGATCTCGGATGCCCCGCGGTGAGGGAGGTGATTGGCCCGGGAATCTTATAGATTCCCGGGCCGATCACCCCTGGGTGTTGGTCCACTTTAAAATGGATCAAAACCCTCGTGGCCGGGCCCTGGAATTTCAAAGGCTCCAGGCCCAACTGCTAGCCTCCCATCAGGGCATCCTACAAGGGATCTTATCTGATGCCGGCGGGTCCCGCAACAAGATTCCGCCAGTGGCCTCACCCCAGCCTTCTCTGCAGCCACGCACGCTCCCATGCCCAGCCTCTCTGAATGGTTGGGAGCAGGAGTGAGTGCGAGTTAAACACCAGCTACATGAGACTCAAGTAGCTGACATTTCCATTCACAAGGCTTGAGGGGCTGACAAGTCACCTGTGGCAAGTGAGTGACTTGCCATTAACTCTTCAGAGTCTGAGGCCCATGACGGCTATGTGGGCTTGTAGCCTTCAGTGCTGGGGCCAGCCTTGGTGGCTCCCAAGGCACCATGGTCTACATGCCAACATAGCTGGTGCCTGGGCTGGTTATGCTTGGATGGGGGGGCCAGGTCATTTCTTCAAACTTGGCCCTGGCCCTGGAGGCTACAAGCCAGCATAGCCTTTGTGGGCTTTAGGGAGGCAGGTAATGGGCGCTGGGGGGCTGGTATAGGTGCCTCATGGACCCCTTAACAATTTACAAAAGGTTAAATGTGCAAAAAAAAAAATCATCAGAAAAAAAAAAAATTATTTTGTTTTTAATACTTACCTCTGAACGAACAATCCTGAGCATTATATCTCATGCCAATCACTCTGGCTTCTGCTCTCACTCTTGCTGCTAGAAGCCTTTTATACTGGCTGAGTAACAGGACATAAGAGGTTAATTAAAACAAATGACATAGGGTCTCCCTTCTTGTACCCAGGCCTTTTTTTAATTTTTAGGGGTTAAAAATTGCATGGGTCCCCACATTCCAACATAACCAGCCTGGCACCAGCTATGTGGGGCTTGTAGATCAGGGCATGGAAGCCAGCCTTGGTGGCCCCAAGCCCAGAAGGGTCTCCCTTCTTGCACCCAGGCCTTTTTTTAAATTTTTAGGGGTTAAAAATTTAATGGGTCCCCCCTTTCCAACATAACCAGCCCAGGCACCAGCTATGTGGGGCTTGTAGATCAGGACATGGAAGCCAGCCTTGATGGCCCCAAGCCCAGAAGGGTCTCCCTTCTTGTACCCAGGCCTTTTTTTTAATTTTTAGGGGATAAAATTTGCATGGGTCCCCCTTTCCAACATAACCAGCCTGGGCACCAGCTATGTGGGGCTTGTAGATCAGGGCATGGAAGCCAGCCTTGGTGGCCCCAAGCCCAACAAAAGGCTACAAGTCCACATACCCTTCGTGAGCCAAGGGCTCTTCAACTGCAGGTGACTTGCCTGTCCTCAAGCCTTGTGAATTGGTATAGGGGTCTCATGATTCAATTACAAGTTCACAAAGGGTTAACTGTGGAAAAAGACACCTTCACAGTCAACAAAGTATATATATTTTAATACCTAAATACCTTAAATTAACCATTACTATTAGCAGTTGATGGACATATGCATTTTTTCAACCATGCTAAGGTTGATATGCTATGTAACTATATATCACCAAAAATATTGAAGAAGCACAGAAAAAATTACAAAAAACTGCAAAAAAAACTTTCCTGGACTTTAGGGGTTGATTCAGAGCCCCTTTCTCGCTAATTTCTTGCTTTAAAATTTCAATTCTCGTTCATTTTTCCCCCTCGTCTAATTCAGAAAAACCTTTTTTTCTGCAAGACTTTTTGTGTGAACTGTTTTCATTTTTACATGATTTTTCAGTTGGTAGCAACACCTTCAAAAAAACCATGAGAAAGGGGCTCTGAATCAACCCCTTTGTTCCTGGACATGCCTTCAAAAATCACAGGTAAACATGTATAGTGCAAAATAGGAAAAAATGACCTAGCAACAGTGGGTGACAAAAAAACATTCTGGCAATTTGCTGCATGGCTCTTTTCAGCAAAAAGGGTGCCAGTTGGTGAAGCTGACTTTTTACTCCTGCTCTTGGCAGGGGTAAAAAGTCTGCACAGAAAAGCCTCCCTCCCCACCGTCCCAAAAATAATTCCCTGAAAAACAAATTCACTTTCATGCAAGAAGAGATCAGCATGAAGAAAAAAGATCTGCTGAATCGGAAGAGAGGGAAAATCTGAACATTTCTGCAAGAAAACGTGGAAATGTTATCTCTTACAGAATCATAGGGTTGATTAACCATGGGTCGTAGAAAAAGCGGGCCCACACAAGGGGCGGGAGGAGACAGAGAGAGAGAGGGGCAGGAGGAAGCAGAGAGAGGGGCGGGAGGAGACAGAGAGAGAGGGGTGGGAGGAGACAGAGAGAGAGGGGCGGGAGGAAGCAGAGGGAGGGGCAGGAGGAAGCAGAGAGAGGGGCAGGAGGAAGCAGAGAGAGGAGAGGGAGGAGACAGAGAGAGAGGGGCGGGAGGAGACAGAGAGGGGCAGGAGGAGGCAGGGAGAGAGGGGAAGGAGGAGGCAGAAAGAGGGGAAGAGAGAGGGAGGTGAACAGCAAATCAGGCCCACCCTCCTGAGCTGATTGGAGGGACAGAATGTAAGGGGGTGTGGTGTACCTGACCCTGTAAACCTTGATAAATCGTCCATATCTTCTTCAATTTAAAAATGGAAAACAGTGGAGTGCGCATGCGCGTGGACCTCTAATGGCGGCGGTGTAGAAGAGCTCCGTGCCCACCGAGCCTATTGCGGGGCTGAAGACAGAGGCAGGCGCGTTGCTTACCTCGCAGCGAGTTGTCATCGAGTGGGGAGAGGCGGCGGGTGTCAGCGGTAGCTGCAGAGGCGAGGTCTGAGCCCTGCAGAGCGAGCGGCGAGAGACGGCTGCTGCGGGCCTGGCTGGAAGTGCGGCCCCACACACAAAGGTTAGGAGAGGCGGCAGTGACGTCAGCAGCTCGAGGAGAGAGCTGCGGATGGTGGTGGCTGCGGAAGCAGCTTACAGTGTGACCCCCCAGACAGCACCAAGCAACCAGGAGTCTATGAACGCTGGAGGTGTGGCAGCCGAGCAGCCCCAGCCAGCAGACATCTGGCAACCCTCATACTCCAGGCCACACAGAGGTGAGCAATTATTATCCCAGCTATATAGATCAGCTGGGTCTGAGTCAGCTGCAAGTAAAAACGCATTAGCAGTTGTGTGTAAAGGCCTATCCCTAACTGAGCCTGTAAGGAGGTGCTACCATGGCAAAGTCCAGGGAAATAATAGATGGCCTATCTCCAGCTGAGATGGGCAGTGAGGCCTCCTTTCTGGCCAGTGAATCTGAAGAAGTTCCCATGGCGAGCAGAGATAAAGTGGCTATGGACTTACTCCCTAAAATAGATAATTTGCTCCAAACAGCCTTAGCCTCTAACACACAGCTTATAATGGAGCATTTAACAAGGAAAATTGATAAGGTTTCCTGTGGCTTGACCACTCTTGATAAGAAAATTAGTGAAATTTCCACTGCACAGGGGGCCCTGGAAGCAGAGATTACACAGCTGAAGAGTAGAGATGAGCGAACTTTTGAAAAATTCAATTCGACTGATTCGCCGAATTTTCCGACAAAAATCGTTTCGACCCGAATTTATTCGCGACGAATTGCTATTAAAAACGGCTATTTCTGAGCCTCCTAGAGCCTCAATAGGGTTGTAAACCATTCTGCCTTGCTGTAACACGCACAGGATGCGTGCTGGGTTAGCTAAATAATACTTTGAATAAATATCGCATGCAGATCAGAGGCATCGCTAATAGAATCGCAGAGCGGCACAATTGCAGAGAGCTGACGTGGCATCACTATGAGGGGCAGGAGCCCAAACATTGCTTTAAAGAGACACTGGAGTTGGCAGCAGCCGGAGCCCAAAAATTGGATGAATCACACCCTGGAGTTGCAAGCAGCAGCAGGAGCCCAAACATTGGCTGAAAGAGACACTGGAGTTGGCAGCAGCAGGAGCCCAAAAATTGACTGACACACCCTGGAGTTTCAAACAGCAGCAGCAGCAGGAGTCCAAACATAGCTTGAAAGAGACACTGGAGTTGGCTGCAGGAGCCCAAAAATTGGATGAATCACACCCTGGAGTTGGCAGCAGCAGCAGCAGGAGCCCAAACATTACTTTAAAGAGACACTGGAGTTGGCTTCAGGAGCCCAAAAATTGGATGAATCACACCCTGGAGTTGGCAGCAGCAGCAGCAGGAGCCCAAATATTACTTTAAAGAGACACTGGGGTTGGCTTCAGGAGCCCAAAAATTGGATGAATCACACCCTGGAGTTGGCAGCAGCAGCAGCAGGAGCCCAAATATAATTTAAAGAGACACTGGAGTTGGCTTCAGGAGCCCAAAAATTGGATGATTCACACCCTGGAGTTGGCAGCAGCAGCAGCAGGAGCCCAAACATTACTTTAAAGAGACACTGGAGTTGGCTTCAGGAGCCCAAAAAATGGAAAAATCACACCCTGGAGTTGGCAGCAGCAGCAGCAGGAGCCCAAATATTACTTTAAAGAGACACTGGGGTTGGCAGCAGAAGCCCTAAGATTGGATGAATCACACCCTGGAGCTGGCAGCAGCGGCAGGAGCCCAAACATTACTTTAAAGAGACACTGGAGTTGGCTTCAGGAGCCCAAAAATTGGATGATTCACACCCTGGAGTTGGCAGCAGCAGGAGCCCAAACATTACTTTAAAGAGACACTGGGGTTGCCAGCAGGAGCCCAACAATTGGTTGAATCACACCCTGGAGTTGGCAGCAGCAGGAGCCCAAACATTACTTTAAAGAGACACTGGGGTTGGCTTCAGGAGCCCAAAAATTGGATGATTCACACCCTGGAGTTGGCAGCAGCAGCAGCAGGAGCCAAAACATTACTTTAAAGAGACACTGGAGTTGGCAGCAGGAGCCCAAAAATTGGATGAATCACACCCTGGAGTTGGCAGCAGCAGGAACCCAAATATTACTTTAAAGAGACACTGGAGTTGGCTTCAGGAGCCCAAAAATTGGATGAATCACACCCTGGAGTTGGCAGCAGCAGCAGGAGCCCAAACATTACTTTAAAGAGACCCTGGGGTTGGCTTCAGGAGCCCAAAAATTGGATGAATCACACCCTGGAGTTGGCAGCAGCAGCAGCAGGAGCCCAAATATTACTTTAAAGAGACACTGGGGTTGGCTTCAGGAGCCCAAAAATTGGATGAATCACACCCTGGAGTTGGCAGCAGCAGCAGCAGGAGCCCAAATATAATTTAAAGAGACACTGGAGTTGGCTTCAGGAGCCCAAAAATTGGATGATTCACACCCTGGAGTTGGCAGCAGCAGCAGCAGGAGCCCAAACATTACTTTAAAGAGACACTGGAGTTGGCAGCAGAAGCCCTAAGATTGGATGAATCACACCCTGGAGCTGGCAGCAGCGGCAGGAGCCCAAACATTACTTTAAAGAGACACTGGAGTTGGCTTCAGGAGCCCAAAAATTGGATGATTCACAGCCTGGAGTTGGCAGCAGCAGCAGCAGGAGCCCAAACATTACTTTAAAGAGACACTGGAGTTGGCTTCAGGAGCCCAAAAATTGAATGAATCACACCCTGGAGTTGGCAGCAGCAGGAGCCCAAACATTACTTTAAAGAGACACTGGGGTTGCCAGCAGGAGCCCAAAAATTGGTTGAATCACACCCTGGAGTTGGCAGCAGCAGGAGCCCAAACATTACTTTAAAGAGACACTGGGGTTGGCTTCAGGAGCCCAAAAATTGGATGATTCACACCCTGGAGTTGGCAGCAGCAGGAGCCAAAACATTACTTTAAAGAGACACTGGAGTTGGCAGCAGGAGCCCAAAGATTGGATGAATCACACCCTGGAGCTGGCAGCAGCAGCAGCAGGAGCCCAAATATTACTTTAAAGAGACACTGGAGTTGGCTTCAGGAGCCCAAAGATTGGATGAATCACACCCTGGAGTTGGCAGCAGCAGCAGGAGCCCAAACATTACTTTAAAGAGACCCTGGGGTTGGCTTCAGGAGCCCAAAAATTGGATGAATCACACCCTGGAGTTGGTAGCAGCAGCAGCAGGAGCCCAAACATTACTTTAAAGAGACACTGGAGTTGGCTTCAGGAGCCCAAAAATTGGATGAATCACACCCTGGAGTTGGCAGCAGCAGCAGCAGGAGCCCAAATATTACTTTAAAGAGACACTGGAGTTGGCTTCAGGAGCCCAGAAATTGGATGAATCACACCCTGGAGTTGGCAGCAGCAGCAGCAGGAGCCCAAACTTTACTTTAAAGAGACCCTGGGGTTGGCTTCCGGAGCCCAAAAATTGGATGAATCACACCCTGGAGTTGGCAGCAGCAGCAGCAGGAGCCCAAACATTACTTTAACCTCCCTGGCGTTATGATTATATGTGCAATTTTGTGCACAAAGCGTTACCATTACGTTTAAATCTGCCGCCCAGTTCCGCCCCCATGAGCCTCTGCGGCTCACAGAGACGGAACCAGGAAGTCAGACGGACGCATCTGCCGGGGCTCTCACCTGTGATTATAGCGGGGACATCGCTGGATCGCAGGGAAAAGGTAAGGAGACTGCTCCTCTGCCTAATCTACCCCGAGCGTGACTCAGGGTTAACCGCTACTTGCAGCGAAAATTAACCGCGAGTCACGCTCGGGAACACCGCCAGAGAGGTTAAAGAGACACTGGAGTTGGCTTCAGGAGCCCAAAAATTGGATGAATCACACCCTGGAGTTGGCAGCAGCAGCAGCAGGAGCCCAAATATTACTTTAAAGAGACACTGGAGTTGGCTTCAGGAGCCCAGAAATTGGATGAATCACACCCTGGAGTTGGCAGCAGCAGCAGCAGGAGCCCAAACATTACTTTAAAGAGACCCTGGGGTTGGCTTCAGGAGCCCAAAAATTGGATGATTCACACCCTGGAGTTGGCAGCAGCAGCAGCAGGAGCCCAAATATTACTTTAAAGAGACACTGGAGTTGGCTTCAGGAGCCCAAAAATTGGATTAATCACACCCTGGAGTTGGCAGCAGCAGGAGCCCAAATATTAATTTAAAGAGACCCTGGGGTTGGCTTCAGGAGCCCAAAAATTGGATGAATCACACCCTGGAGTTGGCAGCAGCAGGAGCCCAAATATTACTTTAAAGAGACACTGGGGTTGGCTTCAGGAGCCCAAAAATTGGATGAATCACACCCTGGAGTTTGCAGCAGCAGCAGCAGGAGCCCAAATATTACTTTAAAGAGACACTGACGTTGGCTTCAGGAGCCCAAAAATTGGATGAATCACACCCTGGAGTTGGCAGCAGCAGGAGCCCAAATATTACTTTAAAGAGACACTGGAGTTGGCTTCAGGAGCCCAAAAATTGGATGAATCACACCCTGGAGTTGGCAGCAGCAGCAGGAGCCCAAACATTACTTTAAAGAGACCCTGGGGCTGGCTTCAGGAGCCCAAAAATTGGATGAATCACACCCTGGAGTTGGCAGCAGCAGCAGCAGGAGCCCAAACATTACTTTAAAGAGACACTGGAATTGGCTTCAGGAGCCCAAAAATTGGATGAATCACACCCTGGAGTTGGCAGCAGCAGCAGCAGGAGCCCAAATATTACTTTAAAGAGACACTGGAGTTGGCTTCAGAAGCCCAAAAATTGGATGAATCACACCCTGGAGTTGGCAGCAGCAGCAGCAGGAGCCCAAACATTACTTTAAAGAGACCCTGGGGTTGGCTACAGGAGCCCAAAAATTGGATGATTCACACCCTGGAGTTGGCATCAGCAGGAGCCCAAAAATTGGCCTAAAGACATAAATATGTTTTTCACCATTTGGAAAGTGTAAAACGTGGCACCATGCTGAATCTAGTCGCATGCATCAGGCATTGGTGGGTGGAAATCCTGGCTGATCCATCCCTGATTCATTTTGACAAAGGTGAGTCTCTCCACATTTTTAGTTGACAGACGAGTTCTCCTCACCGTAACTATGGCCCCCGCCGCACTAAACACCCGCTCAGATGGCACGCTACTTGCCGGGCAGGACAGCATTTCCAAGGCAAACTCTGCTAGTTGCGGCCACAAATCAAGTTTGGCTGCCCAGAAGTCCAGCGGATCCTCAAGGTGTGTTGGCATGGTCATGTCAAAGTATGACATGACCTGCTGGTTCAGGTCCTGCTCCAGGTCTTCCTGCTGCTCATGAGTAGCCTCACTATGAGGGTGTAGAAAGCTACTCATTAGCGACTGAAGACTGAGGCTGCTGCTGATGGAGACTGCTCCTCTGCCTAATCTACCCCGAGCGTGACTCAGGGTTAACCGCTACTTGCAGCGAAAATTAACCGCGAGTCACGCTCGGGAACACCGCCAGAGAGGTTAAAGAGACACTGGAGTTGGCTTCAGGAGCCCAAAAATTGGATGAATCACACCCTGGAGTTGGCAGCAGCAGCAGCAGGAGCCCAAATATTACTTTAAAGAGACACTGGAGTTGGCTTCAGGAGCCCAGAAATTGGATGAATCACACCCTGGAGTTGGCAGCAGCAGCAGCAGGAGCCCAAACATTACTTTAAAGAGACCCTGGGGTTGGCTTCAGGAGCCCAAAAATTGGATGATTCACACCCTGGAGTTGGCAGCAGCAGCAGCAGGAGCCCAAATATTACTTTAAAGAGACACTGGAGTTGGCTTCAGGAGCCCAAAAATTGGATTAATCACACCCTGGAGTTGGCAGCAGCAGGAGCCCAAATATTAATTTAAAGAGACCCTGGGGTTGGCTTCAGGAGCCCAAAAATTGGATGAATCACACCCTGGAGTTGGCAGCAGCAGGAGCCCAAATATTACTTTAAAGAGACACTGGGGTTGGCTTCAGGAGCCCAAAAATTGGATGAATCACACCCTGGAGTTTGCAGCAGCAGCAGCAGGAGCCCAAATATTACTTTAAAGAGACACTGACGTTGGCTTCAGGAGCCCAAAAATTGGATGAATCACACCCTGGAGTTGGCAGCAGCAGGAGCCCAAATATTACTTTAAAGAGACACTGGAGTTGGCTTCAGGAGCCCAAAAATTGGATGAATCACACCCTGGAGTTGGCAGCAGCAGCAGGAGCCCAAACATTACTTTAAAGAGACCCTGGGGCTGGCTTCAGGAGCCCAAAAATTGGATGAATCACACCCTGGAGTTGGCAGCAGCAGCAGCAGGAGCCCAAACATTACTTTAAAGAGACACTGGAATTGGCTTCAGGAGCCCAAAAATTGGATGAATCACACCCTGGAGTTGGCAGCAGCAGCAGCAGGAGCCCAAATATTACTTTAAAGAGACACTGGAGTTGGCTTCAGAAGCCCAAAAATTGGATGAATCACACCCTGGAGTTGGCAGCAGCAGCAGCAGGAGCCCAAACATTACTTTAAAGAGACCCTGGGGTTGGCTACAGGAGCCCAAAAATTGGATGATTCACACCCTGGAGTTGGCATCAGCAGGAGCCCAAAAATTGGCCTAAAGACATAAATATGTTTTTCACCATTTGGAAAGTGTAAAACGTGGCACCATGCTGAATCTAGTCGCATGCATCAGGCATTGGTGGGTGGAAATCCTGGCTGATCCATCCCTGATTCATTTTGACAAAGGTGAGTCTCTCCACATTTTTAGTTGACAGACGAGTTCTCCTCACCGTAACTATGGCCCCCGCCGCACTAAACACCCGCTCAGATGGCACGCTACTTGCCGGGCAGGACAGCATTTCCAAGGCAAACTCTGCTAGTTGCGGCCACAAATCAAGTTTGGCTGCCCAGAAGTCCAGCGGATCCTCAAGGTGTGTTGGCATGGTCATGTCAAAGTATGACATGACCTGCTGGTTCAGACCCTGCTCCAGGTCTTCCTGCTGCTCATGAGTAGCCTCACTATGAGGGTGTAGAAAGCTACTCATTAGCGACTGAAGACTGAGGCTGCTGCTGATGGAGCTGCTGCTGCTGCTCCTGCCAACCCCCCCAGCGGCCATGGCAGTGGAAGGTGAGCGCAGAGTTCCCCTCGAGTCAGACCTGCGAGAGTATGGACCATGGCACAGATAGGCATCGGCCAACTGCCTACGTAGAATGTCTTTGTAGTAGTTCAGTTTGTCCTCCCTCTCGGTGGGTTTAAAAAATGCCCCCATTTTGTGCCGGAAGCGAGGGTCCAATAAGGTGGACAGCCAGAAGTCATCCCGCCGACAGATGGAAACAATTCTGGGGTCACTACGCAAGCACGTGAGCATGCTTCCTGCCATTTGCGCAAGTGACTCGGATGGACTACCTGTCTCCATCTCCACTGCATACTGCCACGGTGTGCCCGGGTCCTCTGTCTCGCCTTCCTCAAAACCCTCTTGCTCCTCTGGCTGCTCCTACTCCTCCTCTCCTGTCCGCTAACTAGATAAACCAGCCATTTCGCCAAGCCTAAACTTTGTTTCGCTGGGCAACTCCTCCTCCTCTTCCTCCTCCTCCTCCAGTTCAGCTCCAACGGGGTTCATGTGGCCGTAAGATGTAAACGCCATGTCTCTAGTGCCCTGACCAGCCATGGTTTCCAACATGTGCTGTAGTACATGAAGCAGTGGAATCACATCGTTCATCCCGTAATCCTGCCGACTGACAAATAAAGTGGCTTCCTCAAAGGGCCTGAGCAAACGGCAGCTGTCACGTATGAGCTGCCACTGGTTGACATTGAAGTTACACAGGGGAGTCCCCCTATCTGCTTGGATCATCAGGAAATCCGTGATGGCTTTTCTCTGTTCATATAATCGGTCCAACATGTGAAGGGTGGAATTCCAACGGGTGGAAACATCGCAAATCAGATTATGTTGGGGGATACCGTTCTGATGCTGTAGCTCAAGAAGGGTGTGTTTGGCGGTGTATGAGTGGCTGAAGTGCATGCAAAGTTTCCTTGAAGTTGTTAGGATGTCTTGCAGATGGGGGGAACACTTCAGAAACCGCTTGACAACCAGATTGAAGACGTGAGCCATGCAGGGGGCATGGGTCAGGCTTCCTTGGCGCAGCGCAGACAAAATGTTCTTCCCATTGTCGGTAACCATGATTCCCATTTTAAGTTTTCTTGGAGTAAGCCATGTTTGGATTTCCTGATGAATACATTTAAGCAGTTCCTCCCCTGTGTGACTCCGTTCGCCAAGACAAACCATGTGAAGCACTGCGTGACACCTCCGTGCCCTGCACACATGGTAGACTGGAGGGGCACTGAGACTTGAGCCTACAGTGGAGGGTGAGGAGATGGCAGAGGATGAGGAGGCCGAGTCGCACGGTGTCACAGGCCAAACGGGCAGGGAGCGCGGAGGCCGAGGCGGCGTGACCTGTCCAAGTTGCTGCTGCTGCAAAGGGACCACATTCCCCCAGTGGGCCGTAAACGACATGTACTGTCCCTGACCGTAGTTACAGCTCCAGACGTCGGCGCTGCCATGCACTTTGCTACACACCAACAGGCTCAAGGACTGGCCCACCTTCTGTTCAACAAAAGTGTGCAGCGCTGGTACTGCCTTCTAGGCAAAGAAATGACGGCTTGGGACAAGCCATCAGTTCTCTGAAAGGTGCAGAGTCCACCACCTGAAAAGGGAGCGACTGCAGCACCAGCAACTTGGACAGGAGCACATTCAGCTTCTGCGCCGTAGGATGAGTGGGCGCATACTGCTGTCTCTTGGACATGGCTTCGCTGATGGATTGCTGGCGGGATGCATGACTTGGAGGAGGAGGAGGAGGAGCAGGAGCGACAGAGGATGGGTATGACGCACAGCTGCCTTCGGCTGAGGTGCTGGAGCCTTGGCTGGCAGAAATTGGGAGCGGCGTGCCACTTGGTGAGGAAGCAGACTGGACCACCCCTTGGGAGCCTCGGTTCTCCCAGGTCGTTTTATGGTGACGCATCATATGTTGACGCAGGGCCGTGGTGCCAACATTTGGACCCTGGCCATGCTTCACCTTTTGCCTACATATCTTGCATGTGGCCATGTTACCCTCCTGCGGATGCTTCAGGAAAAACTGCCACACTGCCGAGTAGCTACTTTTCCCACCCCCTGGCCTCACTGATTCACTGCTGCTGTTGCCAACTCCAGGAACCCCTGCTCCACTACCTCCCAATAAGGTAGACTGCCGCACAGCAGATGCTCTACCCCGGCCCCGGCCGGCTCCAGCCTTTGGAATTGTGCCCCCATGCTGACTGCTACCACCTTGCTGCCTCAGCTGCTGACTCCGGGGCAACCTGCGCCCCTCTTCTCCTGATGATGACGATGAAGCCCCTTCATCACCCGGCTCCCAAGTGCGATCGGCTTCATCGTCATCATCATTATCACCGAGTTGTGGCTGTACGTCACTGATGTTCGTGGATTCGTCAACAGTATCTGGCGCAGGAGCTGGAACGCTCGCAGCACCCACGACACTGTCCACATCACTATTTGTCTGCCTAGCTAAAGAAGCCACCTCCATTTCTTGGCTGGGCAGTAGCTGCTGACTGTCCTCTATCTGATCGTCCTCCTCACTAAAGAGTGGAGCTGAACCCAAAGCATAGGATACGTCACTGGGGGAGGGAACGGCGTAGGACAGAGGCAATGGGAAGACAGGGGTTGCTCTCGGGGCATGCCAACTCAGGGTTGTGTCAGAGGAACCTACCGACCCTAGACTGGGGGTCGTAAGTTGTGATGATGTTGTTGATGAGCGCGTCAACCAATCTACCACGGCAGATGCGTTACTGGTGGAGACCCGACCGGTAGCAGATACTGGCAGATTAGGTCTCTCAGCGTGACTCCTGCTGCTACTGGCCCGCAGTCTGCTGCGAGCTCTGCCTGCGGAATCTTGGCCTCTGCCACTCCTCTTTTCACTTCCAGGCACTTGTCTGCCCGACATAGTCTAACTGGCGTGGTAGTAGGTGATATTTTAAGAACCCCCAGGCAGCGGTGGGTCTATATGAAACAGAATATAATGCACACCAAAAGTGAGCAGTAACACTCAGCCTCCAACAGGCCTGCTTAGTGTAAATAAGAGAGCTGCTTAGTGTAAATAAAGAGGGGTATGGTATGTTACAGAATGGGATGCCCCAACAGCAGAGCACCTGGGAGCAGTACTACTATGCACAGCAAAAGTGTCTTTATCAGGCCTAATTTCTATTAGAATAAGTGCAAAGGGTTATAGTATTAAATAGAGGCAGGTGCAGTCACAGAATGGGATGCCCCAACAACCAGAGAGCACCTGGCAGCAGTACTACTATGCACAGCAAAAGTGTCTTTATCAGGCCTAATTTCTATTAGAATAAGTGCAAAGGGTTATAGTATTAAATAGAGGCTTGCGTAGTCACAGAATGGGATGCCCCAACAGTCAGCAGTGCACCTGGCAGCAGTACTACTATGCACAGCAAAAGTGTCTTTATCAGGCCTAATTTCTATTAGAATAAGTGCAAAGGGTTACAGCAGTAAATAGAGGCTGGTGTAGTCACAGAATGGGATGTCCCAATGGGAGTGCACCTGTGAGCAGTAATACTATGCACAGCAAGTGTGTTTATCAGGCCAAATTTCTATTAGAATAAGTGCAAATGGTTATGGTATTAAATAGAGGCTGGTGTAGTCACAGAATGGGATGCCCCAACAACCAGAGAGCACCTGGCAGCAGTACTACTATGCACAGCAAGTGTGTTTATCAGGCCAAATTTCTATTAGAATAAGTACAAATGGTTATGGTATTAAATAGAGGCTGGTATAGTCACAGAATGGGATGCCCCAACAACCAGAGAGCACCTGGCAGCAGTACTACTATGCACAGCAAGTGTGTTTATCAGGCCAAATTTCTATTAGAATAAGTGCAAATGGTTATGGTATTAAATAGAGGCTGGTGTAGTCACAGAATGGGATGCCCCAACAACCAGAGAGCACCTGGCAGCAGTACTACTATGCACAGCAAGTGTGTTTATCAGGCCAAATTTCTATTAGAATAAGTGCAAATGGTTATGGTATTAAATAGAGACTGGTGTAGCCACAGAATGGGATGCCCCAACAACCAGAGAGCACCTGGCAGCAGTACTACTATGCACAGCAAGTGTGTTTATCAGGCCAAATTTCTATTAGAATAAGTGCAAATGGTTATGGTATTAAATAGAGGCTGGTGTAGTCACAGAATGGGATGCCCCAACAACCAGAGAGCACCTGGCAGCAGTACTACTATGCACAGCAAGTGTGTTTATCAGGCCAAATTTCTATTAGAATAAGTGCAAATGGTTATGGTATTAAATAGAGGCTGGTGTAGTCACAGAATGGGATGCCTCACAGCAGACTTGAGATCAGTTCAGTATATATGCACAGTTAGTGTATAAGCAGCCTGAAAACGCTAACAAAGCCAGTCAGCCAGCCAGTAACACTCAGGCTGGATGAAAAAAAAAAATCTTTCTGTGACTGCCTCCGATTTTTCCTAACTTTCCCTGCTTTTCGCTGACTTTCTGTCTGTCTCCTGCCTGTCTCCTGCCTGTCTCCAGCCTGTCCCTGTCTGTCCCTGGCTCTCTGTCTCTCCCTGACTACAGCAGCGTCCTGTCTCTCACGAATGCAATAGAGAAATGAGGAAAAGCAAGATGTCCGCCGACTTAAATAGCGCTGTGACGTCACCGGGCTTGCTGGCTGCTGATAGGCTGCATGTGACTGCCCCAGCTTGCACTGGCGCGGGGTTGATGTCTGGACATGTCCCGTCCGCCATCTTAGAATGCCTGTAATGTAAATGAATGGATGTTAAAGGAAAACTTCGAGCGATCGAATCGCGGGGAAATTCGGATTCGATCCGAATCGAATTTTTCATGAAATTCGGATCGAATCCGGGTTCGTCCGGATAGATTCGCTCATCCCTACTGAAGAGAGATAACTATATTTTGAACACTAAAATGGAGGACTTTGAAAACAGAGATCGCAGAGCGAATTTACGTTTTAGAGGCTTCCCGGAGCATATGGAAGATGCAAAAGCTGTTGTAATTGGGCTATGCCAGGAGCTAGTCCCGGGCCTGTCAGTTGAAAGGCTGGAGCTGGATCGGGTACATAGAGCCCTGGGCCCAAGACGAGCGCCTGAGGAACCCCCGCGAGATATTATTGCTAAATTTCACTATTACGCAACCAAAGAAATAATCCAAAAGGCGGCCCGGGAAGCGATAAACCTTAGTTACCAGGGCTGTGCTTTTCAAGTTTTCTCTGATCTCTCTGCCGCAACAATGGCCAGAAGGAAGGAGCTTAGACCATTACTACTTATTCTACGGGACCAGGGCATCAAATATAAATAGGGCTTTCCTTTTCGAGTGTCCTTTATGTACAAAGGCAACTCCTAAGCGGCAACCTCTTCAGAAGAGCTACAGCAACACATCTCAGCTTTGCAACTTCCGAAAGTCCTAGGATCTAAATCGTCCAGATCTGTAGAGTACTCCCCTAGATCACAGCGCACAGGGAAGAGGCAGAAGCGATGGACATCAGCAAACGGGCGAGGGACTCGCTTAATGTATGATGAAGCTTGAGGGTTTCATTGCAGTACCGTTTTTCCATTTTTCCGGAATTAACCCATAAGCTAGCGACCATCCATGCCCCTATGCGACCATGTTAGGAGTGGGGCAATTAAGATATCTTTAAAATTGTTAATCTTTATATTTGATATTTGCTAGAATACTGTTTATTACTGCTACTAGACTCCTGCACTGCTATATGGTAATTTTCTTGTTACGCTTCTTCTTATTTTCCCTCTTCCCCAAAGCATAAATGTATGATAGTCTGTTGGTTATAGCTGTTGTTATGTTTAAAGACGCTGCCTGTCTTTATAATGCGGTTTTAGTTATGTATGACCCCATGTGCTCGGTGGCATTTACATGCCGCACTCCCGTTAAATCAGGGGTAGAGTACCTCTTGATTTTTTTTCTTTCTCTTGAGGTTGTTATTTTTATGCTAAGTGACCGATACTGTTGTTATAATAGAATAACTTTTTCTTTCCTTTTTTTTTTTCTTGCCTTTACTTGGCTCTAGGCCTAGTGTGTACCGAGCCTGGTGCTAGGAAGGGCCCGACGGCGCACATCCCGTCTGTTCGGTCCAGTTTGGGGAAGTTGTCCGCTTGAGTCTATATTTGGTTGCCGACTGCAACGCCAGTTAGTGGGCCGCTCCCTTGAACAGAACCGAATAGACGATTTTATTCAATACTCTTAGTTGGTAATTTCTCTTTAGTGGCTGTTTCATTAAGAGTTACGGATTGAACGAGGACTTTCTCTCCCTTTTTCTTCTTCCCCGATCCTTTGTCCCGCTCCCATCCTCACCCCTCTTCCGTTTGAAATTAGAGCTACGATATACTTAACGGGTAGCCACCATGGCTACAATATTCTCATTGAACTTCAGGGGTTTAATTCTCCCAACAAAAGAAGTATGGCTTTCCGTAAGATTAACACCCTACATCCGGACCTTGTATGCCTCCAGGAGAAGTACTTCTCGGGCTCCTCCAGGCCCAAATTCCTTAACGCTAAGTACCCACAAATCTTTATGTCCTGCGCTGACACTAAACAGAAAGGAGTTCTTATTGGTTTTAAAAGGGGAACCCAATTCCATTGCTCCAAGGAAGTCTCAGACGCAGGAGGCAGATAACTTATCCTTATCGGTGAAATGCATGATGTTGAGGTAACGTTTGCTACCTATTATGCCCCCAACGTCAATCAGTTACCCTTCTTGTCAAGCTTCCTAAAAGAGGTAATGTCTGTAGCCAAAGGGACAACAATAATATGCGGGGACTCAAATTTAGTTCTAAACCCTCTTCTGGACAGACAGTCCACGAAAGGTTCTTTGGCAGGTGCCCAATTGATTGCGACCTCAAAAGCCTTTAGGAATTTATTAGATTCTTGTTCGGTGGTGGATTGCTGGAGAGAAGCTCATCCTGGAACTCAGTACTTTACGCACTATTCTCACCCCCACTCGGTATATACCAGAATCGACCACTTCCTTTTGCCCCTGCCTACTCTGGCGCAAATGAAGGCTGTGGACATTATTCCGATATCTTGGTCCGACCACGATGGCCAGCTGCTTAAATTGCATTCTCTTCTTAGTAGACCACTAGGCTCGTCATGGTCCCTTAACGTATCTCTTCTTACAGATCCGGTCTTAGCCCAGTCTATCACTGATGCACTGACTGAATATTTTGCGATAAATGAGACGGGGGAGGTTTCTTCCACGATTTGCTGGGAAGCGCATAAGCCAACTATAAGGGGTAAGTTAATCCAGTTAGCCTCAAGGAAGAAAAAGGAAAGGAATGCCCATATAGACAAACTTGAAAAGGATTATCTAGAATTAGCTGATAAGGCCAAACGTCAAATGACGACAGAAATCCGGTCTAAACTAAACAGAGTGACGGACGAACTGAATCTGGCTCTAGCGGGTAAAGCGGAGAACGTTTTAAGGCGGCTTAAGCATAAATACTACTGCAAAGCTAATAAGCCCGACTCCTTATTGGCGAAAAAGTTGAAGACCCCTGACCAGACTTACCATCATATTAAATTGAGAAGCGACAGAGGGATTGTCTCTAGTAACCCGGTTAAAATAGTAGAAATTTTTAGAGATCAACTTTCTAAATTATACTCTAACCCTTGCCCGCCGAAAGTGGAAGGGATCTCATCTTTTCTGGAGGGACTTTCTCTGCCCGAAATTCCGGATGCGTTGAAAACCCTTATGGAAACTGATTTTGATATCGCGGAAGTCCAAAAAGTGATAGCTGGGCTACAACCTAATAAAAGGCCAGGGCCGGACGGATTCCCTGCCGCTTATTACAAAAGGTTTACCTCTATATTGGCCCCGAAACTGACGGCGGTTTTCAATGCGGTTCGTGGAGGTGAGTTCTTCTCTCGGGAATCACTCACCACTTCGATAAGTATGATCCCAAAGCCAGACACAGATCACACGACATGGACTAATTTTAGACCAATATCTTTAATCAATCTGGACATTAAGATCTTTACTAAAGTACTAGCAGATAGATTATCTGGATATTTGCCACTTCTGATCCATAACAACCAGACAGGCTTTATACCAGGGCGGCAGGCGGGAGATAATATCAGGAAAATGCTCCAGGTCTCGCATGTGGCCAGGGAAAGGGATCTGCCCATTATGATGCTCTCGTTGGATATCAAAAAAGCATTCGACTCTGTGTCTTGGGAATATCTTTTCCACTTACTAGAAAGGTGGGGTTTCGGCCCCTATTTTCTGAATATATTAAAAGCAGTCTATGATGCACCGATAGCCTTTGTGAAATATTGTGGATATAGGTCGGATCCCTTCTCGCTGGCCAGAGGGACGAGACAAGGGTGCCCATTGTCTCCCTTACTTTTCGCCCTGGCGATGGAGCCATTAGCTCAGATGATTTGAGGCTCCCCAGATGTCCTAGGAGTGGAAATTGGGGGGGAACAACATAAACTTAGTTTGT
Source organism: Gastrophryne carolinensis (assembly GCA_027917425.1). Classification (NCBI taxonomy): domain Eukaryota; kingdom Metazoa; phylum Chordata; class Amphibia; order Anura; family Microhylidae; genus Gastrophryne; species Gastrophryne carolinensis. Next base: position 342,749,081 of record CM051237.1, on the reverse strand, counting down.
TTGCGGACGACGTCTTGCTGAGTGTTTCAAATCCCCTTATATCATTACCTAATTTATTGCAAATCCTAGGCCAATTTGCGGCAGTATCCGGCCTACGGGTTAATACCTCAAAATCCAAGGCGTTAAATGTCAATCTCCCAGAAGGAATTTGGCGTCAGCTACAAGCTGTCTATGACTTCAGTTGGGAAGTTAAGGAAATTAAATACTTGGGCTTAGCCCTAACACGTACGACTCTCTCTATGCAGCTAATTACTCACCCCTACGCAGAAAATTCAGTACTTTAATGTCACAATGGCAGGAATGCAATTTGTCGTGGCTGGGCAGAATGGCGGCGGTCAAGATGTCCTTGTTACCCAAATTTCTGTAGCTAGCTAGAACTCTTCCCGTGAGGCTCCCACCTCAATTCCTTAAGGAGATCCAAGGACAGGTCCTCAGGTTTATTTGGAGTGGGAAGCGACAAAGGATAGCACGGAAAATTATGGTGCGGTCAAAGTCGGCTGGAGGTATGGGGGTGCCGAGATTTGAGAAATACTATCAGGCTGCACAAGCCTCGCAGCTTCTCTCATATCACGCCACCGTTGATGTACCGGGCTGGGTCCGTATTGAATCAGCTATGTCCATATCTTCACCGATTAGTGACCTTCTATGGCTCACACCGAAGGCTAGAAACTTGGGGAACAATCTGATTATGGCTCACTCTTTTCGGTTGTGGGATGACATCAAATTCTCCGGTGGGCTGGCCTCCCCACATATGCCTTTAATGCCGCTTTGGGGAAATCCATTATTTACCCCAGGAATGACTGACCCCCTCAGGTTTAGTAGGTGGCATAATTCGGGGATCTTACACGTGCATCATTGCTGTCACGGTTCTGACATAGCTTCCTTCCAACACCTTAGAGATAAGTTTGGTCTCTTGCCAAAAGACTTCTTTGGATATCTCCAAGTACATCACTTCATAAAGTCTATAGTGAAAAACACCCCAAAACTTGAGGACTTTACTTGTTTTGAATTACATTGTATACGCAACCCGAGAGACAAAGGCGCTATTGCTAGTTTGTACCACTCACTCTGCATGAACTTGGATGGTGCCGCTCCATCGTATAGGAAAAAGTGGGAACTTGAATTGGGATGAGAAAAGGCCCCTGAAGTCTGGGATGGGATGTGGCGGGCATCGTTTGGCAAAAGAGCCTCAGTACAGGCAATAGAAGTTAACGTGAAAGTGGCTCTGCGCTGGTATTTAGTCCCCACGCAATTAATACACGTGTCGGTGGGGGCACAGAATAAATGCTTTCGCGGCTGCGACATGCCAGGATCGAACGGCCACATATGGTGGAGCTGTGGGGTCTCCAGAAATTTCTGAGATAAGATTCGTACCTTACTGTGTAAGATTTTTGGTACAAATATTACCTTAGATCCCTGGGTTGCATTGTTAAACGAACCTTTAGAAGGAACTTCGGGTAGACAGAGACAATTATTGTACCATGTCCTTAGCTGTGCTAAATTAGTCATCGCCAAGGCATGAAAGACTTCTTCGCTAAGTTTTGATGAATTTAAGAACAGGGTTAATAATACGCTAGCTATGGAGAAATTATCAGCTATCCACGAAGACAGACTGGAGGAGTTCCGAGAGGTGTGGGCCCCTTGGATCAGGGAGGTTTTTCCCAGCACGTTCGATCGGGACCTCTTAATTGTTTAGGTATGGGTATATCTTAAAATGTTAGGCTAGATATCAGATCCTTACCCTTCCCTCCTCTCCTACTCCGCGACCCTTCCCCCTCCCCTCCCCCCTCATTCTCCTTATCTTTCTACTGAACTCCTTGTTTGGCTGTACGGAACATTCTCAATTTATTCTTGATGTATTTCTGTTAACACATTTAGGATGCGCTCTGGCTGGCGAGTGGCTTTAGGCCGGGTGCAAGCCTTATGATGTAGGCCGGATCGTTTCCTAAATGTCAGTTCTGATGTTATAATTATTTTAAGCAGAGCGGACGCTTTGATTTAACTTGAGAGCTTTTATTGTAGTTGCTCTTGTGTCAATGTTTTGGAATGTATAATTTCCTCGTTGTATATTTGTGAATTTTTTGTAAGTACCACTTTTGTATATTTCTGTGTACTTTAATAAAAATTATTGAACGGAAAAATGGAAAACAGTTTAGGTCTGCGCCAAATGTAGCCCGAGACAATGGTGTAACAATTACCTTTGCCTGTAGTAGCACTTTAACTTATACTTACCTTTCCCCATTCAGCAGTGCATCTATTGGCGCTCCACCGCCACATGTTCCCCTCCTTTCATCCCTGCCCGGGCCTAGGAAATTCCTACCGAGCCGTGGGGAGTGGCCTTATATAAAAGTGAAGGCCTGGGGCTGGAAGGTCACTTAATAAAAAAAGTGCTACTCCACAAATGGCCATGTATTGTATTGTATTGTATAGTATTGTGTTGTATAGTCACACATGATAAAGCACATTACACAAACACACACACACACACACTGATGTAGAATATAATATAAACATATCATAACCACAATAGTGTATCGTATGGGTAGAGGACCACATGAGGCCTCTCTAAAGGAATATATGGAGGGTTATGGGGGGGGGGGTTATGAGGTCGCCGCCCCCTAGTGGCCGTTCTATAGAAATATATAGAGGGTTATGGGTCACCACCCCGTAGTGCCCTCTCTAGAGGAATATATGGATGGTTTTGGGGCCACCACCTCCTAGTGGCCTCTCTATAGAAATATATGGAGGGTTATGGGGTCACTTTCCACTAGTGGCCTCTCTATAGAAATATATGGAGGGTTATGGGGTCACTTCCCCCTAGTGGCCTCTCTATAGGAATATATGGAGGGTTATGGGGTCACTTCCCCCTAGTGGCCTCTCTATAGGAATATATGTATGGTTATGGGTCACTTCCCCCTAGTGGCCTCTCTATAGGAATATATGGAGGGTTATGGGTCACTTCCCCCTAGTGGCCTCTCTATAGGAATATATGGAGGGTTATTAGTCACTTCCCCCAAGTGGCTTTTCTATAGGAATATATGTATGGTTATCGGTCACTTCCCCCTATTGGCCTCTCTATAGGAATATATGGAGGGTTATAGGTCACTTTCCCCTAGTGGCCTCTCTATAGGAATATATGGAGGGTTATGGGTCACTTACCCCTAGTGGCCTCTCTATAGAAATATATGGAGGGTTATGGGTCACTTCCCCCTAGTGGCCTCTCTATAGGAATATATGTATGGTTATGGGTCACTTCCCCCTAGTGGCCTCTCTATAAGAATATATGTATGGTTATGGGTCACTTCCCCCTAGTGGCCTCTTTATGGAAATATATGGAGGGTTATAGGACACTTCCCCCTAGTGGCCTCTCTATAGGAATGTATGGAGGGTTATGGGTCACTTCCCCCTATTGGCCTCTCTATAGGAATATATGGAGGGTTATGGGTCACTTCCCCCTAGTGGCCTGTCTATAGGAATATATGTATGGTTATGGGTCACTTCCCCCTATTGGCCTCTCTATAGGAATATATGTATGGTTATGGGTCACTTCCCTCTAGTGGCCTCTCTATAGGAATATATGTATTGTTATGGGTCACTTCCCCCTAGTGGCCTCTCTATAGGAATATATGTATGGTTATGGGTCACTTCCCCCTAGTGGCCTCTCTATAAGAATATATGGAGGGTTATGGGTCACTTCCCCCTAGTGGCCTCTCTATAGGAATATATGTATGGTTATGTGTCACTTCCACCTAGTGGCCTCTGTATATGGCTTTGTCCTTTAAGCACTTGTGTGCTTTCCTCCTGCGTGTCATGGAAATAAAACATATGATAATATGACATAATAATAGTTTGTTCTTTTCGGGGTCAGATATGCGTGTTTAGTGCTGTGAGGGGGTCTAATGTTTTGGGGTGTAGTGGCCGCCAATTCACTTGTGTCCGTTTCCCCGGAAGCTTCTTCTTAACAGTTAACGGCCGCATTGAGCAGAAGGAAGACTGGAACAGATAGTGCTGCATAAGTTGTCTGATGGATAAGGGGGGGAGAGCACGCCACAAAGGAGGCTGAGAAAGGCTTTCCGTACTCGCCCACGATTGGAGGAAATGTAATTTCAAATTTCCCACCCAAAAAGTGATTGCCACATAAGAAAACCCACCACGATGCGGCCTTAGTCACCGCTTCTATGGCGTTTGAAATGCCGGTTTTCCCCTCTTGTAATATTCAATGTAATATTCAATGCTGTAACTGCATGAGCTAAACACACATATCACTAAGTCTTTCCCTTAGCTCTCGTTATTGTTATCTCCTTCCATCCCAAATGTGTTTGTTTGGCGCAGGTTCTAATGAAGGGACTGCAATGCGGGGGGAGATCACTTTCAGAGCTGTGTGGACTTGAGCAGTGCTCAGACTGTTGGTGTAAATGTTCGCTAGGAGCCCGAGGGTCGCGCATGGCTTTGTTCCTGCACAAGGCACAACGAGCGTGGAAGCCCCGCCCTCGTCCCGCCCATTTCTGTGCAGTCTCCCATCAGGTCCGCTTCGGCTGTATATAAGGAGGGCTGGAGCGCGGTTGAGAGCAGTCGTCTGAGCGAGAGAAAGCGAGAGAAAGCAGCAGCTGAATTCGAGATGTCTGGAAGAGGCAAAGGCGGGAAGGGCCTGGGGGAAGGAGGCGCCAAGAGGCACAGGAAGGTGCTGCGTGATAACATCCAGGGCATCAAAAAGAGAGATCAGCATGAAGAAAAAAGGTCGGAAAATCGGAACATTTCTGCAAGAAAACGTGGAAATGTTATCTCTTACAGAGTCATAGGGTTGATTAACCATGGGTCGTAGAAAAAGCATTCTTACATGATTCAAGGGAGTTTTTTAACCCTTTAAGTGCCAGCCCACCTGGAGATTTTGTCACGCTCTGTTGCCAGAGCATTTTTCACTATTTTGAGCTACACATGTTCAACTGTAATTTTTGAAGGGATTTTCTGGGACTTCCCATAAAAATGACATATTGTTTTTTTCAGCAGAATCTTTAACAGCATATGTCTTGTTTATCAACTTTGTAGTCTTATCCTAATTATTTTGGGCAAAATATGTGAAAGAAAATTAAACATACACACGTTTTTACATTTTGCAGTGTTTTTCTTTAATCAAAAATAAAGGTTTTACAATAAAAACATATTGAGAGTAAAAGCCCCATTTCTCCCGGTTACAACGGTACCACACATGTATTAGTAGACACCCTTTCCTGCCCAGGAGACCCCAGAAACTGCAAAGAGCGCTAGGGGAGATTTTCAGATAAAATACAAATACTATGCGCTCCTCGCAGTTTTTCAAAAAATACAACCCTTTACATTTGAAATATCCCCCACAAACTATATATTTTTGGAAAGTGCACAATTCAAGGTTTCTAAGAATACTAGGCTTGTTGGCGTGGGTGCATTGGTTTGGACTCTATTCATTGGCAGAATCTCTGGTTCCAAAGGATTTCCCTAAAAAAATAAGCAAAAAGCAGATTCAAAACCATAATTTCCTATAAAAACAATAAGCAAGCCAGAACTAACACAGTAAATCTGAAAGCACAACGTCTGCTGAACAAAATGATACCCCACATGCATAGGTACTTTGAAGGGTAGAGTTGCCAAACACCCCAAAGTCAAGCATGCACTTGAGGGTCATTTTACTGGCAAAAATCAGCTGCGCACACAAAGTGCGCACCTTGCAGTTTTTCCAAATTTACAACCCTTTACATTTGAAATACCCCCCACAAACTATATATTTTTGGAAAGTACATACCTCAAGGTTTCTAAGCCTACTGGGCTTGTTGCCGTGGGTGCATTCGTTTGGACTCTATTCATTGGCAGAAACTCTGGTTCCAAAGGATTTCCCTAAAAAAATAAGCAAAAAGCAGATTCAAAACCATAATTTCCTATAAAAACAATAAGCAGGGAGCGCGCGCGCGTGCACGTGGGGAATGGCCGCCTGACTCCACAGCTCCGCACCAACGGGAGGCGCCCAGCCAACATAGCAGCACAGACCCAGCAGTTACCACGCTACTTAATAGTCCCGAGACCCCTGCTTACCTGGCGTACCGCTGCAGAGGAACATGAACACTCCAGGAGGGAGAAAAAGAGCTGCAAAGGACGGCCGCAAACAAACGGCGGCGGCGGCGGCTCTGATGATGGCGTCCAGGCATGCGGCGGAGCCTTCCGGGCCCCAGGAGAACACCACCGAGGACCCAGCTCAGGACGACCAGATTGGGGTAGGTGGGGGTGAGGATCTGTCCATAGATTCGGCTGATAGCTGGCCCGCTACCCCCCCAGCCTCCCAGCGCCCCCCACCACGTGCAGCCCTGAGCACATCCACCAGCCAGGAGCTCCTCTCTCAGTTGAGGGCAATAGTAAGAGAGGAGGTCACCTCTGTCACCAGCAGGCACACAGATACCCTCTTGAAGGAGATCAGAGAGCTGGGTGGCAGGACAGACTCCCTGGAATCCAGAATGGATGATGTCACAGTGGTCCTGGAGGAACAGGGCAACAAATTAGAGCAGCTGTATGAGGAAATATCCCTTTTGCAGAATCAGAACGAAGAGCTTGAAAACCGCAATAGAAGGTCAAATCTCCGCTTTAGGGGTATCCCTGAATCCCTTGAGGACACCTTGGGAACAGTCACTGCCATACTACAGGAATTGGTTCCTGAGATCCCCACTGAAAGGTTAGAGCTGGACAGGGCGCACAGGGCCCTCACTAAAAGGCCGGCGGAGGGGCCCCCACGGGACATTATAGTAAAATTTCACTTCTTCCAAACAAAGGAGGCGGTCCTAAGAGCCTCTAGGGATAAAGCACCCCTGGCCTATCAGTCTCATAACTACCAGATTTTTGCGGACCTTTCCCAATCCACTATCCTCAAAAGACGGGCCTTCAAGCCATACCTGCAAATCCTACAAGCAAGCGGCATCCGCTACAGATGGGGATTCCCCTTTAAGTTATCCTTTTCATTCCAAGGAAAGCAGATTCATGCAACCTCCATCCCAGACCTCCTCACTAAATTTAAAGGACTTGGTCTTAAAGTCCCCGAAACGGACATGTCTCCTCCTTCGCTCCCTTCCACTCCCAAGACCCCGAGGTCCAGCCAGCGAAACATCCCGCGGGCCAGCCCATCCTCGGGTCCCCTCAAGCAGACCCAAAGTTCCCAGGCAATGAAGAGACTCATAGCCCAAAAATTCCAGCCTGTTTGAGTGGTGGCCTGCCCCTGGTCTGTTACCTGACCCTCTATTTCATTTTGATGAGCCTCATGGGAGACCCTCTTACCACAGAGGCCTCGGGACCTCGCGCGGGCATTGCTGGTCGGGTGAGGTTGGCCTGCTATATTTCATGTTGGAGCCCTAGCCTTCGCCTGACCTCAGCCCAGCATCCACGAGTACGAAGGACACCCCCGAAGACGGCACCCGGCTCATCCGTAGCTGGGCCGTGAGTAACGGTCCCCACCAATTCTAGCCTTGCAGCCCAAGCTACTGGGCTAGTTTTCCTGATTTGATGTTAAATTATGTTTATCCGGTTTAGGGACATAACAATTCTTATATTTCAGGTCTCCCCTTTGGCCAGCGTTATTTACTGTTCCTCTTAAAGTATTGTTATTATTACCACTACCTGTTAGCCCAGTTTATACTCGGTTAGCATTATATGGGTTGGCAGCCGGCAGCAGGCGATGGCCCCATGGGACCTGTTTGCTGTAGCCCTATGCCTGATCAGCCTGGCGGGCGATCCCGCAATAACATGGGGCTTCGCAGGCTGTCGGTTGTGGAACCCCACGTATAGTTATGTTGTTCATTCTAATGTTGAGGCCGTCCGGTTGACGGGTCTTCTTTAATATTTCACTGTAGCCTCCCGTTGTGCTCCGCGCGCTCCTTTTTACTTCCTCCCGCGGGGATCTTCTTCCCCAGGCTACGGAAGTCATAGACATGTTAACTCATGTCCAATGGTTCAATGTCCATAACATTGGCTTATATGTAATTTTGTCTTTGTGTATGTCTCCCTCCCCAGTCTCTCCCTCCCCCTTCCATAGTCCCCTCCCCCTCCCTGATGCCTCGCTGGGGGGAAAAGCCCTAAACCCAGTCACACACTTCAAGACACATCAGCGGCCTCACTCATATAACTGATCATGGCCCTTAAAGTACTATCCATAAATGTTCAGGGCATGAACTCCCCAAACAAAAGATCTAGAGCTTTCCAGCTGTTTAATTCATTACACGCAGATGTGGTCTGCCTTCAGGAGACCCACTTTGCTTCTGGGTCGTCCCCTAAATTACTAAACCACAAATTCTCACTATACTACCAAGCCACCGCCAGGCGTAAACAGAGAGGGGTGCTTATAGCCTTCCGTAACGGCATCTCTTTTACTTGCACCAAACAAATACCAGACCCGGACGGCAGATACTTACTCCTCCAGGGAACTCTCCAGGATGCCGAGGTCACTTTTTTGACATATTATGCTCCAAATACCGGACAGCTGCCCTTTCTGTCCCATATTTTCTCTCTCCTCAGGGACCATCAGAGGGGAGCAGTTTTTGTCTGTGGTGATTCTAATTTGACCATACAGCCGCACCTGGACAGGTCCCTTCCTCCCAACGCCCTCTCTATAAAGGATGGAGAGCTCTTTAGAGCATTGCTAGACAACCACTCCTTGCTGGATGCGTGGAGAGCTCTTCATCCCCATGCAAGGGACTTCACCCATTACTCGGCCCCACACAAACTGTCTACTAGAATAGACCATTTTCTGGTCCCGCCTGCCTTCTTACCCTCTGTCACCCGGGTCAGGATCTTTCCGATCCCTTGGTCGGATCACGACATGATGATACTGTCCTGCAACTCTCTGATTACTAGGCCAAGGCCCTCATCCTGGTCCCTAAACGACTCTCTCCTCTCCTCTAAAACCCTGGTGGAAGAAGCAAGCCTTATAGCTTCAGAATACTTTTCCATCAATGACCACCCGCACACTGCTCCTCCTATGGTGTGGGGTGCATTTAAGTCGGTCATGCGCGGACACTTTATAGCTCTGGCTACGAGAAAAAAGAAAGAAAGGCTGGCCAATTTGCAATCGCTCCAGGCTCAATATGACCAGGCCTCTTCTGACTTCAAAAGAAATCCTACTCAGGCTAGACTCCGTACACTGGAGAAAACCAGAACCGAGCTAAATCTTCTACAAATAGCGAGTGCAGAGGGTAGATATAGAAGAACCAAACAGAAATACTACGTGTCCGCGAATAAGCCGAGCACGCTATTAGCCTCCCAACTGAAGTGCCAGGAACGTACTATGAAGCCAGTTAGACTCAAAACAAGCAGGGGTACCATCACTAATAACCCTAACATTATTGTTGAGGAGTTCTCTGCGGGCCTAGCGAACTTGTATGACTCCCCTCAGCCCTACAGTGAACATCAGGTCCGGGATTTCTTTGCGGATATTGAGTTGCCCCCGATACCCTCGGGTGGACGCGACCTGGTCGACAAGGACATAACAGTTGAGGAAGTCCTCAACGTTATTAAAGATCTGAAGCCCAACAAGAGGCCCGGGCCTGATGGATTCACAGCTACATTTTACAGAAAGCTGGCCCCTCTTTTGGCCCCGCGTCTGGCCAGACTGTACAACCACATCAAGGAAGGGAACCCATTAGATCCAGACATGCTCAGAGCCTCAATTGTCATGATCCCGAAGCCCGGTAAAGACCTGCAATCCTGGAAGAACTACAGGCCTATTTCTCTACTCAATTTAGACCTGAAGATACTCACTAAGATTATTGCCAGTAGAATAAATGTTTTCCTGGGAGATATAATACATGGAGATCAGGTGGGATTCGTGCCCAAGAGACAGGCAGGGGATGGTGTCAGAAGAATCTTACAGCTCCTGGAGGGGGCCGGGTCCCAGAGACTCGAGACCTTGTTCCTCTCGCTTGACGTGGAGAAGGCTTTCGACTCCCTGTCCTGGCAATACCTCCGATTATCACTTCAGAGATGGGGGTTCGGACCGGGTCTCCTCTCCTGGATCTCAGCCATTTATTCTAATCCCACGGCGACGGTGAAATACGCAGGATACAGCTCCCAGGCCTTCCAGATAAGAAGGGGTACCAGGCAAGGCTGTCCATTATCCCCTTTATTATTCGTCCTCGCCCTTGAACCTCTAGCGGAGAAACTCAGGCAGAACCCATCAGTTAGGGGCATACCATGGGGAGGAAGGGACCAAAAGATATCCCTGTTTGCTGATGATATGCTCCTTATGCTCTCCTCCCCACACGTCTCGGTGCCGAACGCCATTGAGGTACTGGAAGACTTCGGTAGAATCTCAGGGCTTCGGCTTAACCCCTCTAAATCCATGGCCTTGGACGTTTCATTATCTGAAGGGACCAAAAAACTCCTTTTACAGAACTTTGGGTGGGTCTGGGTTCGGAAGCTTCCCTATCTGGGTATCAAGCTGACTAATAAACTAGACGCAATCTACGGGGCGAACTACCCAGAACTATTTAGATCCCTTGATACACTGTTACAGTCTTGGTGGTTCCTGAAACTGTCGTGGCTGGGTAGAATTGCAGCGTTGAAAATGTCATATCTCCCCAAAATTTTATATTTCTTTCGGGTTCTTCCAGTTCCGATACCTAGGGGAAAACTGGAATCTCTACAGAGGAAAATCCTTCGGTACGCCTGGAGGAATTCGAGACCTAGAATCAGCAGAGACATTCTGTACTGCAGGAAGGAGGATGGAGGCCTAGCCTTTCCCTCCCTTTGTAAATACTACGTGGCTGCACAAATTGCACCACTGGTGGCCCTGCATGCACCTCAGTACAGACCAATTTGGGTTCTTAATGATGCCGCAAGTTGTGGAAACACGACACCGGCATCCCTACTCTGGACGCCTAGGCCTTCCAGACCTGATCCCTTGCCCACCCTCCTTAAGTTCTCGCTAACTATATGGGACAAAATGAAACATATATTCTCCTCTCCCCATCTACCAGCATCTCCCCTTCTGGGTAACCCGGCATTCCCCCCAGGACTCTCCCATAGACAGAGCTTCGACTGGTGGGAAAGAAACAATTACACTCTGGTCGACCACTTGTGCACCCCAAAGGGCCTGAAAAGTATACAGTGTCTCTCGCCCAACAATGACTTCCCTCCAACAGAAATATTTAGGGGTTTTCAGATACAACATTTTGTTAAAAAGCTACTGAGAAACTCCTCCCCCCCTTTTGGGACCACAGATTTTGAAAGGAGATGTATTCGGGACCACTTCTCGGGAGGTCTGATATCTAGCCTATATGCTTCCCTGGTAGCCCCGATCCCTACGAAGAAACACAACTACATGGTGAAATGGGAGGAGGAATTGGGGGAGGAGAAAGACCTAAAAACCTGGCAAATAATCCTGAGGTGCACGAATAAAATTTCCTATAACGCCCTCACCCAGGAAAACGCCTTCAAAATTATGTTCCGGTGGTATTATACTCCCGACCGCATACATAGGTTCTCCCCCTCTTCCTCCCCCCTATGCTTCAGAGGATGCCAGCTAAGAGGCACAATGCTCCATGTGTGGTGGGACTGCCCGATAGCGCAAAAGATTTGGCAAAAGTGTTATACACTTATTTCTGACATCCTGAAAATTGTGGCTCACGGGGATCCCTGGGAAGCCCTCCTCTCTCTAAAGATAGGTAATTACACTAAAACACAGTGGCGCCTGATTCTCCATATACTATCGGCGGTCAGAGTGACAATCGCGAGGTGCTGGAGGCTTCCCACCATTCCATGGACTGAGATAAGAGGTAGGATAGCCGATGTCATGTGCAACGAGAAACTAACGGCAATATCCAGGGATATATATGATAGATTTTATGATACCTGGCAGCCATGGATAGAGCATACAGGACTGGGGGATGGGGGCGCAGACCCGATATTTCCAATCTAACAGGCTATTTCCTTACCCTTTAAGCCGGGTGGGTTCTCCCCCCCCTTGGTACATCTACTCCTCGCCTCAACCCAGGAGCTGCTCCCCCTCACTCCACTCACCTTTACCCAACCCCTTCCCTTCCCCTTTTGTCCTAGTGTCTCCGTCTTTAGTCCAACTGTCTTTGTACTTGTCTCCCTGTCTATGTCTTGAAACTCATCCTTACGGTTCAATGAGTAAAGGTTGTGCTGTAATGGAGCACACTATGTACCAGTCAATGTACACATTGGAATATTCTCATAGTCATTTACATCAGAGAGTACCAGAAAGCTCCAGTTATAACTCAAGGATATGTCTCCTAAGCTAAGCTCTCTCATATACTGATCAAGATCTTCACCTCTATGTAAATATTTTCTTTGACACTTGAAGTCCTCGATAAGCTTTACTGTAACGTTAGAATGTATTAACTGCACCTCCAACCTATGTCATGCTGTACATGTCATGCTCTATTGCATTTGTATGTACTCATACTGTCTTTACCTTCTGCTGAACCACAATAAAAATCTTTGTAAAAGAAAAACAATAAGCAAGCAAGAACTAACACAGTAAATCTGAAAGCACAATGTCTGCTGAACACCACAATACCCCACATGCATAGGTACTTTGAAGGGCAGAGTTGCCAAACACCCCAAAGTCAAGCGTGCGTTTGAGGGTCATTTTACTGGCAAAAATCAGCTGCACACACAAAGTGCGCACCTTGCAGTTTCTCCAAAATTACAACCCTTTACATTTGAAATACCCCCCACAAACTATATATTTTTGGAAAGTACATACCTGAAGGTTTCTAAGCCTACTGGGCTTGTTGGCGTGGGTGCATTCGTTTGGACCCTATTTAGAGATGAGCGAACTTTTGAAAAGTTCGATTCGGCCGATTTGCCGAATTTCACAAAGAAATTCGGGTTCGGCCGAATCGAACTTTTACGAAGTTCCCCATCATAAATGCCGGCATGGTGGGAGCGGGCCGGCCGGTTCCGCTGTCAGCGGAGCCGGCCGGCGGGCCGGTAAAGCCGGCCAGCCCGCTCCCACCATGCCGGCATTTAAAAAAAAAAAAAAAAAAAAAAAAAGCATTCTTGCCGGCATGGTGGGAGCGGGCCGGCCCGCTCCGCTGTCGGCGGAACTGGCCGGCCCGCTCCCACCATGCTGGCATTTCAAAAAAAGCAAACACTTACCTGCAGGTCCGGAGCGTGGAGGCCGGCGCCGCTCTCAGCTGTCATCTGAGGGTTCGTGCCGAATCGAATATTTCCTGAAATTCGGAGCGAATTCCGGTTCGTCCGAACCGGTTCGCTCATCTCTAACCCTATTCATTGGCAGAACCTCTGGTTCCAAAGGATTTCCCTAAAAAAATAAGCAAAAAGCAGATTCAAAACCATATTTTCCTATAAAAACAATAAGGAAGCAAGAACTAACACAGTAAATCTGAAAGCACAGCGTCTGCTGAACAAAACAATACCCCACATGCATAGGTACTTTGAAGGGTAGAGTTGCCAAACACCCCAAAGTCAAGCATGCGTTTGAGGGTCTGTTTACTGGAAAAAATCAGCTGCGCACACAAAGTGCGCACCTTGCAGTTTTTCCAAATTTGCAACCCATTACAATTGAACTACCCCCCACAAACTATATATTTTTGGAAAGTACATACCTCAAGGTTTCTAAGCCTACTGGGTTTGTTGGCGTGGGTGCATTAGTTTGGACTCTATTCATTGGCAGAACCTCTGGTTCCAAAGGATTTCCCTAAAAAAATAAGCAAAAAAAAGATTCAAAACCATATTTTCCTATAAAAACAATTAGGAAGCAAGAACTAACACAGTAAATCTGAAAGCACAGCGTCTGCTGAACAAAACAATACCCCACATGCATAGGTACTTTGAAGGGTAGAGTTGCCAAACACCCCAAAGTCAAGCATGCATTTGAGGGTCTGTTTACTGGAAAAAATCAGCTGCGCACACAAAGTGCGCACCTTGCAGTTTTTCCAAATTTGCAACCCATTACATTTGAAATACCCTCCACAAACTATATATTGTTGGAAAGTACATACCTCAAGGTTTCTAAGCCTACTGGGCTTGTTGGCATGGGTGCATTCGTTTGGACTCTATTCATTGGCAGAACCTCTGGTTCCAAAGGATTTCCCTAAAAAAATAAGCAAAAAGCAGATTCAAAACCATATTTTCCTATAAAAACAATAAGCAAGCAAGAACTAACACAGTAAATCTGAAAGCACAGTGTCTGCTGAACAAAAAAATACCCCACATGCATAGGTACTTTGAAGGGTAGAGTTGCCAAACACCCCAAAGTCAAGCATGCGTTTGAGGGTCTGTTTACTGGAAAAAATCAGCTGCGCACACAAAGTGCTCACCTTGCAGTTTTTCCAAATTTGCAACCCATTACATTTGAAATACCCCCCACAAACTATATATTTTTGGAAAGTACATACCTCAAGGTTTCTAGGCGTGCTGGTTTTTTTGTTGTGGGAACCTTTTTATGGATGAAAAACCTTGAGGTGTTCATAGTTTGCAACGGATTTCCCTAAAAAATATTAATAAATATGCAGCATACAAGAAAGTTTTCCTAATATATCAATATGCAAACAAGAAAAACCTCAATAAATCTGAAACCGCAGGGTCCCTGGAACAGAACAATACATAACATGCATATGTGGACACAGACCGCTAGACAAATAGCACAAAACATTTGAAAAAGCAATGCAAATTAAACTCAATAATGGTACTAATAGGTTCTGCTAGGATTAGTCATGGGAGGATTAGCCTTGTGCTGATAGATTGTGAACGTCAGTAAACACTGAAATCCTAATGAAGGGCCCCGTGTTTTCATCATCTATCACAAGTATCCAGCGGCTCCTCCTTCACCATTTCCTCCATCATCTTTTGGCTTCGCAAGTACCAAAAATAAAAAAACAACACAGGGACAAGAAAATGCAATTATCTAACTGAATGTTTAACTAGAGAAAGTATATGCAAATAGCCTAAAAGATTCCAGGTATGGCCACTTACCTTCACCCAGATGTGGAGATGTATTCTGTTACTATAGATCTGGGGGTTTTTGCAGAGCAGGGTATTCCAAAAGAGGATGACCCTAGGGCATGGAACAAAACCTAACCTAACCTACATACAGTCTAAAAATCCAGAAAAAAACAATTAACCAGAATAAAACAACTAAAAATCGAATTTAGTATGGTATGCTTCAAAGCAACCTTCCAAACACAAACCAGGTTGGCTGGGACATGTCGGGCAGTAGTAGCACACATCTCTCCTAAAGCCACGCCTACTACAAACCCTACAAGGCTTCTGGGGATACCTCTTCCTATTGATGGAGGGGATGCACTTCATGAAATGCTTCCCCACTAATCTAGCCTCGTCATCATTACCAGCCATCTCTGGTGCCTGCTCGGTATCCCCAAATAACAGAGCAGGGAGTATCTGCATCTGATATTTTACAAACTACAAATTGGAGCCTGGTACTGCTGTCTTGAAGACAACAAAGGAGTTATAAGTTGCTAATTGGACCAAATGGATAGCAACTTTTTTGTACCAGGCTCTGGATTTTCTGGTGGCGTTGTAATATGTTAAAATTTGGTCTGTTTTATCAACGCCACCCATGAATTTATTATAATCTTTGATACAACGTGGCTTTTGGGAAGGGGCTCGGGGACCACGTTGCCGTAATCTCACGACTGACTCATCGTGGATTGTAGTCAGCATGAAAACATTTTTTCTGTCCATGTATTTCACGGCCAGGAGCTCATCGCTTCTTACAGCATACGACTCTCCACGATTTATTTTTTGTTTCAGCAATGACCTGGGCAAGCCTTTTTGATTACGGTTGATGGTGCCGCAGGCCGGTATGTCCAATGAGTAGAGGGCTCGAAATAGGGGGATGCTGGTATAAAAGTTATCCACATATAAGTGGTAACCTTTCCTCAGTAGAGGAGTCATGAGTTCCCAAACTATTTTGCCACTGACAGACAAATCAAGGGGACAATCAGGGGGGTCCAGATGTGTGTCCCTTCCTTCGTAAAGATGAAAAAATTTGGTGTAGCCGGTCGAGCTTTCACACAATTTGTAAAATGTTATCCCATAGCGGGCACGCTTACTAGGGATATACTGACGAAATACAATGCGCCCTTTATAAAGCAGAAGCGATTCATCAATACTTAAATTTTGGGAGGGGGTGTACACTACTGCAAAGCGCTCAGACAGACTATCGATCAGGGGACGTACTTTGTGAAGTCTGTCGTGACCGGGCTCACCACGGGGAATTGCAGTGGCATTGTCATTAAAATGTAGAAACCGCAGTAAAATTTGGTAGTGGTTTCTGGTCATTATGGCCGGAAATAATGGTGTTGCCAAAAGGGTTCGGGTATCCCAGTAGGAGGCGATACTACATTTTTTGCAGATACCCATGGCTAAAGTGAGCCCCCCAACATTTTTTAACTCACTTATGTTTGTGGGATGCCATGCATGAGTGCGGGCGTGCCTTTGTGGGGGATTTTTGTGCTAGGACCAACTCAGCATAGCAGTTTGTATGGTAGACCATGTCCTGTAGGATGGCCTCTGTGATGAACAATTTGAAAAAGTCAACAGGACGGAAGTTTGTTGTGTGAACGTTGACTCCGGGGACCGAATCGAAAGGGGGAATTTCAGGGGAATAATTATTAGGAGGCCTCCACGTAGGCACTCCATCACCAGCTGCAGCACTCTCCATCTGATCTACACTCTCCTCCAGCGTGGCTTCTCCTTGTGCGCTACCATCCCTCCTAGGATGCCTAGCACTACCACTGGTACTACTGCACGGCTGTGTCTCTTCAGTAGAGGAGACACTGTCAGACTCACTATCTGAGGGCAAATAATCTGACCCTGAATCACTATACTCTTCCGAGTCTGACTCCATCATGTAAGCCGCTGCTTCCTGGGCAGAGTACCTTTTTCCAGCCATCCTGAAATCTGCTAAACAAAGGATAAAACCAAATGAAAACAATAAAAATACTACACTAAAGGGGAGGAACTAGGGGGAAGTTTACAGTAACTAAAAGCTAAACTAAAGCCTAGAACTAAAGTTGGGGAACAAAACAGCCAAAAAGCAAATACTCAAAAGTAAACGTCAGCAAGCTTGCAGAACCAAGAATCTTCGAGAGCAATCGCAATCTAAAAGGAAGTTAAAGTAACAGAACATTACAATTAAGAAGGATGGTTGAAACCACCTGCAGCTGTAGTGCCCATGTACAGAGAGGCTGCGGGAGGAGCAGGTGTGTACACAATATGTATATGCTGGAGTTGTACCTCTCTGTACATGGGCCCCTCCAAGATAGAAACAATGAATGGACAATTGCAGCGGTGCAACATGGTAGGAAGGAGCTGGTCCGGCGATCAGTGATCGCTTACACACCGAGCAGTGGAGGGAGGTGAGGATGGGGAGGCTCCTTGTGTTCCCCCCACTTAACGGAGGGGAGAGATTTGCGCTGATCATTGACAGGTCAGGGCAGCAGCGTAGGTAAGGGGGGGATTACATGTAGGGAGAGGGGCAACGCTAGCAGTTCAAAGCTTAGTGTGCCCAGGTCAGTGACAGGTCTGGGCAGTGGCATCACTCCCTGCATGTGATTGCCGCTGCCCCGACCTGTCACCGACACGCCGTTATGGATGCACGTTCCAAACCGAATGCCTGCGTGCATGCGCAGACGTGATTGCATCATCCGTCTGGGGCCTAAGGGGCGGGGGAAGCGGGGCGGACGCAGCAAGTGCCGGAGGACAGAAGCCAAGAGCCTGCGAGACACCTGCTGGTGTAATAACAGTACACTGTAACATGAGGAACTGTATTGCGGGGTCATGGCATTAGAAAGGTTGAGAACCACTGCTCTACTGTATCCACGTCTGTGCCCCTCCGAGGTGTATCATCAACATGTAACATCAATACTGCCCGACCTGTCACTGATCAGCATGAATCTCCACCCCCTCTGCCAAGGGGCAATGGCGATCACGCTGCCCCGACCTGTCACTGATCAGCGTGAATCTCTCCCTCTTCCGCCCGTCGGAGGGGAGAGATGTTCATGCTGATCAGTGACAGGTTGGGGCAGCGCGATCGCCCCTAGCCCAAGACCTAACCTAGGGTTCGGGCTAGGGTTAGGGGTGTCTCTCCAACGCTCGCTCTTTCCATTCCCCCTCATCCCATCCCATATGCAGTGTGGCATTCCCTCCCATTTCATTCCCATTTGCAGTGTGGCATTCCCCCCACCCCATTCCCATATGCAGTGTGGCATTCCCCCACCCCATTCCCATATGCAGTGTGGCATTCCCCCCACCCCATTCCCATATGCAGTGTGGCATTCCCCCCACCCCATTCCCATATGCAGTGTGGCATTCCCCCCACCCCATTCCCATATGCAGTGTGGCATTTCCCCCACCCCATTCCCATATGCTGTGTGGCATTCCCCCCACCCCATTCCCATATGCAGTGTGGCATTCCCCCCACCCCATTCCCATATGCAGTGTGGCATTCCCTCCCATCCCATATGCAATGTGGCATCCCCCCACCCCGTAGACAGTGTGGCATACCCCATCCCAATTCCATGGGCAGTGTGGCATCCCCCCCCCTCATATACGTGCCATTGACCCCCCCATCCCCCTCCAGACAGCCAGCACAGATCGGGAGGAATGATGGGAGAGGGAGGCAGTGGGGGAGGAACGATGGAGGAGGGCAGCGTGAGTGCGGCAGCCCCGATCAGAGATCGGGCAGAAGGATGGGGGAGGGAGGCTGTGCGTGAGCCAGGAGGGAAGGGAGGGGGGACAACACATGTGGCCAGTGACAAGGACAGATCGGGGGAGTGTGATCGCTGCTGCTGCCGACCTGTCAGATCATCATGAATCTCTCTCCCCTCCGCCGATGGGCGGAGGGGAGAGAGATTTATGATGATCAATGACAGATAGGCGCAAAGCAGCGATCACGCTCCCCCGATCTGTCCCTTGTCAGTGCAGGTCGGCAGCGTGATGGGAGGGGGGACAACACAAGGGACACAGACAACACAAGGGACACAGACAACCACTCACCTCAGATCCAGGCAGCAAAAGCCCGGATGCCATGTGATCTGGCCTTTTATAGCAGTGCAGCGCCGGATGATGACAGCTGCAGAAGCCGCACTTTGATTGGCTCCTGCAGCGATCGGGTCACAGCTACAGCCCTCAGCTCACCTCTGGATGACCCCCCAAGCCTCGTCTTCAAGAAGAATCCAGAACTGAGGTGCTGCGACCTTCCAATCAAGTTTAAGGTAAGAAAATGTCAGCTACGTGACTCTCACGTAGCTGGCACTTAACGGTAGGAGAGGCAGCTACGTGAGAGTCACGTAGCTGGCACTAGAAGGGTTAAGCATATATTTCATGCATTTGCTCACAGCCCAGGCACAAATTAGTATTCTCATTTTAAGTTTTTCTGCATGCGAAAATTCTCACAAATAATTGAGAATTGGTAAAAGCTGGGGATTACAGAAGAAAATTAAAATCCCACTAGAAGCACCAGAGATTAAGAACAGTCAGGATTCATCAATCTCTCAGCAAGGTATTCATCAAATCCCTCCAAAAAAATGGGACAGACAATTCTCACACAATGTTTGCCTTGATAGCCTGTCCCTATGGTTGAAGGGATAAACAGCAGCTTACCTTGCCAAGTTTTACTCCAGTGCTGTGCTTCCTTTTAGGTCAGTGCCGATTAAGGAAATACACTCCCTTATTTGTGGCTCCAGCCACCCCCTGCTAAAGAAGGCCACCAATACTTGCTGAGGAGCTAGTCGATCACACACCCTCCTCTGTATTGCTGGCTTTGACTGGCCTCTCAGAGCCACCCTTCAAGCACTGCCAAACCCCTCCCAGCCTCCTTCTTGCTAGGTGTGCTCTTGCAGAGGTCTTGGGGGTTGATCCAATCCACCCAAAAGAGAGCTGCCACATACCAAGAGAAGAAGAATGGATAGGACTTGGACATGGTGTTTGTCTTCATTCTGGTGGCTGCCATCTTGTTGGTGGGGTATTGAGGGTTTGTCACCTTGGATGAGGCCGCCATCTTTTTGGTTATTTTTACACTGATCCAAGCGCCGATTATGTCATCTCATTTGCGGCTTATCAGGACATGTGGTGATTTCCATGAGGCACCTATTTAAAGCTCAATACACATTTACATAAGTAAATGGTTTGGGACGCCTTGGTTGTGCTGGTGGAATTTCCTTTCCTCCAGTACACCCCGGGAATCTGATATAAAATATATTAATATTTTGCTTATGTACTTTTTTAGGTTTAGATATACTTCATGGTTGGTAATATAGATGTTTATATGCACATATATTGCACATTAAATCAACTTTTTCAATGCTCATCTGGATCAGGGCAAATAGATGTTAAATAGAAGAGTAAAGATATTTAAACATTTGATTAAACATACAATATATTTTTTATATAGGGCCAGTGAGCTGGAGGGCCCCAATTAGTGTTTTATGGTCTTGTGTCTTGTAGCATATGTTTTAATTGATTTTTAATCAGTCTTGTTTAGTATATATGTGTGTGTTTAATAAAGATCTGTATATACTGTGAAATTGTGTTGGTGTGACTGCGTCTGGTTCCTTTTGCAAAGATTTTATTGAGATTTTCATAGGGTATACATGAGAGTCAAACATTGAGATATACACTGGTGGTGGCATATATACGAGCTTCAGAAAAATATACATTAACATAAATAGGGATGGTGGTCGAAGAAGATACAGTAATTACCAAGTTTAGTCAAATGAACAACAGGAATCTAATTAAAGTCGAGCTCTTACATAACAGCGAGTGCTCAGGTTATATAGTGAACTGTTACATAGATTTTGTTGACCTGTATATGAATGGCGTGTGCGACACGCATTTTCTTCACCAGTGCCGGGTGTAAACAGATATATCAATACACTAATGCATACCAACTAGAGTTGAATGGAGACAAAGGAAGAGAAAGAGAAGAAAGGAGAGAAAGATAGAGAAGATTGAGAAGGAGGGGGGAGGAGGGGGAAGGGGGGGAAGGGAGGAGGACAGGGAGGGGGGCCAAGTTGTGGGACCAGGCCTGGTTTGGAAAAATGGTTCTTCCCCCATCTCAAACTGGGTGGACCGGGTCTGTTTGGTGGTGGCAGACACCTATATATTCTAGCCAGGGGTCCCAGACTTTAAGAAAATGTTCAAACATGTCCTTTTTGATTGCTGTGATCTTCTCATTACATAAAGTGTCTGAGATTCTGTTCAGTATTTCTTGCCAGGGAATCCTAGGGGACTTCCAATTCCTAGCTATAGTAAGATGAACTGTGGCTAAGATATGCTGAATCAATTTCCATTGGTTCTTAGAGTATTTACCTGATTTGTGGGAGAGCAAGGCTTCCCTGGGATTACTAGTTATTGGAAGGTGAGTAATATCAGAAAGCAGTTTATATGTTCTGTTCCACGTGGCCCTGGCTATTGGGCATTCCCACCAGATGTGGGCCATGGTTCCCGAGGAGAGGCAACCTCTAAAACAGAGTGGAGAGTCTGTTGGAGAGAACTTATGGACACGGTCTGGGGTAAGGTACCATCTAAAGAGTATCTTGTAAGCATTCTCCAGGACAACTGTGTTGCAGGAGATCTTCTTTATATTGTCCCACAGTCTCCTCCAGTTCCCCTCATCCAAGTCAAGCTCCAGCTCTCTCTCCCATCGGAGATACCAAGGTATCATAAAGGCTCGATATCAAGCCACCACAGAAGGGATCTTTGATGCATCTGGTTTCAAAATCAGTGCTTTGATATGGAGGAGGGGAGCGTTTTAGCACATTCTTTATAAAGTGTTGGATTTGTAGGAACCTAAAGGTTTCAGATGGGGGTAAATTTTCCCCTGAGTTGATATCCTGACATGTCTTCATACCTTTCGGGGTGCAAAAGCTATCCACTGCAGTGTAGCCCCTCTGTGTCCACCATCTAAAATTAGTCGGGTGGGTAATACCTGGGGGTAATAAGGGGTTGCCCAGCAGCGGGGAGGCCGGCAGCGAGGAGGATGTGAAATTAGATCTCACCCCATCCCAGACTGAAAGAAAATGCTAGGATAGGAGGCCAGGATTTAGGCCTTAAAGCTTTCGGGGTCCATAGTAGCGATGCTGGGGAGATAGGTGAGCATTTTAAAATATCATTAGTTACCCAGAGGTGTGTGTTTTTTGTCGCATGGAGCAGGACCAGGGGAGCCACCTGAGCTGCTAAGTAATATTTTTTAATCGAGGGGAATGCCAGCCCCCCCCCTTCTCTCTCTTGCAAATCAAGGTGGCTTTATTAATTCTGGGCCTAGTTCTGTTCCACGTGAAATGCATACATTTTTGTTGGAGAAAGTCCAGAGTTTTTTGTGGAACTTGGACTGGGAGTACCCTGAATAGGTATAGGATTTAAGGCAGAATCGTCATCTTGAGAGCAGCATTGCGACCCAACCAAGAAAGCTTTATAAAGTGCCAGGAATGGAGCAAGGAATCAAGTGTTTTGATGGTTCCTGGATAATTTGCCTTAAAAATGTCATTGATGTCCGCCGTCAGGTTGATCCCTAAATAGGGTAGTCGATGTGTCCAGATCCATGAAAAGTTTTGAGAGAGGGTTTGCTTTGTGATATCAGATTGTAAACAATTATTATTATAAAAACCTCAATAAAAATATCAATGATTAATATAACAATAAATGCCCACTGTAGGTTCTAGGTTGTGGATGACGTAAGGAATCACACCAATGAGAATGTATAAAAGATTGTATTGTGCACAGACCTATGATACAGGACAGCAGTACATATGTAAAAAAAATAAAAAATGTATATAAAAATAAGGGCCTAAACAGTTAAATTAACCACCTAGACAGTATAGGTATCACAGGGACTAAACAAATAAAACAATTTCTAACATGTACTGTTACAATTGCCAACTAGGCCTAAAGTTGCTTGCTCATAATTACCAATACAGGGACCTCATGCCACACATCCTTGCTCTTCCTTGGTCCCCTCTCAACTGCCCCAAAAATATCTCCCATTCATTTAGGCCACCTCACTTCCTGTTGGAAAGGGCTAGCCCCTCCCTGTAGACTGCACCGCTGCTCACAAAGGGATTCCACGGGCAGGTATTGACTTAATTTACATTACATAGTTAGGAATCTTTGTACACCCAAATCTATTGTGTCCACCCGACCCCAGCCAAGATGGTGGGATGATACCAAATTAGCATCTAAGAGGCCCAATTACCATCCTAGCCAGGGAAGCTACTTGGGGAGCTATTTTAGATATTCAAAACCTATATATCTAATATTTTATATTTAATGGGAATTCTCTATTTCTTACAGTCGCCCACTTAAGAATGAGATTATATATTGTAGGGATCTTCCCGGGGGATGGTGTGTTTGGACACAGTTCACGACAGACTTAGGTGTTATAAAAGCAGATCTTGGCGTTTATTCATGGCATAAACAGTCCAGTAAACAAAACATACAGCAGCAGCGTGCTTCTTTAGTGTACAAAACAAAATAAAGACCTAGCCCGTCTGGGCGCTTACTAGCAGGTTCTTCTCACCTAGCTGACACTTTTAAAACACAGCGTTCGCCTGGACATCGCAGGGTGAGTTTTTAGCTCCAGCAGTGGCTGCGTTCGCAGCTTCCTTCACACACACACACAGGCTGTTCATTTCTGGCTGAGAGCAATAGCCTGCAGTCTCTGCAGAGTTTTTACCTCCCAGGCTGATTAGGATCAGAGCTCACCTGATTCAAAACCCAAACCGGATCGGAGGGGTGTGGAATGACAGGTCCCTCTACCAAACCTACCTGCCATTCCATATAAATCCAGGCCCGGCAAAATTGAACAACACCTCAGCAGCATACCACTGCTGGGAAACAAATCAATCCTGGACTTACCATCTCACCCAGCGTAGTAACCTAGGTGAAATGTACACCCCCTCGACCACTTCTCCAGTGACATGTCTACATATCCCCCCCCTCTTTTTCAGACCGGAGGGCTGAGCATTTTGTCCCCACAGACAATGTACCCTCGACAATGCGTCAGCATTTGCTTGTAATTTCCCTGGCCTGTGTTCCACAGTGAAATTAAAGTTTTGTAGGGACAGAAACCATCTAGTCACTCTTGCGTTTCTCTCCTTGTTTAACTTCATCCATGTTAGGGGGGCATGGTCTGTCACTAACTTGAATTTCCTGCCTAGTAAGTAATATTTTAGGGATTCGAGGGCCCACTTCACTGCCAAACACTCTCGCTCCACAATGGCATAATTTTTTTCGGCCGGGGTTAGCTTTCTACTCAAGTACATCACCGGATGCTCCTCACCATTTACTACTTGTGAGAGTACTGCACCTAAGCCTGTGTTAGAAGCATCTGTCTGGACCAGAAATTCTCGCCTGAAATCGGGGGTAACTAACACAGGTTGTTGGCACAAGGCAGATTTAAGGCTTTGGAAAGCCTTCTCGGCCTCTGGAGTCCACGTGATCATGGCTCTCTTTCCGCCCTTGGTCAAGTCAGTTAGGGGAGCAGCAACTGAGGCAAAGTTCGGCACAAATCTACGGTAATAGCCCGTAATACCAAGGAAAGCTCTGACCTGTTTCTTTGTCGGGGGTTTTGGCCAATTCTGTATTGCCTCCACTTTATTTAGCTGTGGCTTAATCAACCCTCTTCCAATAATGTAGCCCAGATACTTGGCCTCTTCTAGGGCTACTGCACACTTCTCGGCATTTATGGTCAATCCTGCATCACTTATGGTATCCAATACGGCCTGTACCTTACAGAGGTGACTTTCCCAATCAGGGCTAAAAATGACCACATCATCGAGGTAGGCAGCTGAGTAATCACGATGTGGTCGCAAAATCAAGTCCATCAACCTCTGGAAAGTCGCAGGTGCTCCATGTAACCCGAACGGCATCACTACATACTGGAATAGCCCATCAGGGGTGGAGAATGCAGTTTTCTCTTTAGCCTCATTAGTAAGTGGAATCTGCCAGTAGCCCTTTGTGAGATCGAGGGTGGTTATGTACCTGGCATTACCCAACTTCTCAATCAACTCATCTACCCTGGGCATAGGATAGGCATCAAATTTTGAGATCTCATTCAACTTTCTGAAATCGTTACAGAACCTCCAAGTTCCATTAGGCTTTGGGATTAATACAATCGGGCTGGACCATTCACTCTGTGACACCTCAATTACTCCCAGATCAAGCATACGTTTTACCTCGGCAGATACGGCTTCCCTACGGGCTTCTGGGATCCTATAGGGCTTGAGGTTTACTCTGCTTCTAGGCTCAGTTTCAATGTGATGACAGATGAGGTGTGTACGGCAAACTAAGCAAAAGGCAACTAAGCAATATGAAAGGCAACTAAGCAATATGTGAAACAAACTAGCAAGAATAAAAGGAAGAAGAAACCATTATGGTTTACTAGGGAAGTCAGCACTATCATAAAAGATAAGAAGTCTGCCTATAAGAAGTATAAAGTAAGTGGAAGTGTAGCTGACAGAGAGGCGTATAAAATTAAACAGAGGGAAGCAAAACTAATTATAAGGACTGCTAAAGGGCAAAAAGAGGAAGAAATGGCCAAATCTATGAAGAGGGGAGATAAAACCTTTTTCCGATATATTGGTGACAGAAAGAAGAAAAACAATGCAGTCTCAAAAATTAGAAATAGGGAAAATAAATATATTGGCGGAGATAAGGCTGTGGCTGACCATCTGAATAGCTACTTTTGTTCGGTATTTTCAGATAGTAGCAGGCATGGTCATAGCACAACATCCAGCTGGGAGAGTACAGCTCCGGAGTTTCTGGAGGCTGATGTCTTAGCCGAGCTGGCACATCTAAAGGTAAGTAAGGCAATGGGTCCAGATGGAATCCACCCCAGAGTTCTAAGGGAACTTAGGTTTGTGATTGCAGCCCCTCTAACTGATTTACTTAACCATTCCCTTTCAACTGGTGAGGTTCCAGATGATTGGAGAATGGCCAATGTCGTACCAATCCATAAAAAGGGGAGTAGAGAAGAAGCCAGTAATTACAGGCCAGTTAGTTTAACATCTATAGTGGTCAAATTAATGGAAACACTCTTAAAAAAACAGATAATTTCCCATCTAAAAATTAATGACCTATTGGACCCAAAACAGCACGGCTTTACTGAGGGCAGATCATGTCAGACCAATCTTATTGATTTCTTTGACAATGTCACTAAAGTGTTAGATGAAGGTGGTGCTGTGGATATCGCCTATCTGGATTTTAGCAAAGCCTTTGACACTGTACCACATAAGGAGCTCATAGATAAGTTATTGAAGGTAGGACTCAATCCCTGGATAGTTCAGTGGATTTCCAGTTGGCTGAGGGATCGGTATCAGAGCGTTGTTGTAAATGGCGTGCAATCTGAACAAAGGCGAGTTACAAGTGGTGTGCCGCAGGGCTCTGTCCTGGGCCCCATTCTTTTTAATATATTTGTAAGTGACATAGGAGAAGGCTTGGTAGGAAAAGTTTGTCTGTTTGCTGATGATACAAAGGTTAGTAATAGGGTGGATATTCCTGGAGGTGTCTGCAACATGGAAAATGATTTAGCTTTACTGGATAGATGGTCAAAACTGTGGAAACTAGAGTTTAATGTCTCTAAATGTAAAATCATGCACTTGGGTAGAAGGAATCCCTGCTCTGAGTACCGTATGGGCAGTACTGTGTTAGCCAGGACCTCGGAGGAGAGAGATTTAGGGATACTGATTACTGATAGCTGCAAGATGAGTGGACAGTGTAGCCAGGCAGTGGGAAAAGCAAGCAGGATGCTCGGCTGCATAGCTCGAGGCATCACCAGTAGGAAGAGGGAGGTTGTGATGCCGCTGTATAGAGCCCTGGTAAGGCCACAGCTAGAATACTGTGTGCAGTTCTGGAGACCTTACCTGCAAAAAGACATTATTCAAATAGAACGTGTCCAAAGGCGGGCAACGAAAATGGTGGAAGGACTTAAACTTAAAACTTATAAGGAGAGACTTAAAGAACTTAATTTGTACAGTCTGGAGGAAAGAAGGGAGAGGGGGGACATGATTGAGACCTTTAAATATGTGAAAGGATTGAATAAGGTTCAGGAGGGAAGTGTTTTTAAGAAGAAACTTAACGATAGAACAAGGGGGCACAACCTGAAGCTAGTCGGGGGGAAGATCAGGAGCAATGTTAGAAAATATTATTTTACAGAAAGAGTAGTAGGTGCTTGGAACAAACTTCCAGCAAAGGTAGTTGAAACATCAACAGTCACTGAATTTAAACATGCCTGGGATAAGCACACATCTATCCTAAGATAAAGAGTACATACAGTATACACATAAGGGCAGACTAGATGGACCGTATGGTCTCCTTCTGCCGTCAACCTTCTATGTTTCTATGTTTCTATGTACGCCCTGGAAGGTCAGAAAACTTGTCTTTGTTTTTCTGTAAAAATTCCTGAACCTCCTGTTTCTGTGACACTGATAGGGTATCACCAACCTTGACTGGAGGGATTGGTTGTGACAAATTATTAACAGTATTTGTCGCCCCCAAGGATTCCCTGTCTTTCCAGGGCTTAATCAAGTTTACGTGGTAAACTTGGAAAGGCTTCCTTCTACCTGGTTGGTGCACCTTGTAGTTCACCTCACTGACCTTTTCCACAATCTCATAGGGACCTTGCCACTTCGCCAGGAATTTACTCTCAACAGTGGGAACTAGTATAAGGACCCTATCGCCTGGGTTAAATGTCCTGATTCTTGCAGACCGGTTGTAGATTCTACTTTGGGCCTCTTGCGCCCTCTGGAGGTGTTCCCTTACTAGGGGCATTACAGCGGCTATACGGTCCTGCATTTGTGCTACATGTTCAATAACGCTCTTGTATGGGGTGGACTCGCTCTCCCATGTCTCTTTTGCAATGTCCAGTAGACCCCTAGGGTGACGGCCATAGACCAACTCGAATGGTGAGAACCCTGTGGACGCTTGGGGCACTTCCCTAATAGCAAACATGAGGTAGGGTAACAAATGATCCCAGTCACGGCCATCTTTTTCCACCACTTTTTTCAACATATGTTTCAAAGTTTTGTTAAATCTCTCCACCAATCCGTCCGTCTGGGGGTGGTATACAGAGGTACGGATGGGTGAGATTTTAAATAGTTTGCATAACTCCTTCATCACCTTTGACATAAAGGGTGTACCTTGGTCAGTCAGGATTTCTTTGGGGATTCCAGTCCTAGAGAACATATAAAACAACTCACGTGCAATTGTTTTAGATGCGGTGTTTCTTAAGGGCACAGCTTCAGGATAGCGGGTCGCATAATCCATGACCACCAGAATATACTGGTGTCCCCTAGCGGATTTTACAATGGGACCCACTAAATCCATGGCTATACGCTCAAAAGGCACCTCTATAATAGGGAGCGAAATCAAAGGACTGCGAAAATGTGACACTGGGGCACTAAGCTGACATGTGGGGCACGACTCGCAGTGCTTTTTAATATCATTATATATCGCCGGCCAGTAGAACCTCTGGAGAACCCTCTCCTGCGTTTTGTCAGTCCCCAAGTGTCCCCCAAGAACATGGTTATGTGCCATGTCAAGCACCTGACGCCGGTACGGCTTAGGCACCAGAAGCTGTTCCACAATCTCATCCTTAATCTTAGTGACTCTATAGAAAAGATCATTAGTCACAGAAAAATGTGGAAATCTTTTCTCAGCATCTGGTTCCTGAGGTACCCCATTCATGACAGAAACCTGCTCTCTCGCATTTTTGAGAGTGGGGTCCTGTAACTGTGCAGTCCCAAAATTATCCCTAGACACCTCTAAGTCTGGTATATTTTGCTCAGTGGGAGGAGCCTCCTCCTCTCCAGCCAGGACCTGCAAAGGAAAACAATCATTTTCATCCTGCACACTTTTATCATTTACAGGGGGCAATGCAACAACCTTAGGAGTATCCTCACTCCTTTCGGGGGATTTTCTTTTTCCCCAGAGAGCCCAGAATAATGGAAAATCGCGCCCCAATATTACGTTATGCATGAGGTTTTTAACCACACCCACTTCATATTGTACGGTGCCTTGTTCAGTCCCGACTTCAGCCAGCACTATAGGGTACACTTTTGTATCCCCATGTATACAAACAACACTCATATGCTTTTTACACTCAAAGTCGCCAGCCACCAGGCTGGCATGCACCAAGGTTACGAGGCTTCCTGAGTCCAGCAACGCCTTAACAGGAAAATCATTAATTGTAACGTTGCAGATTTGCGGTTCAGTCTCTAGTCCAGGAACTGCAACACAAGATGGTTCCGCAAATAGCGACTGACGTCGATTAGCCTCACATTCCATGGGCTCAGTGGTAAGAGGGCAATGGGCAGACACGTGTCCCATCTCATGGCATCTCCAGCACTGGATAGAGCCTGGTCTCCTTGGCAAGGAGTCCTTTTTAGGGCCACTTAGCCACCCGGGACCATCCCCAGTCTTTTGCCCCTGAGACACCACTTGAGCCCTTTTTCCTCCCTCAGCACCCCTCCACACTCCCCCAATAGATGGAAGTCTCTTACCAGCTGATGGCACAGATCTGGCACTCCGGGGAGGTGAGGGGGCTGCAGAAACATCACGGAGGTAGTCCTCAGTCGCCTGGAACCTCTCCACAAGGTTGACAAGTTCGTTTGCATTCTTAGGGTCACCTTGTCCCACCCAGCGTTGCAGGTCAGCAGGAAGTGCTCGGTGGTAGCGATCCATCACAACCCTCTCTAGGATCTGTGCAGGAGTAGAAGTGTCTGGCTCCAACCACTTTCTCGCCAAATGGATCAGGTCATACATCTGGGACCTCGCCGATTTGTCCAAACTGTAGCTCCAGTTGCGTACCCTCCTGGCACGGACCGCAGTAGTAGCGCCTAGTCGGGCAAGTATCTCCGCTTTTAGCCGAGTATAGTCCTTAACCTCTTGCTCACTGAGGTCATAGTAGGCCTTTTGAGGTTCCCCTGTTAAATAGGGCGCAATTACCTCTGCCCACTCAGCGACTGGTAACTTCTCTCGCTCAGCCACACGCTCAAACACAGTTAGGAAGGCCTCAACATCGTCCTCAGCAGTCATCTTTTGCAGTGCTCGCTGCACAGCTCTTCTCACATCAAAAGTCTCTGGAGCGGCTCGCACCACTGACTGGGGGTTGGCAACCACAGGCGCCTCTTGTTTTGCTATCAGGTGTTCAATAAGTTGTTGTTGGGCAGCCATGGTCTGTTCATGTCGTCTGTTGGCCTCTATCTGAGCCTGTTGTTGTTGTCTATTGGCCTCTATCTGAGCCTGTTGTTGTTGCAAACTTACTTGCATAAACTGCTTCAGCATCTCCTCCATGTTGCCCGCCTGTTCTTGGAGTGTAGTTGCAGCTTTCACCCAAGACATAAGCAGCTGTAGCCAAGTCTGTCCACACCGTTGCCCCTAGCAACCGTTTTGCTCGCATCCTCCACCAATTGTAGGGATCTTCCCGGGGGATGGTGTGTTTGGACACAGTTCACGACAGACTTAGGTGTTATAAAAGCAGATCTTGGCGTTTATTCATGGCATAAACAGTCCAGTAAACAAAACATACAGCAGCAGCGTGCTTCTTTAGTGTACAAAACAAAATAAAGACCTAGCCCGTCTGGGCGCTTACTAGCAGGTTCTTCTCACCTAGCTGACACTTTTAAAACACAGCGTTCGCCTGGACATCGCAGGGTGAGTTTTTAGCTCCAGCAGTGGCTGCGTTCGCAGCTTCCTTCACACACACACACACAGGCTGTTCATTTCTGGCTGAGAGCAATAGCCTGCAGTCTCTGCAGAGTTTTTACCTCCCAGGCTGATTAGGATCAGAGCTCACCTGATTCAAAACCCAAACCGGATCGGAGGGGTGTGGAATGACAGGTCCCTCTACCAAACCTACCTGCCATTCCATATAAATCCAGGCCCGGCAAAATTGAACAACACCTCAGCAGCATACCACTGCTGGGAAACAAATCAATCCTGGACTTACCATCTCACCCAGCGTAGTAACCTAGGTGAAATGTACACCCCCTCGACCACTTCTCCAGTGACATGTCTACAATATATATATATATTATATAATCGAATTCTCACCAAATTAAGTTAAAATGTTTTGAATAGCACCAATATGGATTTACTGAGATAAACTTGAGACTCAACAAATTAAATTGATAACAGTTTTCATTGCCACCTCTAACGCTCTTCTTCTGCAGCCACATAGTTGATTCCATCTGTAGTGATCATCTCCCCACAGTCCTTTTCTGCTAATAGGTGGAGTGACCACAAGTATCCCTGCCTCCATATGAAAATGTACATGTGTTGATTGTAGTTCCTTCCTGTCTCTCCATGAATATGTACCATCTGTCCAATACTGGAGATATAGGTACCTTAAGGGAAACAGTTTCTTGAAATTCCAAGAGACAGTGAAAGAACCGCTGGTACACTGAGCATTCAAAACTTGCGGTGCTCACTTAAGCAGTTCAATGCGAATCACATGGGTAGCAATAGTTGATTGTAGAAGGTTTAAAAAGACAACAGTCGGAAGTTCATAGCAGGGTACTGGTCACATAGCAGACACCACTGGCACCTTTAGCCTCTCAAGTGGAAATGTCATAGAAAATAAGGACAAGGATCAGGGGAAATGGAGTGGTATTGTGGCTGGGAGTTTTTCTCGGCGGTTGCTTGGTACATTAACACTCTACCTGTTACTAAAATCATATCTATCTCTGCAAATCCATACAAATGGCACCCATATTGCCCTGCAAAATGCTACATTTATCCAAACATATCCCACATTTAGTGTTGGACCTTTTGGAGACACAGGGTATTAAACCGAAGTCATTTTCATAACTGAATATGGCCTGTTGGCAATAAATCATACTACTTAAAAAAACACACAACAAATGACTCAAATCTTCTTGGGAGAAAAAGCTTACCCCACTGCTTGATTTTTTTGTTTTACACAAAAGAAAACCCATAAACTGTACTTAAAACTGCAGACCTCTAATGTGAGCTTGACTACCAAAACAAAATGTCTAATAAAAATAAAAATTTTACCCCCTCCAACAAAAATTATATACCCGAAGGAAATCAAAACTCACAAAAATGTGACAAGCCCATAATTTAAAAACATTAACTCACGATTAACCCACCAACGTAGTACATTATATGTCCAGGTGACTGCTTTAAATATTACATATAATACAGTACAATTAAAAAAGGGACAAGCAAAGGGGCATTCTCATTTGGGCTGTACAGAATTGCAAGAATATCAGGAAAAAGTATTCGCCCACTTCATACATTTACAAAAGGTAAAACAGTAAAAATAAAAAAAAACTTTATGAAGACCACAAAATAATAAGGTTGTGTGTGCTTTTCTTTGGCAAAAATGATGTCCTAAAAAAAATCAATAAAAACAAAGCTTGCATAAAAACCCAAAAGCAAAGCACCAACAATGCCATAAGCACCCACTAAATTTGAAATAAATTTATAATGCTCCATTTTAGTGGTCCAAAAATATTGAGACTATTCTCGATACCTAAACCAAATTGCCATTGAACTATGAAAAAAATACAAAATTCCAACAATACAAATGCAAAATAAGTATCTGTGACCTCCCTAGTTTCACTGAGGGTGTGACTGTGCTATAAACAAAAGAAAACAAAGGACAGTTTTCCCGCTCTTAGTGCACAGATACAACAATGGCAACTCCTACTAAAAAATACCACTAGGCTGGCCTTAGATGAGCACATTTTAAACTAAAAGAAAAAAACAATTACTCATCTGGGGTAGTGAGGGAAAAGTCCACCCACCTAACAAATCCCCATTTCCACACCAGCTGGCAGTAAGGCATTTTAACCAAAATAACCTACAAAAATAATTTAGAATTTGAAATCCTTACTGCAGTATCAAATTTATAATTTGAAGCTTGTCCTTAACATTCGGAGTAAAAATAAAAGTTAACAAACTCCATGTTAAGGTCTTCACAATACCTTAGAGGTTTTTAAATACAGACAATAGGGATAACAGTGTTTTGCCATGGTCATTCTTCCTGCAAAATAAAATCCAAAACCATTAATAACCTCTATGCAGACAGCCTAACTGGGCTCACAGGGACTGAGTTTAACTCTCTAAGCCTTTGATCTTTCCTGAATATTTGAACCTCCTGCTGAAAAGCCCAATATTGCTCTGCAAACCGTCCCCTCTCCTCCTTTAACTGTCTGATTTCATCCAGTAGACGGCCATTTTGAATCCTAAGAGCTTTTAAAGAACCCAACATGGCGGGTTTGCTAAACCCTGTATGGTTCCTTACAAACTTTCTCTGATTGTAACTCCCATTACCCCACCTAGCAGAGTAGACCATGGCTTGTCTTCTGTGGGTTTTAACATGCGGAGGTTTATTAACAACGTGCTCTGTATACTTTAATTTGCACCATTTAGCTACATGTCCTAAATGACCACAAGAAAAACACTTAACTTTTCTAACACTCTTTAACTGAGTGTTATTCCTGCCCTGAGAGCTATGCACAGCAAATACCCTCTCTACTGCTCCAACTTGCTGTGTCTGGTGGCCACATTTAGCTTGGGGGGCCTTCTCTAGCTCATTGCTCTCATCTAGGCTTTGCATAGGCTCCTCTACCTGGATACCCTTTCAAGCTTAACCACCTCTTCTGTCTTTATCACCTCTGATGGTTTAGCACTCGGTGTAGCACATGAAAGTATTTTTGCCTGTAGGTTACTGTTGGTTGCAGCTAAATGCTTAATCTTACAGTCTGCAGCCCTCAGTTCCTCCACTAACAAATCTTTTTCAATGTGCAACTTTTTGTTTTCTGCTTCAAGCTGCTGAGCATCCACCTGGACCGCAGCAAGCACTTCAGCGTTTACCTTCATAAGATTCAAGGCATTCTTCAGAAATTCTACCTCATTCTGAAGGCTTAATTTTTCCTCATGTATTAATTCACACTGTTTTGCTATCCAGCATGCAGCATAAATTAATGCATGTTTACCCTCTGACATAGAGAGTTTCCTATCTACAATTGCATTTGCAACATATTCCTTAGCTACTGACCACGGCTTGAGAGTTTCCTCCATTTTCTTGATAAGTTCAAGAGGGTCTTATACTCTAAACAATATCTTATTAAGACTTTCCATTTTGCTCCAACACTACTAGCAACTAATGGACAATTGTACTCAAAATATATTTGACTAGTCCCTGTGCTATCCTAGTACAACAACTTATTGTACCCACACCACAAGCTCTATGCACAACAAAATAATACACAATCACTAATATGATCCCCAGTCACACCAACAAACCTCCTGCCTTTGCTCGTCCAAATTTGTAAACAATTATTATTATAAAAACCTCAATAAAAATATCAATGATTAATATAACAATAAATGCCCACTGTAGGTTCTAGGTTGTGGATGACGTAAGGAATCATACCAATGAGAATGTATAAAAGATTGTATTGTGCACAGACCTATGATACAGGACAGCAGTACATATGTAAAAATAATACAAAATGTATATAAAAATAAGGGCCTAAACAGTTAAATTAACCACCTAGACAGTATAGGTATCACAGGGACTAAACAAATAAAACTATTTCTAACATGTACTGTTACAATTGCCAACTAGGCCTAAAGTTGCTTGCTCATAATTACCAATACAGGAACCTCATGCCACACGTCCTTGCTCTTCCTTGGTCCCCTCTCAACTGCCCCAAAAATATCTCCCATTCATTTAGGCCACCTCACTTCCTGTTGGAAAGGGCTAGCCCCTCCCTGTAGACTGCACCGCTGCTCACAAAGGGATTCCACGGGCAGGTATTGACTTAATTTACATTACATAGTTAGGAATCTTTGTACACCCAAATCTATTGTGTCCACCCGACCCCAGCCAAGATGGTGGGATGATACCAAATTAGCATCTAAGAGGCCCAATTACCATCCTAGCCAGGGAAGCTACTTGGGGAGCTATTTTAGATATTCAAAACCTATATATCTAATATTTTATATTTAATGGGAATTCTCTATTTCTTACAAGATTATGGAATAGAATTGGCTAAAAGTAGACAGGTCCTGGAGTGCATTTGGAACAGATATGTGGGGAGAGGATAGAATGAGCAACATGTCATCTGCAAAAAGTGAAATTTTTTGCTCTTTAGGGCCAATTGAAATTCCTTTGATTGCAGGGTTCTGCCACAGTTTTTGGGCCAAGGCTTCCAGTGCAAGTATGAATAGGATGGGGAGAGGGGGCATCCCTGTCTAGTACCCCTCTGAATTTGAAAGGTAGAAGAGGAAAAAACAGCATAATTTACATAGGCTGTGGGATGGGAGTAGAGGGCCCCTATCCAGGAGAGGAAGCCAGAGCCAAATCCTCTCCTCTCAAGGGAGAAGCGGAGATAGTGCCATGACAAGGAGTCAAACGCCTTTTCTACATCCAGGGAGAGACGCATCGACTCAACGTTATTACTTCTCGCCTCTTGAATCAGTTGCATGACCCTCCTCACTCCGTCTCCCGCCTGCCTTTTGGGCACAAATCCTACCTGGTCCATGTGGATTGTCTCACTCAAAAACTCATTGATTCTATTAGCAAGGATTTTGGTGAGGATTTTAAGATCTATATTTAATAATGAGATGGGTCTGAAATTATTCCACTTTCGGTGATCTTTCCCAGGTTTCGGGATCATAACTATGGATGCCCTAAGCATTTCAGGGTCAAATGGATTCCCATCGCTGACATAATTAAAGACTGCAGCCAATCTGGGAGCTATTATAGAGTCACGTTTTTTTATAGATAAGGGCGGTGAATCCATCAGGACCAGGCCTCTTACTATTTTTCAAGGTTTTGATGGCATTTAAAACTTCGACAGTTGTGATGCTCTCATCGACAAAAGATCTTTGATCTTCAGAGATTTGGGGGATGGTTATGTTATCGAAAAAGGCCTGGGCCTGATGAAGATCCAGAGGCGGGGGGGCTTTGTACAGATTGGCTAGTCCAGCTGAGAATTCACCCACAACAGCGAGAGGGTTGCTAGTTTCAGTACCTTCCCTAGTTTGTAGCTTAACAGGGGCTATATACTGATCCTGGCAGTTTAATTGGGAGGCAAGGAGCGTCCCAGGCTTATTTGCTGAAGCGTAATATAGCTGTTTAGAGCGCCTATAACGGCCCTCTGCCTGCTCAGTTTGTAGAAGATTCAGTTTTGTTTCCATCTGCCGAAGATGTTTATGGGTGGGCTTAGCTTTAAAAACTTGAACATCTTCTAAATATTGATTGTGGAGTTTTATCGCTAATGCTGTCCTCTCTTTTTCTTTCCTGGATGATAGGGCTATATAATAACTCCTCATTACTGCTTTGAATGCGCCCCATATCATAGTTGGAGGGGAATCTGGGGTCACATTTGTTTTAAAAAAGTCCATGGCGCGTACACGGGATTCGTCCACCAGGGAGCTTGACGAGAGTAGAGAGTCGTTGAGCGACCAGGAGGAGGGCCTGGAGCTAGAAATCAGTGACTTACATGAAATTGCAATCAGATCATGATCGAATCAGGGTATTGGGTGAATTTTGGAAACACCGATCTGAGGAAGGAAAGAGACCTGTACAAAAATGTGATCTATTCTTGTGAAAAGTCTGTGAGGAGCTGAATAATGGGTAAAGTCTTTCTTATGGGGGTGCTGGTCCCGCCAGGGATCTACTAAGTTGGATTTATTAATTATTTCTTGAAAATGTTTGCTCTCTTGTTTGGTTTGAGTGTTGGGGGAAGGGATCTATCTAGATCTGGTTGTAGAGTTAGATTTAAATCCCCACATAGAAAGATGGTACCCTTCCCATGGGTATGAACCATGGAACACATCTGAGATATGAAGGGTAACTGTTTGGTGTTGGGAGCGTAATAATTAAGAAACATTACCTCAGAGTCCTGAAGAGTCCCCTGAAGTAGAATGAATCTGCTGCCGGGATCTGAGATTTGTTTGTTGCACGTGAAAGGGACACCTTTACGAAAGGCGATGAGGACACCTCTTTGTTTGCTTTGTCCTACTGCTTGGAAGAAGAGGGGAAATTTATAGTTAAGGAGCTTGGGTGTGGACGATGCCGTGTAATGGGTCTCCTGGAGGCAAACCACATCAGCGTGTATAGAGTAAAAATATTTGAAGGCTCTAGACCGCTTATTGGGTGAATTTAGACCCTGGACATTAAGTTTCACTACATTAAAAGACATTTTTTAAAAGGTGGGATGACTGCTCCCGGGTATGCGCTTGGCTTATTGGCCTGAATCCATATTGGAGGTGGGAAGGGAAAGTAGAGGAATGGGGGAAGGGGGGGCAGATAGGGG
This sequence comes from Gastrophryne carolinensis, assembly GCA_027917425.1. NCBI lineage: Eukaryota > Metazoa > Chordata > Amphibia > Anura > Microhylidae > Gastrophryne > Gastrophryne carolinensis. The sequence continues at coordinate 342,711,768 of CM051237.1, read as the reverse complement.
AACAGAAAGAGAGAGAGGAAAAGGGAAGAATGAATAAGAAGAGAAAGACAAAAACAAGTAAGATAAACATACAATGTAGAACGAATTCACGCACATTGTGCGAAGTAGTGTCCCAAAGGCACGGATCAAATATAAGTCAGAACCCAAGGGAGTTGGGGGTGCGCCAGAGTGAGTCGGGAGGCTAGTCTGACACAAATGAGTACACATATGATTATGCAACAACGGGGAAATATGTAACCTAACTGCAAAAAAAAACAGCTGCCATTGCACCGGTGCTTCCTGCATCCATGCAAGACCAATATGGTCAACCATGTGAGAGCTGGAGCCCAGAAGGCCCACCAGGAAGGTGGACAACCAGCCCCTCCAAGGGCCCAGTAATTTATACTAACTATAACATTTGAGCTGTTAAAGAAAATGGTTAGCAGAGAAAAGTAATGCATCCTGAGTGATAAAGGCAGTGCTCAATAATAAACAATTAAGCATCAACAGGCACGAGAGCCAACTCAAGAAAAGGAGGTGGCCTAAGAACATTTAATGACCATGGGCTACCCCGGGGTCAGCAAAGTGGAGAAAAAGCTCCTTGGGATTACTAGTACATAGCGATTGCCCACTGAAAAAGCCAGGGGTACTATGCGTACAAGAAGATCTCTCGCAGTAGCATGTTTCAGGTTTTTAGCATTAACTATAACACTTGAGCTGTTGAAAAAAAAATGGTTAATTCAGGGCCAGAATACTGCCATACTTACAAGAGGGTCTCTTACAGTAGCATGTTTCAGGTTTCTTTCTTAACTATCGCCCTTGAGCTTATAAAGAAAGTGATTAGCAGAGAAAAATAATGCAATCTGAGTGGTTAGGACATTGCTCAAAAGTGAATAATTAAACATCAACAGGCACGGATGCTAGCATGAGGAAAGCAGTCAGCCTAAAAACATTCAGTGGCCTTGGGCTGCTCCGGAAGCAGAAAGATGGAGAAAACTCCTTGGGATTAACAGGACATCCCAACTGCTCGATGGAATAACTGGGGGGAGCCCAGGGCCAGTATTCTACTATACTAACAAGAGAGTCTCTTACAGTAGTATGTTTCAGTCCTTGGAGACCTGTTGGAAGGTTTGGGACAGGAGGCGTTTTATTGCCTGATTAATTCTCGGGTGAGGCTCCACTCTTGGGGATGGGGTGGCTTGAGGGATGGATCTACGGGGCTGTCCCGGTGTTCTTGGGGTGGTGGGGAGAGATGAGGAAGTGGGATCCAGATCTGGTATTCTGATGTCAAGGGCTCTGAGTTTAGCTAAAAGTTCCGGAGGCGAGGAGGCTTGGATCTGCTTGGATTGGTAAGTGAATGACAGTTTAAAGGGGAACCCCCAGCGGTATCAGATACCCTGGGCTTGCCGGATTTGAAGTAAAGGTCTTCAGGCCCGCCTTTTCAAGATGGTCGTCTGCGACAGGTCTGCAAATATTTGGTAGTTGCGCTTCTGGAAATAAAGGGGGGCTTTCTCCCTGGAGGCCTTTAACACTGCCTCCTTTGTTAAGTAATGATGAAATTTGATGATACTATCTCGCGGTGGGCCCTCTGTAGATTTTTTAGTGAGGGCTCTGTGCGCCCTATCCAGTTCAAGCCTATCTAACGGTATTTCTGGAACCAGCTCCTGGAGAAGAGCAGTGATGGTGCCCGTGACATCTTCCATAGTTTCAAGAAGCCCATGGAAACGCAGGTTGGATCTATGGTTCTGATTTTCAAGTTCCTCATTTTGATTTTTAAGTGAGGCAATTTCATCTTGCATTTGGCCAATAAGGGAGTTGTGGCTATCTAGGACTAGTGTGGAATCATCCATGCGAGATTCAAGGGCGTCAGTACGGCCACCAATATCCCTGATTTCTTTTAAGAGTGTCTCTGTGTGCCTTGCTGACACTGCTGTGACCTCTTCTCTGATTACAGCTCTGAGCTGCGTGAGCAGCGTCTGATTCTCTGGAGAGAGCTGGGCTGAGGCTTTCTGAGTTGGAATGTGTGGTGAGGAGGGAGGTTGTGGCCAGCTATCATTGGATTCTTGTGAGAAATCATCTCCACTCACCCTCCTGATGTCCTCTCCGTCCATGCCCACCCTGGAACATCCTGCATCCTCTGAAGCTGCTGTTTCTTCAGCTAGGAGCCTTGCTGCGGCCGCCATCTTGGATCCTGGGGCAGCCGACTTTCGCCCCTCTTTGGGACCTCTCCTTTTAGCTGGAGTGGCAGACATCCTGCCCAGGTGAGTCCCGGGACCCTCCGCAGGCGATCTGGCCGGTGTTTGCGGGGTGAAAAGTTGTTGGGTGATCTCAGGGCCTCCCGACTGCACGGAGCTCACTCAGCAGGCGTCCATACTGCGCGGTCACGTGCGCGCGCCCCCTCCGACTGTGTCTGGTTCCAAGAGTTTTGCATTTGATATCAAGGGAAGGATGTGCACGCTGAGGATAGGAGCTGGGAGAACCTTCCTCTGCTCACCACTGGACAGCACTACCAACTGCCAAATTGCTGAGGGAAGGAGCTTGGTGAATCTTCCATTCTTGCCACTGGGCCATAATGCAGAATGCCCAGGTAAAAAGCTTTCCAGCTGGGAAGCACCTAACCATGGGCTTCCTCACTGGCCAGGAGTTCCACCGTCCCTCATCTTCATGGGGGGGGCTGCCATTTGCTGCAGGGGTCCACTTCTGCACCCAACCAATCACCAGGAAAATGAGCCATCTGTGCTGCTGGGACTTTAAGCAGTGCTGGCTGTGGGCTGGGTGGATCATAGCAGCGATGGTGAGTAGGGTAACCTACCTCCGTGGCCTCATACCTGCTGACTAACCTACAAATTTACCCACCTTCCTGCCCACTGCCCCAGCTACTGACTCACCTATTTACCTATCCACCTACCTACTTACCCATCTATCTGCCCACCTACCTATTTACTGACCCACCCACCTACATACCTACTTGACCAAATATTGGTCTGGAGTGTGTGCACACCTAGGAGTGAACTCATGCATGTCTTGGGGTGCGCGCATTTTGGGGTGCAGGTATGTGTGCCTGGAGGTGCTCGAGTGTGTGTCTGGAAGTGTGTGTTTGAGGGTGTGTGTATGCATATCTGGAAGTGCGGACAAGCACATGTGTGCACCTGTTGGTGCATGCATGTGTTTGGGGGTGCATGCATTCACATCTGGGGGAGTGTACATGTGCATCTGGGGGGGCGTGCATAAACATTTGAGGGTGTAGACATGTGTTTGGGGGAGCACGCATGCACATCTGGGAGTGTGTGTATGTACATCTGGCAGTGCCTGCATGCATGCGCATCTGGGGGTGCATGTATCCGTGTCTGGGGGTATGTGCGCACAGGTCTGGTGGTGCATGCATGTGTGTCTGGGGGTGCGCCCAATCACATCTGGGAATCTGAACATGTTCATCCAGGAGTGCACACATGCTCATCTGTGGGTGCATGCATGTATGTCTGGGAATGCTGATCTAAGCATCCTAGCCTAACAAAAGAGAGAGAGGGAAGGAACACAGCCAGAGTGCTGAAAATGCCTGTGTCTGAAGCAGGATCTTGGTCTCCTAAGGACCCTGCCCATTATGCTGATTATTTTGCAGCGTCACAGCTGCAAGGGCCACGCCCACTTACTTTAGAAGAGAAATCATGAGAGTGTGACCACATTTGAGAGAATTTTCCCATGCAGAATGATGCCTTACTCTGAGACTTAGGCCTGTTTCCAGAATTCCCTGCGTTAACCAGAAGAGGCAAAACCTCTGCACCCATGAAAAGGCAGAGAATTGGAGAAAAAAGGGGGTAGACTTCCTTTCTTGTGGAAGTTTAGCAGACTTACCACCTGTTGCCTACTTTACCATGTCATCTAGACATTCTTCAAACAATCGTCGCCCTTGTCCCGTAAGCCTCTGGCGCTTAACCTAACCAAATCATCCATAGCAGATTTGAGATATTTATTAATCTCAAAACTGGTCTTTATCAACTGGAAGCATGAATCTTGTGAACCACTCCAAGACTGGGTCTTAGAATCTAGCTGTTTTAAAAACCTTCTGCTCACCAAAGATGCTATGGACGTGGCACTGGCTGGCCGTAAAGTCGACCCTACAATAGAAAAGGGATGGCGAGCCATCTGATCTATGATCTTCTCTAGAGATGAGCGAACTTTTGAAAAATTCGATTCGACTGATTCGCCGAATTTTCCGACAAAAATTGTTTCGACCCGAATTTATTTGCGACGAATCGCTATTAAAAGCAGCTATTTCTGAGCCTCCTAGAGCCTCAATAGGGTTGTAAACCATTCTGCCTTGCTGTAACACGCATAGGATGCATGCTGGGTTAGTTAAATAATACTTTAAATAAATATCACATGCAGATCAGAGGCATCGCTAATAGAATCGCAGAGCGGCACAATTGCAGAGAGTTGAAGTGGCATCACTATGAGGGGCAGGAGCCCAAACATTGCTTTAAAGAGACACTGGAGTTGGCAGCAGCAGGAGCCCAAAAATTGGATGAATCACACCCTGGAGTTGCAAGCAGCAGCAGGAGCCCAACATTGGCTGAAAGAGACACTGGAGTTAGCAGCAGGAGCCCAAAAATTGGATGAATCACACCCTGGAGTTGCAAGCAGCAGCAGCAGCAGCAGCAGCAGCCCAAACATAGCTTGAAAGACACACTGGAGTTGGCTTCAGGAGCCCAAAAATTGGATTAATCACACCCTGGAGTTGCAAGCAGCAGCAGGAGCCCAAACATTACTTTAAAGAGACACCGGAGTTGGCAGCAGGAGCCCAAATATTGACTGACACACCCTGGAGTTGGCAGCAGCAGCAGCAGGAGCCCAAACATTACTTTAAAAAGACACTGGAGTTGGCAGCAGGAGCCCAAAAATTGGATGAATCACACCCTGGAGTTGCAAGCAGCAGCTGCAGGAGCCCAAACATAACTTGAAAGAGACACTGCAGTTGGCTGCTGGAGCCCAAAAATTGGATGAATCACACCCTGTGGAGAGTCATGTGGAGAAAAAGTAGCTTAGTTAGTAATATCTACATAAAATTATGAATAAACAAATGCAAAAGTATTGCCAAAGTGAAGTTTTGTTTGAGGGTGTGTTTCCACCTTTTAATTAAATTAGAAACAACAAGGTATCATTGCCTCTGACTAATTAGCCCTCAAAAATTCTTGGAATTTTTAATCTGGATGTCTGATCCGTCTTATCCGAAGAATATTAATAAAAAGTAAGAGTAACGTAAAGGATTGTTTATCAATACTTACTTGTGGTCCAATGCGGACGATCCATATTTCTTTAGTGTTGGTCTGGCCCCGTCATCAATCTACTGGAATACATCAGGCATTGTTGGGAGGAAAGCTTGGCTGATCCATGCGCCATTCATTTCCACGCAGGGCAGTCTCTGGAAAAAAAAATGTATGTATAAACCAGGGTCTTTTTCATATAAAAACAAATGGTTATTCTTGCTTTTCAACCATATGTTCCACAGCTTTACCAGTCATTGTGTCAGCCAATGAAGCAACTTTGTCTCGAAGTGCTGCAAAAGCAGTCCACTGCATCGCTAGTGACATCTGACACCCCCAGTCAACTGTCTGTTGTTATGCTTTGGGTTCAGCTCCACTATCCATTGATGAAGATCTGATAATCATAAAATTCAGCAGCTACTGCCCAGCCAAGAAGTGGAGGAGACACTCGCCTCTTCTTCCACTAGCCGGGCAATTAGTGATGAGGAGAGTGTCGTGGGAGGAGGTGTTGCAAGCGGAGGTAGTGGAAGAGGGTCCCTGGAGTCTGCGGCGGTGGCGGCGGCAGCAGCAGCAGCAGTGAATTATTGCGGACTGTTGGTAGGAAAAATCATCTACTCAGCGATGTGGCAGTTTTTCATACAGCATCCACAATCCTGTGGAGAAAAAGTAGGTTAGTTAGTATATATACATAAAATTATGAATAAACAAATGCAATAGTATTGCCAAAGTGAAGTTTTGTTTGAGGGTGTGTTTCCACCTTGTAATTAAATCAGAAACAACTAGGTATCATTGCCTCTGAATATTTAGCCCTCAAAAATTCTTGGAATTTTTAATCTTGATGTCTGAGGGATTTCTCCTCTCAGACAGCCTCACCATAAGCCCAGCCTGCTGCATTACCCAGTGGTGGACCTTTCAGAGAACTGATGGCTTGTGCAGAGCCGAGGTGGAGAGTCCCATGGTATCATTGCTTTGCGAAGATGGCAGTACCTGCCCTGTAAAATGTTGTTGAACAGAAAGTGAGCCAGTCCTTTAGCCTGTCAGTGTGTACCAAAGTGCACAGTGTTGTCTACGTCTGGAGCTGTAACTATGGACTCATGGTGGACAATATATATCCTTTTAGGCCCCCTTGGTGATTGTGGTTTCACGCTGTTCTTCACATGGTTTTCCTTGACCAACAGAGTCACACATGGGAGGAAGTACTAAAAATGAGAACTCAATCCATGAAATCATTGCTTAATCCACGAAAACTGCAAATTTGGACCCATGGTGACTGACACTTGGAAGAACATCTTGTTTGCGCTGCGACAAGGAAGGCAGAGTCATGCGTCCTGACATGGCACACGTGTTCAGTCTAGTTGTCAAGCGTTTTCTGAAGTCTTCCCCCCATCTGAAAGACATCCGAACAACAGGAAAGAAAGTTAGCATGCACTTCTGGCACTCCTACACCACCAAGCACAACCTTATTGAGCTTCAGCGTCAGAACAGTGTACCCCAACATAGTCTGATTTGCCATGTTTCCACCCGTTGGAATTCCACCCTCCATATGCAGGATCCACTATAGGAACAGAGAAAAGCCATCACGGATTTCTGGATGATCCAAACGGATAGGGGGACATCCCTGTGTAAATTCAATGTAAACCATTGGCAGCTCATACGTGACACCGGCCGTTTGCTCAGGCCCTTTGAGGAAGCTACTTTATTAGTCAGTTGCCAGGACTATGAGATGAACGATGAGATTCCACTGCTTCATGTACTACAACAAATGTTGGAAACCATGGCTGGTCAGGGCACTGGACACATACATTTCACAGCCACATGAAGCCTGTGGGGGCTGAAGTGGAGGAGGAGGAGGGGGTGGGGCACAGCAAGCCACAGTTTAGGTTTCACAAAATGACTATTTTATCTAGTCATCTGACAGGAGAGGAGGAGCAGGAGCAGCCACAGGAGCTAGAGGGTTGTGAGGAAGGCGAGACAGAGGACCCAGACACACCGTGGCAGTTTACAGTGGAGATGGAGACAGGTAGTCCCTCCGAGTCACTTGCACAAATGGCACGATGCATGCTCACATGCTTGCGTACTAGTGAGCGCAGAATTGTCTCCATTTGTCAGCGGGAAGACTTCTGGGTCTCCAACTTATTGGACCCTCGCTTCCGGCACAAAATGATATAAAATATATTAATATTTTGCTTATGTACTTTTTTAGGTTTAGATATACTTCATGGTTGGTAATATAGATGTTTATATGCACATATATTGCACATTAAATCAACTTTTTCAATGCTCATCTGGATCAGGGCAAATAGATGTTAAATAGAAGAGTAAAGATATTTAAACATTTGATTAAACATACAATATATTTTTTATATAGGGCCAGTGAGCTGGAGGGCCCCAATTAGTGTTTTATGGTCTTGTGTCTTGTAGCATATGTTTTAATTGATTTTTAATCAGTCTTGTTTAGTATATATGTGTGTGTTTAATAAAGATCTGTATATACTGTGAAATTGTGTTGGTGTGACTGCGTCTGGTTCCTTTTGCAAAGATTTTATTGAGATTTTCATAGGGTATACATGAGAGTCAAACATTGAGATATACACTGGTGGTGGCATATATACGAGCTTCAGAAAAATATACATTAACATAGATAGGGATGGTGGTCGAAGAAGATACAGTAATTACCAAGTTTAGTCAAATGAACAACAGGAATCTAATTAAAGTCCAGCTCTTACATAACAGCGAGTGCTCAGGTTATATAGTGAACTGTTACATAGATTTTGTTGACCTGTATATGAATGGCGTGTGCGACACGCATTTTCTTCACCAGTGCCGGGTGTAAACAGATATATCAATACACTAATGCATACCAACTAGAGTTGAATGGAGACAAAGGAAGAGAAAGAGAAGAAAGGAGAGAAAGATAGAGAAGATTGAGAAGGAGGGGGGAGGAGGGGGAAGGGGGGGAAGGGAGGAGGACAGGGAGGGGGGCCAAGTTGTGGGACCAGGCCTGGTTTGGAAAAATGGTTCTTCCCCCATCTCAAACTGGGTGGACCGGGTCTGTTTGGTGGTGGCAGACACCTATATATTCTAGCCAGGGGTCCCAGACTTTAAGAAAATGTTCAAACGTGTCCTTTTTGATTGCTGTGATCTTCTCATTACATAAAGTGTCTGAGATTCTGTTCAGTATTTCTTGCCAGGGAATCCTAGGGGACTTCCAATTCCTAGCTATAGTAAGACGAACTGTGGCTAAGATATGCTGAATCAATTTCCATTGGTTCTTAGAGTATTTACCTGATTTGTGGGAGAGCAAGGCTTCCCTGGGATTACTAGTTATTGAAAGGTGAGTAATATCAGAAAGCAGTTTATATGTTCTGTTCCACGTGGCCCTGGCTATTGGGCATTCCCACCAGATGTGGGCCATGGTTCCCGAGGAGAGGCAACCTCTAAAACAGAGTGGAGAGTCTGTTGGAGAGAACTTATGGACACGGTCTGGGGTAAGGTACCATCTAAAGAGTATCTTGTAAGCATTCTCCAGGACAACTGTGTTGCAGGAGATCTTCTTTATATTGTCCCACAGTCTCCTCCAGTTCCCCTCATCCAAGTCAAGCTCCAGCTCTCTCTCCCATCGGAGATACCAAGGTATCATAAAGGCTCGATATCAAGCCACCACAGAAGGGATCTTTGATGCATCTGGTTTCAAAATCAGTGCTTTGATATGGAGGAGGGGAGCGTTTTAGCACATTCTTTATAAAGTGTTGGATTTGTAGGAACCTAAAGGTTTCAGATGGGGGTAAATTTTCCCCTGAGTTGATATCCTGACATGTCTTCATACCTTTCGGGGTGCAAAAGCTATCCACTGCAGTGTAGCCCCTCTGTGTCCACCATCTAAAATTAGTCGGGTGGGTAATACCTGGGGGTAATAAGGGGTTGCCCAGCAGCGGGGAGGCCGGCAGCGAGGAGGATGTGAAATTAGATCTCACCCCATCCCAGACTGAAAGAGAAAATGCTAGGATAGGAGGCCAGGATTTAGGCCTTAAAGCTTTCGGGGTCCATAGTAGCGATGCTGGGGAGATAGGTGAGCATTTTAAAATATCATTAGTTACCCAGAGGTGTGTGTTTTTTGTCGCATGGAGCAGGACCAGGGGAGCCACCTGAGCTGCTAAGTAATATTTTTTAATCGAGGGGAATGCCAGCCCCCCCCCCCCTTCTCTCTCTTGCAAATCAAGGTGGCTTTATTAATTCTGGGCCTAGTTCTGTTCCACGTGAAATGCATAAATTTTTGTTGGAGAAAGTCCAGAATTTTTTGTGGAACTTGGACTGGGAGTACCCTGAATAGGTATAGGATTTAAGGCAGAATCGTCATCTTGAGAGCAGCATTGCGACCCAACCAAGAAAGCTTTATAAAGTGCCAGGAATGGAGCAAGGAATCAAGTGTTTTGATGGTTCCTGGATAATTTGCCTTAAAAATGTCATTGATGTCCGCCGTCAGGTTGATCCCTAAATAGGGTAGTCGATGTGTCCAGATCCATGAAAAGTTTTGAGAGAGGGTTTGCTTTGTGATATCAGATTGTAAACAATTATTATTATAAAAACCTCAATAAAAATATCAATGATTAATATAACAATAAATGCCCACTGTAGGTTCTAGGTTGTGGATGACGTAAGGAATCACACCAATGAGAATGTATAAAAGATTGTATTGTGCACAGACCTATGATACAGGACAGCAGTACATATGTAAAAAAAATAAAAAATGTATATAAAAATAAGGGCCTAAACAGTTAAATTTACCACCTAGACAGTATAGGTATCACAGGGACTAAACAAATAAAACAATTTCTAACATGTACTGTTACAATTGCCAACTAGGCCTAAAGTTGCTTGCTCATAATTACCAATACAGGGACCTCATGCCACACATCCTTGCTCTTCCTTGGTCCCCTCTCAACTGCCCCAAAAATATCTCCCATTCATTTAGGCCACCTCACTTCCTGTTGGAAAGGGCTAGCCCCTCCCTGTAGACTGCACCGCTGCTCACAAAGGGATTCCACGGGCAGGTATTGACTTAATTTACATTACATAGTTAGGAATCTTTGTACACCCAAATCTATTGTGTCCACCCGACCCCAGCCAAGATGGTGGGATGATACCAAATTAGCATCTAAGAGGCCCAATTACCATCCTAGCCAGGGAAGCTACTTGGGGAGCTATTTTAGATATTCAAAACCTATATATCTAATATTTTATATTTAATGGGAATTCTCTATTTCTTACAGTCGCCCACTTAAGAATGAGATTATATATATATATATTATATAATCGAATTCTTACCAAATTAAGTTAAAATGTTTGAATAGCACCAATATGGATTTACTGAGATAAACCTGAGACTCAACAAATGAAATTGATAACAGTTTTCATTGCCACCTCTAACGCTCTTCTTCTGCAGCCACATAGTTGATTCCATCTGTAGTGATCATCTCCCCACAGTCCTTTTCTGCTAATAGGTGGAGTGACCACAAGTATCCCTGCCTCCATATGAAAATGTACATGTATTGATTGTAGTTCCTTCCTGTCTCTCCATGAATATGTACCATCTGTCCAATACTGGAGATATAGGTACCTTAAGGGAAACAGTTTCTTGAAATTCCAAGAGACAGTGAAAGAACCGCTGGTACACTGAGCATTCAAAACTTGCGGTGCTCACTTAAGCAGTTCAATGCGAATCACATGGGTAGCAATAGTTGATTGTAGAAGGTTTAAAAAGACAACAGTCGGAAGTTCATAGCAGGGTACTGGTCACATAGCAGACACCACTGGCACCTTTAGCCTCTCAAGTGGAAATGTCATAGAAAATAAGGACAAAGATCAGGGGAAATGGAGTGGTATTGTGGCTGGGAGTTTTTCTCGGCGGTTGCTTGGTACATTAACACTCTACCTGTTACTAAAATCATATCTATCTCTGCAAATCCATACAAATGGCACCCATATTGCCCTGCAAAATGCTACATTTATCCAAACATATCCCACATTTAGTGTTGGACCTTTTGGAGACACAGGGTATTAAACCGAAGTCATTTTCATAACTGAATATGGCCTGTTGGCAATAAATCATACTACTTAAAAAAACACAACAAATGACTCAAATCTTCTTGGGAGAAAAAGCTTACCCCACTGCTTGATTTTTTTGTTTTACACAAAAGAAAACCCATAAACTGTACTTAAAACTGCAGGTCTCTAATGTGAGCTTGACTACCAAAACAAAATGTCTAATAAAAATAAAAATTTTACCCCCTCCAACAAAAATTATATACCCGAAGGAAATCAAAACTCACAAAAATGTGACAAGCCCATAATTTAAAAACATTAACTCATGATTAACCCACCAACGTAGTACATTATATGTCCAGGTGACTGCTTTAAATATTACATATAATACAGTACAATTAAAAAAGGGACAAGCAAAGGGGCATTCTCATTTGGGCTGTACAGAATTGCAAGAATATCAGGAAAAAGTATTCGCCCACTTCATACATTTACAAAAGGTAAAACAGTAAAAATAAAAAAAAAACTTTATGAAGACCACAAAATAATAAGGTTGTGTGTGCTTTTCTTTGGCAAAAATGATGTCCTAAAAAAAAAAATCAATAAAAACAAAGCTTGCATAAAAACCCAAAAGCAAAGCACCAACAATGCCATAAGCACCCACTAAATTTGAAATAAATTTATAATGCTCCATTTTAGTGGTCCAAAAATATTGAGACTATTCTCGATACCTAAACCAAATTGCCATTGAACTATGAAAAAAATACAAAATTCCAACAATACAAATGCAAAATAAGTATCTGTGACCTCCCTAGTTTCACTGAGGGTGTGACTGTGCTATAAACAAAAGAAAACAAAGGACAGTTTTCCCGCTCTTAGTGCACAGATACAACAATGGCAACTCCTACTAAAAAATACCACTAGGCTGGCCTTAGATGAGCACATTTTAAACTAAAAGAAAAAAACAATTACTCATCTGGGGTAGTGAGGGAAAAGTCCACCCACCTAACAAATCCCCATTTCCACACCAGCTGGCAGTAAGGCATTTTAACCAAAATAAACTACAAAAATAATTTAGAATTTGAAATCCTTACTGCAGTATCAAATTTATAATTTGAAGCTTGTCCTTAACATTCGGAGTAAAAATAAAAGTTAACAAACTCCATGTTAAGGTCTTCACAATACCTTAGAGGTTTTTAAATACAGACAATAGGGATAACAGTGTTTTGCCATGGTCATTCTTCCTGCAAAATAAAATCCAAAACCATTAATAACCTCTATGCAGACAACCTAACTGGGCTCACAGGGACTGAGTTTAACTCTCTAAGCCTTTGATCTTTCCTGAATATTTGAACCTCCTGCTGAAAAGCCCAATATTGCTCTGCAAACCGTCCCCTCTCCTCCTTTAACTGTCTGATTTCATCCAGTAGACGGCCATTTTGAATCCTAAGAGCTTTTAAAGAACCCAACATGGCGGGTTTGCTAAACCCTGTATGGTTCCTTACAAACTTTCTCTGATTGTAACTCCCATTACCCCACCTAGCAGAGTAGACCATGGCTTGTCTTCTGTGGGTTTTAACATGCGGAGGTTTATTAACAACGTGCTCTGTATACTTTAATTTGCACCATTTAGCTACATGTCCTAAATGACCACAAGAAAAACACTTAACTTTTCTAACACTCTTTAACTGAGTGTTATTCCTGCCCTGAGAGCTATGCACAGCAAATACCCTCTCTACTGCTCCAACTTGCTGTGTCTGGTGGCCACATTTAGCTTGGGGGGCCTTCTCTAGCTCATTGCTCTCATCTAGGCTTTGCATAGGCTCCTCTACCTGGATACCCTTTCAAGCTTAACCACCTCTTCTGTCTTTATCACCTCTGATGGTTTAGCACTCGGTGTAGCACATGAAAGTATTTTTGCCTGTAGGTTACTGTTGGTTGCAGCCAAATGCTTAATCTTACAGTCTGCAGCCCTCAGTTCCTCCACTAACAAATCTTTTTCAATGTGCAACTTTTTGTTTTCTGCTTCAAGCTGCTGAGCATCCACCTGGACTGCAGCAAGCACTTCAGCGTTTACCTTCATAAGATTCAAGGCATTCTTCAGAAATTCTACCTCATTCTGAAGGCTTAATTTTTCCTCATGTATTAATTCACACTGTTTTGCTATCCAGCATGCAGCATAAATTAATGCATGTTTACCCTCTGACATAGAGAGTTTCCTATCTACAATTACATTTGCAACATATTCCTTAGCTACTGACCACGGCTTGAGAGTTTCCTCCATTTTCTTGATAAGTTCAAGAGGGTCTTATACTCTAAACAATATCTTATTAAGACTTTCCATTTTGCTCCAACACTACTAGCAACTAATGGACAATTGTACTCAAAATATATTTGACTAGTCCCTGTGCTATCCTAGTACAACAACTTACTGTACCCACACCACAAGCTCTATGCACAACAAAATAATACACAATCACTAATATGATCCCCAGTCACACCAACAAACCTCCTGCCTTTGCTCGTCCAAATTTGTAAACAATTATTATTATAAAAACCTCAATAAAGATATCAATGATTAATATAACAATAAATGCCCACTGTAGGTTCTAGGTTGTGGATGACGTAAGGAATCATACCAATGAGAATGTATAAAAGATTGTATTGTGCACAGACCTATGATACAGGACAGCAGTACATATGTAAAAATAATACAAAATGTATATAAAAATAAGGGCCTAAACAATTAAATTAACCACCTAGACAGTATAGGTATCACAGGGACTAAACAAATAAAACAATTTCTAACATGTACTGTTACAATTGCCAACTAGGCCTAAAGTTGCTTGCTCATAATTACCAATACAGGGACCTCATGCCACACGTCCTTGCTCTTCCTTGGTCCCCTCTCAACTGCCCCAAAAATATCTCCCATTCATTTAGGCCACCTCACTTCCTGTTGGAAAGGGCTAGCCCCTCCCTGTAGACTGCACCGCTGCTCACAAAGGGATTCCACGGGCAGGTATTGACTTAATTTACATTACATAGTTAGGAATCTTTGTACACCCAAATCTATTGTGTCCACCCGACCCCAGCCAAGATGGTGGGATGATACCAAATTAGCATCTAAGAGGCCCAATTACCATCCTAGCCAGGGAAGCTACTTGGGGAGCTATTTTAGACAAAACCTATATATCTAATATTTTATATTTAATGGGAATTCTCTATTTCTTGCAAGATTATGGAATAGAATTGGCTAAAAGTAGACAGGTCCTGGAGTGCATTTGGAACAGATATGTGGGGAGAGGATAGAATGAGCAACATGTCATCTGCAAAAAGTGAAATTTTTTGCTCTTTAGGGCCAATTGAAATTCCTTTGATTGCAGGGTTCTGCCACAGTTTTTGGGCCAAGGGTTCCAGTGCAAGTATGAATAGGATGGGGAGAGGGGGCATCCCTGTCTAGTACCCCTCTGAATTTGAAAGGTAGAAGAGGAAAAAACAGCATAATTTACATAGGCTGTGGGATGGGAGTAGAGGGCCCCTATCCAGGAGAGGAAGCCAGAGCCAAATCCTCTCCTCTCAAGGGAGAAGCGGAGATAGTGCCATGACAAGGAGTCAAACGCCTTTTCTACATCCAGGGAGAGACGCATCGACTCAATGTTATTACTTCTCGCCTCTTGAATCAGTTGCATGACCCTCCTCACTCCGTCTCCCGCCTGCCTTTTGGGCACAAATCCTACCTGGTCCATGTGGATTGTCTCACTCAAAAACTCATTGATTCTATTAGCAAGGATTTTGGTGAGGATTTTAAGATCTATATTTAATAATGAGATGGGTCTGAAATTATTCCACTTTCGGTGATCTTTCCCAGGTTTCGGGATCATAACTATGGATGCCCTAAGCATTTCAGGGTCAAATGGATTCCCATCGCTGACATAATTAAAGACTGCAGCCAATCTGGGAGCTATTATAGAGTCACGTTTTTTATAGAAAAGGGCGGTGAATCCATCAGGACCAGGCCTCTTACTATTTTTCAAGGTTTTGATGGCATTTAAAACTTCGACAGTTGTGATGCTCTCATCGACAAAAGATCTTTGATCTTCAGAGATTTGGGGGATGGTTATGTTATCGAAAAAGGCCTGGGCCTGATGAAGATCCAGAGGCGGGGGGGCTTTGTACAGATTGGCTAGTCCAGCTGAGAATTCACCCACAACAGCGAGAGGGTTGCTAGTTTCAGTACCTTCCCTAGTTTGTAGCTTAACAGGGGCTATATACTGATCCTGGCAGTTTAATTGGGAGGCAAGGAGCGTCCCAGGCTTATTTGCTGAAGCGTAATATAGCTGTTTAGAGCGCCTATAACGGCCCTCTGCCTGCTCAGTTTGTAGAAGATTCAGTTTTGTTTCCATCTGCCGAAGATGTTTATGGGTGGGCTTAGCTTTAAAAACTTGAACATCTTCTAAATATTGATTGTGGAGTTTTATCGCTAATGCTGTCCTCTCTTTTTCTTTCCTGGATGATAGGGCTATATAATAACTCCTCATTACTGCTTTGAATGCACCCCATATCATAGTTGGAGGGGAATCTGGGGTCACATTTGTTTTAAAAAAGTCCATGGCGCGTACACGGGATTCGTCCACCAGGGAGCTCGACGAGAGTAGAGAGTCGTTGAGCGACCAGGAGGAGGGCCTGGAGCTAGAAATCAGTCACTTACATGAAATTGCAATCAGATCATGATCGAATCAGGGTATTGGGTGAATTTTGGAAACACCGATCTGAGGAAGGAAAGAGGCCTGTACAAAAATGTGATCTATTCTTGTGAAAAGTCTGTGAGGAGCTGAATAATGGGTAAAGTCTTTCTTATGGGGGTGCTGGTCCCGCCAGGGATCTACTAAGTTGGATTTATTAATTATTTCTTGAAAATGTTTGCTCTCTTGTTTGGTTTGAGTGTTGGGGGAAGGGATCTATCTAGATCTGGTTGTAGAGTTAGATTTAAATCCCCACATAGAAAGATGGTACCCTTCCCATGGGTATGAACCATGGAACACATCTGAGATATGAAGGGTAACTGTTTGGTGTTGGGAGCGTAATAATTAAGAAACATTACCTCAGAGTCCTGAAGAGTCCCCTGAAGTAGAATGAATCTGCTGCCGGGATCTGAGATTTGGTTGTTGCACGTGAAAGGGACACCTTTACGAAAGGCGATGAGGACACCTCTTTGTTTGCTTTGTCCTACTGCTTGGAAGAAGAGGGGAAATTTATAGTTAAGGAGCTTGGGTGTGGACGATGCCGTGTAATGGGTCTCCTGGAGGCAAACCACATCAGCGTGTATAGAGTAAAAATATTTGAAGGCTCTAGACCGCTTATTGGGTGAATTTAGACCCTGGACATTAAGTTTCACTACATTAAAAGACATTTTTTAAAAGGTGGGATGACTGCTCCCGGGTATGCGCTTGGCTTATTGGCCTGAATCCATATTGGAGGTGGGAAGGGAAAGTAGAGGAATGGGGGAAGGGGGGGCAGATAGGGGAACAGAAAGAGAGAGAGGAAAAGGGAAGAATGAATAAGAAGAGAAAGACAAAAACAAGTAAGATAAACATACAATGTAGAACGAATTCACGCACATTGTGCGAAGTAGTGTCCCAAAGGCACGGATCAAATATAAGTCAGAACCCAAGGGAGTTGGGGGTGCGCCAGAGTGAGTCGGGAGGCTAGTCTGACACAAATGAGTACACATATGATTATGCAACAACGGGGAAATATGTAACCTAACTGCAAAAAAAAACAGCTGCCATTGCACCGGTGCTTCCTGCATCCATGCAAGACCAATATGGTCAACCATGTGAGAGCTGGAGCCCAGAAGGCCCACCAGGAAGGTGGACAACCTAGCCCCTCCAAGGGCCCAGTAATTTATACTAACTATAACATTTGAGCTGTTAAAGAAAATGGTTAGCAGAGAAAAGTAATGCATCCTGAGTGATAAAGGCAGTGCTCAATAATAAACAATTAAGCATCAACAGGCACGAGAGCCAACTCAAGAAAAGGCGGTGGCCTAAGAACATTTAATGACCATGGGCTACCCGGGGTCAGCAAAGTGGAGAAAAAGCTCCTTGGGATTACTAGTACATAGCGATTGCCCACTGAAAAAGCCAGGGGGAGCCCAGGGTCGGGATTCTACTATGCGTACAAGAAGATCTATCGCAGTAGCATGTTTCAGGTTTTTAGCATTAACTATAACACTTGAACTGTTGAAAAAAAAAATGGTTAATTCAGGGCCAGAATACTGCCATACTTACAAGAGGGTCTCTTACAGTAGCATGTTTCAGGTTTCTTTCTTAACTATCGCCCTTGAGCTTATAAAGAAAGTGATTAGCAGAGAAAAATAATGCAACCTGAGTGGTTAGGGCATTGCTCAAAAGTGAATAATTAAACATCAACAGGCACAGATGCTAGCATGAGGAAAGCAGTCAGCCTAAAACATTCAGTGGCCGTGGGCTGCTCCGGAAGCAGAAAGATGGAGAAAACTCCTTGGGATTAACAGGACATCCCAACTGCTCGATGGAATAACTGGGGGGAGCCCAGGGCCAGTATTCTACTATACTAACAAGAGAGTCTCTTACAGTAGCATGTTTCAGTCCTTGGAGACCTGTTGGAAGGTTTGGGACAGGAGGCGTTTTATTGCCTGATTAATTCTCGGGTGAGGCTCCACTCTTGGGGATGGGGTGGCTTGAGGGATGGATCTACGGGGCTGTCCCGGTGTTCTTGGGGTGGTGGGGAGAGATGAGGAAGTGGGATCCAGATCTGGTATTCTGATGTCAAGGGCTCTGAGTTTAGCTAAAAGTTCCGGAGGCAAGGAGGCTTGGATCTGCTTGGATTGGTAAGTGAATGACAGTTTAAAGGGGAACCCCCAGCGGTATCAGATACCCTGGGCTTGCCGGATTTGAAGTAAAGGTCTTCAGGCCCGCCTTTTCAAGATGGTCGTCTGCGACAGGTCTGCAAATATTTGGTAGTTGCGCTTCTGGAAATAAAGGGGGGCTTTCTCCCTGGAGGCCTTTAACACTGCCTCCTTTGTTAAGTAATGATGAAATTTGATGATAATCTCGCGGTGGGCCCTTTGGGATTTTTTAGTGAGGGCCCTGTGCGCCCTATCCAGTTCAAGCCTATCTAACGGTATTTCTGGAACCAGCTCCTGGAGAAGAGCAGTGATGGTGCCCGTGACACCATAGTTTCAGGAAGCCCATGGAAACGCAGGTTGGATCTATGGTTCCGATTTTCAAGTTCCTCATTTTGATTTTTAAGTGAGGCAATTTCATCTTGCATTTGGCCAATAAGGGAGTTGTGGCTATCTAGGATTAGTGTGGAATCATCCATGCGAGATTCAAGGGCGTCAGTACGGCCACCAATATCCCTGATTTCTTTTAAGAGTGTCTCTGTGTGCCTTGCTGACACTGCTGTGACCTCTTCTCTGATTACAGCTCTGAGCTGCGTGAGCAGCGTCTGATTCTCTGGAGAGAGCTGGGCTGAGGCTTTCTGAGTTGGAATGTGTGGTGAGGAGGGAGGTTGTGGCCAGCTATCATTGGATTCTTGTGAGAAATCATCTCCACTCACCCTCCTGATGTCCTCTCCGTCCATGCCCACCCTGGAACATCCTGCATCCTCTGAAGCTGCTGTTTCTTCAGCTAGGAGCCTTGCTGCGGCCGCCATCTTGGATCCTGGGGCAGCCGACTTTCGCCCCTCTTTGGGACCTCTCCTTTTAGCTGGAGTGGCAGACATCCTGCCCAGGTGAGTCCCGGGACCCTCCGCAGGCGATCTGGCCGGTGTTTGCGGGGTGAAAAGTTGTTGGGTGATCTCAGGGCCTCCCGACTGCACGGAGCTCACTCAGCAGGCGTCCATACTGCGCGGTCACGTGCGCGCGCCCCCTCTGACTGTGTCTGGTTCCAAGAGTTTTGCATTTGATATCAAGGGAAGGATGTGCACGCTGAGGATAGGAGCTGGGAGAACCTCTCTCTGCTCACCACTGGACAGCACTACCAACTGCCAAATTGCTGAGGGAAGGAGCTTGGTGAATCTTCCATTCTTGCCACTGGGCCATAATGCAGAATGCCCAGGTAAAAAGCTTTCCAGCTGGGAAGCACCTAACCATGGGCTTCCTCACTGGCCAGGAGTTCCACCGTCCCTCATCTTCATGGGGGGGCTGCCATTTGCTGTAGGGGTCCACTTCTGCACCCAACCAATCACCAGGAAAATGAGCCATCTGTGCTGCTGGGACTTTAAGCAGTGCTGGCTGTGGGCTGGGTGGATCATAGCAGCGATGGTGAGTAGGGTAACCTACCTCCGTGGCCTCATACCTGCTGACTAACCTACAAATTTACCCACCTTCCTGCCCACTGCCCCAGCTACTGACTCACCTATTTACCTATCCACCTGCCTACTTACCCATCTATCTGCCCACCTACCTATTTACTGACCCACCCACCTACATACCTACTTGACCAAATAATGGTCTGGAGTGTGTGCACACCTAGGAGTGAACTCATGCATGTCTTGGGGTGCGCGCATTTTGGGGTGCAGGTATGTGTGCCTGGAGGTGCTCGAGTGTGTGTCTGGAAGTGTGTGTTTCAGGGTGTGTGTATGCATATCTGGAAGTGCGGACAAGCACATGTGTGCACCTGTTGGTGCATGCATGTGTTTGGGGGTGCATGCATTCACATCTGGGGGAGTGTACATGTGCATCTGGGGGGGCGTGCATAAACATTTGAGGGTGTAGACATGTGTTTGGGGGAGCACGCATGCACATCTGGGAGTGTGTGTATGTACATCTGGCAGTGCCTGCATGCATGCGCATCTGGGGGTGCATGTATCCGTGTCTGGGGGTATGTGCGCACAGGTCTGGTGGTGCATGCATGTGTGTCTGGGGGTGCGCCCAATCACATCTGGGAATCTGAACATGTTCATCCAGGAGTGCACACATGCTCATCTGTGGGTGCATGCATGTATGTCTGGGAATGCTGATCTAAGCATCCTAGCCTAACAAAAGAGAGAGAGGGAAGGAACACAGCCAGAGTGCTGAAAATGCCTGTGTCTGAAGCAGGATCTTGGTCTCCTAAGGACCCTGCCCATTATGCTGATTATTTTGCAGCGTCACAGCTGCAAGGGCCACGCCCACTTACTTTAGAAGAGAAATCATGAGAGTGTGACCACATTTGAGAGAATTTTCCCATGCAGAATGATGCCTTACTCTGAGACTTAGGCCTGTTTCCAGAATTCCCTGCGTTAACCAGAAGAGGCAAAACCTCTGCACCCATGAAAAGGCAGAGAATTGGAGAAAAAAGGGGGTAGACTTCCTTTCTCGTGGAAGTTTAGCAGACTTACCACCTGTTGCCTACTTTACCATGTCATCTAGACATTCTTCAAACAATCGTCGCCCTTGTCCCGTAAGCCTCTGGCGCTTAACCTAACCAAATCATCCATAGCAGATTTGAGATATTTATTCATCTCAAAACTGGTCTTTATCAACTGGAAGCATGCATCTCGTGAACCACTCCAAGACTGGGTCTTAGAATCTAGCTGTTTTAAAAACCTTCTGCTCACCAAAGATGCTATGGACATGGCACTGGCTGGCCGTAAAGTCGACCCTACAATAGAAAAGGGATGGTGAGCCATCTGATCTATGATCTTCTCTAGAGATGAGCGAACTTTTGAAAAATTCGATTCGACTGATTCGCCGAATTTTCTGACAAAAATTGTTTCGACCCGAATTTATTCGCGACGAATCGCTATTAAAAATGGCTATTTCTGAGCCTCCCAGAGCCTCAATAGGGTTGTAAACCATTCTGCCTTGCTGTAGCACGCATAGGATGCGTGCTGGGTTAGTTAAATAATACTTTAAATAAATATCACATGCAGATCAGAGGCATCGCTAATAGAATCGCAGAGCGGCACAATTGCAGAGAGTTGAAGTGGCATCACTATGAGGGGCAGGAGCTCAAACATTGCTTTAAAGAGACACTGGAGTTGGCAGCAGCAGGAGCCCAAAAACTGGATGAATCACACCCTGGAGTTGCAAGCAGCAGCAGGAGCCCAACATTGGCTGAAAGAGACACTGGAGTTAGCAGCAGGAGCCCAAAAATTGGATGAATCACACCCTGGAGTTGCAAGCAGCAGCAGCAGCAGCCCAAACATAGCTTGAAAGACACACTGGAGTTGGCTTCAGGAGCCCAAAAATTGGATTAATCACACCCTGGAGTTGCAAGCAGCAGCAGGAGCCCAAACATTACTTTAAAGAGACACTGGAGTTGGCAGCAGGAGCCCAAAAATTGACTGACACACCCTGGAGTTGGCAGCAGCAGCAGCAGGAGCCCAAACATTACTTTAAAAAGACACTGGAGTTGGCAGCAGGAGCCCAAAAATTGGATGAATCACACCCTGGAGTTGCAAGCAGCAGCTGCAGGAGCCCAAACATAACTTGAAAGAGACACTGCAGTTGGCTGCTGGAGCCCAAACATTGGATGAATCACACCCTGTGGAGAGTCATGTGGAGAAAAAGTAGCTTAGTTAGTAATATCTACATAAAATTATGAATAAACAAATGCAAAAGTATTGCCAAAGTGAAGTTTTGTTTGAGGGTGTGTTTCCACCTTTTAATTAAATCAGAAACAACAAGGTATCACTGCCTCTGACTAATTAGCCCTCAAAAATTATTGGAATTTTTAATCTGGATGTCTGATCCGTCTTATCCGAAGAATATTAATAAAAAGTAAGAGTAACGTAAAGGATTTTTTATCAATACTTACTTGTGGTCCGATGCGGACGATCCATATTTCTTTAGTGTTGGTCTGGCCCCGTCATCAATCTACTGGAATACATCAGGCATTGTTGGGAGGAAAGCTTGGCTGATCCATGCGCCATTCATTTCCACGCAGGGCAGTCTCTGGAAAAAAAAATGTATGTATAAACCAGGGTCTTTTTCATATAAAAACAAATGGTTATTCTTGCTTTTCAACCATATGTTCCACAGCTTTACCAGTCATTGTGTCAGCCAATGAAGCAACTTTGTCTCGAAGTGCTGCAAAAGCAGTCCACTGCATCGCTAGTGACATCTGACACCCCCAGTCAACTGTCTGTTGTTATGCTTTGGGTTCAGCTCCACTATCCATTGATGAAGATCTGATAATCATAAAATTCAGCAGCTACTGCCCAGCCAAGAAGTGGAGGAGACACTCGCCTCTTCTTCCACTAGCCGGGCAATTAGTGATGAGGAGAGTGTCGTGGGAGGAGGTGTTGCAAGCGGAGGTAGTGGAAGAGGGTCCCTGGAGTCTGCGGCGGTGGCGGCGGCAGCAGCAGCAGCAGTGAATTATTGCGGACTGTTGGTAGGAAAAATCAGCTACTCAGCGATGTGGCAGTTTTTCATACAGCATCCACAATCCTGTGGAGAAAAAGTAGATTCTTGGAATTTTTAATCTTGATGTCTGAGGGATTTCTCCTCTCAGACAGCCTCACCATAAGTCCAGCCTGCTGCATTACCCAGTGGTGGACCTTTCAGAGAACTGATGGCTTGTGCCGAGCCGAGGTGGAGAGTCCCATGGTATCATTGCTTTGCGAAGATGGCAGTACCTGCCCTGTAAAATGTTGTTGAACAGAAAATGAGCCAGTCCTTTAGCCTGTCAGTGTGTACCAAAGTGCACAGTGTTGTCTACGTCTGGAGCTGTAACTATGGACTCATGGTGGACAATATATATCCTTTTAGGCCCCCTTGGTGATTGTGGTTTCACGCTGTTCTTCACATGGTTTTCCTTGACCAACAGAGTCACACATGGGAGGAAGTACTAAAAATGAGAACTCAATCCATGAAATCATTGCTTAATCCACGAAAACTGCAAATTTGGACCCATGGTGACTGACACTTGGAAGAACATCTTGTTTGCGCTGCGACAAGGAAGGCAGAGTCATGCGTCCTGACATGGCACACGTGTTCAGTCTAGTTGTCAAGCGTTTTCTGAAGTCTTCCCCCCATCTGAAAGACATCCGAACAACAGGAAAGAAAGTTAGCATGCACTTCTGGCACTCCTACACCACCAAGCACAACCTTATTGAGCTTCAGCGTCAGAACGGTGTACCCCAACATAGTCTGATTTGCCATGTTTCCACCCGTTGGAATTCCACCCTCCATATGCAGGATCCACTATAGGAACAGAGAAAAGCCATCACGGATTTCTGGATGATCCAAACGGATAGGGGGACACCCCTGTGTAAATTCAATGTAAACCATTGGCAGCTCATACGTGACACCGGCCGTTTGCTCAGGCCCTTTGAGGAAGCTACTTTATTAGTCAGTTGCCAGGACTATGAGATGAACGATGAGATTCCACTGCTTCATGTACTACAACAAATGTTGGAAACCATGGCTGGTCAGGGCACTGGACACATACATTTCACAGCCACATGAAGCCTGTGGGGGCTGAAGTGGAGGAGGAGGAGGGGGTGGGGCACAGCAAGCCACAGTTTAGGTTTCACAAAATGACCATTTTATCTAGTCATCTGACAGGAGAGGAGGAGCAGGAGCAGCCACAGGAGCTAGAGGGTTGTGAGGAAGGCGAGACAGAGGACCCAGACACACCGTGGCAGTTTACAGTGGAGATGGAGACAGGTAGTCCCTCCGAGTCACTTGCACAAATGGCACGATGCATGCTCACATGCTTGCGTACTAGTGAGCGCAGAATTGTCTCCATTTGTCAGCGGGAAGACTTCTGGGTCTCCAACTTATTGGACCCTCGCTTCCGGCACAAAATGGGGGCATTTTTTACGCCCACTGAGAGGGAGGACAAACTGACCTACTACAGAGACATCCCACGTAGTCAGTTGGGCGATGTCTATCTGCACCATGGCCCATACTCCCGCAGATCTGACTCGGGGGGACCTCTGCGATCACCTTCCACTGCCATGGCTGCTGGGGGGGTGGAAGGAGCAGCAGCAGCAGCTCCATCAGCAGCAGCCTCAGTCTTCAGTCGCTAGTGAGTAGCTTTCTACACCCGCATAGTGAGTCTACTCATGAGCAGCAGGAAGACCTGGAGCTGGACCTCAAACAGCAGGTCATGTCATACCTTGACATGACCATGCCAACACACCTTCAGGATCCACTGGATTTGCTGGGAAGCCAAACTTGACTTGTGTCCGCAACTAGCAGAGTTTGCCCTGGAAAAGCTGTACTGGCCGGACAGTAGTTGATTTAGATGGCAACTGGGCTGCTCTATATAATGAAGCAAAATGGCAAATTTACCTCACAATATAAGCTATTGCCCCTCAGATTTACACAGAGGCTGCTCCATATAATGGTGCAAAACCATGAATTTACCTCATAATATAAACTATTGCCCCTCAGATTTACACAGGGGCTGCTCTATATAATGCTGCAAAATGGCAAATTTACCTCACTATATAAGCTAATGCCCCTCAGATTTACAGAGGGGCTGCTCTATATTATGCTGCAAAATGGCAAATTTACCTCACAATATAAGCTATTGCCCCTCAGATTTACACAGGGGCTGCTCCATATAATGGTGCAAAACCATGAATTTACCTCATAATATAAACTATTGCCCCTCAGATTTACACAGGGACTGCTCTATATTATGCTGCAAAATGGCAAATTTACCTCACAATATAAGCTATTGCCCCTCAGATTTACACAGGGGCTGCTCCATATAATGGTGCAAAACCATGAATTTACCTCATAATATAAACTATTGCCCCTCAGATTTACACAGGGGCTGCTCCATATAATGGTGCAAAACCATGAATTTACCTCATAATATAAACTATTGCCCCTCAGATTTACACAGGGGCTGCTCTATATAATGAAGCAAAATGGCAAATTTGCCTCACTATATAAGCTAATGCCCCTCAGATTTACACAGGGGCTGCTCTATATTATGCTGCAAAATGGCAAATTTACCTCACAATATAAGCTATTGCCCCTCAGATTTACACAGGGCCTGCTCTATAGAATGCTACAAAACCAACAGCGGATTTAACTCACACAATATAACCTATTTCTCAGGTTTATATAGGGACTGCTCTATGTAATGGTTTTACCTCATAATATAAACTGTTGCCCCCCAGGTTTACTCAGGGGCTGCTCCATATAATGGTGTAAAACAGGGCAAATGTATTGTCCAATATAAACTATGGCTGCTCTGATTTACACAGGAGGTCCACTCTAAAGAATGGTGAAACATGGCGAATTTAGCTCACAATATAACATAGATTGCAAAATGAGATTTTCAGACAGGGCCTGCTCTATAAAATGGCAACTTTACCTCACAATATAAACTATTGCTCCTCAGATTTACACAGGGATTTAGGTTGATATAGATAATAGTGCAAAACAGCGAATTTACCTCACAATACTGTATAAACTATTGCTCCTCAGATTTACACAGTGAGCTTCTCTATATAATGGTGCAAAATGGTGAATTTACCTCACTATATAATCTATTACAGCTCTATATAAATAAAAATAAATAAAAAAAGGGCCTGTAGAAGCTTATTTAGTATAACAGATAGGGTGACATGTGCTGGTTTGGGATGCCCATATGGGCTAGTGTTTTGACTGCAGGACAAAAACCAATTCAAAATGCAATGCTCAGATTCAGCTGAGGAAGGATCAACAAGCGTATTTAGTATAACAGATAGGCTGCCTAATGCAGGTTTGGGATGCCCTGCGGCCTGATGTTTTTTTGTTAAAGGCAGACCAAAAACCAATTCAAAATGCAATACTTAGATTAAGCTGAGGAAGGATCAACAAGCGTATTTAGTATAACAGATAGGCTGCTAAGTGCAGGTTTAGGATACCCTGGGGCCTAGTGTTTTGGCAGCAGGACAAAAACCAATGCAAAATGCAATAGCTTAATAAGGCTGATGCTGAACAACGCTTATTTAGTATAACAGATGGGGTGCAACATGCAGGTTTGGGATACCCTGCGGCCTGGTGTATTTAAAGCAGACCAAAACCAATTCAAAATGCAATAACTTAATAAAGCTGAGGCTGTAGATGCTTATTTAGTATAAACAGATAGGGTGCAACGTGCAGCTTTGGGGTGCCCTGCAGCCTGGTTAATTGAAAGCAGTCAAAAAGGAAGTGCAAACTGAAGTAGCTTAATGAAGCTAATGCTGATCAACGCTTATGTTGTATACCAGATAGGGTGCAAGGTGCAGCTTTGGGGTGCCCTGCGGCCTGGTTTATTAAAAGCAGTCAAAAACAAGTGCAAACTGAAGTAGCTTAATAAAGCAGCTGATGCTGATCAACGCTTATGTTGTATAACAGATAGGGTTAAAATAGCATGTGCCTTGGGATGCCCGTGTGGCCTGGTATATTTCAATCTGAACAAAAAGTAACAATAATCCAAGTAGGAGAAATGCTTTAGCTTAACATATAGGGTTAATCCGCATGTGCCTTGGGATGCCCATGTGGCCTGGTATATTTTAAGCTGAACAAAAAGTAACAATAATCCAAGTATGAGAAATGCTTTAGCTTAACATATAGGGTTAATCAGCATGTGCCTTGGGATGCCCGTGTGGCCTGGTATATTTTAAGCTGAACAAAAAGTAACAATAATCCAAGTATGAGAAATGCTTTAGCTTAACATATAGGGTTAATCAGCATGTGCCTTGGGATGCCCGTGTGGCCTGGTATATTTCAAGCTGAACAAAAAGTAACAATAATCCAAGTATGAGAAATGCTTGTGCTTAACAGATAGGGTTAAATAGCATGTGCCTTGGGATGCCAGTGTGGCGTAATGTATTTTGAGCTGAACAAAAAGTATTAACAATAATCCAAGTATGAGAAATGCTTTTGTTTAACAGATAGGGTTAAATAGCATGTGCCTTGGGATGCCAGTGTGGCGTAATGTATTTTAAGCTGAGCAGAAACTTTTAACACTAATCCAATCCAGCGCCATACTTTGAAAAAAAATCCTTAATTTCATGCCGATCAATCCAAAGGTCAATGCCCCCAACAAAAATAGTGTTGGGCATAAGTTTTCCTTCTGGAAGGACGTAACCTTTAGTTTACATGGTTGGGGTAGGTTATCTTACAAATTGGGATACCCCAGGCAGCAGTGTCATTGAAAGAGACAGATTGTAATGCAGACCATACGCAAGCAGAGAAACTCAGGCTGCAACAGGCCTCTTTAGTTTACATGGTTGGGGTAGGTTATCTTACAAATTGGGATACCCCAGGCAGCAGTGTCATTGAAAGAGAGATTGTAATGCAGACCATACGCAAGCAGAGAAACTCAGGCTGCAACAGGCCTCTTTAGTTTACATGGTTGGGGTAGGTTATCTTACAAATTGGGATACCCCAGGCAGCAGTGTTATTGAATGAGACAGATTGTAATGCAGACCATACGCAAGCAGAGAAACTCAGGCTGCAACAGGCCTCTTTAGTTTACATGGTTGGGGTAGGTTATCTTACAAATTGGGATACCCCAGGCAGCAGTGTCATTGAACGAGACAGATTGTAATGCAGACCATACGCAAGCAGAGAAACTCAGGCTGCAACAGGCCTCTTTAGTTTACATGGTTGGGGTAGGTTATCTTACAAATTGGGATACCCCAGACAGCAGTGTCATTGAAAGAGAAAGATTGTAATGCAGACCATACGCAAGCAGAGAAACTCAGGCTGCAACAGGCCTCTTTAGTTTACATGGTTGGGGTAGGTTATCTTACAAATTGGGATACCCCAGGCAGCAGTGTCATTGAACGAGAAAGATTGTAATGCAGACCATACGCAAGCAGAGAAACTCAGGCTGCAACAGGCCTCTTTAGTTTACATGGTTGGGGTAGGTTATCTTACAAATTGGGATACCCCAGGCAGCAGTGTCATTGAAAGAGACAGATTGTAATGCAGACCATACGCAAGCAGAGAAACTCAGGCTGCAACAGGCCTCTTTAGTTTACATGGTTGGGGTAGGTTATCTTACAAATTGGGATACCCCAGGCAGCAGTGTCATTGAAAGAGACAGCTTGTAATGCAGACCATACGCAAGCAGAGAAACTCAGGCTGCAACAGGCCTCTTTAGTTTACATGGTTGGGGTAGGTTATCTTACAAATTGGGATACCCCAGGCAGCAGTGTCATTGAAAGAGACAGATTGTAATGCAGACCATACGCAAGCAGAGAAACTCAGGCTGCAACAGGCCTCTTTAGTTTACATGGTTGGGGTAGGTTATCTTACAAATTGGGATACCCCAGGCAGCAGTGTCATTGAACGAGACAGATTGTAATGCAGACCATACGCAAACAGAGAAACTCAGGCTGCAACAGGCCTCTTTAGTTTACATGGTTGGGGTAGGTTATCTTACAAATTGGGATACCCCACTGTATATGAAACCGAATATAATGCACCCCCAAAAGTGGACAATCAGCTTAATAAAGCAGCTGATGCTGATCAACGCTTATGTTGTATAACAGATAGGGTTAAAATAGCATGTGCCTTGGGATGCCCGTGTGGCCTGGTATATTTCAATCTGAACAAAAAGTAACAATAATCCAAGTAGGAGAAATGCTTTAGCTTAACATATAGGGTTAATCCGCATGTGCCTTGGGATGCCCATGTGGCCTGGTATATTTTAAGCTGAACAAAAAGTAACAATAATCCAAGTATGAGAAATGCTTTAGCTTAACATATAGGGTTAATCAGCATGTGCCTTGGGATGCCCGTGTGGCCTGGTATATTTTAAGCTGAACAAAAAGTAACAATAATCCAAGTATGAGAAATGCTTTAGCTTAACATATAGGGTTAATCAGCATGTGCCTTGGGATGCCCGTGTGGCCTGGTATATTTCAAGCTGAACAAAAAGTAACAAAAAGTAGTCTGCTTGCGTATGGTCATTGAACGAGAAAGATTGTAATGCAGACCATACGCAAGCAGAGAAACTCAGGCTGCAACAGGCCTCTTTAGTTTACATGGTTGGGGTAGGTTATCTTACAAATTGGGATACCCCAGGCAGCAGTGTCATTGAAAGAGACAGATTGTAATGCAGACCATACGCAAGCAGAGAAACTCAGGCTGCAACAGGCCTCTTTAGTTTACATGGTTGGGGTAGGTTATCTTACAAATTGGGATACCCCAGGCAGCAGTGTCATTGAAAGAGACAGATTGTAATGCAGACCATACGCAAGCAGAGAAACTCAGGCTGCAACAGGCCTCTTTAGTTTACATGGTTGGGGTAGGTTATCTTACAAATTGGGATACCCCAGGCAGCAGTGTCATTGAAAGAGACAGATTGTAATGCAGACCATACGCAAGCAGAGAAACTCAGGCTGCAACAGGCCTCTTTAGTTTACATGGTTGGGGTAGGTTATCTTACAAATTGGGATACCCCAGGCAGCAGTGTCATTGAACGAGACAGATTGTAATGCAGACCATACGCAAACAGAGAAACTCAGGCTGCAACAGGCCTCTTTAGTTTACATGGTTGGGGTAGGTTATCTTACAAATTGGGATACCCCACTGTATATGAAACCGAATATAATGCACCCCCAAAAGTGGACAATCAGCCTCCAAGAGGCCTGCTTAGTTTAAATAAGAGAGCTGCTTAGCTTAAATAAGAGAGCTGCTTAGTGTAAATAAGAGGCCTGCTTAGTTTAAATAAGAGAGCTGCTTAGTGTAAATAAGAGAGGTAGGTTATGTTATGTTACAGAATGGGATACCCCCAAGCAGGCTTTAGAACAGTATATATGCACAGCAAAAGTGTCTAAGCAGGCTCATACAGGCCAAATTACTTTAAATAAGTTTGCAGCTTAGAGTAAATACAGAGGCTAATGGTATGTTACAGAATGGGATGCCTCACAGCAGACTTGAGATCAGTATATATGCACACAGCAACAGTGTCTAAGCAGGCTCATACAGGCCAAATGACTGTTAATACGTTTGCAGTTTAGAGTGAATACAGAGGCTAATGGTATGTTACAGAATGGGATGGCCCCACAGCAGACTTGAGATCAGCATATATGCACACAGCAACCGTGTCTAAGCAGGCTCATACAGGCCAAATTACTTTAAATACGTTTGCAGCTTAGAGTAAATACAGAGGCTAATGGTATGTTACAGAATGGGATGCCTCACAGCAGACTTGAGATCAGTATATATGCACACAGCAACAGTGTCTAAGCAGGCTCATACAGGCCAAATTACTTTAAATAAGTTTGCAGCTTAGAGTAAATACAGAGGCTAATGGGATGTTACAGAATGGGATGCCTCACAGCAGACTTGAGATCAGTATATATGCACACAGCAACAGTGTCTAAGCAGGCTCATACAGGCCAAATTACTTTAAATAAGTTTGCAGCTTAGAGTAAATACAGAGGCTAATGGTATGTTACAGAATGGGATGCCTCACAGCAGACTTGAGATCAGTATATATGCACACAGCAACAGTGTCTAAGCAGGCTCATACAGGCCAAATTATTTTTAATAAGTTTGCAGCTTAGAGTAAATACAGAGGCTAATGGTATGTTACAGAATGGGATGGCCCCACAGCAGACTTGAGATCAGTATATATGCACACAGCAACAGTGTCTAAGCAGGCTCATACAGGCCAAATTACTTTAAATAAGTGTGCAGCTTAGAGTAAATACAGAGGCTAATGGGATGTTACAGAATGGGATGGCCCCACAGCAGACTTGAGATCAGTATATATGCACACAGCAACAGTGTCTAAGCAGGCTCATACAGGCCACATTTCTTTAAATAAGTGTGCAGCTTAGAGGAAATACAGAGGCTAATGAGATTTTACAAAATGGTAATGTTCCCACAGCAGACTTGAGATCAGTTCAGTATATATGCACAGTAAGTGTATAAGCAGCCTGAAAACGCTAACAAAGCCAGTCAGCCAGCCAGTAACACTCAGGCTGAATGAAAAAAAAAAATCTCCCTGTGACTGCCTATGATTTTTCCTAACTTTCCCTGCTTCTTGCTGACTTCCTGCCTGTCTCCTGCCTGTCCCCGTCTCTCTAACTGTCTCTCCCTGACTACAGCAGTGTCCTGTCTCTCACGAATGCAATAGAGAAATGAGGAAAAGCAAGATGTCCGCCGCCTTAAATAGCGCTGTGACGTCACCGGGCTTGCTGGCTGCTGATAGGCTGCATGTGACTGCCCCAGCATGCACTGGAGCAGGGTAGATGTCTGGACATGTCCCGTCCGCCATCTGAGAATGCCTGTAATGTAAATGAATGGATGTTAAAGAAAAACTTCGAGCGATCGAAGCACGGGGAAATTCGGATTCGATCCGAATCAAATTTTTCATGAAATTCGGATCGAATCCGGGTTCATCCGCATTGATTCGCTCATCCCTAATCTTCTCCCCCGGATCCTTTAAACAGGTGCTATCAGAAGAAGGCATAACAGTAGCATAACATCACATGAGAACAACCTATGGACTATGATAAGGAATGTGTTTTTCTTCTGCATAGCCCATAGGGTGCTGTTTTTTCCAAACTCAAAAAATTATTCTCATGTGATGTCCCTCAACTGTAAGAATGCCTCATCACATGTGCAGGTTTTTTTTTCATTCGTACCTCAATGGAAAAATTATGCATCTTACCTGCAAAAATGCAGAGTACATGATTTATTGAGATAAGTTTGAACAAAACACACTCACCAAAAGCTTTGTTTAGTGTGTACAAATTAAAAACCTTACTCAAATATAAATGTCAAGTTCCATGTGACAGCCACACAGCTTACCAAAGGCAGTCCCATCAAGGGGAGGATGGTGCATAGGTCAGGGGAGGCCCCGCAATTCAAATCCAGGCATTACTGTCTTTTTCTAATTATTGTATGTCCTTCGTGATCTTTGGGGCTGAGTTTGATGCCTCGTTTAGCTGACAAAGCTGTGTCCTTACTTCTTCTTATGACCAGAAGCATGTAATTGAGGGAGTTTTGGTTAGACACTTCGCACCATCTGGCTTAAAATTTCAGTTTATTCCATCCAATTGTGGGTTGGTTGCATAATTCTAAACCCACAGGGAATTTTCTTGGGCCCAGTCCCGTGCTATGAAACACGGACCACTGCAATACCAAACCAAATCTATTACATTGAGTTTAGGTCCCTTGTAGTGATTTAGCAATATATTTTTAGGTTTTCTTTAATTATCTAATAATGTGAGCCCCATTTAGGGCCTTGTCACACTGGTATTTGTGGCGTAAAAACAGGGACGGATGTAATATCAAACCGAGGCATTTATAATGAGTTTAGGTCCCATTATTGATTTAGCAATTAAATGAGTTTAGTCCTTCTTTATTGATTTGATAAGGTAAGTCCATCTTTGGATGTAGTTATATACTAATGTTACTTTGACCATAAATGCCATTTGTCCTGTTATATGGCTTATTATCCAATGTCCCTTAAGGAGTAGTAGGTCCGCCTAAGCCTAATGTATGCAAAGGTATCCTTTATGCCTAGTCACAACCTTTTCCCTGGGCCTGAGGTCCCCTGTAGTCATCCCTCTTGTTTGTGCCCACCTCAGGGCTGCTGCAGCTAGGAGAGACAGCCAGTTTTGGTACCCCAGGGGCTTGATAGGGCCAACAGTGGGATGCACACTGGGGAAGTGCTGGCAAACGTCTTCCAATCACAAGAGCACCTGCCTCAGAGTCACTGGTTATGGAGTAAATTTCCCAGGCAGTGACATGACTGGAGACCCACTCCTATTGGCAGAGAGAGGGCACCAGCAGTTGCTAAACAACCTGACCTTCCCTGTGAGTGCGGTGGTGTATCTGGGAGCCTAATGCTTCATTAGAGAGCGGTCTCTTGTGGGGAATGATTGAGAACAGGTGCGATTCTTCCCCTTGATTTTCATTTGAACTGTATGTACCCCACCTTTAAAAATGCCCCATCACATGTGTAGGTGCTAATTTTAGGAAAAATCAGAACAAATATTTTTTATTGTACTTCTTTGTATGTTAAAATTAAATGTTCACCAAGAGCAATTCACACCCAAATGTTCACCCAGAGTTGGACTTGCTTTACTAAATCTTTAGTATGACCCCCATTGTTTTATACAAGAGTCATGGCTCAGCGATCAAACGCGTGATATCAAATCAAAGGAATACATTTCTTTGGTTTATTAATCATGGAGGCAATTCCTGGACTGACAGAATAATCCTCCATAATATTTGCCTGACAGCCGTAGTGAGTTTTAAATGAGCAAGAAAGTACTGTATTTAATTTTTCTATATCATTAAGGGAGTTTTAAGAAAAACTAAATTAATGCTATTAGACAATTAAATTCTTCAGATCCAGATCCAAATTAACACCCCTTCTACCACTCTGCCCTGGTATTTAGTAAATAGTTATTTTATATCAACTTTATTAAAATTAAATACACCAATTGTGTACTGGAAAATGGTGTACCCAGGAGCTGGGTAATTTGCCAGCTTCCCCAGGTGCTCTTCCTAATCCAGCGCCTGCACTTTAAGGTCGATTCACAGCCTCTTTTACCTGCACTTATCCATTAAAAAAAAACATTCTGTGAAATACTCACCTGTAGAGTTGATATAAGTATACAGTACGTCCTGCTCCAGATATAATACTTACACTTGGGTTATCCTCCACCAGATGGCGCTGCACTGCAGAGACATGGAAAAACAGGCTCTTCCCATCCCTTCAAATACCCAGGGACCTCCCACAAATCCCCAGCATTGAAAAGCAGTGAACAAGAAGCCGGGAGAATTTAAAAACCACCCAGAAAACTGGTAATGATAACAAGATAATAATCACCATACAGGGGATCCAGAAAAATGCAAAAACCAGGGTGGGGTGGAGCAGGACGTACTGTATACTTATAATATCAATTCTACAGGTGAGTATTTCACAGAATTGTATTATTCTTAGTATACAGTACGTCCTGCTCCAGATATAATACTTACACTTGGGACATCCAAAAGCAGTGTCCATAAAGTAGGGTGGGATTCCCAACAAAAAACGACAACAGCAGACAGTTTAAAGCACTGTCACCTGCAGAACCATACGGCCAAGACAGCATGAGCTGAGTTCCTAACATCAACAATGTAAAAACCCTGCAAAGGGTATGAGCAGAAGGCCAATAGTAGTGGCCTAGCAAACCAGTTCAACAGAAAAACAGGTGCTGAAAGGCCCAAGAGGCATCAATCATGCGTAGAAAAGGAATCAAGGCAACAAGGGAGATTCTTTCCCTTGCCTGAATAGGCCTGAGAAACAGCCTGACAATCCGATCGCTAATAAATTTGGCAGAAGCCAAGGCCTAACAAGGTACCAGAAGTAACATCCATTAAGGTAACAACCAGGACCAAACCGCCCAACTCCCAAGAGCAGACGAGATTGGGCACATTCAGGATGTAATGACCACAAGCCCCAAGGAACCTCAGTCCCCCTAAAGGACACAGTGACTCCAAAGGAAAAAACTGGCAACACCTGTATAAGGAATGCAGAACCACTTCCTCAGCGTCGCTAGGAAAAGGGGATAGCCGTGGATAACAATATCTCGAATAAATGAACATAAGACACCTCCAGATGTAGAAAATCCGGCTTCAGGTGGAACTCCACCTTATCCTGGTGTATCTCAAGGAATGAGGGCTAGGTAGACTGAGCCGCCCGCTAACGTCTGACCAAGGTAACAGTCACCAGAAGGACAACCTTGAGGGTAAGGACATCCAGACAGCGCCCTGAATAGGACCAAGGGACAATCCTGCAAGCAGACGGAAGAATTCAATTTCAATCCCAACAGGGACCATAGGAGTACATGGAGGACGCACATGAGCACCCCCTGAAGGAAGTCTTAACCAAGGAAGACTAAACCAGAGACTGCTAAGACAAGGCGGAAAGGGCAGAGCCTGACCCATCAGAGAACTGAGCTGGAGAACCAACTCCAATTCATGCTGAAGCCACACTGGAAACCTGGGAACCGAGAACGTCCAACAGGTAAGAGAACTAGACTCGCCCCAATCAATGTGGGTATGCCATACCCTACAAAAATAGAAGAAGACGAGGAAGAGGCTTACTCCTAGCCTTCCCATAGTCACAAACACCGAGACAGCTAAACTTGTCTCCATCAAGATGTATGTTTCAGCAGTCAGATCGACTAGGCCAGGAACCATGAATTATAGTGACGTAAAGGGGGCCCTGAGTGATCAACTGGCACTCCTGGCAAAGTGCAGAACTACTGACTACAGTACCATGTCTGCAACCACACTGTACTAGGTCAACTGGGAGCCACTAGAATCACTGGTCCCCTTACCAGAGTAATCTTCCGCATAACCCTGTCTAGCAGAGGGAATGGAGAAGGACATACAGAACCAAACGTCCTGTCAAGACGGTACTAAAGGCATCCGGACCACTGACATAGGATCCTGGGACAGGGAAACAAAGGCCGATAGCCTGTGAAGGTGACAGAACCCAACAGATCCACGACTGGTTGGACTCCATAACGACACGGGGATTAGCACATCCTGTTGCAGAGGGGCTTCGCCGGAGCTAATATCACTAACATGCAGGGAGCATTGTCTCCGCCCAGAAGGGAACATAGACACTCCCTGGAAGGTCCGCCAGCTCCAGGCCCCTTCCAATGGTTAATGTAGTACGTCTGTCGTCAGACGGGCCGAGCACCCCAGCCTGGCAAATCCAGAGGGGGAGCGGTCAAGTGAGATAGAGCCAACTGAAAAAACGCTTACTATTTAGACTTCAATAGGCGTAAGGGCCCTCTAAGGGCCCCACCAACACCAGAATCGCAGGGGGTTTCGGAAGAAAACCATCCCCTTCAACCTGAAAGGTTGGCATCCATGGTGGCCTTGTCCAGAAAGGGGCAAGGAGGAACTGCCCCCAGACAGGTCCCTCGAGTTCATCCACTTTCAAGAGAAAACCGTCATACAGGTGGGAAGGCCCACAGGCCCTGCTCCAGGGGTGCTGGATCCCTGTCCTATGTTACCAATAGAAGTCGCAGGGGAACTGAGCATAGGGGACCTCTTTAGCTACTCGGGCTCCTGCCGAGCAAGTTAACAACGGGCCCACCAGTTGCATCCCTGCCTGGTGTTAAGAAACCGGGACAGATGTGAGGGACTGGGCCCATGAGACCAGAATGCCCACCTAATTGCTGAGAGGGGGAGAATCTGGTTTGAACCTAATCCAGAATCATTCCTATTAATGGAGTTACCACTTTAGGGAACAGCGAGGACTCGAGGTGATTAAACACCCATCCAAATGACTCCCAATGGACCCACCAGCTGGGTATCCAACTATCCTGACGCAGAGACAGGGAAGTGAGGAAGGGCGTCCGGGTAGACATCGCACGGACGTCCCTTGGTCTCATCAGAGACATCACCATCGACAGCACCTGAGTGAACACTCTGGGAGTTGAAGAGAGGCCAAATAACAGGGCCACATTTAACAGTGTTGGACTTCCAACACGAACCTGGAGAGCCTCAGAGATCTGAGGGCACAGGAATGTAAACATAAGCATTGAAGAGTTTCCCAGACGGCAAGACGCCCACTGGGCGCAAGGTGCTGATGGCCCAACTCAAGAGTTTCCATGCAGGAAACTGCCTGTAATTAGAGAATTGCTGTGAATCCAGAGTGGGCCACCCGACCCATCCTTTGGGGGGCTGTGGAAGGTGGTATAGCGGCCCTTGCCTCTGCCTCTTACGGGCAATCTGCAAGAGACCCTCAGACCTTGCAGGCCTAGCATGGCCTGTGCCAGCAACTGAACAAGGGCAGGGACCAGGAGTACCTGGGACCTGATAGAAACTGGGGAAGGCCGTGCAGCAAACGCTATCCTGTATCTGGAGGACACAACCTCCTGAATCCACCAGAATGAGGCAAGATGCCTACTGATAAGAGCAAGGTGCTGCAGCCATCCCCTCACCCAGCTGGGCGAGGGCGCCCCATCATGCTTGAGGGGGTTTGGTGGAAGATTTGGGCTTAGCCCCGCCGGAGGGGCCAGAGCGTTGTCTGCTGCTCGTGGGGCAGGAGTCTGCATGAAAAATCCGGAAAGACACCCCTGATTCCTGTTTAACACTAAGGTAGGGGGGAGGAGGGGTGCCCCTGCCTTGAGGGGGCCGAGACGGCCGTCTGCGAAGGGGTGATTTGCCCTTTTTACCGAACAGGTCTAAATGGGCCCCAAATAGGCGTTGCCCTCTAAAGGGGAGCCCAGTAAGACTCTTTTTAGTAGCATCATCAGCACCCCACTGTCGCAGCCAGACCAAGCGACGAATAGCCACCGCAAGGGCGTAAGTTCTTGCACACATTCTAATCGCGTCATCTAGCGCTAATAGAATAAACTTCACAAATACATCACAATTGGAGAGTGCATTAAACACCTCCCAGGGGAGATCCTCGGGTGATGATCTAGCAATTTTTTGATGAGGGTTCTAGCGGCCACTGCAGTAATGACTGCGGCACAGACCGGGCGCAGCGCCATCCCGGCACAAGAAAAGGCATGGGAGGCCAGTAGCTCAATGCGCCGGTCCTCAGCATCCCGAAGGGTACTATAAGCAGGGGTTGTAATAAAGGGGGGGTTAGGGACCCCTATGATCGGCGCATCCACCACGGGGGGTGATAACCACCTCAGGGGGAAAGGGGTATTTCCTATCCCAGTCCCCTGGAACCCCTGGAAGTTTACTGGGGCATTCCCATTCCTTGAGCACAAGGGCATGGAAATGAGCCTGCTCTAAAACGCTCCCCTCTAGGCTTGGGGACCTGACCGGGGGAAGAGATAGACAGTGCCTTAAAGACCTTAATCAACAGGTCGTCAGTGTCACACTGGCCCCAGTATTCCGGGCCAGAATCGTCATGACTCCTCGGCCTCTCATCAGAAGAGCCTGAGTCAGAGAACAACTCCTCTTCATCAGAAAGGGTATAGTCACACGGAGTAGCAAACCCCTCAGTTCTCATAGAGCATACAGAAACATGGGGCGACAGGTGCCGCTTTCTACCAGGGCCCATTCGCTCTGACAACCTAGCAATAATCTGTTCAGCCGTAGGCAGTCTGGAAGGGCCAGCAGGCTGCAATTCCCCACTTGTAGGCGACTCAGCAGGAGAGAGATTTAAGCCTGGGGAGATAGGTGAATTGAAGCTAGGTGTAGCCACTGGCCAACCAGATTGCAGGGCCAGGGCTTTCTCGGCACAGGGTATGCAGACCCGTGCCCTGTCAGCGTCAGCATAGGGTTGTCCACACGCTATACACCGCCAGTCTTGTCCCAGAGGGACCCCGGTCACATAATTCTGAGATGCCTCCATATGGTGATTAATCAAGGCACAATATGCCAGTAGGGATTTACACAATAAGTAACCCTGGATGCCCCAAAGACCCGCTATGGAAGTGGGAGAATATTACAAGGCCCGCTATAATTTTACACCGGGCCGGGAGAAGCCAATGGTGTTCACCAGTCTGAAAGACATAATGGCAATAAAGAACTATGCGCAGTAAACAAGGATCATGAAAATCGCCTGCGAGGGCACTTACAGACCAAGGGAGGAGGAGGACCGCTACCACACGTGCGTGCGACCAGCATCAAAATGGCGCCAAGCGAACCTCGAAGGGCGGGCCAGAGCGGGCTGTGGAGCGCCAACCTAGGTCCCCGCCCCCCCGAAGAGCGCGAAGCTCTGACATAGTTACAAGCTGTCATGAGGAGCGAAGTGAATGGTACACTTAGAAAAGATGATTTGCCAATGAAGACGCCGCAGCGTCTGAGGCGACGTCGCAGCCCGGCGCAGCACATCCAGTAAAGGAAGAGGTGCGCGGCGGCGACAATTACACAGTAAAGAACAAACAGCGCGGCTCTGACCCCAGGAATACTAGTCCGGGGCAAGACTAAGGCCATAACGTGTAAAACATACACTAAGACCACCACACACACCCCTTTCTTTCCCCCCGGGCTACGGGGGGGAATGAGGGAGGATGATGACCCTTTGTACAGGGCCCACTGCTATACGGGGCATGGGGTAATAGTGCGGGAGGGGCACCCCCTAGAGGATCACCATCAGCCCTAAACCGCCTACCCTTTGGTGGGGGACTGCAGTGGCTCCGTTAAGCACGCATGGTGCTGCCTACCTTCACCTGACCAGCGCAGCCCAGGCTGGGAGGCACATCACAGGGAGGACGGGTGGGAATAGTCCAACAGGGCCGCAGGCTGTAATAGCCCCGCTCACCTGCGAGAGAGTGATACATCATGTCTTCGCAGTCAGCACTGCAGAGAAGTCTGGGGATTTGTGGGAGGTCCCTGGGTATTTGAAGGGCCAGGAGGAGCCTGTTTTTCCATGTCTCTGCAGTGCAGCGCCATCTGGCGGAGGATAACCCAAGTGTAAGTATTATATCTGGAGCAGGACTTACTGTATACTAAGAATACATGTGTATGTGTAATGTTTACATCCATTTTAGACTTTCTTGTGCGTTTTTTTTTCTTGGTATTAGGGTTTTCGTGGTTGCGTCTAAGTCTTTTTGTTAGCACCTCTAATGTGTAATTGCTTCGTATGGAGGGCTGGGGCATGATTCAGAGCCCTGAATACGCCTGTGAGAGGGGCTAAAAAAAATGTTCAGCTCTTTTCAGTGTGACCATTGGTGAGCATTTCCAGCATCCAGCATTTCTGTGATTGCATTTTTTGCCTGCCATTTTCACTTAACACAAGCACTGGGAGTCTGCTTCCTTCTTTTAAACACCTCCCAAGAAAAACATTAGTAAATATTTCATTAAAAAATGTTCCCTATTTTTTTTTTTTTTTTTACATTTATATTTTCTTTCTTTTAATTATATATTAAAAAAAAATAATTACCAATAAAAAAAATTATGAATAAAAAATGCAAAATGCATTCTGATTAAAAAATTACAGAAGGGGGGGTGTGGCCTGCTAATGGCGGAGTAGGACGCAGATCCACGAGGCTCCTCACTTATCCCCCATAAAGTACACAAAAACTCACAAGCAGCAACAAAAACCATAATGTCAAAAAAGCGGAGGGCCAAGAGCTCAGCGCAACCCCCTCGGGGAAGCTCCATCTCCTCATATTTTGGAGCTAGCCCTCCACAGGCTGGAATGGCGGCAAATGATGGAATGCTGGAAGAGGCGGAGGAGCCCTCCCGCCCCGCTCTTTCAGAGCCCGACTCGCCTTCATTGAGTGTCCAGAGTGGAGAAGAAGCGGACCTGGCGCCTCCCCGGAGGTTCCCGTCGCCGGTCCGCATAAGAGGAAATGAAGCCCCCAGCAAGATGGCGCCGACTTCCCCAGAGAGAGAGGAGGCATCCGCCGCACTGCGGAAAGTCCCCCGAAGGTCTGATTGGGAGAGAAGGCAGGAGCAACCCATCCAGCGTAAGCCTGACAGTGAGATCTCTGATGCTGCAGACGAGCGGCTGGCACCTGCACGCAGACCGCGGACGAGCGGTATGAGAGGTGAGATAGATGGCGGCTGGGACAGAGGCACAACAAGGAAAGCCCTGATCCACCACGAGGAGGACGGGAGGAGGCCAGTGGAGCCAGCAACCGGGGCAGCAGCGGCCACTACAATAGACTGTGCCAGTCATCTTAAAGGGGCAGCTCCATTAAATCCACTGCAATTGAGAGAGAGATGCAGGGAATAACCATGGAGGGGGAGGGGGAGAGGTGGGAGCGGTGAAAGGATCCCCCCGGAGGTCCCAGAAGGCAAACTGCATAAATGATGGGATACCCACACACGTTTGGACACCCTCACCCCCACCTGACCCTAACAGTATGATGCCCCGAGTCTGTCCCGAGGACCTGTGGTCCCATATGTTGCAGTAGCGGACATCCACAAATAGAAGTCTGGAGTCCCCGGAGACTCCCTTGCCCGGCGTGTAGATTTTGAGTCTTATATTTCAAGGATGGAAAGCACCTTCCGCAGAGAAATAACAGTTATGCAGAACAGCATGGAGGACTTATCTAATAGAGTAGAAACCAACACGGCCGCACATTCAGACATACAGGCTAGGGTTGAGGAATTGGAATGCGAGAGAGACACCAGACGTAGGTTGATCTCCACCCTTCAAGTTCAGCAGGACGACCTGAAAAACAGGAACCGCCACAACAATATACAATTGAAATTAAAATCGACAGCGTGTGGGCTGTTCAACAAATTGCTGGATCGCCCCTCATCAGATCACATCGAGATTGTACGAATTCACCGCACCCTGGGTCCCGTGGACGGGGTTCCCGGCAGACCGAGAGATGTTATCTGCAGGGTGCACTTTTTTCAAATTAAGGAGGCCATCATGCATGCAGTGTGGAATAAGGGCCCTATTGAGCTAAATGGAACACCAGTCATAATGTTGCCTGATCTCTCCCGCAGAACCCTTCCACGTGAGAAGAGTGGTGAAATCCCTCCTGGAACTCATACAACGTCAGGGATCGACATACAGATGGGGTCATCCATTTCAATTATTAGTATGGAAAGAACGGAGAACATACGCCCTGAGGACACCAAAGCAAGTAGCAGGTCTGTTTGAGTTTCTGGAGACAGCACCTATCACTGTGCCGGATTGGCTAGCCTTGGACCTTGACCAGAGAGCGGGTCTGATCCCGCAGCACCCCAGAAGATGCGGACAGGACAGACGGGGGCCGGCCTTTCTGTCCAACCCGGGGCGTAGAGGAAACCCTGGATCCATGGACGGTGAATAGGAAGTAACAACACCTGATCTTGTGTGACAGTACAAAGTTGTTTTTGAATTTTGTTTAGCTCAGTTGATGTTTTGGAATCTTCTCTTTTATCTCCTTATTATATGTCAAAGTTAATGTTATGACTCTTTAGAACTTATATCTATATTTGGAGGGACTGAGGCATCAAGTATTGGATGGTCTGGTGAAAACGCAAGGTGGACACATCCCATATGGCTCCCCCCTGACAGGTTGCTGTCCCTCGCTGGGGTGCAGCCTGGCTGCTGAATTGGGGCGCCCTCTCTGGGGCACAGTTTGCTCCCTGATGGGGCCCCCCCAGCTGCACTGTGACACACAATCCACCTTCCGACCGCAATTCCGTCTGATATGTGGATCGCGCCCCGGACCGGATGTGGCCTTGCCATGGCGG
Organism: Gastrophryne carolinensis; assembly: GCA_027917425.1. Classification (NCBI taxonomy): domain Eukaryota; kingdom Metazoa; phylum Chordata; class Amphibia; order Anura; family Microhylidae; genus Gastrophryne; species Gastrophryne carolinensis. The sequence goes on along the minus strand of CM051237.1, from coordinate 342,669,438 downwards.
GGTCTGCCTCCTGGTGGGTGGGATCTTGACCTGGGATGAGGTGGGCTTCATAATGGGTGGACCCCCCTGGGTAGGGAGTGACTTGCGTCTGGGATGGAGTGGTGCTCGTGTTGGGGGGCCCCTCCCCCCAGATGGCCCTGGACATGGGCTTTCCCCAGTCCTGGGATACGGGCCACCCCGGGATTGGCCCATGTGTATAGAATGTCGGGGGTTTGGGGGGATGCCCTTCTGGGGAGACGCCCTCCCCCAGGATTAATATTAAACTATGTAATTATGTAATGATCTGACTGCTGCGGTCCTGATGAATGGATAATTCTCCCGGCCGACGGCACTCCCTCCACATCCCCAGTTTGAAATCTGGACTACCCTGGAGGGTGGGTCACCCCCAATGCCCGCAGAGCTCGGTGGTGGACTTGACGATGACCTGGGTCTGTGCGAGGGGGAGCGTCGCCACTCGGTGGGCTGGGAGGACTCGCAGGGGGGTGGCGGCCGGGGGGGATAGGAAGAAACCACCGATGCTGATAACCATATGATATGAGACCTTGGAGCAGAGTCTTTGAGCAATATATGGGTTTAATGTTACAGTTGCTGCTTTACTGTTGATGGGTTATGGGGTTGCCTAGACAGGAGGATAAGAACTAGTTGTTATAACGGTCTTCCAGATTCTGGCTCCTGTTCGCTTGGTATCCATTTTCCCCGGTCAGAGTGCACTTTCCCCGGGGGAGCTACCGGAGACTCCCTCAGGGGGTGCTGGACCAGACTTCCCTATATTAGAGAAGTTGGTGTTATTTTTTCAATTAACCTAAGTTTCTTCTTAAGGTTTTCTCCGGAATCTAAAACTCAAATTTTCAAATTTTCTATCTTTGGTTCCTGTCTTTTTTTTCACTTTTTCCTTCACCCACCCAGCTTCCTGTGACCTACCCCTTACCCATGATACAGCCGCTCCGCGCTGCTACCCAACCTGCTCTGAGCATGTTACCCCCCGAGGTATCACTGCCTGGGGTGAGGGGGGGCAGGGGGAACACGAGACCCCTTAGAGGCAACCATGAATATAGTGTCCCTGAACTGTAGAGGCCTCAATGTACCCAAAAAGAGATCGGCAGTGGTCTCAGACTTGAGAAAGATGAAGGCTAAGATCATCCTTTTGCAGGAGACACACGTTAAGGGACGTGCCTGTCCCAAAATGTCCCCTAGATTTTTCCCTCAATGGTGTGTAAATTGCAAATCCAAGGGAGTGGCAATACTACTAGCCAAAGACGTCCCATTCCAGATGCAGGAAACCTTGGCGGACAGTGAGGGCAGGTACATAATGATTAAAGGCATGCTATCGGGAGAGATGTACAAACAATAGCCTCAATATATGTCCCTAACAGTGGCCAAGTGGATTTCCTTCTGAAGTTCCTAGAGTTCCAGCGTCCCTGTAAGACCATAGCCCAGTGTGGTTATGCCTTGCTACAAGTGAAAGTAGTAAAAAAGCCTGGACGTGGCGGCTGAATGAGAGCTTGTTGAAAGACTCGGTAACAGACCAAGCGTCTCAAGCAGCAATTACTGAATACTTCATACTAAATAGCTCAGGGGAAGTACCCCCAATGACTGTCTGGTAAGCTCATAAAGCAGTGATAAGAGGGATATTTATCCAACACGTGTCCAGACTGAAAAAAGCACACACACTAAAAAGGGACCGCCTATTATCACAAATCCAATCTTTGGAAAAAAGGCATAAAGAGTCTCAGATGCAAGATATGTTTCAAGAAGTAACAATATGCCGAGAGCAGCTAAATTCCCTGCTGCTAAGTAAAGCAGCGTTCACCATAAAGAAGTGAAACGATTTCACTATGAATGGGGAAATAGAAGCGGCCTCCTCCTAGCTAGAGCTCCAAGTAAACTCTCAATTTCATTGAAGCAATAACAGATGGGAAGCAACAGACATGGCATAAAACAGTAGACATTACCAATGTGTTCTGAGAATACTACCATGGACTATACAATTGAAGGGGACAGAGAATGCCCAGAGGGATCTTGAATGGATGCGGGAGTACATTGCAGCTTCCGGCATGCCTAGACTAGACGACGAAGCTATAGCCAAATTAGGAGATCCAATCTCAAGTGCCGAACTACACCAGGAAATAAAGGCAACCCCGAATGGGAAATCCCCAGGCCCTGACCGGTTGACCATCGCATACTATAAATAATTCGAGAATAAACAGTTCCTTCAGGCCTTTAGTACAACAGAGGGAGCATGAACCCATGTTAGTCCCAGCAGAGATGCTGGAGGCCCATGTAACAGTAATTCACAAAGCAGGGAAAGACCTGCTAAGCTGTAAAAGTTACCAACCAATATCATTGCTGAACGTGGATCTCAAGTTGTTTACCAAAATCCTGGCGACTGCATACCTGCCCAATCTGGTCAAAAAAGATCAATGCGGGTTTGTCCCTGGCAGGCAAGGAAGGCGGCTCTGAGGCATATGATTAATGCAGCCAGAGTGTTGATCCCCAGGCTCTGGAAAACCGAACAGACCCCAGCAGTAAAGGACTGGATTTGGGAAGTAGACAGGATAAAGGAAATGGAGAAGCTAACAGCAGCGGTTCATGATAAGGAAGAAGAAACTCGAATGGTGTGAACTTCATGGCATGTGGCCCAGACATCATTAGAGGGGTAGACCCGCACCACCCTTGACTCGGTTACTAAGGGTCAACCGCAAGCTCAGAGGAGAGCCGTGAGTGGTCTTGAAGCTTTGGGCTAAGGCCCTGTTCCCCCCCTCCCCCTCTAATATATCTGTTAATTCTATGGGACCTAGCCCCGGTAGGAGATGTACCCAGCGGCTCCCTAAACTACCAAAAACTCAGATCTGATTCAGAACACCCCACACCCAAAGAGTGCCGGAACCTATAAGGTCCCCCCTAGGTGAGTAAGAGAGAACCAGGGTGGAGACAGTGGGTCGAGAAAAGCGAATGGGAGCTAAAATCGCCATAAGGATGAAGTGGGGTAGTGGACATGAGGGTTCCCCCCAGGGTCCCTCATAAAACCCAAACACGATCACGGCATAATAAATAATAATAAAAATGTCTAGAGGGCACTGTAGAAGTGCTCTCCCCCAATCAATGCAGTGTCTGAGCGTTCCAATGCTGCTATAGTTTCATAACCAATCTGCATCAGGGTACTTTTCCATCCACATTACCCAGCTTAAATGACACCTGACTTTCATTTTTGTTTATTTTTATTTTTTGTTAAAAACGTATGCTAAACAATGGAAACTATAGCTATGCAAGGTTAAAAATAGGCCAGAAATGTAAAAACAGCAATGAAAGTAGACAACCCACTGGTATCATGATCAGGGTGGCTCTTGTTACATTAACAGGGGCAGGAATGTGCATGCTATGACCTAAGTATGATTGAGTGAGCATAAAAGTGGCTCTACAGGTGTGGCAACTCTAAACTGGGTCTAACATGGGTACATGGACACTGACATGTACATATGCATGTCTGCAAGGTCATTGGCACACATCACATTACTCGCCATCACAGCTCTGGCATTGGGACATGCTGCTGGACCCTCTTTGAGCCTGGTGGGGGCAAGATTTGGTGGGGACATCTGGACTGTTTCACTCTGGGTTGCCACTTCTGTGTGTATAAAAAAAAAGTTACATGCATAAGACCTTGCTATATTCATTTGCAATTGATTTAGAAACAAAATATTCTCTATGAAAGAGTTCGATGTTGCCAAATATTTGCACACACTTGTGGTAGCCCTAACATAACTACATCTTTAAACACATGATCAAGGTACCTAAATGTTGGCTATTTTCAGACAACAGAAGATACCCTACTGTTAGACAGCATGGGAACTTCCACACACAAGTGCATGTGAAATAATAATCTAATGAGAAAGCCAGCCGACACAGGATGCAAAGAGGTGGTTAGGTTTATTAATCTCAACCTTACCTGCAACACGAAGGGTCACAACTTGAGCGAGATTTGTGAAGGCAGTGCTGTCTATATGATGCCCCGAAACATCAAGGAATAAACATTTACACACTAGACTCTGACTATGCAAGCACTTTTAGTTTAATCTTATTTTTATTGAGTTTTCCAGACATGAAAAAGGTACAAGAGACAAAAACGGATATACAGGATACAATCAGGTAGACAGGCCCCCTCCACATCCCCCCACGCGCCCCCCCCCCAGGAGCCGATAATGTAAAACCTCTCCCGACCCCCTCCCTCGCCAGAGGCAGGTAACTCGTGAGCCAAGGCAACCACAGTGATCAACCATCAGTGTCTGCATCCCACATCTCCAGTTGTTGGGTCAGCCGCAAAGGGAGAGGGCCGGGCTCATCATCAAGTAGCACGTGTCGGGGGCAGGGAAGGTGAACGCCCACCGACAACCGTCCAAGCAGTGAGCACGTAGGACGTCGGACGTGGGGAGGCGGGACGACCATGCGGAAGGAGCGCAAGGAGGAGGGCCAAGCCCAACCCCGTGGGAGGGGCATAGGGGCGCCCAGGGAGACAGGGAGGGGCCCAGCCAGAGAGAAAGGGGAGGAGCGGGGACAGGAGTGAGAGGGGGAAGGGAGAAAAGAAGAGGAAGAGAAAAAATTAAAAAATAAAAATAAAAAGGGGGGGGAGGGAAAGATAGTGCAGATAGTAACGGGGAGGCCAAGGGATCCAGCTCCAGGGTCAAATCCAAAGGGGCCCTGAGAAGGGACTCCATCAGTCAGTCTCCGCCAGGGGGCCTCCCTCACCCCAGGCCGACACCCCCCGTCAAAAAGGCCTTCGCTTCGTCTGTCTCTCTAAATCTGATCCAACCTGTCCAGGTCTCCAAGAACCTCTCGTTATTTCCTTTATCCTCCGAGATAAGGTCCTCCATTCTCATGATGTGGTCCATTTCCGTGAACCATTCTGTCAAACTGGGTGCCTGTGAGGAATTCCAGTGCCTAGGGATAATCGTCCTTGCCGCCGTTAAAAAGAATTTGAGAACCCCTTTGTTCACTTTGGCTATTGGTACCGGGATCAAGGAGAGAAGAGCAATCTCAGGGCTGTTAGGTACGACAAAGCCTTCCACTTCAGTGTGGATTTTGAAAATAGCGTCCCATAATCTCCTAACCGGGGGGCATTCCCACCAGATATGGAGGATCCCTCCCTGGGTCTCCCCACATCTCCAACATGCTCCTGATTCGTTTGTTGAGAATGCAGCAATATCCACTGGGCACCTATACCACCTTGTGAGGACCTTATAATTTTTCTCCTGTGCCGTACCGGCGCCAGAAAGCCCATGTGTCAAGGAATATCTTTAGGGCCTCTTCCCTGGAGATTGAAATCCCCAGGTCTCTCTCCCATCTGGACAGGAACTCAAGTTCCGAGGCATGTCTGGAAGCCACCAATAAGTTGTAGAACTTAGAGATCACGTGTTCCAGTGGTTGGGGTTGCGTGAGAAACTCCTCTAGTGGGGTTAAGGGAAGGGATGCCTTCTCGAGGCGTCCTTCTGTGGCGAGGAATGTCTCCAGTTGGCGATGTAGGAGCCATGACAGCGGACCTCCTTTATTTTGCAATGTTAGCTCCGTTAGGGAGGGCAGCCTTCCTCCCACAAGGATGTTGCGCAGCCTGGTGTCGTCTGTCTCCTTCCAAATCAAAAATCGTGAAGTATGCTGCCCCGGAACGAAGTCCGGATTGTTGAATAATGGAGTAAGAGGACCCTGTTTATGCACCAGTTCCCCTTGTCGTTGGATCCTGGTCCAGCCGGAGAGAAAATGCCGGGTTAGAAATGGGTAGCCCCTCCTGGCTATGCCGCCTGTGGTTGACACCCATGGGAGAGAGCGTGGATTGAAACCCATAAGGTCTTGCTCCATTTGGACCCAAAGTTTGTCCCTCCCCCTGTACGTCCAATCCGCCAGCCTTGTTAGGAGCGCCGCAGCATGGTAGAGTTTCAGATCTGGTGCCCCGGTCCCGCCAGCCCGCTTGGGCCTGACCAGTATGTCAAATCTGATTCGGGGTTTCCGTGAGCCCCATATAAATTTCAGGAAAGCTGTCTGTATGGACCTGAAAAAGTGCCTAGGGAGAAGGATGGGTATCGTTTGGAACATGTACAAAAATCGGGGGAGAATATCCATCTTCAGGATGTTTATCCTCCCGAACCAGGAATAGCGTCCTCTGTCGTATTTTGAAAGGTCCTGGATGGCTTTGGACTTGAGCTCTTGAAAGTTGAGCTCATACAGATTGTTCAGATTAGATGGTATTAGAGTCCCTAGATATTTTATTGCAGCGGATTGCCACTTAAAGGGAAAGCTACTCTTAAGGTTGTCTACTAAGTGCTGTGGCATAGTGAGATTCAATGCCTCCGATTTCGCATAGTTAATGCGGAAGTTGGATAGCTGACCAAACCTCTCCAGTTCCCTGAGAGCCACAGGAAAGGAGACAATCGGCGATGTAAGGTGGAGAAGCAGGTCATCCGCAAAGATCGAAATTTTGCATTGTCTGCTACCGCATTCAACACCCTTAATGTCCGGGTTGTTCCTTATCGCTACCGCTAGGTGTTCCATAGTTAGGATGTACAATAGGGGCGAGAGGGGGCACCCCTGGCGAGTGCCATTTGTAATTGCAAAGGGTTCCGATAGGATGCCATTAGCTCTAACTCGTGCCGTTGGATCCTGATACAGTGCCATGATCTTAGAGATGATGTTGGGACCGAGGCCGATCTGAGCTAGGGTGGCCCTGAGGAAGCGCCAACTAACTCTATCGAATGCCTTCTCGGCATCACATGAGAGGACACATGCGGGGATGTTGACATCCTGAACATGCGCAATAAGGTTCAGCAGTTTGTTTGTATTATCTCTGGCTTCTCGTCCTGGGACAAAACCCACTTGGTCTAGGTGGATCAGGTGTGGGATAAGTGGTTGGATCCTAGTAGCAATGATCTTTGCAAACAGCTTCAAATCGACATTGAGCAGAGAAATAGGTCTGTAGCTGCCACAAGTCGCCGGGTCTTTGCCTGGTTTGGGAATCACAATGATTGTAGCTTCCAGGGCTTGTTTTGGGAAGGGGTTGTCTGGACCTATGTGATTAAAGGCCTTTACCAGGAAGGGGGCCAGTTGTGTTCCTAGGGTCTTAAAGAACCTAGGAGTAAAGCCGTCCGGACCCGGACTTTTTTCGGAGGGGGTCTCCTTGATGGCCTTCAGGACCTCCAGCTCCGTGAAGGGGGTCTCCAGGTCTTCTGAGGAGTCCTCTGGTATTACCGGGAGCTGTGTCTCAGCTATATAGTCTCTTATATTTGCCTCTAGTGCCTCAACCGAGGCGGCAGATAGATTGGGTTGGAGGTTATAAAGGCCCCCATAGAAATCTTTAAACACCTCTGGGATTCTAGCCGGATCCACAATAGACTCCCCTCCTTCCGCTTTGATGTTAGGGATGAACGATGTTGGAGCTTTGTGGTGGAGAGATCTTGCCAGAAGTTTACCACATTTGTTCGCATGCTCATACATTGAAGCATTCCGTCTGTCTCTGTGTCTGAGGTGGGCCTGGTCATACAGTTTCAGGAGTTTATTCCTGCTGAGTGAGAGCTCAGAGAGCAGCTCCGGAGATGGGTTCTGTTTGTGTTTGGACTCAAGATCGTGTATAGTTTGTAGAGTTTTAGTAATTAGTGCTGCTCTCTCTCGCTTCATCCTCGAGCCCTCCTGGATGAGGACCCCCCTCAGTACACATTTGAGCGCTTCCCACTGAATCGCAGGAGAACAGTTATCCTGCTGGTGGTCGGCGGAAAAATTGGTGATCGTTTGCTTGACCTTGTTCAGACACACCAGGTCTCTAAGAAGATTATCATTTAGTCGCCAGCTCCATTGCTTAGGTGCGGAGTCCGGAAGATCAAAGGACAAGAAGACCGGTGCGTGGTCAGTCCACAGAAAAGGACCAATGTGGGTCTTAGGGCTCCATTGCAAGGCATGGTGGCTTAGGAAAATATAGCGACTATAAGAATTATGCGCAGGTGAGAAATAAGTATAATCCCTGGCTTGCCCATGTTCCAGTCTCCACACGTCCATTAGCTGCAGGTTATACAGAGCTTTCCGCAGGGACTGCAGCTTCCCAAGGGACACAGAGGACCTACCCGATGAGGAGTCCAGGGAGGGATCAAAGGTGAGGTTGAAGTCCCCGCCCACTATTAAGATTCCCTCCGCGAAGTCCTCCAGCTTCCTGAGGTATCTCTTGAGTGCCGCCACCTGATCGAAATTTGGCAGGTAGAGGTTCGCTATTGTGTATGTTTTTTGATGGATTGACACCTTCAGAAAGATGAACCTTCCCTCGGGATCAGACAGTTGGCCTAGCACCTCGAAGGGCAGGGATTTGTGCAGTGCTACGGATACACCCCGTGATTTGCTCTGCGGGTTGGTGCTATGGTACCACGAGGGAAAATATCTACTATGGATGTTAGGCACATTGCCTTCCTGAAAGTGGGTCTCCTGGAGAAGGAGAATATTGACTCTTTGCTTGTGTAGATCATATAGCACCTTGGACCGTTTTTCAGGGACGTTGAAGCCCTTAACGTTCAGAGAGCAGAGTGTCAGCTTGGCCATGTCAGATGCAAGGGGCGAGGGCCCACCCCCCCAGTCCCAGGCCAGGGAGATCTGGGCTATGAGCACCAGGTGGATCCGGATCCGGCAAAGGAGAGCGGAGGAGAGAGAGGAAAAAAGAGAGAAGAGAAAAAAAAAAAGGGGGGGGAGAAAAGAAAAAGGGGGGGGAAGGAAGGGGGGGAGAGGAAGACAAAAAGAGGGAGCTGAACGGATGGGAGGGATGGGAGGGTAACGCTTAGAGGCCGTGGGGGGGATAGATGTCTTTCTACCACTAAAACCACTGAGCTGAAGCCCCACAAAGGGGGCCCGCCGCAGTAGGTACACCAGCCAATAAGTAAGGGTTTAGGTATAGGGAGGATAGGGAACAAAGGATAGCAGGTCACCAGGGCAAGGTCAGCCCGCAATAGACTCTAGTAGAGGGAGTTCTGTGGTGGTAGCTAATCACCAATACCCTCGTTTCCCTGTTTGGGACGACACCAAAGTAATTGGTGCAGGGTCCCACCAGAGATACCTAAGTTGGGGGAGTGTAAGTCGAAAGCGACACAGGAGTGGGAGATGCACACACTGAAAAGTCATGGCACATCATATACGGACTAGTAACTCTAAATAACTTTATATAAGGCACAATCAACATTAATAACTTTAAAGCGTAGTCTGGATATGAGACCCCAGAGGAGCACCCCGAGGTGGTGCACGCCAGCCGCCCCCCGTCCTGAAAGGGAAAGCGCCTCCTCACTCGCCCCCCCTCATATGTGGGCGGCTAGTTTCCCCCCCCCACCCGTATAGGGTTCGAGAGGGGCCGCAGCGAGAGGCAGCCGGCAGAGCAACACCCAGGGGTCCCAGCACCTCCCCAAGGGAGGGATAGATCCACGTCGTCAGCTCAACCTCTAGGGGCCCAGACCCAGGCGGCAGAACATAAAAGAGGATCATATATTTTTAACAGAGTGATACGTTGCGAGCAGCTCTAAGACCCGTAAGGTGACACATATAAGGGGGGGCACCAGAGAGTGGCGAGTGCCAGTCATCTACTGCCATGGTCAGAGGAGTACCCCCCACCCACCCCCCCCAGGCGGGCGCCCAGGCCCCCACCAGTCCATCCCACCCCCCGCACAGGGCAAGGAAGGGGATGGAATAGTGCGGCAAGGGCCGCAGAAGGCAGGCAAAACCCAGGAGCCCCCGGTACCCCCGCGAGGGGACCCCGGACCCCCTAGGTAAAGTAACACGTCACAGACCTCCACAAACAGTGTTATAGCCCGTGAAACGCCCCTGGAATACAGTACCCAAAAAAGAAGGCGACCCATGCCGGCCCCCCGCCGCCATGGAGGGGAGCCGCCACGCAGGCGCCAGGCCCCCACCTGTCCCCCCCGCCCGCGAGGAGGAAATGCCGCAGAGCAGCAGAGGCAGCAGCCCGCCGGTGAAGCGTCGGAGCCAGGGCACCCCCATCGGAGGGGGGGGGAGACCCGCCCCCCAACTCAGCATCCCCAGAGCATCTCGCAACGAAAAGGCAAAGAGAAAAGCAGAGAACAACACAAGTCAAACATTTTTAACAGAGTGAAACATTGTAAACCTTTAAAAGCCAGACCCCCCCCCCCGAGGGCAGGGACCGCCCCAGGCCCCCCGGGCTAGGACCAGACCCACGGACCCCCCACCCAGAGGTAGGCCATCAACCCAGTCGAGGGGGGTTAGAGGCCCAGCGCCATCCACCCATCAAGCAGAAATCGAGGGCCCAGTTCGTTCCATCTCAGGCCGGTCAGGGGTCCCCCAACGCCACCAGGGGGGACCAGGCGCAAGACATCCCCAGGGGGCCCAGTGGGGGGGAAGAGTCACGGCTCAACAGAGTTTGTTCTTCACTCTCTGATTCCCGGTGGGGGCCCCCGTCTTCTAGGGCCCCTTCCTGCCCCTCCAGGTAACCTTCGCGGTTCCCCCCTCGCCGGTCTCCTGGGCGGGAGGTCCAGGGCCGGCGCCAGCCAGTCTGGCACCCGAATCGGATCCGCTTCTAGAAATGTGAAGAGTGCTGGAAGCTGGTCTGGAGCTCTCAATGTGAAGGATCTTCCATTCCTACGGACAACGAGGTGAAACGGGAATCCCCAGCGGTAAGTGGCCCCCCGCCGCAAGACATCCCCAGGGGGCCCAGTGGGGGGGAAGAGTCACGGCTCAACAGAGTTTGTTCTTCACTCTCTGATTCCCGGTGGGGGCCCCCGTCTTCTAGGGCCCCTTCCTGCCCCTCCAGGTAACCTTCGCGGTTCCCCCCTCGCCGGTCTCCTGGGCGGGAGGTCCAGGGCCGGCGCCAGCCAGTCTGGCACCCGAATCGGATCCGCTTCTAGAAATGTGAAGAGTGCTGGAAGCTGGTCTGGAGCTCTCAATGTGAAGGATCTTCCATTCCTACGGACAACGAGGTGAAACGGGAATCCCCAGCGGTAAGTGGCCCCCCGCCACAGGATCACCTCAAGAAGGGGCTTCAGCAGGCGTCTCATTTGAAGTGTCCTGGATGAGAGATCAGGGAGGACAGCAATGGGCGAGCCTTCAAATCTGGTCGGGCCAGCCTCCCATGCCCTCCGCAGTATTTCCTCCTTGGTCTTATACAGGTGGATTCTGCAGATCACATCTCTGGGTCGTTGCGGGTCCGCCGACCTCGGGCCCAGCGCCCGGTGTATTCTGTCGATGATGATGACATTTGTGGGGGGGGCCCCCAGGATAGTGTTAAAGATGGTTTTAGCTGTATGCTCTAGGTCTGACTGAGTGACTGTTTCTGGAAGCCCCCTCAGTCTAACGTTGTTGCGTCTGCCTCGGTTCTCGAGATCGTCGAGGCCGAGGTAAAGAGCAGAAAAGTGGCGACTCTCATCTCGATGCATTTGCTCCAAAGCAGTCACCCTCTGGGCCAGCGTGGATTGATCTTGCTCGACTGAGTCAACTCTGTGAGAAAGTTCAGAAATAGAATTTTGAAGTGTGTTGAGTTCTCTGCAAAGGGTGTTTTCCATTTGGGATATATATCCATCGAAGTCGGAGCGGGAGGGTAGCGCCCGCAGGGCCTCAGAGACGTTTGACTTGATCACATCTGCTAGAGCCGAAAGCAGGGAGGAAGGCACATGGCATGTGTCCATGGGTGCGTCGACACGGGGAGGGTCCGGACTTGTATCCAGCTGCTGGATCATTCCTTAAGGCAAAGGTGTGCCCGGTCGGGCCATGTGTTCTCTTGTCGCTGTGTCGTCCCTGACACCATCTCGGTGCCACTTGTCTCCCCGCCCTCTGGGGTCCGCACTCCAGGTTCTCTCAGGGGACGCGTGAGCTGGGCCGGGATTATGGCCCCTCTCCCCGCAGAGGGCATCCCATTGCTGTGTTGTTGAGGGGTATGGGCCATGTATTGTTTGCTCTCTATGTGAGCGGGCCGTTGTGCTACTTGTTCCGGGGCAGGGTGCAGTCTGCATGTTTCCCCTATCCCCATTAGCCAGCACTGATCTCTCCAGGGTGATGCTGATGGGGTGATCTTGGGCATGGGGTCCCGCAGCCGCCTCAGGTAACGGCTCAGCCTGTATGGCAAGGGGCATGGGTCTCCCGCCCCCCCGGTGCGCCAGCTCCGCCGAGGATTCCAAGGGCTCCCCTCCCTCCTGTCCCACTCCGGGTACATGGCCCCCACGTGCTCCCCCCTCTCCGTCCATCGGTGGACATTCGGGGACTATATTGTCTAGCCACTGGCGGGGAACGCCAGCCTCAGTGACAGCGCGCTCCTCCGCCTCTCTCCCCTCACCTGGTGAGGCTCTTGCCGCCTCCGCCGCCGCCTCTTCCTCTCCCGGCATCAGGTCCGCAGCGAGAGCGGGAGCGGTGTGCCGCTGTGTCTCTGCCCCTGCGAGTCCCGCCCGAGCCGGGGAGACTGTCACGTGGCCGGCATCGATCTCCTCCTCCACCGCGCGCACCTCCTCATCGCTCCTCGCCGCCATCTTCCCTCCTCGCCTTCTCTCCCCCGAGCGCGCAGTTTCACTGAAAAAAGAGGTGATGGAGGCCGATCCTCGTCTCCCCTCGGTGCCTGTCACTCTCCTGCGCCTGGGCATTTGGATTATTGGCGTCTCAGCGTGCCTGTAAGGTCCGTCCGTAGAAGGTAGGTGCAGAGCTCACTATCGTGGTGTCCTATTCCGCCATCGGCTAGCCACGCCCCCCCCTATGCAAGCACTTTTAACATTAAATACAATAATGAAAGGGACTCACCAGGGGACGAGGTGTTGGACACAAGCCAGGGACAGCTGTGAGCAGAAGCAGTGGTGCCTCTGCTCCTCCTTTATGGGCCCAGCAGAGCCCAACAGAGGGGCCACCTTCCTCCCGCTCACTCCCGGGACCCCCATGGAGTGACCTCATCAGATTTATAATGTTTGATCAGAAGCACACCCCGGAATCAATTGTTCATTTTCAAATAAAAAATTGTATTGGAGTATCACAGCAAAAACATACATACATACATGTGTAAATATTTCATAGAAAAAGGATACAATTAGCAAATATTATGAATGTTGGGTTCAAGATGTCATCAGGAGCGTTTTGGGTACCTCAAAAAGAGAAGGGTTCATATGCATTAGCACTAACATGTACAGTACAGGAATGTATGCTATATTAGGGTAACGAACCATTACCATAAAAGTCTATGGGGTGATATTGTCACGATCCTGATGAGTGGTATGAGAGGCGGGCTACAGGCTTAAGTCAAGGAAATAACAGGCCAGAATATGCTTAACCAGTATATATTACAGTAACAATGTTTTCTGGTCAGTCAAGTGAAACATCCGCCCTGCATCATAGCAGAAATGAAGCAGCAATTATATATGTACAATAACAGAGGATAATCATGACGCCATGCTAAAGATCATTACATGCATAGAAGTACAAGAAAAGACATTACCGATAGGCAGTATATAACCTGTGATCGCAAATGACAATGCCCACGTTCCGGAGCACACGGCTTGCTCATTGTATCCTTTTTCTATAAAACTAACAAAGGGATAGGGAACAAAGGGGACCGAAACCGCACCAGCATACAATCAATACAAATATGTAGCGTGCACACAGATGAGGGTATGATCACACAAATTGTGCTAAATATGAATAGTAAATAAGGGGATCCCACAGATCTCCAACACTACCCTTATAACATATGTGGTACCACTCTAATTAGTATCAAAAATCTATTATTTTATTAAAGAATGATAATCCCATCTACACTAACATATTAAAAACATAAAATACATTGAGACAAAGCCAAAAGGAAGGGAACAAGGGGGGGGGGGGAGATTAAAGATGACAAAATGCTGTTACATGATCATAATGGGATACAGAACCTTCAAAAAAATTAATTATTGGGCTAATGATTTCATATTGGGCTAACGGTGTATAAAGTGCTCATGTGTTAATACCTCCACTATATTATGCTCAAATCTCTAATGACATAGATATCTGTGCAAAATGTGCAGCTCACTCTTTGCAAAAGTATCCAGGTTGTCTACCCTTAAAACCATATAAATAAATATGTGCTATATAAAACGATACTAATCAATAAACGTCTCTAATTAAGGTGCAAAGCATAAATTAATTAATTATACTACTATCCATCTGTGCTACTAAACCGCTAAACTCATTAATGAAAACCCGCTGGATTGTGAACAAGAAGGAACATGGATACAATGAGCTAAAATTCTTATGTCAAGCCCAGGATCAAGCAGCAAGCCCCCCCCCCCCCCCCCGGGGCACCTACGCGTTGCGTGACGTCAAACGAGTCACTTCCTCAGGGCAAAAACACACATCACCTACCTAATGGTGTCCTTATATATCTGCCCAGAGCTTCCCTGCACTTGCTATCACAGCTGCAGCCGGCATCAAGATGCGCCAGGCCGGCGGCGATTGATGCTCTGCATAGTGTGCTGGATATACTCACTTGTTGTCTCCTTTGCGAGTTGTATAAACTTTTGGCCCGGGCCCTTTTTGGGGGACATATAATGCAGTCTTTGATGGTTATATGTAGAGATGAGCGAACTTTTGAAAAATTCGATTCGGCTGATTCGCCGAATTTTCCGTCAAAATTCGTTTCGGTCTGAATTTATTCGCGACAAATCGCTATTAAAAACGGCTATTTCTGAGCCTCCTAGAGCCTCAATAGGGTTGTAAACCATTCTGCCTTGCTGTAACACGCATAGGATGCGTGCTGGGTTAGTTAAATAATACTGTAAATAAATATCACATGCAGATCAGAGGCATCGCTAATAGAATCGCAGAGCGGCACAATTGCAGAGAGTTGAAGTGGCATCACTATGAGGGGCAGGAGCCCAAACATTGCTTTATAGAGACACTGGAGTTGGCTGCAGGAGGCCAAAAATTGGATGAATCACACCCTGGAGTTGCAAGCAGCAGCAGGAGCACAAACATTGCTTTAAAGAGACACTGGAGTTGTCTGCAGGAGCCCAAAATTGGATGAATCACATCCTGGAGTTGCAAGCAGCAGCAGGAGCCCAAACATAGCTTGAAAGAGACACTGGAGTTGGCAGCAGGAGCCCAAAAATCGGATGAATCACACCCTGGAGTTGCAAGCAGCAGCAGGAGCCCAAACATAGCTTGAAAAAGACACTGGAGTTGGCTGCAGGAGCCCAAAGATTGGATGAATCACACCCTGGAGTTGCAAGCAGCAGCAGCAGCAGCCCATACATTGGCTGAAAGAGACACTGGAGTTGGCAGCAGGAGCCCAAAATTGGATGAATCACACCCTGGAGTTGCAAGCAGCAGCAGGAGCCCAAACATAGCTTTAAAGAGACACTGGAGTTGGCAGCAGGAGCCCAAAAATTGGATGAATCACACCCTGGAGTTGCAAGCAGCAGCAGGAGCCCAAACATTGGCTGAAAGAGACACTGGAGTTGGCAGCAGGAGCCCAAAAATTGGATGAATCACACCCTGGAGTTGCAAGCAGCAGCAGTAGCAGGAGCCCAAACATTACTTTAAAGAGACACTGGAGTTGGCAGCAGGAGTCCAAAAATTGACTGACACACCCTGGAGTTGGCAGCAGCAGCAGCAGGAACCTAGAGATTGGTTGGAAGGCACCCTGAAGTTGGCAGCAGCAGGAGCACATACATTAGCTGGAAGGCACACCCTGGAGTTGGCAGCAGCATAAGCAGGAGCCCAAACATTGCTTGAAAGACACCCTGGAGTTGGCAGCAGCAGCAGGAGGCCAAAAATTGGCTGAGAGAGACACTGGAGTTGGCAGCAGGAGCCCAAAAATTGGATGAATCACACCCTGGAGTTGCAAGCAGCAGGAGCCCAAACATTACTTTAAAGAGACACTGGAGTTGGCAGCAGGAGCCCAAAAATTGGATGAATCACACCCTGGAGTTGCAAGCAGCAGCAGGAGCCCGAACATTACTTTAAAGAGACACTGAGGTTGGCTTCAGGAGCCCAAAAATTGCATGAATCACACCCTGGAGTTGCAAGCAGCAGTAGCAGCCCAAACATTACTTTAAAGAGACACTGGAGTTGGCAGCAGGAGCCCAAAAATTGGATGAATCACACCCTGGAGTTGCAAGCAGCAGCAGCAGGAGCCCAAACATTACTTAAAAGAGACACTGGAGTTGGCAGCAGGAGCCCAAAAATTGACTGACACACCCTGGAGTTGGCAGCAGCAGCAGCAGGAACCTAGAAATTGGCTGGAAGGCACCCTGAAGTTGGCAGCAGCAGGAGCACATACATTAGCTGGAAGGCACACCCTGGAGTTGGCAGCAGCATAAGCAGAAACCCAAACATTGCTTGAAAGACACCCTGGAGTTGGCAGCAGCAGCAGGAGGCCAAACATTGGCTGAGAGAGACACTGGATGAATCACACCCTGGAGTTGCAAGCAGCAGCGGCAGGAGCCCAAACATTACTTTAAAGAGACACTGGAGTTGGCAGCAGGAGCCCAAAAATTGGATGAATCACACCCTGGAGTTGCAAGCAGCAGCAGGAGCCCAAACATTGGCTGAAAGAGACACTGGAGTTGGCAGCAGGAGCCCAAAAATTGGATGAATCACACCCTGGAGTTGCAAGCAGCAGCAGCAGCAGCAGGAACCCAAACATTACTTTAAAGAGACACTGGAGTTGGCAGCAGGAGCCCAAAAATTGACTGACACACCCTGGAGTTGGCAGCAGCAGCAGCAGGAACCTAGAAATTGGCTGGAAGGCACCCTGAAGTTGGCAGCAGCAGGAGCACATACATTAGCTGGAAGGCACACCCTGGAGTTGGCAGCAGCATAAGCAGGAGCCCAAACATTGCTTGAAAGACACCCTGGAGTTGGCAGCAGCAGCAGCAGCAGGCCAATAATTGGCTGAGAGAGACACTGGAGTTGGCAGCAGGAGCCCAAAAATTGGATGAATCACACCCTGGAGTTGCAAGCAGCAGCAGCAGGAGCCCAAACATTACTTTAAAGAGACACTGGAGTTGGCAGCAGGAGCCCAAAAATTGACTGACACACCCTGGAGTTGGCAGCAGCAGCAGCAGGAACCTAGAAATTGGCTGGAAGGCACCCTGAAGTTGGCAGCAGCAGGAGCACATACATTAGCTGGAAGGCACACCCTGGAGTTGGCAGCAGCATAAGCAGGAACCCAAACATTGCTTGAAAGACACCCTGGAGTTGGCAGCAGCAGGCCAAAAATTGGCTGAGAGAGACACTGGAGTTGGCAGCAGGAGCCCAAAAATTGGATGAATCACACCCTGGAGTTGCAAGCAGCAGCAGCAGGAGCCCAAACATTACTTTAAAGAGACACTGGAGTTGGCAGCAGGAGCCCAAAAATTGGATGAATCACACCCTGGAGTTGCAAGCAGCAGCAGGAGCCCGAACATTACTTTAAAGAGACACTGGGGTTGGCTTCAGGAGCCCAAAAATTGGATGAATCACACCCTGGAGTTGCAAGCAGCAGCAGGAGCCCGAACATTACTTTAAAGAGACACTGGGGTTGGTGTCAGGTCCCGTGGGACGCCCACCTTCCAATTAAGTCTGCAACCCCCAATCTCCACTGCTAGCTTCGCCTATAGACAAGCCCCCGTTTGCCGGGACGCTGGACACGCCTCACCGGACACGGTTGCCCCCAGGACTTCTTAGCACAAAGGATGCAGACTTATGCAGGGGAAGGCAAACGAACCAGGAACGAGACTGGGTAAGGTCAAATGGGCAGGATCATACACGGCAGATCAGTCCAATGAAGCGCGGTACAGGAGGATGAGACAGAAGAATAGTCGAGTCGAGCCAAAGGTCACGCCGGGGAATCACAGATACGCAGTACAGAGGAGCAGGCAGAAATCGTGGTCAGGAAAACAGGCTAAGGTCGGTCCAGGCAGCAATCAAGGATGGTCATACACAGCAAGAAACGTAAACGGAACAGACACCAATTCACACCCAGCAGCACGCTATCACGGGCAAGGATCAAATGCAATAGGAACACCTTTATAGGGAGTGGCCGACCAGATTGAGGGACATGATTGGTGCAAACTTAGGAACCTGAGGCTGATTGCCCCATTCAAACCATAGGCGTTCCGCCCAAAGCAATCTTGGGCTCATTGGCCCAGAACTGATTACCTCCGGCGGGCGCGCTGTGTGCAGCGCCGCCAGAGGGCATAAAGCCTGAGTGCTCGCGCGCGCGAGCATGATCCTGAGCGTCAGGAGCGCGCCGCAATGCCAGGGACGCTGCTAGTGACGGAGCCGCCCGAGCCGCCGCTCGCGACGGAAACAGCCGAGCGGCTGCTCGCGGCGGAAACAGCCGAGCGGCGGCCGGGGACGGAAGCCGTCGAGCCGCCGCCTGCCGAAGATGCCGCCCAGCCAGTGCTCCGGCCAACCGACTGTAGCCGGCGTGGGACCGAAGGCCGGGTGAGTGCGAGGTCCCCGTGACACTACCCCCCCCTTCACGAGGGGCCTCCGGACCCTTACCAGGTTTATCAGGATTCTCACGATGGAATCTATTGACTAAGGTTCTGGCATGAACATCTTTGGCCGGTACCCAACACCTCTCCTCAGGACCAAAACCTTTCCAATCAATTAAATACTGTAATGAATTTCGAACCATTCGAGCATCGAGTATTCTGTTAATTTCATATTCAGGTTCATCTCCCATTACGACTGGAGGAGGAGATGACACCTGAACATTTCTGGCGGATTTTAACAAGGAAACATGAAAGGTAGACGGAATCTTTATGGACATAGGTAACTTGACTTTAAAGGTAACATTACTCAGCTTGTTAATGATGGGAAAAGGACTGATGTATTTAGGCCCTAACTTAGGCGAGGGTTGTCTAAGGGCAATATTTCTGGTGGATACCCAGACCCAGTCTCCTACCTGAAATGGTGGTTCCCGCGATCTATGTCGGTCCGCGAACACTTTATATTTTTCAGAGGCTTTCTTAAAGTTCGTCTGTATCTCAGACCACACCTTAGTCCTTTTCCGTAGCCATTCCTCCAATGCCGGCAAGTTGGAGGAAGGACCAGAGAAGGATGACGCCTTAGGATTCCTGCCATAGTTACAGAAAAACGGCGAAAACTTAGTCGACTCGCTAGGCGCATTGTTAAAGGCGAATTCAGCAAATTCGATAAATTCCGCCCACTGTTCTTGACGATCAGACACAAAGCAGCATAAATATTGTTCTAAACTCTGATTCACCCGCTTGGTCTGTCCGTTAGACTGGGGATGATAAGCTGTAGAAAGAGAAACTTTAATGCTCAAGCGATTACAAAAGTCTTTCCAGAAGCAGGATATAAACTGAATCCCCCGATCTGAAACAATATTTTGTGGTATACCATGGAGACGGAAAACATGCTTAATGAATAATTGCACCAAGTCTGGTGCCGACGGAAGTTTTACCAAAGGAATAAAGTGTGCCATTTTACTGAAGCGGTCAACCACCACCCAGATTACAGTATTCCCCTGTGATTGAGGTAGATCGACAATGAAGTCCATGGATATGTGAGACCATGGCTCGCTAGGAATCTCCAGAGGTACTAATAATCCCGCTGGAGATCCATGGGTTGTCTTACTCCGTGCACATACAGGGCATGCTTCAACAAAGGCGGTTATGTCACGTCTGATGGTAGGCCACCAGACATGGCGTTTGGCGACAGCCAAGGTTTTCCGAACCCCTAAGTGACCGGCGGACTTGGCATCATGAAGTTCCTGTAAAACGGCGAGACGTAAATGAGGTGGAACAAATAAGCATTCAGAGGGTTTACCGGGAGGAGTATCAATCTGATATGGCGTCAAAGAACTAGACAAATCAGGGAGAAGGGCGCCCATTATACAACCTAAGGGCAAAATTGGTTCAGCAGGATCAAATCGATCCTTACAATCTCCGAAATTTCGAGATAAGGCGTCTGCTTTGGTATTCTTTTTCCCTGGTTTGTAAGTGATAATGAAATTGAAACGAGAGAAAAAGAGTGCCCAGCGAGCCTGACGGGAGTTGAGCCTTTTGGCGGACTCTAAATATTCTAGATTCTTGTGATCTGTATATACGGTAATGGGGTGTAGAGAACCTTCCAGCCAGTGACGCCATTCCTCAAAGGCCAGTTTAATACCCAATAGTTCCCTATTACCAACATCATAATTACGTTCAGCAGGAGAAAATTTACGTGAAAAGAACGCACAGGGATGCAGTCTCTCCGGATTACCAGAGTACTGAGAGAGAACTGCTCCCACCCCAAGTTCGGAGGCGTCGACCTCCAACAGAAACGGGTGATTAGTATTGGGATGGATCAACACAGGAGCTGAAGTAAAGGTCTTTTTCAATAGTTGAAAGGCGCTTGTTGCTTAGGGAGGCCACTCCTCAACAAAAGCGCCCTTCCGAGTAAGATCTGTTAAGGGACCCACAATGGAAGAGAACCCCCTTATGAATTGTCTATAAAAATTTGCAAATCCTAAAAACCTCTGAAGCGCCTTAAGGGTTCTAGGTTGCTCCCACTCCAGTATCGCAGATACTTTGGAGGGATCCATAACCAACCCACGCTTAGAGATTAAATATCCTAGAAACGGAATCTCAGAAACTTCAAATACACATTTAGAGATTTTAGCATACAGATGGTTCTCCCGTAACCTTTGTAACACCGCTTTCACATGTTGACGGTGTTCAAACAGGGAATGGGAAAAAATGTCGTCTAAATAGACCACCAGAAACCGACCCAAGAAATCGCGAAAAATGTCGTTCACGAAATCTTGGAAGACTGCAGGGGCATTACATAGGCCGAAGGGCATCACTAAGTATTCGTAGTGGCCATCTTTGACATTGAAGGCTGTCTTCCATTCATCTCCCTGGCGTATACGAATAAGGTTATATGCCCCTCTAAGATCAAGTTTGAGCCCCAGATACCTGATTAAAGAGGTCATTGATTAACGGTAATGGATATCTATTCTTAACTGTAATTTTGTTTAATCCCCGGTAGTCAATACAGGGGCGTAAACCGCCGTCCTTCTTCTCGACAAAGAAAAAACCTGCACCAGCAGGTGAGGTAGAAGGACGGATGAATCCCTTCTTGAGGTTCTCTGAAATATAATCTTTCATGGCCAGCTCTTCAGATCGTGTGAGATTGTATATCTTCCCCCTAGGGGGCATAGTACCTGGAAGCAAATCGATGGGACAATCATAGGTCCTATGCGGGGGAAGAGTGTCAGCGGATTTTTCAGAGAAAACATCCGCCCAATCTGCGTAGGCTGGTGGTAAACCATCAAGGATGACCTGTGAGGACCTAAGGGATGTGGAGAAACAATGCTCATAACAGAATGGACTCCATTTAACAAGATCCACAGATTCCCAATTAATAACTGGATTATGGGTTTTTAACCATGGGAAACCTAACACAATAGGAGAAACAGGACTCTCAATAATAAAAAACTCTAATTCTTCAGAATGGGCAGATCCCACAATTAAATTCACCAAGGGGGTCTTAAAGGAGACCAACCCTCCCGTGATGGGCTTGTTATTGACAGCCAGGACTCGAAGGGAATTTTCTAACGGAATATTAAGGGTGGAAGCAAGTGACCTATCCAAGAAATTGCCAGCCGCTCCACTGTCTATGAAAGCGGAGACAAAAGTCTTGGAAAGGCCCCAAGAGACCATAACTGGTAGGAGTAACCGATTAACATGAGGGAGTGATACCTGACCTCCTAGATGAAGTCCCTCAGCAGGATCTAGGCGCTGTAGTTTCCCGCCACCGGAGCCTTGTTTGGGCAATCTTTAGCGAAGTGGCCAGGATTTCCGCAATAAAGACAAAGGCCTTGTGATCTACGCCGAACTTTCTCTGCCTGAGAAAGATGGGTTACGCCAAGCTGCATGGGTTCTTCAGACGTCATAGAAGAAGGGGCGGCAGCACCCCTAGGGCTTGACTCTTGGCGTGGGGGTCCCCAAGGTTGATCCTTGCCTTTTTCTTGGCGTCTTTCCCTGAGACGTCTATCCACTCAAATTGCCAGTTGCATATATTCATCAAGGCTTTTGGGTAGCGGATAGTTCACTAGAACATCTTTAATGTTTTCTGAGAGTCCAATTCTAAATTGGCTGCAGAAAGCTGGGTCATTCCACTTAGAATCAATGGCCCATCGACGGAACTCTGCGCTATACTCCTCCGCTGAGCGTTTTGCCTGTCTAAGATTCCATAGCTTGGAGTCTGCTGTTGAAGCTCCATCAGGGTCTGCATATAATAGCTCCATGGCAGAAAAGAAGGAGGAGACTGATTGTAAAGCTTCATCTGTAGGTGCAAATCCAAATGCCCAGGTCTGAGGATCACCCTGGAGAAGTGAGATGACTAGGCCCACTCGTTGAGTTTCTGACCCAGATGAGTGGGGCCGTAGACGGAAGTAGAGCTCACAAGAGTTCTTAAAGTTAGAGAACTTCATCCGTTCCCCGAAGAATTTCTCTGGAAGAGGAATCTTTGGCTCAACTGTAGGTCCAGGATCCAGTGGCGCAGGTAGTTGGCGACTTTCCTGCGTAGCCACTCGCTGGGCTAGCTGGTTGATGGCGGTGGCCATAGCTTGCCCCTGCTGCATTAATTCTTCCATCTAGGAAATAATGTTATGGCCCGTGATAATGTCAGGCCCACCTTCCACTGCTAGCTTCGCCTATAGACAAGCCCCCGTTTGCCGGGACGCTGGACACGCCTCACCGGACACGGTTGCCCCCAGGACTTCTTAGCACAAAGGATGCAGACTTATGCAGGGGAAGGCAAACGAACCAGGAACGAGACTGGGTAAGGTCAAACGGGCAGGGTCATACACGGCAGATCAGTCCAATGAAGCGCGGTACAGGAGGATGAGACAGAAAAATAGTTGAGTCGAGCCAAAGGTCACGCCGGGGAATCACAGATACGCAGTACAGAGGAGCAGGCAGAAATCGTGGTCAGGAAAACAGGCTAAGGTCGGTCCAGGCAGCAATCAAGGATGGTCATACACGGCAAGAAACGTAAACGGAACAGACACCAATTCACACCCAGCAGCACGCTATCACGGGCAAGGATCAAATGCAATAGGAACACCTTTATAGAAAGTGGCCGACCAGATTGAGGGACATGATTGGTGCAAACTTAGGAACCTGGGGCTGATTGCCCCATTCAAACCATGGGGCGTTCCGCCCAAAGCAATCTTGGGCTCATTGGCCCAGAACTGATTACACAAAGCCTGAGTGCTCGCGCGCGTGCGCGCGCACAATCCTGAGCGTCAGGAGCGCGCCGCGATGCCAGGGGCGCGCCGTTCCAGACGCTGCTAGTGACGGAGCCGCCCGGGCCCGGGGACGGAAGCCGTCGAGCCGCCGCCTGCCGAAGATGCCGCCCAGCCAGCGCTCCGGCCGACCGACTGCAGCCGGCGTGGGACCGAAGGCCGGGTGAGTGCGAGGTCCCCGTGACACTTGGCTTCAGGAGCCCAAAAATTGCATGAATCACACCCTGGAGTTGCAAGCAGCAGCCCAAACATTACTTTAAAGAGACACTGGAGTTGGCAGCAGGAGCCCAAAAATTGGATGAATCACACCCTGGAGTTGCAAGCAGCAGCAGTAGCAGCAGGAGCCCGAACATTACTTTAAAGAGACACTGGAGTTGGCAGCAGGAGCACAAAAATTGGATGAATCACACCCTGGAGTTGCAAGCAGCAGCAGCAGCAGGAGCCCAAACATTACTTTAAAGAGACACTGGAGTTGGCAGCAGGAGCCCAAAAATTGACTGACACACCCTGGAGTTGGCAGCAGCAGCAGCAGGAACCTAGAAATTGGCTGGAAGGCACCCTGAAGTTGGCAGCAGCAGGAGCACATACATTAGCTGGAAGGCACACCCTGGAGTTGGCAGCAGCATAAGCAGGAGCCCCAACATTGCTTGAAAGACACCCTGGAGTTGGCAGCAGCAGCAGGAGGCCAAACATTGGCTGAGAGAGACACTGGAGTTGGCAGCAGGAGCCCAAAAATTGGATGAATCACACCCTGGAGTTGCAAGCAGCAGCAGCAGGAGCCCAACATTACTTTAAAGAGACACTGGAGTTGGCAGCAGGAGCCCAAAAATTGGATGAATCACACCCTGGAGTTGCAAGCAGCAGCAGGAGCCCGAACATTACTTTAAAGAGACACTGGGGTTGGCTTCAGGAGCCCAAAAATTGGATGAATCACACCCTGGAGCTGCAAGCAGCAGCAGCAGCCCAATCATTACTTTAAAGAGACACTGGAGTTGGCAGCAGGAGCCCAAAAATTGGATGAATCACACCCTGGAGTTGCAAGCAGCAGCAGCAGGAGCCCAAACATTACTTTAAAGAGACACTGGAGTTGGCAGCAGGAGCCCAAAAATTGGATGAATCACACCCTGGAGTTGCAAGCAGCAGCAGGAGCCCAAACATTACTTTAAAGAGACACTGGAGTTGGCAGCAGGAGCCCAAAAATTGACTGACACACCCTGGAGTTGGCAGCAGCAGCAGAAACCTAGAAATTGACTGGAAGGCACCCTGAAGTTGGCAGCAGCAGGAGCATATACATTAGCTGGAAGGCACACCCTGGAGTTGGCGGCAGCATAAGCAGGAGCCCAAACATTGCTTGAAAGACACCCTGGAGTTGGCAGCAGCAGCAGCGGCAGGAGGCCAAAAATTGGCTGAGAGAAACACTGGAGTTGGCAGCAGGAGCCCAAAAATTGGATGAATCACACCCTGGAGTTGCAAGCAGCAGCAGCAGGAGCCTGATCATTACTTTAAAGAGACACTGGAGTTGGCTTCAGGAGCACAAAAATTGGATGAATCACACCCTGGAGTTGCAAGCAGCAGCAGCAGGAGGCCAAACATTGGCTGAAAGGCACACCCTGAAGTTGGCATCAGCAGGAGGCCAAAAAATGGTTGGAAGGCACACCTTGAAGTTGGCATCAGCAGGAGCCCAAAAATTGGCCTAAAGACATAAATATGTATTGCACCATTTGGAAAGTGTAAAACGTGGCACCATGCTGAATCTAGTCGCATGCATCAGGCATTGGTGGGTGGAAATCCTGGCTGATCCATCCCTGATTCATTTTGACAAAGGTGAGTCTCTCCACATTTTTAGTTGACAGACGAGTTCTCCTCGCCGTAACTATGGCCCCCGCCGCACTAAACACCCGCTCAGATGGCACGCTACTTGCTGGGCAGGACAGCTTTTTCAGGGCAAACTCTGCTAGTTGCGGCCACAAATCAAGTTTGGCTGCCCAGAAGTCCAGCGGATCCTCAAGGTGTGTTGGCATGGTCATGTCAAGGTATGACATGACCTGCTGGTTCAGGTCCTGCTCCAGGTCTTCCTGCTGCTCATGAGTAGCCTCACTATGCGGGTGTAGAAAGCTACTCATTAGCGACTGAAGACTGAGGCTGCTGCTGATGGAGCTGCTGCTGCTGCTTCTGCCAACCCCCCCAGCAGCCATGGCAGTGGAAGGTGAGCGCAGAGGTCCCCTCGAGTCAGACCTGTGAGAGTATGGACCATGGCGCAGATAGGCATCGGCCAACTGCCTACGTAGAATGTCTTTGTAGTAGTTCAGTTTGTCCTCCCTCTCGGTGGGTTTAAAAAATGCCCCCATTTTGTGCCGGAAGCGAGGGTCCAATAAGGTGGACAGCCAGAAGTCATCCCGACTACAAATGGAAACAATTCTGGGGTCACTACGCAAGCACGTGAGCATGCTTCCTGCCATTTGCGCAAGTGACTCGGATGGACTACCTGTCTCCATCTCCACTGCATACTGCCACGGTGTGTCCGGGTCCTCTGTCTCGCATTCCTCAAAACCCTCTAGCTCCTCTGGCTGCTCCTGCTCCTCCTCTCCTGTCCGCTGACTAGATAAACCAGCCATTTCGCCAAGCCTAAACTGTGTTTCGCTGGGCAACTCCTCCTCCTCTTCCTCCTCCTCCTCCAGTTCAGCTCCAACGGGGTTCATGTGGAAGTAAGATGTAGACGCCATGTCTCCAGTGCCCTGACCAGTCATGGTTTCCAACATGTGCTGTAGTACATGAAGCAGTGGAATCACCTCTTTCATCCCGCAATCCTGCCGACTGACAAATAAAGTGGCTTCCTCAAAGGGCCTGAGCAAACGGCAGGTGTCACGTATGAGCTGCCACTGGTTGACATTGAAGTTACACAGGGGAGTCCCTCTATCCGCTTGGATCATCAGGAAATCCGTGATGGCTTTTCTCTGTTCATATAATCGGTCCAACATGTGAAGGGTGGAATTCCAACGGGTGGAAACATCGCAAATCAGACTATGTTGGGGGATACTGTTCTGATGCTGTAGCTCAAGAAGGGTGTGTTTGGCGGTGTATGAGTGGCTGAAGTGCATGCAAAGTTTCCTTGAAGTTGTTAGGATGTCTTGCAGATGGGGAGAACACTTCAGAAACCGCTTGACAACCAGATTCAAGACGTGAGCCATGCAGGGGGCATGGGTCAGGCTTCCTTGGTGCAGCGCAGACAAAATGTTCTTCCCATTGTCGGTAACCATGATTCCCATTTTAAGTTTTCTTGGAGTAAGCCATGTTTGGATTTCCTGATGAATAAATTTAAGCAGTTCCTCCCCTGTGTGACTCCTTTCACCAAGACAAACCATGTGAAGCACTGCGTGACACCTCCGTGCCCTGCACACATGGTAGACTGGAGGGGCACTGAGACTTGAGCCTACAGTGGAGGGTGAGGAGATGGCGGAGGATGAGGAGGCCGAGTCGCACAGTGTCACAGGCCCAACGGGCAGGGAGTGCGGAGGCCGAAGCGGCGTGACCTGTCCAAGTTGCTGCTGCTGCTGCTGCGAAGGGACCACATTCACCCAGTGGGCCGTAAACGACATGTACTGTCCCTGACCGTAGTTACAGCTCCAGACGTCGGCGCTGCCATGCACTTTGCTACACACCGGCAGGCTCAAGGACTGGCCCACCTTCTGTTCAACAAAAGTGTGCAGCGCTGGTACTGCCTTCTTGGCAAAGAAATGAAATCCCGACTACAAATGGAAACAATTCTGGGGTCACTACGCAAGCACGTGAGCATGCTTCCTGCCATTTGCGCAAGTGACTCGGATGGACTACCTGTCTCCATCTCCACTGCATACTGCCACGGTGTGTCCGGGTCCTCTGTCTCGCATTCCTCAAAACCCTCTAGCTCCTCTGGCTGCTCCTGCTCCTCCTCTCCTGTCCGCTGACTAGATAAACCAGCCATTTCGCCAAGCCTAAACTGTGTTTCGCTGGGCAACTCCTCCTCCTCTTCCTCCTCCTCCTCCAGTTCAGCTCCAACGGGGTTCATGTGGAAGTAAGATGTAGACGCCATGTCTCCAGTGCCCTGACCAGTCATGGTTTCCAACATGTGCTGTAGTACATGAAGCAGTGGAATCACCTCTTTCATCCCGCAATCCTGCCGACTGACAAATAAAGTGGCTTCCTCAAAGGGCCTGAGCAAACGGCAGGTGTCACGTATGAGCTGCCACTGGTTGACATTGAAGTTACACAGGGGAGTCCCTCTATCCGCTTGGATCATCAGGAAATCCGTGATGGCTTTTCTCTGTTCATATAATCGGTCCAACATGTGAAGGGCTCAAGCAGGCTCAAGGACTGGCCCACCTTCTGTTCAACAAAAGTGTGCAGCGCTGGTACTGCCTTCTTGGCAAAGAAATGATGGCTTGGGACTCTCCATCTCGGCTCGGCACAAGCCATCAGTTCTCTGAAAGGTGCAGAGTCCACCACCTGAAAAGGGAGCGACTGCAGCCCCAGCAACTTGGACAGAAGTACATTCAGCTTCTGCGCCGTAGGATGAGTGGGCGCATACTGCTGTCTCTTGGACATGGCTTCACTGATGGAATGCTGGCGGGATGCCTGACTTGGAGGAGGAGCAGGAGCGACAGAGGATGGGTATGACGCACAGCTGCCTTCGGCTGAGGTGCTGGAGCCTTGGCTGGCTGAAATTGGGAGCGGCGTGCCACTTGGTGAGGAAGCAGACTGGACCACCCCTTGGGAGCCTCGGTTCTCCCAGGTCGCTTTATGGTGACGCATCATATGTTGACGCAGGGCCGTGGTGCCAACATTTGGGCCCTGGCCACGCTTCACCTTCTATTAAAAAATCATATATGTTGAAGCACACCTAAACGCTAATTAAGATGGGTAATGCAAGAGTTGCAAAGGGAAAAGAAAAGAAGATAGCAGGTGTTCAGTCCTCTCAATCCTGCATACTACCATACAGGGAAAATACTCTAAAAAAAGGAATAAGAGGGCGAACAACCATAATCTGTGTTGCAAAAAAGGGAGTGCAGAGTTTTATTTATGAGACAAAAAGAAGCATGCTGTACATATTTACAATGCAGTATAGCTCAAAAGACAGGCTTAGTAATGCACAAATCGGGGGGCCGCAGCCCTAGTTATAGACCGCTAGATGGCGCAGCTGCATAGAACTATACACAATATGCGTACATATATACACAGGTACAATAAGTATAGACAAGAGGAGTCAAATTCAAATAAGCAGCACATAAGTAGAATGATTCACAGGTAAATGCGGAGTGTGATGGGAGTGAAGAAACTCCCCACAGACTCCAAACTCCTCAAAGAAGCAAAACACAGACAAGATCGAATACTGAAGTACAATTGACAATGAAAGAATCTTACGCTCTCCGCTTCCCTCTTGACAAAGGCCCAACAGCCGAAACGTTGAGGGTTTTTCTGTGTCCACCGGCGCTGCCTGTAAGATTCACTACCTCCCGATAAGGTAGCCTGCCGCGCAGCAGGTGCTCTACCCCGGCCCTGTTTGGCTCCAGGCTTTACAATTGTGCCCCCATGCTGACTGCCAACCATGCTGCTAACACCTTGCTGCCTGAGCTGCTGACTCCGGGGCAACCTGCGCCCCTCTTCTCCTGATGATGACGATGAAGCCCCTTCATCACCCGGCTCCCAAGTGCGATCGGCTTCATCATCATCATCATCACCGAGTTGTGGCTGTACGTCACTGATGTTCGTGGATTCGTCAACAGTGTCTGGCGCAGGAGCTGGAACGCTCGCAACACCCACGTCACTGTCCACATCACTATTTGTCTGCCTAGCTAAAGAAGCCACCTCCATTTCTTGGCTGGGCAGTAGCTGCTGACTGTCCTCTATCTGATCGTCCTCCTCACTAAAGAGTGGAGCTGAACCCAAAGCATAGGATACGTCGCTGGGGGAGGGAACGGCGTAGGACAGAGGCAATGGGAGGACAGGGACCGCTCTCAGGGCATGCCAACTCAGGGTTGTGTCAGAGGAACCTACCGACCCTAGACTGGGGGTCTCAGACGTAACTTGTGTTGATGAGCGCGTTAACCAATCTACCACGGCAGATGCATTACTGGTGGAGACACGACCGCTAGCAGATACTGGCAGATCAGGTCTCTCACCGTGACTCCTGCTGCCACTCGCCCCTAGTCTGCTGCGACCTCTGCCTGCTGAATCTTGGCCTCTGCCACTCCTCTTTGAACATCCTGGCACTTGTCTGCCTGACATTTTTATGTGTTTGCTTATTTAGTATAAACAGATAGAGTTCAAGGTGCAGCTTTGGGGTGCCCTGCGGCCTGGTTTATTAAAAGCAGTCAAAAACAAGTGCAAACTGAAGTAGCTCAATAAAGCAGCTGATGCTGATCAACGCTTATGTTGTATAACAGATAGGGTGCAAGGTGCAGCTTTGGGGTGCCCTGCGGCCTGGTTTATTGAAAGAAGTCAAAAACAAGTGCAAAATGAAGTAGCTTAATAAAGCAGCTGATGCTGATCAACGCTTATGTTGTATAACAGATAGGGTTCAAGGTGCAGCTTTGGGGTGCCCTGCGGCCTGGTTTATTAAAAGCAGTTGAAAACAAGTGCAAACTGAAGTAGCTTAATAAAGCAGTTGATGCTGATCAACGCTTATGTTGTATAACAGATAGGGTGCAAGGTGAATCTTTGGGGTGCCCTGCGGCCTGGTTTATTGAAAGAAGTCAAAAACAAGTGCAAACTGAAGTAGCTTAATAAAGCAGCTGATGCTGATCAACGCTTATGTTGTATAACAGATAGGGTTCAAGGTGCAGCTTTGGGGTGCCCTGCAGCCTGGTTTATTAAAAGCAGTCAAAAACAAGTGCAAACTGAAGTAGCTTAATAAAGCAGCTGATGCTGATCAACGCTTATGTTGTATAACAGATAGGGTTCAAGGTGCAGCTTTGGGGTGCCCTGTGGCCTGGTTTATTAAAAGCAGTCAAAAACAAGTGCAAACTGAAGTAGCTTAATAAAGCAGCTGATGCTGATCAACGCTTATGTTGTATAACAGATAGGGTTCAAGATGCAGCTTTGGGGTGCCCTGCGGTCTGGTTTATTAAAAGCAGTCGAAAACAAGTGCAAACTGAAGTAGCTTAATAAAGCAGCTGATGCTGATCAACGCTTATGTTGTATAACAGATAGGGTGCAAGGTGCAGCTTTGGGGTGCCCTGCGGCCTGGTTTATTGAAAGAAGTCAAAAACAAGTGCAAACTGAAGTAGCTTAATAAAGCAGCTGATGCTGATCAACGCTTATGTTGTATAACAGATAGGGTTCAAGGTGCAGCTTTGGGGTGCCCTGTGGCCTGGTTTATTAAAAGCAGTCAAAAACAAGTGCAAACTGAAGTAGCTTAATAAAGCAGCTGATGCTGATCAACGCTTATGTTGTATAACAGATAGGGTTCAAGGTGCAGCTTTGGGGTGCCCTGCGGCCTGGTTTATTAAAAGCAGTCGAAAACAAGTGCAAACTGAAGTAGCTTAATAAAGCAGCTGATGCTGATCAACGCTTATGTTGTATAACAGATAGGGTGCAAGGTGCAGCTTTGGGGTGCCCTGCGGCCTGGTTTATTGAAAGAAGTCAAAAACAAGTGCAAACTGAAGTAGCTTAATAAAGCAGCTGATGCTGATCAACGCTTATGTTGTATAACAGATAGGGTTCAAGGTGCAGCTTTGGGGTGCCCTGCGGCCTGGTTTATTAAAAGCAGTCAAAAACAAGTGCAAACTGAAGTAGCTTAATAAAGCAGCTGATGCTGATCAACGCTTATGTTGTATAACAGATAGGGTTCAAGGTGCAGCTTTGGGGTGCCCTGCGGCCTGGTTTATTAAAAGCAGTCAAAAACAAGTGCAAACTGAAGTAGCTTAATAAAGCAGCTGATGCTGATCAACGCTTATGTTGTATAACAGATAGGGTTCAAGGTGCAGCTTTGGGGTGCCCTGCAGTCTGGTTTATTAAAAGCAGTCGAAAACAAGTGCAAACTGAAGTAGCCTAATAAATGTTGTATAACAGATAGGGTGCAAGGTGCAGCTTTGGGGTGCCCTGCGGCCTGGTTTATTAAAAGCAGTCAAAAACAAGTGCAAACTGAAGTAGCTTAATAAAGCAGCTGATGCTGATCAACGCTTATGTTGTATAACAGATAGGGTTAAAATAGCATGTGCCTTGGGAAAAAATCCTTAATTTCATGCCGATCAATCCAAAGGTCAATGCCCCCAACAAAAATAGTGTTATTTTTGTTGGGGGCATAAGTTTTCCTTCTGGAAGGACGTAACCTTTAGTTTACATGGTTGTGGTAGGTTATATTACAAATTGGGATACCCCAGGCAGCAGTGTCATTGAAAGAGACAGATTGTAATGCAGACCATACGCAAGCAGAGAAACTCAGGCTGCAACAGGCCTCTTTAGTTTACATGGTTGGGGTAGGTTAGCTTACAAATTGGGATACCCCACTGTATAGGAAACCGAATATAATGCACACCCAAAAGTGGACAATCAGCCTCCAAGAGGCCTGCTTAGTTTAAGTAAGAGAGCTGCTTAGCTTAAATAAGAGAGCTGCTTAGTGTAAATAAGAGGCCTGCTTAGTTTAAATAAGAGAGCTGCTTAGTGTAAATAAGAGAGGTAGGTTATGTTATGTTACAGAATGGGATACCCCCAAGCAGGCTTTAGAACAGTATATATGCACAGCAACAGTGGATAAGCAGGCTCCAACAGGCCAAATTACTTTAAATAAGTGTGCAGCTTAGTGAAGATCAAGAGGGGTATGGTATGTTATAGAGTGGGATACCCCCAAGCAGGCTTTAGAACAGTATATATGCACAGCAACAGTGGATAAGCAGGCTCCAACAGGCCAAATTACTTTAAATAAGTGTGCAGCTTAGAGGAAATACAGAGGCTAATGGGATGTTACAAAATGGGATGCCCCCACAGCAGACCTGAGATCAGTATATATGCACAGCAACAGTGGATAAGCAGGCTCCAACAGGCCAAATTACTTTAAATAAGTGTGCAGCTTAGTGAAGATCAAGAGGGGTATGGTATGTTACAGAATGGGATGCCCCCACAGCAGACCTGAGATCAGTATATATGCACAGTAAAAGTGTCTAAGCAGGCTCCAACAGGCCAAATTACTTTAAATAAGTGTGCAGCTTAGTGAAGATCAAGAGGGGTATGGTATGTTATAGAGTGGGATACCCCCAAGCAGGCTTTAGAACAGTATATATGCACAGCAACAGTGGATAAGCAGGCTCCAACAGGCCAAATTGCTTTAAATAAGTGTGCAGCTTAGAGGAAATACAGAGGCTAATGGGATCTTACAAAATGGGATGCCCCCACAGCAGAACTGAGATCAGTATATATGCACAGTAAAAGTGTCTAAGCAGGCTCCAACAGGCCAAATTACTTTAAATAAGTGTGCAGCTTAGTGAAGATCAAGAGGGGTATGGTATGTTATAGAGTGGGATACCCCCAAGCAGGCTTTAGAACAGTATATATGCACAGCAACAGTGGATAAGCAGGCTCCAACAGGCCAAATTACTTTAAATAAGTGTGCAGCTTAGTGAAGATCAAGAGGGGTATGGTATGTTACAGAATGGGATACCCCCAAGCAGGCTTTAGATCAGTATATATGCACAGTAAAAGTGTCTAAGCAGGCTCCAACAGGCCAAATTACTTTAAATAAGTGTGCAGCTTAGTGAAGATCAAGAGGGGTATGGTATGTTATAGAGTGGGATACCCCCAAGCAGGCTTTAGAACAGTATATATGCACAGCAACAGTGGATAAGCAGGCTCCAACAGGCCAAATTACTTTAAATAAGTGTGCAGCTTAGTGAAGATCAAGAGGGGTATGGTATGTTACAGAATGGGATGCCCCCACAGCAGACCTGAGATCAGTATACATGCACAGTAAAAGTGTCTAAGCAGGCTCCAACAGGCCAAATTACTTTAAATAAGTGTGCAGCTTAGTGAAGATCAAGAGGGGTATGGTATGTTATAGAGTGGGATACCCCCAAGCAGGCTTTAGAACAGTATATATGCACAGCAACAGTGGATAAGCAGCCTGCAACAGGCCAAATTTCTTTAAATAAGTGTGCAGCTTAGAGGAAATACAGAGGCTAATGGGATGTTACAAAATGGGATGCCCCCACAGCAGGCTTGAGATCAGTATATATGCACAGTAAAAGTGTCTAAGCAGGCTGCAACAGGCCAAATTTCTTTAAATAAGTGTGCAGCTTAGAGGAAATACAGAGGCTAATGGGATGTTACAGAATGGGATGCCCCCACAGCAGACTTGAGATCAGTATATATGCACAGCAAAAGTGTCTAAGCAGGCTGCAACAGGCCAAATTACTTTAAATAAGTGTGCAGCTTAGAGGAAATACAGAGGCTAATGGGATGTTACAGAATGGGATGCCCCCACAGCAGACTAGAGATCAGTTCAGTATATATGCACATCAAAAGTGTATAAGCAGCCTGAAACAGCTAACAAAGCCAGTCAGCCAGCCAGTAACACTCAGGCTGGATGAAAAAAAAAAAATCTCCCTGTCACTGTCTCCGATTTTTCCTAACTTTCCCTGCTTCTCGCTGACTTCCTGCCTGTCTCCTGCCTGTCTACTGGCTGTCCCTGGCTCTCTAACTGTCTCTTCCTGAATACAGCAGTGTCCTGTCTCTCACGAATGCAATAGAGAAATGAACAAAAGCAAGATGTCCGCCGCTTTATATAGCGCTGTGACGTCACCGGGCTTGCTGGCTGCTGATAGGCTGCATGTGACTGCCCCAGCATGCACTGGAGCGGGGTAGATGTCTGGACATGTCCCGTCCGCCATCTTAGAATGCCTGTAATGTAAATGAATGGATGTTAAAGAAAAACTTCGAGCGATCGAAGCACGGGGAAATTCGGATTCGATCCGAATCAAATTTTTCATGAAATTCGGATCGAATCCGGGTTCGTCCGGATCGATTCGCTCATCCCTAGTTATATGGCTCCTACATTGCATAGGCCTTCATACTAGGGCTCCCCTCTTCAAACTAATAGGGTTGGCTTGTCTATATAATAATTTATGGATGGTCAAAATTATAGGGCTCCCCTCTTCTGGATTTATAGGGTTCCCCTTTTCAAACTTGCAGTGTTGGCTTGTCCATATAACTTTTTGATGGCCACGGATTCTTCAGGAGGAGTGGTTTTCATCAATATACATCACTTACCTTTAGGGTTGGTGGAGATTAGCCATTTATTGGCCTGCTGAAGGCTATAGATAGATGGTTTGTGGAGGGTTAATGAGTCTTGCCTGATATTAAGTTCCCGTTTAGGATTTACATACAGATGTGATTTTAGTTTAGTATTTAGGTGCTGTGTGGGGATACAATTTATACCC
Source organism: Gastrophryne carolinensis (assembly GCA_027917425.1). Lineage (NCBI taxonomy): Eukaryota > Metazoa > Chordata > Amphibia > Anura > Microhylidae > Gastrophryne > Gastrophryne carolinensis. The sequence goes on along the minus strand of CM051237.1, from coordinate 342,634,800 downwards.
GCTGTTTGAGGCGGACACTCTGTACAATGCTCCTAGGTTCAAAATGCACCAGGTATATGTATATCTAAATATAGGCAGAATGGCATCTCTTTTGCTGTATGAATGTGGTTTCTCTTGCTGTATATAATAGAATTCCGCAATGTGTGACATGGCCCAGGTACTGTATAGAGCATAGTCGGTTGGGCTGGTGATAGACATTCACATTACAGAGTTGTAGACAGGTTTACTCAGTAATAGTATGGTATATTTTTTTAATTAGTTGTTCTTCAGTGTTTTATGTTCGGTGACTGTATACTCGCCTGTCTGCGTTCCCGCGCTGACTCGTAACAGTCCGTGGAGCTCAGACTGGCTCTCTGACGTGCTTCCGGCCAGAGCACGTCGGAGCGGCTTCGTTCTGGATGCGCCGCCGGCCTGGCGCGTCTTGATGCCGGCTGCAGCTGTGAGAGCACGTGCAGGGAAGCTCTGGGCGGATGTATAAGGACACCATTAGGTAGGTGATGTATGTGTGTTTTTTGCCCTGAGTAAGTGATGCGTTTGACGTCACGCAATGCGTAGGTGCCCCGGGGGGGGGGGGGGGGGGCTTGCTGCTTGATCCTGGACTTGATGTAAGAATTTCAGCTTATTGTATCCATGTTCCTTCTTGCTCACAATCCGGCGAGTTTTCATTAATGAGTTTAGCGGTTTAGTAGCACAGATGGATAGTATAATTAGATTTATGCTTTGCACCTTAATTAGAGACGTTTAATGATTAGTGTTGTTTTATATTGCACATATTTATATGGTTTTAAGGGTAGACAACCTGGAAACTTTTGCACAGAGTGAGTTGCACATTTTGCACAGATATCTATGTCATTAGAGATTTGAGCATAATATAGTGGAGGTATTAGCACATGAGCACTTTATACACCGTTAGCCCAATATGAAATCATTAGCCCAATAATTAATTATTTTGAAGGTTCTGTATCCCATTATGATCATGTAACAGCATTTTGTCATCTTTAAATCCCCCCCCCCCCTTGTTCCCTTCCTTTTGGCTTTGTCTCAATGTATTTTATGTTTTTTAATATGTTAGTGTAGATGTGATTATCATTCTTTAATAAAATGATGATGATTTTTGATACTAATTAGAGTGGTGCCACATATGTTATAAGGGTAGTGTTGGAGATCTGTGGGATCCCCTTATTTGCTATTCACTTTTTCTATAAAATATATACACATGTATGTATGTAAGTTTTTGCTGGGATACTCCAATACAATGTTTTATTTGCAAATGAACAATTGGTTCCGTGGTGTGCTTCTGATCCAACAACATAAATCTAGTGAAATTTTAGGAGGTGCCCAGGTGGCGAGGCACCTCAGGACCAGTCTAGCACCCCCTCAGCTTTCTTGTTGCTTTTACTTTTTGGTGTGCCGAATACATATGTCTAATAATATTGTCCCTGACCTCATCCACATCTGGACTCCAAATTTGAGAGTGGCCTCAGCCTCTGCCGAGTCTGAATCAGAAGAGCTGAGGCAAAAGACTGCACCCACATCACCGGCACACTCCACTGGGGCTCCACTTCCTCATCCTCTTTCTTCCCTGGGTCCTCGACTTGAGCATGTCGTCTGACTCATCAGCTAAAAGATTATAAAGATGTCTTGTATTTGATTTTCACTGTTGGTCCACTTTAAATAAGTTAAGTTTGGTCAGCTTTACATGATTGCAGAGTGTAGGGTCTCTTACCCTAATCACTGACATTTATTTACTATTGTAGTAGAAAGATATCACAGCTCACCCGTTGACGGTCTAATGGTAAATGAACATTGTATGTTGGAAATTTACAAAGTACAAATAGTAGCAGAGATACATATTAAACAATAAAAATCAGTAATGAATACTGCCCCCCAGGGAAACAATGGCGAAGCAGCAAATAAGCACCATGGTATATGTGAGCTGTATAGCGTAAAGGGTTGGTGTGTCGGGGGCTGGGTGGTGTGGAGCGGTGAAGGACCCACTACTTCACACCACTTCACAGGAGCATCCCAATTTCGAATTCCCCTGCTTTGTGAACTTCCTGATTGTTGAAAATATGTACCTAGTCACTTCACTGTTGTCATGTCATGACGGCAATGGACAGCATGGAGCAGAGCGCATCTCCAGGCACACCCCCCTTGCCAGGCATTTGGGAACGGCTGGCACAGGGATGCACCCAGTTAAAGGTACAATGGAGAGGTCCAAGCATGTGCAGTTGGATCAGTAGTTAGGTACATATATGGGGTGAACCAGGGGGTTTCACAAAGCAGGATGTCCCAGGGAGAATGAATCAGCCACCAGGGCTGGGTTTGATCCACAAAAAAGACTCTTGGTCTGCTAAGTTCAAAAGAGGGCAAAGTAAGGTGGCATAAGTAAGCTGAACATGAGTCTTTTGAAACTTTTGATCTGCTTGAAAGAAATCTCAAAATCAATAGTCCTGCCCTGCTGCCTTCCCAGAACTCAGCCATGTTACATAGTTACATAGTTAATATGTTTGAAAAAAGACATATGTCCATCAAGTTCAACCAAGGGTGTTGGGGTAGGGGAAGTTATTTTTTATTTTATTTTATAGGGGAAGCTATTTATTTTATTTTTTGTTTTTTATTTTTTTACTGATAACCGCTAATAGTAACTGTAAATGTTATTTTCTTCTAAAAAAGCATGAAGCTGTCAGCGGTTGATGCTGTAACAAGCTTCTGTGGGAGGCTATTCCATAGATTTATACTTCTTATGGTAAAAAATGATTGACTAAATTTATTTTTTTCCAATCGAAGGGAGAGAGGATTTTACCTGAAATAGTGTTCTCCCATATTTTTTGTATGGACCATTTATATATTTATACAAGTTAATCATGTCCCCCCTCAGTCGTCTCCTCTCAAGATTAAACAGATTTAATTCTCATAATCTTTCCTCATAACTAAGATCCTTCATTCCCCTTATTAGTTTGGTGGCTCTCCTCTGCACCTTTTCGATAGTCAGAGCATCCTTTCTCTGAATGGGTGCCCAGAACTGGACGGCATATTCCAGGTGAGGGCGCACCAGTGCCTTGTAAAGAGGCAAAATTACATCCCTATCCCGTGATTCCATGTCTCTTAATGCATGATAGTATCTTGGTGGCCTTGGAAGCAGCTGCTTGGCATTGCATGCTGTTATTTAGCCTATGATCTACCAGTACCCCCAGATCCTTCTCAACAAGTGACTTCCCCGAGGATATATGTGGCCTTAAGGTTATTAGACCCTAAGTGCATGACTTTACATTTTTCCACATTGAACTTCATTTGCCAAGTGGATGCCCAGACACTTAAAGTGTCCAAGTCAGCCTGAAGCTTGTGAACAACTTCCATAGACTGCACTGTACATATATTTTTGTCATCTGCAAATGTCATCTGCAATGTTAAGAGGTTAAAAGTAGTAAGTTTGGGACTTCCGGGGGCGGAGCCTAATAGAATGGCCGCGTTTTAGGTGTGCTCCTTCACCACGCTGGAAAATCAAAAGCCATCCAGGCACCTTCAGCTGAGAAAGAGCGCAAAAACCAGGGGAACAAACCCGTTGGACATTGCCACACTGCAAAGGATCCCCATTTTGGAAAACCCGGGAGTCCCTGCCCATCTCTGCGTAGCCACTCGCCTGCCTCGTGCGACGGCGGCCATTGCAAGGCCCTCTGTTCGGGAAGGGCTAGGGCAGAGTACTATCGACCCTCATCTGCCTTCACAGCGCGACAGAGGAGACCACCCGAGAGAGAAAAAGGATTGGCCCAAACTTGGCGGCGGGAGCACCGCTTAAAGATTGCCTGGACTACACGCTGGGAGAGCCGCGAAACCCCCTGCTCTACAGGCACTATCGAGCGGCGAAGAGGAGGAGACTAACCTGCGGAGGTCTACGGCTGACACTGAGCCCGGGGACGCCTGCAGCTTCCACGCTTCTCGGCGGGACCGCCGCACATTGAGAGACCGGGAGGCGAGCGGTGTCTGACCCCACGACGCTGGACTCTTTGCTTGGCCTTGTTTGCTGGCCCCTGCTGGTTGTCGGCGGCCGGAGGAGGCTACGGATTCCCTCCCTCTCACCCATTCCCCTGGTGCATCGCTGCCGAACGGGGCTGGGGACGGCGACATAACCCCCCCTCCCCCCCCAATAGCCTGCAAGCTGACCTGCACCAGCCTGTTGTAGTCTGCGGCGGTTCCCGGAGGGGATAGAGGACGCCCTCATCTTCACACTTGGTCGGACAGCCATACGCCTGGAGACGAACGGTGCCTGGTCCTGCGGCGCCAGGGCCTTTGTGACTGCGGGGCGGGGTGTCCCGGTCTCGTTGTTAGCTGGCTGCCGGAGGAGGCTGCGGGCCCTTTCCCTCCCACCCTGCACACCCTGCGCACCCTGCACACCCTGTGCACGGAGGACGCCGCTGCCAGCAAAGGAGTGAGGTACCATCTCCCCATTTCCCCCCCCCTCCCGCCACCCTGTACCCCCCATCTTCCCAGAACCAGGCGGGAGCTGGGAGTGGGACTGTGAAAACACACCACTCATTGCGGTGGTTTCCTGCCCGACCACAGGACCAGCCAGCTCTGCCATCTGTGAACTTGCCCCGGGACAGTGACCCCTGTGAGCTCCAGAGTTGCTTTCCTTAATTGATAAAGTGGAACATCTAATATATTTGGACACTTGAAGGGTTAATCGCGGTGACCACAACTGCCCCTCCAGCCCAACATCAGGGGTCTGGTCTCAGCCCCCCCCTCCCCCCCCCCAGTCAAGAATCCTAGCGTAACTAAGATAGATCTAGTAGAAATCCATCACGTGTATTTTATGCATAACTGTATGCACAAATGTTATAACCACTGTTTTCTCCTTACAGGAATATCCGGAGGGTTAATTTAGCATTGTCACTTTCTTTATAGGCCAGTAGTCTGTAGCTTACAGTGTGCTTGGTATATAACTGGTGGGGGGAAGCACCAACCCTTCCATCTGACGAGTAATATAAACACCAAATAGCATTTGGAGGCAATAGAGACATCCAGAGAAGGGAATTGACCACTACTGACACCTAGTGGATAAAAAGTAAATATATTACTTATCAAAAGTAAACTCAACTCTGTACCACCACTGCCACCTGGTGGCCACAGGTAAAAATACCAAGAACTGTACGATCCCAACACTATAGGTAGAAATCAATACATCCTCAAAAAAAAAAAAAAAAAAATTACAATCGCGTTGCAGCCTTCGGGTACAAGACCCAAATCCCAACCTAAAACCTGACTCAAATAAATCATGAGCCAGAGAACAACTAGAGGCATGGACAGGTACATAGAAAAACTTACACCTACAGCTCACAGCTGTACAGCTCACAGCAAATCCAAATCTAAATCAAAACATAACTCTCCCAGACAGAATACTACTCCACCATCCTCACCGCCCTCGCCTGAGCTTAATATCTCCCCTCAACGGGACTTACAGGGTCCACGCACAGGTGAGAAAGACCAATCTATAGCACAAGAGGTTATGGACACTTTGATACCTTACTTTGATAAAAAATTTGGGGACTTACACCACACTCTTGCGGGGGCCATGGAACAAATCAACTCCCATACACAACAAATAATAGAACTCCAACAAAGGGTCAGTGACCTGGAGGACTGCAATGCGACATACAGTGAGAAAATTAAAAAACAAGAAAAACTCCTGACCACCCTATGTGAAAAACAGGAGGACTTAGAAAACAGAAGCCGCAGATCAAATCTCAGATTTGTGGGCATACCAGAAAGCTATAAAGGCCAAGGGCTAAAATCCTTCCTTACAGGTGATCTAATGACAGCGTTGCAGTTACCTGCATGTGATCCTAGGAAAATAGAAAGAGCACACAGGTTGGGACCGGAAAGACAATCTGAAAGCAATAGACCTAGAGCGACTATAGCTAAGTACCTGCACTTCGAGGACAAAGAGGAAATTTTAAGAGCTTATCGTAAACAAAAAGAGGTGGTGGTGGCGGGGAATAGAATCCTGGTATTTCAGGATTTCTCCGTAACCGTGACCCAAAAACGCAAAGAGTTCTCCCCCATTTGCCAACACCTTGTACAACAAGGAATCAGATTTGCCCTGCTATACCCTGCAAAATTAAGAGTCGCGGTTTCTGGAGAAATCAAAACATATGATGATGTCAAAAAGGCTAAATTGGACCTGTTGCCACCAAACACTGGGTGAAATGAACTTGCCCGCTACGGGCATAAAGTCATATTATCCAATAATTGTTCGTGATCCCAGAATGCAATATGCAGAATCAAAAGGATTATGGGAATGACCCTTCACAGGGCAAAAGTTTAAAAAAGTTTAAAAGGTTACAAAAAGGTTTATTGAATGGCGAGATCCAATACAAGACACAGTTGTTGTCCTTATACGGGGCAAAAAGTTTGAAAGAGTTTAAATTGTTAATGAATAGTTTATGGAGAGGCAGAAGCCATTATAGGACAAAGTTAATAACGATCGGCGCAAATATGTATGGTGTTAACACTGTATTTCTAGCTGTCTTTTCTAGGGTGAATGGTGATGGTTTTCAGGACGTTGAAGTTTGCTGCGCGCGCTGCTCAAGGTGGGGGCCACGATCCTTGAATCTCGTAGACAGGGTAAGCACTCAGAAGACAAAAGACACAGACTATGGGACACGCCTCACTCAAATTACCAATATGCATAACACATGGCAACCGATAGAGCGATGACAGACACTATAGTGAAAGATACACTTAAAGTAGTATCCTGGAATGTAGGGGGCCTAAATCACCCCATCAAACGTAGGAAGGCTCTGACATCAATTCACCGCCTTAACCCAGATATTGTTGGGTTACAGGAAACTCATTGGAAAACTGGGGAAAAGGGGAGTCTCAAAGCCAGTTGGATAGGGGAAGAAATTGCCACCACTTACACAAAAAAAAAAGAGGGGTCGCCATACTAATCGGCAAGCACCTGCGATACAATATAACGGAAAAGCATATTGACCCCGAAAGTAGATATATAATTCTGAAAATCAACATAGCAGGACAGAACTTCACCCTAGCCAACATTTATGCACCTAATGGTCCTAATGCAGATTTCTACACGGAACTTACACAAAAGTTACTAGCAATACAGGCACAGAACCTAATCATAATAGGGGATTTTAACGCTGCCATGGACCCCAAGATGGACAGACAGGGATCGCAAACTACACAACCCATGGGAACCCCTCTTAAATTCCTATTACAGAATACGGCGTTGGTTGATCCGTGGAGGCTCCTGTATCCCACAGCCAGGGAATACACGTGCTACTTAGTAGCACACAAAACATTATTGAGAATTGACTATACCCTAATAGATGAACAATTAATGGGGGGGGTTGCGGATGCCTCCATCGGGCCAATCACAATGTCGGACCATGCACCTCTCTCACTGACAATTAAATTGGAATCAACACAGACCCGCTCTAGAATCTGGAGATTTCCAAATTATTTATACACATCCCCGAAATTTAAAGAATACCTGACGAAAAGCTGGGGAGACTTCTTAGATGACAATATTCAGCATATGAATAACCCAACACTACTATGGGAAACCGCAAAAGCAGTATTGAGAGGACAGATTATAGCATACACTGCTAAACAACGGAGGGAAGCGAAGGCGAAACACACACTTCTTTACAACGCACTCACCAAAGCCTATAAAACTTACATAGAACACAACACACCAGAAAACAAAAAATGTTGGTTGGAGGCTTCCCTAATATTAGATACATACTTGGGCGCGGAAGCCAAAAACAGAATACAATTTCAGAACGCCAAATATTTTAGGTTCGGCAATAAGGCTGGGTCACTATTAGCCAATATGGTAAAAACAAGGGGACACAAGAGAACCATAAATGTTATAAAGGACACAACCACGGGCCTCAGAACACATGACTCTAAAAGCATAGCAAATGAATTTGAAGGATACTTTAGAGCATTATACTCGCCCACTACAACAAATCATGTCACCACACAAGATATACTTGACAGGGCCAAGCTCCCACGACTTACAACTGAACAGAGGGGCATGCTGGAAGCTGACATAACGGATCAGGAAATAGAAAACACAATCAAAAATCTCAAAAACCAAAAATCTCCGGGCCCAGATGGCTACACAACTGAATTTTACAAACTACTGAACCCGGCAATAATACCCATCCTTCGAGAAGTATTTCACAGCATCACACACCAAGGGACCCCAATGTCTCGATTCACCGAATCTTATACGATTCTGCTGCCAAAACCAGACAGGGATCCAGAATTAGCCCAATCTTATAGACCGATATCGTTATTGAACACAGACTATAAAATTTTATCTAAAATATTGGCGGACCGGCTTCAATGTATTCTCCCGGGGCTGCTCACCAAACACCAACTGGGCTTTGTCAGGGGCAAACACATTTCAATAGGAATACGTACGGCAATAGCAGCAATCATTGCCAATGATAAATCTAAAAACCTACTCCTCAGTCTGGATGCTGAAAAGGCATTTGATAAAATTGCATGGCCATGGCTTAATGCTGTGCTAGCGGAAAGAGCCTTCGGTAATACATTCAAATCCTTAATACAATATATATACAAAACACCAACTTGTCAGTTGTTGGTCAATGGACTACTCACAGACAGCATCCAACTGGGGAGAGGAGTCAGGCAAGGCTGCCCCCTGTCACCACTATTATTCAATCTAGCCATTGACCCGCTTTTTAGATTATTGGAAGGGGAGATCGCCTTTCAGGGAATAAAAATAGGCAAAGTAATAAAAATAACAGCTTTTGCAGATGATGTTCTATTATATATAGCGAACCCCCAAGCCACTCTCCCACGGATATTAGAAATCATAACTCAATTTGGTACTATCTCGGGCTACTCAATTAACTTGGAAAAGTCGGCAGCCTTGTACCTTGGTAATTGTACAAAGCCGGCATGGGGAGAGAACTTCCCTTTCAAATGGAACAAGCAGTATGTAAAATATCTGGGTGTTCTATTGCCTAAAAACCAACACTTACTTTATGACATTAATATTAAACCTGTCATAAGAGAAATCCAAAAAAATTTACAAACCTGGGCTAGCCTGACCCTCTCATACCTGGGGCGAATCCATTTAATAAAGATGGTAGCGTTCCCGAAGTTGTTGTTCTACTTACAAACGCTCCCTATACTCCTAAAGAACAAGGAAATTATAGAATTACATAAAAAATTTAGAGAATTCATTTGGGGTAAGAAAAGAGCAACAATAAGCAGAAGGGTGCTGCAGCAGCCACGGGAAAATGCTGGAGTAAATCTTCCGGATCCCTTTAATTATAATACAGCGGCCCTGCTTGGAGTGCTGAGAGACTGGATCAAGAACACGCATATACATACAAATCCACAGTTAGATCAGAATATGATACCAGATATTAAACTAACTTACTTGATTCATATGCCAAAAACAGAGCTACCAGAACAAGTCACCCTAAACCCGCTATTGATGTCCATCTGGGGTCTTTGGCAAAAATTGAGGAAAAAATACAAATTAAACCCTCACTCATCAGTACTATTACCCATTACGGGCAACCTAGACTTCTTGAATGGGAGCCATGCACGCCCGTTCACAGAATGGGAAAAAGCAGGACTTACATATATTGGCCAGCTATTGAAGCGAAATGACAAAAGAATACTTACATTACAAGAAGTCAAGGAAAAATTTCCATTCACGTCCCCACATACTTTTGCGTACTTTCAACTGTCTTCATATGTCAAAAAAACAATTAAAAAATTTTCTGCTCAGGAATGGGAAAACGAGCTAGACACACTGCTGAACATGACACCACCAACCAGTAAAGCTATAACAACACACTATAAATTCTTGAGGCATACTCTTCATTATGAGGAACTAAGTACAGGCATGACCAGGTGGTGCACTCACTTTCCGGAGTTGGATGTTGCCGAACTGCTCAAAATGTACAATTACTCCTGGACAACTCTGCAAGCCTCTTCTTATAGAGAAATGCTGCTTAGGTTGTACCATTACAATTATGTATCACCGGTTCGATCAGTACAGATGAAATTATCTGACTCCGACCACTGCAAAAAGTGTGGGAGGGAGGGAGCAGATTTATACCACTGTATGTGGGAGTGTTCGGTGATTAATCAATTTTGGAGGAAAGTGCACAGATACATGATCACAAAGTTGACTAGTTATTTACCCCTTACTCCAAAGTGGGCAATATTCGGCTCCATAGACACTGACACTCAAAGAACAGACAGAGGAACCAAAAAATTAATTCTACTGATAGCCACAGTAGCAAAAAAAGTTATTCTTCAAGGATGGATAGGGAGCGACCCACCCTCTTTCCAACACTTTATGGAAAAATTGCAACAGCTCTTTAAATTTGAATGGGCTGAGGCAACAACAGACAAAGAAAAGAAGACACCCCAATTCTTCAATACATGGGAAAGCTTTATTGACACTTTAAATGCAGAAACCAAACAAAAATTGTATCAGACATTCCGAGACACCACTTGGTATTTGACAAGAATGGTGGAGGGGGAGGATCCAATTGACCTTGGGAGAGAAGATGTGCGCGGGATGCGGCGGCCCCCACCTTGAGCGGCAGAAGCATAGGTAAATGAAGTTTTATGTTAAACATTGGTGACTCGAATTAAATGTTTTAAACTTAGACAATTAAATCTGATGTATAAAGTTATAGAAAAAATGACACCGGTTCTTATGTAATGTCATATCTGTACCTCTTTTATTATGCTGTAACCTCTTGAAAAAATCAAACATCAAACACCTGCTCTTATGCAATGTAATGTCTGTACCTTTTTCACTATGCTGTAACCTCTTGAGAAAATCAAACAATGTATCTCACATGTTGGAAAAATGTTGAAAACTCAAATAAACAGAATTTGAAAAAAAAAAAGTAGTAAGTTTGTTCTCATGGTAGTTCCAGTAGCAGATGCAGAGAGGTTGCACAGGTGCAGCATCTCTGCTCCATAGTGTGGCAGACACAGCTGTAGCCCACAGAGCAAAGGAAGTGGTGATGCTTCTGCCGAGACAAGAGAACGAGATCACTGGCGGGACCAGGTGAGTACATTTTTACTCTTTACCCTATAAGGTGGCCTTAGTGCCAGGAAGGAGTGGAGGAGAGGGATTTTATTTTTTTATTTTAGGGTCTCTTTAAATCTGCTTAGCCTCCTGTCTGCTACTGCTATTTAAAGCAGACCAAAACCAAAGTCTCCTCGGGCTTTGGTCTGCTTAATCCGATTTGGGATGCCCCTGTTTGTGAACCCCCCCCAGTTCAGCCGTTACTTCCCTAAAACCAGCAGTGCATTCACAGGCCTCCTCTGATTACGGCAATCAAGCCACATTCAGGGGTGTAAGACAGGCCTGCACATGCGCTGTGGGATCATTAGTTCGAGGTAAGGGGTAACTAACAGCCAAACTGGGGGGATCACACCTGGTCATGGAGGATTTTAGATTTTAGGGGACCAAACGCTTATTCAAATTTTGGTCCACAAAGTATGACCCCTAGGGGGTATCCTGATATGGGCTGCTCTTCAGTGTGCTCCTCTCTTAACCCTTTAAGTGCCAGCCTACCTGGAGTTTGTCACCCTTTGTTGCCAGACCATTTTGCACTATTTTACGCTCCTCATGTTCAAATGTGATTTTTGAATGGATTTCCAGGGATTTCCCAGGAAAATTATATATTGTTTTTTTCAGCATAGGCTGGGCTTTAACATGAAATGTCTTGTTTGTCATTTTTTAGGTGTATTCTCAATATTTTTGGGTGAAATATTTGAAAAAAATAAAAAAATATATTTTTTACAATTTGTAATGTTTTTTTGTAATAAAAAATGCAAGTTTGTCAAAAAAATCTTATTGCGTGTTAAATCCCAAATTCTTCCGGTTACAACTTTACCACATATGTATAGGTAGACACCATTTCCTGCCCAGGAGATTCCCCCAAACTGAAACAGCGCTTTAGGGAATTTTCAGATAAAATACACTATGCTATGCGCACCTTGCAGTTTTTCCAGAAAAACAACCCTTTACATTTGAAATACCCTTAACAAACTATATATTCTCTGGAAGTACACACCTCAGGCTTTCTAGGTGTACCAGGCTTGTTGATGTGGCCATAGTTTTCTGGAAGTAATCCCTCAATGTATTCTTTGGTTGCAAAGAGTTTCCCTAAAAAAAGGATAAAAAAGCAGAATCAAAGCCACATTTTTCTAAAAAAAAATATATACAAACAAGAAAAAACAAGTTTCATCTGAAAAAGCAACATCCTCCGAACAGAACGATACCCAACATGCATTGCTACTGTCAAGGGAAGAGTTGCCAAACACCCCAAAGTAAAGCATGTGCATAACGGTAATTTTACTTGAAAATTTCAGCTCTGCAGACAAAGTGCGCACTTTGCGTTTTTTCAACCAAAACAACCCTTTACATTTGGAATATCCCCCATAAACCATATATTCCCTGAAAGTACACATGTTAAGCTTTCTAAGCGTACCCAGCTAGTTGTAGTGGGCTCATCTTTCTGGAATGAATCCCTCAAAGAATTCTTTGGTTGAGCAGGGTTTTCCTAAAAAATGTATAAAAAAGCTGAATAAAAAACACCTTTTCCTAAAATATAAATATGCAAACAAGTCTGAAAGCGCAAGGTTCCCTGAACAGAACAATGCCCAACATGCATAGCTACTTTTAACCCTTTTAATTGCCAGCCTACTTGAGATTTTGTCACCCTCTGTTGACAGGTCATGTTTCCCCATTTTGCGCCATGTTTTGCGCCATTTTTGCTGGAATCTTAAGGAACATTATATATATATTTTGCAGCAGAGTTTAGGCTTTAACATGAAATGTCTTGTTTGTAAATATTATTCTGTTTTTTACAATACTATTAAGTAAAAAAAAATAAAAACTTTTTTTTTTGGAAATTGCCTCCTTTATTTTAAATAACAAATTTATTTTATTAAAGAAAACCATAGTGCATGTGAAAGTCCCATTTCTACCGATTAGAACGGTACCATATATTTATTGGTAGCCCCCCGTTCCTGCCCAGGAGACCCTCCAAACTGAAACAAGTACTTTATAACATTTACAAATAAAATACAACTACCATCCACACTACAAAGGGTTAAATAGAGAAAAAAAAATGACATAGAGTCCCTCCTTCCAGGGGGGGACCCCATTTTTTGGGGGATTTTTAAGGGTTAAAAAACCCTTAAAAAAATTTTAAAAAATGACATGGGGCCCCAATTACCCGAAGTAACCAGCCCGGGACCAGCTATGCAGGGCTTGTAGGAACAGGGGGCGCAGGGGCAGCTTTTGTGGCCCCTGGCCCTGCAGGCTACAAGCCCGCATAGCCCATGGCCATGGAATCTTCTGCCCCCCGGGCTTTGGGGAGGCAGGTAATGGGGGTGCCGGGGGTTAAAAGCAAGTCACTCGCTAGCCGCAGGTGACTTTCCAGCCCCCAGCCTTGTGAACTGGTATAGGGATCTCATGGATCCCTTACCAGTTCACAATGGGTTAAATGTAAAAAAAAAAAAAAAAATACACCAGACACAGAGAAAAAAACATTTTTTTTTTTTTTTTTTAATACTTACCTCCTATCCATCCTGGAGCACTGTGTCCCTTTCCTGGAGCCTTTTATAGCTGCTGGGTGACAGAACAAAAGGGGTTAATTAAAAAAATACATAGGGTCCCCCCTTCGGGGGGATTTTTAAGGGTTTAAAAAAACCCTTAAAAATCCCCCCAGAAATGACATGGGGTCCCCTTACCCGAAGTAACCAGCCTGGGACCAGCTATGCAGGGCATATAGCTACTGGGTGGCAGAACATAATTCTCCACAGTGGCAACCCCCTCTGCTCTGCACACCTCTGCTGGCATAAAATCCCTGAGGGGTACATCTATTGGTTTATACACATACACACACTCTCTCTTTTGGGGAGGTGTGTGCATGAGGGGGCTCATGAATTGTTTGGGGGAGGGGCTAGTAGATTGATCTGTTTGTGTGCAGGGGCTCATGTGTATGCATGTGGGGGATTGGCGGTTTGGTGTGTGTGCAAGGTTGTGATTGTGATTGGCGTATTGATATGTGTGTATGTGTGTGTGTGAGTGTCTCTGGTGGCTTAAAGTGGACCAAAACACATAAGTGGTCCCCTCTGGTATCCAGAAGATCCCCAGGTTGCCCAGTATAACTAATTTTCTCTACAATCCAACTGCACATGCGCGAGCAGCGGCCGCAGCCCACTATACCTTTAGTGAATGGTCAGTGCTGTTGAGGGGTATATAGGATGTGGCCACTAGCGAGCTTGGCTGCACTTGGCTAGACTCAGTTGGGGCCAAGTCTTAGATGATTTTATGTCAGGAAAGCCAAGCATGCTGCTGAGACGCAAAGGTGAGTTATATTGGGTGACTGGGGGGGGTTCACACAGTGATGGGATCCCGAATCAAGGACCAAAACCCCTGATAGTAAAAATCCTGGGTTTTGGTCCACTTATTTTTGTGTTTGTGTGTGTTAAGGGTGTGAGGGGGTTGATTGTGTATATGTGAGGGTGTGGCTGGTAGATTGGTGTGTTTGCATGGGAAGTTGTTTGTAAATTTTTCCTTTGTAACCCCCCTATCCTGCCTCAGTGTCAGGGTAGTGTGGCAAAACTGGGAAGTTACTGGCAGATTGAAGTTCTGCTTTTTAAGCAGAAAGTGGGAAAATTCTCAAAATAAATTATGACAAATATTGTAGAAAAGAAAATTGGTATCAATGAAGAAGGGAACTTCATATAGAAATAAGTGCAACGAAAACATGCTGCAAGTAATTGCACTAAACAAACTGGTTCAGCCAATAGCCTGGTGGGAAATGGATGACCAACTGGAAATTAAATGTTATTAGATCAGATTAAAATAAAAGAAAATTGATAGAGGGATATACAATAAGGTACTTAAATGAATAAAGTAAATATGTCAACAGAATGAAATAGGTAAAGTTGAAACTTTATATTAATTTGTCTAATGGTCTAATCTGTTGTTTAGACCATGAGGCATGGAGGAGGACAGTTTGAAAATCCATCTAGTTTCAAGGATCAGAAGTTGCCGTTTTTGGTCCCGGCCTCTGGGACCCAGTTTGGCATGGTCGACGAGCTGCACTTGTAAATGGTTGATACGTCCCTCATGCACCTTAAAGCAATGTCCAGCCACATTAGAAAAGTAAAGTGTGGACATCTGTCAGGTGTTCACCAATTCTTACTTTAGTTTTGTAGGTGGTACACCTGCCATACTGTAATCTGCACATCAAACATGAAATGACAACAACAAACAACATTTTTAGAATTACAGTTAAGAAAGTATAGCAGAGTATAGGTTTTACCAGTAACCGTGTTACTGTAAACGTGTTAACCCTTTTTAATGAGATTACAACAGGAACAGCGTTGTGTACCCACAGGGGAAAGAACTTTTATGTGACAGCCATATGGAAGTATTGGCTGGCTCAAAAGAGAAGGGGATAATTGGTTACCCAAGGACCCTAGCTGGAACCACCCTTACTCCATTTTGTACAACTGTGGTAAAGGCTGTGTCTGCAAACAAGACAGGCAGACAGTTCTGAATAATAGGCTCGATTCAGAGGCACATTCGTCTGGACTTCCGTAGCTGTCTGTGAAAGTTTTTGTGTGTTTTAGTCATTTTTTTTGTTTTTTTTCCGTTCATTTTCTACTCGTACGAACGTTCGTACTAATGCTTATATGTGCTTTCGATGAACGAAAGCAAATCTAAACATTAGCGTAACTTCGGATGATTTTCCCATCAAAATCTGATATTTTGCGTCCGTTCAGATAGCTTACGTTATTGTTATAGGCTTGCGACTAATTCAGAGAGCTGATTGCCGAGGGGCCACCACTCTTTAAAACCGTTTCCTTTGCGATCCCCTTACGGGACCATTTTGACCTCGAGCCTAGCAGCTATGGACGACTCAAGTGCATTTGAGGAGCATGAGGATCTGCAGCTCATGGGCATTGAGATCGTCCGGAGGGCTGAGACCAGATTGCACTGGCGGCGACGCATGCACATCGATGGCATGCATGACGTTGAGCTGTTCGAGCTCACCAGACTTAATCGCGCTTCCCTCCATAAATTGTATTGTGAGCTGCGGCCATGGTTAGCCCGCAACACAAGGAGGGGGCAAGTAATTTCAGGTATGACCAAGATGCTTGGCTGCCTGCAATTTTTGCCGAACAGCTCATTCCAGAGGCTGGGTGCCCTCTCCGTGGGGATCTCCCAGCCTACGCTGAGACGCGTGCTATCCAAGTTTTTGGAAGGCATGGCTACCATAACTCAGAAATATATTTGTTTTCCTGACGATATGGTAGCCAGGAACGCGATTAAGCTGGCATTTTGTAACATCGCCGGCATGCCCAACGTCATGGGTGCCATTGACTGCACCCACGTTGCCCTGGTACCTCCGGCAGCTGACGAGTATATCTACAGGCAAGTACAATCTGTCATTTTTTCATTTAGTTTACCTAATTTGTTTTCTTCAGTTTTCAAAATCCATCCTTGTAAATAGTCCCTGCTTGTAAATAGTCCCTGTGAAATAGTTGTCTTTGTTTATCTGTTAATGCCTCCTTGTAAATATTCCCTGTGAAACAATGGACCGTATTTAGGTTCTCAAATTTTTTTCATTTGGTCAAAAGGGAAACATTTTAATATGGACACCTTAAATAGGCACTTAAAAGTTAATCTTTACTTGATCCAACATACATATCCTTATTTGGTTACAAAATACTTATGTACTTTGTTAGTGTTATTTGTATTGGCCCACAGGTTTTGCTTAGGGTGTTATTAGTTAGTGTTTCAGTAGTTTTCCTTGCCTTGCTAATGTTTTTTTTTATTTTTTCCCCAGAACCGCAAAATGGGCAACTCACTGAATGTCCAAGCAGTGGTGGCCCCAAACATGCGGTTTCTTAGTATGCTCGCCGGGTTCCCAGGCTCATCCCATGATGCCTACATTCTTAGAAGATCTGGATTGTACGGTCGGTTTGAGTCTGGGGAATTCTCGCCAATAACAACATTTTCTTTTCAATGTATGCCTATGAATTTAGTTTTTGACCCATGTATGAAACTATGCCTATTTGAACACCTTGTTTACATGTGAAACACGACCTTAACCATTAGATGTATCAAACAAAGCCTTGCAAAATGTTTGTCCTGCATTTACAAATTGTAATTTATAGTAAATTAATAATTAGTCTTCCCCACACTCGGCTGTAATTATGTTCTTGACTTTATGATAGGGTCTGCGCCATCTTTGCTTAGATGCATTACACTTACTGAGTAGAGGAGAGTGGGGTAAAGTGCAGGCCGGGTTAGAGCTTTTTTTGCCTCAGACAAAGCAGATAGTCCTGAAAAGTTAAGACATCCAAGAATGCTGAGCAGCACAGTCCTAAACCAATACCTGTTAGCAGTCTGGCTGATTGGCATCATCCGCCATCTATGATGTTTAAATTGTCCCAACATCCATTAGATGTTGTTAGGCTTATTTTTTGGCTGCGCAATCTGTATGCTCAGGGTGTTGCTCAAATGTTACATAGTCTCTTAGTCATGGAGAAGGACCGTTTTTTGGATTCAATTTAGGGAGCAATGTGTAATTTATGATATTCTTTTTTAATTTTGCAGGTGATCCAGGCTATCCATTCTTTCCTTGGCTGCTCACGCTCGTCCTCTGGCCCCAGGATGCCTATAATCGGGCACACCGGAAGACCAGGGCCGTGGTGGAGAGGGTGTTTGGCCTATTAAAGACCCGCTTTAGATGCTTGGACCATACCGGAAGGGCACTTCAGTATGACCCCAAAAAGGTCATTGATATAATTATGGCGTGTGCTGTGTTGCATAATTATGCCATATTGCAGCGTGTCCCCCGGTATATGGATTTGCCCCCCTCTCCACCCAGCGATGACCCAGAAGACCACTACCGTGGCCCAGCTAGTGCGTCTGGGCAAGCAGTTCATTCTTACTTGATTTCAACCCATTTTTCTTAATTTGTTGTGCCTGTATTGCTTGTTATTTAATTTAATTTTGCTTTGTTTTTGTATTTTTGTTTGTCACTGTCCAAAATAGTAATGGAGTAATTACTTTAAAAAACACACCTGATTTGAGACTCATGTCTTTTTTTCTCATTTTATTTTAGCCAACAAATAGGGCCACAGACACGCCCTCTCCTGCTTGGCCACATTTGCCCCAGGCACAGGTGGAAAGCAGCCATACCTAGGCCACATCTACGCCTGTTAGTCAGTGGCCCACCCAAACAAGAAACACCAGTCCCAATCCAAGTCCAGTTCAATCTCTTCCAGGGTTCAAGGTAGTAGTTTTCCAGAATGTCCCCCAATTATGCCTACAAACAGGAGGAGCCAGAAGCAATGTAATTCGGCCCAAGCCTGCAGCGCAACAGCTTGAGTGGCAGGTTCAGTGAGGCTTGAGCTCCTGCATTGGCTAGAGGGCTACCTCAGCACTCTACTGAGCTATATGTGCGCAAATGCAAAGCATACAAGCCAAGCCATACCAAAAGGGTATATTGGTAGGGCTCACCAGACAGGTCAATACAGTGGGGATGTAAAGCAAAGATGTTGAGCAGATACAGGCCAAATAGGCTTAAAATGGTGGATGCCCATAAAACCCAGGTTGTGGGCCTTGGAGGTGGGCCCTCACCTGGGCCTGTGTGGCATTCATTATCTGCAACTGTTCCAACATGTTTCTATTGGTAGTTTGAAATTCAGACAGCATGGCACTGAAATTGGTAGTTAAGGTGGCCAGGTGGCTGTTGCTATTTTGTACTTGCTTAAGCATGGCACTGAAATTATTTGATAAGGTGGCCGTGTGGCTGTTGGGGGACCTAAATTCTGTCAGCAGGCTGTTTAAGATATTATTTAAGGTCTCTAATTGGCCATGAAGATGCTCGTGGTTTCTTTGATTTCGTAGGCGAAATAAACACCTCTCACGGTGCCATGCTGACTCCATCATCGGCGCGCTCCTCCCCTGGGAAACTGGGCGACGTAGCCGACTACGCCTCCCAATTCCCCAGGTTGTGGAACGTGCAGATGATGGTCCTCTAGTTCCACCAACAGCCACAGGTCTGCTTGGCAAATCCTCAGCAGCAGAGCTCAAACTGGGGAGTGTAGGCTCTGTCTCTGCATGCTGCCCACGATGGGCTGGCAGCATGCAGCCAGCTTCACTCTGCTGCTGAGGATTTGTTTGAGAAACATGTTGGGACAGTTGCAGATTATGTTCCGGGGGGGCTGTACAGAAGGTCCCATGAAGGTGCCATCCTCCTCCAGCTCCTGGATTTCCTCCATCAGTGTGTGAGTCTGTTGGGACATGTTTGAAAAAAGGTTCAGTTTGGGCACTACATATGTAATTCTGAAAAAAGAAACATGGCAAGTCACATGCATAAGCAAAATCAGAAAAAGACACTTACCGTATATATGGGATCCTGAGTCCTAGGCAGCACGAAAGTTGACGGCATGGACAAACTGGCTGAGGCTTCCACACTAGCTGAGGGATGAGGCTGGGCTGCATTGTTTAAAAAAAGGCATGTAAACACACAACTATGCATTGTTGATGTGTAATAATACATATGCTTCACTAAAACACGTGGCCAAGCATGAATGGCAACTCCCCCAACAGTCCAAGTTGTCCTTCACTATGAATGCCATTATCTGTTCGATGTATTAGTCAACAAGTACATACACATTGGTCACCTTAACCCAACAAAACAGGCTGTAATGAGGCTTGACACATCCCTAAAGGGTCATTAGGGGTCCACACTCAGCTTGCAAATAGCATTTGGCCTCAGATTATGCTGGTTGCCATTCTTCCTATGTAGACCTTTCAATCACCCAATCAACCAAAGCACAGCTCCAACTCAAGTGGTCTAAAGATAAAGATGGAAGTGTTGGATCTGATTGACTAGAACATAACAGGCAGTCCTTTGCTAATCTCAATAGATTAATACTGTTCCTAAATACTCTCAAAGCTCATGTATGGGCAAGCAAATTAGAAAATGATCAGTCCACAGACATGACACACCCTGGTAAAATTGTTACCGCCACTACAAGGCACTCCCTAGGGGCATGTGTTAATATATGCTTTTGAGCCTCATTTTACACGTAGCTAACCTTTCACATACACACTAACATTAGTCACCTGCAGGAATAGTCGGGATGTCCGTGTCCCGTTGCCCCGAGTGTCCCTCTAAGGCAACGGGATGTAGCAGGCCCAGCACCATCTCCTCAGCCTGGGTAAATTGAAGTTTAGTGGGGAATCCTCCGCCAGTTTGTAAGCTAAAAAATATAGTTTGACAAATTTAGCAAAATGCTGACAATATGTCAGGGATCTCTCAGCGGAGAGATCCCAATTGTAAAAAGTGACCAGAAATTGAGATTGAAAGACAGAAGTGGATAACACGCTCTGGCTGAACTATACATATATACAGGTGAAAACAACACGCTCTGGCTGTACATACACAAGATGGAGTCCGGAAACAAGCATGCTTAGGGATCAAAAGGAAAGTCCAAATTCCAAGGCAGAAACACGGCTGAGATAGGGGAAGCAAAACACAAGAGCTGAGGCAGGAGTCCAGGGTGCAGGGTTCAGAATTCAGATTTCAGGGTACCTGGGATCTAGGTACAGCGTTCTGGAATCAAGATGACAAAGCAATGCTAATCCACTGCCTGAATGAGCTGATCAGCTTAAATAGGCTGGGAAGTCACAGGTGCTGGCCGATTACCAGCACCTCTGCAGGACAGAGCCCTCCCCTGGTGGATCAGCAAGTTCCAGAGAAGGAGCCGGCCAGATGCAGTATTAACCAGCGGCACACTCTGAAGCTTAAGGAGGAACTCCAACCCTGACACAATACAAGAAGAAGACAAATCCACAAAGTATATATGTACCTGTAATGACTCCATTTATTTTCTTTCTTGTGTGCTGCATACTTGAGTTCCGATATTTTCCTTTGAATCTGCTCCACATCTTTTAGCTCTTCCTCCGCTGCATTGACCTGTCTGGTGAGCTCCTGCAAAATTTCGGCTTTTCGCTGTTTGCTGGTAGCTTTTGATCTGCCCGCTGGGGCATAACTTATCTGCTGCAGACAAGAGGCAAGATGACGCCCACAATCTTAACCCACCAACAAGAAGAGATCATCATGCTTGTAAGAGTCTTTTAATGCCTTTGATTTGCCATCTAAATGCATGCCTAGCCCTTAAGGAAGTGCAGGAAGAAACGGTTTGTTTTAAAAGTGTCTAAAACTCTGTGCCAAACAGAGGTTAGGGCCCACACATGCGAACAAAGACTTATGCCAGCTACAAGGATTGTATTCGGCTAGACATGTGTCTGTAAATGTCATTTAGTCAAATGATCGATTTGTGACAGATATTTGTATGCATTTTGATCGAAATCCTATGTTTATTTTTTGTTTTGTAGACGATACTGGAGAGCAGGTACGACTACCTGCCCAACTCATTTGAGAAGAGGACCGTCGCCCTGGAGATAGTTTCCAGAATACAACATCAGACGGACACCACCTTCACTCAGATCATGCAGCATTGGTCGGACCTGAAACGGCTGCACATGCCCCGGGTGCGGCATTTTTTCAGACTCCATTGCATGCAAGATGTAACTAATACAGAAGGTAGGGCTTTATTTATATTTGCTTTTCTTTTCTAGTGTTGGAAATGGAGTACCGAATCCGCCACACCCGGAGGCGCACAGCCCGACCAGTGCTGCATGAATCTGCAGCTAGAAGTGAAGGTGGTGTTTCTGCAGAGCGACAGTCCTACCCCTGTTAGGTCCTCCGGCCAGCCCCTGGACCTTTCCACAGAGGAGGGGCGGCACAGCATGGGCAGGCAGTCGTACACAGCGACGCAGGCTGGAGCTTCTGGTAACTGACTCTTCATGTAACCGCACACACATATACATGCTATTTACTATGAAGCTAATTCCCTTAATCTGTTTTTCTAGATGCTTCTGAAGCAGGTGAAGATGTGCAGTCTGCAGCAGATCTCGCCCAGGAGGCACAGGGAGAAGGTGAGTGATGTGACACACACATTGAAATTGACATTTGATTACTGTTGACTAAGACATTATAAGTGACCCTATTTGCCATGTTTCTACAGCCTCTACTTTACAGCAGTTCCAGGGCCCAGGACGTAGGGTTGTCCCCAACTAGGCAGGCATCGGCCACCAACCAAGTAAGTGGTAATGTTATTCTTTGTAGTATGAGGTAATTGACAAGATCACCCAGATACATCAAGCTATAGTCAATGGCATTAGCAGAATGACCTCTGCCCACTTCCTTAGATTAATGACTTAGCAGAATGACATCTGCCCACTTTCTTAGATTAATGACTTAGCAGAATGACCTCTGCCCACTTCCTTAGATTAATGACTTAGCAGAATGACCTCTGCCCACTTCCCTAGATTAATGACTTAGCAGAATGACATCTGCCCACTTCTGGCTGGTGGACTCATTGGGGACAACAGAAGAAGACTAGTGTTCTGGGACCTGCCACTGTGTTGTACACCAAACGAAGGGTGAAAAAAATATTTAGAGATGAAGATTCAAATGCTTGTGAAGTGATTTGGGTAAGTTTTAGGGGCCTAAAATGGAAGAAGAACCTAACCGCGAAGTGATTTGGGTAAGTTTTAGTGGACTAAAATGGAAGAAGAACCTAACCGGGAAGTGATTTGGGTAAGTTTTAGGGGTGAAACATGGAAGAAGAACCTAAACAGGAAGTGATTTGGGTAATTTTTTAGGGGCCTAAAATGGAAGAAGAACCTAACCGTTAAGTGGTTTAGGTAAGTTTTGGGGGCCTAAAATGAAAAAAGAACCTAACCGCGAAGTGATTTGGGTACATTTTAGGGACCTAAAATGGAAGAAGAACCTAACCGCGAAGTTGTTTGGGTAAGTTTTAGGGGCCTAAAATGGAAGAAGAGCCTAACCGCGAAGTGGTTTGGGTAAGTTTTATGGGCCTAAAATGGAAGAAGAACCTAACCGGGAAGTGGTTTGGGTAAGTTTAAGGGGTCATACATGGAAGATGTAGGATTGCGCTAAGTGGTTTGGGTGAGTTTTAGGGGTGAAACATGGAAGATGTAGGATTGCGCTAAGTGGTTTGGGTAAGTTTAAGGGGTCATACATGGAAGATGTAGGAAAGCGCAAAGTGATTTAGCTAAGCATTGTATTAGAAGTGAGTGAGCCAAATATGTAGGCGAGCACTTTAATGAGTTAAGTTTGCAGTGCGCAGGCGCAAGATTGTAAGGATTTACGTCCGGATGATTATTTATTGAAAAAGGAATACAAAATCTATCGGGAAACGTAAAGGATTCGTGGAAGGAGACGATGGGAAAAGGGCAAAAGCGGAAGCCGACATTGTAACATGAGAAAATGAAACAGAAAAGTCACGCTGGAAAATGACATCCTCGTATTCGTACTCTGGCATATGAACGGACGGATATTTTACTGAAGGTTAGCAATGCATGCATAGAACCTAAACGGGAAGTGATTTGGGTAAGTTTTAGGGGCCTAAAATGAAAGAAGAACCTAACCGTGAAGTGGTTTAGGTAAGTTTTAGGGGCCTAAAATGAAAAAAGAACCTAACCGCGAAGTGGTTTGGGTAAGTTTTAGGGGCCTAAAATGGAAGAAAAACCTAACCAGGAAGTGATTTGGGTAAGTTTTAGGGGCCTAAAATGGAAGAAGATCCTAACCGCGAAGTGGTTTGGGTAAGTTTTAGGGGCCTAAAATGGAAGAAGAACCTAACCGGGAAGTGATTTGGGTAAGTTTCAGGGGTGAAACATGGAAGATGTAGGATTGCGCTAAGTGGTTTGGGTAAGTTTAAGGGGCCTAAATGGAAGAAGAACCTAACTGGGAAGTGATTTGGGTAACTTTTAGGGGTCATACATGGAAGATGTAGGATTGCGCTAAGTGGTTTGGGTGAGTTTTAGGGGTGAAACATGGAAGATGTAGGATTGCGCTAAGTGGTTTGGGTAAGTTTAAGGGGTCATACATGGAAGATGTAGGAAAGCGCAAAGTGATTTAGCTAAGCATTGTATTAGAAGTGAGTGAGCCAAATATGTAGGCGAGCACTTTAATGAGTTAAGTTTGTAGTGCGCAGGCGCAAGATTGTAAGGATTTACGTCCGGATGATTATTTATTGAAAAAGGAATACAAAATCTATCGGGAAATGTAAAGGATTCGTGGAAGGAGACGATGGGAAAAGGGCAAAAGCGAAAGCCGACGTTGTAACATGAGAAAATGAAACAGAAAAGTCACGCTGGAAAATGACATCCTCGTATTCGTACTCTGGCATATGAACGGACGGATACTTTACTGAAGGTTAGCAATGCATGCATAGAACCTAAACGGGAAGTGATTTGGGTAAGTTTTAGGGGCCTAAAATGGAAGAAGAACCTAACCGTGAAGTGGTTTAGGTAAGTTTTAGGGGCCTAAAATGAAAAAAGAACCTAACCGCGAAGTGGTTTGGGTAAGTTTTAGGGGCCTAAAATGCAAGAAGAACCTAACCGGGAAGTGATTTGGGTAAGTTTTAGGGGCCTAAAATGGAAGAAGAACCTAACCGCAAAGTGGTTTGGGTAAGTTTTAGGGGCCTAAAATGGAAGAAGACCCTAACCGGGAAGTGATTTGGGTAAGTTTTAGGGGTGAAACATGGAAGATGTAGGATTGCGCTAAGTGGTTTGGGTAAGTTTAAGGGGCCTAAATGGAAGAAGAACCTAACTGGGAAGTGATCTGGGTAACTTTTAGGGGTGAAACATGGAAGATGCAGGATTGCGCTAAGTGGTTTGGGTAAGTTTAAGGGGTCATACATGGAAGATGTAGGATTGCGCTAAGTGGTTTGGGTGACTTTTAGGGGTGAAACATGGAAGATGTAGGAAAGCGCAAAGTGATTTAGCTAAGCATTGTATTAGAAGTGAGTGAGCCAAATATGTAGGCGAGTGTTAGGGCGAGCGCTGCACGCCCGTCTCACAGCATTTCACTTACCTCCATGGCTGCATGCAGCCATCATCCATCTTCCCTCAGGGCTGCTTCCAGCTGCCGCCCTTCCCCCAATGCTTCCTCCTTGCATGGTCAGGTGCGCACACGTCTCCGTCCACTAGAGGGCGAGCGCACAGGATCCCTGAGATTTAAAGGGCCTTTACAGCACTGATTGGTGTTTATGTCATCCAATCCTGCATCATCTTCCCCTATTTAAACAGGCACTTCCTTCCTTCAGTGCAGGATCTTGGTCTCTCCATGCTTGTTGAAAGTCAGACATTCTTGGATTGCTCACCCGTGTACCGACCTCTGCCTGTCCCCGACTCTGAACCTTTGCTGCCTGCCCCGACCTCGGCTACTTACCTTTACCGCGAACCTGTGCTGCCAGCCCCGATCTCTGCCTGTACTTACTACGCCTTTTTGCCTGCCACTTGTGTACCTCACTGAACCTCGGCTGACTGTGGGACTGGGCCGCTGTTAGGGGGTAGCGACCTGGGGGTCACTCGCCGCACAAGACCAACCTGCCTTGCGGTGGGCTCTGGTGAATACCGGTGGCCTCTTAGACTCCGCTCCCCTGACACGGCACCCGCCATCGGTTCCACAGTTAAAGCGGATCCACACCCGAGTCCGCTCCACCCGGTCCGTGACAGTAAGATCCAGCCATGGATCCCGCTGAGGTACCGCTGCTATAGTGGCTATGCAGTCCCGCCAGATTAATCAACTCTCTGCCATGATGCAGCAATTTTTAAAGATTCAGCAACAGCAAGTTCCATCACCGGCTCCAGCATTACCGCCACAGCCCCCGGTAACATCTTCTGCCAGAATCCGTCTCTCCTTGCCGGCTAAATATGATGGGGATGCCAAGTTATGACGAGGGTTCCTTGCCCAATGTTCCCTGCACTTGGAGTTGTTGTCGGATCAATTTCCCACTGAACGAGCTAAGGTGGCCTTTGTCATCAGTTTGCTTTCTGGAAAGGCTTTGGCCTGGGCCACTCCCTTGTGGGATCGCAATGACCCTGTCTCTTCCAGTATTAACACCTTTGTCTCAGAGTTTCGCCAGGTCTTTGAGGAACCTGCCCGGGCTTCATCTGCTGAATCGTCCCTTTTGAACTTGGTCCAGGGCAAGTTGTCCGTTGGTGAATACGCCATTCGGTTCCACACTCTTGCCTCCGAATTGTCTTGGAACAATGAGGTCTTGTGTGCCTGCTTCAAGAAAGGACTTTCTAGTAAAATTAAGGATGCTCTTGCAGCTCGTGACTTGCCTTCATCTCTCACTGAACTCATCCATCTGGCCACACGCATTGATGTGCGCTTTGCTGAGAGGCGTGAAGAATTCCGCCAAGAAAGAGACTCTCAGCGCCCTAGGAGGGCATCCCGTTTGGCTCCAGTATTTCAAAACCCTTTGTCTGCACATGTACCTCCCAGTGAGGAGGCCATGCAGGTCGATCGATTCCGTTTGACCCAATTGGAGAGAACTCGCAGAAGGAACGAGAACCTTTGTCTGTACTGCGGTGGTTCTGAGCATTTTTTGAAGGACTGTCCTATTCGCCCTCCACGTCAGGGAAACGGGCGCACCTAGTGGCGGTGGAAGAGGCGTCCCTGGGTGTATGTGCTTCCTCTCCACGGCTCACTGTTCCTGTTCAACTTTCCATCTCACCTTCCACCTCCCTGAATTTAACCGCCTTTTTGGACTCTGGTTCTGCAGGGAACTTTATAGAGGCTGCCTTGATCAATAAACATAATATCCCTGTGAATTGCCTTGCTACACCCTTATTTATCGCCTCAGTCAATGGTGATAGGCTGGACTGTACTGTGCGCTATCGCACCGTTCCCCTCCAATTAAAAATTGGACTCTTCCATCAAGAGAATGTTGAGTTCTACGTCCTCCCTAATTGCACCTCTCAGATTCTTCTAGGCCTTCCTTGGCTCCAACGTCATGATCCCACGCTTGACTGGATCACCGGTGATATCAAGACTTGGGGTGCAGCGTGCTTTAAGAGGTGCTTGAAGTCTGTTCCTGTTCGACCTATTCCTGCTTCAGCACCATTACCTGGCTTGCCTGAGATCTACCAGACCTATGCTGATGTATTCTGCAAGAAACAAGCGGAGGTACTTCCGCCTCATCGCCCCTACGATTGCCCTATAGACCTCCTACTGGGTACCACTCCTCCTCGTGGCCGAATTTACCCTCTCTCGGCTCCTGAGACTCAAGCCATGTCGGAGTATATTCGAGAAAATCTTCATAAAGGGTTCATACGGAAGTCTTCCTCTCCGGCAGGCGCGGGGTTCTTCTTTGTGGCGAAAAAAGATGGCTCTCTTCGCCCTTGTATTGATTACCGCGGCCTCAATAAGATTACCGTTAAAAATCGATACCCTTTGCCCTTGATTGCCGAATTATTTGACCGACTGCGTGGGGCCAGGGTCTTCACCAAATTTGACCTGAGGGGAGCCTATAATTTGATACGTATACGCGAGGGCGATGAATGGAAGACCGCCTTCAATACCCGCGATGGCCACTTCGAATATTTAGTGATGCCCTTTGGTCTCTGCAATGCACCCGCTGTATTCCAGGAATACGTAAATGACATTTTTCGGGACTTGCTTTACTCCTGTGTTGTTGTATATTTGGATGATATACTCATCTTTTCATCTAATCTAGAAGAACATCACTGTCATGTCCGGCAAGTCCTGTCTCGTCTCTGTCAACACCATCTTTACGCCAAGCTGGAGACGTGTCTATTTGATCAAACCGCCTTACCCTTTCTTGGATATATTGTCTCAGCTTGTGGCCTTCAGATGGACCCCAGCAAGTTGAAAGCAGTTCTCGATTGGCCCCGTCCTATTGGCCTGCGAGCTATTCAACGTTTTCTGGGCTTCGCCAATTACTATCGGCAGTTTATTCCTCACTTTTCCACTGTAGTGGCGCCTATTGTGACCCTCACAAAGAAGAGCGCCAATTCGAAGTCTTGGCCTCCTCAGGCTGAAGAGGCCTTCATTGCTCTAAAAAAGGCCTTCTCCTCTGCACCAGTGTTGTCTAGGCCAGATCCATCTCGGCCTTTCGCCCTAGAAGTAGATGCCTCCTCCATTGGAGCTGGAGCGGTGCTCACTCAAAAATCGTCTACTGGCAGAATTCTCACCTGCGGGTTCTTTTCGAAGACCTTTTCGCCAGCGGAGAGGAATTACTCCATCGAAGATCGGGAGTTACTCGCCATCAAGTTGGCGTTGGAGGAGTGGAGACACCTCTTAGAAGGTTCTGCCCATCAAGTATCCATCTATACTGATCACAAAAATCTATCTTATTTAGAAACTGCCCAGCGATTGAATCCACGACAAGCTCGTTGGTCGTTGTTTTTCGCTCGATTTGATTTTCAAATCTACTTCCGGCCAGCCGCTAAGAACATCAGGGCAGACGCCCTTTCTCGCTCCTCTGACATCTCTGGTGTTGAATCCACTCCACAACATATCATCCCGCCTGAACGCCTTGTCCACTCTGCCCCCGCTACTCTTGTACAAGCACCGCCGGGAAAGACCTTTGTACCAGCCCGCCAACGTCGCAAAATATTAGAATGGGGGCATTCTTCCCATGTAGCCGGCCATGCCGGTATCAGGAAGTCTTGTTCTATCATTTCTCGATATTATTGGTGGCCTTCTTTTGAAAAGGATGTGACCGAATTCGTTCAGGCCTGTACCACCTGCGCTCGCGACAAAACCCCTCGCCAAAGACCTGCTGGCCTACTCCACCCACTTCCTATTCCGGATACCCCATGGACACACATTGCTATGGACTTTATTACCGACCTCCCTTCTTCGCATAGCAATACTGTAATTTGGGTGGTAGTGGATAGGTTTTCTAAGATGGCGCATTTTGTTCCTTTGCCCGGCCTCCCGTCAGCTCCTCTGTTGGCCAAATACTTCCTGTTTGTGTCCAAGTTCTGAAGAGCTCTTTGTAAACAAATGAAAATTAAACTGGACTTTTCCTCCGCTTATCATCCCCAGTCTAACGGCCAGGTGGAAAGAGTCAACCAGATTCTCGGGCATTATATTCGCCATTTTGTTTCAGCGCGTCAAGACGATTGGGTCGATCTGTTGCCTTGGGCGGAATTCTCGTATAATTTTAAGGATTCTGAGTCCACAAGGAAGTCCCCGTTTTTGGTGGTGTACGGCCGTCAACTCCTTCCGCCTTTGCCTTTATCCACGTCCTCCGGAGTGCCCGCCGTGGACAATCTCACACAGGATTTCTCCACCATCTGGCAAGAAACACAGCGTTCCCTTTGTCAAGCTTCCGCCCGCATGAAGGTTAGCGCCGATAAAAGGAGAAGAGCTCCGCCTGTTTATTCCCCAGGAGATAAGGTGTGGCTGTCGGCAAAATACATCCGCTTCAAAATTCCTAGCTACATATTGGGCCCCCGTTACTTGGGGCCATACAAGATCAAACAACAGATCAATCCAGTTTGCTATAAGCTTCACCTACCGACTTCACTGCGAATTCCCAATTCTTTTCACGTCTCTCTGTTGAAGCCAGTTATTGTCAATCGATTCTCTCCTAAAACTTTGGTGCCTGCCCCAATCTCGGGCACCGAGGATACCTTTTCAGTGAAGGAGATTCTGGCTTCTAAGCTCTCCAGAGGAAAAAGATATTTCTTGGTCGACTGGGAAGGCTGTGGACCTGAAGAAAGATCTTGGGAGCCCGAAGAGAATATTCTAGACCGTAGTCTCATCTCAGATTTTCTTGGTCCCAAGAAGAAGGGGAGGCCCAAGGGGGGGGGTACTGTTAGGGCGAGCGCTGCACGCCCGTCTCACAGCATTTCACTTACCTCCATGGCTGCATGCAGCCATCATCCATCTTCCCTCAGGGCTGCTTCCAGCTGCCGCCCTTCCCCCAATGCTTCCTCCTTGCATGGTCAGGTGCGCACACGTCTCCGTCCACTAGAGGACGAGCGCACAGGATCCCTGAGATTTAAAGGGCCTTTACAGCACTGATTGGTGTTTATGTCATCCAATCCTGCATCATCTTCCCCTATTTAAACAGGCACTTCCTTCCTTCAGTGCCGGATCTTGGTCTCTCCATGCTTGTTGAAAGTCAGACATTCTTGGATTGCTCACCCGTGTACCGACCTCTGCCTGTCCCCGACTCTGAACCTTTGCTGCCTGCCCCGACCTCGGCTACTCACCTTTACCGCGAACCTGTGCTGCCAGCCCCGATCTCTGCCTGTACTTACTACGCCTTTTTGCCTGCCACTTGTGTACCTCACTGAACCTCGGCTGACTGTGGGACTGGGCCGCTGTTAGGGGGTAGCGACCTGGGGGTCACTCGCCGCACAAGACCAACCTGCCTTGCGGTGGGCTCTGGTGAATACCGGTGGCCTCTTAGACTCCGCTCCCCTGACACGGTACCCGCCATCGGTTCCACAGTTAAAGCGGATCCACACCTGAGTCCGCTCCACCCGGTCCGTGACAGCGAGCACTTTAATGAGTTAAGTTTGTAGTGCGCAGGCGCAAGATTGTAAGGATTTATGTCCGGATGATTATTTATTGAAAAAGGAATACAAAATCTATCGGGAAACGTAAAGGATTCGTGGAAGGAGACGATGGGAAAAGGGCAAAAGCGAAAGCCGACGTTGTAACATGAGAAAATGAAACAGAAAAGTCACGCTGGAAAATTACATCCTCGTATTTGTACTCTGGCATATGAACGGACGGATACTTTACTGAAGGTTAGAAATGCATGCATAGAATCGCTCGCACACTCATACGAGAGCCAGAAAATTTGAAAAAAAAAAATCGACACAAAAACGAAAGTCTTTTTTGGCTCTCTGAATCAACCCTAATACATTTAATCTTGTCAAATTGTATACTGTAGGAACACGGGGAGGCCGATTCATTAATAGCGCCAGGTAGCGACAGATGAGCGCCAGTAGCGTGATTTTCACTGCGCCCGCTAGTATTCGCTGTGCTTGGCCGTTGTTCGCTTGTTGACAGCGACTCAGTCGGTGTGCGGTAATGTTGAATACGGGGTTAGGAGTCGCTGTTTCACAGGTTCCGCGCTGTATGGGTGCGCCTGACAGCGAATGGCCAGAGCGAACGGCTCCCAGCATGTTCATTAACAAATCACGCTCCAAAACTTCTCGCGCTGTGAAATGCTTGTTTAAACCCCTGAGCGCTGGCGGCGATAGCTTAAAAGTAGTTTTTAACCCCCAAACAACCATATTTTTTGATTATAAAATTAAACAAGTTTTTCTAAACATTTTGTAATATGAATACATTAATTTCAGACCTTTAACCCTTTAAATGCCAGCCACGTAAAAATTATGTGGTTGCCTCTCCGTCACTTAAGTGCCAGCCACGTAAAATTTACGTGCCTGGCATTTACCCCTGCTAGTGGGCAAAAAAAAAAAAAAAAATTACTCACCTGACCCCTCGTTGGATCCGGCCGGGTCTCCTCTTTAATTTGGTGCCATCCGATCCCCCGTGGGGGGTCGGATGGCTCCAGGAGAGCCCCCGGAATAGGCCACCCCCCCGCTTCTGCAGCAGCAGCTGCTAACTGTAAAAAAAATAAAAAATAAAAATGACATTCACTTACCTGCGTGTGCGCTGGCTCCCACTGTCCCTCCTCTTCACCTGGGGGGCCTCCGATCGCCCCCCAGGACTTACCGATCTTCAGGAGAGAGCCCGGGAGGCTCTCTCCTCTCTCCTCCTCGATGGCGGCCGCCATCTTGCCGCTAAGCCCCGCCCCCTTGGGGGCGGGGCTATGACGTCATCCCGGTCCGACTTCGCGCCAAGCCCCGCCCCTTTTGGGGGCGGGGCTATGACGTCATCCCAGCCCCGATCACTTCAGGCTTCAGCGTTCTCAGCTGTCAGATGCCGGTAATCGGCAACGGGGAAGGAGGTGGCAGGAGGTCCTCTGATCTCTTGCCTCCCCCTTCTCTGGATGCCGATCACCGGCATCTGTCAGCAGAGCGGCGCGGGACAAAGGAGCTTACAATCGGAGGTAAGTACAGTTTTTTTAATAAAATACTTTTGTGTGGTGTTTTTTTTCATTTAACCCTTTGTGAACTGGTAAGGGGTCCATGAGACCCCTTATACCAGTTCACAAGGCTCTGGGTATGGCAGGTCACCTGCGGCAAGCGGGTGACTTGCCATAACCCCCAGCCCCCCATTACCTGCCTCCCCAACGGCCGGGGGGGGCAGAAGGGCCCGGGCCACTTAGTGGCTATGTGGGCTAGTAGCCTGCAGGGCCAGGGGCCACCAACGCTGGCCCCTGCGCCCTGTTCTACAAGCCCCCATAGCTGGCCCGGGTCGGTAATGCTGGGTAGGGGGGACCCTACGTCATTTTTTTTGGGGATTTTTAAGGGTTTTTAACCCTTAAAATTCCAAAAAAAAATGGGCCCCCCCCCTAGGAGGGGGAACCCTATGTCATTTTTTTTTTAATTAACCCTTTTGTTTTCGGTCATCCAGCAGCTATAAAAGGCTGAAAGAGTGCTCCACTATGGATGGGAGGTAAGCCCTGCATAGCTGGTCCCGGGCTGGTTAGTTTGGGTAAGGGGGGGCCCATGTCATTTTTTTTTTTTTTTAAGGATTTTTAACCCTTAAAAATCCCCCCAAAAGATGGGCCCCCCCCTCCCGGGAGGGGGGACCCTATGTCATTTTTTTTCTCGATTTAACCCTTTGTAGTGTGGATGGTAGTTGTATTTTATTTGTAAATGTTAAAAATTACTTGTTTCAGTTAGGGGGGTCTCCTGGGCAGGAACAGGGGGCTACCGATAAATATGTGGTAACGTTCTAATCGGTAGAAATGGGGCTTTCACATGCAATATAGTTTTCCCTAATCAAATAAATTTTTTATTTAAAATAAAGGATGCAATTTTCTAAAAAAAATTTGTATTTATTTATTTTTTTTTACTTAATAATAAATAAAATTAATAATAAATAAAATTTACAAACAAGACATTTCATGTTAAAGCCTAAACCGGTGATCGGCCACGGGGAAGGAGGTGGCAGGAGGTCCTCTGATCTCTTGCCTCCCCCTTCTCTGGATGCCGATCACCGGCATCTGTCAGCAGAGCGGCGCGGGACAAAGGAGCTTACAATCGGAGGTAAGTACAGTAAAAATTTTTTTTTTTTTTTTTAATAAAATACTTTTGTGTGGTGTTTTTTTTCATTTAACCCTTTGTGAACTGGTAAGGGGTCCATGAGACCCCTTATACCAGTTCACAAGGCTCTGGGTATGGCAGGTCACCTGCGGCAAGCGGGTGACTTGCCATAACCCCCAGCCCCCCATTACCTGCCTCCCCAACGGCCAGGGGGGGGCAGAAGGGCCCGGGCCACTTAGTGGCTATGTGGGCTAGTAGCCTGCAGGGCCAGGGGCCACCAACGCTGGCCCCTGCGCCCTGTTCTACAAGCCCCCATAGCTGGCCCGGGTCGGTAATGCTGGGTAAGGGGGAACCCTACGTCATTTTTTGGGGGGATTTTTAAGGGTTTTTAACCCTTAAAATTCCAAAAAAAATGGGCCCCCCCCCCCTAGGAGGGGGAACCCTATGTCATTTTTTTTTTAATTAACCCTTTTGTTTTCGGTCATCCAGCAGCTATAAAAGGCTGAAAGAGTGCTCCACTATGGATGGGAGGTAAGTATTAAAAAAAAAATAATAAAATATTTTTTCTCTTTGTGTGTCTGTGTTTTTTTTTTACATTTAACCCCTTGTGAACTGGTAAGGGGTCCATGACCCCTATACCAGTTCACAAGGCTGGGGGAGGTGGCAAGTCACCTGCGCTAGCCGGTGACTTGCCATTAACCCCCGGCACCCCCATTACCTGCCTCCCCAAAGCCCAGGGGGGGGCAGAAGAGCCCGGGCCCACGGGCTATGCGGGCTTGTAGCCTGCAGGGCCAGGGGCCACAAAAGCTGGCCCCTGCGCTCTGTTCCTACAAGCCCTGCATAGCTGGTCCCGGGCTGGTTAGTTTGGGTAAGGGGGGGCCCATGTCATTTTTTTTTTTTTTTAAGGATTTTTAACCCTTAAAAATCCCCCCAAAAGATGGGCCCCCCCCCCTCCCGGGAGGGGGGACCCTATGTCATTTTTTTTCTCGATTTAACCCTTTGTAGTGTGGATGGTAGTTGTATTTTATTTGTAAATGTTAAAAATTACTTGTTTCAGTTAGGGGGGTCTCCTGAGCAGGAACAGGGGGCTACCGATAAATATGTGGTACCGTTCTAATCGGTAGAAATGGGGCTTTCACATGCAATATGGTTTTCCCTAATCAAATAAATTTTTTATTTAAAATAAAGGAGGCAATTTTCTAAAAAAAATTTTTATTTATTTATTTTTTTTTACTTAATAATAAATAAAATTAATAATAAATACAATTTACAAACAAGACATTTCATGTTAAAGCCTAAACTCTGCTGCAAAAAATATATATATAATTTTCCTGAAAATTCCAGCAAAAATGACGCAAGACATGGCGCAAAACATGGCGCAAAATGGGGAAAAATGACCTGTCAACAGAGGGTGACAAAATCTCAAGTAAGCTGGCAATTAAAAGGGTTAATAGTACCTCTGCATGTTGGGTATTGTTCTGTTCGGGGGACCTTGCGCTTTCAGACTTAGCTTGTTTTTTCTTGTTTGCATATTTATATTTTAGGAAAAGGTGTTTTTTATTCTGCTTTTTTATACATTTTTTAGGGAAACTCTGCGCAACCAAAGAGTTATTTGAGGGATTAATTCCAGAAAGATGAGCCCACTACAACAAGCTGGGTATGCTTAGAAAGCTTAACATGTGTACTTTCAGGGAATATATGGTTTATGGGGGATATTCCAAATGTAAAGGGTTGTTTTGGTTGAAAAATCGCAAGGTGCGCACTTTGTCTGCAGAGCTGAAATTTTCAAGAAAAATTTCCGTTATGCTCATGCTTTACTTTGGGGTGTTTGGCAACTCTTCCCTTGACAGAACCTATGCATGTTGGGTATCGTTCTGTTCGGGGGATGTTGCTTTTTCAGATTATACTTGTTTTTTCTTGTTTGTATATAGTTTTTTTAGGAAAATGTGGCTTTGATTCTCCTTTTTTATCCTTTTTTTAGGGAAACTCTTTTCAACCAAAGAATACATTGAGGGATTACTTCTAGAAAACTGTGGCCACATCAACAAGCCTAGTACATCTAGAAAGCTTGAGGTGTGTACTTCCAGAGAATATATAGTTTGTGGGGAGTATTTCAAATGTAAAGGGTTGTTTTTCTGGAAAAACTGCAAGGTGCGCATAGCCCATATCACAGTTGTATTTTTTCTGAAAATCCCCTAAAGCTCTGTTTCAGTTTGGGGGAGTCTCCTGGGCAGGAAAAGGTGTCTATCAATACATATGTGGTACCGCTGTAACTGTGAGGAATTGGGGTTTCACACGCAATAAGATTTTATTGACAAACTTACATTTTTTATTACAAAAAAACACTACAAATTGTAAAAAATAGATTTTTTAAATTTTTTTGCACATATTTCGCCAAAAAATATTGAGAATACACCTAAAAAATGACAAACAAGACATTTCATGTTAAAGCTCAGACTCTGCTGAAAAAAACAATATATCATTTTCCTGGGAAATCCCTGGAAATCCCTTCAAAAATCACATTTGAACATGGGGAGTGCAAAATAGTGCAAAATGGTCTGGCAACAGAGTGTGACAAAAACTCCAGGTAGGCTGGCACTTAAAGGGTTAATATCAATTCTGCACAAATTATTTATTTTTTTTTTTTACCTTAAAAAAAAAAACTAACATTGCCGAAGTGGTCACAGAATTTTTGACAGTTAAAAAAATAAAAAAAAACATTCATATAAATGAATTATGAATATTTAATTTATTGCTCCATTGAAATGCATTGGAGAGCGCCAGGTAGCGAGAGGTCATACCTGGCGCTGTGATGGGATTAGCAGTGGCGCTGTTCGTTGCAGTCCGCTACATGATGAATCCCGCGCTAGCTGACGCTCTCGCCGGCGCTAGCCTCATTTTGCGTGATAAATGCGTGATTGTGTCCGCCGCCTGGCGTTCTGGAGTCGGTAGCCGCCGATAGCTGGTGCTACCTGGCGCTAGTGAGACACTACCTGGCGCTATCGCTTGATGAATAAGGGCCAAAGATGGGGATGCCCAAAAATTCCCCCTAGGAAAATTTACCAAAGATTTACTATTGCACACACCCAATTATAAAAATATATATGTTTTTACTACTAAATCATTATCCAAACACGACAAAGACAAGATTTAAAAAACATACAAGACATACAGTTTCACAATCTGCCACTAGAGGGTGGCGTTGTACCGTGCTGTATTAAGCATAATTTATATATGTACATGTGCCATGTAAATCAAAACTCCCACCCAGATTACAATATAAAGATTAAAAATTATTATTTGTAAATAGAGATGAGCGAAACGATCCGGACGAACCCGGATTCGTTCCGAATTTCATTAAAAATTTGATTCTGAACGAATCCGAATTTCCCCGCGATTCGAAGTTTTCCTTTAAACTCCATTTACTTCAATTACAGGCATTGTAAAATGGTGGATGGACATGTCTGGACATATCCCCTGGGGCAAGTTATCATAGGAAGGTCACATGCAGCCTATCAGCAGCCAAGAGCCCCGGTGACGTCACAGCGCTATATAAAGCGGCGGCCATCTTGCTTGTGCGCATTTGAGACTTGCAGTGCACAGACAACGGTGCTTGCTGAGCTGCTACAGACAGGGACAGAGAGTAACAAAGAGGCAGGGAGACCCACAGAGACGCACAGAGTGCCAGGGAAAGATAGTGAAAGATAGTGAAAAATAGTGAACGATCCAGGCAGGGACAGCAGATAAAGTGACAGGGAAAGAAAGTTTTTTTTATTTTCATTTCACTTCATTTGCCAGATCAGTTTTAAATAGCTGTGTTTTGTGCTGTAAAAATTCCTGGCCACTGTGCATCCCATGTTGGCAGTGGCACATTTAACATTTCTTATAGCTTGATTAGTTTTAATTTTTTTGCTCTGCTGTAAAAACCCCAGCCCACAAGGGCATTCCATTTCAGCACGTGACCCTATTTTTTATTTTCACAATCTTTTTTATTGAAAGATTCAGATTTAGACAACAATGCAATAGTATAATAGCACATTACAACGTATCTTAGTATCAGCTGCATAATAAACATAAATCCGAATCAGTATTTTTACCGTTTTTGTAACAATTACAACGAATAATAAAAAAAAACATTACCTAAAGTATGAAGCACGGACCAACAAGACAAACACCGGATCACATGGGAATTGGTGAGGGGAAGACGCTAGACAAAGGGGGATAAGAAGGAGGGAGGAAAAGCAAGGAAAGAGGAAGGAGAGGGAAAGGGGGGGGGGACTGCTCAACCCGTTTAGACCCAAAGGTATTCATACCACTCTGTCCCCAATAAGTCAGTCTCTTGATCATTTACTTCTAGCACCTTTGGGCACAGTACTTCTGCCATGGATCCCAGACCAAGTCATACTTCTCCTTCTGCAAATTGGCTACAGCCGTCAACTGTTCATTAACCATTATGTTAGACATTCTGGCCTCTACCTCCTTCCACAGTAGCTTTGGAGCCTTCCAATTTGCAGCTATTGTGAGTCTGACCGCCACCAAGAGGTGCTTAGTCAAGAGCCACTCATCCCTAGTGAGGGCATTCTGCTTCAAAGATAATAACACTTCCATCGGGCTGGGGGTGCACGTTTTCCCCACCATCTGGGATAGGACTGCATATGCTCTCTGCCAGAGTGATCCGACCCTCGGGCAAGCCCACCGTACATGGAGATAATCCCCCACCTCCCCACAGCCCCTAAAGCACATGGGGGAGTGTGAGGCAGAGCACCTATGGAGCCTAGCAGGGGTATATTACCATCTCAGTAAAAGCTTAAAGGCATTCTCTGTTGCCAACACATTGAGTGAGGTGGAGCGAACTGATTTCCAGATTCTCCTCCAAGCCACATCGTCGATTGTCACCCCGAGCTCTGCCTCCCACCTCGCCATATACCCATGGTCAGGAGGGTCCACCTGATTGACCAAGGTCCCATAAATATACGTAATCACTCCTGTAGCACATGGCTGTTGATAACACATCTGCTCCAGGTATGTCTGCCGGAATGGTTGGGAGCCCCTTTTCAATATGCCTCTCACAAAATGAGAGAGCTGTAAGTACCTAAAAATCTCAGCTAGTGGAATCTGCTTAGTTTCTCTGAGGTCTTCAAAGGATCTTATACCCCTGGTTGTGCATAAATCCTGCACCACCTCCAGGCCATTAGCTTTCCACCAACTGAAACCTGAAGTATGTGTCACGCCAGGAGGGAACATGGGGTTGTTAAAAAGTCCCATCAGTGGGAGATGCCCAGAGATCAATCCTGCACGTGACTTACAACTATCCCATCTGCCCAGCAAGCAGTCCAAAGCAGGGGATATATTTTTGGGTCTAACCCGTCTGGGAAGCCATGGCAACGCACTCACGTCCATCAGCCTAGACCTACTAGCCTCTTCCAAAACCCATAGTGGAGGAGATTCTTTTACGTGAAGAAGTAGTACCGGAGCAATCTGCGCTGCCAAATAATATCTATAGAGCGAGGGTACACCCAACCCACCCTTAGTAGTATGGTAATACAGTGTTTTCCTATTAACTCTCGGCCTGATTGGGCCCCAAATATATTTCAAAACTCTGCTTTGTAACGGTTTGGAAAAGGACAGCGGAACTCTCACTGGAAGCACTCTGAAGAGGTACAGCAGCTTAGGCAGTAGAACCATTTTAACAGCAGCCAGCCTCCCTAACCATGACATCCTCAGATTGTACCACGGGTTTAAAAGCGTATCCACTAACTTCGGGATGTGGGAGTAATTGGCTTTAAATAACGTCTCATAATTGGAGGTGATTTTAATACCCAAATAGGGAAATTGATGTGTCCAAGTCCACCTATAGTTAGCCTGCAGAGACTTTTTGGTTAGTTCTGACAATGACACATCCAACGCTGTTGACTTTGTATCATTAATCCGAAGCCTGGACAGACCACCAAACTCAGACAGTGTACCAATTAGATTAGGGACAGAAATATGGGGAGCCGTGATCATGAGCAGCATGTCGTCCGCAAACAGGGACAACTTGCTCTCCCCAGCTGGAGACAGTATGCCTCTTATGTTCACATTATTTCGAATCTTGATGGCCAAGGGCTCTATTGCCAAAATAAATAACATCGGCGACAGTGGGCAACCTTGCCTAGTGCCACGAAGAATCGAGAATGGGGCCGACTCTGCACCCGCATACTTCAAAGCGGCCTGTGGAGCATTGTACAGAGCGGACACTGCCGTCTGAAGTCCAACCCCCAGACCCCACCTCTCCAGCACCCACTGTAAGTACTCCCAGGAGATGGAGTCAAACGCCTTCTCCACATCAAGTGACAATAGCATGGCTTCTTGGCTGGTGCCTTTAACTGAATCAATCAACTAGATTATACGTCTGACTCCATCCCCCGCCTGTCGAAGAGGGACAAATCCCACCTGATCCCGATGCACCATGGAACCCAAGAAAACATTAATTCTAGTAGCCCAAATTTTAGAAAACAGTTTTAGATCAGTGTTTAAAAGAGAAATGGGCCTGTAATTACTCCACTGTTAATGGTCTTTCCCGGGCTTCGGGATCATAACCACATTAGCCTTCAGCATCTCACTCTCAAAATGGTTCCCTTCCAAAACGTAATTAAACAGAGTAGTCAAGGGGGGAACCACTTCCTGGTTAAGCTTTTTATAGAAAACCGCCATCAGGCCATCAGGACCAGGCCTCTTCCCTGATTTAAGAGATCCAATAGCCCTCCGTACCTCCTCCTCAGTGATGAGGGCATCCATCCCCTGCCTCTGCTGCTCAGAAATCAACGGCAATTCAACATTTTCAAAAAATGCAGCAGCTTTCCTATGATCTAACCCCTGGGGAGCCCCATACAACCTTGATAACCCACCCCTAAATGTCTCCAGGATCTTTTCAGGATTAGTAGTGAGGTGGCCCCCATTCATCTTCAGCTTAACGGGAGGTGCTGGGAAGTCCTGACATCTGAGTTGGGATGCTAATAAAGAATTAGGCTTATTACTACAGGCATAATATCTTTGCCTCGACCATCTGTAACGAGTTTCAGCCTGTTTAATCTGAACTTGATTTAGGGCCACCCTCGCCTTCTCCAGCCTAACCGCCTCCTCCCTTCTGCCTGTATCTTTAAACCCCCTCACAGCCTCAGAATATTCCCGCTCCAAGCGGGCCGTCTGTGCTATTCTTTCCCTCTTTCTCCTTGAGGCCTGCCCCAAAAAATGTCCCCTTATCACTGCTTTTAATGCCCCCCACAGTATCGCAGGGGATTGCACAGTACCCATGTTGTGCTTAAAATATTCCGAGG
Source organism: Gastrophryne carolinensis (assembly GCA_027917425.1). Classification (NCBI taxonomy): domain Eukaryota; kingdom Metazoa; phylum Chordata; class Amphibia; order Anura; family Microhylidae; genus Gastrophryne; species Gastrophryne carolinensis. Next base: position 342,594,345 of record CM051237.1, on the reverse strand, counting down.
CTACCCGTTTAACTTCTTGAACCGTTTCCTCAGAAGCTAAAAGTGATTCATTCAAAACCCATGGGGATAGTCCAGTGCGCATCACCAAGCCAGAGCAAGTAATAAGAACCATGTCATGATCCGTCCACGGCACAGGTTTTATCTCTGCTCGCCTAACCTGTGGCAACAGACCTCTACCTACAAAGATATGATCAATCCGAGAGTGAAGATGGTGTGGATGGGAATAATGCGTATAATCCCGCTTCCCTGGGTTTAATTTGCGCCAAACATCCACCATCTGCACCCCTTGAATTATACTAAGAAAGGCCTTAGATTCCCCCAACACATAAGAGGAAGGCAAAGAGGACCTGTCAAGCCTATCTGGTAACGTTAAATTTGAATCCCCACACAATAAAACTGTTCCCTGCGCATGAGCTTTGAGCAGTTCACACACCCTGGCTAAAAAGCGGACTTGGCGGCTATTAGGTGCATAATAACACAATAGCGTGACTGGCACATCCTGCAAAGTCCCCACTAGCAACAGGTACCTACCCATGGGGTCTACCAATTGTTTAGAGCATGTGAAAGGGGAATTTCTATGAAACGCTATTAGCACCCCACAGTGCTTCTTTCCAGCCGTGGCCTGGTAAAACTGCGGGTATTTCGGGTGGAGGTACCTGAGCGAGGATGAGGACGAAAAATGTGTCTCCTGTGAACACACCACATCTGCCTTAAGTGCAACAAAGGCTCTAAATGCCCTTGACCGCTTATTAGGAGAGTTGAGGCCCTGAGTGTTAAGGGAGACCACCTTCACCGACATCTCTTGTCCTTAAAAATTCTATACTCGGCACAATTAACCATCCTCTGGGGAACAGCAACTCCCTGGGTAAAAGGACAAAGGGAAAAGGAAAGAGCAAGGCCAAGGGGGGCAGGGATGGGGGGTGAACAAAAAAGGACAGGGCTGAAGACACAATTAGACATTATCCAAAAATACACATAGCAACTTACAATATTTAAGAACATATATAGGCTAACAATAGTCAACCTATAGTGGGAACAATCCACAATTAGCATACCACCAGGGTCGTGCCTCTGGGGGAATGCTAGGGGGTAAGCACAGTATATCCCCCGGGCCAGCAGGGCGGTCCAGTCAATCACTTTCTTATCTATACATAGAAAACAATTCTTAACTAAGGCACTTAACTGCCAGACAGGGAGAAGCATCATACAAGAAAAGGACTAATCCCTCATGAAGTATACAGATGACCTACTGCCAAGGACCTAATTCCAAGATCAAAATATATAAAGTAGGCCTTTCACTTAGGCACAGCAGGAGTCTCAGGGCCTATCTCCCACGCCCCCAACGGCACTGCCGACCGGGGCGCCCGAGACAAGCCCCCCGCCATCCCAGCCACCGAGTACGGATAAACAACCATTAACTTATCATACATCTGACATCAAGCAGCCCAAGAGAAAGAGAGGGCATTAATAACAAGGTTCAATGTATTAAATAACATGAATTCCACTTTCCCAACAGCTGGGAGTGTTCAGGATCTCCACGCGCAGGCAGAGCCACATCACCAAACCTCAGTAGAAGCTTGCTGGTCATCCCTCCGAGGCTGGCTGGAAAACCTGCACGGATAAGTTCCTTAGGGCTTGCGACCGGTCATTCCCCGGTTTCCTCTGTTGCGAATCGTCCACCGCGCCAGCGGCATCCCTCCTCTGTTGTGAACTTGGAGTTGAGACTGTGGGTAAGTCCTGGGGGACCTTTGCTCCAGATAAGCCAAGCTGCAACAATAGATCCTTTAGTTCCTGAGGTTTCGCCGCTTGTTGAATACGGCCATTGTAAGGAAAGGACACCTTAAATGGAAAGCCCCACCGGTAGCTTATGTTGTGGGATCTAAGCACTTGTAAGTAAGGCTTAAGGGCTCGCCGCTTAGCTATGGTGGATTGGGCAAAGTCCGCAAAAACTTGGTAGGGGTGACCCTGGAACGCTGTAAGGCCCTTGTCTCTTGCTGCTTTCACCACCGCTTCTTTGGTCTGGAAGTAGACAAACTTTACAATAATGTCCCTCGGGGGGCCATCAGGACTGCGCCTGGTGAGAGCCCGGTGCGCTCGCTCCAGCTCCAGCCTTTCAAGTGGTATGGTAGGTGTCAGCTCTTGCAACAAAGCCATAATAGTGCCTTGGGCATCCTCCAAGGTTAGAGCGGCGATTCCGGTTTTCCAGGTCCTCCTGCATGTCCCTCAGAGCAGCAATCTCTTCATGTAGAATCTCTACTTCCTCCTCATGGCCGTTCAAAACTGTTGTAACATCAGTTATGTTGCTCTCTAAGGATGCTATTCTCTGCCCCTGCGCTTTCAGCTCTTTGATCAGCTGGGAGGTGTTCTTAGTGAGTGCAGCCACCTCTTCCCGGATCACAGCTCTGATATGCTGAAGTGAGGTACGATCTAAAGCCATCTGTGGGCACTGATCTTTCATGTCAGAGGGGAACTGGATTTGGCTGTCCCCCGAATCCAGGGAGTCCTCCGAGTGGGTCACCGAGGGGGCCGGAGCTCCCTCTTCCTCCTCACCTCGTGCTGCGCGTGCAGTGACTGGGTGTGCTGCAGCCGCCATCTTGCTTCCCGGCTGCAGGGCCTTGTGCGGCTTCGGCGGCCTTTGCTTATTTCTGCGGGTCTGTCGTATGCTCCGACCGGAGGTAAGTCACCCCCCGATCTTCTCCCCGCTATTCGTGCCACTTATCTGTGCTCCGTGCTGCGTCAGGCCGCCCCTCCAAGCCCGGGTTTGCGGAGCCCTAGCAGAGTGCGACCATCTGCCAGCTCCGCGCGCATGCGCCCCCGACCCTATTTTTTATACAAAATCCCACACCTGCACCTAGCACCCGATCTTGAAGCGTGCTTCAGCCTCAGCTGTACTAAGTTATTTAATTTTGCATTGGTTTCTGACTGCTGTCATTACACCAGGGCGCAGGGTATCCCAAACTTGCAGCTAGCACCCGATCTGTTATACAAAGTAAGCGTGTTTCAGCCTCAGCTGTACTAAGTTATTTAATTTTGCATTGGTTTCTGACTGCTGTCATTACACCAGGGCTCAGGGTATCCCAAACTTGCACCTAGCACCCGATCTGCTATACAAAATAAGCATGTTTCAGCCTCAGTTGTACTAAGTTATTTAATTTTGCATTGGTTTCTGACAGCTGTCATTGCACCAGGGCCCAGGGTATCCCAAACTTGCAGATAGCACCCGATCTGTTATACAAAATAAGCGTGCTTCAGCCTCAGCTGTACTAAGTTATTTAATTTTGCATTGGTTTCTGACTGCTGTCATTACACCAGGGCGCAGGGTATACCAAACTTGCACCTAGCACACGATCTGTTATACAAAATAAGCATGTTTCAGCCTCAGCTGTACTAAGTTATTTATTTTTGCATTGGTTTCTGACAGCTGTCATTACACCAGGGCCCAGGGTATCCCAAACTTGCAGCTAGCACCCGATCTGTTATACAAAATAAGCGTGTTTCAGCCTCAGCTGTACTAAGTTATTTCATTTTGCATTGGTTTCTGACTGCTGTCATTAGACCAGGGCACAGGGTATCCCAAACTTGCACCTAGCATCCTATCTGTTATACAAAATAAGCGTGTTTCAGCCTCAGCTGTACTAAGTTATTTAATTTTGCATTGGTTTCTGACTGCTGTCATTACACCAGGGCCCAGGGTATCCCAAACTTGCAGCTAGCACCCTATCTGTTATACAAAATAAGCGTGTTTCAGCCTCAGCTGTACTAAGTTATTTAATTTTGCATTGGTATCTGTCTGCTGTCATTACACCAGGGCGCAGGGAATCCCAAACTTGCAGCTAGCACCCGATCTGTTATACAAAATAAGCATGTTTCAGCCTCAGCTGTACTAAGTTATTTAATTTTGCATTGGTTTCTGACTGCTGTCATTACACCAGGGCCCAGGGTATCCCAAACTTGCACCTAGCATCCTATCTGTTATACAAAATAAGCGTGTTTCAGCCTCAGCTGTACTAAGTTATTTAATTTTGCATTGGTTTCTGACTGCTGTCATTACACCAGGGCGCAGGGTATCCCAAACTTGCACCTAGCACCCGATCTGTTATACAAAAGAAGAATGCTTCAGCCTCAGCTGTACTAAGTTATTTAATTTTTGCATTGGTTTCTGACTGCTGACATTACACCAGGGCCCAGGGTATCCCAAACTTGTAGCTAGCACCCGATCTGTTATACAAAATAAGCATGCTTCAGCCTCAGCTGTACTAAGTTATTTAATTTTGCATTGGTTTCTGGCTGCTGTCATTACACCAGGGCGCAGGGTATACCAAACTTGCACCTAGCACCCGATCTGTTATACAAAATAAGCGTGTTTCAGCCTCAGCTGTACTAAGTTATTTAATTTTGCATTGGTTTCTGACCGCTGTCATTACACCAGGGCCCAGGGTATCCCATACTTGCAGCTAGCACCCGATCTGTTATACAAAATAAGCGTGTTTCAGCCTCAGCTGTATTAAGTTATTTAATTTTGCATTGGTTTCTGACTGCTGTCATTGCACCAGGGCGCAGGGTATCCCAAACTTGCACCTAACATCCTATCTGCTATACAAAATAAGCGTGTTTCAGCCTCAGCTGTACTAAGTTATTTAATTTTGCATTAGTTTCTGTCTGCTGTCATTACACCAGGGCGCAGGGTATCCCAAACTTGCACCTAGCGTCCTATCTGTTATACAAAATAAGCGTGTTTCAGCCTCAGCTGTACTAAGTTATTTAATTTTGCATTGGTTTCTGACTGCTGTCATTACACCAGGGCTCAGGGTATCCCAAAGTTGCAGCTAGCACCCGATCTGTTATACAAAATAAGCGTGTTTCAGCCTCAGCTGTACTAAGTTATTTAATTTTGCATTGGTTTCTGACTGCTGTCATTACACCAGGGCCCAGGGTATCCCAAACTTGCAGCTAGCACCCTATCTGTTATACAAAATAAGCGTGTTTCAGCCTCAGCTGTACTAAGTTATTTAATTTTGCATTGGTTTCTGACTGCTGTCATTACACCAGGGCCCAGGGTATACCAAAATTGAACCTAGCATCCTATCTGTTATACAAAATAAGCGTGTCTCAGCTTCAGCTGTACTAAGTTATTTAATTTTGCATTGGTTTCTGTCTGCTGTCATTACACCAGGGCCCAGGGTATCCCAAACTTGCAGCTAGCACCCTATCTGTTATACAAAATAAGCGTGTTTCAGCCTCAGCTGTAATAAGTTATTTAATTTTGCATTGGTTTCTGACTGCTGTCATTACACCAGGGCCCAGGGTATCCCAAACTTGCACCTAGCATCCTATCTGTTATACAAAATAAGCGTGTTTCAACCTCAGCTGTACTAAGTTATTTAATTTTGCATTGGTTTCTGACTGCTGTCATTACACCAGGGCCCAGGGCATCCCCAACCTGCACCTAGCACCCTATCTGTTATACAAAATAAGCGTGTTTCAGCCTCAGCTGTACTAAGTTATTTAATTTTGCATTGGTTCCTGTCTGCTGTCATTACACCAGGGCGCAGGGTATCCCAAACTTGCAGCTAGCACCCGATCTGTTATACAAAAGAAGCGTGCTTCAGCCTCAGCTGTACTAAGTTATTTAATTTTTGCATTGGTTTCTGACTGCTGACATTACACCAGGACGCAGGGTATCCCAAACTTGTAGCTAGCACCCAATCTGTTACACAAAATAAGCGTGTTTCAGCCTCAGCTGTACTAAGTTATTTAATTTTGCATTGGTTTCTGACTGCTGTCATTACACAAGGGCTCAGGGTATCCCAAAGTTGCAGCTAGCACCCGATCTGTTATACAAAATAAGCGTGTTTCAGCCTCAGCTGTACTAAGTTATTTAATTTTGCATTGGTTTCTGACTGCTGTCATTACACCAGGGCCCAGGGTATCCCAAACTTGCAGCTAGCACCCTATCTGTTATACAAAATAAGCGTGTTTCAGCCTCAGCTGTACTAAGTTATTTAATTTTGCATTGGTTTCTGACTGCTGTCATTACACCAGGGCCCAGGGTATACCAAAATTGAACCTAGCATCCTATCTGTTATACAAAATAAGCGTGTCTCAGCTTCAGCTGTACTAAGTTATTTAATTTTGCATTGGTTTCTGTCTGCTGTCATTACACCAGGGCCCAGGGTATCCCAAACTTGCAGCTAGCACCCTATCTGTTATACAAAATAAGCGTGTTTCAGCCTCAGCTGTAATAAGTTATTTAATTTTGCATTGGTTTCTGACTGCTGTCATTACACCAGGGCCCAGGGTATCCCAAACTTGCACCTAGCATCCTATCTGTTATACAAAATAAGCGTGTTTCAACCTCAGCTGTACTAAGTTATTTAATTTTGCATTGGTTTCTGACTGCTGTCATTACACCAGGGCCCAGGGCATCCCAAACCTGCACCTAGCACCCTATCTGTTATACAAAATAAGCGTGTTTCAGCCTCAGCTGTACTAAGTTATTTAATTTTGCATTGGTTCCTGTCTGCTGTCATTACACCAGGGCGCAGGGTATCCCAAACTTGCAGCTAGCACCCGATCTGTTATACAAAAGAAGCGTGCTTCCGCCTCAGCTGTACTAAGTTATTTAATTTTTGCATTGGTTTCTGACTGCTGACATTACACCAGGACGCAGGGTATCCCAAACTTGTAGCTAGCACCCAATCTGTTATACAAAATAAGCGTGTTTCAGCCTCAGCTGTACTAAGTTATTTAATTTTGCATTGGTTTCTGACTGCTGTCATTACACCAGGGCCCAGGGTGTACCAAAATTGAACCTAGCATCCTATCTGTTATACAAAATAAGCGTGTCTCAGCTTCAGCTGTACTAAGTTATTTAATTTTGCATTGGTTTATGTCTGCTGTCATTACACCAGGGCCCAGGGTATCCCAAACTTGCAGCTAGCACCCTATCTGTTATACAAAATAAGCGTGTTTCAGCCTCAGCTGTAATAAGTTATTTAATTTTGCATTGGTTTCTGACTGCTGTCATTACACCAGGGCCCAGGGTATCCCAAACTTGCACCTAGCATCCTATCTGTTATACAAAATAAGCGTGTTTCAGCCTCAGCTGTACTAAGTTATTTAATTTTGCATTGGTTCCTGTCTGCTGTCATTACACCAGGGCGCAGGGTATCCCAAACTTGCAGCTAGCACCCGATCTGTTATACAAAAGAAGCGTGCTTCAGCCTCAGCTGTACTAAGTTATTTAATTTTGCATTGGTTTCTGACTGCTGTCATTACACCAGGGCGCAGGGTATCCCAAACTTGCACCTAGCACCCGATCTGTTATACAAAGTAAGCGTGTTTCAGCCTCAGCTGTACTAAGTTATTTCATTTTGCATTGGTTTCTGACTGCTGTCATTACACCAGGGCCCAGGGTATCCCAAACTTGCACCTAGCCCCCTATCTGTTATACAAAATAAGCGTGTTTCAGCCTCAGCTGTACTAAGTTATTTAATTTTGCATTGGTTTCTGACTGCTGTCATTACACCAGGGCCCAGGGTATCCCAAACTTGCAGCTAACACCCTATCTGTTATACAAAATAAGCATGTTTCAGCCTCAGCTATACTAAGTTATTTAATTTTGCATTGGTTTCTGACTGCTGTCATTACACCAGGGCCCAGGGTATCCCAAACTTGCAGCTATCACCCTATCTGTTATACAAAATAAGCGTGTTTCAGCCTCAGCTATACTAAGTTATTTAATTTTGCATTGGTTTCTGACTGCTGTCATTACACCAGGGCCCAGGGTATCCCAAACTTGCAGCTAGCACCCTATCTGTTATACAAAATAAGCGTGTTTCAGCCTCAGCTATACTAAGTTATTTAATTTTGCATTGGCTTCTGACTGCTGTCATTACACCAGGGCCCAGGGTATCCCAAACTTGCAGCTAGCACCCTATCTGTTATACAAAATAAGCGTGTTTCAGCCTCAGCTGTATTAAGTTATTTAATTTTGCATTAGTTTCTGTCTGCTGTCATTACACCAGGGCGCAGGGTATCCCAAACTTGCACCTAGCACCCGATCTTTTATACAAAGTAAGCGTGTTTCAGCCTCAGCTGTACTAAGTTATTTCATTTTGCATTGGTTTCTGACTGCTGTCATTACACCAGGGCCCAGGGTATCCCAAACTTGCAGCTAGCACCCTATCTGTTATACAAAATAAGCGTGTTTCAGCCTCAGCTGTACTAAGTTATTTAATTTTGCATTGGTTTCTGACTGCTGTCATTACACCAGGGCCCAGGGTATCCCAAACTTGCAGCTAACACCCTATCTGTTATACAAAATAAGCATGTTTCAGCCTCAGCTATACTAAGTTATTTAATTTTGCATTGGTTTCTGACTGCTGTCATTACACCAGGGCCCAGGGTATCCCAAACTTGCAGCTATCACCCTATCTGTTATACAAAATAAGCGTGTTTCAGCCTCAGCTATACTAAGTTATTTAATTTTGCATTGGTTTCTGACTGCTGTCATTACACCAGGGCCCAGGGTATCCCAAACTTGCAGCTAGCACCCTATCTGTTATACAAAATAAGCGTGTTTCAGCCTCAGCTATACTAAGTTATTTAATTTTGCATTGGCTTCTGACTGCTGTCATTACACCAGGGCCCAGGGTATCCCAAACTTGCAGCTAGCACCCTATCTGTTATACAAAATAAGCGTGTTTCAGCCTCAGCTGTATTAAGTTATTTAATTTTGCATTAGTTTCTGTCTGCTGTCATTACACCAGGGCGCAGGGTATCCCAAACTTGCACCTAGCACCCGATCTTTTATACAAAGTAAGCGTGTTTCAGCCTCAGCTGTACTAAGTTATTTCATTTTGCATTGGTTTCTGACTGCTGTCATTACACCAGGGCCCAGGGTATCCCAAACTTGCAGCTAGCACCCTATCTGTTATACAAAATAAGCGTGTTTCAGCCTCAGCTGTACTAAGTTATTTAATTTTGCATTGGTTTCTGACTGCTGTCATTACACCAGGGCCCAGGGTATCCCAAACTTGCAGCTAACACCCTATCTGTTATACAAAATAAGCATGTTTCAGCCTCAGCTATACTAAGTTATTTAATTTTGCATTGGTTTCTGACTGCTGTCATTACACCAGGGCCCAGGGTATCCCAAACTTGCAGCTATCACCCTATCTGTTATACAAAATAAGCGTGTTTCAGCCTCAGCTATACTAAGTTATTTAATTTTGCATTGGTTTCTGACTGCTGTCATTACACCAGGGCCCAGGGTATCCCAAACTTGCAGCTAGCACCCTATCTGTTATACAAAATAAGCGTGTTTCAGCCTCAGCTGTATTAAGTTATTTAATTTTGCATTAGTTTCTGTCTGCTGTCATTACACCAGGGCGCAGGGTATCCCAAACTTGCAGCTAGCACCCGATCTGTTATACAAAAGAAGCGTGCTTCAGCCTCAGCTGTACTAAGTTATTAAGTTTTGCATTGGTTTCTGACTGCTGTCATTACACCAGGGCGCGGGGTATCCCAAACTTGTAGCTAGCACCCGATCTGTTATACAAAATAAGCGTGCTTCAGCCTCAGCTGTACTAAGTTATTTAATTTTGCATTGGTTTCTGACTGCTGTCATTACACCAGGGCGCAGGGTATCCCAAACTTGCACCTAGCACCCGATCTGTTATACAAAATAAGCGTGTTTCAGCCTCAGCTGTACTAAGTTATTTAATTTTGCATTGGTTTCTGACTGCTGTCATTACACCAGGGCGCAGGGTATCCCAAACTTGTAGCTAGCACCCGATCTGTTATACAAAAGAAGCGTGCTTCAGCCTCAGCTGTACTAAGTTCTTAAGTTTTGCATTGGTTTCTGACTGCTGACATTACACCAGGGCGCGGGGTATCCCAAACTTGTAGCCAGCACCCGATCTGTTATACAAAATAAGCGTGCTTCAGCCTCAGCTGTACTAAGTTAGTTAATTTTGCATTGGTTTCTGACTGCTGTCATTACACCAGGGCGCAGGGTATCCCAAACTTGCACCTAGCACCCGATCTGTTATACAAAATAAGCGTGTTTCAGCCTCAGCTGTACTAAGTTATTTAATTTTGCATTGGTTTCTGACTGCTGTCATTACACCAGGGCCCAGGGTATCCCAAACTTGTAGCTAGCAACCTATCTGTTATACAAAATAAGCGTGTTTCAGCCTCAGCTGTACTAAGCTATTTACCATATTTTTCGCCCTATAAGACGCACCTGCCCATAAGACGCACCTAGGATTTGGGGGAAGAAAATAAGAAAAAAAAAATTTAAACCAAAAACGCACCATTACAGACAGTGTGGCATTCCCCTATCCAATTCCCATAGGCAGTGTGGGATGCCCCCATTCCATAGACAGTGTAGCATGCCCCCGTCCCATTCCCTGTATATCCAGTGCGGCATCCCCCCCTCCCATTCCCCATATACCCATTGGCTGTGTGGCATCCCCCTCTCCCCCCATTAGTATAGGCTGTGTGGCATCCCTCTCCCCACATTCCCATAGGCAGTGTGGCATTCCCCCTCCCCCCATTAGTATAGGCTGTGTGGCATCCCTCTCTCCCCATTCCCATAGGCAGTGTGGCATCCCCATCCCCCCATTCGCATAGGCTGTGTGGCATACCCCTCCCCCCATTCCCAAAGGCTGTGTGGCATCCCCCTCCTCCCATTCCCATAGGCTGTGTGGTATCCCCATCCCCCCATACCCTTAGGCAGTGTGGCATCCCCATCCCCCCATTCCCATAGGCTGTGTGGCATACCCCTCCCCCCCTTTCCAAAGGCTGTGTGGCATCCCCCTCCTCCCATTCCCAAAGGCTGTGTGGTATCCCCATCCCCCCATTCCCATAGGCTGTGTGGCATACCCCTCCCCCCATTCCCAAAGGCTGTGTGGCATCCCCATCCCCCCATTCCCATAGGCTGTGTGGCATCCCCATCCCCCCATTCCCATAGGCTGTGTGGCATACCCCTCCACCCATTCCCATAGGCTGTGTGGCATACCCCTCCCCCCATTCCCATAGGCTGTGTGGCATCTCCATCCCCCCATTCCCATAGGCTGTGTGGCATACCCCTCCCCCCATTCCCAAAGGCTGTGTGGCATCCCCATCCCCCCATTCCCATAGGCTGTGTGGCATCCCCATCCCCCCATTCCCATAGGCTGTGTGGCATCCCCCTCCACCCATTCCCATAGGCTGTGTGGCATACCCCTCCCCCCATTCCCATAGGCTGTGTGGCATCCCCATCCCCCCGTTCCCATAGGCTGTGTGGCATACCCCTCCCCCCATTCCCAAAGGCTGTGTGGCATCCCCATCCCCCATTCCCAAAGGCTGTGTGGCATCCCCATCCCCCCATTCCCAAAGGCTGTGTGGCCCCTCTCCCCCCATTCCCACCCCCTCCCCCCGTTAGTATAGGCAGGCGCCATAGTAAAAAAAAAAAAAAAACTTAAACTCACCTGTCCGCTGACACCGCTGCGCTGAGCGGCCGGCTCCGTGAATGGGGTGGGCGTGGCCTGCGCCGCAGCGTCGACGCAGGCCACGCCCACCCCATTCACGAGCTGGCTCTGTCCCGGCCCCGCCACTGCGATCGCTGTCTTTTCAGGCAGCGATGACAGCGGCGGGGCCAGAGACAGAGTCCCCGCCGCTCCTCCATCTGCTCCTCCACATGCGATCACGAAGGTCCGGGCAGCGGGCGGGCGTGGCCTGCGTCGGTGCAGGCCACGCCCACCCACTGCCCGGACCTTCGTGCTCGCGTGTGGAGGAGCAGATGGAGGAGCGGCAGGGGCTCTGTCTCTGGCCCCGCCGCTGTCATCGCTGCCTGAAAAGACAGCGATCGCAGCGGCGGGACCGGGACAGAGCCCCCGCCGCTCCTCTGGCCTCTCGCAGTGTGCCAGACAACGCGGGAGCGGCGGGGACGGGTGAGTTTTTTGTTTTTTTTTTAATTTTTTTTTTTTTTTTTACATTCGCCCGATAAGGCGCACTGACATTTTTCCCCCACTTTTGGGGAAAAATAAGTGCGTCTTATAGGGCGAAAAATACGGTAATTTTGCATTGGTTTCTGACTGCTGTCATTACACCAGGGCCCAGGTTATCCCAAACTTGCACCTAGCATCCTATCTGTTATACAAAATAAGCGTGTTTCAGCCTCAGCTGTACTAAGTTATTTAATTTTGCATTAGTTTCTGTCTGCTGTCATTACACCAGGGCGCAGGGTATCCCAAACTTGCAGCTAGCACCCTATCTGTTATACAAAATAAGCGTGTTTCAGCCACAGCTGTACTAAGTTATTTAATTTTGCATTGGTTTCTGACTGCTGTCATTACACCAGGGCCCAGGGTATCCCAAACTTGCAGCTAACACCCTATCTGTTATACAAAATAAGCGTGTTTCAGCCTCAGCTGTACTAAGTTATTTAATTTTGCATTGGTTTCTGACTGCTGTCATTACACCAGGGCGCAGGGTATCCCAAACTTGCACCTAGCACCCGATCTGTTATACAAAATAAGCGTGTTTCAGCCTCAGCTGTACTAAGTTATTTAATTTTGCATTGGTTTCTGACTGCTGTCATTACACCAGGGCCCAGGGTATCCCAAACTTGTAGCTAGCAACCTATCTGTTATACAAAATAAGCGTGTTTCAGCCTCAGCTGTACTAAGCTATTTACCATATTTTTCGCCCTATAAGACGCACCTGCCCATAAGACGCACCTAGGATTTGGGGGAAGAAAATAAGAAAAAAAAAAATTTAAACCAAAAACGCACCATTACAGACAGTGTGGCATTCCCCTATCCAATTCCCATAGGCAGTGTGGGATGCCCCCATTCCATAGACAGTGTAGCATGCCCCCATCCCATTCCCTGTATATCCAGTGTGGCATCCCCCCTCCCATTCCCCATATACCCATTGGCTGTGTGGCATCCCCCTCTCCCCCCATTAGTATAGGCTGTGTGGCATCCCTCTCCCCACATTCCCATAGGCAGTGTGGCATTCCCCCTCCCCCCATTAGTATAGGCTGTGTGGCATCCCTCTCTCCCCATTCCCATTGGCTGTGTGGCTTTCCCCCTCCCCCCATTAGTATAGGCTGTGTGGCATCCCTCTCTCCCCATTCCCATAGGCAGTGTGGCATCCCCATCCCCCCATTCGCATAGGCTGTGTGGCATACCCCTCCCCCCATTCCCAAAGGCTGTGTGGCATCCCCCTCCTCCCATTCCCATAGGCTGTGTGGTATCCCCATCCCCCCATACCCATAGGCAGTGTGGCATCCCCATCCCCCCATTCCCATAGGCTGTGTGGCATACCCCTCCCCCCCTTTCCAAAGGCTGTGTGGCATCCCCCTCCTCCCATTCCCAAAGGCTGTGTGGTATCCCCATCCCCCCATTCCCATAGGCTGTGTGGCATACCCCTCCCCCCATTCCCAAAGGCTGTGTGGCATCCCCATCCCCCCATTCCCATAGGCTGTGTGGCATCCCCATCCCCCCATTCCCATAGGCTGTGTGGCATACCCCTCCACCCATTCCCATAGGCTGTGTGGCATACCCCTCCCCCCATTACCATAGGCTGTGTGGCATCTCCATCCCCCCATTCCCATAGGCTGTGTGGCATACCCCTCCCCCCATTCCCAAAGGCTGTGTGGCATCCCCATCCCCCCATTCCCATAGGCTGTGTGGCATCCCCATCCCCCCATTCCCATAGGCTGTGTGGCATCCCCCTCCACCCATTCCCATAGGCTGTGTGGCATACCCCTCCCCCCATTCCCATAGGCTGTGTGGCATCCCCATCCCCCCGTTCCCATAGGCTGTGTGGCATACCCCTCCCCCCATTCCCAAAGGCTGTGTGGCATCCCCATCCCCCATTCCCAAAGGCTGTGTGGCATCCCCATCCCCCCATTCCCAAAGGCTGTGTGGCCCCTCTCCCCCCATTCCCACCCCCTCCCCCCGTTAGTATAGGCAGGCGCCATAGTAAAAAAAAAAAAAAAACTTAAACTCACCTGTCCGCTGACACCGCTGCGCTGAGCGGCCGGCTCCGTGAATGGGGTGGGCGTGGCCTGCGCCGCAGCGACGACGCAGGCCACGCCCACCCCATTCACGAGCTGGCTCTGTCCCGGCCCCGCCGCTGCGATCGCTGTCTTTTCAGGCAGCGATGACAGCGGCGGGGCCAGAGACAGAGTCCCCGCTGCTCCTCCATCTGCTCCTCCACATGCGATCACGAAGGTCCGGGCAGCGGGCGGGCGTGGCCTGCGTCGGTGCAGGCCACGCCCACCCACTGCCCGGACCTTCATGCTCGCGTGTGGAGGAGCAGATGGAGGAGCGGCAGGGGCTCTGTCTCTGGCCCCGCCGCTGTCATCGCTGCCTGAAAAGACAGCGATCGCAGCGGCGGGACCGGGACAGAGCCCCCGCCGCTCCTCTGGCCTCTCGCAGTGTGCCAGACAACGCAGGAGCGGCGGGGACGGGTGAGTTTTTTTTTTTTTTTTTACATTCGCCCGATAAGGCGCACTGACATTTTTCCCCCACTTTTGGGGAAAAAAAATGCGTCTTATAGGGCGAAAAATACGGTAATTTTGCATTGGTTTCTGACTGCTGTCATTACACCAGGGCCCAGGTTATCCCAAACTTGCACCTAGCATCCTATCTGTTATACAAAATAAGCGTGTTTCAGCCTCAGCTGTACTAAGTTATTTAATTTTGCATTAGTTTCTGTCTGCTGTCATTACACCAGGGCGCAGGGTATCCCAAACTTGCAGCTAGCACCCTATCTGTTATACAAAATAAGCGTGTTTCAGCCACAGCTGTACTAAGTTATTTAATTTTGCATTGGTTTCTGACTGCTGTCATTACACCAGGGCCCAGGGTATCCCAAACTTGCAGCTAACACCCTATCTGTTATACAAAATAAGCGTGTTTCAGCCTCAGCTGTACTAAGTTATTTAATTTTGCATTGGTTTCTGACTGCTGTCATTACACCAGGGCCCAGGGTATCCCAAACTTGCAGCTAGCACCCTATCTGTTATACAAAATAAGCGTGTTTCAGCCTCAGCTGTACTAAGTTATTTAATTTTGCATTAGTTTCTGTCTGCTGTCATTACACCAGGGCGCAGGGTATCCCAAACTTGCAGCTAGCACCCTATCTGTTATACAAAATAAGCGTGTTTCAGCCTCAGCTGTAATAAGTTATTTAATTTTGCATTGGTTTCTGACTGCTGTCATTACACCAGGGCCCAGGGTATCCCAAACTTGCACCTAGCATCCTATCTGTTATACAAAATAAGCGTGTTTCAACCTCAGCTGTACTAAGTTATTTAATTTTGCATTGGTTTCTGACTGCTGTCATTACACCAGGGCCCAGGGCATCCCAAACTTGCACCTAGCACCCTATCTGTTATACAAAATAAGCGTGTTTCAGCCTCAGCTGTACTAAGTTATTTAATTTTGCATTGGTTCCTGTCTGCTGTCATTACACCAGGGGGCAGGGTATCCCAAACTTGCAGCTAGCACCCGATCTGTTATACAAAAGAAGCGTGCTTCAGCCTCAGCTGTACTAAGTTATTTAATTTTTGCATTGGTTTCTGACTGCTGACATTACACCAGGACGCAGGGTATCCCAAACTTGTAGCTAGCACCCGATCTGTTATACAAAATAAGCGTGCTTCAGCCTCAGCTGTACTAAGTTATTTAATTTTGCATTGGTTTCTGACTGCTGTCATTACACCAGGGCGCAGGGTATCCCAAACTTGCACCTAGCACCCGATCTGTTATACAAAGTAAGCGTGTTTCAGCCTCAGCTGTACTAAGTTATTTCATTTTGCATTGGTTTCTGACTGCTGTCATTACACCAGGGCCCAGGGTATCCCAAACTTGCACCTAGCACCCTATCTGTTATACAAAATAAGCGTGTTTCAGCCTCAGCTGTACTAAGTTATTTAATTTTGCATTGGTTTCTCACTGCTGTCATTACACCAGGGCCCAGGGTATCCCAAACTTGCAGCTAACACCCTATCTGTTATACAAAATAAGCATGTTTCAGCCTCAGCTATACTAAGTTATTTAATTTTGCATTGGTTTCTGACTGCTGTCATTACACCAGGGCCCAGGGTATCCCAAACTTGCAGCTATCACCCTATCTGTTATACAAAATAAGCGTGTTTCAGCCTCAGCTGTACTAAGTTATTTAATTTTGCATTGGTTTCTGACTGCTGTCATTACACCAGGGCCCAGGGTATCCCAAACTTGCAGCTAGCACCCTATCTGTTATACAAAATAAGCGTGTTTCAGCCTCAGCTGTATTAAAGTGGACCAACACCCAGGGGGGATCGGCCCGGAAATCTATAAGATTCCCGGACCGATCAGATCCCTCCCCGCGGGGCATCCGAAATCGGGATGTCCCGCGGGGAGGAACCCCCCAGGAGGCCCACAATCCTCACCTTACCGGCGATCCAACGGCGCATGCGCGAGACGCGGCCGCGTCTCTCGCTTCCCTCTAGCAGGGCACGCTCCCGCGCTGGCCGTTTTGTGAATGGCCGGCGCAGGAGCGCTCCCTGTTAGAGGGAAGCGAGAGACGCGGCCAATGACAGCGCTCTGGTATGCGCGTCCAAGCAGCTTTGGACGCGCATACCAGAGCTGCTCTGAGCGCTGTCATTGGCCGGACGAGGTCACGTGGGAGCGGGGAGAGGTGAGTTTTTGCGGCGATCGGGGGGGTTTCAGACAGCGGGGCACCCCCGATCGGGGTGCCCCACCTAAGTGGACCAACACCCAGGATAGTCAAAATCCTGGGTGTTGCTCCACTTTAAGTTATTTAATTTTGCATTAGTTTCTGTCTGCTGTCATTACACCAGGGCGCAGGGTATCCCAAACTTGCAGCTAGCACCCGATCTGTTATACAAAAGAAGCGTGCTTCAGCCTCAGCTGTACTAAGTTATTAAGTTTTGCATTGGTTTCTGACTGCTGACATTACACCAGGGCGCGGGGTATCCCAAACTTGTAGCTAGCACCCGATCTGTTATACAAAATAAGCGTGCTTCAGCCTCAGCTGTACTAAGTTATTTAATTTTGCATTGGTTTCTGACTGCTGTCATTACACCAGGGCGCAGGGTATCCCAAACTTGCACCTAGCACCCGATCTGTTATACAAAATAAGCGTGTTTCAGCCTCAGCTGTACTAAGTTATTTAATTTTGCATTGGTTTCTGACTGCTGTCATTACACCAGGGCGCAGGGTATCCCAAACTTGCACCTAGCACCCGATCTGTTATACAAAGTAAGCGGGTTTCAGCCTCAGCTGTACTAAGTTATTTCATTTTGCATTGGTTTCTGACTGCTGTCATTACATCAGGGCCCAGGGTATCCCAAACTTGCACCTAGCACCCTATCTGTTATACAAAATAAGCGTGTTTCAGCCTCAGCTGTACTAAGTTATTTAATTTTGCATTGGTTTCTCACTGCTGTCATTACACCAGGGCCCAGGGTATCCCAAACTTGCAGCTAACACCCTATCTGTTATACAAAATAAGCATGTTTCAGCCTCAGCTATACTAAGTTATTTAATTTTGCATTGGTTTCTGACTGCTGTCATTACACCAGGGCCCAGGGTATCCCAAACTTGCAGCTATCACCCTATCTGTTATACAAAATAAGCGTGTTTCAGCCTCAGCTGTACTAAGTTATTTAATTTTGCATTGGTTTCTGACTGCTGTCATTACACCAGGGCCCAGGGTATCCCAAACTTGCAGCTAGCACCCTATCTGTTATACAAAATAAGCGTGTTTCAGCCTCAGCTGTATTAAAGTGGACCAACACCCAGGGGGGATCGGCCCGGAAATCTATAAGATTCCCGGACCGATCAGATCCCTCCCCGCGGGGCATCCGAAATCGGGATGTCCCGCGGGGAGGAACCCCCCAGGAGGCCCACAATCCTCACCTTACCGGCGATCCAACGGCGCATGCGCGAGACGCGGCCGCGTCTCTCGCTTCCCTCTAGCAGGGCACGCTCCCGCGCCGGCCGTTTTGTGAATGGCCGGCGCAGGAGCGCTCCCTGTTAGAGGGAAGCGAGAGACGCGGCCAATGACAGCGCTCTGGTATGCGCGTCCAAGCAGCTTTGGACGCGCATACCAGAGCTGCTCTGAGCGCTGTCATTGGCCGGACGAGGTCACGTGGGAGCGGGGAGAGGTGAGTTTTTGCGGCGATCGGGGGGGTTTCAGACAGCGGGGCACCCCCGATCGGGGTGCCCCACCTAAGTGGACCAACACCCAGGATAGTCAAAATCCTGGGTGTTGGTCCACTTTAAGTTATTTAATTTTGCATTAGTTTCTGTCTGCTGTCATTACACCAGGGCGCAGGGTATCCCAAACTTGCAGCTAGCACCCGATCTGTTATACAAAAGAAGCGTGCTTCAGCCTCAGCTGTACTAAGTTATTAAGTTTTGCATTGGTTTCTGACTGCTGACATTACACCAGGGCGCGGGGTATCCCAAACTTGTAGCTAGCACCCGATCTGTTATACAAAATAAGCGTGCTTCAGCCTCAGCTGTACTAAGTTATTTAATTTTGCATTGGTTTCTGACTGCTGTCATTACACCAGGGCGCAGGGTATCCCAAACTTGCACCTAGCACCCGATCTGTTATACAAAATAAGCGTGTTTCAGCCTCAGCTGTACTAAGTTATTTAATTTTGCATTGGTTCCTGTCTGCTGTCATTACACCAGGGGGCAGGGTATCCCAAACTTGCAGCTAGCACCCGATCTGTTATACAAAAGAAGCGTGCTTCAGCCTCAGCTGTACTAAGTTATTTAATTTTTGCATTGGTTTCTGACTGCTGACATTACACCAGGACGCAGGGTATCCCAAACTTGTAGCTAGCACCCGATCTGTTATACAAAATAAGCGTGCTTCAGCCTCAGCTGTACTAAGTTATTTAATTTTGCATTGGTTTCTGACTGCTGTCATTACACCAGGGCGCAGGGTATCCCAAACTTGCACCTAGCACCCGATCTGTTATACAAAGTAAGCGGGTTTCAGCCTCAGCTGTACTAAGTTATTTAATTTTGCATTGGTTTCTGACTGCTGTCATTACACCAGGGCCCAGGGTATCCCAAACTTGCACCTAGCACCCTATCTGTTATACAAAATAAGCGTGTTTCAGCCTCAGCTGTACTAAGTTATTTAATTTTGCATTGGTTTCTCACTGCTGTCATTACACCAGGGCCCAGGGTATCCCAAACTTGCAGCTAACACCCTATCTGTTATACAAAATAAGCATGTTTCAGCCTCAGCTATACTAAGTTATTTAATTTTGCATTGGTTTCTGACTGCTGTCATTACACCAGGGCCCAGGGTATCCCAAACTTGCAGCTATCACCCTATCTGTTATACAAAATAAGCGTGTTTCAGCCTCAGCTGTACTAAGTTATTTAATTTTGCATTGGTTTCTGACTGCTGTCATTACACCAGGGCCCAGGGTATCCCAAACTTGCAGCTAGCACCCTATCTGTTATACAAAATAAGCGTGTTTCAGCCTCAGCTGTATTAAAGTGGACCAACACCCAGGGGGGATCGGCCCGGAAATCTATAAGATTCCCGGACCGATCAGATCCCTCCCCGCGGGGCATCCGAAATCGGGATGTCCCGCGGGGAGGAACCCCCCAGGAGGCCCACAATCCTCACCTTACCGGCGATCCAACGGCGCATGCGCGAGACGCGGCCGCGTCTCTCGCTTCCCTCTAGCAGGGCACGCTCCCGCGCCGGCCGTTTTGTGAATGGCCGGCGCAGGAGCGCTCCCTGTTAGAGGGAAGCGAGAGACGCGGCCAATGACAGCGCTCTGGTATGCGCGTCCAAGCAGCTTTGGACGCGCATACCAGAGCTGCTCTGAGCGCTGTCATTGGCCGGACGAGGTCACGTGGGAGCGGGGAGAGGTGAGTTTTTGCGGCGATCGGGGGGGTTTCAGACAGCGGGGCACCCCGGATCGGGGTGCCCCACCTAAGTGGACCAACACCCAGGATAGTCAAAATCCTGGGTGTTGGTCCACTTTAAGTTATTTAATTTTGCATTAGTTTCTGTCTGCTGTCATTACACCAGGGCGCAGGGTATCCCAAACTTGCAGCTAGCACCCGATCTGTTATACAAAAGAAGCGTGCTTCAGCCTCAGCTGTACTAAGTTATTAAGTTTTGCATTGGTTTCTGACTGCTGACATTACACCAGGGCGCGGGGTATCCCAAACTTGTAGCTAGCACCCGATCTGTTATACAAAATAAGCGTGCTTCAGCCTCAGCTGTACTAAGTTATTTAATTTTGCATTGGTTTCTGACTGCTGTCATTACACCAGGGCGCAGGGTATCCCAAACTTGCACCTAGCACCCGATCTGTTATACAAAATAAGCGTGTTTCAGCCTCAGCTGTACTAAGTTATTTAATTTTGCATTGGTTCCTGTCTGCTGTCATTACACCAGGGGGCAGGGTATCCCAAACTTGCAGCTAGCACCCGATCTGTTATACAAAAGAAGCGTGCTTCAGCCTCAGCTGTACTAAGTTATTTAATTTTTGCATTGGTTTCTGACTGCTGACATTACACCAGGACGCAGGGTATCCCAAACTTGTAGCTAGCACCCGATCTGTTATACAAAATAAGCGTGCTTCAGCCTCAGCTGTACTAAGTTATTTAATTTTGCATTGGTTTCTGACTGCTGTCATTACACCAGGGCGCAGGGTATCCCAAACTTGCACCTAGCACCCGATCTGTTATACAAAGTAAGCGTGTTTCAGCCTCAGCTGTACTAAGTTATTTCATTTTGCATTGGTTTCTGACTGCTGTCATTACACCAGGGCCCAGGGTATCCCAAACTTGCACCTAGCACCCTATCTGTTATACAAAATAAGCGTGTTTCAGCCTCAGCTGTACTAAGTTATTTAATTTTGCATTGGTTTCTCACTGCTGTCATTACACCAGGGCCCAGGGTATCCCAAACTTGCAGCTAACACCCTATCTGTTATACAAAATAAGCATGTTTCAGCCTCAGCTATACTAAGTTATTTAATTTTGCATTGGTTTCTGACTGCTGTCATTACACCAGGGCCCAGGGTATCCCAAACTTGCAGCTA
Source organism: Gastrophryne carolinensis (assembly GCA_027917425.1). Taxonomy (NCBI): domain Eukaryota; kingdom Metazoa; phylum Chordata; class Amphibia; order Anura; family Microhylidae; genus Gastrophryne; species Gastrophryne carolinensis. The sequence continues at coordinate 342,573,242 of CM051237.1, read as the reverse complement.
TCACCCTATCTGTTATACAAAATAAGCGTGTTTCAGCCTCAGCTGTACTAAGTTATTTAATTTTGCATTGGTTTCTGACTGCTGTCATTACACCAGGGCCCAGGGTATCCCAAACTTGCAGCTAGCACCCTATCTGTTATACAAAATAAGCGTGTTTCAGCCTCAGCTGTATTAAAGTGGACCAACACCCAGGGGGGATCGGCCCGGAAATCTATAAGATTCCCGGACCGATCAGATCCCTCCCCGCGGGGCATCCGAAATCGGGATGTCCCGCGGGGAGGAACCCCCCAGGAGGCCCACAATCCTCACCTTACCGGCGATCCAACGGCGCATGCGCGAGACGCGGCCGCGTCTCTCGCTTCCCTCTAGCAGGGCACGCTCCCGCGCCGGCCGTTTTGTGAATGGCCGGCGCAGGAGCGCTCCCTGTTAGAGGGAAGCGAGAGACGCGGCCAATGACAGCGCTCTGGTATGCGCGTCCAAGCAGCTTTGGACGCGCATACCAGAGCTGCTCTGAGCGCTGTCATTGGCCGGACGAGGTCACGTGGGAGCGGGGAGAGGTGAGTTTTTGCGGCGATCGGGGGGGTTTCAGACAGCGGGGCACCCCCGATCGGGGTGCCCCACCTAAGTGGACCAACACCCAGGATAGTCAAAATCCTGGGTGTTGGTCCACTTTAAGTTATTTAATTTTGCATTAGTTTCTGTCTGCTGTCATTACACCAGGGCGCAGGGTATCCCAAACTTGCAGCTAGCACCCGATCTGTTATACAAAAGAAGCGTGCTTCAGCCTCAGCTGTACTAAGTTATTAAGTTTTGCATTGGTTTCTGACTGCTGACATTACACCAGGGCGCGGGGTATCCCAAACTTGTAGCTAGCACCCGATCTGTTATACAAAATAAGCGTGCTTCAGCCTCAGCTGTACTAAGTTATTTAATTTTGCATTGGTTTCTGACTGCTGTCATTACACCAGGGCGCAGGGTATCCCAAACTTGCACCTAGCACCCGATCTGTTATACAAAATAAGCGTGTTTCAGCCTCAGCTGTACTAAGTTATTTAATTTTGCATTGGTTTCTGACTGCTGTCATTACACCAGGGCGCAGGGTATCCCAAACTTGCACCTAGCACCCGATCTGTTATACAAAGTAAGCGTGTTTCAGCCTCAGCTGTACTAAGTTATTTCATTTTGCATTGGTTTCTGACTGCTGTCATTACACCAGGGCCCAGGGTATCCCAAACTTGCACCTAGCACCCTATCTGTTATACAAAATAAGCGTGTTTCAGCCTCAGCTGTACTAAGTTATTTAATTTTGCATTGGTTTCTCACTGCTGTCATTACACCAGGGCCCAGGGTATCCCAAACTTGCAGCTAACACCCTATCTGTTATACAAAATAAGCATGTTTCAGCCTCAGCTATACTAAGTTATTTAATTTTGCATTGGTTTCTGACTGCTGTCATTACACCAGGGCCCAGGGTATCCCAAACTTGCAGCTATCACCCTATCTGTTATACAAAATAAGCGTGTTTCAGCCTCAGCTGTACTAAGTTATTTAATTTTGCATTGGTTTCTGACTGCTGTCATTACACCAGGGCCCAGGGTATCCCAAACTTGCAGCTAGCACCCTATCTGTTATACAAAATAAGCGTGTTTCAGCCTCAGCTGTATTAAAGTGGACCAACACCCAGGGGGGATCGGCCCGGAAATCTATAAGATTCCCGGACCGATCAGATCCCTCCCCGCGGGGCATCCGAAATCGGGATGTCCCGCGGGGAGGAACCCCCCAGGAGGCCCACAATCCTCACCTTACCGGCGATCCAACGGCGCATGCGCGAGACGCGGCCGCGTCTCTCGCTTCCCTCTAGCAGGGCACGCTCCCGCGCCGGCCGTTTTGTGAATGGCCGGCGCAGGAGCACTCCCTGTTAGAGGGAAGCGAGAGACGCGGCCAATGACAGCGCTCTGGTATGCGCGTCCAAGCAGCTTTGGACGCGCATACCAGAGCTGCTCTGAGCGCTGTCATTGGCCGGACGAGGTCACGTGGGAGCGGGGAGAGGTGAGTTTTTGCGGCGATCGGGGGGGTTTCAGACAGCGGGGCACCCCCGATCGGGGTGCCCCACCTAAGTGGACCAACACCCAGGATAGTCAAAATCCTGGGTGTTGGTCCACTTTAAGTTATTTAATTTTGCATTAGTTTCTGTCTGCTGTCATTACACCAGGGCGCAGGGTATCCCAAACTTGCAGCTAGCACCCGATCTGTTATACAAAAGAAGCGTGCTTCAGCCTCAGCTGTACTAAGTTATTAAGTTTTGCATTGGTTTCTGACTGCTGACATTACACCAGGGCGCGGGGTATCCCAAACTTGTAGCTAGCACCCGATCTGTTATACAAAATAAGCGTGCTTCAGCCTCAGCTGTACTAAGTTATTTAATTTTGCATTGGTTTCTGACTGCTGTCATTACACCAGGGCGCAGGGTATCCCAAACTTGCACCTAGCACCCGATCTGTTATACAAAATAAGCGTGTTTCAGCCTCAGCTGTACTAAGTTATTTAATTTTGCATTGGTTTCTGACTGCTGTCATTACACCAGGGCCCAGGGTATCCCAAACTTGCAGCTAGCAACCTATCTGTTATACAAAATAAGCGTGTTTCAGCCTCAGCTGTACTAAGTTATTTACCGTATTTTTCGCCCTATAAGACGCACCTGCCCATAAGACGCACCTAGGATTTGGGGGAAGAAAATAAGAAAAAAAAAATTTAAACCAAAAATGCACCATTACAGACAGTGTGGTATTCCCCTATCCAATTCCCATAGGCAGTGTGGGATGCCCCCATTCCATAGACAGTGTAGCATGCCCCCATCCCATTCCCTGTATATCCAGTGTGGCATCCCCCCCTCCCATTCCCCATATACCCATTGGCTGTGTGGCATCCCCCTCTCCCCCCATTAGTATAGGCTGTGTGGCATCCCTCTCCCCACATTCCCATTGGCTGTGTGGCTTTCCCCCTCCCCCCATTAGTATAGGCTGTGTGGCATCCCTCTCTCCCCATTCCCATAGGCAGTGTGGCATCCCCATCCCCCCATTCGCATAGGCTGTGTGGCATACCCCTCCCCCCATTCCCAAAGGCTGTGTGGCATCCCCCTCCTCCCATTCCCATAGGCTGTGTGGTATCCCCATCCCCCCATTCCCATAGGCAGTGTGGCATCCCCATCCCCCCATTCCCATAGGCTGTGTGGCATACCCCTCTCCCCCATTCCCAAAGGCTGTGTGGCATCCCCCTCCTCCCATTCCCATAGGCTGTGTGGTATCCCCATCCCCCCATTCCCATAGGCTGTGTGGCATACCCCTCCCCCCATTCCCAAAGGCTGTGTGGCATCCCCATCCCCCCATTCCCATAGGCTGTGTGGCATCCCCATCCCCCCATTCCCATAGGCTGTGTGGCATACCCCTCCACCAATTCCCATAGGCTGTGTGGCATACCCCTCCCCCATTCCCATAGGCTGTGTGGCATCCCCATCCCCCCATTCCCATAGGCTGTGTGGCATACCCATCCCCCCGTTCCCATAGGCTGTGTGGCATACCCCTCCCCCCAATCCCAAAGGCTGTGTGGCATCCCCATCCCCCATTCCCAAAGGCTGTGTGGCATCCCCATCCCCCCATTCCCAAAGGCTTCGTGCTCGCGTGTGGAGGAGCAGATGGAGGAGCGGCAGGGGCTCTGTCTCTGGCCCCGCCGCTGTCATCGCTGCCTGAAAAGACAGCGATCGCAGCGGCGGGACCGGGACAGAGCCCCCGCCGCCCCTCTGGCCTCTCGCAGTGTGCCAGACAACGCGGGAGCGGCGGGGACGGGTGAGTTTTTTTTTTTTTTTTATTTTTTTTTTTTTTTTTTTACATTCGCCCGATAAGGCGCACTGACATTTTTCCCCCACTTTTGGGGAAAAATAAGTGCGTCTTATAGGGCGAAAAATACGGTAATTTTGCATTGGTTTCTGACTGCTGTCATTACACCAGGGCCCAGGTTATCCCAAACTTGCACCTAGCATCCTATCTGTTATACAAAATAAGCGTGTTTCAGCCTCAGCTGTACTAAGTTATTTAATTTTGCATTAGTTTCTGTCTGCTGTCATTACACCAGGGCGCAGGGTATCCCAAACTTGCAGCTAGCACCCTATCTGTTATACAAAATAGGCGTGTTTCAGCCACAGCTGTACTAAGTTATTTAATTTTGCATTGGTTTCTGACTGCTGTCATTACACCAGGGCCCAGGGTATCCCAAACTTGCAGCTAACACCCTATCTGTTATACAAAATAAGCGTGTTTCAGCCTCAGCTGTACTAAGTTATTTAATTTTGCATTGGTTTCTGACTGCTGTCATTACACCAGGGCCCAGGGTATCCCAAACTTGCAGCTAGCACCCTATCTGTTATACAAAATAAGCGTGTTTCAGCCTCAGCTGTACTAAGTTATTTAATTTTGCATTAGTTTCTGTCTGCTGTCATTACACCAGGGTGCAGGGTATCCCAAACTTGCAGCTAGCACCCTATCTGTTATACAAAATAAGCGTGTTTCAGCCTCAGCTGTACTAAGTTATTTAATTTTGCATTGGTTTCTGACTGCTGTCATTACACCAGGGCCCAGGGTATCCCAAACTTGCAGCTAACACCCTATCTGTTATACAAAATAAGCGTGTTTCAGCCTCAGCTGTACTAAGTTATTTAATTTTGCATTGGTTTCTGACTGCTGTCACTACACCAGGGCCCAGGTTATCCCAAACTTGCACCTAGCATCCTATCTGTTATACAAAATAAGCGTGTTTCAGCCTCAGCTGTACTAAGTTATTTAATTTTGCATTAGTTTCTGTCTGCTGTCATTACACCAGGGCGCAGGGTATCCCAAACTTGCAGCTAGCACCCTATCTGTTATACAAAATAAGCGTGTTTCAGCCACAGCTGTACTAAGTTATTTAATTATGCATTGGTTTCTGACTGCTGTCATTACACCAGGGCCCAGGGTATCCCAAACTTGCAGCTAACACCCTATCTGTTATACAAAATAAGCGTGTTTCAGCCTCAGCTGTACTAAGTTATTTAATTTTGCATTGGTTTCTGACTGCTGTCACTACACCAGGGCCCAGGTTATCCCAAACTTGCACCTAGCATCCTATCTGTTATACAAAATAAGCGTGTTAAAGCCTCAGCTGTACTAAGTTATTTAATTTTGCATTAGTTTCTGTCTGCTGTCATTACACCAGGGCGCAGGGTATCCCAAACTTGCAGCTAGCACCCTATCTGTTATACAAAATAAGCGTGTTTCAGCCACAGCTGTACTAAGTTATTTAATTTTGCATTGGTTTCTGACTGCTGTCATTACACCAGGGCCCAGGGTATCCCAAACTTGCAGCTAACACCCTATCTGTTATACAAAATAAGCGTGTTTCAGCCTCAGCTGTACTAAGTTATTTAATTTTGCATTGGTTTCTGACTGCTGTCACTACACCAGGGCCCAGGTTATCCCAAACTTGCACCTAGCATCCTATCTGTTATACAAAATAAGCGTGTTAAAGCCTCAGCTGTACTAAGTTATTTAATTTTGCATTAGTTTCTGTCTGCTGTCATTACACCAGGGCGCAGGGTATCCCAAACTTGCAGCTAGCACCCTATCTGTTATACAAAATAAGCGTGTTTCAGCCACAGCTGTACTAAGTTATTTAATTTTGCATTGGTTTCTGACTGCTGTCATTACACCAGGGCCCAGGGTATCCCAAACTTGCAGCTAGCACCCTATCTGTTATACAAAATAAGCGTGTTTCAGCCTCAGCTGTACTAAGTTATTTAATTTTGCATTAGTTTCTGTCTGCTGTCATTACACCAGGGCGCAGGGTATCCCAAACTTGCAGCTAGCACCCTATCTGTTATACAAAATAAGCGTGTTTCAGCCACAGCTGTACTAAGTTATTTAATTTTGCATTGGTTTCTGACTGCTGTCATTACACCAGGGTCCAGGGTATCCCAAACTTGCAGCTAACACCCTATCTGTTATACAAAATAAGCGTGTTTCAGCCTCAGCTGTACTAAGTTATTTAATTTTGCATTGGTTTCTGACTGCTGTCATTACACCAGGGCCCAGGGTATCCCAAACTTGCACCTAGCATCCTATCTGTTATACAAAATAAGCGTGTTTCAGCCTCAGCTGTACTAAGTTATTTAATTTTGCATTAGTTTCTGTCTGCTGTCATTACACCAGGGCGCAGGGTATCCCAAACTTGCAGCTAGCACCCTATCTGTTATACAAAATAAGCATGTTTCAGCCACAGCTGTACTAAGTTATTTAATTTTGCATTGGTCTCTGACTGCTGTCATTACACCAGGGCCCAGGGTATCCCAAACTTGCAGCTAACACCCTATCTGTTATACAAAATAAGCGTGTTTCAGCCTCAGCTGTACTAAGTTATTTAATTTTGCATTGGTTTCTGACTGCTGTCATTACACCAGGGCCCAGGGTATCCCAAACTTGCAGCTAGCACCCTATCTGTTATACAAAATAAGCGTGTTTCAGCCTCAGCTGTACTAAGTTATTTAATTTTGCATTAGTTTCTGTCTGCTGTCATTACACCAGGGCGCAGGGTATCCCAAACTTGCAGCTAGCACCCTATCTGTTATACAAAATAAGCGTGTTTCAGCCACAGCTGTACTAAGTAATTTAATTTTGCATTGGTTTCTGACTGCTGTCATTACACCAGGGCCCAGGGTATCCCAAACTTGCAGCTAGCACCCTATCTGTTATACAAAATAAGCGTGTTTCAGCCTCAGCTGTACTAAGTTATTTAATTTTGCATTAGTTTCTGTCTGCTGTCATTACACCAGGGCGCAGGGTATCCCAAACTTGCAGCTAGCACCCTATCTGTTATACAAAATAAGCGTGTTTCAGCCACAGCTGTACTAAGTTATTTAATTTTGCATTGGTTTCTGACTGCTGTCATTACACCAGGGCCCAGGGTATCCCAAACTTGCAGCTAACACCCTATCTGTTATACAAAATAAGCGTGTTTCAGCCTCAGCTGTACTAAGTTATTTAATTTTGCATTGGTTTCTGACTGCTGTCACTACACCAGGGCCCAGGTTATCCCAAACTTGCACCTAGCATCCTATCTGTTATACAAAATAAGCGTGTTTCAGCCTCAGCTGTACTAAGTTATTTAATTTTGCATTAGTTTCTGTCTGCTGTCATTACACCAGGGCACAGGGTATCCCAAACTTGCAGCTAGCACCCTATCTGTTATACAAAATAAGCGTGTTTCAGCCACAGCTGTACTAAATTATTTAATTTTGCATTGGTTTCTGACTGCTGTCATTACACCAGGGCCCAGGGTATCCCAAACTTGCAGCTAACACCCTATCTGTTATACAAAATAAGCGTGTTTCAGCCTCAGCTGTACTAAGTTATTTAATTTTGCATTAGTTTCTGTCTGCTGTCATTACACCAGGGCGCAGGGTATCCCAAACTTGCAGCTAGCACCCTATCTGTTATACAAAATAAGCGTGTTTCAGCCACAGCTGTACTAAGTTATTTAATTTTGCATTGGTTTCTGACTGCTGTCATTACACCAGGGCCCAGGGTATCCCAAACTTGCAGCTAGCACCCTATCTGTTATACAAAATAAGCGTGTTTCAGCCTCAGCTGTACTAAGTTATTTAATTTTGCATTGGTTTCTGACTGCTGTCATTACACCAGGGCCCAGGGTATCCCAAACTTGCAGCTAGCACCCTATCTGTTATACAAAATAAGCGTGTTTCAGCCTCAGCTGTATTAAGTTATTTAATTTTGCATTGGTTTCTGACTGCTGTCATTACACCAGGGCGCAGGGTATCCCAAACTTGCACCTAGCACCCGATCTGTTATACAAAATAAGCGTGTTTCAGCCTCAGCTGTACTAAGTTATTTAATTTTGCATTGGTTTCTGGCTGCTGTCATTACACCAGGGCCCAGGGTATCCCAAACTTGCAGCTAGCACCCGATCTCTTATACAAAATAAGCGTGTTTCAGCCTCAGCTGTACTAAATTATTTAATTTTGCATTGGTTTCTGACTGCTGTCATTACACCAGGGCCCAGGGTATCCCAAAATTGCAGCTAGCACCCTATCTGTTATACAAAATAAGCGTGTTTCAGCCTCAGCTGTACTAAGTTATTAAATTTTGCATTGGTTTCTGACTGCTGTCATTACACCAGGGCCCAGGGTATACCAAACTTGCACCTAGCATCCTATCTGTTATACAAAATAAGCGTGTCTCAGCCTCAGCTGTACTAAGTTATTTAATTTTGCATTGGTTTCTGTCTGCTGTCATTACACCAGGGTGCAGGGTATCCCAAACTTGCAGCTACCACCCGATCTGTTATACAAAAGAAGCGGGCTTCAGCCTCAGCTGTACTAAGTTATTTAATTTTTGCATTGGTTTCTGACTGCTGACATTACACCAGGGCGCAGGGTATCCCAAACTTGTAGCTAGCACCCGATCTGTTATACAAAATAAGCGTGTTTCAGCCTCAGCTGTACTAAGTTATTTAATTTTGCATTGGTTTCTGACTGCTGTCATTACACCAGGGCGCAGGGTATCCCAAACTTGCACCTAGCATCCTATCTGTTATACAAAATAAGCATGTTTCAGCCTCAGCTGTAATAAGTTATTTAATTTTGCATTGGTTTCTGACTGCTGTCATTACCCCAGGGCGCAGGGTATCCCAAACTTGCAGCTAGCACCCGATCTGTTATACAAAATAAGCAAATACATAAAAATGTCAGGCAGACAAGTGCCAGGAAGTTCAAAGAGGAGTGGCAGAGGCCAAGATTCTGCAGGCAGCGGTCGCAGCAGACTAGGGGCGAGTGGCAGCAGGAGTCATGGTGAGACACCTGATCTGCCAGTATCTGCTAGCGGTCGTTTCTCCACCAGTAACGCATCTGCCGTGGTAGATTGATTAACACGCTCATCAACATCATCACAAGTTACATATGAGACCCCCAGTCTAGGGTCGGTAGGTTCCTCTGACACAACCCTGAGTTGGCATGGCCCGAGAGCAGTCCCTGTCCTCCCATTGCCTCTGTCCTACGCCGTTCCCTCCCCCAATGACGTATCCTATGCTTTGTGTTCAGCTCCACTCTTTAGTGAGGAGGACGATCAGATAGAGGACAGTCAGCAGCTACTGCCCAGCCAAGAAATGGAGGTGGCTTCCTTCGCTAGGCAGACAAATAGTGATGTGGAGAGTGGCGTGGGTGTTGTTGCGAGCGTTCCAGCTCCTGCGCCAGACACCGTTGAGGAAACTGAGAACATCAGTGACGTGCAGCCCAAACTCGGTGATGATGATGATGATGAAGCCGATCGCACTTGGGAGCCGGGTGATGAAGGGGCTTCATCGTCAGCAACAGGAGAAGAGGGGCGCAGGTTGCCCCGGAGTCAGCAGCTGAGGCAGCAAGGTGTTAGCAGCATGGTTGGCAGTCAGCATGGGGGCACAATTGTAAAGCCTGGAGCCAAACGGGGCCAGAGTAGAGCACCTGCTGCACGGCAGGCTACCTTATCGGGAGGTAGTGGAGCAGGGGTTCCTGGAGTTGGTGACAGCAGCAGTGAATCAGTGAGGCCTGTTGGTGGGAAAAGTAGCTACTCGGCAGTGTGGCAGTTTTTCCTGAAGCATCCGCAGGAGGGTAACATGGCCACATGTAAGATATGTAGGCAGAAGGTGAAGCGTGGCCAGGGCCCAAATGTTGGCACCACGGCCCTGCGTCAACATATGATGCGGCACCATAAAGCGGCATGGCTCACGTCTTCAATCTGGTTGTCAAGCGGTTTCTGAAGTGTTCCCCCCATATGCAAGACATCCTAACAACTTCCAGGAAACTTTGCATGCACTTCAGCCACTCATACACCGCCAAACACACCCTTCTTGAGCTACAGCGTCAGAACGGTATCCCCCAACACTTGCGATGTTTCCACCCGTTGGAATTCCACCCTTCACATGTTGGACCGATTATATGAACAGCCATCACAGATTTCCTGATGATCCAAGCGGATAGAGGGACTCCCCTGTGTAACTTCAATGTCAACCAGTGGCAGCTCATACGTGACACCTGCAGTTTGCTCAGGTCCTTTGAGGAACGACGTAATTCCACAGCTTCATGTACTACAGCACATGTTGGAAACCATGGTCAGGGCACTGGAGACATGGCGTCTACATCTTACGGCCACATGAACCCCGTTGGAGCTGAACTGGAGGAGGAGGAGGAAGAGGAGGAGGAGTGGCCCAGTGAAGCACAGTTTAGACAGGAGAGGAGGAGCAGGAGCAGCCAGAGGAGCTAGAGGGTTTTGAGGAAGGCGAGACAGAGGACCCGGACACACCGTGGCAGTATGCAGTGGAGATGGAGACAGGTAGTCCCTCCGAGTCACTTGCGCAAATGGCAGGAAGCATGCTCACGTGCTTGCGTAGTGACCTCAGAATTGTTTCCATTTGTCAGCGGGATGACTTCTGGCTCTCCACCTTATTGGACCCTCGCTTCCGGCACAAAATGGGGGCATTTTTTAAACCCGCCAAGAGGGAGGACAAACTGAACTACTACAAAGACATTCTACGTAGTCAGTTGGCCGATGCCTATCTGCGCCATGGTCCATACTCTCGCAGGTCTGACTCGGGGGGACCTCTGCGCTCACCTTCCACTGCCATGCCTGCTGGGGGGGTTGGCAGGAGCAGCAGCAGCAGCAGCTCCATCAGCAGCAGCCTCAGTCTTCAGTCGCTAATGAGTAGCTTTCTACACTCGTATAGTGAGGCTTCTCATGAGCAGCAGGAAGACCTGGAGCAGGACCTCAACCAGCAGGTCATGTCATACCTTGACAAGACCATGCCAACACACCTTGAGGATCCGCTGGACCTCTGGGCAGCCAAACTTGGCTTGTGGCCGCAACTAGCAGAGTTTGCCCTGGAAAAGCTGTCCTGCCCGGCAAGTCACGTGGGGCGAGGAGAACTCGTCTGTCAACTAAAAATGTGGAGAGACTCACCTTTGTCAAAATGAATCAGGGATGGATCAGCCAGGATTTCCACCCACCAATGCCTGATGCATGCGACTAGTTTCAGCATGGTGCCACGTTTTACACTTTCCAAATGGTGCAAAACATATTTATGTCTTTAGGCCAATTTTTGGGCTCCTGATGATGCCAACTTCAGGGTGTGCCTTTGAGCCAATTTTTGCCCTCCTGCTGCTGCCAACTCCAGGGTGTCTTTCAAGCAATGTGTGGGCTCCTGCTTATGCTGCTGCCAACTCCAGGGTGTGATTCATCCAATTTTTGTGCTCCTGAAGCCAACTCCAGTGTCTCTTTAAAGTAATGTTTGGGCTCCTGCTGCTGCTTGCAACTCCAGGGTGTGATTCATCCAATTTTTGGGCTCCTGCTGCCAACTCCAGTGTCTTTCAAGCTATGTTTGGGCTGCTGCTGCTGCTGCTTGCAACTCCAGGGTGTGATTCATCCAATTTTTGGGCTCCTGCTGCCAACTCCAGTGTCTTTCAAGCTATGCTTGGGCTGCTGCTGCTGCTTGCAACTCCAGGGTGTGATTCATCCAATTTTTGGGCTCCTGCTGCCAACTCCAGTGTCTCTTTAAAGTAATGTTTGGGCTCCTGCTGCTGCTGCTTGCAACTCCAGGGTGTGATTCATCCAATTTTTGGGCTCCTGCTGCCAACTCCAGTGTCTCTTTAAAGTAATGTTTGGGTTCCTGCTGCTGCTGCTTGCAACTCCAGGGTGTGATTCATCCAATTTTTGGGCTCCTGAAGCCAACTCCAGTGTCTCTTTAAAGTAATGTTTGGGCTCCTGCTGCTGCTTGCAACTCCAGGGTGTGATTCATCCAATTTTTGGGCTCCTGCTGCCAACTCCAGTGTCTCTTTAAAGCAATGTTTGGGCTCCTGCTGCTGCTGCTGCTTGCAACTCCAGGGTGTGATTCATCCAATTTTTGGGCTCCTGCTGCCAACTCCAGTGTCTCTTTAAATCAATGTTGGTGCTCCTGCTGCTGCTTGCAACTCCAGGATGTGATTCATCCAATTTTTGGGCTCCTGCAGCCAACTCCAGTGTCTCTTCAAAGCAATGTTTGGGCTTCTGCTGCTGCTGCTGCTTGCAACTCCAGGGTGTGATTAATCTAATTTTTGGGCTCCTGCCAGCTCCAGGCACTATAGGAGCCCCTCATAGTGATGCCACCTCAGCTCTCTGCAATTGTGCCGCTCTGCGATTCTATTAGCGATGCCTCTGATCTGCATGTGATAATTATTTACAGTATTATTTCACTAACCCAGCACGCATCCTATGCGTGTTACAGCAAGGCAGAATGGTTTACAACCCTATTGAGGCTCTAGGAGGCTCAGAAATAGCCGTTTTTAATAGCGATTCGTCGCGAATAAATTTGGGTCGAATCGATTTTTTTTCTGAAAATTCGGCGAATCAGTCGAATCGAATTTTTCAAAAGTTCGCTCATCTCTATTTGTAAAGCATACAAAGTTCAATGTGCCAACTAACTAAAGTGCATCAATCATAAGTAAGAACTCCATGTAAATAATACATTATCCCATCAATACCATAGGGAGACCAAAGTAACAGAAAAAAGAATGCTACTTATCTTTCCTTACTATGGGCCATAACAGCATAGGAAGCGCCCCCCACCCCATGAAGCCCACGCGTTCCGAGACAGTGTGTCTCTTCCTCAAGGCAGAGTGCTGTAGGGCGTAACCAGTGTGAGTCCTTTGCTTTGTGTTGATCGTTTACTTGTACAAGATCTAATTTCTCCGACAGACACTGGCTCTAGCACATGCTCAATCCAAAAGTGAACTGTTGTAGCTACGGACTTGTAATGGAATAGTGATAGTCAGAGCTTCTTCCTCATACAGACCCGTAGTAAAGTAATTGCCCATAGTAGTTTGGCATGGCAACTTTCTGCATCTAAGGTAGAGTTTCCTACAACAGGCTTCCTGTAGGTGGTAATTAGAGATGAGCAAATCGATTCGGAGGAACCCGAATTTGTTCCGAATTTCAGGAAAAATTTGATTCTGAACGAATCCGAATTTCCCCGCGATTCAATCGATCGAAGTTTTCCTTTAAAATCCATTTATTTCAATTACAGCCATTGTAAAATGGTGGATGCACATGTCAGGACATATCCCCGAGGGCAAGTTAACTTTAGCTGTGGGGTTGTGATAAAGCGCCGTGATTCTATCCAACATAACCGGTCCTACTCCCGACTGGGTCAATGTAGCTCTTAGAAACCCCCAGTGCACCCTATCGAATGCCTTCTCTGCATCCACCGCCAAAAGGCATGCCGGACCTCCCCTCGTTTGGGCGCAGTGTACTAATGAGACAGTTTTAATAACATTGTCCCTGGCCTCTCTTCCCGGGACAAAGCCGACTTGATCGTTGTGTATCAGCGAGGGTAGCAGGGGTTGGATCCTGTTCGTACCATCATTTTGGCGAACAGTTTGATATCCACATTGATCAAAGAGATCGGTCTGTAATTACCTGGAGAGGAACCATCCTTCCTAGGTTTTGGAAGGACCATAATGTGGGCCTCCAGGGTTTGTCTCGGGAAGGGGCAGCGACTTGATATGGAGTTAAATACCCTTGTCATAAAAGGGGTGATCAGGGGTCCCATCGTTTTATAAAGCCTGGGGGTAAACCCATAAGGCCCCAGACTCTTCCCTGCAGGGGTCCCCTTTATGGCTCGTGCAACCTCCTCTTGCCTTACCGGATCCTCTAATGGCTCCCTTTCCTCCGAGGGGAAGGTCGGCAGGGCTGTCTCAGCTATATAATCGTCTAAGTCTCTCGCCAACCGCCCCTGCTCTCCACGGGCTGAGGTGTTGTCGATGTTATATAGGCTCGAGTAGTAGGATTGGAATTCGGCTGCTATTTGGGGGGTCTTATGCACCTCTATACCATCCGCCATTTTCAAACTGGGGATAAATGTACAGCCTTGCCTTGGGTGGAGTGACAGAGCCAGCAGTCTACTACACTTGTCCGAGTGCTCGTACAGGCGTGCCCTACACCTATCTCTGAATCTTAGATTGCATTGATTGTAGAGCCCCTTTAGCTTCTGCCTGGCCTCTATCAATTCTCGTAGTCCCCCAGGAGATAAGAGGGTTTTGTGCGTTCTCTCCAACTCACGTATGCGCCCCAACGTTTCAGCAATCTGTCGAGCCCGCTCCCTCTTGAGCCTCGCACCATGTTTGATGAAGACCCCCCGCAGCATACACTTGAGCGCCTCCCACTGTATCGGCAGTGTAGTATCATCGTTGCTATGGTCAAGGTGAAAATTGGTTATCACAGCCCTGATCTCGGTCATGCATGGCATATCCTTGAGCAGATTAACGTTTAGACGCCAAGTGTATTGCCTGGAGGTCGCGTCCAGTAACGGGAAGCTCAAGAAAACAGGGGCATGATCTGACCAGAGCATCTGACCAATCGAAGACTCAGGGTCCATTGCAAGGGTGTGATGACTCAGGAGGAAATAATCTAGCCTACTATACATTTTATGAGCATGGGAGAAGTATGTATAGTCTCTCTCCCCCCCATGGAGGACCCTCCAAACGTCCACCACCTGCAGAGCCTGGAGAGCCCTATTAAGCTTAGAGTGGGGGATTGCAGATTTCCCCTGAGAAGAATCAATTCTTGGGTCTAAGAATAGGTTGAGATCTCCTCCTATGATCAGCGTTCCTTCTCCGAAGTCTTCCAGCAAGCGTAACATTCCCAATACTGCCTCCACCTGACCCTGGTCGGGCAGGTACAGATTGGCCAGGGTGTATCTCGCCCCACACCGGGTAAATTTAAGGAACAGATATCTGCCCCCAGGGTCCACCTTAACCTGTACGTTCTCTATAGGAACGTTTTTGTGTATGGCGATAGACACCCCTTTAGATCTGTTCATGGGATTAGGGCTGTGATACCACCTATCATAGTACCTATTTTTGATTTCGGGAATTCTCCCTTGACAAAAATGCGTCTCCTGCAGAAGGGCTATGTCCACTCTTTCTTTATGAAGCCCATACAAAATTTTGGCCCTTTTCTCTGGGATGTTCAACCCCTTGGCATTAAACGTGCACAATTTAAGACTCATCTGTGCACCTAGGTTACAGGGAAAGGGTGCCTACCGGGCTAGATGATGTCCCAGAGTCCAATTCACGTTCTCCTATCCAGGCCCGAAATCGCTCAGAGAGGAAGGCAAGTGGACGATCAGAGAGAGAGAACAAGGGAATAGGAAGAGACGAAAGGAGGAACAGAATAAGAGAAACAGAACAGTGACAGAACTAACAATACTAACAAACAGGCCCTCCTTAAAGAGGGGGCCAATTAGACACTAAGAGGGCCATAGCCCTCAACAACACGCAAATCCCTCCGGCTTACCGCCAATGGGATGGCGCGAGAACCTAGATGGGGAAGTGGCCTCGCTACTCAGGAGTATGCTCCCGCCGACGCCCCATAGGGTCATATAGAAAGGCACCTAACCCACCTAACCATCCCCCTCCTCCAAACTCAACAGAGGCTACACAACTAAAAAGACAAAAATACATCGGATATCTGTGGCATTATAGAAGGAGCCAAAAAGGATCCCTATTTCACGTCACTAAACAATTGAACCTCGAGGAATGACCATGAGCCCCCAGCGATCACGAGACCAGACAGTCAAGGCCCGTTCCCCCTCACACCAGGCCAGCGGGCCCCCCCCCCGAGCCGGCGAGAAAAAGGAGTCGCCAGACCCAGAAAGAGCCCACCCAGCCAGGTCACATCATGCCCCAGCAAGGCCATCCCAAGTCAGACCATCTGATCAAGTCTCCCGGTCGCCAGGTAGCAGCAAAAGGGAGACACGTGACCCAGGGAAGGGAGATCCAACCCCCTCCTCCAGCCAGTCCCTCAGGAGCACAGCCACCTCAGGCAGGACCGCTTATGGACTAGAAGAGAAGTGGGGGGGATCGGCCAATAGCACCGGCCACGGCCGGGCCACGTAACCTCCCATACAAGGATTCAAGTAAGCTTATCTGTTTCTATTGACAATAAAAAGGGGGTAAAACAGTAGAAACAATAAAAACACAGAGATACATCAGGCATCCCCGGCTATACATAGGGAGCCAAGGCGTCCCTATCGCTCTAGGTTCCTTCTGCCCCCCCCCCTCGCTTATGAACCCATCTGGGGTGTCTAGGGGCCCTCTGCGGGAGCGGGGGAGGCGGGCCGCGCGGGCCAAAGTCCAACCAATCTGGAATTGGGAAAGGCGCCAGACCCAAAAAATCAAACATGTTGGACAAGTCCGCCTTATTATGGAGCGCAAAAATAGAATCGTCCTTACGGATTATGAGGTGGAACGGGTGGCCCCATTTATACGAGGCCCCCATCTCCCGAAGCCTGCCGCGCAGAGGGGGGAGCATTCTTTTCATCTGTAGAGTACGACGCGACACGTCCGGCAAAATTGAGATCTGCGAGCCCCTCCACTCAAACCGGCCTCGGTCCCACGCTCGGCGCAAGATATCTTCCTTAACAGTGAAAAAGTGGATCTTGCACAAGACATCCCTAGGCGCCTGGGGGTCTCCAGCCTGGCGGCCCGCTACTCTGTGGATCCAATCGATGTCTATCTCAGAGTCCAGGGGTCTCCCCAATAAAGAGTTGAACAGTTCCACGGCTGAGGCGCGCAGTGCATCCTCACGGACTGATTCAGGGATGCCACAGATCTTCAGGTTGTTTCGCCTATTCCTGTTTTCCTGATTGTCCAATTGAAGCCTGAGCTCGGTCATCTGTTGTTGGTGTTGCGCTTGCATTCTTTCCAGGTTTGCCAACCGAGTCTCGTGGTCCGTTCTGGAGTCCTCAAGGGTGGCAACTTTAGTCTCTAGGGCAGAGGATTTCTGTTGTATATCTTCGATTTCTCTGCGTAGCGCTCTTTCAATTCGGGTTGCCACCGCTTCTAGGTCCGCTTTAAGCTTTGCTTTAGTCGGTAGGTATTGCAGGATAGCCTGGAGGCTGGGATCGATAGCTGGAGTTGAACTGGAAGGCGGCCGTTCGCTCGGGAGAGATGGCGACCTCAAACGAGAATCGGCAAAGCAAGACATCGGCTGCCAGGGGGAGCCCGCGGTAATGGATCCCAGGGGGCTGGGGCATACCTGCCCGGGGGTTGCATCACTGAGAGAATCAATGCTGGACCCCGACGACCACTCCATGGCATCTATTTTGGGGATGTTTGGTAAATACTGTGGGTGGGCTGCGCCACACACCCCCAGGTCCGCCGGTTTAGGGTGAACATCCGTCTGCACCTTCCTTACTGCCCTAGATCCGGTTCGGGGTGATGGGCCAGAGTCCTCCTTTAAGGCCGCTATGCTGTGTTTGCATATCAAAGTATTGGGCTCATTGGCCCCAATGCAGATCGCCACAGAGTCGAGGCCCACCAGGTGTTCCACCACCGGGAGTGATGAGTTGGCCAGTCCGCCCCTGTCATACTTTTTGTTCACTTGCGGTATGTCGGAAGGGAGCGCAACACCGCCTATCTGCTCAACTGAGGCGGCTGTCAAAGCTCCCTCACCGCAGAATCCCCTCCGCCCCCCCCGCCACTCTTACGGCTCTCCTCCCAGCCAGCATCGCTGACAGACGCATCTTCTGCTTCGGCGGCGGATCCAACAGTGACAGCGGGCGGCTGCTCCCGCCCCCTCCTCTCCTCCGCTCCTCACCACCTGACGGCCCAGCGACGATCTCCATTCCCGACGCCGGCTCCAGGGCGACAGCGGGTGACGTCTCAGCCCCAGCCCCGCGCACCTCGGCTGGAGTTAAGGTGGGTCCCGGCTCTTCCCTTCCGGGCAGTGTTCCACCATGATGCACGACCGCCCCGGCGCGGCCGCTCCTCCCACTCTTTTCCTGCAGGCGCCATATTGTCTGGCGGGATCTTCTGCCCAGCCTGGGCCCTGGGGTGGAAAAAAGCCCCCACATCAGTCTTAGGGGGCGCTTTAATGATGACCCCCGCCTTCTTCTTCCTATTGCCCCCCATCAAGCTGGTCAGGGGAAAAAAAGGGGTGCACAGATCAGCTAAATAATCTCGGGCTAGACAGAAGCTCCTTTCCTTGCTTCCTCACTCCTGCATGCCGAAGCCATGCCCCCCGGCAGTGGCATATTTAACCCTATCTGTTACACACAAGCATTTCTTATAACTCGATTAGTTTTAATTGTTTTTGCATGGTGTAAAACCCCAGCCCACATGGGCATACTATTTCAGCACATTTCACCCTATCTGTTATACTAAATCAGCTTCTAAAGGCTCTGTTTTATTAATATATTGCATTTTGAATTGGTTTTGTGCGTCCTGTAAAAACACCAGGCTGCAGGGTATCCCAAACCGGCACATTTCACCCTATCTGTTATACTAAAGCAGCTTCTACAGGCTCTGTTTTATTAATATATTGCATTTTGAATTGTTTTTTTGCGTCCTGTAAAAACACCAGGCCGCATGGGCATCCCAAGCCAGCACATTTCACCCTATCTGTTATACTAAATCAGCTTCTAAAGGCTCTGTTTTATTAATATATTGCATTTTGAATTGGTTTTGTGCGTCCTTTAAAAACACCAGGCCGCAGGGTATCCCAAACCGGCACATTTCACCCAATCTGTTATACTTAAGCAGCTTCTAAAGGCTCTGTTTAATTAATATATTGCATTTTAAATTGGTTTTGTGCGTCCTCTAAAAACACCAGGCCGCAGGGTATCCCAAACCGGCACAGTTCACCCTATCTGTTATACTAAATCAGCTTTTACAGGCTCTGTTTTATTAATATATTGCATTTTGAATTGTTTTTTTGCGTCCTGTAAAAACACCAGGCCGCATGGGTATCCCAAACCGGCACATTTCACCCTATCTGTTATACTAAAGCAGATTCTACAGGCTCTGTTTTTTTAATATATTGCATTTTGAATTGGTTTTTTGCGTCCTATAAAAACACAAGGCCGCATGGGCATCCCAAGCCAGCACATTTCACCCTATCTGTTATACTAAATCAGCTTCTAAAGGCTCTGTTTTATTAATATATTGCATTTTGAATTGGTTTTGTGCGTCCTGTAAAAACACCAGGCCGCAGGGTATCCAAACCGGCACATTTCACCCTATCTGTTATACTAAAGCAGCTTCTACAGGCTGTGTTTTATTAATATAATGCATTTTGAATTGGTTTTGTGCGTCCTTTAAAAACACCAGGCCGCAGGGTATCCCAAACCGGCACATTTCACCCAATCTGTTATACTAAATCAGCTTCTAAAGGCTCTGTTTAATTAATATATTGCATTTTAAATTGGTTTTGTGCGTCCTCTAAAAACACCAGGCCGCAGGGTATCCCAAACCGGCACAGTTCACCCTATCTGTTATACTAAATCAACTTCTACAGGCTCTGTTTTATTAATATATTGCATTTTGAATTGTTTTTTTGCCTCCTGTAAAAACACCAGGCTGCATGGGTATCCCAAACCGGCACATTTCACCCTATCTGTTATACTAAATCAGCTTCTACAGGCTCTGTTTTATTAATATATTGCATTTTGAATTGTTTTTGTGCGTCCTGTAAAAACACCAGGCTCCAGGGTATCCCAAACCGGCACATTTCAGCCTATCTGGTATACTAAAGCAGCTTCTACAGGCTCTGTTTTAATAATATATTGCATTTTGAATTGGTTTTGGGCGTCCTGTAAAAACACCAGGCCACAGGGTATCACAAACCAGCAAATTTCACCATATCTGTTATACTAAAGCAGCTTCTACAGGCTCTGTTTTATTAATATATTGCATTTTGAATTGTTTTTTTTGTCTTGTAAAAACAACAGGCCGCATGGGCATCCCAAGCCAGCACATTTCACCCTATCTGTTATACTAAATCAGCTTCTAAAGGCTCTGTTTTATTAATATATTGCATTTTGAATTGGTTTTGTGCGTCCTTTAATCAGCCACCATCTTTTAGTCCCCATGCCAGCCATGGATATTCTGTATCTGACAGCAGTGGTTCTTAGCGCTCTTGACCTTAGAGTCCTTTTTGTTTGACTTTATACCTGGCAAACTGTTGATTCTCCTTCGAATTTGGAAACTTAAAACCCCTTCAGCACCCAAAATTATTCTGATCTGCAGCTTCTATCCCTACCACACCCTTGCCACATTGTGTTTGTCCACCTTCCGAGACCTGGACTCCTCTTTGGTGCTGCATGGTCTTTACCGCTCTTACTCACTCCTAGCTCCCAATGCTTTGGGCCCTTTCACACATGAAGCTAAAATTCTCAGGAGGTACACATTCCCCAAAGAACAATAAAGCAAGGCCTACCTTCCCCAACCCTCTCCTTGTGAGCCACCAACAGGCCATGTTTTGCATATCTCCACACAGATGCACAAATTATTATTAATGTTTATTCACTAATTTACAATATATGACAGGAAAGTACAAATACACAGTCTGCTGAATATGTGGGTTTTAAGGGCAAAAGTGGACCAAAACCCAGGATTTTGACTATCCTGGGTTTTGGTCTTTGCCCCTCGGACACCCCGACTGGGGATGCCCCATTGAAACCCCCCCAGGTCCAATCTCACTCACCCTTCCTCGGTCCTACGGCGCATGCACAGCCTCTTACAGGCCTCCTAACAGGGAGTGTGTGCACGCCGGCCATTAATAAATGCCTAGTGCAGGTACGCGCTCTGCTAAAGGGATAGTGGGGATGCGTCCGCTGCTTGCGCATGCGCCGTTGTACTGGTAAAGAAGTTTTTGGGTGTCCTTGGGGGGTCTCATAGACTCCAGGGTGGGGTTTGGTCCACTTTAAAGGCTTTGGGAGTGGCACATTGTATAGGGGAGTGCATTCCATAGTTATGGCGTGGCATGTGTCCTGAAAGCTGGAGTGTGAGGAGGTGATTAGGGTTGAGGACAGAGATTATGTCTGGGTTGACATTTCCTGATAAATGAAGAAATGTAGGCAGCAGCCTGATTGTTGTGATTTGTACGTTAAAGTGATTAAGTATTTAGTGCTCAGCATGGCCGCCATCAGGAATTTCTGAATCCCATACACCAAGGCCCTCTGGTGCAGGGGTAAAGGGCCCCTGTGCCCCACAGCATCCTAAAGGGCCCCTGCATCCCATAGCAGTCTAAAGGGCACCTGCGTCCCACAGCAACCTAAAGGGTCCCGGTGCCTCACATGCAGACTAAAAGAACTCTACACCCCACAGCAACATAAAGGGCCCCTGCAAGGGGCCTAAAGGGCCTCTAGATTCACAGTGTGGGCCGCAGGAGCCCTACGCTGCTTTGGGGGGATGCAGGGGCCCTTTGCTGCTGTGGGGCGAAGGGATTCTTTGCTGCTGTGGGGCAAAGGGATCCTTTGCTTCTGGCACTGTGTACTTACAGTGGTTCCCGAACATGTTCCTGATCTGGACTCCCTCTCCCCTCCTCTGATGGCGGCCCTGGTGCTCAGACAGAGCTATAAAGCCGATTATGTAGAGATCCACAAAACATGACCTGTTTGTGGCTCTCGTGGTGAAGGCTGGGGAACATTTGGCTCGATGCAGAGCCTCCCAGTTCAGCTCCCCCGTGCGTATTCCCATTGGTTTTGGGCTTTGATCGGGTCAGGAAAGGGTGCTACGTTGATTTTAGTGTGCGCTTATGCGCTCAGGTATGCGCCCAGCCGCCTTTCCGATTGTCGGCTCGCACGAGGCTGTTTCCCGGGAAAACGGACGCCTCGTTCATTGGTCCGTTTTTTTCAGTGATGCAGAGCCTTGATTTCCGATTGAAATCACCCTAATAAAACGGGGCCGCCGAGCCTTCACTTACGGCAAGTCAGAGCAGCCGTATTTGCACTCGGGCAATAATATGCAGTCCTCTGTTGGAGCACATCAGCGGTGCCAGCTCCGCGGTCTTGTCCTGCTGAGTATGGCAGAAACCAGGCTGCACCGCACGCCTTTGGACATCGATGGCATGAGTATTTGATATATTTTAGGGTTTTTTTGGGGGGGTCCTTTTTACAGGGTCTCCCTAATTTTTTTTTATTGCCTGTGTGCAGGAATTGGAAGATGGGACATAGCATAAATGTGCAGGCACTGGCTGGCCCTGATTTGGTTTTTGGGAGTCGTTTTGCTGGCTTTCCCTGCCTAGGAATTCCTGCCTACATGAGCGATTCAAATCTGGCGATCTTTTTGGTGGTTGGCTACTGGGTATGTGTTTGAAACTTGTATTGGTTACGCACCCTGTCTGACTGTGTTTTTTCCCTTAACCCACTATTTGTTAAATATTTTCGTAGTATATTTGGAGCCTAATTATTGAGCTACAAATTAAATGGGTTAAGTGATTGTATCCTATTGCGTCATGTTCTTGCCCTCTTATGTAAGTAGTGTTCCCCAGACTTTTTTAATGAGAGTACAGGTTGGATGTGCATGTAGTCTCATTACAAATGTCCTTTCCTCCCACTGGAGGAATGCACACCTTTTTTTTATCTTTTTTTTTTTTTGGTTTTAGGGCAGGAGACTCTGCCTATCCTTTGGTCCCCTGGATGAAGACCCCCATCCTGCACCGATCTTCACAGGCAGAGGAGCGCTACAATACTGCCCCCAGGAGGACTCGCTCTGTGTTGGAGCGAGGCTTTGTTCTCTTGAAGATGAGGTTCCGTTGTCTTGATGAGACTGGGGGGGCACTACAATAGACGCCTGCAACGGTCCTAAACCTAATCATGGCTTGTGGGCTACTCCACCACCTTTAGTTTCAGCCCTCCCCACCCCTGCTTTTTCTTGCACCCAAAGTGGCACCGCGCAAACCATACGTGCACAACTAGTGTTTAGTGTTTTTTCAGAGACCACAAATTTTTTTTGGTTTTTTGTTTTTTTTATTTTCCAAATAAATGTTGTTTTGTCATTTGTTTTTTTGGGACCAAAAGAAAAATTACACGTGGGGTCAGAAAATGTATTCCCCACAAATTAGTGGTATATTGGGTTGCATGGTGACGAGGAATGATGTTGTGCCTGCAAATTGGCTGCAATGTGGGCCAGGCTTTGATTAATCTCACCCATATGGCTGGTTAGGGCAGAGATATTTCTGTTTAATACCTCTAATTGGGCGTTGAGGTTTGTGAGTTGGGTGCACACAGTCTCATTGAATTGCTGTGTTGTCTCAGCAAAGGCTATATTTTCCTGCCTCCATGTTTCCTCCAAAATTTGAAGTTGCCTTCTTTGGGAAATATGGCGTCTAGACTGGGTTGGAGCAGTGGGACGGGTGGTTGGTTCTGGTTCCGAAGGTGGTTGTGGATGTGGTGGCTGTGCCGGGGTTGACTGCGTTGCTGCCACTGGTTCAATAGTGGTTAGTGACATATGTGGGGTGTCCTCCTCCAAATCTCGTATATGGTCGATGATGGGTGGGCTTCCTGTGGTCTGTAAAGAAATATAGCATCCTTTTAGTTTATTTATGTCCACAAAAGCTCTCAAATATCAATGTTAAAAGTACACACCAAGGACCATTGACTTACCTCATCGCAATCCACAATTTGGGTTTGTGGTGTAGAAGCCTGGTGTGCCCTTGGCCTCGGTGCTAACGCAGGGGTTTGGGGGCCTGGTGTGTCCTGTTGACTTGGTCCTTAGAATGTAGATAGGAAGATTAGCTAAATGGCCAAGTACAGTGTGTTGTGTAGCATAACACTGCCTTCTTGAACTTTTTGTAATAGGTCATGGCAAAATCAGACTGACCTTGGGACCTTACATTCCGGTCTGTGTCTTGTGCCTCTGCCAGGCCCTGGATGCTGGCCGGGTGTATGTATGTATATACATGTTCCTCGGCGGGAGTAAGGATTATTTTAGTGAGTAAGCCACCCCCTGTCTGTTGGCTGGGGAAGATTTAATTACACCTAATAAGTGTTACATCCTTTTAACCATGCAACTAAAAATGCATTTAATTTGCCCTTTACCTCTGCTGACGGCGCATGTCCATTTTTTTTTTACTGTAGTATTTCAGGTCCCCAAATTTTCTTTTGATTTGTTGAATATCTCGCCTGACTTAGCCTGCTTAGTGGTGGATTTGGAGGTCCTGCCAAATAGGGCATCATAATGCTCACAAACTGCATTTGCCACAGCCATGCTTTGAGCATCGCAAAAACGTGCAGTTAGGGAGCCACGGCGTAGTTGTCGGCCACATGGGTGTGTGGTGTCCCCTGCATCTGTGGAAATTGATGGTTGGCTATCTGGTGAGTCGTGTGTGGTTCTGGGGCTTATGGGGGAGGGTGATGTGGTGTGTGTGCTGCTATGGCTTAATGTCTGGGTTCCTGTTGAGCTATCAGATGTGGAGCTGCATGTGGAATGTGAGGTACTGGAATTGGGAGAACCAGAGGGTTGAGGTGGAGGGGTGGGTGACCTTGGTGGGGTGGTGGGTTTGGCAATACGCTTTCCCTTGCTGATGTGTTTTGTTTTGTGGGTATGTTTTGTGTGTTGAGGCTGAGGATGCTGCAGGGTCTTACTCGACTTTGCACCCTTGTGTGTTCGTGCTTTTTTGGAAGGTGGTGGTGAATGGGTGAATGTCTCCTTGGTCCTGCGTTTTTTTGAATGTGCCTGTGTGTGTGGAGTATCCTGTGTTTTAGTTGGGGCATGTTCTGCCTGTGTCTGGTGCCTGCTCTTTTGTCTTTGGGAGGATGAGGCATGTGTGCGGCTGCTATGTGCCTCGGCCCTTGGTTGGCTCTTTTTGCTCCCTTTAGGTCTGCCCATAATGATATGGTATCCAACACAGAGCTGAGTGCCTTGTGCTTTAAATATGTTTCCCGTGTGGGCGTGGTCAACAGCGGGTGCGCGCCTGCGCGCACGCACGCACGTCACCGCGGGGGAACGTCAGAGCTATACCTTGCTAACCAAGAAAAGATGTCGCACGCCATCTTTACCCGGGAGCAGGACGACATCATCATGGATGTGAGTATGCGAGCGTGCGAGCGTGCATTTATGTGCACGCACACATTCCTTCTAATAAAAAAAAAAAAAAACGCAAGAATAGTCTGAAACAACTTAGTTTGTGACGTGAAATACAAGCCCACCTTAGTTTAACACATGTCCGCAGCTACAAACTAGCCTACATGCAGATAGCAGAACTAGGGCAATGTGAGGCAGCAAGAGGTTAATAAAGTGACTTTAGTTAGGCCAAGAAACTTGTTAATGTATTTTGTGTATTAATGGTGGGTCCTTGTATCTATTTTTGACAGATGATGCTGAGGAATCGCTAGGACTTCCTGCCGTCAGATTATGACAAGCGGACTCTGGCGGTGGTGGACGCGATTGAACGAAGACCCCAAACCACCTATACCTTCACCCAGTTCGCCCAACACTGGTCTGAATTAAAAAGAAGACATAAGCCCCGGGTGAGGCGGTACTTCGCAAAACATTTCCCATGTAAGTGTTGAAAATGTAAATGCACCTATAACCCTGGCCTCGCCTGGGCGTGGTTTAATGATTGTGTTTGTATTTCAGCCCATGAATGGAATTTGCGGTTCCGCCCCACCCGGACCAGGACACGCAGCCCAGTGTTGGGCGAAACAGGTGAAGGTGTAGGTGGCCCACCGCCAGGGTCAACGGCCACCCCCTCCTCTGTAAGTGACTCGGAGGAGCCGCTGGACCTCAGCATGCAGGGGAGGGGGCAATCTGACGGCAGGGAGTCGAGCAGAACAGAGCCTCAACCGGACTCCGGTAAGGGAAAGAAAGTTAGATATGTGGTAAGACATGCATTAAATACAGATACTCATGTGCACTATTGTTTTAGATTCAGACGTCGCTGGAACATCCCAAGGGATGAGTGAGGAAGGGGGCGAGGAGGAAGAGGTTGCTGGGGAAGGTGAGTAGATTGATACCTAGAAGCCTAACATAATATTATATTAATGAAAGAACAACAGTCTCTAATATCAGTGTGTTTGTCATTCATACAGATTCCCAACTGCCACAGAGGGAGGATGAAGGGAGACTCCGCCCCCGACGCAATGTGCGGCCTAAACCTTGTAAGTGGTGTTTATTTAAACTAAAGTAAATGAGCAAACAATACCATTAGAAAAAAAAAACTTTAACATTTCCATCAAAATGTATCAAAAAAAGCCCTTAAAGCGGACCTTAACTATGAATAAGAGGCTATCTTAGATAGTTCCCACACCCTGTACATACAGATTGACCACCTTACAAATCATCTTACCAACCTTTTCCAGAGCACAGCTCGGCTCTGTGTGAGCAAAGCACAGCTATAACCCACCCCCTGTACCTTATCCCACTCTCCTCTCCTCAGTAAGTGTGATGCTTCAGAGTCAACATGGCGTTGCACGTATCCTAAATTCTGGGACTGAGTTGCAGCCCAGTGGGGGAAAGAATAATAATTGATTGACTAAAAAATTAATATATATTAGTTTAAGATGCTGTGGAAACGTTTCTGAAGAGTTTGGCCTTTTCATTAAATCACGCAGAAGGTCCGATTTAAAAAGTGCACAAACAAAAAAAAACAAAAACACCAAAAAACAATGCTAAAGTAATGTTGTTTTTCATTCACAGATCAAAGAAAACAGGCTACAGACCCGAGGCCTAATTTTAAATTTTTTGTTACAAAATGTAAATATGTTTTTTTACGTTTTAAAAACAAAAATGTTTTTATTTAAAAAAAAAAAATAAATAATTTAACTAATAAATAATTATTAAAATTTCGAGAGTTGTGTTTCCTGCAAAAGTACTATCACACAACATCAGCACACATTTACATGACACACAAAAGGTTTAGATATGGGACAATAAAACATAAAAATACACAAACAATAAAGGTATGCATTAAGGACAAGGAAGAAGGAACTACTAGATGATTAAGGTATGCATTAAGGACAAGGAAGAAGGAACTACTAGGTGATTAAGGTATGCATTAAGGACAAGGAAGAAGGAACTACTAGATGATTAAGGTATGCATTAAGGACAAGGAAGAAGGAACTACTAGATGATTAAGGTATGCATTAAGGACAAGGAAGAAGGAACTACTAGGTGATTAAGGTATGCATTAAGGACAAGGAAGAAGGAACTACTAGATGATTAAGGTATGCATTAAGGACAAGGAAGAAGGAACTACTAGATGATTAAGGTATGCATTAAGGACAAGGAAGAAGGAACTACTAGATGATTAAGGTATGCATTAAGGACAAGGAAACCCCCACAAAAAAAAAAAAAAAAAAAAAAGATGTGTGTCAAATTTGCATTTGTGGCCATATGCATATTCCAATGGAGTTTGAGGGATGTGTGCTTGCGTGTAGCCAGATTGGCAACTGAAGAGCCATGGAGATGTAAGTATACTTGCTAAAACCACCAAAATGGAAGGTCAAATACGACGGAAACCAAGCAGGTACGTTCAAAAAGCCAGGAAAAATCAGGGAAAAACGGGCCGCCCGTGTGAACGTGAACGGGAGCCCCGATCAAATTGAAGGCACCCGAGAGAGCAAAAAAAGCTTTCGGAGTAAAGTGAAATTGACGGATCAGTTAGGGAGCCATTCCGACGGAGGCTCTGCATCACATTTGAGCCACGATTCAAACGGGAGCCCCGGACAATCGGAGGGTTTTAAGGTCAGTTCAGAGGAGGCTCTGCATCAGGCCCATTGTCCAGGAGCAATTTATGGACAGGGGTGCATATGGGGCAGGGAGCATGGCAATGGTGTGGGGAGAAGGGGCCAAAATTGGCTGCCATGGGGTGCAGGGGCAGCTTAGATTGCTCTAGTGACAGGGACCGTGGCTGCCGGTGAAGGGCCCCTGCACCCCACAGCCTTAAGACCCCCTGCGTCCTATAGCAACCTAAAGAGTGTCTCACAACAGCCTGAAGGGCCCCTGTACACCACCGCAGTCTAAAAGGTCCCTGCACCCCATGGCAGCCAAAGCGGTCCCTATCAGTCACAGCTGCCTAAGGGGCCCCTGCATCCCACAGCAGCCTAAAGGGCCCCAGAGCTCCACAGCAGCCTAAAGGGTCCCAGAGGTCCACAGAAGCCTAAAGACCCCTTGCACCCCTCAGCATCCCAGTGCCCCATAGCATCCTAAAGAGCGCCAACATCCAAAAGCAGCCTAAATGGCCCCTGTGCCTCACAACAGCCTAAAGAGCACCTGAGTTTAACAGCAATCTTAAGGGACCCTGCACCTTACAGCAGCCTTAAGGGGCCCTGTGCCCCTGCAGTGTTTTGGCGCAGTAGTGCTGTGGGAAGTGCAGGGGCAAGGGGAATCTATGCTGCTGAGGGTGGGGGGCAGGGGTCCATTGTTGCTATGGGTAAAGGGAGCTCTTTGCTGCTGTGGAAGGGGGTGCCGCTACTTGCAAATGGAGAGCATGATGGCAGCGGAGCGTGCTATGTACTTGAAGCGGCTCCCCTACATGTGTTCCTGCTCTCTGTGAACACCATCCAGAAAAATGACAGGAATCACATGACGGCTTGTGCCACTTTTCTGAATGTGGCGGGGGCTGGAAAACTGGGTATGTGACCAGCTGAAGCACTGTATACAGCTACTCCACCGGTTTGATTTCTGACTGTGGCACCTCCTGGCACTGGGCCCAGGACTCTGATTCTCTTTCCCTCCCTTCCATTAACAGGGACAGGATTATCATTTCTGGAGGCACTGACCAGAGACAAATTATGTATAGCGAAATACAATATTAACACACCTTTTCAGGGATATACCTGTGGCCTGCTCAGGTGCTGTCAGAGCAAGGGTTTCACACAGAGGGGCATCCTGGCACTGGGAATTGTTTGTCCATGGCATATAGTATTGCACATATGGCTGTCCAATTTCTACTCCCTGTGGCATCCCAAACCAGGATGCCCCGCTGTGTAAAACCCCATTAAATCGATGCACCCACTCATCTAAACTGGCTCCAATGGTGCAGGCACGGCCTCACTATACCTTTAGCTAGGTGCCCCACCGAAGTGGACCAAAACCCAGGATAGTCAAAATTCTGGATGTTGGTGCACTTTAAACCCCACCTCTCACTGCTGACAAGTGCAGTTATTTATTTATTTTAAACAAAATAAAAGCTGCAAAATCTGACCCTTCATGGTGGTTAAGCACACCACTGGTCATGACGACCCCAGCACTCAAAGCTAGAAAATTATGTGGCGAGTAACCTCCCTCCACACTACAATTAGATGAGGGTGTTAAAAGCAGCAGCCAAACAGGCCACAAAGTAGCCCACAGGAAATTCTCCAATGCCTCGCTATGGCCAGCTTGCTTCTGCCTGAACACCTTATGTAGCCCAAATGTTACCACCAAACTGCACCCATAAAAACAGCTCCACATGGTAACTGTATGTGTAAATATTGCCACATCACAAAATTGGAAACAAATTAAAAACCGGACCTTCAGCGTGATTTAATGAAACGCCCAAACTCATAAAAAACGGTTCCCCAGCATCTACAATTAATATATTTTACGTTTTTAGTCACTAACGTATTATTCTTTCCCCCACTGGGCTGCAACTCTGTTCAGGAATTTAGGATATGGGCGCCGCCATCTTGACTCAGAAGCATCACACTTACTGAGGAGAGCAGAGTGGAATAAGGTACAGGGGGGCGGGTTATAGCTGTGCTTTGCTCAGGCAGAGCAGAGCTGGGGTCAGGTAAAGGTCAGCAGTCCCAGAATGCAGAGCAGCACAGTCAGGAAGCACTTCCTGTTTGCAGGCTGCCTGATAAGATGGCGGCTTCCATAAGCCACCATCTTGGATGTTTAAAGGCTAACATGCAGTAGATGCAGGTAGGATGATTTTTAATGTGGACAATCTGTATGTACAGGGTGTGGGAAACATATAAGATAGACTCTTATTGAGTGAAGGTCTGCTTTAACAGAGGCATCTCTTTATATTGCCCAGCAAGCTCATCTGCAGCGCTTACAAACACGTGATGCGGTTCTCAGAAGCGACAGGGCTGGGTGCGCTTAGTCGCATTGTCTGTCTTTATTATTCAACAATTTTTTTTTTTCATGACCCTTGTTGTGGTTGGCCACATTTAGTCGTGAACGTCTTGTGACAGGCCAATAAAAAATACGTCGTCGCTCTACTTGGTCTAACCCAGAGCGACAGCCGCAGACATGGTGCTCGCGGGAAGAGACCCCACATGGCGGGGAAGTAGAGCAGCGGGCTCAGTAAATCGAGACACACACACAGAGCACAGAGGGAGGAAGAGGCGTCTCTCATCTCTTCAGGCTCCCGGCGGGAGACCATTGCAGGCTTCCCTGCATGCCTCCCCCCCCCCCCCGCCGGTCATGTGACCTTAACGTAACCGGACGGGAAAGCACCGACAGTTTTTTTTCTCCTAATTACAGCCCGCCTCTTAGAGAGGAAGCCACGGTGGAGGACGTGGTGGTGGCGGCGGAGCGCGGCTCTCGCACGACGCAGACCACTGAGGTAAGTGCACGCTAGTCGCTATCCCGGGCACCACGTGTGCGCTATTATGGGGCACATGGGTCTGCGTGGTGACGATTCTCCCCGCCGGGCAAACTGCTACCACCTTTTACGGGCGGCGGTGACGCGGAGGTTTACCGGGGACACAAATCGCATGCACTGTCCACCGCTGGGTCACAGAAGCGTGCCGACTCATACTACGGCCCTAACGGGACAGCCATTTGCTCCTTTCTGGAGTTGCCATGTGGGCATCATATCCCGTCCACACCCTCCCCTCCCCCCTCTCAGGCGGCGCACTAAGCAGGAGCCATCTTTGTTCGTTATTTTTTTCACCTTTCAGCGCGCCCCCGTCAGCTGCGCGGAAGTAGCGGAGCACGTTGGCTCCTCCCCCGGCTAAGGCCCAGGCTGTTTCTAGCAGTGCCGGGCGGGTGGGAGGCCATGCTGTTTGTGCTCCACTTTTCGCCAGCGCTTCTTTGCTGAAGTGGCTCATTTTTTCTTCTGTGTAACACTCATTGCAGAATTATGCGTTTGCTTTTCACTGCTGCACATCGAACTGTTCAGCGTATTTCTTGCACAATGTGGCATCGTATAAGAAGCTTGGTTATTTTTTTTTTTTTTTTAAGCGGTGCAGAACACATCCTTCGGCCCTGTATGTCGGGCGACGCAGCCGGCTGGGCGGTAGCCCGGCTCCCCCTCCAAAAAAGGGGTTTGCAACGCCCGCATGGCGTTTTTAATATCGCCGATAAGCTCAAGTATACTAGCTTGATGCACATCCCTGGGTTTCCTGTAGACATATGAGCATTGGCGCTCCATGCCTATCATGTTGACTGGGAGTGGGTCGTATAGGGAAGTCGGAGATGCTGTTGCGAAAATGGCGTCGTGGGAGCCACTAGTAAGGGTGTGCTTACTGGTCTTAAGGGTTTTCCCACTGTGGGCATCCCAATTTCTGATGCCCCAGGGCAGGCTATCGGCTTTTGACACACTTTAAAGCCACATTACAAAGTGTTCTGGACAGAGCAGATGAGGGTTAGTTGTAGAGTCTGTGTCTCAATAAAGAACATCTGAAAGCTGGGGGGTATGGAGTTCATGTGGCACGCATGGGTCATGTGCTCCATAATCCCAATGTTCGCTCATTATATTGTGTGATGTTGACTTTTCCTAGAAGGGTCACTTAGAACAAGCTAGTCTGTGTCTCAGCCCGCAGGCTTGATCCCAGAGAGTCCTGTGAGCAGCAGCCCTCCGATTATAGTTAATACTTTAGGCTCCCTTGCTGGCCTTAGTTTCACACGGTGGCAAGTTGATTGGCAGCAGGGGGAATTCACCTGAGCATCCTTAGGCGGATGCACACACTCGGGCCAGGCATTTCTAAATGGATGCTGCATGTATTAACAGATGCAGGACAGTGGGCAATGCCACTTTGAATTCAGAGTAGCTTAGTAAAACTGAATGGAGTGCTGATTGGAGCTCGTGCATGCACCGCAGGATTGCCAGCAATGTAAGTAATTGAGACGATCCTGGTATATTGCAGGGCACCCCACATTGTGACACTCTTGATGTAGAAAAAAACTGAAATTGTTCATCTTTAAATGGAATGCCCCACTATGTAAAACCTCCTGTTTCACCTGTCTGCTCCAGAGGCCCTCGCCCGCTCATGGTTTGGCAGCTGCATCCCTGTGCGCCTCTAGCTGTGTGCATACCCATGGCACACCGGCAGCTCAAACAGAGCTCCCAAACTTCCTTTGCCTACTTCGCTTCTAGCAGACCCAAAAGCAGGCTATGTGAAATGATCGAAGCATTTGAGATCCACCACTGCAAGGAGTGGCCTTTTATACTGGGAGTGAGTTGAAGGCATCCTGCAGTGAGCACAGAAGCCAGAATGATTGGCGGAAGGTAGGTGAGGAGCCAGGGGGCTCGGTATCAGATTACAAAACGGCAGGACAGCAAGATCATAGATTGCAACATTTTTATTCTAAGTATGCCACACACCCCGCTTCAAACAATAATTACACTTGGGTTAACCCACCTGCAGGTGGCGATGTTGCAGAGAAGTCTTGAAAAACGAGCCCCTCCTGGTCTATACATACCTGGGACCTCCCACTTATCTCCCAGTGTTCTTCTCTGCAAGATGGCGACAAGACAGAAGAATGAAGTCTCCTGCTTGCAGATAGCCGGGGTAACCCCCCGGCCCTCCTTCTGTTCTATTTCTGCCCGGCTTGTTTTGTTTGCCCCTTAATTGTGTAGCCTCCCAGCTTAGGCTGCCGGCCGGGCAAGGGTAGACGGCACCCTAAGGTGCCTAGGAGCTTGCTCCTCCGCTAGACCCCATACTATGGGGCAACGCGGTTATCCGGCCTGGTGATCCGGATTTGGGATGCCCCTGTTCCCCGCTTGGTTCCCTTCTCCCTGCGCTAGTAAGGGGGGGGGGGGGGGGGGGCTGCGTTTGTGTGCTTGGTCACATGTATGTTTGTGAGCTTCTCCACCTCCTGTGCTTGGATGATTTTATTGCGGCTGGGGGGGCGGGGCCGGGCAGCGTGCGGGTCTCTCTGACCGGTTCCCCTGTTTTGTGTTGGGGCTCTGGTGAGCCCCTTCTGGCTGAGGAGTCGGGCGCCATGTCTGTTTAGGTGCCCGCTGATTATAGGCGGCTTGTACTTCAGGAGGAGGAGGGGCGGGGCCACGCTGTGCTGATTCTTGGAAGGGGGGCGGAGCTGGCGCGCTTGGGTCGGCCCGCCCTTCTTCTCCTTCCTTCCTCCTCGTTCCTGGCTGTGGGACGGATTGCTGCTGCTGCGGCTGTACTCGGCGCCGCCATATTGCATGATCGGCTTTTTAAGGTAGTCCGTGTATTCTAGTTAAGGTGGTATGCATAATGTGCTGGTAATTGCTGCTTTTTTCTTGCTCCTGCTTCGTTTGAATAAGTTCATGTGCGCACCTTATGTCAGGATTGGGGTTTTTCTGGGTGCCGCAATTTGCCCTTGTGTATGTGTGTGTATGTATATATATATATTTTTTCCAGTGTATCTTTGCCTGTGCTTGTATTTGCATTTTATTTATGTACTGATGCATGCTTGTTTGTTCCTTGCTATGGAGTGACTGTTGTCCTTTCCGTTGCAGATCCTGGGATCCCGTGCTGAAGGGGGTCTCCCGGTCTTAGATACCTGGTTAGTGGGGTTCTGTCCATTCCAAAGATTATATATATTTTATATTGCAAATCCTCCCACTACTGGGACATTAAAGGGGCATCCCGGGCCGCATACAGCATAAATCCCTGGGTAATTGCGAATACCACAATTTCACCATATGGAGGCTTCCAAGGATACCGGAAAGGACCTTCGGGGCAATCTAGGCTGTGTGGGAGTTGTGGGGCTCCGCTCCCGGGGGATGATGTCATTATATGCATTCCATGTGCGCAGCAGAACATTGAGCGCCAGTCTGGTACTCCGGTTTCTGGACCCTTGCCGCCCGTGTCATCTCCTACTCTCCCCGCCTGTTCCGGACCCCGTGTGACGTTGTCATGGGTGGGGATTCGCAATCAGAGGTGTGCGCCTGGTTGGCCAGCCTTGAGAAAATGTTTTCTGCTGTGGTTGCTCAGAAGGCTCCGGCTAAGCGGAAACACATGTTCCCGACTCTGCCGGACCCAGATGTTGATGTTTTGAGGCATTGGACTGGTCCGATTGCCCCCCCCCCCCCCCCCCCGGCTGAAGAGGGGGAGATTCTTGAGGAATCGGACGACCCTGATGTCCAGCAGTTGTTTGGTGCTGAGGGTGGCCAGACTTGGTGAAGCGTTGGTCTTTTCCTCCCGAGGTTGATGCCCCGGTTTTGGGGCTGTCTAACACGGCCGTGTTGCATTCTCCTGACACTACTACCCTTAAGGCTGGCGAGGATCGCCGGGTTGGTTAGCTGGCTCGCCACAGTTTTGCCAGTGCGGGTTCGGCTTTGAGGCCTGTTTGTGCTTCGGCAATTTTGTTGTTGGCGGTTAGGTCCATTGTCTGGGATTTATTTGCGGGCCTTGATCCTACTTGTGATGAGTTTGTTGCTCTCAAACGTTGCGAGTCCTTTGTTTTGTTTGTCCTTGCCGCTCAGGATGACGCCATGGTGATGTGTGGCAGGACCACGGCTTTGTTGGTGGCTATCCGACGGTCGGTGTGGTTGCGGCAATGGACTGCTGACTTTAAAGCGGACCTTCACTCTGAATAACAGTCTTATGTTTCCCACACCCTGTACATACAGATTGCTCACATTAAAAATCATCCTACCTGCATCTACTGCATGTTATGAGCCTTTAAACATCCAAGATGGCGGCTTATGGAAGCCGCCATCTTATTAGGCAGCCTGCAAACAGGAAGTGCCTCCTGACTGTGCTGGTCTGCATTCTGGGACTGCTGACCTTTACCTGACCCCAGTTCTGCTCTATCTGAGCAAAGCACAGCTATAACCCGCCCCCCCTGTACCTTGACCTTCTGAGTCAAGATGGCGGCGCCCGTATCCTAAATTCCTGAACAGAGTTGCAGCCCAGTGGGGGAAAGAATAATACGTTAGTGACTAAAAACGTAAAATATATTAATTTTAGATGCTGGGGAACCGTTTTTTAAGAGTTTGGGCTTTTCATTAAATCACGCTGAAGGTCCGGTTTGATTCTAAGAAGTCGCTTACGGCTCTTCCCTTTTTGGGTTTGCGCCTGTTTGGTGAGAAATTGGATTCGGTTGCCAAGGGAGGTAAGTTAACTCAGCGCAAGAAACTTCGTCGTTCCTTTCGGGGGGCGGCCTCTTTTAATTCCTCCTTTCGGTGAGCCAGAGCTGGCAGAGGTGCGGTCTTTTCGGCCTCCAGGGGTGCAAGCTGGAACAGGGGTAGAGGCCGTGGCCGTCCCTATCACTCCTGGGGTGCCAAACCCGCTGCCAAGCCCGCTCAGCAATGAGGGGGCGCCCTCACCCTTGCGGGTGGGGGGACGGTTGCGACACTTCTCCCGGGTGTGGGACCAGGCGGTCTCGGACAGGTGGATCCGGGAGGTGGTGTCGGCCGGTTACAAGCTGGAGTTCGAGTCCCGACCTCCTCTAAGATTTTTCAGATCTCGTGTTCCCTCAGATCCTTTGGCCGCGCAGGGGCTCCTGGCGGCGGTGAGGAATCTTCTGGAAATGGCAGTCATCTGTCCGGTCCCTCCCTCGGAGGTGGGCCGCGGGTATTACCGCGGGTTTGGAGATCTTATATTGATTGGTGTGAGGCTAGATCTTTGCCCTGTCGGTTCTTTTTGGTTTCCAGAATTTTGGATTTTCTTCAATCGGAGCTGGACTCTGGTCTCCAGCTGAGTACTTTGAAGGGGCAGGTTTCTGCCCTGTCGTCTGTCTTTTTTCAAAAGTCTTTTGCGCTTCATCCTTTGGTCAAGACTCTTTTCCAGTGGGTCTCGCATGTGCAGCCTTCTAGGAAGCCTTTGCTCCCTGTTCGGGATTTGAGTTTGGTTCTCTCTGCTCTTCAGGCTCCTCCTTTTGAGCCTTTGCAGGATATTGCTCTTTCTACTTTGACTCAGAAGGTTGCCTTTTTGGTGGCCATCACTTCGGTTCGGCGCGTTTCGGAGTTGGCGGCCTTGTCGATTCAGGCTCCTTAACTTTGAGAGGCATCAGGACAAAGTGGTTTTCCGCTTCAAACCTGACTTTCTTCCTAAGGTGGTCTCTGCTTTTCATCTTAACCAGGACATTGTTCTTCCTTCCTTGTGTCCTAAGCCTAGGAATGACAAGGAGAGGGTTTTGCATTGTTTGGACGTGGTACGCTGTGTGAAGTACTATTTGCTTACTACATCTCCTTTTCGTAAGACTGATGCCTTTTTCGTGGTGCCCTGTGGGCTTAGGAAGGGTTTGGCTCCGGCTAAGTCTTCCATTAGCAAGTGGATTCGTCAGGCTGTTGT
The DNA here is from genome assembly GCA_027917425.1 of Gastrophryne carolinensis. Classification (NCBI taxonomy): domain Eukaryota; kingdom Metazoa; phylum Chordata; class Amphibia; order Anura; family Microhylidae; genus Gastrophryne; species Gastrophryne carolinensis. The sequence continues at coordinate 342,536,975 of CM051237.1, read as the reverse complement.
TGGGGCCTATTCTGCCAAGGGGAAGGTTCCCCCTTTTCGTTTCACTGCTCATTCTACTCGTGCTGTTGGGGCGTCTTGGGCTTTTCAGCACCAGGCTTCTGTTGAACAAGTTTGTAAGGCTGCTACTTGGTCTTCTGTTTACACTTTTTCTAAGTTTTATAAGGTTGACGTGCGGGCTTCAGCAGATGCTGTGTTTGGCCGCAAGGTTCTGCAGGCTGCAGTGGTTCGAGTTTTGCATTATTGCCTTGTTGGATACCCGCCCTTTCTGGACACTGCTTTTGGATGTCCCAAGTGTAATTATTAATGTTTGAAGCGGGGTGTGTGACATACTTAGAATAATACCATTTTGTGAATACTCACCTGTAAAATGGGTATTATAAGTATGTCACACACCCCGCTTCACCTGCCCTTTTTGGTATCCTGGATCTTTATATGGTGAAGCTTCGTTTACAGTTTGAGGGTTACCTATGTTTTTTTTTCTGTTACCTTGTCTTTACTGCTGTTTGAAAACTGGGAGATAAGTGGGAGGTCCCAGGTATGTATAGAACGGGAGGGGCTCGTTTTTCAAGACTTCTCTGCAACATCGCCACCTGCAGGTGGGTTAACCCAAGTGTAATTATTAATGTTTGAAGCGGGGTGTGTGACATACTTATAATACCCATTTTATAGGTGAGTATTTACAAAATGGTATTTTTTTCCTCAAAACCTTCTCAGGGCAGTATACTTTTGAGACGTTATGGCTATGTAGGAGCACAGGACTACAAGAAAGGAATAAAGCTTTGGTTCCGCCTCCAGTTTGTGTTCTTGGCTCCTTGGGCAGAAGCCAGACCACCAGCTCCTGAACCGACAGGTTTAGGTGAGTACCGGCGCGTTCGGTATGTGTAGTGTAGAGCCATCTCTCTGCTCCGGACTTTTGATAGATGATTTGCTGGGGAAGATTTAGGATTGAACCCCCCCCCCCCCCCCGTGTTCAGTTGGATGATCAGGGGCGCAAGAGTCCGTGGCTGTTGCTAGCTCACCAGAAGGAAGCTGCAGTGGTATCCAGGTGCCCTCTCCTCCCAGCTGTAAGGCTAGGTGCATTTGTAACACTTCTGTTATTTAAATGGAAGAAGTGGAGGGGAAAGTGTTGATTGTGGCTCTTCTCTTTGTGGCGCTGTGATGTCATTCCCATGCGCTGCCAGGTACCCGGCTCAGCACATGTGCTCCCAGTTATTGGGTAATGCACTACCTATATCCGTGTTTTTATTTCTTTCCCAAAACGTCCTCCAGGATGGCCCAGCAGAGTAGTTCCTCCCACCTAAACTGGAAACACAAATTGGACATGATTAAATACCCCACCCTTCCTCCTGGACCCCCGTTGTTTTGTTTTTCCTCCCAGGAAACAATCTGGATTCTTCATCCCTATTTTTTGATTTTGTCCCTTCGGAAAGATGGGCAGTCTGGATTTCCTCCCCGTTTCTCTAGCAGATTCTTGGGGGTCCGGGTGGCCCACTACTACAATTTTGGATGCCCCGTGCGAGGGAATCCAGCGACTCTGGAATTGTATAGTTTTCAGGAACATGGGTTTTGGTCCACTTTAAGGCCCTTCTCTAGAGCAGGAAAATGGTTACCTGTAAGATATATGGGAAGATATGGAAAAAGTTTCCTTCATTTTGTGCAGACTGTAATCTGAATCGGTCAGGTCTGGCTGCAATTTAGGAATATTCTAAGCATACAGCATGTCCTGCTCCAGACATAGTCATAACGTGTGGGTAATCCTCCACCTTCAGCGCCGTGCACTGCAGAACATGAAGAAAACAAGCACCTCCCGGCCCTACATATACCGGAGGACCTCCCACAAATCCCCAGATTTCTCTGCACTGCTCGAACTGCGAAGACATGAAGTATCACGCTCTCGCAGGCGAGCGGGGCTTACAGCCCGAGGCCCTGCGGGACTATTTCCACCCGTCCTTCTTGTGATCAGAATATGCCTCCCAGCCTGGGCTGCGTTGGTCGGGTGAAGGTAGGCAGCACCTTGGTGCTTAACGGAGCCATGCTCCACCGCAATCCCCCACCATAGGGTAGGCGGTTTAGGCCGATGGTGAGCCTCTAGTGGATGCCCCTCCCGCATTATTGCCCCGTCCCCGCGTAGTGCTGGACCCTATTAACGGGTCGCCATTCTCCCTCATTTCCCCAACTACTTAGGGGGAAAAGAAAGGGGGGGGGTATGTGTGTGGCGGTCCCAGTGTGTCACAATCGTGGCCTTTATTCTGCCGTTTATTAACTCAGAGATGTCAGAGCCGCGCTGCTTGCTCCTTATTTCGGCTGCCGCCGTGTGTTTTTACATTGCTTGCCGCATAGTCTTGATGCTGCGGTGCCCGTACTTATTATCTGTAACCGTTCTATTGAACCTTAGGCTTGTGGTTGTATCCTTGCCTTTATTTTTACCTCAGAGCTTCGCGCTCTTCTAGTGGAGGAAGTTATTCTTCCGCTGGTTACTCGAGGAAACCGTTAGGGATCTTCCCTACCTCTGTTTCTCCCTGTTGTTGGTTACCATGGTACCAAATCTGGCATGTTGACAAAGGGGGCTTGAGGGATCCAGTTACCTATGGGTTCTTTTTGTCACAATGAGCTTCGGTGGGTTCTAGTTTGCTGGACTACTCCCTTTCAGTACCTGCCCAATTGGGGACCCTTGGTCCATTGTAGGACAGTGTCATGTTCCTTGTTCCCCGTGGAATTCCTGGGTCTAGCTCTATTCCAGGGGAGCTCTGATTCCGTCTATGGGGGAATTAATATTCCTTGCCCTTTTCTTGTAATAGCCCTCCTCTGCTGGAGGTTCTCTATTGCCCATTGAGTCCATACTGGTACGGTCCTGTTGGACCCTGTCTCGATCGCAGGGTTCTACCCTTATTATTGGCCCAGATTGGTCTGCCCTAGTTGGGTTCAGTGGTTCTGGTTAGACATTATATTGAAATGTCTTATCCCCTATGCCCTACTGGGTGGGGGTTTGCGCAAGTTCTCCTATGGCGAGCAGCACCGCTATACTGTAGGCCTGGATGGCCCAGTGGGGTGTGGTCCGCGGATGTTCTGCTGAGAACAGTAGGCCTGTGTGTCCCTCTCGAGCTCCATTTTACATGGTCAGGTTTCTTATCTTAGGCTATACCTTGGCGTTCGGCAGGTTTTTGTGCTTACCCTGTTGGAGATGACAGATCTCGGGGTGTCTTGTTCCTTGGAGAGTTAGGACTTGCTTCCTTTTCATTTTTCTTCCTTCTGCCACGCTATGTTAGGGTATGTTGTGTACCCATACTGGCCTGCTGGGTCTAAGCTCTTTTCCCTTGTTGGACGATCTCCGTTCCTGGGGTTTAGGGTCCTATCAGCAATGTTGGTATTGGCTACCAGCTAAGTCCTGTGGAAGGTTCAGGGCTTGCCCTGTTCACCTACTGCAAAGCCTGATCCAATCTCTTGTGTTGAGCTTCTTCAGGGTCTGCTCGGTTGCATTCTTTGGGGAATTCCTGTCTTTCCCTTTGGGGGGATTTCTTATCCCGATGCCCTGCTAAGGGTTCCCTTGGTTCTTATTCAGGTTCTTGTCTGAACCGTTCCTTCATCATTTCACCCCTCTGGGGCGATTGCTCCAGCCAGAAGTTTTCCATACGTATGGCTCTGTGGCGGCTATTATCATTCCATTTATGTACATTCTTATTTATATCTGTATCCCACGAGGTGAGAGTGCCGCCTTACGCTAAGTCTGCTTCCAGGCGAGGGTCCTTACCTTCTTTATGCCAGATTCTCTGGTCCCTGGGATGTTGTCCTGCGTATTATGAGATAAGGGACTTGCATCTCTACAGAGTTGGAGATCTTTCTGAATGGCCTTTTGTCCCTGGAGGGATTTTGCCTTTTTAAGGGGTTCGGTGTCCTATTATGAAGTACGGGCTCTAATTACCTCCACGGGGGAGGTGCCCTTGGATGGGTCTTACTTGGCTAGTTTTGACCTGCTGTACCGAGAAGTATACCTTCGGCTTCTGTTGAAGTGTTGTTGTTAGCGTTCCTGCTGGTCCTGACTGAGACCAGGTTTCATATTCCCTGTCAGGGAAAGTTTTGATGTTTCCATGGCTGCATTCCTTGCAGTAGCTTGGTCAGGTCACCATTCTGGCCTATTCTGTTATGGGAAGATTCTTCTCTGTTTTCTGTTCTCTCACCACTTGTGATTGGTCTCGTGACTTTTAGCACTAAGTTCTGGTGAGCAAGTTGGCTAGTCCGCTGCTTGGGTTCAGTTCTCCCTTTACAAGGTTCAAAGGTTGAGGTTAGAGCATTGCTCTTGTTGCCCTGGTAGCATGGTTGGGGGTGACAGCGCTTTACTGCTGGCTGTGCCCTTCTCTTGGGGATCCCACCCTACTTATGGACACTGCTATTGGATGTCCCACACGTTAGGACTATGTCTGGAGCAGGACGTGCTGTATGCTTAGAATAATACAACTCTGTGAAGTACTCACCTGTAGAGTTGATATTATATGCATACAGCACGTCCTGCTCCACCCCATCCTGGTTTCACTTGTTCTGGATCCCCTGTATGGTGATTGTTTTCACTTGATATTATTGCCAGTTCTGGGTGGTTGTTTCTCCCGGCTTCTCTTCTCACTGCTTTTCAATGCTGGGGATTTGTGGGAGGTCCTCCGGTATATGTAGGGCCGGGAGGAGCTTGTTTTCTTCATGTTCTGCAGTGCACGGCGCTGAAGGCGGAGGATTACCCACACGTTATGACTGTCTGGAGCAGGACGTGCTGTATGCATATAATAACTCTACAGGTGAGTACTTCACAGAGTTGTATTTTTTCCAGGAAGGGGCAGAAATGGGATTAGCCATCGGCACTTTAAAAGATAGACATTTTTTTTTTTATCTTCCCTCTCTGGGACATTTCTATTAGAAATGGTCTCACGCAGCCTCCTTTTGAGTTTTTTTTTTTTTTTTTTTTTTTTTTTTTAGAAGAATTTTGTGATTTTCAGGCCTTGTCCTTCAAGGAGCCATACTTAACGTTTTTTTAGATCTGACCTTATCCGCTTTACCTACCAAAGATTGCTTTGGAATTTCACAGGTCTCAACTTTCTGTGTATGATGAGTTTTTTTTGAGTCCTTAGATTCTAGAATGCCCGAATCGCTCGAATTTTATAAAAGCCACATAGTACAGGAGATTTTTTTCCAAAGCTGGGCTATCTGTCCAGCTGAGACTTAATTTGCCTCTTCTCCCAGGTTCGGAGTCAGTCCATTCTATGGGCACTGGGAGGGGAGCAGAAGCAGCAAATTCAAAGGCTTCTGCTCATCCTGGTCAATTAATTTTTCCCTCAAGATTACCCTGATCTTAGGGGCATTCTATCTCATCTTAAGATTGAGGCAGAGTTCTGGCTCAAGACTTGACAGGGTGGCCTGTCATCTAAGTCAAACTTGGGTGGTATACCCTTTGAAGGTAAGCTTTTTGTTTGGGATCTGAACTAGAGAGCGTATTAACCCCGTCAGTGGAGGCGGGGAAGAAGTTTCTGGTTAAGAGGAAACCTTCACCCACCTTGTTCAGAGGCCAGGAAGCCTAAGTTTTCTCAGAAGGACTTCTGTGGGCATTTAAACCGGACCTTCACCATGATTTATTGAAAAGCCCAAACCCTTAAAATATATTAACTTTAGATGCTGGGAAATCGTTTAAGTTTTTAGTCACTTATTATTCTTTCCCCCACTGGGCTGCAACTCAGTTCAGGACTTTAGGATACGGGCACCGCCATCTTGACTCAGAAGCATTACATTTACTGAGGAGAGTGGGATAAAGTACAGGGGGTGGGTTATAGCTGTGCTTTGCTCAGAGCTGGGGTCAGGAAAAGGTCAGCAATCCCAGAATGCAGAGCAGCACAGTCAGAGGCAACTTCCTGTTTGCAGGCTGCCTGATGTTCCATTAGCTGCCATCTTGGATGTTTAAAGGCTCATAACATGCAGTAGATGCAGGTAGGATGATTTTAATGTGAGCAATCTGTATGTACAGGGTGTGGGAAACATATAAGATAGACTTATTCATTTATTACATTTTTAGAAGCCCAAACAGTAGTCTTGACTGATGTCCGATAGGGGGGAGACTCCTGTTTTTTTTTCTTCCGGCCTGGCATAAGAGTCTCAGAACCACTTAATTCTTCAGACAATTCAGGACGGACTTGTCTGGCATTCGTCTCAAGGCCAGAGGATTGTTTTGTATTAACATGCTGCTCCAGAGATCGGGCAAAAACTGAGGCCATGCCTTTAGTAATTACTCAACTAAAGGAGATTGTGGTCATAGAGGAGGTTTCGCGGCACCTGAAATGTGTTTACTCCCATGCGTTTTTGGTTCAGAAGCCATCAGGCAAATTTTGAATGATCTAAACCTAAAACTGTTAAACACAGGAATCAAGTACAAAACCGTAAGTCAACCGTTAGAATCAAAGATATCTTGTTTCAGGGCATCTGGATGGCCTCTATAGATCTCCAGGATACATATCTACACATTCCTAATTTTCCAAGTCACAGAAGATTTGAGATTTACAATAAGGATTGGTGTGGTAATCTATCATTTGCAAATCAGAGCAATGCCCTTTGGTCTTTCATTCGCACCTCGAATCTTTACCAAAATATTGGGTGAGGCAATGGCGTATTTGAGATTAGATCAGGTAGGTATTGTGGCATGCCTCTCTTTGCTCTGTCCAGGGAGCTTGTGAAGAACAATGTGAAGAAAACATTGTCCCTCCTTTCAGATCTGGGATGGATCATAAACCAAAAAAAATCAGGTCTACTCCCTCAGACTTCATATGCCTAGGATATTGGATCGACCATTTACGGGGGGGGAACTTCCTCCAAAATCAAAAAAGTTGTCTCCCTATCCTCTGTTCAGAACATCCCAGAATTTAATTGACACAGATTTTAGTACTGCTGGGTCTCATGTCTTCAGGCTTTCCATCGGTTATTTGGGCCCAGCTACATTTGAGCCCTCCAGAACTTTATCAAATTATCCTTTAGCAAGACCCATGGAGGGGCTCCACTCCCTGGAAGGAAAATAACTGAACAGAGGTTAAAACCCCACCCCCTCCTTATCTCAGTTATTTGTGTTTTCCTCCCTAAGGAACTACTGGACAGAGTGTTGTTGCACAAATCCTGGAGTCTCTGTAAGATCCCCCTGAGCCATGGACCAGCTTCAGGTGTAGTTCACCTGAGGTTTTTTGGCGGCTAGGGTGGTCTCGCATAGTAGAACGGCTGCACTAGTTGTGCGGACGATGGGCATGTACACTGGTGGCTCAGCTGCGACAATCAAGTGCGGGATGTCTATAGCTTCTACAGAACAGACATCCTCTGCTGCCCCATTCTGATACGGGAAGCATCTGGCCGGCGCTGCACTGACCCTCCTGGGATCTTACTGGGCGCCCGGCTGCCAGTGCCCCCCACGCCTGCTGTTCCCTTACTTTAGTTAGTTATAAGCTCAGTTCAGGTCTACTTCAGATAAAGGAGTTGAAATGACAGATGAAAACCAGAGTGATCTTTCCTCTTAGGATTCCTTGGATGATGGAACAGGGTGTCAATGCATCCAGGGTCCTTTGGGGTTGTTGCCAAAAGAATGGTAGAGTGTTACCATATTTTCGCCCTATAAGAAGCACTATTTTTTCCCCCAAATTTGGTGATGGGGAATGTCTGTACGTCGTCAGGGACAGCGTTCATGCAAGTAGAATTTTTTTTTGGGGGGGGGGATGCTACGCTGCCTATGGGACTGAGGTGGGGGAATGCCACGCTGCCTATGGGACTGGGGTGGGGGAATGCCACGCTGCCTATGGGACTGGGGTGGGGGAATGCCACGCTGCCTATGGGACTGGGGTGGGGGAATGCCACGCTGCCTATGGGACTGGGGTGGGGGAATGCCACGCTGCCTATGGGACTGGGTTGGGGGAATGCCACGCTGCCTATGGGACTGGGGTGGGGGAATGCCACGCTGCCTATGGGACTGGGGTGGGGGAATGCCACGCTGCCTGTGGGACTGGGGTGGGGGAATGCCACGCTGCCTGTGGGACTGGGGTGGGGGAATGCCACGCTGCCTGTGGGACTGGGGTGGGGGGAATGCCACGCTGCCTGTGGGACTGGGGTGGGGGGAATGCCACGCTGCCTGTGGGACTGGGGTGGGGGAATGCCACGCTGCCTGTGGGACTGGGGTGGGGGAATGCCACGCTGCCTGTGGGACTGGGGTGGGGGAATGCCACGCTGCCTGTGGGACTGGGGTGGGGGAATGCCACGCTGCCTGTGGGACTGGGGTGGGGGAATGCCACGCTGCCTGTGGGACTGGGGTGGGGGAATGCCACGCTGCCTGTGGGACTGGGGTGGGGGAATGCCACGCTGCCTGTGGGACTGGGGTGGGGGAATGCCACGCTGCCTGTGGGACTGGGGTGGGGGAATGCCACGCTGCCTGTGGGACTGGGGTGGGGGAATGCCACGCTGCCTATATGGTAGAAAAAGCAGTTTGGAGAGGAACACACCTAAAATCTATTACACAAAGTAGAATAGGGAAAGGATCCAATCTATTTACACTCAGGAACGCACACCACAACTCAATTTATGCAAAAAATGTTTATAGGCAGAAGATAATTTACAAAGATCATATAAATCACATGACAGTCATTTACAGAGACAAGAGCTCAAGTAGATTAACATCTCTCACATAATATCAATCATAATTTACACTGCATGTTTGACCAAAAAATCATATTCTAAGTATCTATGTCACACACTATGTCACACACCCCGCTTCAAGATATTCATTACCTGTGGGTAGTATGGTCCTGTAGAGGGCTTCTGCAGAGATGATTGGAGGAAAGAGAGCCCCTCCCAGTCCATAAGTACCTGGGACCTCCCACTCATTACCCAGTCTTCATCTCTGCAGACGGCGAGCAAGCAGCAGATGATATCTCCTCCTTGCACAGGGGGACTTTAAGGTAGCCGGGTCTACTCCCGGCCTATATATATTTTTATTTCCGTTCGGACTCTTTATTCCCTTTATTAATATATAGCTATTTAAATGCCTCCCAGTCTTGACTGCTGTCCGAGCGAGGGTATAACAGCACCTCAGGTGCTCAGGAGCTATGCTCCACCGCGAGACCCTATAAAGAGGGTAGGCGGTTATACCGGGTTGGTGACTCCGGTTTGGGATGCCCTGTCCAAGAGTTTAATTTTCCCCTTAAATGGCCTATTCCCCTTTTTTAGTTGTGTGGAGGCCTCTTATTCAGCTTCTGGTGTTTTTCTTTGGGGGCGCCTGGAAAATAGATTCATTTGAAATGTTTGTTTAAAACTTTTCTGGTATGAATAGTTATAATGTAAACTTGTTGCAATCTTTTTTGCTGACAGAGGTGCTGGATTTTTACCTCAGAGCTGAGGGGAGGATTTCTCCCCTCACGCTCTTCAGTGAGGGGGCGGGGCCGGGCCTTCGGTATGAGGCCGCAGCCCGCGCCCTTTAGGAGTTTGGAGCTGGTAGCGTGACCGAGCGGGGAGCAGCTCCGCTTGTTATGCGGGCTGCTACCGGCTCTATTATGCACCCGGTGCCGCGGCTGCCTGCGGCACCGGTGCGCGAGTGTTAATGGAGGGGAGCTTCCCCTCACGTCTGACAGACACTGTGCTGGGTTTTTTTCCTCAGAGCTGAGACAGGTGCTGGATTTTACCTCAGAGCTGAGGGGAGGATTTCTCCCCTCATGCTCTTCAGTGAGGGGGCGGGGCCGGGCCTTCGGTATGAGGCCGCAGCCCGCGCGCCCTTTAGGAGTTTGGAGCTGCTGGGCGGAGCCTTGCAGCGCGCGATCCACGCTGGCCACGCCCCCCTGCTGCGTCTCCCGCTCTGATCTGTGTTACCTCAGGCAGAGGACACAGTGTATTGGCGCCCAAAGACTCAGTGAGTGGCCCTGTGGCCGTTGCTTATCTGTACATATTTGTATATATATATATATATATATATATATATGTATAATAGATATAGGTTTATATAGGGAGAACCTCTTACTGTCTTTTTCTATGTTTTTCAGGCTGAACTGCCAGGAATTTTTTCAGGTTTCTCCTGGTCCTAGAGTACCTGGGTACTTTTGTTATTTATTACAAAACCTCCCACTTGGACAATATAAGGGCATCCCGGGTTGCTTAATAGCGTAATTCCCTCACTCATAGCGACTATTCAAGTTCACCTTATGGAGGCATCCCAAGATTCCGGGCTCCCCTCGGGACAATCCCGGAAGTGTATGGGTTGTAGGGTATCCCTAACAGGGGATGATTTTTTCCTATGTATATCATGTGCACAGCAGACTATTACACGGCAGTCCGGTCCCCAGGCATCTGGGTCAGCGCAGCCGGCTTCATCCTCTCCCCCTCCCACTTTGACCCGTGCCCCGTGTGAGATTGCCACGGGGGGGCAGTCGCAATCTGATGTGTGTGCCAGGTTGGCCAGTATTGAAAAATTCATTTCCTCCGGTTGCCAAGAAAGCACCGGCTAAGAGGAAGCATTTATCACCGGTTAATCATTTTGAATATGATGATGACGAGGACGGCCTGGATTGGTCAGATTATTTGAGGATTCAGATATTTCTGATGATCAGCAATTTGTTGGTGCTGATTCCGATCGGAGCTCAGGGACTTCCTTGGATACTCCTAATGTTCTGACTCAGATGTTTGAGGTGCTTGCTATCTCGCCTCCGGCGGAGGTTCCTCAACAGCAAGGGGAGTTTTGATTAGGGAATTCCAACCGCGGCTTGGATTCGTCATAAAAGCATTTTGATAATATTATTTCTAAGGAATGGGAAAGGCCTGCCCGGCTCCCAGGCATTCCCCAAAGTTGGGATAAGAGGTATCCTTTTCCAGTGGATACGGTTAAGCGCTGGGCGTCTCCCCCCGAGGTGGACGCCCCTATTTTGGGGTTATCCAACTCGGCCGTATTGAACAACCCTGATTGTTCCTCTCTTAAGGAAGGTGAGGATAAACGCATTGACCAGATGGCTTGTCATGGTTTTGCCAGTATTGGGGCAGCAATAAGGCCTGTTTGTGCCTCATCGCTGTTGGCGGTGGCTACGAGAAAGGTGGTCAGGCACTTGTTATCCTCCTCCGGTTTGAATCTGGATAGTGAGGAATTTCGTGAACTAAAACAATGTGAGGGGTTTTTTGTCCTTCATGGTGGCCGCTTTGGATGATTCCTTGATGATGAGTAGTAGAGCCTCTGCTCTAATGGTTACTATCAGGCGTTCAATTTGGTTACGCCAGTGGGCGGCTGACTTTGGGTCAAAAAAGTCACTAACGGCTCTTCCCTTCGTTGGGTTACGGCTCTTTGGAGACAAGCTGGATGCCGTGGCCAAGGGGGGCAAACTACCTCAACGCAAGAAGCAACGTCGCCCCTTTCGAGGAGCGTCTTCCTTCACTCCTTCCTTTCGGGCATCTATAGCAGGAAGAGGTTTCGCCTTCCCTTCTACAAGGGGAAATTCCTGGAATAGGGGCAGAGGACGTGCCCGTTCAGGATACAGTTGGGGCTCAAAACCCAAACCCGTGGCCAAGCCCGCTCAACAATGAGGGGGCGCCCTCACCCGTGCGGGTGGGGGGACGGCTACAGCACTTCTCCCAGGTCTGGAACCGAGAGGTCTCGGACAGGTGGATCCGGGAAGTGGTGTCTTCCGGCTACAAGCTGGGGTTCGAGTCCTACCCTCCCCCGCGTATCCTCAAGTCTCGGGTGTCCCCGGAGGCACTGGTTGCGCAGCAGCTCCGGGCGGCAGTATCGAGTCTTCTGGAAATGGCAGTCATTTGCCCAGTTCCCTCATTAGACCAGGGTCGGGTTTTTACTCAAATCTGTTCACGGTCCCCAAAAAGGATGGCTCCGTCCGGCCCATACTGGACCTAAAGATTCTCAACAAGTTCGTCAGACTGCGAAGGTTTCGCATGGAAACGTTGCGCTCGGCTATTCATTCTCTTCGTCAGGGGGACTTCATGACGTCCATGGACATTCAGGACGCTTACCTCCATGTTCCCATTTTTCCCGCACACCAGAGGTTTCTGAGGTTCGCGGTGGAGGATCGGCACTTTCAGTTTCCACAGCTCCAAGAGTTTTCACCAAGGTGCTTGCTGGGGTGATGGCTCTCCTCAGAGCGCAGGGGATTCGCATTGTGCCATATCTGGACGATCTCCTCATCATGGCACCGTCATTCAGCCAGGCAGAATTGGACACCAGGACGGTAATATCCACTCTGGAGAGGTTCGGCTGGGTGATCAACTACCCCAAGTCCTCCCTACACCCGTCCAGGATAGTATCCTTTCTGGGAATGTCTCTGGATACAGATCTGGCCAGAGTTTTCCTTCCTCAGTCCAAGGTTCTTCTGATTCAGGAGTTTGTTCGGTCACTCATGTCCATGCCTCGACCGTCCATCCGTCTAGGGATGAGACTGGTGGGTTTGATGGTGGCCTCATTCGAGGCGGTTCCCTTTGCTCAGTTTCACACAAGGACACTTCAGCTCCATCTGTTATCGGTCTGGAACAGGTCTCCTCAGTCGCTGGATCATCTTTTTCAGATGTCTCCCCGGGTTCGCCGCTCGCTTCGGTGGTGGCTGAACTCAACCAACCTACTGAGGGGGAGATCCTTTCGGACTCCTCAGTGGGAGATAGTCACTACGGATGCCAGCCTCTCAGGATGGGGGGGCTTTTGGAAGGATCTGCAAGTTCAGGGTTTGTGGAGTCCCCTGGAAGCTCACGAGTCTATCAATGTTCTGGAATTGAGGGCCATCAGGTTGGTTCTTTGTCATTTGACTCATCAACTGCGAGACTTGCCGGTCCAGGTCAGGTCGGACAATCGGACGGCGGTGGCCTACATCAATCACCAGGGAGGAACCCGCAGCAGGAATGCCCTCAAGGAAGTGTCTCTGATCCTGGACTGGGCAGAGAGACATGTCCCGTGTATCTCAGCAGTTTACGTCCCAGGTGTGGAGAACACAGAGGTGGACTCTCTGAGCAGGATGTCAGCCTGCAAGGGGGAATGGTCTCTCAATCCCAGGGTCTTTCACTCAATTTGTCTCCGGTGGGGGTCACCGGCGGTGGACCTATTTGCCTCCCGTCACAATCGCAAACTTCCGGCTTTTGTGTCTCTGGCGAAGGACCCACTGGCTCTCGCGACGGACGCCATGTCCCTGAACTGGAGGGATCTGGGGTTTCTGTACCCGTTCCCTCCGTTTCCCATGGTGGCCAGAGTAGTGCGCAAGCTTGCTCTGGAGAGAGCAACAGCAATTCTGGTAGCTCCAAGGTGGCCAAGACAGGTCTGGTTCGCAGACGTGGTAAGGTTGGCAGAAGATCAGTTCGTTCTGCCCCTGCTGCCAGATCTGCTCACACAGGGTCATCTTCGTTACCCCAATTTACCAACGCTGGCTTTGACGGCGTGGCTGCTGAAACCTCCATCTTTCTGACGCTGTTATTCAGACTCTCATTCGTGCTAGAAAGAAGTCTTCTTCATCCGTGTACTATAGGACTTGGAGGTCTTATATTGATTGGTGTGAGGCTAGGGCCTTCCCTTGTAGGGAATTCTCTGTTTCTAGAATTTTGGAGTTCTTGCAACATGGTCTGGACTTAGGGCTCCAACTCAGTACTCTGGAGGGGCAGGTGTCTGCCCTGGCGGTATTTTTCCAAAAGTCTTTTGCACTACATCCTTTGGTTAAGACCTTTTTCCAGGGGGTTACGCATGTGCAGCCTCCTAGGAAGCCTTTGATTCCGGTTTGGGATTTGAATTTGGTTCTTTCTGCGCTACAGGGTCCCCCCTTTGAGCCCTTGCATGATAGTCCTTTGTCTTCCCTTACGCAGAAGGTGGCATTTTTGGTAGCTATCACTTCAGTTAGATGTGTTTCTGAGTTGGCGGCTCTGTCTATTCAAGCTCCATATTTTGAAAGACACCAGGATAAAGTGGTTTTCGGTTTTAAGACGGACTTTCTTCCTAAGGTGGTTTCGTCCTTTCATTTAAATCAGGATATTGTTCTGCCCTCTCTCTGTCCTAACCCCAGCAATGACAAGGAGAGGGTCCTGCATTCTTTGGATGTGGTTCGTGTTGTGAAGTATTATTTGGTGGTAACGTCTGCCTTTCACAAGACTGATGCATTCTTCGTGGTGCCTTTTGGGCCCAAGAAGGGTCTAGCACCCACAAAGTCTACCATCAGCAGATGGATCCGTCAGGCCATTGTAGGGGCCTATTCTGCTAAGGGGAGAGATCCTCCCTTTCGTGTTACTGCTCATTCTACTCGTGCGGTTGGGGCCTCCTGGGCTTTTCAGCACCAGGCCTCTGTTGAGCAAGTTTGCAAGGCCGCTACCTGGTCTTCTGTTCACACTTTTTCAAAGTTTTACAAGGTTGATGTGCGGGCCTCAGCGGATGCTGTTTTTGGCCGCAAAGTTCGGCAGGCTGCAGTAGTTTGAGTTGTGCTTTATACCTTGTTTTTGGATCCCCACCCTTTATGGACACTGCTATTGGATGTCCCACAGGTAATGAATATCTTGAAGCGGGGTGTGTGACATACTTAGAATAATACCATTTTGTGAATACTCACCTTGTAAAATGGGTATTATAAGTATGTCACACACCCCGCTTCAACCCGCCCTTTGGATTCTGCATCCTTCATATGGTGAACTTTGCGTTATGACTGATATTTGGCTCTTCCTGGTCCTTTACCTTACTGCTTTCTTTATACTGGGTAATGAGTGGGAGGTCCCAGGTACTTATGGACTGGGAGGGGCTTTCTTTCCTCCAATCATCTCTGCAGAAGCCCTCTACAGGACCATGCTACCCACAGGTAATGAATTTCTTGAAGCGGGGTGTGTGACATACTTATAATACCCATTTTACAAGGTGAGTATTCACAAAATGGTATTTTTATAACTGAATGATATCAATAGTAAATGAATGCTACCACCTACTGGTTGCAATGTGAAATAGGCAAAATAATGCAAGGATTTTCAGTAATAAACACATAAATATCTGTATTCTGAGTCAAATGAGCATGCCTATCTAACCGCACACAAGCAGGGGTTAATTTCATGGCAGTTGTACTAACAAGCTATGATTAACACCAGAGGTCAAAACAGTGTATTATCAAGCAGGTTAACATAGACTAAGACCTTTGATACAGCGTGCACACACATACACATGTAACAAGCAGGCATTAATGTCTTAGTCTATGTTAACCTGCTTGATAAAACACTGTTTTGACCTCTGGTGTTAATCATAGCTTGTTAGTACAACTGCCATGAAATTAACCCCTGCTTGTGTGCGGTTAGATAGGCATGCTCATTTGACTCAGAATACAGATATTTATGTGTTTATTACTGAAAATCCTTGCATTATTTTGCCTATTTCACATTGCAACCAGTAGGTGGTAGCATTCATTTACTATTGATATCATTCAGTTATAAAATGATTTTTTGGTCAAACATGCAGTGTAAATTATGATTGATATTATGTGAGAGAGATGTTAATCTACTTGAGCTCTTGTCTCTGTAAATGACTGTCATGTCATTTATATGATATTTGTAAAATATCTTCTGCCTATAAACATTTTTTGCATAAATTGAGTTGTGGTGTGGGTTCCCGAGTGTAAATAGATTGGACACTGCCTATATGGGAAATGAGATATGGGGGGGGGGGGATGTCACACTGCCTATATGGGAAATGAGATATGGGGGGGGAGGATGTCACACTGCCTATATGGGAAATGAGATATGGGGGGGGGGGATGTCACACTGCCTGTTATATGGGAAATGATATGGGGGGTGGGAATGTCACGCTGCCTATATGGGAAATGAGATATTGGGGGGGGGGGGAAATATCACACTGCCTATATGGGAAATGAGATATGGGGGGGTTTCACACTGCCTATATGGGGAAATGAGATATGTGGAGGGGAATGTCGCACTGCCTATATGGGAAATGAGATATGGGGGGGGGGGGATGTCACACTGCCTATATGGGAAATGAGATATGGGGGGGGGGATGTCACACTGCCTATATGGGAAATGAGATATGGGGGGGGGGAATGTCACACTGCCTATATGGGAAATTAGATATGGGGGGGGGGATGTCACACTGCCTATATGGGAAATGAGATATGGGGGGGGGTGTTGCACTGCCTATATGGAAAATGAGATATGGGGGGGATGTCACACTGCCTATATGGGAAATGAGATACGGGGGGGGTGTCACACTGCCTATATGGGAAATGAGATATTGGGGGGGGATGTCACACTGCCTATATGGGGGGCGGGAATGTCACTGCCTATATGGGAAATGAGATATGGGGGGGGGGGGGAAATGTCACACTGCCATATGGGAAATGAGATATTGGGGGGGGGGGATGTTGCACTGCCTATATGGGAAATGAGATACGGGGGGGGGATGTCACACTGCCTATATGGGAAATGAGATATGGGGGGGGAATGTCACACTGCCTATATGGGATATGGGGGGCGGGAATGTCACTGCCTATATGGGAAATGAGATACGGGGGGGGGGGGATGTCACACTGCCTATATGGGAAATGAGATATTGGGGGGGGGGGATGTCACACTGCCTATATGGGAAATGAGATATGGGGGGGGGGGAAATGTCACACTGCCTATATGGGAAATGAGATATGGGGGGCGGGAATGTCACACTGCCTATATGGGAAATGAGATATGGGGGGCGGGAATGTCACACTGCCTATATGGGAAATGAGATACGGGGGGGGGGGATGTCACACTGCCTATATGGGAAATGATATTGGGGGGGGGGGATGTCACACTGCCTATATGGGAAATGATATTGGGGGGGGGGGGGATGTCACACTGCCTATATGGGAAATGAGATATGGGGGGGGATGTCACACTGCCTATATGGGAAATGAGATATGGGGGCGGGAATGTCACACTGCCGATATGGGAAATGAGATGAGGGGGGAAATATCACACTGCCTATATGGGAAATGAGATATGGGGGGATGTCACACTGCCTATATGGGAAATGAGATATGGGGGGGGGGGGGAATGTCACACTGCCTATATGGGAAATGAGATATGGGGGGGGGGGATGTCACACTGCCTATATGGGAAATGAGATATGGGGAGGGGGATGTTGCACTGCCTATATGGGAAATGAGATATGGGGGGGGGGGTGTCACACTGCCTATATGGGAAATGAGATATAGGGGGATGTCACACTGCCTATATGGGAAATGAGATACGGGGGGGGGGGGGGATGTCACACTGCCTATATGGGAAATGAGATATTGGGGGGGGGATGTCACACTGCCTATATGGGAAATGAGATATGGGGGGGAATGTCACACTGCCTATATGGGAAATGAGATATGGGGGGGGGGGGGGATGTCACACTGCCTATATGGGAAATGAGATATGGGGGGGGGGATGTCACACTGCCTATATGGGAAATGAGATATGGGGGGGGATGTCACACTGCCTATATGGGAAATGAGATATGGGGGGGAATGTCACACTGCCTATATGGGAAATGAGATATGGGGGGGGGGAATGTCACACTGCCTATATGGGAAATGAGATATGGGGGGGGGGATGTCACACTGCCTATATGGGAAATGAGATATGGGGGGGGGATGTCACACTGCCTATATGGGAAATGAGATATGGGGGGGGGGATGTCACACTGCCTATATGGGAAATGAGATATGGGGGGGATGTCACACTGCCTATATGGGAAATGAGATATGGGGGGGGGATGTCACACTGCCTATATGGGAAATGAGATATGGGGGGGGGATGTCACACTGCCTATATGGGAAATGAGATATGGGGGGGGGGGATGTCACACTGCCTATATGGGAAATGAGATATGGGGGGGGGGGATGTCACACTGCCTATATGGGAAATGAGATATGGGGGGGGGGGGTGTCACACTGCCTATATGGGAAATGAGATATGGGGGGGAATGTCACACTGCCTATATGGGAAATGAGATATGGGGGGGGGATGTCACACTGCCTATATGGGAAATGAGATATGGGGGGGGGGGTGTCACACTGCCTATATGGGAAATGAGATATGGGGGGGGGGGATGTCACACTGCCTATATGGGAAATGAGATATGGGGGGGGGGGATGTCACACTGCCTATATGGGAAATGATATATGGGGGGGAATGTCACACTGCCTATATGGGAAATGAGATATGGGGAGGGGGATGTTGCACTGCCTATATGGGAAATGAGATATGGGGGGGGGATGTCACACTGCCTATATGGGATATGGGGGGGGGAAATGAAATGAGATATGGGGGGCGGGAATGTCACACTGCCGATATGGGAAATGAGATGAGGGGGGAAATATCACACTGCCTATATGGGAAATGAGATATGGGGGGATGTCACACTGCCTATATGGGAAATGAGATACGGGGGGGGGATGTCACACTGCCTATATGGGAAATGAGATACGGGGGGGGATGTCACACTGCCTATATGGGAAATGAGATATGGGGGAGGGGAATGTCACACTACCTATATGGGAAATGAGATATGGGGGGCGAGTGTCACACTGCCTATATGGGAAATGAGATACGGGGGGGGGGGGATGTCACACTGCCTATATGGGAAATGAGATATGGGGGAGGGGAATGTCACACTACCTATATGGGAAATGAGATATGGGGGGCGAGTGTCACACTGCCTATATGGGAAATGATATGGGGGGGGGGGAATGTCACACTGCCTATATGGGAAATGAGATATGGGGGGGCGGGAATGTCACACTGCTTATATAGGAAATGAGATATGGGGGGCAGGAATGTCACACTGCCTATATGGGAAATGAGATGTTGGAGGGGAATGTCACACTACCTATATGGGAAATGAGATATGGGGGGGGGCGGGAATGTCACACTGCCTATATGGGAAATGAGATATGGGGGGAGATGTCACACTGCCTATATGGGAAATGAGATATGGGGGGATGTCACACTGCCGATATGGGGGGTTTTGCACTGCCTACATGGGAAATGAGATATGGGGAGGGGGATGTCGCACTGCCTATATGGGAAATGAGATATTGGGGGGGGGGAATGTCACACTGCCTATATGGGAAATGATATGGGGGGGAATGTCACACTGCCTATATGGGAAATGAGATATGGGGGGGGGGAATGTCACATTGCCTATATGGGAAACGAGATATGGGGGGGGAATGTCACTGCCTATATGGGAAATGATATGTTGGAGGGGAATGTCACACTACCTATATGGGAAATGAGATATGGGGGGGTGGGAATGTCACACTGCCTATATAGGAAATTAGATATGGGGGGCGGGAATGTCACACTGCCTATATGGGAAATGATATATTGGGGGGGGGGGGAATGTCACACTGCCTATATGGGAAATGAGATATGGGGGGGTTTCGCACTGCATATATGGGAAATGAGATATGGGGAGGGGGATGTTGCACTGCCTATATGGGAAATGAGATATGAGGGGGGGAATGTCATGGGAAATGAGATGGGGGGGGGGGGGGATGTCACACTGCCTATATGGGAAATGAGATATGGGGGGAGATGTCACACTGCCTATATGGGAAATGAGATATGGGGGGATGTCACACTGCCGATATGGGGGGGTGGGATATCACACTGCCTATATGGGAAATGAGATATGTTGGAGGGGAATGTCACACTACCTATATGGGAAATGAGTTATGGGGGGGCGGGAATGGCACACTGCCTATATGGGAAATGAGATATGGGGGCGGGAATGGCACACTGCCTATATGGGAAATGAGATATGGGGGGCGGGAATGTCACACTGCCTATATGGGAAATGATATATGGGGGGGGGAATGTCACACTGCCTATATGGGAAATGATATATGGGGGGGAATGTCACACTGCCTATATGGGAAATGAGATATGGGGAGGGGGATGTTGCACTGCCTATATGGGAAATGAGATATGGGGGGGGATGTCATGGGAAATGAGATATGGGGGGAGACGTCACACTGCCTATATGGGAAATGAGATATGGGGGGAGATGTCACACTGTCTATATGGGAAATGAGATGGGGGGGGGGGATGTCTCACTGTCTATATGGGAAATGAGATTTGGGGGGGGGAATGCCACGCTTCCCATGAGGAATGGGATGGGGGAATGCCACACTGCCCATGGGGGATGGGATGGGGATGCCACACTGCCTGTAGAGGGGTGTTTTAGCACAACATTTGGTTTAGATTTTTTTTTTAATCCTAGGTGTGTGTCTTATAGGGTGAAAAATGTGGTAATTTAGTCTTTAACAGTTGGGGAAATAAGAATGAGGGTAAGCCATTATTTATAGAGAAGTAAGTTTGGTAAACTTATGAGGTTGTTGTTCATTCTCCAGCACTTAAGGATATGTTCTGAAGGAAAAGTTCTGTTTTATTCACAAAAAATACATTTTCAGTTTCACAAGCTAGACAGGGAGCCTTGGAACAAATGCCCAAAACTGGATACTCCAGAGCGAATGAGTTTTGGTGACTTGTGGGCATCCTAAAAAGAGCTTAGGTTTCTGCCTCAATTACATTTAGGTCTTGGCATCTGATGGAGTTCTTAGAAGCATAGAAATGTGGCTCCGTAAGCATAAAAGGTACATCAGGATAGACACTGCTGAGGAGAGTCCTTACGTATTACAGCTGTCTCATCCTCCAGCCATAGCCTTGCTCTAATGGGCAAGAAAAGCATTTGCCGAGAGACATGTTTTTCAAAGTTAAGCTTTGTGGAATATTCTTTCAGGGTAACCACCTCCCTGGAGAGGGGTTAGATGCTGTTTAGACTAAGTTCAATCAAAGGGGGAAAAGTTTCCCAAAAAGAAAAATTTTAATACTTGCTCTATTAATGGTTAAAACGACCCAGACCTGGCCTCAAAGGAGGAGTAGTTTGCCTTGCAAACCCCAAGAAGGCCCAAAGTCTCATTCCTGACAAAAAATACCCAGTGGGGGAACAAACTCACCTGCTTTGTAGCCACCTGGAGAACAATCTTACAGAATCAATTGTGCTGCAAACATTAAAGGGGATATTGATTAAAATTTCAATCCCTACCCAAATCTTTTCTGTTAAGGGCCAGGTCAGAAAGAGTCCCAAGGAAGGGAAGTATAAAATGATTTTAAATCTGTAAAGGTTAAATCAATTCTTCTGATACAAAAGAAATTTTCCATAAGGAGCAGATCCTGATGTCAAGGCAAACCAGGGACTTTAGCATGTCAGTACAGGGCCCTACCCTTCAGCCTTTTATCAGCCTCGTGGATAAGAGCTTGGCGGAACCCATGGCACCTCAGAAAACGGGGAATCATATTTTTTTTTCTTATCTGGATGATCTTCTACTGTTAAACAGATCAAGGGAGTCATTCCTAATATATATATATATCTTATGTGGTCATCGCCCAAACCTTCCTCAAACATTATAGATTTGATTTCCTGTCTGCAATACATCAGGCCTTCGTTAGAAGGGTACTAATTGCAGCTTCCCACCCCTAAGGTAGATTTCTTGTCTACTCCTCTCCGTGGGTTGTGCCGAAGGATGATTGGAGAAAATCCCAGTTAGACTTACTGGTGACAGCTTTTCTAAGAATCCTTCAGCACGACCACTTAAATCCCACCCGTAGTCCTACGTTTAATTTAGGTTACTTGATAAAGACGAAGGTAGGGGAGGAATGGGTGAGGTTAATACCTCTGTTCAGTGTGTTTTCTCCCAGGGGGTGGAGCCTCTCCCTCAGTGGGTTGTGCTGATTCTTAGAAAAGCTTTTATCTGTAAGTCTAAATGGGATTTTTTGTTTTAATGGGTAGAATGGCTCCACTCTCCTACACCATTCCCCTTAGAGTTCCCTTCTCTGGAGCTAGAGACGGCAGTCTCCTGGGTAGGACCCATTGTTGTGCCAGGGTCTCCCTTCATTCCCTGACAGGTTCAGTGGGAAGTTGGGAATGCATGGGGGCTGGTGAGTATATATATTTTTTAACCTGTTGGGGTACAGATATATCCCCATGGGGTCTCCGGACCTGGTCCCTGGAGGGAGGAGGCAGTGAAGCAGTGGTGGCATTAGGACCTGGTGGGTCTGGGAATCCTTGTGCGTGCATACACGTGCATGGTTACACATGGCCTGGATGCTCCATGCGCTTCTGGGTCGAGGCATGTCTTGCACAGGAGCATGTAAGAATGACCCACTGGAAGGCATACAAGCAGACCTGGCCACCTCAAGAGAGCCTAAACCTTTATTTTAGATCTACCCTGGAGGGAGAATGGCCTGGCTACTTGTCCCCGGGTGGGGCAGCAAAGCTGGTGGCAGAGCAGAAGGGGAAATACAAACTGGACAACATTAAATGAGATTAAGGGTTCCAATGAGCCAAGGAAGCAAAATAGGCAAGAATAGTTCAGTGTAGAGCTTGTGTTGTCATGTTTCTCTACGCTCCTATGTAATTCCTATATAAAGGAAGTAGCTGGGGCTAAATTTCAATGCATGATGATAAATATCTTTGAGACTTTTGATCAAAGAATGGCACAAACTTTTTTCCGTATCCAAGTTTTGTTTGGTCCAGGAGCAGGGCCCTAGTGCTGTAGCAGTTTCCTTTTCTCAGCCTGACCTGCCATATTTAGTCTCGCTTGAACCTGTCGCTGATAGCTTCTTCATGTGACGTGGAAGTCTGTGTGTCTTTGGGCAGTTGGTACATTTGACTAGCACAGGAAGAGGTCCGGAAACCTTTTCCTTCTCTGCGTCCTCTTATAATACTAGGTTTAACTTTGCCAATGAGGACACTACCGCATTTGAGCCAGAGGATAAACTGCTTTCGATTCAGTATTCCTTATATCAAGGATTGTCAGAAAGGAAAGATCCCTGTTTTCCTGTACACCAGTCACAGGATATTAGTAGTTATATAAGTAGGCGTTTTCCTTTTTTGAGGATTTTGACATAAAGACTTGGGCTAAGTGTCCCGGAAATCTGATCTTTCCTTTGAGGACATGTTCCCTTCTGGATCCCTTTGATAAAAGGATGGAAATTTTACTTAGATGGACCTGGAATGCGGATGCTTTCCAGTTTAGACCTCTACTGGCCACTGATTGTGTGAGTCCTAGAGCTTTGTGTGGATAAGGTCAGGAGTGGAGTTTCCAGTAATGCCCCAACAAGGAAATTTCTCTTCCATTTTACTTCAGGGCATCAGGAGAATTCAGACACGATTGGGTTAACTCAATCGAAGGGTGTGGACTGCAAAACAAATGGGGTGGCTCCCGGCTATGTTCCAACAATCCAGTTTCATTCTAGCAGTTGGAACTAGACTGCAAGGTGTGCTGTAGGTGTGGAGTAACCCTGACTGTCATCCTGGTCCTTATCCCTCTGATCTGGATGGACCCACAATGCCCTCTCAGCTATGCTGTATATGGATCAGGATGATAAGGGTATGCGCCAGGGTCTTGGGGCGCTTTGGGGTGTCACTTTTGTTTTACAAAACAGTTGGCTGTTCCTGGCTGCAATTCTGCTTTAAGGGAAGGTCGGCTGTAGGTTTTTGTCTGGTGGGGCTGATTGGGGGAGCAAGGGGAAGAATATTTTTGTATTGCTTTTTTTTCTCAGTGTTTTTTTGTGTATTGCACTTTTGTTGAATTCAGATTTTGTGGCTTTAAGGGGCGAAGTTAAGGCAGCAGGAAGAAACTCTTCCTTCCACTTGGAAGTGAGGAAAGCCTTGTCCACCGCATTAGGCTGCGCATCGGGTGCGGGCTCGCTGCCGGTTCTTTGGATTGTGGTGCTCTTTCTTCCCCGTGTGTGGGGGGGTCACTGATTCTTCGGTGCAGCTTCAATTGCTGGCAGTTCGGGGCTTTGGGCGCATACCGCACCCTCCAGCCCTGACACAGGGGCTTTCCAGGGGCTCTTGTTGTCTCTTGCCAGCAGCGAAGCCGCTCCCTGAGCCGCTGCTGCGGCCACCTTCAAGCGAACTTAAACTAAGGTATTTTATTATGTTCTGTTTATTTTGATTTTATAGATTGTGGGAAAGGCCAGGCTTCACCCCTAAGGTATATTTTGGGCTTAGATCATTAGGTAATATATATATATTACAGTCTATCTCTTACCATGATGGAGGCATCTGGAGTAATCTGATCTGTCCAATATGCATGCAGGTGCCACTGAACGAGGATAGCATGGTGTGCAGGGATTGTGCTACGGAAGTAGTTGCTAAATATGAAAGTCAGTTGTCTCCTCCTGCAAGGGATCTGACCCCTGTCGCTGGGCCCCCAGAATCTAGGGCTCCATCAGTATGCCAGCCTCAGGAGGGCAATAATGTCCTCCAGGAAATTGCAGATAGGTTGGCTCACTTGGTGTCATTCAGAAGCACTGGCTACACAGGGGGTGCTCATTTTAAGAAACAGATGGATAGTTTGATTACTTCCATTCTGGATATTTTGGCCCCAGAAGCCCCCAAAAATACAGGGAATTTGTTTAAGCAGGAAAATCAGAGGCAGTTTTTTTCCGGGGCAATTGCATTATTCTAATCTGATGGAATAGGAGAAGCCAGATATTCTTCCGCCCATTCTTAGAGTACTAGATACAAAGTATCCCTTTCCTCCAGGTCAGATAGAATTTTGGTCCCGCCCC
Source organism: Gastrophryne carolinensis (assembly GCA_027917425.1). Taxonomy (NCBI): domain Eukaryota; kingdom Metazoa; phylum Chordata; class Amphibia; order Anura; family Microhylidae; genus Gastrophryne; species Gastrophryne carolinensis. The sequence continues at coordinate 342,512,369 of CM051237.1, read as the reverse complement.
ATCCTGTGGTAATGTTTCAGGTCTTTCTAAAACTTTTGTTATGCCATCCTCTGATGCAGTCTCTAAGAAGAATCTGACAGGACTTTTTTTTTGGGGGGGGGGGTGCCTGTTTGGGGAGTGCTTGGATGACGTGGTAAAGGAGGCTACTGGGGGTACGTCTACTATTCTTCCACAGAAGCGGAAGTCTAGCATTTTTTTTTTTTTCACAGGGCTTCCAATCCTCAGCATAAACCAAAGTCCCAACATAAGGCAAGAGGTTTCTGGTGGAATGAGGAAAATCCCCCTTCAAAGCCCTCTTAGGCCTGAAGGGAATGGGGGTGGGGGGACGGCTTCTGCATTTTGCTCACATTTGAGGGCTCCATGTAATAGTTTATTGGATACAGGAGGTTGTATCCTCATGTTACAAGATTGAATTAGGGGCCAGACCTCCTCAGATTCTTTTGGTCATGGGTATTCCAAGTTCCGCTGATTGGGGTATGTTCCTCTGTTAGAGAGAGGTCAGGGTTTTACTTCAATTTGTTCATAATTCCCAGGAAGGACGATTCGGTATGCCCAATATTAGATGTCACGGGCCTCAACAAGTTTGTCCCTTTTTGAAGAAATTTTGTATGGAATCTTTAAGATCCACAGTGGTGTCGCTTCAGCCGGGAGATTATATCCACTGTGGTCATAAAAAGGATGTGTACCTACACATTCCGATGTTTATAGGTCATCAAAAATATCTGCAGTTTGCAGTAGATGTCTTACATCTTCAGTTTGTGGCTCTGCCCTTTGGCTTGTCGTTGGCACCAAGGGTCCCTTCAAAAGTTTTTTTTTTTTTTTAATTTATTTTCTAGGAATGTCATTGGATATGTCAAAAGGCAAAAGTGTTTCTTCCAGAACAGAAGAGATTTTTACTTCATGCCAGGTTACAGGAGCTCTTGTCTTGCCCTTACCCCACAATTCATCAAGGAATGCATCTGTTGGGCCTGATGGTGTCAGGCTTCGAGGCTGTGCTTTTTGCAAAGTTTCACAAAAGACCCCTGCAGATGGAATTTCTCACAATCTGGGATCGAAACCCTCAAACTCTGGATCCACTCCTCTTTACATCACACATTCAACAAGGCTGTCCCTGGTGGCTGAATCCTCAGGTGGGCAAATCCTTCCTTCAAGTACAATGGAAGATTGTCACCACGGATTCCAGTCTAACAGGTTTGGGGGCTGTCATAGGGTCACAAACGGTCCAGGGAGGGTGGAGTCCGGAGGATAGCAGTCTCCCCATAAATATCCTGGAACTGAGAGCAAGAGGTGTCTCTTCTGCTAGGAGATGTAGGTTTAGAGGATCCACAGTTTGTTACCCAGCAGTCTGGCTCTAAGAAACAATGGCTCGGCTAAAATTCTTTTGACGTTTGGTGGGAAGCCCTCATAGACTGTCACTTTTATTTCCAAGGGTATTAGAGAAGGATTCCCAATAGAATTCATTCATGCCCCTCCCATAAGTTTTTTGTTACTCCTCTCCCTAGGGGCAGGAAGGAAATACTGGATTGTCTCAATTCCCCGTCAGCTGTGGGGGAAGGGGTTCTATTTGAGCACACTTTTGTTGAGAAAGACTTCTGGGGATTCCGGTTCATTTCCAACTTAAAGAAACTGAATCTCTCGGTACGTTACAGGCATTTCTGCATGGAATCAATCTTCTCTGTCAGGAATCTGCTTCTGCCGGGTTCCTTTATGGCCTCAGTAGACCTGAAGGATGCCTAGTGGCAGGTCCCTTTGACATCAACACTTATTTGGCGGATCTCCTACTTTTTTTATCCAAACCGGGAGAAATTACTTCAGCATCCATGTGTAACAAAGGATTCTTTTCTTCAACTAGGTTATGAAAAGTCCAGTCTAGTTTTGTCACAGGTCGTGACTTATCTAGGGTTCAGGATCAATATGATCCTTCAGAATGTTGTCTTGCCTTACCAAAATATGGAGATCCTCCAGGAAGCAGTTCAATCTTTGTGCCCCAGTCAGACGGCCCCCGGTGTGTCAAGCTTTGAGGGTCTTGGGGTTTTTGACCTCGGCCTTCCAGGCAGTAAGGTGGGGTCCACTACACTCAAGGACTCTCCAGCTGCACATCCTGAGCACCTGGGACAAGTCTCGGGAATCCCTGGTAAGTTGAAAAGTCCAGTCTAGTTTTGTCACAGGTCGTGACTTATCTAGGGCTCAGGATCAATATGATCCTTCAGAATGTTGTCTTGCCTTACCAAAATATGGAGATTGTCCAGGAAGCAGTTCAATCTTTGTGCCCCAGTCAGACGGCCCCCGGTGTGTCAAGCTTTGAGGGTCTTGGGGTATTTGACCTCGGCCTTCCAGGCAGTAAGGTGGGGTCCACTACACTCAAGGACTCTCCAGCTGCACATCCTGAGCACCTGGGACAAGTCTCGGGAATCCCTGGTAAGTTTGCTAGAGAACCCCCGACCTGGTAAAGAGCTCACTGAACTGGTGGCTGTGCGAATATTTGTCAGTAGTCTAGCTTGGTGAGATCCCAAAGAGAAGATTGTGACAATGGATGGCTCCTCATGGGGTTGGGGGGCCCATTGCGGGTGCTCCACTGTACGGAGGAAGTGGTCCAAAAGGTTGGTAGTCTTCAAACCTGAGAGAATTGATGGCGCTAAAGAGTTCCTTGTTCCCTTTTCTTTTTGCATCGGGGGGGGGGGGCACTAGCTAAATTTTAAATAGATGCCCTGGCCCAAGATTGGCCTTTCAGTATGGTCTACACCTTTCTTCCAGTTCGAATACCTCATCAAGTTTTCAACAAATTGTAAGCCAGCTACGGTTGTGCTTCTGGCCCCTTGGTGGTCCGAGGTGGTCCGCACCTGCTATCCCATTGACCAGTGCTTTGTCAAGATCCGCCATGCTATCTATTTGAAGTTTCAAAGACCTTTAAAGCATGAAAGACCTGCCGCCAGCCTTATGGTTATACTTCCTTCAGTAGGGGGTTGATTTAGGTCTCTGTGTCAGATCTTTTATATAGGCAGTTAGACGTTCTACTACACAATGTGTGGGCTGCCAGTCAGACCACTTGTTACCTGTAAAATGGTAGCCGCACTACAGTGTTAAGAAATCAATTGGTACTTTATTCAAATATTTTAGTGAATACATATAAGGCCCAAGAACAGACATTTTAAAAAACACATAATTTAAAAACCAGTTAGACGTTCTAGGCCAGCCTGCATGAAGCTAGCACCTCAATGGGATCTGGCTAGGGTCCTGAAAACCATGTTGGCTCTTCTGTTCGAACCAGTATGGGATTTGCCTATTATATTTCTCACATGGAAGATACTATCTCTTGTGGCAATTACTTCTGCCTACAGAATCTGTAATATACAAGCATTATCCTGCCGTCACCCCTTACTTCAGGTTTTCCAGGTTTTAAAGTGGACCAAAATCCACCGTGATCAGCCCGGGAATCTGTAAGATAACCAGGCTGATTGCTTCCCACCCCCCCCCCCCCCGGGGAATCCAAAATCGGGATACCCCGCTGTGTGAACCTCCCCCAGGTCGCCCCATACACTTACCCTGTTTCCCGGTGGGGGAGGGGGGGGGGGTTGTCATTTCTTACTATCTGGCAGAAGATATCTCAGTACCCCTTTGTTATTCAGACAATTCGAAGGGGGCTTTGTCTAGAATTTGTCTCAAAGCCAGAGGATCACTTTCAAGTAATCGATTCCAAGGATCGAGAGAAAGCAGAAGCTTTCAGCTAAGGTATATACCGCTCATAGAGGAGGTCCCTCTGGCACCTGTAGCGTACCAGGGTGTATTCACACGTATTCCTGGTTCAGAAACCCTCGAAAGTTCAGAAGGATCTTGAACCTAAAGAGGTTAAACAGAAATATCCAATAGATCATTGGAGTTCAATGGGAGATTGCCACGAGAAGGAATTCCAAAACTAAACTTCTTCTAGCTGCAACAGGGCCAGGGAGCCCTAGCAGAGGATGCGCTCTCTCAGGAAGAGGTTCAACCTATGTTACGCATTTTCACCTTTTCAAATGCTCCCCAGAATCTTGTGAAATATGAGGAGCGAGAGTAATCCCAGTGGCTCCTTATGGTCCAGGAGGCTGTGGTTTTCTCTCCTGATTCAGAGGGCAGCCAGACCGTTCACCCTGCCGGAGACTATACATCAGCAGGGACCACCCTCAGGTCCAGAACCTCCATCTGATGGCCTGGATCCAGAATGGAGCCTGCTAAGAGGTAAGACCTGTCAAGTAGAGTAATTAAGAGCAGAAAAGTGGTTACCAGAAGGATCTATGGTAAAATTCGGAAGGGAAGGGAATTCTTGCAGGAAGGAGCAGAAATGGGCTCTGTACTGTTTTTGACACAGGGCTCAGTGCGGATAATCAGAATATATATATATTCATCTCTATCGCTAGAGGAAGACCAGTGAATCCCAGAGCCTTCCCACTTGGGATATATCTGTTGTTCTTAGGGGATTGCCTAAGACTCCCTTTGAGCCAGTCACAGATACGTCTATCAAGTTTTGACCCTTAAGGTAGCCTGTAATCTAGCAATTATTTCGGCTAGAAGAATCCGTATTTCACAGACCTTATCATTTAAGGAACCTTATTCTCAAGCCCACATCAACAAGCCTGGTATGTCTAGAAAGTACTTAAGGATTAATAGGATTAATAGTTTAAGAGGGTATTTCAAATGTAAAGGGTTGTTTTTCTTGAAAAACTGCAAGTTGAACACAGTTGTATTTTATCTGAAAATCTCATAAAGCACGGTTTAGTTTGCGGGAGTCTCCTGGGCAGGAAAGGGTGTCTACTAATACATATGCAGTGCTGTTGTAACCAGGAGAAATTGGGCTTACAGGCAATAGGATTTTATGTAAGATTTTATTAGCAAAAAACTACAGATTTGAGGGGAAAAAAAGTTAACAAAAGCAGAATCTGGCATATATTCTAAGCATACAGCACGTCTTGCTCCAGATGTAGTAATAACATGTGGGTAATCCTCCGCCTGAGGCGCCGTGCACTGCAGACATGTAGAAAACAAGCTCCTCCCGGCCCTACATATACCGAGGGATCTCCCACAAATCCCCAGATTTCTCTGCAGTGCTGGAACTGCGAAGACATGAAGTATCACGCTCTCGCATGCGAGCGGGGCTTTACAGCCCGAGGCCCTGCGGGACTATTTCCACCCGTCCTCTTGTGAAGAATATGCCTCCCAGTCTGGGCTGCGTTGGTCGGGTGAAGGTAGGCAGCACCCTGTGTGCTTACGGAGCTAGGCTCCACTGCAATCCCCCACCATAGGGTAGGCGGTCAAGGCTAATGGTGAGCCTTCAGTGGATGCCCCTCCCGCATCATTGCCCCACGCCCCGTGTAGCGGTGAACCCCGAGTGCTGGGTCACCTCCTTCCTCAGTTCCCCCCGTTAGTGGGGGGAAAAAGAGGGGAGGGGTTGTGTGTACGTTGGCCTAACCTTGCCCTATTACACTGTATGCTTATAGCCTTTAATGGTTACCGGGGGTCAGAGCCGCACTTCAAACATTATGTTAACGTTGGCAGCAGCGCCTTTAATGTACTTTGACTTGGCGCATACGGCGGCTCTGTTTTGCGACGCTATGGCGTTTAATACTGTCTCCTTTTTCTGTCTTGTTATGCGCTTAGAGCTTCGCGCTCTCCGGGGGGGGGGGGGGCGTGGTCTGGTTTGGCGCGTTCCGCGTCATCTGAGCTCTGGCCCACCCTTCGAGGTTCGCTTGGCGCCACTTTGTCGGTCTTCCCACGCGCGCGTGCAGTCACGATCCTCCTCTTCCTTGGTTACTGTAAGTGCCCTCACGGGCGTTTCCGGTTATTTTGTCTTCCCGTAGCGCATGGCTCTGACACCCTCTCTTCTCCTTATGTCTTTCAGACGCCAAGATTCCAGTGGCTTCTCCCGGCCTGATATATATATCTTAACGGGTTTATATCTAAATTCTCCCACATTCCTAGCGGGTCTTGGGGCATCCAGGGTTGCTTACAGCATAAATCCCTACTGTCATATTACTTTCACCATATGGAGGCATCTCAGAATTATGTGTCCGGGGTCCCGCGGGGACAAGGCCGGCTGTGTACTGCGTGTGGACGACCCCACGCTATGCTGACAGAGCACGGGTCTGCGGACCGTGTGCTGAACAAGTGCTGGCCCTGCAATCAGGTTTGCCAGTAGCTGCACCTCGCTTCAATACTCCTGTCTCCACGTGCTTAGATCTCCAGATGAGTCGCACTCGAGCGGGGATAACCAGCAGGTGGTGCCGCGCAGGTTACCCACGGCGGAGCAGGTGATGTCTGGTTTGGCAGAGCGCTTGGGCGCTGGAAAGTAATGGTCCCTGACGCCCCCTGGTTCTAGGTTTCCCACTGAATCTGAGGAGTCTGCTGCTATGCAGGACCTTGATCCTTCTGATGAAGGTGAACTGTTCTCAGGTTCCAGTTCCTCAGATGAGATGTCTTGGAGCCGTGATAGTTCTGGCCCTGGTTCTTGGGGCCTGTGTGACACTGATGAGTTGCTTATAAAGATCTTTGAAGCACTGTCCATCTCTCCTCCGGGAGAGTCTCCCAAGCCCAAGAGGGAGAGTTTCCACACGGCGATGCCGCGCCTGGAATTTCTGGAACAGGATCATTTCCAGACTCTTATATCTAAGGAATGGGAATCGCCTTGTAAACTTACAGGGGTTCCGGGGGTCTGGGACTGGAAGTACCCTTTTCCCCCTGATTTGGTTGATCGATGGTCAGTCCCTCCCGAGGTGGATACACCTATTATTGGGGTTGCTAACCCTCCCTTCGTGGCAGCTTCTACTCATCGTACCCTTCGGGATGCTGAGGACCGGCGCATTGACAGATTGGCTTACCACGCCTTTTCATGTGCAGGGACGGCTCTGCGCCCGGTCTGTGCTGCGGCCGTCACCGCAGTGGCCGCCAGGACCCTTCTTAGGAAGATACTTGACCAACAGCCGGAGGATCTCCCTTGGGAGGTCTTTAATGCACTGTCTGATGGTGATGTTTTTGTGAGGTTTATTCTCTCAGCGATGGATGACACTATTAAAATGTGTGCTAGAACCTCGGTTCTTGTGGTGGCTATTCGCCGCCTGCTTTGGCTGCGACAGTGGGGGGCTGACAATGATACTAAAAAGGCTCTTACTGGTCTTCCTTTTAGAGGACGACGCTTATTCGGGGCCTGGTTGGACCTTTTTGGAAGAAAGGGTAAGGCACCCTCGCGCAGAAGGCCGTCCCGGCCTCCCAGGGGCAGGGATACCCCTCCCCCTCCTACGTTAGTGTCAAGCGAGAACCAGAAGTGTGCTTCCAACTTTTTGGAGTGGAGGGCCCCAGGGGGGGCAGGCAACGCCCTGGGACCTCCGGCAGGGCGAAGTCCAAATCTGCCAAAACCACGCAAGCATGAAGGGACGCCCTCGCCCTGTTGGGCGAGGGGGCTGCCGCAGCACTTGGCTTCTATCGCAGGGCGCCGTGCTTCGTTAAGGCTGTTACAGGAGATAGTCCCCCTGGATGCAGAATGGAGTTTGCTGGTCGGTCCCTTTCTGAGGTTGTCTGGGTTCTTCTAGTCCCTGCTTTCCCTTCGGGAGTTGAGGCAGGCCGAGTCCGGCTTGCAGGGTCTGGGCTCTTACAGGTTGGCCCTTGACTTGTGATTGTATCCACATTATCTTTCCCTCTGGGATGAAGCTGTCTGACCCGGGCGGGCATTCTGGTCCTAGCATTTACATTCACAGGCAGCTCCTACATGGTATTTACCTGTTGGGCCGCAGGATCTCTTGTCCAGTGGACCTCTTGATTCCTGTGAGGATCTATATTCCTTTTTAGTCCCCTGGGCCTTCAGGACACCTAGGCCATTTCAAGACAGTATTGCAGGACCAACTCTGCGAATTGGGGTCTTGTCTTGGGTCCCTCTCCTGCTCCCAGACGGCTCACCAAGGCGAGTATGGGAGTGTTGTGTTGGACATGCCCCTGTGACGTCCGCGCTAGGTTCTACTTTGTCATTATTTTCCAATTTTCGCATCAGGCCGTGTTGGCTAGTGACTTGGGACTCCTTGGGAGTCCTTTGGATTTGTGCCCAGGCACATCTCTTACTTGGTGTACCCCGGTTCGGTATCTCCCTACGGGGTGGCCTTTAGAGGGGTTCATGTTTAGTTTAATCTCTTTTTATTGAAATTTTCAATAATAGGAAGACATAACAATATAAACGAAAAAGGTACAGTCATATAGATAGAGTATCAGGTCAGGCCCCAACCCCAGCCCCAGACGCAGCTGGGTCAACGCTAGTGCCCCCCTCCGCCAGTCATCCTCCATGCCAAGCACACGCACCCGGTCATATATTGTGTTTGCATCTCGAACTCCCATTTGTGGGTCATCACGCTACCAAGGTGAGGGTCACCCCTATGCTTGATCAAGTATGGTCACGGCCATCTGCTGGGGGTGCACGTTGAGATCAGGGGTAGCGGGGCAGTCCAAATCAGACCGGGGGGGGGGGGGTACCCATGACCCGAAAAGAAACAGCAGTAAAAAAGCGGAAAAGAAGGTAGAATGGGCTGGGGGGGGGGGGGGGGGGAGAAAATGGGGACAATGGGGAAGGGAGAAGTAGTGTATGGGGAGGGGAAGGCAAAAGTATAGGCCAGGGAACCCCGTAGTGGCATAAATGCTGGTTGGGTATCGCACGTATCGGGTCCCGCCCTGAAGAACACTCATCCGTGGCCATCATCCGCCCTCACGAAGTTCTTTGCTGCGTCCGATTCTCTGAACCTGATCCAGTTCATCCAGGTTGTCCAATGCGAGTCCGTTTCCTCCCTATCCTCCGCTATCAATTCCTCCATTCTCAGTATGTGATCCATTTCAGCAAACCATTCTGCTATGCTTGGGGGAAGGCGTGATTTCCAGTGTCTAGGGATGATTGATCGTACAGCTGTGAGGAAATATTTGAGGATTCCTTTCTTCGTCTTGGTTATGGAACCCGGGATCAAAGAGAGCAGAGCGACCTCCGGAGTGTTCGATACCATCGAGCCCTCCACTTCCGTATGAATCTTGAAGACAGTGTCCCAAAGCTTCCGAATTGGGGGGCATTCCCACCAAATGTGCAAAATCCCTCCCCGGGGTGCCCCACACCTCCAGGATGCATCCGACCCACCAGGTGCATATGACGCGATATCTGCCGGGCACCTGTACCACCGCGTGAGGAGCTTATAGTTCTTCTCCTGAGCTGAGCTGGCCCCCACAAGTTTGTGTCAGCGTGAAGATCTTCCGAGTCTCCTCATCTGTGATGGTTATCCCCAGGTCTTTCTCCCACTTGGACATAAACTCCAGCTCCGAGGTGTGGCTGGACGCAACCAGTATACTATAGAATGCCGAAATCACATGCTCCAATGGTTGCGCCAGCGTGAGGCATTCTTCCAAGGGCGTCAGTGGGAGGGATGCCCCGGTCAAGCGCCCCCCTGTAGCAAGAAATGCCTCCAGTTGCCAGTGGTGAAGCCAGGATAAATGACTGCTCCGAGCTCGCTCTCTTAATTCTGCTAGGGATGGCAGCCTCCCTCCTACCAGAATGTCCCTCATCCTTACGTCCTCCGCTTCTCTCCATATCAAGAATCGGGGCGTGTTCTGTCCTGGTGCGAACTCCGGGTTGTTGAATAGGGGCGTCAGGGGGCCTGGCCTACTCACCAGCTCCCCCCGTCGCTGCAGTCTATCCCAGTTGGAAAGAAAATGCTGGACCAAGTATGGGAATCCTTTTCTATTAGCATCATATGCGGTGGACACCCATGGGAGGGAGCACGGGTTATACCCCAGGAGGTCCCACTCCAACCGCACCCAGAGTTTGTCCTCTTTCCTATATTTCCAGTCTGCCATCCTCTTAATGACCGCAGCCGCATGGTAAAGTCTTATATCCGGTGCCCCTGTCCCGCCAGCCTTCTTGGGCCTAGCTAATATGTTAAATCTGATGCGCGGCTTCCGTGAGCCCCAGATAAACTTTGAGAATGCCGCTTGTATGGCCTTAAAAAAGCTCCGGGGGAGACTGATGGGTATTGTTTGGAAGAGGTAAAGGAAACTGGGGAGGACGTCCATCTTCAGAATGTTAATCCTTCCGAACCACGAGTACCGACCTCTATCGTATTTTGCAAGGTCTTGAGTGACTTTATTCTGCAGTGCTCTGAAATTCAACTCGTAGAGGTTGTTTAGGTCCGATGGTATTAGGGTTCCCAGGTATTTTATTGCGGAGGGTTGCCATTTAAAGGGGAAGTTTCTCCGGAGCCTTTCCATTAAGGGCTGGGGCAAGGTAAGGTTCAATGCCTCCGATTTCGCGTAATTGACACGGAAATTGGACAACCGACCAAAGCGTTCAAACTCCTTAAGGACTGATGGGAACGATATGTCCGGAGAGGTCAGATGGAGAAGTAGATCGTCCGCAAAGATTGATGTTTTGTACTGCCGTCCCCCACATTCAATTCCCTTGATGTCCGGGTTGTTTCTTAAGGCTATCGCCAGGTGTTCCATTGTTAGTATGTATAACAGGGGCGAGAGGGGGCAGCCCTGACGGGTACCGTTTTTAATTGTGAAAGGTTCTGACAACATACCGTTGACTCTCACGCGTGCCCAAGGGTTCTGGTATAACGCCAAAATCTTAGAGATAATAGTGGGGCCCATACCAATCTGGGAGAGGGTTGCCCTAAGAAAGCGCCAGCTTACCCTGTCGAACGCCTTCTCGGCGTCGCAGGATAAGACACAAGCCGGAGTGCCCGTCCTGTGTACATGGGCAATGAGGTCCAGCAATTTATTGGTATTATCTCTGGCCTCGCGACCAGGGACGAATCCTACTTGGTCCAGGTGTATTAATTGAGGAATCAGTGGTTTAATTCTGGTGGCACTTTTGCATAGAGTTTCAGGTCAACATTTAGCAAAGAAATAGGCCTGTAGCTGCCGCATGCTGAGGGATCTTTTCCCGGCTTAGGGATCACCGTGACCGTGGCCTCCAAAGCCTGCCTCGGGAAAGGATTGTCCGTCCCTACATAGTTAAAGGCCCTCACCAGCCAGGGAGCGAGTTGCGGAGCCAAAGTCTTAAAGAATCGCGGGGTGAAGCCGTCCGGTCCTGGGCTTTTCCCCGCAGGGGCTTTTTTGATCGCTTTCAGGACCTCAGGTTCTGTAAAGGGTACTTCCAAGTCTGTTGAAGATTCCTCAGAGATTGTTGGGAGTGGAGTCTCCTCTATGTAGTCGGTTATATTTGCCTCCAGGGCTGCCTCTGAGGCTTGTGAGGGGTCTCGTTGGAGGTTATATAAGCTGCTATAGAAGCTCCTAAATACCTCCGGGATCTTGGCTGGATCCGTGATGATCTCTCCTTTCCCCGAGTTGATATTCGGGATGAATGTCGCTCCTGCTTTGTAGTGGAGAGACCTGGCCAGAAGTCTCCCGCACTTATTCGCTTGTTCATACATTGCCTGTCTCCTGTTTTTGTATCTGAGATGTGCCTGGTCGTAGATCATTAGCAATTTGTTTCTATTGAACGAGAGCTCAGATAGCAGTTCCGGAGTGGGGTCCTGCTTGTGTCTGGTCTCCAGATCGTTGATAGTTTGCAGTGTCTTAGCGACCAGTGCCGCCTTCTCGCGTTTCAGTCTGGAGCCCTCCTGAATGAACACTCCCCTGAGAACGCACTTAAGTGCTTCCCATTGTGTCGCCGGCGAGCAGTCGTCCCCTACGTGATCAGCTGTGAAATTAGTGATCGCCTCTTTAATTTTATTCAGGCACGTCGCATCCCTTAGGAGGTTATCATTCAGGCGCCAACTCCAGCTTTTCGGCGCTGCGCTCGGCAAGTCAAATGTTACAAAGACCGGCGCGTGGTCCGACCATAAGAAGGGGCCAATGCGGGCTTCAGGATGCCACTGTAAAGCGTGATGGCTTAAGAGGATATAGTCAATGCGACTATAAGAACCATGTATGGGAGAAAAGAACGTATAGTCCTTAGTCTGCCCATGTTCCAGTCTCCATACATCTATCAGCTGCATGCCATGGAGCGCTTTTCTCAAGGACTGGAGCCTTCCCAGTGGTATTGAGGACTTACCGGATGAGGAATCCAAAGCGGGATCCAACGTGAGGTTGAAGTCTCCCCCAAGAATTAAGATTCCCTCCGTAAACTCCTCCAACTTCCTAAGGTATTTCTGAAGGGCCCCAGTTTGGTCCTGGTTCGGCAAGTACAAGTTTGCCACCGTGTATCTCTTATTGTGGATTTCCATTTTAAGGAAAACGAACCTCCCCTCGGGGTCCGCCTGGTGGTCTATCTCCGTGAAGGGAAGGGATTTATGGACTGCTATGGACGCTCCTCGCGATTTGCTTTGTGGGTTGGTGCTGTGGTACCAGGATGTGAAGTATCTATGGTGCAAGTTTGGTACCTTGTCTCCCTGGAAGTGAGTTTCCTGGAGAAGGAGAATGCTCACCTTTTGTTTGTGCAGGTCATATAACACTTTAGAGCGCTTTTCAGGCACATTGAGTCCTTTGACATTCAGGGAGCAGACTGTCAGCTTAGCCATTTCTCGCGATAGGCGTCCGCCCCGTGACAAGCGCAGGACAAGGCGGTGAGAGCAGAGACCCACCAACAAATGGCCAGGGGGGGTTGAAGGCACAAAGTGGGGCGTAAGGTAGGGAGAGGTAGGATCTAGGAGCAGCAGGGGAAAACGTGGAGGGGTGGGAGGATAGGGGGAAGAGAGAAGGAAGAGCTAGAATGGGACAGAGGGGGGGGGGGGGAGCGAAAAGACGGGAGGGGAAAGGTGGGGGGAACGGGGCAGGTGGACCCGTGTAACGGGGGGGTGGAAGGAGAGTGGGCTGGGTTAGCCAATCAGATGCACCGCACCTGTAAGGGAGGAGAGAGGGCAGGTATGGGACAGGGTTGGGGGAGCAAATTTCGGGTATGGGTTAGTTTGGAAGCGGGACACCGGGATCAGGTGTGCCTGCAAGAGGATCTAATACGAGGGGTATCGCGGTGCGAAAAGCCACGAACACCCTCTTTTCCCTGGCTAGGTCAGCGCCAGGAGAAATGGCGCAGAACCCAATCGGGGACACCTAAGTTGGGGAAGTGGAAGACGAGAACAGCATAGGTGTAGGAGATGCACACACTGATAAGCACTGTCACAACATGCACGGACTAATAGAAGGAAACAAGAAATATCAAAAGGGAATAAAAAATCTAGTGTCTCTTCAATTGAAGGCGCAAACAGCATTGTAACATTATGACATTGTAGTATCTAGTGGGCGTGAGGTCTCGGGCGGTGTCTGTGAATGATCACCCTGGGTAGGGGGGATCATCGTCCCCTCCCATGGGCTCCCAGGTCTCCCCCGTCCGCCCCCCGTGTATATCGGGGGAGGGTGCGGGGCGGAGCAGCCAGGCCCCGGCTCGATCCAGCGGCCCACAAGACCCCAGCACCTCCATGAAGGAGAGCGCTGAAAACAACGACACCAAACCCCTCGGCCCGGGCCCAGGAGGTACGAATCATCAGACATTGACACATTTAAAGCTCAATAATGGTTCGCTCCTCCTGTCAGGGGAATCCGAGCCTCCGCTCCCCGCCGCCTCCACCTCTCTCTCCTCACGCGGCGTCATCACTGCTCTCTCCGGCCGCACCGTCACCTCTGCCGTCAGTCCCGCTCCTGCACGCTCGGTAGCAGGCGCTCCCCGGGGACCCCGATCGCTGCCTCCTCCGCTGACAGCCCGGGCCGGTAAGGGAGACCCCGACCCGGCGCCGACATCCTCTCGCGCCCCATGTGTCCTGGGTGCGCTCCTCTGCCGCGTCGCCGCCATTTTCTCAGCGCGGTCCTCAGCCCCAGTGTGGCCCGCCGCTCCAAAATACTGGGCTATGGTGGCCAGCTGCCGCCGCCTCGGTGTGCCCACACGTGTCCTGCGCCTGGGCATTAAAGGTAAGTGTACCGCAGAGCGCCCGTTCGTCCGCTTTCTTCCTCGCCCTGTGCAGAGCTCCTGGTTTGTGCTCCCTACACCGCCATCGGCTAGCCACGCCCCCGAGGGGTTCATGTTTAAACCTTCCCTTCGGCTATGTGTGGCCTTAGTATGGTAGGGGCCTTGCCCTCCTTTTTGCCACGCTACTTTCACCTTGCTGCTGGTGGGCCTGTTGGTGGCGGCCCAGATGCTGTCCTTATTTTCAGATGCCCTTGGGGCCTGCGACACCCTAGGTTACTCATCCTGGACGGGGTTCCAGCACCCCTGGAACTGGGTCAGTACGCTCCCCCTTGTTACGGGGGTTCCTTTTTGGAGTTTGTAAATTCAAGGAAGGTGTCAGGGACCATCCCTTCCTTTTTGCTTTTCCCAGTAAATGGTCACCATGGGGACCAAGTATGGCAGGTTGTCTAGGGGTTTTTTATTCTTCTGAAATCCCCCGTGGTTCCTAAGGGGGCCCCTTTAGGGGGTCCTTTTTCATACGGTTTTTCGGTTAGCACATTGAGCCTTTTGCGGGCTCTAAATTGCTGGACTACTCCTCTTCAGGACTTGTCTTTTTTTTTTGGGGACTCTCGGTCAGTCTGACGACGGTGGCCTGTCTTTTTCTATCTGTGAAGGTCTCGGAACAGGTTGACCCTTCAGGAAGGGTCTGGTTCTGATCTAAGTGGGGGTTTACATTCCTTGCACTTCATTGGTATTGGCTTGTTGGCTGTCCTACTGTGCTAGGAGGGTCTATTCTAGTGTCTCACTGAGCCCCTACTGGTGTGGCCATGTGGGGCCCCGTCGCTATTACAGGGACTGTGTCCTGGTTTATTGTCCTGGGTTATTGTCCCAAACCTCGCTGGCCCGGGTCATGGGGGCCTAGTATTGCTGTCTGTCAGGACATTATACTCTATAGGTCTTAACTTTTTTCACCCTGCTAGGTGGGGTTCTGCACAAGTTTGCTGTAGCAAGGGTGAACCGTTACGCTGGTGGCCCTGTGGGGCGTGGTTCGCTGATTCTGCTGAAGGCAGTCGTACTGTATGCCCTCTCACGAGGGCTGTTCTGCCTATTCAGGCTCCTTACTACGTCGCCCCTATCTACAGGCCTTTTTAGGCGATTGGATGGTTTGCTCTTCACCCTATCGGAGATGGTTATCTCGGGGTGTCTTTTCTCTATTGGAGGACTAGGCCTAGCTCCCTCCTCTTCTTCTTCTTCTTCCTTCTCTGCCGGCTATGTTGTGAGATGTTGTTCTAGTTTGCCTTGCTGGGACGGGCTCTCTCCCCTGCGGGATGTTACCTGATCCCTGGGTCCTAGAGTTATTACAGCACGGTGTAAGTTGGCTCCCCAATTCAGTTCTCTGAGGGTTGTCAGGGCTCGCCCTGTTCGCCTACTGTAGAAGTCTAGTTCAATCTTCTGTGTTGAGCATTCCTCATGGGTTGCTCAGGTGCATTCCCCAGGGACTTTCTAAGCTCCCTTTTGGGGGGGTTACTTATCCTGATGCCCTGCTAAGGGTTCCCTTGGGTCTCATTCAGGTTCTTGTCTGAATTGTTCCTTCCCTCACATCCCTCTTCTGGGGCGGTTGCTTTAGTCAGTGCCGTCAGAGTGCCATAGGGCATGGCTCTGTTAGCGGTATGTATGTATATATATATATATATATATATATATATATATATATATATATATATATATATATATATATATATATATATATATATATATATATATATATATATATATATATATATATATTTATATATATATATTTATATATATATATATATTTTTATATTTATATTTTTATATATATTTATATTTTTATATATATATATATATATTTTTATATATATATATATATATTTTTATATATATATATATTTTTATATATATATATATTTTTATATATATATATATATTTTTATATATATATATATTTTTATATATATATATATTTTTATATATATATATATATTTTTATATATATATATATTTTTATATATATATATATTTTTATATATATATATATTTTTATATATATATATATTTTTATATATATATATATATTTTTATATATATATATATATTTTTATATATATATATATTTTTATATATATATATATTTTTATATATATATATATTTTTATATATATATATATTTTTATATATATATATATTTTTATATATATATATATTTTTATATATATATATATATTTTTATATATATATATATATTTTTATATATATATATATATATTTTTATATATATATATATATATTTTTATATATATATATATTTTTATATATATATATATTTTTATATATATATATATTTTTATATATATATATATATTTTTATATATATATATATATTTTTATATATATATATATTTTTATATATATAATATTATTCTCCTTTATTCCAGACCCTCTGGGCTAGTGTCTTGCTTACTCTGCGCTTAAGGGATCTGTATCCCTCTACAGGCGTTGGAGATTCCTGGACTGTTCCCTGGTTGGGATTATGCCCCTTCGGCTTATAGGCGTCTCCATCCTTATGTAACAGGATTTGATTGCTTCCATGGGTGTAGGAGCCCTTTGGATTGGTCTTGCTCGGTTGGTTTGTCCTTCGGAGCCTAATATAAACATTTCGGCTCTTGCTGAGCCTTGTTAGCGTTGTTTTCAGTTTTTCCACCGGTCTCGCCTGAGACCAGGGTTCATATTCCCCGACGGGGAGGGTTCTAAAGTTGCCATGGCTACCCTTTCTTGCAGTAGCATGGTTAGGCGTTAATCTGGCCTACTCGTTTAGGGGAGATTCATTCTTCTCTCTTGGTTTTTGCTCTCTTTCTACTTGTGCTTGGCTTGGGCCTTTCAGCACTCGGTTCTGTTGAGCAAGCTGACTAGTTCGCTGCTTGTGTTTCACTCAGCCTTGTAAGGTTTCATAAGTTTGAGTTAGAGCTTTTGCTCACGTTGCTCCTGGTAGCAAGGTTGCGGGTGACAGCGCTGTTACTGTTGGCTGTGCCTTTTCTCATGGGGATCCCACCCTACTTTATGGACACTGCTATTGGATGTCCCACATATTATTACTACATCTGGAGCAGGACGTGCTGTATGCTTAGAATAATACAATTCTGTGAAGTACTCACCTGTAGAATTGGTATTATACGCATACAGCACGTCCTGCTCCACCCCACCCTGGTTCACTTTGTTCTGGATCCCCTGTATGGTGGTTATTATCTTTGATATGATTGCCAGTCTCTGGGTGGTTGGTCTTCTCCTTGCTTCTCCTTCTCACTGCTTTTTAATGCTGGGGATTTGTGGGAGGTCCCTCGGTATATGTAGAGCCAGGAGGACCCTTTTTTGCTACATGTCTGCAGTGCATGGCACCTCAGGCGTAGGATTACCCACATGTTATTACTACATCTGGAGCAGGACGTGCTGTATGCGTATAATACCAATTCTACAGGTGAGTACTTAACAGAATTGTATTATTTGCATCTACGTGTACATGCTTGTTCAGAACAAATGGTCAGTTAAGTATTTTTTTTGTCTTGAAATTTCTAGTTCAGTAGCAGCTAATTCATTGGTACCACATGTATTGCTAATAACGAAACCTAGATCATGTATTTTTCATTAAAGCTGTGTTTCCTTCTTAGGTACTGCCAAGACAACATGGATTTGGCCAATCATGGACTTATACTATTGCAACAGTTGAATGCCCAAAGAGAGTTTGGCTTTCTCTGTGATTGTACGGTAGCAATTGGGGATGTGTATTTTAAGGCACACAAATCAGTCCTTGCTGCTTTTTCCAACTACTTCAAGATGCTCTTTGTACACCAGACAAGGTGCGTATTTACAAATCTGTTTCAGTATTTAATTTTGTACAGCTATACAGTAAGGGGACGGTGTAATGTTCAGTAGAGGCATGTGCTAAGACTAATTGTAGATGTATGTCTGTAGGTTGGCTTTTAAAGTGGACCAACACCCAGGATTTTGACTATCCTGGGTCTTGGTCCACTTCGGTGGGGCACCCCCGATCGGGGTGTCCCGCTGTGTGGAACCCCCCGAACTCACCTCTCCCCGCGCCGACGGACAAGCCGCGGACAAGCGGCTCCTCCGCCGCCGCCTCCCGCGCGTCCCTCTTGACGCGCGCGTGCCCGCGCACGTCTAGAGGGGCGCGAGGGAGGCGGCGGCGGCCGATAAGGTAAGGAGTTTGGGGGGGTTTCACCCCGCGGGACATCCCGATCTCGGATGTCCCGCGGGGAGGGAGGTGATCGGCCCGGGAATCTTATAGATTCCCGGGCCGATCACCGGTGGGTGTTGGTTCACTTTAAGCAAATCTACAACCTTCATAAAAAAAAAAACTCTTCCACTCTTTCCCCTGGTAGGTTCTGGTCCTCGATCATCCAGCTTACCCGTTTTGCTACACCCCCTGGTTCACATTAAAACGTGTGTGGGGAAGCCCATATTGTTGCTCTGCAGATCTCCTCTAGATATATTCCTGTCTGATTAGCCCAAGAAGCAGAAATTGTCCTAGTCGAGCCAGCTTTTAGTAACCTAGGGGCCTGCTTACCTAAACTATCGTAGGCTACCTGTATGGCTTCCCTAATCCACCTAGCTATAGAGGCCTTCGAAGCTTGCAGCCCTCTATTCTTACCTGAAAAGGCTAACCATAAATGATCAGATTTTCTCCACCCTGCTGATCTATCCAAATTCAGTAGTAACATTTTTCTAGCACCCAAGAACTGAATTTCCTGCTGGTCACTTATATCCTCAGGCCTGAGTCCCAGGAGTTGGATGATCTCCTGAGACCTGTGGTGCTCTGAAGAGATCTTTGGCAAATAAAGGGGTTCGGGTCTGATCGTAAGATGATCCGGTAATAGGGTTCCTTAATTGATAAGACTTGTAAATCACTGATATTCCAAGTATGTCTCACACCCTGCTTCGGAATGATTAATAACTAGTGGGTAATGACCTGTAGAGGGTGAACTTCTGCAGAGATGACTAGAAAAATAGAAAGCCCCTCCCAGTCCATAAATACCTGGGACCTCCCACACATTCCCCAGTTTTCGTCTCTGCTCTGAGCCACTGCACGGCCACCCTCAAGTTGACCTAAACCTTTTGGCAGGTCATTTTGTTTGTTTTTTAATACTGTTTTTTATTGTTTAAATCTATACTATTATAGATTGGGAAAGGGCAAATATAATTTATATATATGTGGTGGGTACCCCCCAGAGGACTCTCAGTAGTCTTATGACTGTCGAGAACTGTTATATAC
This sequence comes from Gastrophryne carolinensis, assembly GCA_027917425.1. Lineage (NCBI taxonomy): Eukaryota > Metazoa > Chordata > Amphibia > Anura > Microhylidae > Gastrophryne > Gastrophryne carolinensis. The sequence goes on along the minus strand of CM051237.1, from coordinate 342,493,191 downwards.
TTGGTATTATATTCCCAGGGACATAGATTCGTAGTATTAAATTCATCATGGCGGAGGCATCTGGGGTAGTTGGATCTGGTCTTTATCAGATTTACCCATATCCAGTTGCATGCAGTGGCACTGAATAAGGATAGCATGGTGTGCAGGGATTATGCTACAGTTGTAGTGGATAGGGAGACAGTTGTCTCCTCCCTGTAGGGGGCTCTGACCCCTGTCGCCGGTGCTTTCTGAGACTTAAAACCCCCCTTTGTAGCCTGCATGCGGACCTAAACCTTTAGTGAGGCTACTAAGGTTTAGAAAAAAAAGTCTACAAGTGTATTGAAGAGGTTATTGTGGCTGGCATAGTCACCTTCTGAGTCATTAACCCTTTTGCTGCCAGCCTACCTGCAGCTTTTGTCGCCCTCTGTTGCCAGACCATGTTTCACTATTTTGCGCTCCCCATGTTCAACTGTGATTTTTGAAAGGATTTCCCAGGAAAATGATATATTGTTTTTATCAAGAGAGTCTGGGCTTCAACATGAAATCTCTTGTTAGTCATTTTTTAGTCATTTAGTCATTCTCTATACTTTTTGGTGAAATATGTGCAAAAAAAAAAAAAGTTTTTGAAAAATCAACAGTCACTGAATTTAAACATGCCTGGGATAAGCACACATCTATCCTAAGATAAAGAGTACATACAGTATACACATAAGGGCAGACTAAATGGACCGTATGGTCTCCTTCTGCCGTCAACCTTCTATGTTTCTATCACCACGGATGCCAGTCTATCTGGTTGGTTGAGTGTCACGGAGTCGCAAACGATCCAGGGACAATGTCCGAAATATCCTGGAACTGAGAGCGATTCTATTGTATTTCAGACATTGGACATACCATCTGAAGGGGCATCCCGTCCGGATGCAGACAAAACAATTGGACGGCGGTGGTATATATCAACCACCATGAGGGCACCAGAAGCAGTAAAGCCCTGCTGGAGGTGAGCTGGGTTTTCACTTCCCCTGGACTTGATGACTGTCCTAGTGGGCTCCCTAACCCCAGCTGCTGGCATCTGTTGTGATGACCACTGGATTTCTTTGCCTCATAGTCTTCTCCTTTCTAGCGTCATTGGATCTGTCCACCATCGGAGATCCTCTAGGACTCTCGATTTTACCTGGGATAGCTGATCAAGCAACGTCTGGACGCGTAACCCATAGAAGGAATCTGTGGAGGGTTCTCATGTGAAATTCAACCCATAAGTACTGACTGAATTGCCCCGGTCATGAGACCAAGCAGGGTCCTGATTTCCCCAACGGAAACCTCAAGACCGTGAAGAATCCTTGGGCCCTGCCCCTTGCAAAGATCCCCATTAGCCTTTCGTGAGGATATAGAATTTTTGACGGATACTATATCATATCAAAGAATCTGTATAGATGACTGGGCATAAGTGTCAATTTTTCCAGACCGACCACCCAACCCACGGTCTTTAGTACAGATGGGGTCTTCCCTAACCATGCTAGTGGCGACTCCCCTGATCTGTTTAACAATAGAGGATTTTCCAAGTAAGGAATCACTGATTTCCTGCTGTCTGAGGTGTACCATTGGTTTCGCCAAGAACTTTGTAAAGATCCATAGGGCGGACAACAGATCGAAGGGTAGGGTCCCTGGTCTGTCTGAACTGCGAACCTCAGATACTTGCAAAGAGTTCAGAATTGCTATATGCCATGCATCTTGTAGGTCTAAATTGACATCAGGGCATCATGTTCTATATGGATATTCCTTACCGAATAAATTGATTCCAACCCGAACTGGTTTAATATTCTCTAATTCAGAAACAGATTTCCCAAAACGTCCTCCATGACGGCCCAGTTGAGTAGCTCCTACCACCTAAACAGGAAGCACAACTGGACAAGCTTAAAGTGGAGCAAAATCCAGCTGGATCAATTCCCTCCACGCGTGTGCCCGCGCCTGCCATTTGTGAAGCGGCTCTGAGCGCACTGATTGGAAGAGCGGCCAAGCATGCTCTGTAGGACCGTGGTGAGTTGATTCGGGCCATCTGGGGGGTTTCACATAGTGGACCAAAACCCAGGATAGTCAAAATCCTGGGTTTGTGGCCACTTTAAATATCCCACCCCTTCCGCCAGGACCTCAGTGTTTTGTGTTTCCTCCCGAGGAAACAGGTGGGACTCGTCCCATTTTTTTATTTTATCCTCTGGGAGTATATCGGGCCTGGACTCCCTCTCCGAGCTTTATCAGGCCAGTTCGGGCGGCTCCTTGCCTGCTACAGCTGGAGATTCCCCCCTGGAACCACACCCGAGGGAATTCCCCATCCTGGAGCTAGTCCATGTGGCAGTCCCCAGGATGGGACCCCATTGGGGGCTTAGGATCCTAACCAATCCCCTACCAGCTAGTTGGGGCATGGTAAGGACCCCCTGACTCCTCCGCCCAGGGACTCTCACGCGGGGGGGGGGTCAGAAGGCAAGTAGGGAGTCCAGAGAGGACTTACCGTTTTTACTTTTGGGCTCCAGCATCGGGGGGTCCTCTGGAACGCTGTGTCTTCTGGGCAGCCAGGTCCAGCATTTGTACAAACTGTAGCGCACGTGCAGCCAGCTGGCGTCGGCTATACTACTTCTGTTTTTTTTAGCGGTGGGGCATGTGTTCCAGTGCTGCAACACTGGATCCAGAAGTTCTGTGCCTGCCCCTCTAGAAGACATTTATGGGCAGCAGGGACAGTGGAAACCCCATGGCCTAGCAGATGCCAGTGGGAGGGGACGGACTGTCTGATGGGGTAAGTCAGGAGGGCTGGGGGATTGCCTATGGTCCCCCTAGTTCTGCCTTGCCAGGCCCCCCTTACGGATGGTTCCTCTAAACTATTATGTTGGGAATGTTTAGATGAAGCGTCAGGAGGCAGTGTGCAATATATACTTGACTCATTTGATGCCAGAATGATGGACTCTCTGGAGCTTTTCAGGGCCCAGTTGTTTCAGGCCCCCTGTGGCAGGTCGGACGCTGGGACTTCTAGTCCGCAAGTACCCCAGTTGCCCTTTACCCCTGATCCGAGGGAACCCAGGAGAGTTCCTTCAGAGGGGGAAGAGGAGTGTGGAATGTATTCAGATGAGTCCATCCATTCTTCAGTCAGAGACACCAGTGCAGATGCCTCACCTACTGAGCAGCCAGGGAGATTTAATTTTTAGCTTGAGGATGTCCCTGATCTTGTCGGATCCAGTTTGCATATCTCTTCAATGGTGGGCAACTCAGGAAAATCTAGCCAAGGGGAGAACTTGGCATCAGATCACATCAGAATCACGACAGATGCAAGCCCCCAGGGATGGGGGGGGCTCATTGGACCCAGTACCAAAACTAGAGTCTACAAGCAGATAGTAGATCTTTGGGGCTCCCCTGAGATAGAACTGTTCGCCATGAGAAGGAATTCCAAAACTTCTTCTCACTGCAGCCGGGCGCTCTAGCCGAGGATGCGCTCTCCCAAGACCGGGGGAGGTTCAACCTATGTTATGAATTTCCACCTTTTCAGTTGCTCCCCATTGAGAAAAATAAAGATGGAGACTGGGTGAGAGTAATTTTATTGACTCCGTACTGGCCCAGGAGGCTGTGGTTCTCTCTCCTGAGTCAGATGGCAGCCAGATCAGACTTACTTCAGCAGGGACCCATTCTCCATCCTCTGGTCCAGAACCTCCGGCTGCCAGCCTGGATCATGAATGGAGCATGCTAAGAGGTAAAGGCTTGTCAAGCAGAGTAGTTAAGACTCTACTTCAGAGTAGAAAGTTGGTTACCAGAAAAGTCTATGCAGAAAGAAGTAAATCTCTTCCAAAGTTTACCAGACGCCATAACCTACTTCACTCGAAGTGGCCACGGTATTGGAATTCTTGCAGGAAGGAACAGAAATGGGCTTAGCACCTTGAAGGTGCAGGTGGCGGCACTGTCCGTAATTTTGGACACAAGGCTCAGAGCGAATGATCTGATTGTTTGTTTGTTTTTTCTTTTCTATTGCTAGAGGGCCAGTGAATCCCAAGGCCTTCCCACTTTGGGATCTATTCATTGTTAGTGGAATGACTAAGGATACATATATCAAATTTTTGCCTTTATTCTAGCAATTACCTCAGCTAGAAGAAACACAATTCCGTGATACTCGCCTGTAGAATTGGTCTTTCTGTTAATCCATTCCTGGCCGTCCTTATTCATTATGATTGGGTAATTTCTGCCCGGATGGCGTAGACTGCAAGACAAAAAAGTTGTGGTCCCTCCCGGCCCCATAAGTAGCAGCTGCCTCTAATCAAAGACCAGTAATTAAAAAGCATTAAATCATATACCAAGAGGAGGCCCAAGTCTAGGAGACATGTTACCTCACACCAAACTCCGCTTGCTTTTTCTCAAAAAAAATTTTTTTTTCTTCCTTTCATTCCACAATGCCAAATAGAACAAACACCATAAAAAAGGCATCAAGGATATAATGAACCCCAAAAAGGAATAGATTAAGAGAAAAAACAATACTACAGGTGAGTATCACAGAATTTGTGGTTTTTTTTTTTCTTCCAATCCATTCCAGGCCGTCCTTATTCATTACGATTGGGACATCCAAAAGTAGTGCCTAATATGGGCGGGATCCCCAACGCAGAACAGCAGGTAGTTCAAATCACTACCGCCTGAAGAACTTTTCGACCAGATACCTCAGCTGAGGCCCTAACATCTACCTTGTAAAATTTGGTAAATGTATGAACCGAAGACCAGGTGGCAGCTTTACAAACCTTTTCCATCGAGGCCTGATGCTGAAAGGCCCAGGAAGCACCAATGGCCCTAGTGGAAAGAGCTATGACCCAAATAAGGGGCTCCTTCCCCTTGGCAGAATAGGCTCTTACCACTGTCTGTCTAATCCATCTGATTGCAGACTTACCTGAGGGTCCTCGGAAAGGTCTTCCAGCTATGACATAAGAAGTCCAAACTATGGAAAGATTGTGTAGTAGTGAGATAATACCTATTGTAGTGAGATAAAAGTCGGTCAACTTGGGCAGTTCATGTAAAGGGACCCTGTATACTCTTAATCACCCAAATCGAGTCCGGGTTCAACAGGCAGAGTGGTGTCTAAACCAAAAGTTTTTTCCTGAAGAGGGTCTCCCTCAGAACACCTTTTTGACACTGTCAGCAAGTCAAAGTCTGAAACATTTTATTTACTGCTAAGACAGGGGCCTCAACTATGCTTTCCTGCACCAGAAAAGCACTTGGGCTTAAAAACCGGGTCAAGGGATAAGATTTCCAGATCTTTGTGGAATTCCCTTTCATGTTAACCTCCTTTTTGGAGAAGAAAGTGCCTTGCAGTGGATGCTCTAGGTTATCCATGCAATTTTCACCTAGCTTTTGACTTCCTTCCCTTCAGAATGTACCGTAAGTGATTGGGAAGATAACGCAGGCAGAAGTCAACAGGTCTTCAGAGCTTCGTTTTAGGCCAAAAAGATTTTGGGTCAGAGGCGAAAAGGATGGCTGGGGGGACCTTAGAGGCTTCTAAATATCCTTCATCAGGGTCTTTCAGAATCCAGACCCATCAAGATTCATCTGACAGCTTGGATCTTGAAGAAACTATCTTAGAAAGTAAGGGCTGTTCGACTAGAGTGACTAAAACTCCCCTAGACAGTCGAAAAATGGAACACTAGACATATTATGCGGGTTTGTGGAAATGCTTTTTCTTCCATCTGTCGGCTTCAGAAAAACGGAAGAAAGAAAATAAAGCAGCAGTCCTTTTAATTTCTGCTTTAAAGTGGACCTTCACCCTGAATAAGAACATGTCTTATGTTGCCCCACCCTGTACATACAGATTGCTCACATTAAAAATCATTCTACCTGCATCTAATGCATGTTATGAGCCTTTAAACATCCAATATGGCGGCTCATGGGGCATCAGGCAGCCTGCAAACAGGAAGTGTCTTCTGATTGTGTCTCTCTGCATTCTGGGATTGCTGTCCTTTCCCTGACCCCAGCTTTGCTCTATCTGTGCAAAGCACAGCTTTAACCCCACCCCCTGTACTTTATCCCACTCTCATGTCCTCAGTATGTGATGCTTCTGAGTCAAGATGGCGCGCCCATATCCTAGAGTCCTGAACAGAGTTGCAGCCAGGTGGGGGTAAGACTAAAAACTTAAAATTCATTTTAGATGCTGGGGAATAATTTAAGGATTTGGGCTTTTCATTAAATCATGCTGAAGGTCCGGTTTGTCTTTCCGAAACGCGCTAGCAGTAGTGCGATTAAACCAGACGAAAAACAACAAACAGTCCTCATGCATCCCTCTCCAGGTCAGTTTAGATCGCTGCATGTAAAAAATGTATCCTTTTCTAACGACTACTGGGAGAAATTTTAAAAACAAGATGACAGTTCATGGACTTGCAGGCCACCTGCAAACAGGAAGTCATCTGGGCTTCACGTTCCTGTACATTTCAGTTATGTCAGTTGGGAGAAGAAGCTCCAAAATGGCCGCTACCTTTCTTTTCCAACTGGTGCCAGGCTGTTGGTCCGGTTTAACACACAGGCATCGGACTTCTTAATCCGTCAGTTGAGATCGATATTTCTAATCAGTTACTCGCAATAGATCAGCACCCTTTAGCCCTTCAGTTGTCAGCCATGTAAATTTTACATGCCTGACTCCTCATCCCCGTTAGTGGCCGAAGTAAAAAAAAAAAATTAAAAAGCCACTTACCTGGTGTGTGGGGCGGTGCGTCTGGACCAGGTGGAGACGGGCTGATGGAAGCGGAGAGGGGTGGATGGGGATAAGATTGGGAGCTCTAGAGAGACCTTATGTTATGCTATGTTTATTCTAGTTCTTGGACAATATTTAGATGTGCTTTTTGAAAGATTGTAATGTGCTTCCCCCCCCATAAGGGGGGGCTGCTTCGGGCTGGGGGGTCGGGACCCTCAGCAGCCATGCCACGCCACAGTTTTTTGTTTTTCTTTACCCCCACATAGGCCAGTCCGCCGGGATGTATTCTGACCCGGAAGGCGGACGAAATCGTATTTTTTCCCCCTCTATTCTCATTTTTCCCTTTTTATACCCTTCTTAACCCATTTCTCCCATTTCCCCACATAGCCCCCCCTCATAAACTCTCCTCCCTACCCCTCCTCAACCCCTATGTCGGGGGCCGCCCCTCCCCCCCCCCCCCCCCCATGGCTTCTCCGCCCCCCCTCGTTCCGGGCCTTGGACCCTCTCCGGGGCTCAAAATCGCCTCCCTTAACAGTAAAGGCCTCAACACACCGGAGAAAAGAAGGATGTGCTTGAATTTGTTCTGGAAGCGCAGAGCGCACGTGGTGTTCGTGCAGGAGACACACTTCCAGAAGGGCAGGGCACCAAAATTCTCAGACCACAGGTTCCCCACAGGGTGGCACTCTTACTCTCCAGATGCACGGTCAAGGGGTGTGAGCATACTGTTGGCGGCGACACTCCCTTGGACCCTGATAGACAGCTTATCGGATGAAGACGGACGGTTGTTATTCCTTAAGGGGAGAATTGGAAACAACGTGTTCACGCTGGCGAACGTGTACGTACCAAACTCGGGCCAGGTGCGCTTTATAGAAAAGGCCTTGAGCACTCTCCAGACTTTTGCGGAGGGCTTGGTGATTTTTGGGGGAGACCTTAATGTCGCCTTAGACCCCCTGTTAGACGTGTCAAGTAAGGCCTCCCACCTATCATATGGCACACTCAAAAAATTAAAGAAAGCTCTCCACCTTTCCCAGCTTATAGACCCATGGAGAGTACAGAATCCCAGAGGGAGAGATTACACGTTCTACTCCCCCCCACATGACTCGTACTCGAGAATTGATTACATCTTTATAGAACATAAACATCTGCAGCTGGTGGGGAAGGCCGAGATTGACCCCATTACTATATCGGACCATGCCCTGATCACCCTGACCCTAGATCTGCCAGAGGTACTATCTAAGCCGAGTACGTGGATCCTCAACGAATCTCTTCTACAGGACCCCATCCTAAAGGAGGAAATTAGAGGCGAATTGAAGAAATACTTTGAGCTGAACACTAGGCCGGAGACATCACCCATAAGCGTATGGGCTGCCCATAAGTGTTATATACGGGGGATCATTCTGAAAATGGCTTCCAGGAGAGGGAGAGAACCATCAAGGCACTTCTGGGGAACATAGCCCGCTTGGAGGCAGAGCACAAAAAGCATCAGGCGGTTAAAGTGAGACAAGAGCTGGCCGCAGCAAGAGACAAGCTAAAGGACATTCTGATGATTAGCGCTAAGGTCACCCTCCTGAAGACCAAGTGCTCTTTTTATGAGTACGGTAACAAGTGCAGTCGCACTAGTGCAAGAACACTGAGAGAACAAAGAGCCAGAAACTTCATCCCACAGATTCTGAATCAAAATGGCCAGCAGGTCTCTACCCCAATGGACATAGCGAAAGCATTTAGAGACTTCTACCATAAACTATAACCTCCCAGAGAGGGGAAATAAACAAGCAGACTCCCTCTCGGGGAGCATCAGGTTTGCCGGCACTGAACCTGGAGACCCTGGAGACTCTAGAGGCCCCAATCTCAGCACTAGAGTGGACACAGGCAGTGAAGTCTTCTGCCTCAGGTAAATCTCCGGGCCCGGATGGGTTCACCCTGTCATACTATAAGTGGATGGGTGACATCCTGACCACACGGCAGTTGCGGCCTTTAACTCTCTCTCCAGTGAACAGCCCATCCCTCCTGATATGCTGAGAGCACAGGTTACAGTGATCCACAAGAAAGATAAGGATCCTACTCTGTGTGCCAACTACAGACTGATCTCGCTTCTAAATGTGGATCTAAAAATATTTGCAAAAATTCTGGCTTCGAGACTTGCCCCTGGCCTAGGCAGTCTGATACACAACGGCCAGGTGGGATTTACTCCAGGGAGAGAGGCCAGAGACAATGTTACTAGGGTACTTAACCTGGTACACCAGATTCACGCGGGTGGGGTTCCGGCCATGCTCCTGTCAACGGACGCGGAGAAGGCGTTCGACAGGGTTAGCTGGGACTTCATCCGAGCAACAATGGAACATATAGGCCTGCGGGAGAATATGCAGAACTGGATTTTGTCTCTGTATTCCTGCCCTTCTGCCTGTATCAAGGTGAATGGAGTACTCTCAGACCCCCTCCCTATAACAAATGGGACAAGACAAGGCTGCCCACTTTCTCCAATCATTTTTATCTTGACGCTGGAACCCTTTCTCAGATGAGTTAGGGCAAACCCAGATATCAAAGGTTTGGGGAAGGGACGGTCGGAGCACAAAGTGGCGGCCTTTGCATTACCCAACCGGTGATAACTCTACCTAACCTATTGCGAGAGCTAAAAGATTACGCACTCCTCTCAAACTATAAAGTGAACATCCAGAAGTCAGAGGCACTAAACATCTCCCTATCGCAGAAACACCTGGACGGTATTAAACATAACTTTCCTTTCCGTTGGTCTCCGGCCTCGATTAAGTACCTGGGAGTTCAGATTACACCTCTTTTGAAGGATCTGTTTGCGGCAAATTTCCCACCTTTGCTGAGCGTAATCAAGAGAGATTTGGACACTTGGAGAGACAAAACACTCTCCTGGTTTGGCAGATGCAATGTCCTCAAAATGAATGTGTTGCCAAGACTTCTTTATCCAATGCAGGCTCTGCCAATACAGGTGCCAACATCCTATCTGAACTCGGTCCGAGCAGAATTCAAATTTGTGTGGGGAGGGAAGAGCCCCAGGATCTCGCAGACAACTCTCTCGCTCCCCAAAAACAGGGGAGGAGTAGGACTCCCGGATGTTAAAAAATACTATGCTGCAACGCACCTCAACAGGATAATAGACTGGAACCTACACTGGAAACATAAGCAGTGGATCCAATTGGAGCAGCAATGGTCCCCAGTCCCCCTGGCAGGCCTCCCATGGTCCTCGGGAGAGCTCCCCACCGGACTCTCGACGCATCCGACAATTGGGCCTACTCTTACCCCTCGATTCAAAGAGCAAAAGTTAATTGATTTCAGATCGAGATTCGTAAGTTTGGGTGGGTGTTAGTCATTTTTTCCTGTTTTTTTGGCCATTTCCGACTCGCACAAGCCTACGTACGAATTCGTATATGCTCTTACGATCATCGGAAGTTCGTTCCTAAATTGTAGGATCAAAACGTAAAACTTAGGATCAAATCCTAAAACTTAGGATCAAAACGTAAAACTTAGGATAATCGGATGTGTTTAGGTGTGATTCAGAGAGCAGTTTTCCAACCTCTAAATACGTTTTAAAAGAAAGCCACTGCCGACACCTTTTAGCAGTCGGATTGCTGTTCTTGAACAGGTTTTTTGGCTATGTGGAGGAGTCTGCGCGTCTTGAGCTCCAATGAACTGCATGTATCAGCATGGCCGAGGCCATAAATTGTATGGCAATGCATACCTGATTCAATACATTTCATGTATGCCTTATAAAAGCATTTTCATGGGGACCTTAATTAGTCCTTTGCATGTAAACCTTTATTTTGCAATACATCCATATATTTGCGTTAATTAAAGAAACTTATGTCCTTTGTTATTTATTTTTAAATTGATGTACTAGAATAATATTTTTAGTTTGAATTTATTGGTGTAGTTGTTTACCTTTGCTTTGTTTAATTATTTAAGCACATCTTTGGTCAGATGCATCACACTTACTGAGGAGAGGAGAGCGGGATAAAGTGCAGGATGTGGGTTACTGCTGTATTTTGCACAGACACAGCAGAGCTGGGGGCACGGAAAGGTCAGAAATCAAAGAATGCAGAGCAACACAGTCACAAGGCCCTTTCTGTTTGCAGGCTGCCCGAGAATACCTGACCCGCCATCTTGGCTGTTTCTAGGCTCATAACATGCAGAAGTTGCTGGGTGTTTTTATAATTTTTGAGAGCAAATCTGTATGTAGAGGGTGTGGGTAACCACACAAAAAAATTTAAGTTGTACCATTTGAAGCAAAAATATTAAAATTAAATCCACAAGTAAAAAATGCAAGTTAACTAAAAATTAAACAAAGTAAGATTTACTTATGCAAATGCATTCATTAATGGTTGGTTACTACAAAATGAATGAAATAAAGAAAAATAAAGACCAAATATTTAGAATGCACTTTAATGAGGTAAGTTTGTAGTGCGCAGCCGCAAGATCAGAAGGATTTACGTCCAGACATAAAAGGAAAAAGGGCAAAACCAATGTTGCAACCTGAGAAATGAAACGGAAAATTCAGGATGGAAACTGGCATAGGTCTGATTCCCGAACTGCCATACGAACGGACGTACATTTTAGGATAGAAACGTATTAGCTTATAAGAATCACTCGCAAGTTCATACGAACGCACGAGCGTACGGGAAAAATAGGATGATCGGCACCAAAATCAAAGCTGTTACATGTTTCTTTGAATCGACCCCTAAGAGTATGGGCCAGATGCGCTTCCAGAGAGAGCATTTCGCCCTCCCCCTCCCCACTTAGACCCGTCTTGGGATCTTTGGACTTTCTGCCAGACCAAATGGACGCGGGATTCAGAAAGTGGAAAGCAACCAAGGGGGGCAGAGCCCGGGACTTCCTGAATGGCCCCTCATGGAGATCCATCCAGGAGCTCATGTCATGGGGAGACCATCCACGTCTATCATTCTGGAGAGCGATGCAAATCTCCCATTTCCTCCAGAAACTAGCTCCCCCTGGGGAGTACTGCAGAGAACTAACCCCTTTTGAGGAATTCTGCGTGGCTACGGAACCGATAAGAGGCTATCTGTCCCTCATATATAAACTCTTAACCGATCCAGGAGAGGCCTTTGTCCCAAACTTTATTGAAGCATGGGAGAGAGACCTTGGGATGTCCTTCTCCCCATCTAAGAAGATCCTGGAGCTATCTCAACGAGCATCCATTAGCAATTCTTACCAGGAGACTGGATACAAAATCCTAAGTAGATGGTACAGAACACCCCAGATGCTGAACCGGTTCTATCCAACGGTATCCCCCCTCTGCTGGAGATGTGAGAAGGCCCCAGGCTCGATGCTACACATCTTCTGGGAATGCGAAGGATTGGAGAGCTTCTGGAGGGGGGTGGTGGGATGGATTCACAAGATAACAGGGGAAGTCATTCCCCTTGCTCCAGAGGTCTTACTCTTACACTGCACGACCCTATCAGTAGGAAAATATAGGAAGTCCCTAACCATCCACTTAATAAATGCCGCCCGCTCTTGTATCCCGGTGCGTTGGAGGGACCCGGTACCTCCCTCTATAGGCTCATGGCTGAGAAGAGTAGAAGATATAAGACGCATGGAGGATCTCACGGCTTCCCTCAGACAGACTGAGGAGAGGCACAGGCTCCTCTGGACACCGTGGAATATGTTCATCGAATCTAGTGAAGGAAAGGAGGCGCGTGGGGTGCCATGGGGGGGGGGGGGTTGGGCTGACTCTCCCCCCGCCTTACGTCTTTACCTTTCCCCTCGATCCCTCTTCCCTCTTCTCTCCCCCCATATCCCCCGGCTCGAATTTCCCTGTTACTATTACATAAAAAACATTGGCTGCCGGAGGGGGGGTGACACGGGCATGTGGATGCGCAGGTAGAATGCTGTAACTGTAGTACTGAAATAGATATACAAGCTCAGTCCAAGGCGGATCTGATGATAGACAACTGCACTGTAATATATCCTGTGATGTTGTAACTGTATCTGTATGAACCTGCAGAAAACTGTGTATGACACGGTCTGTGTGCCCTCCCGACTCGGTCGGTTTCAATAAAGAGCCATTGTTAAAAAAAAAAAAAAAAAAAAAAAAAAAAAAAAAAAGCCACTTACCTGACCCCTCTATCGATCCGGCCGGTTCTCCCCTTCACCAGGGGGCCTCTGATTCCCTGCCGGGCTCCTCCAGCTGAAGAAGAGTGCCCGGAATTGCTCCTCATCTCCCCCCCCCCCCACTTATAAATAAAAATGCCATTTACTCACCTCTGTGCATGAGCCCTCTCCTCTTCACTGGGGGGGCTCAGATTCCCCCCCCCCCCCCCCCCCCCCCCCCCACCGGCTCTTCTGGCTTCAGGAGAGAGCCCAACAGGTTCCCTACCCTGCTTTCTCCATGAGCGCTGCCATGTTCCCGACTAGTCCTTAGTGGGGATCGGCGAGGGACATGGGACGATCAGAGGCAAGTCATTTTTACTGTTAAACCTTTGAACTGGTAAAGGTTCAAGAGACCCCTATATCAGTTCACAAGGCTTAGGGGGCTGGTAATTTACCTGTGGCTAGCAGGTGACTTGCCATGAACTCCGAGCCCCCATTACCTGCCTACCTAAAGCCCCGGGGGGCAGAAGGGCCCCTGGCCATTAGGTTATGCCGGCTTGTAGCCTGCAGGGCCAGGGGCACCATGTTCTACAAGCCCTCGTGTCATTTTTTTTTTTAAGGGTTTTTAAGTCTTGAAATTCACCCCCCCCCCCCCCTATTTTTTTTTTTTTAAATCAACCCTGTGTTACCTGTCACCCAGCAGGTATAAAAGGCTTCCAGCAGGAGAGCAGAAGCCACAGTGCTCTGGGATGGATGGGAGGTAAGTATAAACATTTTTTTTTTAAACTGTTCGTGTGGGTTTTTTTCTTTTACACTTTACCCTTTTTGTTAAGGGATCTATGAGACCCTTATACCAATTCACAAGGATCACAGGGCTACCAAGTCACCTACAGCTAGCGGGTGACTTGCCATTAACAAGCAGCCCCCCCTCCCCCAATTACCTGCCTCCCCAATACCTGGGGATACAGAAGGGCCTGGCGCCATTTAGCCTGTGCGGGCTTGTAGCCTGCAAGGGGGGGGGGGGACAGGCTGCTCCACAACCTCCGGGAAGGGAGATCCCACGGCAATTTTTTTTTTTAATTAACACTTTATCGTGAGGACAGTGGTTGTATTTGTAAATGTTTTAAAGTGCTCTTTTCAGTTTGGGTTATCTCCTGGGCAGGAACAGGGGCTACCGATACTTGTGGTACCATTGTAATCGGAAGAAATGGGGCTTTCTTTAATAAAATGTTTTATTTGAAATAAATGAGACAATTTTAAAAGAAAGAGACAAGGCATTTCATGTTGAAGATTTAGCTTTTACACAAAAAAATATGTAATTTTCCTGGAAAAGCGCAAAATGGTGAAAAATGACCTGTCAACAGAGGAGGACAAAATCTCAAATAGGCTGGCAGGTACCTATGCATGTTGGGTATTGTTCTGCTTGGGGCAACTTGTGTTTTCAGATTTAACTTGTTTTCTCAAAACATCCTTCGTGCAGCATACGCCTGAGACCTCCGGGCTCCTCCCACCAAGGGGAACACATGACCACCAGCAACAAATAAAAGCTTGACTCCTCCCTCTGTTCCCCAGTTGTTTCCGTGTTCCTCCTCGAGTAAGGAGCCAGACCACTAGCTCCTGGATCGTTAGGTTCAGGTAAGTATTTTTCCGGTACTATGGGCCTGTGAACAGGGGATCCATTTCTCGGGGGGGGGGGGTAAGTACATTTTTTCCCTCTTTCTGAGGATGGTTTTTGGGAAGAAGCAGGGTTACCGGACCCCACTCAGTGTTTTTTGGAGGGAGACCTAATTTTGGGAACGTTGGGAGTAATCCCTCAATGTTTGGCCGCACTGGTGTAATTTTTTATCTTGTTTTTAGTCTAAGTCATTTTTTTGGTGAGTTACCTTTAAGAGGCTGGGAAGAGAGGAGAATGACGTTCTCTCTCACTCTCTTCTCCGCCTGTCGTTGCTTCCGCATTCGGCTTACCTGCAGTCTAGCAGCCGGTGGGGGGAGATCAGTGCTCCGCTGGAGGCCGGGGAGGTTCCAGCGCAGGGTGGCGATCCTTCAGCAGCGATCGGCGGCGGCGCCCAGACAGCAGATGACGGGCTGACAAGCGCTCCAGCAGGTAGGCGCCATGTTTTTTTGCGCGTGTGCGCCGGATGATTTTTTAAATAAAGATATTCCCGGAAATTGGGTCCCTCGCTTCTTCCTCCCGGGGCTGCTGACGTCACATCCCGGCGCCCAAGGGAATTTCCTGTTTTTTCCACAACACGTGTTTTGTCTTAAAGTGATAGCACAGTGTTTTGGGTTCATACATATTATGGCCTCCCCTTCTGTTTTAAACATGAAAGGGTTAATGTTCTGATATGCAAACTTGCCCTACCCTATTTAAATGGCCTATGGGAGTTTGTTTTTGTGCCTCTATCCAGAATTATGGCAGAACAGGCGCAGGATGTTTGTTTGGATTTTATTGAAGATTCTTCCACTGAAATTACTTATGTGGATCAAGATTCTTTCAGCTTGCCGACCGGCTGTCGATTCTGGGAGGAGGAGGCCCTGCTCTGCCCCGGTAAGTCATTTTATCATTATGCTTGGGGTATATAATATTTATATTTTCTATTTTCTATTTGGGGTATTCAGAGAATAGGTTAACTGACGTTCCTATTCTCTCATGTTTTTTAGTCAAAAACCCCAGACAAGGCTACAAAGGCTATATCAAAATCCTCCTCTTCAGGATCAAAATCCAGTAAAAAGAGTAGAAGATGCCCGTTATGTGATTTGAAGCTTGCTGATACCTATGTTAAACCCCTTTGTCGAGTATGCACAGATAAAGTGGTTAATAAGGAGCATAAGGATGATTTTATGAGGCTGATGAAGGATCTTAAAGACCACATTTCTTTCTCAGGGGGTCTCTGAGATTCCGGGTAACCAGATGGGCCTTTCTCATCCAGGTCTGGGCCACTTTGATCCATCCTTTTTTTCTGGGCATATGGGGAATCCCTCCTTTTTTTGTCTCTCAAGAAACTTTGGTTCCTGACGATGAATCAGAGGAAGGTGAAATTTCTTCCCAGGAGGCGGATGACGAACTAGCCTCAAGCTCTTCATTAGTAAAGAACAGATTTTTATTTCCGCCTGGTGATCTTCCTTTTCTCTTACACATGATTAACCTATCTATGGGTATTGAGGAAAAGGTGGCGGGCCCCAAATCTAAACAGGATAGCTTCTATCCAGATTTGGCTCCGGATTCTTCCTACTCATTTCCTTTGCATGGCTATCTTAAGGATATGATTTTGGAACAATGGAAAGAGCCATCTAGGAAAATCTTTACTTTTAGGGGTCTCAAAAGTTTGCAGAAGAAGATTCTCAGTTTTGGGATAAATGTCCCAAATTAGATGCCCCTTTTGCCAAGGTTTCAAAAGGTTTGGGTTTGCCTTTGAGGATTTTGGGGTTCTTAATGATCCCCTAGATAAAAAGATGGAGTCTCTGCTTAAGAAGGCCTGGCAAGTGGAATCCAATTTATTGAGGACTAATTTGGCTTCTAATTGTGTCATTAGAAATCTGGGGTTTTGGCTTCAACAACTAAAAGACAGTATTTTATCTAGACTAGTTCTTTCTAAAAGACAAAGGGCTTTACCTATTCTCTTTTCGGCAACGGCATTTGTTGCCATGGCCGAGTCGATTAGATTTTCAGCGTTAAATCTGGCAGTGACCAACTCTGTGCGCAGGGTTCTTTGGTTAAAGACCTGGTCTGGCGATGTTGGTTCTAAAATGAGATTATGTGCTATGTCCTTTAAGGGTGAATTTTTGTTTGGATCAGACTTAAAGTAAAGTTTTGGATTTGACGGCTGACAGGAATAAATGTTTTCCTCCTCGTCCTAGGGCTGCAGCCAATAAAATGTTTTTTCCTAGGAATTATTTTAAGCGTCCCTTTCTTAACAAGGGAGCCGCTAAAAGAACTAGAGGGGCCTCCTCCTCTTCCAATTTTTCGAGAAAGGGCAGCTTCAAAGGTTCCACCCTGTTTGGAACTTATCAGGCAAGACCCAAGAAGCAATGACGCCAATATCATTATTGGCGCCAGGCTAGGGAGGTTTTGCACAGCCTGGCAAGGCCTGCTGGATTGCCCTTTCATTGTAAGAGGTATTACGGAGGGGTTCCACATAGAATTTTCTCCAACACCCCCTTCAAGATTTTTGATTTCTTCTCTCCCAAGGGGCAGAGGAGAGAGCTGCAATTTGTGGTATTTTGACAGACATGAGAACAAGGGGGGTAATTGTACCAGTCCCTCTGCCTTCACAGGGGAAATGCTTTTATTCCGGCATTTTCCTTGTGAGGAAGAGTTCAGGAGGCTTAAAGTTTATCCTGAATTTAAAGAATCTCAACCTTCTTATCCGGTACAGACACTTCAGGATGGAGACTATTTATTGTGAAGAACATACTTCATAGAGGTGTCTTCATGGCATCAATAGATTTGAAGGATGCCCATTGGCAGGTTCCAATGAGCCCCCTGGCTCAGTCTTTTATGAGATTCGCAATAAAGGACGGAGACCGGATTTTACATTTCCAATTTGTCTGCCTTCCCTTCGTTCTGGCGTCCGCTCCAAGAATTTTTACAAAAGTTTTGGCCGAGCCCTTGGCATTCCTGAGGCGCAAAGGGATAGGGGTGGTCGCCTATTTAGACGACCACCTGCTTTTTGCACAGTCAAGGGACAGACTATTAGAGAATATTCAGATTGTCATGGGTCTGTTGGCTCACCTAGGTTGGATGGTGAATTTCAGCAAATCTTCTCTAACGCCCTCTCAGACTATGACCTACTTGGGATTCGAGATCAATTCGGTCCGTCAGGTTCTTATTCTTCCTCATCAGAAAGTCCTTGCTCTCCAAGAGGCAGTTCGATCTATCTGCTCAGAAACAATTCCTACAGTAAGACAAACAATGAGAGTGCTAGGGTTTCTGACATCCTCCTTTTCGGCAGTGAGATGGGGCCAGCTTCACTCCAGATGCCTGCAAGGTCATATCCTGAAGAATTGGGACGATTCCCAGCAGGGATTGGATTCCCAGCAGGGATCTACAACTACCAATAACACAGGAAGTGAGAGATTCTCTGACTTGGTGGTTGGAGGAGGATCGGTTCCTAAGAGGCTTGCCTTGGGGAGATACGAAGGAGATAACAGTGACTACAGATGCCTCAGCTTGGGGCTGGGGGGCACATTGCGGGTCATGGACAGCTCAAGGGAGATGGTCAAAAGCTCTGAGTCATTCTTCATCCAATCTGAGGGAATTGGTGGCAGTAAAGGAAGCCTTATGGTCCCTGAGGTCACACCTACAAGGGAAGCACGTACAAATCCGATCAGACAACGCGACATCAGTGGCCTACATAAACCATCAAGGTGGGGCAAGATCCTCAAGACTGATGACTATAGCACTGGAAATATTATCATGGGCGGAGAACAATTTGAAGTCTCTGACAGCGATCCACTTGAAAGGAACTCTGAATCAAGTAGCAGATTTTTTTCAGCGATCACAGATCAAGGAATCAGATTGGTCCCTAGATCCGACTGTTTTCAAGATGATTTGCGTACTAAGAGGCATTCCAGAAGTGGATCTATTTGCGTCAGCAAGCAATCACAAAGTAGATCAATTTTTCTCTTTGAATCCGAGAGGTCGGTCGCTGGGAGTAGATGCTCTAGCTCAGCCATGGCACTTCAGTCTGGCAAACTCCTTCCCTCCAGTTCGTTTAATCCCAATGGTACTGAAGAAGCTGGTGAGGGAACCAGCGACGATGCTCCTAATAGCTCCATGGTGGCCGAAGAGATCCTGGTTTTTGGCTCTGGTGGAACTGTCGATTCAGGACCCTTGGGAAATACCGGTTACCCCTCGTCTCCTATCTCAGGGGCCGGTATTTTGTCAAGACCCCCAATGGTGGAGGTTAACAGTTTGGACCCTGAGGTCTCCTTACTGCAAAAGAGAGGTTTTTCAGCTTCAGTGATTAATACTCTTCTGTCTAGCAGGAAGACCGTGACCAGAAAGATTTACCTTAAGGTATGGAAAACCTTTAATTCTTGGAGGACAGAGAATAGCTGGACCTCTTTTAAAACACCGATTATTCTGGACTTTTTACAAGAGGGGGTAAACAAGGGCCTAAGTGTTAACACACTAAAAGTTCAGTTGGCGGCCCTGACGGTCTTTTTGGATAGGAAACTTTCATCCATTTCGATCATTAAAAGATTTCTGCTGGCGGTCAAACATTCCAGGCCTGCTCCATGTAGAGTTATACCACAATGGGACCTGGCAAAAGTCTTATCAGTATTAAGTTCTCCTCCATTCTATCCGAACAAGAATTTGGATATCAAGTTGCTTACTTGGAAGGTGTTGTTTTTAGTGGCAATTACATCAGCAAGAAGAGTCAGTGACATTCAAGCTTTGTCGTATCGGCACCCGTTCCTCCAGGTTTTTACAGACCACATTGTTTTGAAAGTAGATCTTTGCTATCTTCCTAAAGTTGCATCAGATTTCCATAGGTCGCAGGAGATCATCCCTTCTGTTGCGAAAGAAGATCCAGAACTGAAGGCTTTGGACGTCAGGAAGGCTGACAGCTTGTTTATTGCTTTTTCAGGGCCCAGGAAGGGTTTGAGAGTGTCAGACAACATTGGCTAGGTGGATGAAGGATACCATTAAGCTGGCATATGGAGATGTCAATTTACCAAGAGGAGTTACAGCTCATTCCACTAGGAGTGTATCCACGTCTTGGGCAGAGCAAGCCGGAGTCTCCATTGAACAGATTTGTAAGGCAGCCACCTGGACGTCGGCTAAGACCTTTTCGAAACATTACCGTTTGGATCTTTTATCTCAGGAGCGTGCTTCGTGCGGTTCTTCCCACCCATTGAGGTAGTCCTCGCCTATCTCTCAGGCGTATGCTGCCCGAAGGATGTTTTGAGAAAACTCAAGTTAGTTACCTGGTAACTTTTTTTTTTCTAAACATCCGTAAGGGCAGCATACGCCAGCTTCCCTCCCTAATATTTTTTTCTTTTAACTGGGAGATGTTTTGCTTATAGCTCTTAATTAGAGAATTTGTGGATCTGTGTCTCTTCTCTCTCTTTTCAGATCTCTACAACAACTGGGGAACAGAGGGAGGAGTCAAGCTTTTGTTGCTGGTGCATGTGTTCCCCTCGGTGGGAGGAGCCCGGAGGTCTCAGGCGTATGCTGCCCTTACGGATGTTTAGAAAAAAAGTTACCAGGTAACTAACTTGAGTTTTTTTTTCTTGTTTGCATACTGATATTTTAGGAAAAAGCTTTTTATTCTGCTTTTTCGTTCATTTTTTTTTTAGCTAAACCCTGTGCAACCAAAGAGTTTTAAAGGTTTAAAAAACGCAAGGAGCGAATTTTGTCTTGAGTGCTGAAATTCTCAAAATTACCATTATGCACATTCTTTACTTTGGGGCGTTTTCTCTTCCCTTGACTGTGCCTATGCATGTTGGGTTTGTTCCGTTTGGGACCCCTTGCTTTTTCAGATTTAACTTGGTTTTTCTTGTTTGCATATTGTGGCTTTGATTCAACTTTTTTGTATTTTTTTTTTTTTTTTTTTTTTTTTTTTTTTTTTAGGGAAACCCTTTTGCAACCAAAGAATTCATTGAGGGATTACTTCCAGAAAACTGGTCCCACATCAACAAAGCCTGGTAAGCCTAGAAAGTTGTGTACTTCCAGAGAATATATAGTTTGGGGGTATTTCAAATGTATAAGGTTTCTTTGTTTTTGTAAAAACTGCAAGGTGCGCATAGCAGTTATATTTTATATGAAAATCTCCTAAAGCAGGGTCAGTTTGGGGTAGTTTCCTGGGCAGGAAAGGGTATCTACCAATACATATGCGTTAACGTTGTAACCATGAGAACTGGGGCTTTTACATGCAATAAAATTTTATTTATACATTTTTTTTTTTTTTATGACAAAAAAGCACTACAAATTGTAAACTGATTTTCTTTTTTGCACATATTTCACCCAAAAATATTGAGAATACACTTAATAAATGACAAACAAGACATTTTATGTCAAAGCCCAGACTCTGCAGAAATAAAATATCAAATTTTTCTCTTTACTTCAAAAATCACAAATGAACGCGTGTAGCGCAAAATAGTGAAAAATGGACTGACAACAGATTGACAAAAACTCTAGGTAGGCTGGCAGTTAAAGGGTTAATGGCTTCCAACATGGAATTTGTTGCTTGTATTAAGTTAATTTTTGGGACTTCCCTTGGAACCATTAGAGGGGTTCCATAAAGTGTTTCTCTGGAATTTTGTCTCCTGCTGGCCATCAAATTAGCCAGAAGATTGAGAACCTTATTATACAGTTCTCCCACATAAGGTATACTAGACCTGATCCCTTATGTTTTACCAAAAACTATTACAGCTGCTAATCGGTCCCAAGTCATAGTGCTACCGACATTGCCAGTTGGAGCAGGCAAGGATCTCGCACAGATGCGAGGAGCATTGATTATCTGGAAAGATCCAGAGAATGGATCAAGATGGAAAAAATAAACGTATACAGGTTTATTCATTTTGATGTGTCCCCTCCTCCAGTTCTACCCATTCAATCAGGGTCTTAGCCTTCGGGGCACAGAGGACAGGGGCCTCGATAGAAAAAGAGCTGCAAAGCAGCAATGTAGTTTTCATCCCACATTTTTCTCAAACATTAGACTGCATCCAGTCTGCACGGCATAAGGCCTTTCGGTAGAAGTGTCTTACTAGCAGCTGCCCACCCCTAAGGTAGATTAGAACCTACTCTATCTGTGGGTCGTGCTAAAGGATAATTGGAGAAAATCTCTGTAAAACTTACCGGTAACTGCTTTTTTAAGAATCCATCAACACTATCTTAGTTCCCACCCATGGTTAACTTGGGTTACTTAATAAAGACTGAGGTGGGGAGGAAGGGGTGGAGTTTTAACCGCTGTTCAGGTTTTTTCCTCCCAGGGGATGGAGCCTCTCTGTGGGTTGTGCTGAAGGATTCTTAGAAAAGCCGTTACCAGTAAGTCCAACGGGGATTTTTTGAATAACTGCTTAACTGATATAAAAACATAGGTTGACTGCAGAAGGAAATCATAGTCATCTAGTCTGCCCTTATGTGTTGGTGTTTCTTAGGAAAGATGTATGCTTCTCAATATGTGATTTTATAATTTTACTTGTCTTCCGCAACCCATGCAGGTCTGATCCCAACATGGCTACTTTAATGTCACATTTGTATTTTGTTTTTTGTTTTACTTCTAAAAACTTTGTTCCAGAAGACTTATTCATGGGCAGATGTACCAGATATATAGCATATCACAAGGACAAGCTTTCCCTGCAACACCCAGATGATGCACAAAGGCAGATTTCGGCCCCTCTTACTGGTACCCATGTACCATTTCATAAAGCTTCTTAAATTTGCCTCCATTAGAGTGCAATTATTGAAAGACCTCATAGCTCTGTCCACAATACTTCCCTTCTGCCCACACTTCCAGGTATGGAAGCTTAAAATTTGTCCTAAACAAAGATGTATAAATCCCTGTTATGTCTCCCGGTTTTCCCAGGGTATGTGCTCTATGTTCAATGTGCTCTAATGGACACAAATAATGTGGAATTTGATTTGCCATAAAGATTTCATCAGGTGGCATATCGTATATCTCCTGCAATAGCAAACTCTGGTCTCAAAAAGAATGTCCAGATCTGTAAAATTTCCACTTTGACCCGGCTCAAATTTGGCATTTCCGCAAATCGGTGTCAGGTGGCCATCTTAGATTTCATTGGACAAAATTTGGTAACCTTGTCCCATATTGTCAGGGATTCTTTCAGAGACTGATATTCAATGCATTGCCTCAGTCTGGATTCTATACAAAAGAGTGCCTCTAATGACATCTGTTTGCATGCATTCTTTTCCATCTTAACCCATAATGGAATATCCTCCCCATTATATATTAGCTATAGCTGTGCTAACCTTGTTCAATAATAGTTCAATAAATGTGGGACGGCCAGTCCACCTTGTTTTTTTGTCGTATACAGTGATTTCTTATTTAGTCACATATCTACCATTCCATATAAACTTCAGGATGGCATCTTTCATTTTGTCTAGGTCACTAAGATTTTGGAAAGAGAAAAATAGAAAAGAGTAGCTTACTAAAAAAAAAAAAGCCTAGAAAAGCACAGCAAAAAAGAAAAACAAAAGAAAACAGGGCCCCAAAGCGGGATCTGAGAAGCAGAACTATCTTCCCCACTATTCTCCGCTTGTTTAGCTTTCATCCTATAGTTAAAATTGATGAGGTCAGGTCCAGATACATTCCGGACATTGAGAAGAAAGAAAATTTTGAAAATAGACCTTTGGTATAACCTTTACCTATTGTCTCATTTATTCCTAATATAACCCCTTTTTTATCTCATTAAACCAGCTGACACTGAAAAATCTTATGGGGGGGGGGGGGGGTATGGTTCAGAGAGAGAAAAGGGGAACCAAAAGAAAAAAAGTAGAGGGCAAAAAGATATCAAGATATCCCTTACAGGCAGAAGAAAGAGTGGGGGAGAGAGGAGGGGAAGAGAAGAGGAAGAAAAAGTGTGATTGACAAATTCTTAAAGCGGACCTTCAGCATCATTTAATAAAAAACCCAAACCCTTAAAGTGGACCAACACCCACGGGTGATCGGCACGGGAATCTCTAAGATCTATAAGCGGAGGAGCCGCTTGTCCACGGCTTGTCCGTCGGCGCGGGGAGAGGTGAGTTGTTCGGGGGGGGTTTCACACAGCGGGGCACCCCGATCGGGGGTGCCCCACCGAAGTGGACCAAGACCCAGGATAGTCAAAATCCTGGGTGTTGGTCCACTTTAAACTATTCCCCAGCATCTAAAATTAATATATTTAGTGTTTTAGTCACTTTTTATTCTTTCCCTCACTGGCCTGCATTTCTGTTCAGGACTATAGGATATGGGTGTCGCCATCTTGGCGCAGTAGCCTCACATACTGAGGGGAGGGGTCAAAAGTGCAGGGGGGTGGGGTTATAGCTATGCTTTGCAGAGCTGGGGTCAGGAAAAGGTCAGCAATCCCAGAATGCAGAGCAGCACAGTCAGCAGACACTTCCTGTTTGCAGGCAGCCTGCGCCTCTATTGGCCGCCATCTTGAATGTTTAAAGTCTCAGAAAATGCAATAGATGCAGGTAGGATGATTTTTAATGTGGGCAATCTGTATGTACAGCATGGGGGAAACATATAAGATAGGCTCTTATTTAGGGT
Organism: Gastrophryne carolinensis; assembly: GCA_027917425.1. Lineage (NCBI taxonomy): Eukaryota > Metazoa > Chordata > Amphibia > Anura > Microhylidae > Gastrophryne > Gastrophryne carolinensis. The sequence goes on along the minus strand of CM051237.1, from coordinate 342,469,221 downwards.
GAAGGTCCAGTTTAAAACATTTTGTGCCTTTTCCTGTGTGCATAGAGGATAAATAGAAAAAAAGAATCCTCCTTACCCTAAATAAGACTTTAGTTTCCCTTATGTGTTCTCTGTGCGCCCCCCCCCCCCCCCCCCCTCACACCTCTCTAACCTTCTCATAGCACATATAAATTGAGACATTTCAAATGTGAAACAAAAGCAAAAAATGTTTTGGAACATGAGGTGGACTTCAATTTTTATATATGCACTTACATGTTTGTGTTCTCTATAAAGGAGAGAGGGGAAAGCAAACCTTTACCTTGATAAAGATTCCCTTTGTCTGTGGTATGACACTCCCATAAGACGCACATCTTGCTTAATCCATTTGATGTATTTTTACTGTATGACACACCTAGGATTTGGAGGAGGAAAATAAGAAAAAAAATATTTTAAACCAAAAATGCACAATTACAGACAGTGGCATTCCCCCTATTACATTCCTCATGGGCATTCTCCCCTCCCGTTCCCACAGGCAGTGTGGCATGCCCCATCCCATTCTCATAGGTCATGTGGGATACCCCTATTCCATAGACCATGCCATTCCCCATATACCCAGTGTGGCATCCCCCTCCATCCCATTCCCCATATAGGCAGTGTGGCATTCCCCCTCCCATTCCCCATATAGGCAGTGTGGCATTCCCCCTCCCATTCCCCATATAGGCAGTGTGGCATTCCCCGTCCCATTCCTCATATAGGCGGTGTGGCATCTTCCCCCTCCCACGCCCCATATAGGCAGTGTGGCATCTGCCCCCTCCCATTCCCCATATAGTAGGCAGTGTGGCATCTACCCCTCCCATTCCCTCCCCCCCCCTCATCATAGCTAGTGTGGCATCCCCCCTCCCCCCATTATCAGAAGTAAAAAAAAAGTGAAACTCACCGCTCCACTGAGTGGCCGCCTCAGTGAGTCAGGTGGGCGTGGCCTGCACCACGTCGGTCCAGGCCACACCCACCCGATTCACGGAGCCGGCCTGTAAGAAGCAGCCTCAGGCTACATCCGCTGCTATCGCAGTCTTATTCTTAGTATACAGTACGTCCTGCTCCAGATAAAATACTTACACTTGGGTTATCCTCCGCCAGATGGCGCTGCACTGCAGAGACATGCAAAAACAGGCTCCTCCCCGGCCCTCAAATACCCGGGGACCTCCCACAAATCCCCAGATTTCTCTGCTGTGCTGACTGCGAAGACATGAAGTAACACTCTCTCGCAGGTGAGCGGGGCTATCAAAGCCTGCGGCCCTGTTGGACTATTCCCACCCGTTCTCCCTGTGATGTGCCTCCCAGCCTGGGCTGCGCTGGTCGGGTGAAGGTAGGCAGCACCATGCGTGCTTAACGGAGCCATGCTCCACCGCAGTCCCCCACCAAAGGGTAGGCGTTTTAGGCTGATGGTGAGCCTCTAGGTGATGCCCCTCCCGAACTATTGCCCCATGCCCCGTGTAGCGGTGGGCCCTGTACAAAGGGTCGCCATCCTCCCTCGTTCCCCCCCGTAGCCCGGGGGGAAAGAAAAGGGGGGGGGTGTGGTGGTCTCAGTGTATGTTTACACGCTTATAGCCTTAGTATTGTCTTTGACTGGTATTCCTGGTGTCAGAGCCGCGCTGTTTGCATTTTTATTGTGTACCTGTCGCCGCCGCCGCGCGCACCTTTCCTTTACTGGATGTGCTGCGCCGGGCGGCGGCGTCGCCTCAGACGTTGCGGCGTCTTCATTGGCAAATCATTTTTCTAAGTGTGCCATACACTTCGCTCCTCATGACAACGTTGTAACTATCTCAGAGCTTCGCGCTCTTCGGGGGGGCGGGGACCTGGTTTGGCGCGCTCCGCGTCACAGCCCTCCCTGGCCTGCCCTTCGAGGTTCGCTTGGCGCCATTTTCATGCTGGTCGCACGAACGCGTGGTAGCGACCCTCCTCCTCCCTTGGTCTGTAAGTACCCTCGCGGGCGATTTTGTGCTCAAGGAATGGGAATGCCCCAGTAAACTTCCAGGGGACTGGGATAGGAAATACCCTTTTCCCCCTGAGGTGGTTAATTGTTGGTCATCACCCCCCGTGGTGGATGTGCCGATCATAGGGGTCCCTAATCCCCCCTTTATTACAACCCCTGCTTATAGTACCCTTCGGGATGCTGAGAACCGGTGCATTGAGCCGCTGGCCTCCCATGCCTTTTCTTGTGCCGCGGCTATTACTGCAGTGGCCGCTAGTACCCTCATCAGAAAGTTGCTTGATCATCACCCCGAGGATCTCCCCTGGGAGGTGTTTAATGCACTCTCCAATTGCGATATATTTGTAAAATGTATTCTATTAGCGCTGGATGACGCTATTATAATGTGTGCAAGAACCTCTGCCCTTGCGGTGGCTATACGTCGCTTGGTCTGGCTGCGACAGTGGGGTGCTGACGATGCTACTAAAGACTCTTACTGGGCTTCCCTTTAGAGGACAATGCCTATTTGGGGCCCGTCTAAACCTGTTCGGTAAAAAGGGCAAATCACCCCTACGCAGACGGCCATCTCGGCCCCCTCGGGGCAGGGGCACCCCTCCTCCCCCCTACCTTAGTGTTAAACAGGAACCAGGGTTGTCCTTCCGGGTTTTTCGTGCAGTCTCCTGCCCCACGGGCAGCAGACAACGCCCTGGCCCCTCCGGCGGGGCTAAGCCCAAATCTTCCACCAAACCCCCTCAAGCATGATGGGGCGCCCTCGCCCGCATGGGTGAGGGGATGGCTGCAGCACCTTGCAGGAGGCATCTCGCCTCATTCTGGTGGATTCAGGAGGTTGTGTCCTCCAGATACAGGATAGTTTGCTGCACAGCCTTCCCCAGTTTTATCAGGTACTCCTGGTCCCTGCCGCTGTTCAGTTGCTGGCACAGGCCATGCTAGGCCTGCGAGGCCTGAGGGTCTCTGTCAGTGGTCTGGATGCCTTTAGTAACGTCATGACAGGACGTTCGGTTCTGTATGTCCTTCTCCATTCCCCCTGCTAGGCAGGGTTCTGCGCAAGATTGCTCTGGTAAGGGGACCAGTGATTCTGGTGGTAGCAAAGAAAACCAGCACTCCATGTATGTGAGAAGATAAGTAGAGCTGTATTCGTACAACTGTACAATCAGGAACAAATAATCCATAATCCAATGTTTCGGGGGTTACAGCGAGCCCCCTTCATCAGGGATAACAATGTTTGTTATCCCTGATGAAGGGGGCTCGCTGTAACCCCCGAAACATTGGATTATGGATTATTTGTTCCTGATTGTACAGTTGTACGAATACAGCTCTACTTATCTTCTCACATATATGGAGTGCTGGTTTTCTTTGTTACCTGTGGATTTGCGGTGTCACCGCTAACCGTGCACCCCCCCTCTACACTTGGTAGGCGTGCGGCGGCATACGATACTGCAGTGATTCTGCTGGCCCCCCAGGTGCCCTAGTAGAGTGTGGTTTGCAGACAGGGTACCGAGGACATTAGTTTTCTGTCCCTTGCCAGGTGTGCTAGCTTGATCACTCAGGGCCCCCTTTACGTCACTCCAATCTACAGTCCCTGGCCTAGTCGGCCTGACTGAAACATACATCTTGATGGTGACAGGCTTATCTGTCTCGGTGTTTGAGACTATGGGAAGGCTAGTAGTAAGCTTCTTCCTCGTCTTCTTCTATCTGTTATAGGGTATGGCATACCCATATTGATTGGGGTGAGTCTAGCTCTCTTACCTGTTGGGCGTTCTCGGTTCCCAGGGTTCTAGTGTTGTTTTCAGCATGATTTGGAGTTGGTTCTCCAACTCTGTACTCTGATGGGTCAGGTTCTGCCCTGTCCACCTTGCCTTAGTAGTCTCTGGTTCAGTCTTCCTTGGTTAAGACTTCCGTCAGGGGGTACTCATGTACGTCCCCATGTAATCCTATGGTCCCTGTTGGGATTGAAATTGAATTTCATTCTGTCTGCTTGCAGGATTTTGTCCCTTGGTCCTATTCAGGATGTTGTCTGGCTGTTCTTACCATCAAGGTTGTCCTTCTGGTGACGGTTACCTCGGTCAGGCGTGTGTTAGCGGGCGGCTCTGTCTACCTAGCCCCCTTTCTTGAGATACTCCAGGATAAGGTGGAGTTCCGCTTGAAGCCAGACTCTCTGCATCAGGAGGTGTCTTATGTTCATTGATTTGAGATATTGTTATCCACGGCTGTGCCTTTTTCCTAGCAACACTGAGGAAAGGGTTCTGCGTTCCTTAAACAGGTGTTGGAAGTTTTTCCTTGGTAGTCACTGTGTCCTTTAGGGCAACTGATGTTCCTTGGGGCCTGCGGTCATTGCATCCTGAATGTGCCCGATCTCGTCTGCTCTCGGGAGTTGGGCGGCTTTGGTCCTGGTTATTACCTTTAATGGATGTCCCTCCTGGTACTTGGTTCGGTCTTTTGGCTTCTGCCAAGTCTACTGTAGCGATTGGATTTGTCAGGCTGTTACTCAGGCCTATTCCAGCAAGGGGAAGAATCTTCCTTGTCGCCTTGATTCTTTTTCTACTCGTGCTTGATGCCTCTTGAGCTTTTCAGAACCGGGCTTCTGTTGAACTGGTTGGCTAGGCCACTACCTTGGCCTTCTGCTCATACCTTTTGCAAAGTTTTTACAAGGTTGATGTTAGGGCCTCATGCTGTCTTGGCCGTATGGTTATGCAGGTGACAGTGGTTTTAAACTGTCTGCTGTTGTCGTTTTTTGTTGGGGATCCCACCCTGCTTTATGGACACTGCTTTTGGATGTCCCAAGTGTAAGTATTATATCTGGAGCAGGACGTACTGTATATTAAGAATAATACAATTCTGTGAAATACTCACTAAGATTTCAGGCCTGGTCTGCCCTCTGGGAATCGGCTGGTCTCTCAAGTCCTGCGGGGCATGGCTTAGGCAGGGGAGAGCCAACAGCGGGGCTGGCTGCTCGGGTGTGGGGGGGAGCAGCAGATGAGCGATGGACCCATTTTTTGGTTTTCATCCGCTTTAATACTCTGGAGCTCCCCTAATATGAAAGGTCTCTCTCTGCTTCTAAATCTGTTTTCTAAAACTCCCAATTCTCATCTGTACTGAATCCAAAATTAGATTGTAATTGCTTCATTTTCCCTAGGCTAAGACAGAAGAGAACCTTTTTAATAACTTGGAGTATATATATATATATATATAATATATATATATATATATTCAGACATCATACTGGGCAGAGTCACTGGGATATACTCACCACTTGTGTGTGATGGTGGCTGGACTCCACATCTTCCTGCCTCCCGCCCTCCCTCATGGTGCTGGCTGGGCCGGTTATGCAATCTTCTATGGACCACCCCAGGGGATCCCATATCCTTGCAAGACAAGGTGTTTTCAGCATACAGCTTACTGAGTTTCTGCATTTTCTAGAACACCCAAAACGCTGTCTCGGAACAGTCTACCGAGAAGCACACTGAGAGAATTGCCAAAAGCTTGCAGAAAAACACCTGAAAACCATATGGAGAAATCTTCAGAATAAAAACACGAAAGCAAAACTGAGCATGTTAAGATTCGCTCAGTGTGTTCCATGTTGCTGACTTGCACAAACCTGTGTAAGGAGTGCTGTAATAAGATTCTCCAAGAAGAGACCACTGCTTTTATGGACAACTTAAAGCCGAACAAAACCCTGGACTTTGGCTATCCTAGGTTTTGTTCCGTGCCCTGGGGCATCCCATTTCAGCATGCCCTGCTGTGGGAAACCCCCTAGATCAGCCAGTACAACTTGCCTCTTTCCGGTCCAGCGGCGCCTGCGCATCTGTGCAGCGTGTTTCTGAATTAGAAGCCTTATCGTTTAGGCCTCCTTATTTAGCCCTACACAAGGACAAGACGGTGTTCCATTTTTAAACAGGATTTTCTTAAGGTGGTTTCCCTCTTTCATCTTAACGAAGAGGTGGTTTTAGTCTCATGTCCCGCTCCGGCTAGCCATAAGGAGGGAGTCCTCCACTCTGCTACTCGGACCTTCCGCAAAACTGACTCCTTTCTTATTTGAGGGGCCACGGAAAAGTCTAGCGCCAGCAAAGTTTACCATCAGCTGATGAGATTAGACAGGCAGCGATTAGAGCTTACATATTCAATGGGAGGAATCCTCCTTTTCGACTTGTGTGCCATTCTACCCGGGCTATTGGGGAATCCTGGGCCTTTCAGCACCAGGCTTCAGTGAAACAGGTCTGCAAGGCTGCTACCTGGTCTTCGGTTCATACATTTACCAAATTTAATATGGTAGATGTTAGAGCCCCTGGATGGCGCTTTCGGGACAGAAGGTATTGCAATAACTAGTGAGCTCTTCAGCTGTTTTTTTTTTTTTTTCTTCCAAAATGGCTTACTCAGGTTAGAGGAATATGATCCACACACAGGATTCCTACCCTGGAAGAAGGGCACTGCTTTGGGAAGTCCCATTCCTATCTGACTTGGTGAGACCCTGGAGTGGAATATGAGAGAAAATACAATTATCACCTGTAGAATTGCTTTAGCTCTTCTATCTGCTAGGGTACTATATCCATTCCTTAGATGCCATAGTCCAGTGAATCCTTGTATATATGTAAATATTAAGCATATTTCATCCTCTCTGCTCCTTAAGCAGCTTGGGAGTATTGGGAACCAGAGCACCCTATTAATTCGACCACGGGGTCCCTTTGAATCCCCCTCTATTCTAAGTATGTCACACACCCCGCTTCAGAATAGTCATTACACTTGGGTTATGGCCAGTAGAGGGCGAACTTTGCAGAGGTGACAGGAAAAAGAAGCCCCTCCCGGTCCATAAATACCTGGGACCTCCCACACATTCCCCAGTCTTCGTCTCTGCAGACGGCGAGCAAGTCAGAAGATGGCTGTCTCCTCCTTGCAGGTAAGCCGGGTTCATACCTGGCCATATTTGTCCCTATTTCTGCCTGGACCTAGTTATGTTTTGGTCCCCTAATGCCTCCCAGCCTTGGCTGTAGGTCCGGATGAGGGTAGGGTTCACCTTAGCAGGTGTATTGATAGGAGCCACGCTCCTCCGTGAGACCCCATTTAAAGGGGTAGGCGGCTACCAGGTTGGTGACCCTGGATTGGGATGCCCTGTCCGTTTGCTAAAAGCCCTCACCACACATATTAAATGTGGCTATCGGCTTACACCTTATTCCCTTGCCCAGTTAGTAGGGGGGGGGGGGGTGCATGTCTCTCAAGAATTATTCAGTTTATTCATGTGAATGATGAGGTGCGTTTGGGAAGTGATCCCTCAATGATCGGTGTGTGTGTGCGTTACTATGCTGTGTTTTTACTTCTGGCGCCAGACTTGCCAGCGCCAGTTCTCCCTCATGTATTCAGCCGCGGGCTGGGGGCCTGGTGATGGCACCTGCCTGCTCCGCGGCCTCAGGCCGGTGAGCCGGCTTCTCCAGCCTGTCAGGGAGGGGGGCCGGGCCGGGAGCTCTTCACGCCCGTGACGGCCCGCCCCTCTCTTGGCGCGTCAGCGGCGCTCAGCAACTATGGGTCGGGCGGGGCCGGCGCGAGCGCGATTTCGCCTGACCCGCCTCTCTTCTTCCCTCCTTGGTCGCCATCTTCCCAATAGGCTCACGTGAGTGCCCCTTGGGGCTTTTTGTCATTTGATTTTTATTGTATTTCTTTGGCTGCACTTTATTATGGTGTATATGGGGGTCTGTTTATTCAGATCCATGTTTTTTAATTCTGCATGCCACTCCTTATGCAAGGTGGCCTTATATATATTTATGTAATTATATACTTTGGTATTGTTCTGTCCTCCTTAAGCGAACTACTTAATTCGACAGAGAGCCTAAACTCCTGCTCCACAATTCATCACACTGGGTTGATTCGACCTGACTTTTATTGTAGAACATAATGAGTAAAACTGGGGACATAAAGGAACATGCACTTACTATATGGAGAGACATGTAGCAATACACAAATACAGTAAATACACGAATCATGACATGAACATGTGCAAAAAACATACATATTACATATACAGCACACTAATGTAACTCAGGGATAACTATGCGTCAGTATTAGCACCTGGAGGGATGCAATGGCATGCTAATCTATACACACAGAACGCATGTGCTGCAGATGCTAACTATAATTATCACTGTGAGCATGTAATGCTGAAAATATAGGGAGATACATAAGCTGCCATGCTGGATAGCTATTTACATTTACTAGCGATGCTTTTAAAGCATGGATGCAATGGATGACGCTGGATGCGATGTAGCCTAATCACTGTCTAGAGAGAGAATCAGGAAGTATAGGGAGATAGTGACATCATGAAAGGGTCACATGGTACAGGTATGGAGGCCTGCTAGTCCAGAAATCCAAGATGGAAATATCTGCAATGTATTCAAATGGCCACTGGAGGGAGCTCCAACACAAAATGAGTATTGTAAATCACAGTGAATCTTACAATGCAGTCTAATACAACAGAATATACATTTTATATAAAAAAACATATTGCAGAAGGCATAACACTCCCCGCCTGGTATCCGGAGGATACCACTTCATGGCACCTCTGGAGAGAGTAGCAATATCAGTTCAGTTACCAGTCTGATAAAAAGTCTTGGTTCCTTTTGTCGGCAAACTTTAACTTCAACTTTTCTAACTTTGCCGTCTTCACTTGGGAACACTTTGGTGATCAGACCTAGGGGCCATTCGTTCCTCTTTGACTGAAAGTCTTTTAAAAGAACACCTCCTCCCACTCGCATGTTGGGTTTGCTGACTTGCCATTTGTCTCGTGTCTGTAAGGTAGAGACATACTGCTTTCTCCACTTATCCCAGAAGGCATCTGCTAGGGTTTGTACTCTTCTCCACTGACACTTGTACAAGTCCTTGGCACTAAACTCACCAGGAGGAGCTGCAGCTGTACCAACTTTTTGGGTGAGAATAGTGGCGGGTGTTAACAGAAGGGGATCCTCTGGATCACTAGATATAGGTGTTAAGGGTCTGGAATTTATGATGGCCACTACTTCAGCCATGATGGTAGTGAGGGTCTCGTGGGTGAGTCTTGAGGTTCCCATCTGTAGAAATATAGAATCAAGGATTTTACGAGCTATGCCAATCATACGCTCCCATGAGCCTCCCATGTGAGAAGAATGTGGTGGGTTGAATGTCCATGTACACTGTTGGTCAGTAAGATATCTCTCCACATGATCATTGTCAATATTTGAAGGTATTTTAAGTTCCTTACAAGCTCCAACAAAATTGGTTCCTCTATCAGAGCGAATGTGTTTCACTGGGCCTCTGATAGAGATGAATCGTCTGAGGGCACTGATGAAGCTAGATGTGTCCAAGGACTCAATGACTTCTATATGAACAGCCCTAATACTCATACAGGTAAATATGACTGCCCAACGTTTGCCGTTTGCCTGGCCTCCTCTAGTCTGCCGAGTGGTGACAGACCAGGGGCCAAACACATCAAGACACCAACACTTGTGAAAGGAGGGTCTGTACTGAGTCTGTCTGTGGGAAGATTGGCCATTTTCTGTGACTGAAACATACCACGAAGTTTTTTGCAAGTGATACATCTGAAAATAACGCAACTGACAAGTCTCTTTGCTCCCACTATCCAAAATCCAGCTGTACGTAAAGCTCCCTCAGTGAACAAGCGTCCTTGATGCTTAATCTGTTCATGGTAGTGTTGTACAAGTAGAGATGCAATATGGTTGCGTGGGAGTATGATTGGATTACACTCCTTACTCTCAAGGTTTGCATTTTTGATACGTCCCCCAACTCTCAACAATCCATTAGCGTCTATGAATGGGTCAAGTCTCTTGAGGGAACTATCTTTAGGAACACTCTTTTGGTTCTGAAGCAGTTCAAGCTCACGTGTATAAGCCTCTTGTTGGACACATTGGATGATAATGTCTCCGGCCTGAGTAAGCTCATCTACAGTACAGGGCTTGTGACAATAGTGCCAGCCTTTGCAATGCTCTGATCCTGTTGCTAAGGCTCTAAAGGATCTGACTATGTGGATTAAACAAGCTACTGCTCTGTTCAAAGACTTCCAAGTAGAAAATCTGAAACGTTTGGACCCAAGCTGTCCACAAGTAACTGTTGTGGCAAGAACAAACTTGAGGGCGAATCTCTGCATCAGATTCTGGCTCTAGTAGATCATATGTGTGTTCCTGAAGAGTATCATGCAGTGGGTTTATACAGGAATTTAGGTCCCGTGAGCCAAGTAGTGTCTTTGAGTTGGGATGCTGGTACGGCTCGTGTGGCATGGTCTGCTGGGTTGTGATCAGTGGACACATAGTACCACTGTGTAGGCCGTGTTGACTTTCTAATCCTTTGGACTCTGTTATGTACGTACACATAGAACCTCCTGGACTTGTTGTAAATGTAGCCCAACACTACTTTGCTGTCTGTGTAAAACACTGTGTCATCAAGTGCAATGTCTATTTCTGACACAATAAGTTCTGCTAGCTCTACTCCCAGAACAGCAGCACACAGTTCCAGTCTTGGAATGGTAGGTTCAGGACATGGAGCTAGCTTTGCCTTACCCATGATAAAGCCAATATGGACTTGACCTTGAATGTCCATTGTCTTGAGGTAGGCAACTGCAGCAATAGCTCTTACTGAAGCGTCACAAAATATACACAGTTTTCTAGACTGAGCTTCTGCAGAAGAGATGGGTGTGTATGGCCTTGGTATGTGTAGGTCAGACAACATATTAAGAGAGTCTCTCCATGTTACCCAAAGTGTCTCCTTCTCTGGGGAAAGTGGTGAGTCCCATTCACATGTGTCTGTAGTCAGGTCTCTGAGCAGAGTCTTACCTTGGATGACCACAGGTGCTGCAAAGCCAAGTGGATCATACAGACTGTTGATGGTAGATAAGACACCACGTCGCGTGAAAGGCCTCTGTTCTTGGTTGACCTGAAAGGTAAAGGTGTCAGACTTGAGATCCCAGTTGAGCCCTAGACTGCGCTGCATGGGTATAGCGTCTGTTGTGAAGTCCAGGTCTTTTAGATCACTGGCATAATCTTGGGTAGGGAAGGCCTCCATGACGACTTTGCTATTTGAAGCAATCTTGTGCAGTCTGAGGTTTGAACAGGCAAGCATACTTTGTGTTCTAAGTAAGCTGATTGCATCCTCAGGTGAAGGAAGTGACTTTAGGCCATCATCCACATAAAAGTCTCTTTCAACAAATCGCCTAACGTCTTGCCCATAGTCTTTTTCACCTTCCTGGGCAGAACGTCTCAGTCCATAGATAGCAACTGCAGGAGACGGGCTGTTGCCAAACACGTGTACCTTCATGCGGTATTCTGTAATGTCTTTGGTAGGGTCATTGTCTCTGAACCAGAAGAATCTTAAGAAGTTCCTATGCTCTTCTTTAACCAAGAAACAATGAAACATTTGTTGTATGTCAGCAACAATGGCAATGGGTTCTCTACGGAATCGGATGAGGACACCAAGTAGTGTGTTGTTAAGGTCTGGTCCTGTCAAAAGAACATCATTGAGGGAGACTCCTTCATGCTGAGAGCTGGAGTCAAAAACTACCCGGATTTGTCCTGGCTTCTTAGGGTGGTAGACACCAAAGATTGGCAAGTACCAGAGTTCTTCCTTGTCTTTTAAGGGTGGAGCTTCTTCTGCATGACCTATTTTCAAATATTTTGCTCATGAATGAGAAGAAATGTTCCTTCATCTCTGGTCTTTTCTGAAAGTTGCGTCTGAGTGCAGAAAGGCGTTTTAGGGCATGATCTCTATTATTGGGAAGATGGCGTCTCTGTGCCTTGAAAGGAAGTGGTGCAACCCAGTTATTTGCTTCATCTTTGAAGAATCCTTGTTCCATTATGTTAAGAAAGGTTTCATCTTCAATAGAGGGGGCTATCTTGTGATCTTCTTTGGTACTCTGGAAGACTGTACATCCCAAGTGATCTCCGTTATCACTACAGGGATAGTCCCTGGTTTCTGGAAAGTCTGGATACATAAGACTTGCAGGTTTCTCTCGCACAAGGAACTTGTTAGGACAAGGCAGAAACATTGATGGGTGACCATTCTCCAATGTACTTGTGTAGAGGGAGTTCACAGTGGTTGGTTTGTGAACATTCCCTAGGCAAACGTTACCTATAATGACCCATCCCAGGTCAAGCTTCTGAGCATATGCAGAATTATGTGGACCATTGATCTGTTTCCTCACCTTGTGGACTCTGATGATGTCCCTTCCAAGCAGGAGTATTATCTGAGCCTTTGGGTCAAGTGCAGGAATAAGATGTGCAATGGTTTTTAGGTGTCTGTGATGTAATGCTGCCTCAGGTGTAGGAATCTCCTCTCTGTTGTTTGGAATATGATTGCATTCAATCAAGGTGGGTAGAGGCAGAGATGTCCCTCCATCTAAGGATTCAACTTGATAATTGATTGCTCTTCTCCCTGTTTCTTCACTCAATCCGGTACAAGTTTTAAGTGAATATGGAGAGCTGCTTCCTTTGATGTTGAAGATGTCAAAGAAAGTTGAGCTGGCAAGGGATCTATTGCTTTGATCATCAAGGATGGCGTATAACCTTACTGCTTTCTCATTGTGACCAACAGGATAGACTGTAACAAGACAAATCTTGGAGCATGATTTTCCACTGAGACCTTCTCCACATACCCGGGTGCACTGGGGTGTCACTTCAGGAGGTACATCTTTCTCTTCCCCGCCGTGCCCTGTAACCTGTTCTGAGGATGTAAGAGTCCATGGAGCTGGCCCCGGATGTAATGCCACGTTATGCTCTTTGCTGTCGCATTCTGTGCACTTTATGATTGCTGTACAGTCTTTGGCAAGATGAGAACTTGATGCACAACACTTGTAGCAAATATGATTTTCTTTGAGGAAGGTTTTGCGGTCTCTGAGGGTCTTCTCTCTAAAACCTCTGCATTTCAGCAGTGAGTGAGGTTTCTTGTGTAGAGGGCATTCTCTCTGTGTGTCTTTTGTAATGATCTTCTCAGACTCTGCAGTGCTGTAAGTTTTGTGAGAAGAGTCTGTAGGAGATACATTGGTTTTGTGTACAGCAACAGGTGTACCTTTCATGTTGTGAAGGAAGGCAGTTTTACCTGATTTGGGATAAGCAGAGTCCCGGGTTGAGAAGTCAAAGCTAGGATCGTTTCTAGTCTTTGCTTGTTGGTGCATAAAGTCCACAAAATAGGAGAATGGAGGAAATGGGACGTTGAACCTTTGCTTGTAGTTGGAGCCCTGAGTAATCCACTTCTCTTGTAGGCTGTAAGGTAGTTTTTGGACTATGGGTTTGATGCCACGTGCTGTGTCCAAGAATGTTAGGCCTTGCAAGTCTCCTTCTGCTTTGGTGACTTGGAGTTCCATTAGCATATCACTTAGCTCTCTCAGCTTCTGGAAACCCGTATTTGGAATCTTAGGAAAGTCCGCAATTCTCTTAAAGAGTGCTTCTTCTATCACTTCTGGTGAGCCATAACACTCATCAAGTCTCCCCCATATCATGTTTAACCCTCTGCTTGGGTAGTTGATGTTAATGTCTCTTATGCGCTTGGCATGCTCTGTAGACTCATTTCCTAGCCACTTGACTAAGAGATCAACTTCTTCACTCGCAGACAGGTCTAGATCTCTAATTGTGTTTCTGAACGATGAACGCCATGCTCTATAACTTTCAGGTTTGTCATTAAACTTTGAGAGTCCTTTAGTTATTAGCTCACGTCTTGCGAAGAATTTGAAGAAGTCTGACATACCTTGGTCTCTATGTGATAGATCTGGAGGCAAGGTGCTATGTAGAGGGTCTGGTGGCCTATCGTAGTTCATAGGCATGTTGTTGCTGTAAAGGCTATGATCAACTTGCTGCTTCTCAAATAGTCTTGCTGTATCGCAGTCATCTGTTGGCTTCACCACGGGTAGCATAGAGGGCTGATGGTAGACAAATCTACTCTCTCGTTTGATGTATGGTGTCTGTTCAGCTGAAGTTACTTGCTGGGTGACAAGATGCTGCTGGAGCTTGCTAGCAGGAGTTGAACCCGCTTCTGGCCGTGGATGCAGGTTGTCATCTGATTTAGCATGTTGCAGAACATAGTCTGAGGTACGTAGCAAGTTATCATGATGACTAGTGGTCTGGAATATGTTGCCAAGTCTTTCACCTGTAGGATTTGCAGCTTCTTCCAAAGCATCTGCTTCAGCTATAGCGGCCGCAGCCTGCTTATCAACTGCGAGTCTCTCCAGTGTCGCAGTAATGACTGCTTGATCGGCTTCAACATGTGCCTTTTGTTCTTCTTTACGTGCATTTTCTATTTTCAGCTGCATTTCATGTTCTGCATAGGTTGCTCGCATTTTGGCTGCTTTCGGCTTTTGCGCGGGCAATGGCGACTATGGAGCTGCTCACTGACTGCCTTGAGCTTCTGGAGCCGCCCGATACATAGGATCTTGTTTCAAATGCTCCGGTCTCTCTAATAGACATGGTGATGCTGTGTACGGTTTTGCACACTTGTCTCTGTTGAGGGTATAGTGTAGCGGTGGTGCTGTGGCGCAGCACGGTGCTGAGATCAGTAGTGCGTGGTTTGTGGGAAACCGTGGTTTACTGGTGTCCAGCCTGTGAGATGCTGCTGTGTCTCTATCCAGCTTGTCAGAAGCCGCTATTTTACTGTTCTGTCCTCCTTAAGCGAACTACTTAATTCGACAGAGAGCCTAAACTCCTGCTCCACAATTCATCACACTGGGTTGATTCGACCTGACTTTTATTGTAGAACATAATGAGTAAAACTGGGGACATAAAGGAACATGCACTTACTATATGGAGAGACATGTAGCAATACACGAATCATGACATGAACATGTGCAAAAAACATACATATTACATATACAGCACACTAATGTAACTCAGGGATAACTATGCGTCAGTATTAGCACCTGGAGGGATGCAATGGCATGCTAATCTATACACACAGAACGCATGTGCTGCAGATGCTAACTATAATTAACACTGTGAGCATGTAATGCTGAAAATATAGGGGGATACATAAGCTGCCATGCTGGATAGCTATTTACATTTACTAGCGATGCTTTTAAAGCATGGATGCAATGGATGACGCTGGATGCGATGTAGCCTAATCACTGTCTAGAGAGAGAATCAGGAAGTATAGGGAGATAGTGACATCATGAAAGGGTCACATGGTACAGGTATGGAGGCCTGCTAGTCCAGAAATCCAAGATGGAAATATCTGCAATGTATTCAAATGGCCACTGGAGGGAGCTCCAACACAAAATGAGTATTGTAAATCACAGTGAATCTTACAATGCAGTCTAATACAACAGAATATACATTTTATATAAAAAAACATATTGCAGAAGGCATGACAGGTATATTGGGAGCAGACTGTGACGCGAGTGCACGTTCGTCACAGGTTCGAATCCCGAGGTTGTATTCTGGGTGGACCTGGTGCCTTGACCTGCAGGAAATGCCTGTTTGGATGTTTATTTAGACTTATATATAGGTGTGGTCAGTGTATGTTGCATATACTGGTATGTGTGGGCTTATATGTATATATATGTACAATGGTTTCACATACATATTGCTAAAAGGGATCTCCCCCCTATTGTGTCTTCCAGGTGGGACGTCACGGCTTTTGGGCTTTCTCCTGATCCTAGGTCTCTTATTTAAATATGGGTCCCCCTTTTTTATTCTTTAAATAAACTCTTCCCACATACGGACTCTAAGGGGCATCCCGGGTAGCTTCTTAGCGTAATTCCCATTGGTCATTGCGACTACCATAAATCTCACCGTATGGAGGCTCCCCAGGATATCGGGCACAGGATCCCTTCGAGGCAACCCCGGCAGTGTAGGTTATGTGGGGTATCCCTTGTTGGGGACAATGCGCAGATTTGTATACCATGCGCACAGCAGGCGATTGCGCGGCAATCTGGGTTCCGTGCGGCCGGGTCGGGCCCGCTGGCCTCATCACTGACACCCCCACGCCTGGTTTCTGACCCCAAGTGACGTTGTCACTAGCGGGGAGTCGCAATCCGATGTCTGCGCCAGACTGGTCAACATTGGGAGTATGATTGCTAGCACTGCAGCCAGGAAGGCCCCAGCTAAGAGACGGCACCTGGCGCTCGCTACGCCAGCCTTTGACTATGATGTTTATGACCCTTTTGATTGTAAGAATGTACGCGTCATGAGCCTGGATATTCGGTGAATCCGCTAGGAAAACAATTTTTGCCTACGCTTACGTGCGCGCTGAGCGTTAAGAGGAAGGTGAATTGTTTGCTCAGATTTTTGAAGTGCCTTCTATTTCCCCTCCTGCAGAGGCCCTCCCACAACGGGGGGAAACATTTTTGGGACGGCCAAACCTCGTTTGGAGTTCCCGGATCAGAAGCACTTTAACAATTTGATCCTTGAGGAATGGGAGAAGCCTAGTCGGCTCCCTGGTATCCCTCAAGGGTGGGATAGGAAGTATCCCCTCCCTGTTGAGGTGCTTAAGCGTTGGTCTACACCCTCCGAGGTCGACGCTCCCGTCCTGGGACTGTCCAATTCGCCGGTAGTGCATTCCCCGGATTCCAATACCTTGAGGGATAGTGAGGACCAACGTCTTGACCAAATGGCTTTGCATGCTTTTGCTTGTGTAGGGTCGACCTTGCGCCCGGTCGCTCTCACGGCCGTGGCTCTTAGAGCCTTTATTGGGGGCCTTTTGGATGGTTCCCAATTGATCCTTCCAGTGAGGAGTTTACAGCTCTGACTCATTGTGATATGTTCATTGCCTTTGTCTTATCAGCCTTGGATGATACTATCCGTATGCGTAGCAGGACCTCGGCATTGCAGGTGGCTATACGTCGTTCGGTCTGGTTGCGCCAGTGGGCGGCCGTTAATGCGGCTAAGAAGGCGCTCACAGGACTCCCCTTCCCGGGTCTGCGCCTGTTCTGTGAGCGTTTAGACTCTGTTGTCAAAGGGGGTAAGTTACCTCAACGCAAGCGGCAGCGCCGGCCCTTTCGGGGTTCAGGCTCTTTCAACCCCTCCTTTCGTGGCTCCCGACAAGCAGGGGGGATTGTCTTTCACTGCATTCAGAGGAGATTCCTGGAGTAGGGGCAGGGGACTTGCCCAACCCGGGGCTTTCTGGGGTGCAAAAGCCAAATCTGTTGCCAAGCCCGCTCAGCAATGAGGGGGTGCCCTCACCCTTGCGGGTGGGGGGACGGCTGCAGCTCTTTGCTCAGGTCTGGACTCTAGAGGTCACAGGTGATTGTATCCTGGAGGTAGTCTCCTCCGGGTACAAGCTGGAGTTTACATACCGGCCTCCTCCTAGATATCTCAGGTCTCGGGTTCCTATGGACCCATGGGCAGCACAGGGGCTTTGGGGTTTCTGGCGGTGCTGAACCTTCAGGATATGGGGGTCGTTTGTCTGGTTGCTCCCATAGAGAGAGGTCAGGGTTACTACAACTACCTTTTTACGGTTCCCAAACAGGATATCAAGGACGTTTACCTTCATGGGCTGATATTCCCGGGACATCAGTGGTTTCTCAGGTTCGTGGTAGGCCATCAGCGCTACCAGTTTGTGGCTCTTCCCTTTGGGCTGACTTTGGCGCCCAGGGTGTTCACCAAGGTATTGGCGGGCGTGATGGCTCTTCTCTGAGTCCAGGGCACTCGCATTTTGCCTTGTCTGGATGACCTTCTCTTTACGTCATCCTCTCTCCACCAGTTGGACACCCGGACGGTGGTGACAACGCTGGAGAGGTTCGGGTGGGTAATCAATTTCCCTGAATCCTTTCTATCTCTGTCAAGGGTGGCTTCGTTCCTGGGCATGACTCTGGATACCATTCAGATCAGGGTGTCCCGGCCCCAGCCGAAGGTGGATGTTCTTCAAAGTGGACCAACACCCAGGATTTTGACTATCCTGGGTTTTGGTCCACTTCGGTGGGGAACCCCGATCGGGGGTGCCCCGCTGTGTGAAACCCCCCAGAAACCCCAAAAAACTCACCTCTCCGCGCTCCCACGTGAACGCCGCAGCCAATCCCCGCCAACGTCTAGGCGGGGGACAGGAACGTACAAGCCTCTTCCGCCGCCTCCCGCGCGTCACTCTCGGCACCCGCGCCGGCCATTCACAGAGGGCCGGCGCGGGCGCGCGTACATCTGGAGGGGCGCGCGGGAGGCGGCGGCGGATCAGGTAAGGTCTTTTTGGGGTTTCTGGGGGGTTTCACCCCGCGGGACATCCCGATCTCGGATGTCCCGCGGGGTGGGAGGTGATCGGCCCGGGAATCTTATAGATTTCCGGGCCGATCACCTCTGGGTGTTGGTCCACTTTCAAGCACGACTTCGTTTTCTTCTGTCCAGCCCCCGTCTGTCCGTCAGACAGGGGATGAGGCTGGTAGGTTTGAGGGTGCCTTGCTTCGGGGCAGTGCCCTTTGCTCAGTTTCACATGAGAACTCTTCAGCTCCATCTTTTATCGTTTTGGGACTAATGTACTTTATCCCTGGCTCAGACTTGTGTTCTGTCTCCTCTGGTCCGGCGGTCCTTCAGTGGTGGCTGGACCCGAATCACTAAGGAGGGACTCGCAGCAAGACTGCCCTCCGGGAGGTGTCTCTGATTCTTTCATGGGCCGAGAGCTATGTACTGTGCATCTCGGCAGTTTACATCCCAGGTGTGGAGAACCTGGGAGCGGACTTTCTGAGCAGGGGGACCTTTCGCAGGGGGGAATGGTCCCTCAGCAACATGGTATGTCTCTCCCTCTGCCGCAGGTGAGGGAGGCCGGAGGTGGATCTGTTTGCCCCTCGTCACAATCACAAGTTTCCGGCACTTGTGTCAATGTCCCAAGACCCTCTGACTCTGGCTGGCGCTGGATGCCATGTCTCTGTACTGGCGGGAGCTCGGTCTCCTGTTTCTGTTTTCTCCCTTTCCCTTGGTGGGCTGGGTGGTACGCAAGCTGGCTCAAGAGGGTGTGCCAGCAATCCTGGTGGCCCCAAGGTGGCCAAGACAGGTGTGGTTCGCAGACGTCGTGCAGCTGGCGGTCGTTCATTGGGGGCTGCGTCCGGTTCTGATTACAGAAGGTCAGCTTTGTTACCTCAATTTACAAACGCTGGTTTTGTCGGCGTGGCTGCTGACACCTTCGTCTTAGAAGAAAAGGGTTGTCTGAAGTTGTTGTCCGGACTCTTGTCAGGGCTAGGAAGAATTCTTCTTCTACCTTCTACCACAGGACCTGGCGGACCTACATTTATTGGGGTGAGGCTAGGGCCTTTCCTTGTCGCGTGTTTTCCATCCCTCGGATTTTGGAGTTTCTTCAGCATGGTTTTGGACATGGGTTTTCAACTTAGCACTCTGAAAGGGCATGTTTCCGCTCTGGTGGTTTTCTTTCAAAGGTCTTTTGCTCTTCTTCCTTTTGGTTAGGACCTTTTTTCCAGGGGGTCACTCTTGTGCGCCCTCTTCACAAACCCATGTTACCTGTTGGGATTTAGTTTTGGTGTTGTCTGCCTTTCAGGGTCCTCCTTTTGAACCAGTGCAGGGTGTTGCACTATCCATCTTCGCCCTAAAGGTTGCCTTTTTGATGGCTATCACCTCTGTTCGTGTTTTTCTGAGTTGGCGGCTCCGTTCCATTCAGGCCCCCTACTTTGAGAGACATCAGGACAAGGTGGTTTTCCGTTTTACACCTGACTTCCTGCCAAAGGTGGTCTCCGCCTTTCACCTCATTCAGGACGTTGTGCTTCCTTCCTCGCGTCTTGGCTATGAAAAGGATAGGGCTTTGCACTCTCTGGACGTCGTTAGATGTGTTAAGTACTTTCTGGTGGCTACTTCACCATTCTGGAAGACGGATGCCTTTTTTTGTGGTGCCATCTGGGGCCGAGTAAGATTTGGCGCCCGTCTAGTCTACCATTAGTATATGAATTCATTAGGCCATTATTAGGGCCCATTCTGCCAAGGGGAGGGATCCCCCTTTCCAGATCACTGCTCATTCTACTCGTGCGGTTGGGGCTTCCTGGGCCTTTCAGCCTCTGTTGAACAAGTTTGTGAGGCGGCTGCTTGGTTTTCTGTTCATACTTTTTCCACGTTTTATAAGGTTGATGTGCGGGCCTCAGCGGATGCAGTTCTGCAAGCTGCAGTGGTTTCTTTGTGCATTATTGCCTTGTTTTGGATCCCCGCCCTTTATGGACACTATTGGATGTCCCAAGTGTAATGACTATTCTGAAGCGGGGTGTGTGACATACTTAGAATAATACCATTTTGTGATTACTCACCTGTAAAATGGGTATTGTAAGTATGTCACACACCCTGCTTCATCCCGCCCTTATTGGTAGTTTGGATCTTTTATATGGTGAACCTTTTAGTGTTATGATTGTTTATATTTGGTTCTTCCGGGTCCCCTTACTGCTGTCCTATACTGGGGAATGTGTGGGAGGTCCCAGGTATTTATGGACCGGGAGGGGCTTCTTTTTTCCTGTCATCTCTGCAAAGTTCGCCCTCTACTGGCCATAACCCAAGTGTTATGACTATTCTGAAGCGGGGTGTGTGACATACTTGCAATACCCATTTTACAGGTGAGTATTCACAAAATGGTATTTTTCATGGTCCATCTTTTGGGGCCCCTTATTTTTTTTCCGGCTCATGACTCGGACATGCCAGAAGTTGGTCCTGATGATGAGGAAGATCAAGCTTCCGTTTCAGAAAGCTCCTCTCAGGGAAATTTTTTATTTCCCCCAGGGGACTTACCTTTCCTCTTGCATATGATCTATTTATTTATGGGCATTGAGGAAAAGGAGTTAGGTCATAGGTCCAAGCATGATGGTTTCTATATGAGCCTTGTTCCCGTTACAATCAGAGATACCATTTTAAATGAATGAATGGACCCTGTTAGGAAAGTTTTTCAATCTATGGGTCTTGAATAAGTATCCCTTTTCTGAAGAGCATTCTGATTTTTGGGAAAAATGTCCCAAACTGGATGCACGTTTTGCCAAGGTTTTTAAAGGGATGGATTTAGCCTTTGAGGATTTTGGGGTACTCAAGGATCCTTTAGACAAGAAGGTGGATTCACTGCTTGAGAGCTTGGAAAGCTAAATCTAACCCACTCAGACCTATTTTGGCATCTACTTATGTAGTTAGGAACTTAGGTTTTTGGCTTCAACAATTGAAGCCTGTTTGGTTGAACACACTAGCCTTAAAGAGATAATTTAAAGCTTTACATATTATTTTTTCAACAACGGCATTCCTTGCGGATGCTACAGCTGAGTCAGTCAGATTTTTGGCACAAAGCATGGCTCTAACCAATTCAGTGCGCAGGACTCTGTGTGGTTGTGGACCTGGTCTGGCGATATTGGTTCAAATATTCACCTTTGTGCCATACCCTTTAGTGGGCAGTTCCTTATTCTAAGTATACAGTACGTCCTGCTCCAGATATAATACTTACACTTGGGTTATCCTCCGCCAGATGGCGCTGTGCACTGCAGACATGCAAAAACAGGCTCCTCCCGGCCCTTCATATACCGAGGGACCTCCCACAAATCCCCAGATTTCTCTGCAGTGCTGACTGCGAAGACATGAAGTATCACACTCTCGCAGGTGAGCGGGGCTATTACAGCCTGCGGCCCTGTTGGGACTATTCCCACCCGTCGTCCTTGTGATGTGCCTCCCAGCCTGGGCTGTGCTGGTCGGGTGAAGGTAGGCAGCACCATGCGTGCTTAATGGAGCCATACTCCACCGCAGTCCCCCACCAAAGGGTAGGCGGTTTAGGCTGATGGTGAGCCTCTAGTGGATGTCCTTCCCGCATTATTGCCCCATGCCCCGTGTAGCGGTGGGCCCTGTGTATAGGGTCGCCATCCTCCCTCGTTTCCCCCCGTATTCGGGGGAAAAGAATGGGGGGGGTGTTTGGCGGTCTCGGTGTACTGTACTGTCACGCTTATGGCCGTAGTTTCGCCTTGACTGGCAACTGGGTGTCAGAGCAGCGCTGCTTGCTCTTTCTATTTTGGCCGCCGCCGCCTTTGCCTTCTCAATTTTTTTATTAAAATATACTGTACTGATGGTGGCGACGTCAGACTACGAGTATCCATTAGCAGATGCTTTTACTAGCATATCCTATGTTTGGATTGTCAAGACTTGACGGCTGCTTCAGAGCTTCGCGCTCTTTGGGGGAGGCGGGGACCTGGCGTGGCGCGCTCCACGTCACGCCCAGATTAGGCCCGCCCTTCGAGGTTCGGTTGGCGCCATTTTGTTGATCTTCGCGCGCACGCGTGTTGGCGGTCCTTCTCCTCCCCTGGTCTGTAAGTGCCCACGCGGGTGATTTCATCATTAGTATTTTTTCTAGCTGCGCATGGCCCTGACACCTTTTATTCCCCTTCTGTCTTTCAGACGTTGACTGTGACGGTGGCTTCTCCTGGCCTAACATAAATTGTAGCGGGCTTACAAAAAATTCTCCCTCCCTCTGCCTATTGCATAAATCCCTACTGACATATATTGCATTGATAATCACCATATGGAGGCATCTCAGAATTATGTGACCGGGGTCCCTCTGGGACAAGACCGGCTGTGTATAACGTGTGGCTATCCCCAGGCTGATGCTGACAGGACACAGGTCTGCGCACCGTGTGCCAAGCGAGTACTGGTCCTGCAACCAGGCTTGCCAGCGGCTGCACCTCGCTTCAATACTCCTAACGCGGCTCCCAAGCCGAGAGGGGAGCGTTTCCATACAGCGACACAGCGCTTGGAATTTCTAGAGCAGGCTCACTTCCATGCTCTTGTACTCGAGGAATGGGAACGCCCCAGGGGACTGGGATTGGAAATACCCTTTTCCCCCTGAGATGGTTAATTGTTGGTCATCGCCCCCCTGTGGTAGACGCACCGATCGTTGGGGTTCCTAACCCCCCCTTTATTGCAGCTCCTGCTCATAGGACCCTTCGGGATGCCGATGACGGCGCATGGATAAGCTGGCTTCCCACGCCTTTGCTTGCGCAGGAACGGCGCTGCGCCCGGTCTGTGCCGCTCCATCACTGTGGTGGCCGCCAGAACCCTCATCAGAAAGATGCTTGAGCATCACCCTGATGATCTTCCCTGGGAGGTGTTTAATGCACTCTCCAGTTGTGATGTATTGGTAAGATTTATCCTTTTAGCTATGGATGACACCATTAGAATGTGTGCGAGGACTTCTGCCCTTATGGTGGCTATACGTCGCTTGGTCTGGCTGCGACAGTGGGGTGCTGACGATGCTGCTAAAAGGACTGACCGGGCTTCCCTTTAGAGGGCAACGCCTGTTTGGGGCCCGTCTGGACCTGTTTGGGGAAAAAAGGGCAAATCACCCCAACGCCGGCGGCCCCCTCGGGACAGGGACACCCCCCCCCCTCCATACCATAGTGTTAAACAAGAACCATTAGAATGTGTGCGAGGACTTCTGCCCTTGTGGTGGCTATACGTCGCTTGGTCTGGCTGCGACAGTGGGGTGCTGACGATGCTGCTAAAAGGACTCTGACCGGGCTTCCCTTTAGAGGGCAACGCCCGTCTGGACCTGTTTGGGAAAAAAGGGCAAATCACCCCAACGCCGGCGGCCCCCTCGGGACAGGGACACCCCTCCCCCTCCATACCATAGTGTTAAACAAGAACCAGGGGTGTCCTTCCGGAGTCTTCGTGCAGTCTCCTGCCCCACGAGCAGCAGACAATGCTCTGGGCCCTCCGGCGGGGCTAAGCCTTAATCTTCCACCGAATCCCCCTCAAGCATGATGGGACGCCCTCGCCCGCCTGGGTGAGGGGATGACTGCAGCACCTTGCTCCTATCAGGAGGCATCTTGCCTCATGCTGGTGGTTACAGGAGGTAAGTTCCTCTGGATACAGGATAAAGTTTGCTGCGTGCCCCCCCAAGATTGTCAGGGTACTCCTGGTCCCTGCCTCTGTTCGGGTGCTGGTGCAGGCCATGCACGGCCAGCGGGGTCTGGAGGTCACTTGCAGTTTGCCCTTAACAGGCAGAGGCAGGTGCCGCTACACCAACCTCTTCACATTTCCCCAAAGGGATGAGTCAGTCTGCCCTTTTGGATTCACAGGTTTTCGGCAATTCTACTATTACAGGCAGTTTCTGCATGAAAAATCTGAGATGGGCCATCAGCGCCTTGCGCCCAGTGGGCCCTTGCCGTCTGGGGAGATCAAGGATGCTTATGCTCACATCCCTGTGTCTTCTGGACACCGAGGTTTGTGTTGGGAATCCAACACTGCTAATATGTGGCCTTGTTATCTGGCCTCTCTTCTGCCTCCAGAGTGCTCACCAAGGTACTGATGGAGGCTATGTCTCTGATGAGACCAAGGGGCGTCCGCGTGAGACCTACCCGGTCGTCCTTTTTTCGCTTCCCAATCTCTACGTCAGGTCGAGTTAGCTACTCGGCTGGTGATGTCCATTGGGAGTCATTTGGATGGGTGTTCATTCACCTCAAGTCCTCTTTGTCCCCTTGATTGGTATCTCCTTTCCTAGGGATGAATCTTGATTTGGTTCAGGCGAGAATCTTACTTCCTCGGCCATAAGGTGGACAATCTGGCTGTGTGGGCTCAGCCCCTCTTTGCTGTTCCTGTCCCTTCACCAGGCAGGAAGGCAGCTGGTGGGCCCGTTTGGTGACTTGCTTAGAAGAAGTCCCTTATATTCTTCTACCTGGGGCCCTTCTGCAACTTCTGTTGTTAATACTGGACAGGGACCCAGCATCCCTGGAGCAAGGTCATGTGTGCCTTTCCCCCCTGGTTAGGAGTCCCTCTTGGAGTGGATGTACTCTAGGAACCTGTCTGGGGGCAGTTCCCTTCTTGCCCTTCCTAGAGACGGTCACCATGGATGCCAACCTATCAGGTTGATGGGGAGGTTATCTTCTGTAACCCCATGCGGGTCCGGGGGAGGTGGGGCCTTTAGGAGGTCCATGCACCTATCAATATTGAAACAGTGTGTTTTCAGGTTGGCACTATCTCGCTTGACTTCTCCTCTTCACGGCCTGCCTGTTTGGCAGCGCTCGGTCTGTCTGACGACTGTTGCCTACCTTAATCATCTGTGTGGGACCTGGAGCAGGATGGTCCCTCAGGAAGGTATATGTTCCTGATCTGGGTGGAGGATAATGTTTCCTGCATATCAGTGATATTCGCTACGGTGGAGTCCCTCTGCGACAGGATGTGCTAATCCTTGTGTCACTATGAGGTTCAACCAGTGTGGATCTGTTTGGTGCCCCGTCACTATTTCAAGCTCTCGACCCTCATTTCTCTACCCCTGGATCCTCTGGCCGTGGTCATGATGCTTTAGTAACGTTATGACAGGACATTCTGGTCTGTATGTCTTATATCCGTTCCCCCTGCTAGACGGGGTTCTGAGCAGAATTGCTCTGGTAGGGGGACCATTGCTACTGGTGGCCCTTGGGTGGCCTAGTGAAGTGTGGATTCGCAGACGTGATACTGAGGGTGGTAGATCTGTACGTTCTGCTAGGGGTGCCGCCCTGTTCGCTCAGGGCCTCCTTTACGTCACCCCAATCTACAATCTCTGGCCTAGCCGGCCTGACTGCTGATTCTTCCGTCTTTATGGAGACATGCTCCTCTTCTCTGTGTTCGTAACTATTGGAAGCCTAAGAGCAAGCTGCTTCTTCTTCTCCATCTCTCATGAGGTATGGCATACCCATATGGATTGGTGTGAGTCTAGGTCTCTTCCCTGTTGGGCGTTCTCTGTTCCCAGGGCTCTAGAGTTGTTACAGTATGCCTTGGAGTTGGCTCTCCAACTCAGTACTCTGAAGGGTCAGGTTCTGCCCTGTCCGCCTTCCTGTATAAGTCTTTTGCTTACTTTCCTTGGCTATGCATTCTTTTGGGGATTGCTCACTGCGTTCCCCACTCAGTTCTATGGTCCCTGTTGGGATTTGAATTTTTATTCTGTTTGCCTTGCGGGGTGCTGTCTGGCTGTCTTTTACCATTCAAGTTGTCCTTCTGGGACTGTTACTTCAGTCAGGCATGTGTCAGAGCGGGCGACTCTGTTTAGCTAGCCCTCGTTCCATTGATATGCTCCAGGATAAGGTGGTGGTCTGCTTTACGCCGGACCTTCTGCCTATGGTGGTGTCTTAGGCTCAGGTATTTTAGACATTGTCTTTCTGCTGTGCTATTATTCCTAGTAACGCTGAGGCAAGGGGATCTACTTTCCCTCAACAGGTGCTGGAATTTTTTTCCTGGATTGTCTCTTGTCCCTTAGGGGGACTGATGCCCCTTGGGGTTTGTGGGCACCTACCTCTGTATGTGCCTGATCTCGTCTGCTTCCAGGGGCTAAGCGGCCCTTGGTCTAGCCTTTACTTGGATGGTTGTCCCTTCTGGTCCTAGGGAAAGTTTGGCTTTTTCCTGGACTACTGTTAGCGTTTAATCTTGTCAGGCTGTTACTCAGGTCTATTCCTTTAAGGGGGAAGAGTTTCTTCTCACCTTATTCTGATTCTACTGGTGCCTTGGTATTTTTGGCCTTCAGCCCCAGGTTTTGTTGAACAAGTTTGCTAGACCGCTACTTGTTTTTTGTTAGTACCTTTTCAAGGGATTTTAAGTTGTTGACACTTAGAGCTTTGCTCATATCGCTCTTGGTAGCAAGGTTGCAGGTGACAGTGCTTTTACTGTCTGCTGTGCCTTTTTTGTTGGGGATCCCACCCTACTTTATGGACACTGCTATTGGATGTCCCAAGTGTAAGTATTATATCTGGAGCGGGACGTACTGTGTACTTAGAATAATACAATTCTGTGAAATACTCACCTGTAGAATTGGCATTATACGTATACAGTACGTCCTGCTCCACCCCACCCTGGTTTTTGCATTATTCTGGATCCCCTTTATGGTGATTGTTATCATGGTTATCATTACGGTTGTTTTTTGGTGGTTAAATTCTCCCGGCTTCTTGTTCACTGCTTTTCAATGCTGGGGATTTGTGGGAGGTCCCTCGGTATATGAAGGGCCGGGAGGAGCCTGTTTTTGCATGTCTGCAGTGCACAGCGCCATCTGGCGGAGGATGACCCAAGTGTAAGTATTATATCTGGAGCAGGACATACTGAATACGTATAATACCAATTCTACAGGTGAGTATTTCACAGAATTGTATTTTTGGGCCTAAATTAGATAGGTCGGCAGATAGGAATAAGTGCTTCCCTACCGTTTTCTCCTCCTCTGGTCCAGTCTCTGCCTGGAGAGGAAGATTTAAGGGTTGCACACTGTTTGGAACTTGCCAGCCCATACCTAAGAAACAGACGCCAGGCTGAAGTCTTATCACAGCTGTTGGCAGAACCTTCTAGATTGCCCTTTTATTTCAATAGCGATAAAGGAGTAAACATAGTTTTCTCTAACCCCCCTCCCCCCTTCAAAATGTTCTAGTTACATCCCTCCAAAAGGGTTTAAAGGAGAGCTGGCAATCGATAAAGGAGTAAACATAGTTTTCTCTAACCCCTCCCCCCTTCAAAATGTTCTAGTTACATCCCTCCAAAAGGGTTTAAAGGAGAGCTGACAATCAAGGAAAGTCTAGTTACCATGTTGTCAAGAGGGGTAGTAGTCCTAGTTCCTTTTCATCATCAGGATACAGGGTTCTATTCAGGTATCTTTTTAGTAAGGAAGGGTTCAGGTTTATCCTGAATCTAAAGAGGCTCAATCTCGGTGTCCAGTACAGGCATTTCTGCATGGAGACTATTTTCTCAGTAAAATATCTTCTTTCTTCTGGCGCTTTCATGGTATCAATCGACCTGAAAGATGCTTATTAACTCATGAGTCCTTTTGCCTAGTCTTTTCTAAGATTTGCAGTAAGGAGCATGCAGGCCTTTCACTTCTAGAGTTTGTTTTCCTTTCGGTCTGGCATTGGCTCCCAGGCTCTTTACCAAGATATGAGCCGAACCTCTGGCATATCGGAGACAGAGGGATTGGCATTCTGGCTTATCTAGACAACCTGTTGCCTTTTTGCTCCGGTTTTTGGCCGTCCAGTCCACTTGTGCCAGTCATTCAACTTCAATACGTCAGGCAATGAAGATCCTGGGTTATCTGACATTAGCATTTCCTGCAGTAACATGGGGCCAGTTGCATTTGAGAACTCTGCAGATGTACATCCTGAACAATTGGAATGGGTCACGGGATTGCTTGGAAGAAGAGATTCCTGTTTCCAGACTTATAAAGAAATCTCTGGAATGGTGGCCAGGACCAGATTTGTAAACGGTCTAGCCTAGAAGGGACCCCAAGGAAAGAATACTAACTACAGATGCTTCGGCCTGGGGCTGTGGAGCCCATTGCAAGGTCTGGACAGCTCAGGGAAAGTGGTCTAGGGCCCTGAGTCGGTCGTCTTCAAACTTGAGAGAATTAATTGCAATGAAGGAAGCATTGTGGGCTTTGGCACACCATCTGAAAGATCGTCTAGGTCAGATTGGACAACGCCACTACTGTGGCTTATCTGAATCACCAGTGGGGGGGAACAAGGTTCCCTTGATTGTTGACGGTGGCAGTGGAGATCTTGCTGTAGGCAGAGCAAAATCCAAGTTCTTTGTCAGCAGTTCATTTAAAAGGAAAGTTGAATTAGATAGTGGATTTTCTGAGTCGCTCCCCACTAATGGAATGGTCACTGAATCAAGAATTGTTCAGTCAAATTTGTGCTCAGAGGGTCACTCCAGAAGTGGATCTGTTTACTTCCCCAACTTGTGATTCTTCACCAATGCACTATTCTAAGTGTGCCATACACTCCACTTCCTTCTTCATGACATCTGGGTAATCTCCAGTAGAGGGCGAACTTCTGCAGAGATGAATATGCAAAAAAGCCCCTCTCGGTCCATATATACCTGGGACCTCCCACCAATTCCCCAGTTTCTTCTCTGCAGAGAAGGCGACAAGACAGAAGATGAGGACTTCTTTGCTTACAGGTAAGCTCGGCCCGGCCTTCTATTATCCCTATTACTGCCAGGACCCTTCTAAATTACCCTGTATTGAGCCTCCCAGCTTAGGCTGCGGCTCCTGGTGAAGGTAGGAGCACTGCTCCACCGTGAGACCTCACTTTGGGGTAGGCGGTTTCCAGGTTTCTTGGTGATCCTGGTGTGGGATTCCCCGTCCCGTTAGGCTTATGGCCGGCTCCTGGCTGGATTTCTCCCCTTCCGGGTCCCTTATTCCCCTTCGGGGGGGGGGGGGGGGGGGGTTGGGCCTGCCCGATATTTTGTTTTGGCCGATATTTCGTTTTACCCAGCCCTTGTCACTGTGTGAATGTTTCATTTGTGTGTGTGTGAGTGCTTGATGTTTACAGGCCTCACGGTCAGACTACAGCCTGCGTTTGGGAGGGGGGCAGGGCCGGACTCTCAGTGCAGCCACGGTAGCCCTGCCCCCTTATTTGGCGCGATTACAGTGCTCGTTGTCTAGGGGTCCGCGTTGCTGGGAGGGGGGGCGTGGCCTCGGAAAAAGAGCGTTCTGCGCTGGCCCGCTCTCCCCAGGCACGAGGCTGCGTGGGGGCCATCTTCGGGGTGGTAAGGGCCTGGCCATCTCTTTAGCTTGTGTGTGTGTGGGGGCCCCTATTTAGCGGGGGCCCCCACTGGTCTCTGTGTGTGTGTGTTATGACTTATTTGCCCTGTTTGGCTGTGATGTGATATATCACATTTCCATTGTGTGGCTGTAAGATCAAATGCTATTGCATTTTTTTTACACTGCTCTGCTCTTATGTGGCTTATTTTGTGTGTTACAGGTTGCCCTGTATATGTGCATATTAAGGGGTCCCTAGTTATAAAAATTTTCTACCCAAAAATCCTCCCACCGGGATTTTTAAGGGGCATCCCGGGTTGCTTATGCGTAATTCCCTGCGGTCTTGCGACTGACCACAAAAATTCACCATATGGAGGCTCTGCAGGATACCGGGCCCGGGATCCCTTTGGGACAATCCGGGCCATATGTGGGGTGCGGGGTGTCCCTTACGGGGGAGAATGTGCTGATCTGTATACCATGCGCACAAAAGGCCATAACGCTGCAGTCGGGTACCCAGCCTTCTGGGTCGGCTCCTCCCGCTTCATCGCCTTCCCCTCACCACCTGATCCTTACCCCAAGGGACATTGGTACCAGTGGGGAGTCGCTTTCTCATGTTTGGGCTCGGTTGGCCAGCATAGAGAAAATGATTGCTAGCACGGTGGGCAAGAAGGCCCAGGCTAAAAAGAGACAGTTGTCGTCGGCCCAGCCTTTGTGGGATATTGACGACGAGTCCACTGATTTGTCCAATTATTCCCCTTTAGAGGAGGGGGCATTGTATCAGGATTCAGAGGCTGACTATGGTCATCCTGGGAATTCCAATGTCGGGCAGGTGCTGGGGGATGCCGTTGATACGGCCACTGTTTTGTCACATTTATTGGAGGTGTTGGATATTGATCCACCTGAGGCGCCCCCTCTTAAGAAGGGGGACTTTTTGGGGGCCCACAAGCCCCATCTGGAATTCCCTACCCAGGGTCATTTTGATGCGCTGATACTTAGAGAATAGGAGAGGCCCAGCTGGCTTCCTGGTGTGCATCAGGGATGGGATAAGAAGTATCCTTTTCCCATGGAGGCGGTCAAGCGCTGGTCTTCTCCTCCCGAGGTCGACGCGCGTGTGTTAGGTTTGACCAACTCTTCTGTGCTGAACAGCCCTGACGCCACCTCCCTTAAGGATGGCTAGGATAAGCGCCTTGATCAGATGGCGTGCTACGCATTTGCCAACGTGGGCTCGGCCCTGCGGCCTGTTAGTGCATCTGCTCTGGTGTCGCTTGCTACCAGGTCTCTTATCAGGGACTGGCTGAATAACGCTCAGCTTGATCCAGATGGCGCTGAGTTCGCTATACTTAAACCGGACCTTCACTCAAAAAACAAGTTTTGCCCATACAATTCTACTACACAGGATATACAGATTGGCAGCATTAGAATTTAGATTACTATCAGCATGTAATAAAAACTTAGCTTTTTATATAGCAGATGGTGGTCGCCATGTTTGCAGGCTGCCTGAAAAACGGAAGTGTCTCCTCGAGTTCCCAGCTTTCTATTATGGGATGTCACTGGAGCTGTGTTCTCGCGTGAGTGCTGGCAAGTCTTCTTCCCCCTCCTTCCTCCCCCTCAGTCTGCGCGTGTCCAGTATGCTGCCTAGAGCGAGCTCTGCAATCTGTTACGAGCACTGCTCTCCTCCTCCCCCCCCCCCCTCCCCCCCTGCTGAGTCAGCGATTGGCTGAGAAACAAAGCTCCGTCCAAAGGCTGCTGTATGTGTCACAAGAGAGCAACCTGAGCCACGCCCCACACCTCTTAGAGCTCATTAGGTATCAGCCTGAGAGCAGTCCACAGAGTTTGCTGAGAGTTTAGTGATATTTAACAGATAACATAGGGAAAACAATGGTGACCCTGGTAAAGAGAAGTGACGATTGAATAAGTGCTGCTCAGAGACACAGGAAGGCATAAGAGGGAGGAGATAAGGAGAGATCGTGCAGAGTGTGTCAATAAAACTACAAAGCACAGCTGATGCTGGAAGTTTCACAACGGCTGCAGCAGATGTATAATGTAAAGACATGATAGAAGAAGAAGAGAGTCTCTGCAGTGTGGGCTCCATTGAACACCTTGCTTGTAAAAGTGAAACTGAAGCCAGCAAGGAGACTGGGGGGGGAGGAGGAGTCAGTGGGCGTGTCCACCAAACGTTCATGAGCAGAGTGCTCGTGAATGAGTGATGACGGGGGCGCGCTCCTGTTTCTGAGACTGCGCAGATGGCAGTTTTTTTTGGAGTAAAGCAGGCTCGCCGATCTGCACTACCTGCGCATGCGCGAGACTTGTTGCAGCACCGAGCAGCATTCTGGGAAGGGTTTGAGCTCCTGCCTCTTCCAAGATGGCGATGTCTATATGTCCAAGAGGGATGAAGCAAAACAGCCCAGGAGGGGAGGAAAATAAAAGGTAATCTTTTTTAATGCCTTTGTTCAGCACTGTAGCCATGTGGGAACACTTTGGCATAGCAATTTTTACATTTGTTTTTGAGAGTGAAGGTCCGGTTTAAGAAGTGCGAATTGTTCATGGATTTTGTCATGGCTGCGATGGAAGACTCCATTGTCGTGTGTAGTAGGACGTCAGCCTTACTGGTGGCCATGCGCAGACTGGCTCCGTCAGTGGACAGCGGACGTTGGAGCCAAGAAGTCACTCGCAGCTCTCCCCTTCTTGGGTGCGCGGCTGTTTGGAGATAAATTGGATGCTGTTGCTAAAGGAGGTAAGTTAACTCAGCGGAGGAAACGGCGCCGTCCCTTTCGGGGGGCGGGCTCGTTCACTCCTTCCTTTCGAGGGGCCAGAGCGTCTAGGGGTCTGGCCTTCTCGGGGGTCAGGGGCTCGTCCTGGAACAGAGGCAGAGATCGGGCACGTCCCGCGGCTGCCTGGGGTTCCAAGCCCAAGCCTGCCGTTAAACCTGCTCAGCAATGAAGGGGCGCCCTCACCCGTAAGGGTGGGGGGACGGCTGCGGCTCCTCTTCCGGGTCTGGGCCGGGAGGTCACAGACAATTGGATCTTGGAAGTGGTCTCCTCCGGGTACAAACTGGAGTTTGAGTACTGGCCGCTCACAAGTTTCTTAAGGTCTCGGGTGCCCTCCGACCCTCAGGTTGCACAGGGGCTCCTGTTAGCAGTAAAAAACCTTCTGGACATGGGGGTTATATGCCCGGTTCCTCCGTTGGATAGAGGCAGGGGTTACTACTCCAACCTTTTCACGGTTCCCAAAAAGGAGGGTTCGGTGAGACCCATTCTAGTTCTCAAGGTTCTCAACAGGTTTATCAGAGCCAAGAAGTTCCGCATGGAGACTCTGTGCTCGGCTATCAATTCCCTTCACCAAGGGGATTTTATGACATCTATAGACATCAAGGATGCGTATCTGCATGTTCTGATTTTTCAGGCACATCAGAGATTCCTCCGGTTTGCGGTGGAGGATCAACATTATCAATTTGTAGCTCTTCCCTTCGGTCTGACCTCGGCACCGAGGGTCTTCACCAAGGTTTTGGTGGGCGTAATGGCTCTGCTCAGAGCTCAGGGCATTCGCATTGTGCCTTCTCTGGTTGATCTGTTGATTTCAGCTTCTACCCTTCAGCAGGCGGAACTGGACACCCACCAGGTGGTGTCGACCCT
This sequence comes from Gastrophryne carolinensis, assembly GCA_027917425.1. Classification (NCBI taxonomy): domain Eukaryota; kingdom Metazoa; phylum Chordata; class Amphibia; order Anura; family Microhylidae; genus Gastrophryne; species Gastrophryne carolinensis. The sequence continues at coordinate 342,436,251 of CM051237.1, read as the reverse complement.
GGAGAGGTTCGGGTGGGTGATCAACCGCACCAAGTCTTTTCTCTCCCCATCTCGAGTGATTTCATTTCTGGGCATGACTCTGGATACCAGTCGGGCCAGTGTTTCTGCCCCAGGTCAAGGTGCAGGGGATTCAGGGCCTGATCCGTCTTCTTATGGCCAGTCCTTGTCCCTCTATCCGACAGGGGATGAAACTGGTGGGTCTGATGGTGTCCTCCTTCGAGGCGGTGCCGTTTGCACAGTTTCACATGAGATCTCTTCAACTTCTCCTATTGACGTATTGAGACAGGAGCCCAAAGTCACTGGATCAACCTTTCAAGATGTCTCCCAGGGTTCGGCGGTCCTTTCGGTGGTGGTTGGACTCGAGCAATCTGGTGAAGGGTAGATCCTTTCTGGTCCCTTGTTGGGGGTTGGCATGGATGCCAGCCTGTCGGGCTGGGGAGGTTATTGGAAGAGTCATCAGTTCAGCGGGGTGTGGGGTCCCCAGAAGGTTCACACCCCCATCAATGTATTGGAGCTCAGAGCCATTCGACTGGTTCTGGCTCGGCTGACCACACAGTTACGGGGTCTTCCGGTTCAGGTGCGTTCGGACAACCGAACGCCAGTGGCTTACATAAATCACCAAGGAGGGACTCGCAGCAGGAGTGCCCTCAGGGAAGTCTCTCTGATCCTGCACTGGGCAGAGAGCAATGTTCCTTGCATTTCAGCAGTCTACATTCCGGGAGTGGAGAATACAGAGGCGGATTCCCTGAGCAGGATCCTCTCGCCACGGAGAGTGGTCTCTCAACCCCGAGGTTTTTCTGGATCTTTAGTATAATCAAGTTTTATTAATTTTTCAAAGAGGAGGTATAGGATACAAAAGAGAAAAAAGGGGGGGGGGGGTGGGGGGAAGGGGGGGGTTCAGCAGTACAAACACTCAATCGTAAACTCCATGAACATTGACAGATTTGCTGTAGCTTGCAGTCCAATTTCTTGGTGGAGATATAAACAGTTAACGTCAGCACAGTCAAATCGGGTCTCATTTGGTCACGGTGTACACGCCCCTCACAGGGGTCGTCGAAGTAAATCAAAGTACCATGAGTTCGAGATAATGATGGATTATAATCTGTGATTAACCATGCTATCTACACGAAGGGGGGGGGGGGTCCCCGAAGTCTAGGGCTGTCCCAGGGATTGAAGTAGGGACGGGAGGTGGGAAGACCTGAAATCCAGCCAACCCGCCCATGTCCTAATGTATCTATCCGTGGCTCCCTGGTCTCTAGTAATTAAACTTTCCATATATCGGATCGACTCTAATTCCTGTATCCAATCCACTAATGTGGGAGTTTCTTGTGTCTTCCATCGCCTAGGGATAATTGTTCGCATGGCTGCCATAAAGTGCCTCAGGATATCCCTCTTAAAACTAGCTACGGAGTTATGACATAGAGATAGGAGTGCTAGCTGGGGTGTATTAACAATTTCATCTCCAGAAACCCGCTCATAGATGGAGAAGATTTGGTCCCAAAGGGCTTTCACAGTTGGGCAGCCCCACCAGATATGGGTCATAGTACCTTTCTCCCCTAAGCATCTCCAGCACACATCAGGGTATGACCTATCGAACCGATGGATATCCACTGGGCACCTGTACCAGCGTATCAAGATTTTAAAGTTTCGCTCCTGAACCGCACTTACTAGCGATGAGCTGTGGGCGTTTGCAAATATTTTGGCCACTTCGTCCTCTGAGAACTGAAGTCCCAGCTCCCCTTCCCATCTACTCATGTATCTAGGAGGTGATTGGCAATTAATTCTGATCAGGAGTGCATACAGGAAGGATATCACATGAGTGGGGGAAGTGCTCTGGGTGAGAAAAGATTCAAGCTCTGTCGGAGGATTTTGAGTTGTTTCTGATATGTTATTAGCCGTGACAAACGCTTGGAGCTGTCTGTGTAACAGCCAAGAAATGTGTTTACCTCCCCCTCTTCCTTTTAATTCCTCCAACGTGGGGACCTTCCCTTCCTGTAATATTTGCCCCAGGGTGGTGTTGGAAGAGGCTTCCCATATGAGGAAGCTACTGGATAGCATCCCAGGTTCAAACGCTGGGTTGTCAAAAATCGGTGTTAGAGGCCCAGGTCTACGTATTAGTTTAAACTTATTCTGAAGAGGGTCCCAGGTCTCTAAAAAGTGCTGCATGAGAAAAGGCATAGATTCCCTTTGAGATCTAGACACAGGGGCGGCCCAAGCAATCATGGTGGGGTTAAGTGGGGAGAGCGACTTTTCTAATTGGACCCAAAGCTTGTCCTCGCTCCTACTCATCCAATCCACCATCCTCTGTAGGATGGCAGCTGCATGGTAAGCTTTTAGGTCGGGAAGGCCGACCCCACCTTCCCGTTTACCTCTATTGAGGGTCGAGAATCTAATTCTGGGCTTGGTGACCCCCCATACAAATTTGGAGAATGCAGATCTCAATTTACGAAAGAAGTGCCCCGGTAGCTTAATGGGGGCGGTTTGGAAAACGTATAGGAGCCTCGGGAGAGTATCCATTTTTAGGCTGTTAATCCTCCCAAACCACGAGATAGGCTTCTTAGAATATGAGTTCAGGTCCATGATTATTTTAGCAAGGAGGGTGGAGTAATTGAGTTCATAGGTGTTAGAGAGATTGGCAGGGATCTGGATGCCCAAGTACTTGATGGCGTTGGATTTCCATCTGAAGGGGAAATTAGATTCTAGCAGGCGCGCTTCTTGGCTTGATAAAGACAAATTAAGTGCCTCGGATTTTGAATAGTTAATCTTGAAATTGCTCACAGCACTGAAGCGGTCAAACTCTCCCAGAACAGCAGGAAAGGTGGAATGTGGTGATGTCAGGTGTAGCATCAGGTCATCCGCAAAAAGGGAGGCTTTAAACTGGTTGCCACCTATCTGTATGCCCTTGATGTTTGGGTTGTTCCGAATGGCTACGGCTAGGTGTTCCATTGTGAGAACATATAGGAGGGGTGATAAAGGGCATCCCTGTCGCGTGCCATTATTTATAGGAAGAGAGGCGGAAAGGAGTCCATTGGCTCTAACCCTTGCAGTAGGGGAAGTGTATAGCGCCAGGATCTTAGAGAGAAGGCCAGGGCCAACACCAATCTGTTTAAGAGAGGCCGCCATGAAGGTCCAATTCACCCTATCGAATGCCTTCTCTGCATCACATGAGAGAAGGCAGGCCGGCGTTTTAGAGGAGGAGATATGTGATATTAGGGAGAATAATTTGTTGGTGTTGTCCCTGGCCTCCCGCCTGAAACAAACCCAACCTGGTCTAAATGAATCAGGCTTGGGAGAAGGGGTTGAAGCCTCAGTGCGATAATTTTAGCAAAAAGTTTTAGGTCAATGTTGATAAGCGATATTGGCCGGAAGCTGCCACAAAGAGTGGGATCTTTGCCAGGTTTAGGGATAACTGAAATAGTCGCTTCCAAGGCCTGTTTGGGGAAGGGGCAACTTTCGCTGATGGCATTGAAAGTCTTCGTTAGAAGGGGGATCAACCGAGTGCTAAAATGTTTGTAAAATTTGGGAGAATATCCATCTGGACCTGGACATTTACCATTCGGGGATTCTTTGATTGCCCGGGCCACTTCCTGCGGTGTAAAAGGCAATTCCAGAGAATCCACCTCCGCCGGGGGGATGACAGGGAGCGCGGTGCTCGCTATATAAGCGTCTATTGCCTCAGATAACTTAAGGTCTTGCGTGGAGGATGTGGGGCCGTGTATGTTATACAGTTCCTTGTGGAACTCTCTAAAGGTGGCAACTATGTCGGAGGGGGTTCGCATCACAGCGCCATCCGCCCTCTTGAGAGTGGGTATGTAAGTCGCGGTCGATCTAGGGTGCAAGGCTCTGGCTAACATGCGTCCACATTTGTTTGCCATCTCATAGAACCGGGCCTTGCCCCTATCTCGATAGCCAAGGTAGGACTGGTTATATAGATTTTGAAGTTTTTCCCTGGCCTCTTGCAGCTCTAAAAGTCTAGCATTAGTGGGTCTGTTTTTATGTTCCCTTTCTAGTGAATGAATTTTCGTCAGAGATTGGGTTATAAGAGAGGCACGTTCCCTCTTAAGTCTCGACCCGTGTTTTATCAGTTCCCCTCTAATGACACATTTCAGGGCTTCCCACTGGAACGGCAAGGGGGTGGAGTCCCCCCTGTGATCTACGAGGAAGTGTTCGATGACACGCTCCACCGCAGAGGAACAGACTGGATCGTCGAGCAAACTGTCATTAAGCCTCCAAGTACAGCCTGGTGGTGCTAGGTCCGGGAGCCGGACGGAGATGAAGATCGGGGCGTGGTCAGACCACAAAATAGGTCCGATCCATGCTTTGGGGTCCCAATCAAGTGCATGGTGGCTAAGTAGTAGATAATCTATCCTACTGTAGGAATTAGCCGCATGGGAGAAGAATGAGTAGTCTCTTTTTGAGCCATTGAGTATTCTCCATGTGTCCACCACTTGAAGGTTTGCTAGAGATTTTTTCAATTTATTGATTTTGCTCAGCGAAACAGCCGCCCTCCCAGAGGATGCGTCAATGGAAGGGTTAAGTGGCACATTAAAATCCCCACCAAGGATGATCACTCCCTCCGCAAACTCCTCCAACAATTTGAGCACTCTGATGCAAAAGCCAACCTGATCAGTGTTGGGGGCATAAATGTTCGCTATAGTGTATTTCTTATTAAACAGAGTGATCATGACAAACAGGAACCTGCCCTGAGAGTCGACCCTGGTATCGAGGACCTCACATGGGAGCGATCTATGAAATGCTATGGAGACTCCCTTAGTTTTGGCATCAGGGTTAGGGCAGTGGTGCCAGGAAACGAAGTATCTGTCTGAGATGTTGGGGATATGATCTGTCTTAAAATGTGTCTCTTGGAAAAGAGCAATTTTTATTTTTTGTTTATGGAGGTCGTAAAGGACTTTGGAGCGCTTCTCTGGTATGTTGAAGCCCCTGACGTTAAATGAGCAAACTGAAAGTTCTGCCATTTTGGGGAATGATCTGCTGTGGTTTGACTCACCTTCCTCGGCAAGGAGGCGAGGGGAATCAGGTGGAGGATAGATGGGGAGGGGGAAAACGCAAATAGTATGAGGGGAAGTAGAGATTTAGGGCCAGAGAGGGGAGAAGGGCAATCAAGGGAAAGGGTGGATCACTAAGGTGTATAATAATGTCCCTCCCTCTTCCTACTAAAGAAGGGGGAAGAAGGCCTATGTCGGGGGAGTGAAAAGCTGTGACCACAAGGTAAGAGATGTGCCTTCCTTAAGGTAACAATTTTGACCAACAGTATTAAACAGTGCTAAACCGTGTTAACGGGGGCCCACCCCCAGTCGGGCTCTCCGCGACCGGTCACCGGTGGGGGGGGGGGGGGGGGGCAGGGCCGCGGGCAGAAAACTTCTTCACTGGCAGCCTCACGGCCCATGGCATGCAAGGAGCATCTCAGGTCGACCGCAAGACAACAGCATTAGTTGATAAGCTAGAAACAAAAATAACATTGAGAACTTGTCAACTCCACTAGATAACCCAGTGGGGTGTCATAACCATTAACTATAAGCAGCCGCAACTATTCCTCACAACCAGACCCGCCCAGCTAGGAAGCCCCGACGGAGGTGCCCCACACTATTCACAGGGACCTCCACCAGAGCCCCCCGCCAGACCAAGCCCAGGAGGGGAGCATCCGATTGGCAGCAGCTCCCAATTAAGATCAACAATTAACATATAAGAAATAACCCTGTAGCAACGTTCCATGCCCGACACTTCAGGGCACCCAAGCCGCGACCCAGACCGTCCGGCAACGAGCAATCCGGGGCCGGTCGAGAGGAGGACAAGGCGTCCGCCATGTCCAGGCAGCCCATCCAGGTAAGTGGCCCGCTGAGTCATAGATGCCGAGGCTGGAGTCCAAGCGAGTCCAGAGATCGTAGCCCAGGGGCCCCGGCGCCAGGCAATTCAAATAATAATGATGGGATGAAAAACGTCAATGACGAAAGTCGCGGGTGCCACTGCGGTAGGGCCATCCGCCCATGAGTAAACTAGGCGGGACCCGTTCAGCTCCACTATGCCAACAGATTCCTGTGCTCGACCCCCGGGGCCCCGAGGATTTCGGGGGCGTCTAGCTCCTCGTTGTGGGCGTGGTGGGGGAGGTTCGTTGATCCCGAGGTCTGGGGAGAGCCAATCTTCGATAGGGAGTGCCGGAAGCTCCAGAAAGCCAAAGAGGTCTGGCAGCTGGGACGGGGACCGCAGGGCAAAGGAGCGGTCCTGCTTCGTGACCACCAGGTGGAACGGGTGACCCCATCTGTAGGAGGCTCCAATTGATTTGATTTTTTCTAGTAGTGGTTTTAGTGTCTTCCTCATCTGGAGGGTGCGCCTGGCCAAGTCCGGTAGTAATGTAATCGTGGACCCGCAGTAGGGTAAAGGGCCCCTCTCCCATGACCTTCGCATAATTTCCTCTTTGATCTTATAGAAATGGACACGACAGACCACATCCCTGGGCCTGGTGGGGTCGGTCGGACGCGGTCCAGGTGCTCTGTGGATTCTATCTATCTCGATGTGCTCCTCCCGTCGACGTCCCAGAAGATCGTTGAATATGGAGGTGGCGACAGCCTCCAGGTTCCTGTGGTCGGGAGCCTCTGGGAGGCCCCGAATCCTGATGATGTTACGCCTTCCCCTATTTTCTAGGTCATCCAGATGGAGTAATGCCCTGGTTACGTGTCGAGCCGAGCTTGCCTGTGCCGATTGTAGGCCTGTTTGCGCCCTTTCCAGGGCCTCCAGTCGTTGGGCCGTGGTCTCCTGAGCCTGTTCGAGAGTGTGGACTCTTTCAGTGACTTCCGACACCGATTTTGATACTTCGTCCAGTTCCCTCCGCAATAGAGTCTCCATCCTATTGGTGTAATTTTCAAAGTCTTTCCGCGAAGGAAGGAATTTCAGGAGGACCTCCAGATCATAATGAAGGGAGGGAATTTGATCCGGGACCGGTGGTTCCGGCCGGACCATGGTACCTGATGACCTGTGCGGTGACGCCTCTTGCTGGGAAGTGGTCGGGGTGGCCCCTCTCTGTAAGGAGGGTGATTGGTGGTCCCGAATCCGGCTCCCCACGCCAGAGCCACCTGGGCGGGGTCGGGACCCCTCCGGAGGCGCAGGTGCGGGCCCCCCGTTATTGTGCTCCAGGTTGGGTATCCCTTGCGTGTTAGGGGCTGCGATTTTGCCATTGCATGCCCCTGCCTGGATATGAGCCCCCAGCTGCGTCGGCCCCCCCCTCTGCCCCTCCCACAGCACAGAACAGGTGTCTGGTGGGTCCGGTGCGTCTTCAGGCCCGCCGAGGCCCCAATCTGGGCGTTTCATGCTGCAGGGCTCTAAGGGGTCTTCTCCCGCCCAGTCTGGTTCCGGGTCGCTATATGGGCCGGGCGAGGAGCTCCTTTGAGAGTCGGGCGACCCCTCCCCCATTTCAGCCAGTGGCCAAGACCGGGCTGGGGAGTCCATGCGCAGAGGGCCCAGGGATTGCAGTCGCACCCGCTCCAGGATCAGCAATTTTGCTAGAGGGGCCAGGATGGGTCGGGGCCCACACAGGAAGGTGGTCCCCTGTGGGATTAAGGTGATTCGGAGGGGCCTCAGGCAGCGTGAGGCTGCTTATTTCCCGCCCAGGACCCAGCAGCTGAGACGGGTAAGCGGGGAGTTCAGTCTCCCCTTCTTGGGAGATCCCACGTGCCCGGAGCATAATTGTTACTGGGGGAGCCGGGGGGACGCCAACCGCGGCTGTCTGCTCAAGCAGTGAGCGCCGCTCCCCCGTCTCTCCCCCCCCCCCCGGAGCATACCGCCGCTGTCTCCGCTGACAGCCCAGCCTCAGCGAGGCGCCGCTCCTCGTTCTCCTCCGTTTCCGGCCGCGTCACGTCACCATGCCCCCGCCGCTCCATCTGCTTCATAGCCGGTATCAGGCTCACCGCACTGTCGCTTTCATCGGCACCCGGTGGCATCGTCGTCCTTGGCTCCGCCGCGTCACATGCCGCCCCTCCGCGCTCTGCAGCCCGGATGTCAGCCGAGCCTCCTTCTCCCGGCGCCATTTTGCGATCCTTCTCCGTCCCGGCCCCGCGGCTCCCCGGGCTGAAGAAAAGTTTAATTTTTGCAGGCTGGACGCCCCCAGCTGTTCTGGTCTTCCTCCTCTTCGACATGGGAAGCTCAGGTATGTTTCTGATGGTCAGAAATAGGGTATATTGTGAGATTTGGCACAGAGCTCTCTTCTAGACGTCCTCACGCGGCCATAGCTAACCACGCCCCCGTTTTTCTGGATCTTTGCCGCAAGTGGGGGACTCCGGAGGTGGATCTCTTTGCCTCGAGGCACAATCACAAACTTCCGGCATTTGTGTCTCTTTCTCAGGATCCCCTGTCTCTGGCAGTGGATGCCTTGTCACTGGCTTGGAAGGACCTGGGTTTTCTGTACCTGTTTCCACCTGTCTCCATGCTGGGCAAGGTAGTTCGCAAACTGGTTCTAGAAGGGGCACCAGCGATTCTGGTGGCTCCAAGGTGGCCAAGAAGGGTTTGGTACGCAGACATTGTAAGGATGGCTGTAAACCAGTGTCGGCTTCCCTTGATGCCAGACCTGCTATCCCAGGGTCATCTACTTTACCCCAATTTACAAACGCTGGCTTTGACGGCTTGGCTGCTGAAACCTTCATCTTGAAAGAGGAAGGTTTGTCTGAGGCTGCTGTTCAGACCCTGATTAGGGCTAGGAAGCGGTCCTCTTCTGGCATTTACTATAGGACTTGGAGGTCCTATATTGATTGGTGTGAGGCTAGGGCCTTGCCTTGCAGGGTTTTTTCTATACCCCGGATTTTGGAGTTTCTTCAGCATAATCTGGATCTTGGGTTCCAGCTTAGTACTTTGAAAGGACAGGTTTCTGCTCTGTCGGTTTTCTTCCAGAGGTCTTTTGCTTTACACCCGCTGGTTAAGACTTTTTTCCAAGGGGTCGCGCACGTGCAGCCCCCTTGGAAGGCTGTAGTCCCTGTTTGGGATTTGAGTCTGGTTCTTTTGGCTCTGCAGGGTCCTCCTTTTGAGCCGTTACACGATATTGCTCTTTCGGTTCTCACTCAGAAGGTTGCTTTCTTGGTGGCTAATTCTTCTGTCCGGCGTGTCTGAGTTGGCGGCTTTGTCGATTCAGGCCCCTTAATTTGAGAGACACCAGGATAAGGTGGTTTTTCTTTTTAAGCCGGATTTTCTGCCTAAGGTGGTTTCTGCTTTCCACCTCAATCAGGACATTGTTAGGCTTAGGACACAAGCAAAGAGAACAATGACAAGGAGAGGGTTTTGCACAATTTGGATGTTGTTCGCTGTGTGAAGTACTATTTGGTGACTACTTCTTCCTTCCGCAAGACGGACACTTTTTTCGTGGTGCCCTGCGGGCCCAGGAAAGGTTTGGCGCCTGCTAAATCTACGATTGGCAAATGGATTCGTCAGGCCATTGTGGGGGCCTAATCTGCTAAGGGGAGGACTCCCCCTTTTAGGGTCACTGCGCACTCTACTCATGCTGTTGGTGCATCCTGGGCTTTTCAGCACCAGGCTTCTGTTGAACAAGTTTGTAAGGCTGCTACTTGGTCTTCCATTCATACCTTTTCCAAGTTTTACAAGGTTGATGTGCGGGCTTCAGTGGATGCTGTTTTTGGCCGCAAGGTTCTGCAAGCTGCAGTGGTTTGAGTTGGTACATTCTTTACCGTTTCTGGTTCCCACCCATGACGGACACTGCTATTGAATGTCCCAGATGTCATGAAGAAGGAAGTGGAGTGTATGGCACACTAAGTATAATACCGTTTTGTGAGTACTCACCTTTAAAACGGGTATTATGAGTGTGCCATACACTCCACTTCGCCCCACCCTTGTTTTTTTCAGGTATTCTGGGGCTTTTATATGGTGAACCATTGATTTTGATATGGTTATATTTGGTTCTTTCTGGTCCCTTTACTGCTTTTATACACTGGGGAATTGGTGGGAGGTCCCAGGTATATATGGACCGGGAGGGGCTTTCTTTTTTGCATATTCATCTCTGCAGAAGTTCGCCCTCTACTGGAGATTACCCAGATGTCATGAAGAAGGAAGTGGAGTGTATGGCACACTCATAATACCCGTTTTAAAGTACTCACAAAACGGTATTTTTCATTGAATCTGGAAGATCCGGCCTTGTGGGTAGATGCACTAGCTCACGATTGGCAATTCAGCCTAGTTTGTGTGTTTTTTCCGCTGGTTTTGAATAAGATAATCAAGGAACCAGCTGCAGTCTTGCTTCTGGCACCCTGGTGGCCCAAGAGGTTGTGGTTTTCAATTCTGGTAGCTCTATCAGTTCAGGAGCCTTGGAGAATACCAGGGATTCCAGAATTATCGCAGGGACCAGTACTATGTCCAGGTCGTCAGATGTGGAAGCTGACCTTGTGGACCCTGAGGTCTCAGTACTACTGAAAGTATATTCAAGGAAGGTTATCAATATTCTACTTCCACTGAAATTGGTGACTAGAAAGATTTATTTAAAGGTATGGAAGACCTTTAGGACATGGAGGTTACAGAATAGGAAATCTCCCAGGCTTCATTATTCTTGAGTTTATTCAACATGGTGTGGAATTGAGTCCTTTCAGTTTCTGCCCTCTCCTCTTTGTTCAGATCAGGGAGTAGGACATTAAGTTCCTTACTTGGAAAGTTTTGTTCCTGGTGGCTATTTCTGCTCGCAGGATTAGTGACATTCAGGCATTGTTGTTGTCGCCCCTTTCTCCAGATATTTCCATATCGCGCAGTGTTAAGAGTGGATCCTTGTTATCTTCCCAAATTAGCCTTTGATTTTCACAGAACCCGGGAGACTGTTCTCCCTTCACTGGACGGTAAGGATTCCGCAATTCAGAAATCTTTGGACATCGGAGCTTGTCTCGGAATATCTTAATGGAGGATGGTGGACAGCCGATTTGTTGCGTTCTCAGGACCAAGGAAGGGTCAAAGAGTCTCTAAAACAACGATGGTGCGGTGGATGAAGAATACTATTAAGATGGCCTATCAGGATAGTATTGTACAAGGTAGAATTACTGCACATTCAGCAAATATCTTCCAGCCAGAGTACCGCCTAAGACTGAAAGAACAAGAACGAACACCAGATGTTAACCATCGCTGCAGTGAAAAGACACCTTAGGGAGAACACTACCCCCTGAGCTGCAAGATGCCCAGTGCTCTCAAAACCAAATATGGTGACCTAAGCTAAAAGCACAGCTCAAGACTGAAAACAGGAGATCACCAGGAATACGACCCTAGCGAACAAAAGATCATATGTTGCCACCAAGAAGCTAAGGAAAACTGAATAACAAAGGGTCTCATTAGGGCCCAATAGGAAGAGCCCGCTTGAAGTTCCTAGGCGAAGTAGACACCAAGGGCCCACGAAGGGGAAGCAAGTGCAGAAACAAGTAGGAGCTCTGCAGACCAGTACCCAAATCCCTGTAAGGAAAAGGATCTCCGAACCAAAGCAGCCACTACCAACACTGACCTGCAGAGCAAACACAAGGATCAAAAGAAGAACTCCAAGAAGGGTTGAATCACAAGCGAAAATCCCTGTGCAGACCTAATTATGATGTAATGTAATTATAATGTCTATAAGAAGCAGCGTAGGTCAACGCATTTGAAAGGATCCACACAGCGGACCTACCTGGGAGCTTTACGCTTGATCCAGCATTTTCCCTAACGTAGATTCTAAGAAGAATCGAAATCAAAAAATAATTCTGCCTTCCTTTTTTTCCTGAACCCAACATGGAGGAGAGGAAGCGGGCTGAATTAGATGTGAGAAACTGTATTGGACTACCTATGACACAGGATTTTATAATTGACAAAAAATCTAATTTCCTACATGGGCAAAAATTAGGGCAAGAAAGTGACACAACCTACTATTTCTAGATGGCGAAGGAGCACAATGGCTTTTGCCTAAAGAGAATAACTTTGTTCTTCATTCAAAGATCACTCCACTGGATCCATTTTAACTTCCTGGACTGAGGCATTCTCCGTTCCCAGTGATCAGATCTGCAAGCCAGCGACATGGTCAGGACCAACTAAATTAATCAAACACAACTCTCGTAGGTGATGTCATGGAGCAGAAGGGAAAACAATTATGGTAATGACTTTTCCTTGCATTCTCCATGTCATCAGGGATTTCCCTCCCTGCGACTATTACCAAGAAATAAGATATATACACAGACACCATATAGGAACTTGTTCTATGGTACTCACTGGAATCAATGGGTGGGGATTCTCCTTTTAAACTCTTGCTAATTTCCTGTCCTCTTCCACAGGTGGAATACCTCTCTCTCTCTCATGGGTGATGTCATGGAGGCTGTAGGGAACAGTAATTGCCGTATTTTTCTTTCTTCTTTTCTTTTTTAACCTAATGAGCCTAAAAGTTTGCTTGCACTTTGGCCATGGGAGCTGGAAACCTTTTTTATGTGTGTCTATACTAATGGGGCTTGTCCATTCTTCAGGTAATATGGCAGGTAAGATAGCTGTGGTACTTTGTATTTTGTGTGTGTCTGACAGTCTGTGAACAATTGTAGCTCCCAGTGTCTGGATGCAGCCCCCCCAGATTGTCCACTACATTCACCTCACACTCGCCTCTGTTCTCACAGCACATGCTGGGGCTCTTGTTCAGTACATATACAGTACATAGACCCCACCACCACCACCAATAACTCCTATAAGTCATTAGGCTATGTATATAGATGGAGGAAGGTCTCTGTATGCAGACTTATCTCTAATGGTGGAAAGGTCTCAGCAGGGGGAATTGCCCCTGCAGGTATATATATATATATATATATATATATATATATATATATATATATATATATATATATATATATATATATATTATAATATAATTTCAGCTGTTTAAGCTGTTCAAGCTTCTTCTTCAGGCATAATACAAGTCTGTAACTTAGACACACATTTATACAGAAAACTACAAAGGAGTGACAATTGTTTTTACACTGACACAACATGAAAAAGTCGTAAAATCGTACAGCCGCAAGATATCAGGGGGATTATAACAATTAATGGTCGTCTGATAAGAATCAGAGGGGGAGAGAAAGTGTGTGGAAATGTTATTGCTCTGACACCAGGCCGGACAGTCTAATATCAGACCTTGTGATAAGTCTCATCTCTTCAATCCATTTCATAATGACTCATAAAATTGTCTGTTTAGCCCACAGTCCATAGATTTGGATACATTTACACTCCCACTCCAATCTCTCCTTTTTGTGAGCGGAAGCCCCCTTTGAGCACTGTGAGTTTGAGGTCACATAGGCCATGTCCTGGTCTGCAGAAATGGGCTGCAACAGGCACATCAGTTTTATTATGGCTAACACGGTACAACAACTTACTGACCTGTAGATAATGGAAAGCATTGATAGACACTTTTGGAATGTTTCCCTACATACATTACACTGGCATTAAATAACCAGTATATAATAGTACCTATACCCCCTATGTTTATTGTTTAATTTCCGCAAAATGCATACTCCTCCATGACCAAAAATACTGGTTAGAAATGTCTGTTTTGTATAGTATCGTTATTCCGGATGTCGGTAGCTTAACAGACGGCTAGTCTCTGTCCTGCACACCCATTTTACTAAGTGCTTCTGAACAGAAAGGCCCCTGCTCTCCCTGGTTAGCACTGCAACCTACTCAGTCAGCCACTGTACTTTCCCACACTTCTTCCCTGTCTGCCAGCACGTCACAAACACAGACCTCAGGTGTCTGCAGCTTAGCCTGCCTTTACACGTGTTTCCTCTTGCCGATGATTTAGGAGCGCCCATCTCCATTCTGTTCGCGCCCCCCAATCCCCCCAGCCTGTTGGGCTGCCAAGCTTTCTCTGCACGATGTGTGCAGGATTGGCTGGAGCCTGCATGCCAAGGAATATAATTCCTTTGTTTCTCATTGTTGGTAATTTTTGTTTACTGGCAAAAGGGTAGTGCTTTAAGTCCCCACTAGTTCATGAATTGGTGATGCCCTGCAATAGAATGAGAAAAAAAAAATCAGTTAAGTGAATTCTCACCTGTAGAATTGTTCTCTCCTTCCATTCCAGGGCGTCTCACCCTCCCCTCTTGTTTTCACTTTGTGACTAATGGTGCTCTTTAGCGTAGTTTAAACTGATTATAGATTTGTAGATTATAAAACTAATAATTTTTATTAAGACTGTATTTCACTCTGGGTGAAGATGTTTTTCCTTCCTCCTGGTTGGCTGTCTCTTGCTGGTTTTTAGTAACTTGAATGGTAGTGTAGCTGGGAGTATATATAGATTTCTAGCAGTCCCCCTTCAGACTAAGGGTTAACTAAGAAATATATGAATTGGGGGAAAAATCAGGTGAATACTCACCTGTAGAATATTTTTATACACCAACAGTGCTATGGGACATGGAAATATTTTAATCTGTTGGGGGTCTATATTACTAGCTTGATGTGAAATGGTAAATATGCACAATGTAGTTGTTTCCTTAACTTCTATTAACACTTTTTTTATTTTTTCCTGCAGTGAATGTGTACGTTTAAAATCAACAGACATCCAACCTGATATCTTCAGCTATCTGTTACACTTGATGTATACTGGAAAAATGGCCCCTCAGCTAATTGATCCAGTACGCCTTGAGCAAGGCATAAAGTTTTTGCATGCTTTTCCTCTAATACAGGAGGCCAGCATTGCTAGTCATGGTGGCTTTTCCCACGCAGATCAGGTTTTCCCACTAGCATCTTCTCTTTATGGAATTCAGATTGCTGATCACCAGATAAGACAATCGGCAAAAGTGACTTCAGCAGTTGAGAAGACCAGTCGTGAAACCCGACCACAAACCTCAAGATTAAATCAGGAAACTGCATCAGACAATGGGCAGTCTAATCCACCACCATCCAGTCTGCCCGCAGCAAACAGGACAAACTTAACCTTCCCTGAGCCGGTTCCTGTTCCAGTGTCGCCAGAGGCTGCTACTTCTGTTCTTCCTGCTGCTTCTACTCTAGAAGAAAATAGCATGGACGATTCACCAAGTGAGGAAGCATCTACATCCCTAACAATCTCTCACTTAAAGCCAAGCATAATGAAAAGGAATGGTAGCTTTCCTAAATATTATGCATGTCATCTGTGTGGTCGCCGCTTTAACTTGAGGAGTAGTTTGCGGGAACACCTTCAGCTTCATACAGGAATGCCATTTAATTCTACAGTTGGGCAGACTGAGGGCAGCATTTCCCCACCTTTTTGTAACAATGGTTCTGAGATTGGAAAAGAATCCATGGAAACCGCTGAGTGTGGCATGATGAGTGATAGTGATATGGCTCAGATCTCAGACTCTCCCATAATAGATGGGCAGCAACAGGCTGAGACGCCTCCACCAACAGATATTGCAGACATAGATAACCTAGAACAAACTGACCAAGAACGAGAAGTAAAGCGGAGGAAGTATGAGTGCACAATATGTGGCCGTAAATTTATTCAGAAAAGCCACTGGCGAGAACATATGTATATCCACACAGGCAAGCCATTCAAGTGTAGCACCTGCGACAAGAGTTTCTGCAGAGCTAATCAAGCTGCTAGGCATGTATGCCTAAAGAGCTCAGACACATACACAGTGGTTGACAAGCAGACTCTGGAACTATGCTCCTTTGATGAAAGCAGCCAGTTGGACAACATGCTGGTTCAAACCAATAAACGTTACAAGTGCAACTTATGCGACAAAACATTCTCCACACCTAATGAGGTAGTCAAGCATACATGCCAAGGTCAAAGTTCAGATGTTTTTGCCCTTGAGGAAGAAGCAAAGTCAATCTTGCTAAGCAGTGGGGATTCAGAACCAGCGGACTCTGAACACTCTTTGTTAACAACTATTAAAAAAGAGCAAGATTCTGTATTAGATTAAATTTACTAGCTATGTATATATCCATAATATCCTAGAGTTTCCTCCCCCAAAAATAATTTCTATATCCGTCAACTAGCCCCTTCATTGTCCTTTTTACAAAATAGGTTTGGGATCGGATTTGAAGAACTGTGATCAAGAAAAATCTATTCAGTTGTATCATGCATTCATTTCAATTTTTTTTTTTTTTTATTGGAATCTTCGTTATCCGGCCCCAATTTGAGTATTTTGGTCCTTTTTTTTCCCAGCAACTTAGACAACACTGCAGTGATTAACATGATTCTTCACATACCACCCCCCTTCCTGCGGTTTGGTTGCTGTCCACTCCTTACGAAATTAGGATTGGGGAAGATGCATAGGCAAATGAACTTAATGCTGAAACCGAAGGGTGGGCACAATCTCTTTGCCCTAAACTGGAACAATGGCTTCTATAATGTCAGTAGAACTACTGAAATCTAATTGAATAAATGCGATTGTAGATGATAAAGGTTTAAAATGTATTTGTGAATACTGGGGGGAACATTTAAATAAATGCAACACACATTTAATCAAGTTTGATTTTCTTACATTGCTTGTCCTTTAAAACAGGATGCAAGGTTCTTGCTTGCTGATGCCATTGGATTATACGGTCATGTTAAATCCATTTTGTGGAACCTTAAGTTGATGCATACAATTGGTGCAATGGATTACACTTTTAATTCCAGTAACTAGTAAATACATCTCTTGCACGGTTCAGTTTTAGTGCTGTGACATGATCAGGGGACCTTTGCTCATCCAACACAATTTGGAGGTATAACGTTCTGTGTGCTGCTCTGGATATTAATGCACTGGTAAATATTTGATCAGCACCAGTTTAAAAAAGTTTAGTGATAAGCTTAAAGTGAACCATAACCCACATTTTTAACTAGCATCTCCTTAATTGCTCCCCCTATGAGGAATACCTTTTGCCAATTTTCACTTTTCCATATTCACTCTAATCCCAGATAATAGTGCCTGTTTTAGCTGTAAAGCTCCACTCCTCCATTCATTGCCATTGTTGCATGTTGGCAATAATGTCATTGACACACGTCTGCAATGACTAATTGACTGCCTGCCTGCCATCTTACAGAGAGGAGCAGCAAAATAGTGTTCCAGAGCAATTCGAAAAGCAAAATGTCCATTTCTAGTTGTACACCCTAAGAAGGGAGTGTCAGAAGGGGATTTGGCCAAATGTATTTTACAAGTTCAGCGGGTTTTGGTCCGCTTTAAGCCATTTTTAAAATTGTGCACAAAAGTACCTCCAAACCTGTGGCTTCACATTGCTAATAAGTAAAGCGTTTTTATGGAATTTATGCCATTCAAAGTCTCCATGAGCAAATTACAAATTTCCCCCTAACATTCTCCAGGATGGCTTAGCCAAGTAGCTCCTCCCACCTAAATTGGAAACATAAACTGGACATGGTTAAATACCCCACCTCAGTGTTTTTGTTCCCAAGAAACAAGCTGGAAACCATGTCCCTATTTTTTTTCCCCAGGGAAGATAAGTCCAGAATTCCCCCCTCCTTCCAGCAGGCTCAGACTCCCCCTGGGAATTTCCTCCCCTGGAGCTAGTCCCAGGGCAGGAGCCAGGATGCAGTCTGGTCTCGGATCCCACTATTTTCCCCTACGAGCTACGGGTCAGTGGAAGCATCAAGCCCTCTTCGGGTGGGTAAGTACAGGGCCCAACTTTGGGGCAGGTTGAGCCCTCGCTTTCAGTATTTCCGGCCGGTCCGGTATTCTGGGGCCAGTTCTGGCTCACACTGTAGATTCAAGCCAGCTTCCGGGTCAGTTCACACTGCTTCCTTGAGGTCTGTGTTCGGGGCAATGACTGCAAAATTAGGAGACTGCAGCCCCAGGACAAAGGTAGGCATATTTGCACCCCAATCAGGGGTGCCCTGTGGTGAAACCCCCAGGTTGCCTGAAAACTCTCCTTTATTCCTGGTCCAACGGCGCGAGCAGCGGCTGCATCCCTGCTAGCCTTTTAGCAGGGCCAGCGGGCATTTGTGAATTACCGGCGTGGGTAGCAGGGGATGCGGCTACCAGCACGCTTGAATCTGCTCACATTAGACGAGCTCCTGGGCGAAGGGGCTCAAGCGGCTCCAAGCACGCTGATTGGATGAGCGACAATGCATGCATCGTAGGACCGGGAAGAGTTGAGTTTGCGGGGCACCCCTGTTGGGGGTGCAAGGACCAAAACCCCTGGATAGTCAAACTCTTTCCTTGCTCATCATCGGATAAGCCGTCCTGGAGGATGTTTGGGGAAAACCCCAATTAGCTAAAATGTAGTGGCATTTGTGGCAGTCCTTCAGGAAGCTGTCCTACATTCTGCCCAGACAAAGTATTTTTGATTTTCTGGTTTAGACATGTTTGTTCTGGGATTCCTCAGTTAAAACACTGAGGTCCTGAGGAAGTGGCGGGGTATTTAACCATGTCCAGATTGTGTTTCCTATTTAGGTGGGAGGAGCTACTCAGCGAAGCCATTCTGAAGGACTACCGGAAATGCCAATGTGACTAATTGGGGTTTTCATGTGTTTTTTCATTTATTTATTTTTTTATAGCTGCCTCCTCTTCAAATGCAGTGGTAGATGCAAATAGATAACCTAAGGAAGCGTATTGTGTGTGTGTGTGTATAGACATTCAAAACTTTTAAAACCGTTTATGCTTCTAGGTTTCTTCCATGCTGAAGGGGAATTGCTTTGTAGTTTAACATGTAGCAAAAACATGACATTTTAATCCATTAACCCCAGCTTAGACAAGAAATGCTGATTAGACAAGACACCAAACTGTTAACCAAAATCAAAGGTTCTGTTTATTACCTTGCTGCAAAAAAATGGTGTCTAGTATATGGCTGGGTCCCTTCAGGTGTCCTGTCTGCATTCTGAGGTCAAACTGGTAGAAAAACTGAAGAATCCTGTGATTAACAGGTAGCTTAATAATCTTTGCATTAAATATATTCCAAGTGTGACATACACTCCGCTTCAATACTTCTTGACAGTTGGGTTATTCTCCAGTAGAGGGCGAACTTCTGCAGAGATGAATGCAAAAAAAGAAGCCCCTCCCGGTCCATAACTACCTGGGACCTCCCACCAATTCCCCAGTTGTCTTCTTGAGCAAGACAGAAGATGAAGACTTCTCTTGCAGGTAAGCCGGGCTCGCGCCTGGCCATTTTCGTCCCTATGGCTGCCAGGACCCTCCTAAATTGTCCCTGTATTGAGCCTCCCAGCTTAGGCTGCGGATCCTGGTAAAGGTAGGAACACCCTAGGGGTGCAGTAGGAGCACCGCTCCACCGTGAGTCCTCACTATGGGGTAGGCCGTTATCCAGGTTTTGGTGATCCTGGTGTGGGATGCCCCGTCCCGCTAGGCTTAGGGCCGGATTCTGGCAGGGGTTCCCCCCTTCTGGGTCCCTTACTCTCCTCCGGGGGGGGGGGGGGCTGGCTGCCTGGCCTTTATACTGTGTGTGTATGTGTGATTTTACTTGTGTGTGTTTAACGCTCGCCCGCACGCACGCTCTCGTGCGGCGGCGGGCCGGTTCTCTCATGGTCGGCTCCGCGGCCATATTGTCCGGGGAGCGCGACCTTCTGCTTCTCTCAGTGAAGGGGGGCGGGGCCTGGCGCTCTCCCGCGCCCCCTTGGCTTCGTCGGCCGGCTTCCAGCCCTATCGGCTGGAAGCGCGGCTTGGGTGTGTATCCTGCGTCGGAAGGGGGCGGGGCCATGTGCTGGCGTGCTCCGCGCTGGCCCACCTCCTTCACCCTTTCCACCGAGGGGACGCCATCTTCATACTGCGGCCCGTGAGTGCCCCATACGGGGCGATATACATCTTGGGGAGATAGATAGATATCTATGTATATATGTATATATGTGTGTACATATGTGTGTGTGTGATATATATATATATATATATATATATATATATATATATATATATATATATATATATATATATATATTATCTCTGTATATGTATATTTCTGTTGTGTGACTGTAGGATCAAATGCTATGGCATTTTTTACTATGCTCTGCTCTTATGTGGCTTATTTTGTGTGTTACAGGTGTCCCTGTATACGTGCATTTTAAGGGGTCCCTCCTGGGGTCCCTAGATATAAAAGTTGTCCACCCAAAAATCCTCCCACCGGGACTTTTAAGGGGCATCCCGGGTTGCTTATGCGTAATCCCCTACGGTCTTGCAACTGACCACAAAAATTCACCATATGGAGGCTCTGCAGGATACCAGGCTCGGGATCCCTTCGGGACAATCCGGGCCATGTGTGGGATGCGGGGTATCCCTTACGGGGGAGAATGTGCTGATCTGTATACCATGCGCACAAAAGGCCATAACGTGGCAGTCGGGTACCCAACCTTCTGGGTCGACTCCTCCTGCTTCATCGCCTTCCCCTCCCCACCTGATCCGTACCCCAAGTGACATTGGTAGTAGTGGGGAGTCGCTTTCTCATGTTTGGGCTAGGTTGGCCAGCATAGAGAAAATGACTGCTAGCACGGTGGGCAAGAAGCCCCAGGCTAAAAAGAGACAGTTGTCGTCAGCCCAGCCCTTGACGATGAGTCCGCTGATTTGTCCGATTATTCCCCTTTAGAGGAGGGGGAGTTGTATCAGGATTCAGAGGCTGACTATGGGCAGCCTGGGAATTCCAATGTCGGGCAGGCGCTGGGGGATGCCGTTGATGCGGCCACTGTTTTGTCACATTTATTGGAGGTGTTGGATATTGATCCACCTGAGGCGTGAAAGCCCCATCTGGAATTCCCTACCCAGGGTCATTTTGATGCGCTGATACTTGGGGAATGGGAGAGGCCCAGTCGGCTTCCTGGTGTGCCTCAAGGATGGGATAAGGAGTATCCCTTTCCGGTGGAGGCGGTCAAGCCCTGGTCTTCTCCTCCCGAGGTCGACGCGCCTGTGTTAGGTTTGACCAACTCTTCTGTACTGAACACCCCTGACGCCTCCTCCCTTAAGGATGGCGAGGACAAGCGCCTTGATCAGATGGCATGCCACGCATTTGCCAACGTGGGCTCTGCCCTGCGCCTGTTAGTGCATCTGCCCTGGTGTCGCTTGCTACCAGGTCTCTTATCAGGGACTGGCTGAATAACGCTCAGCTGGATCCAGCTGGCCCTGAGTTCGCTATACTTAAGAAGTGCGAATTGTTAATGGATTTTGTCATGGCTGCGATGGAAGACTCCATTGTCGTGTGTAGTAGGACGTCCGCCTTACTGGTGGCCATGCGCAGACTGTTCTGGCTCAGTCAATGGAGAGCGGACGTTGGAGCCAAGAAGTCACTCACAGCTCTCCCCTTCTTGGGTGCACGGCTGTTTGGAGATAAATTGGATGCTGTTGCTAAAGGCAGTAAGTTACCTCAGCGGAGGAAGCAGCGCCGTTCCTTTCGGGGGGCGGGCTCGTTCACTCCTTCCTTTCGAGGGGCCAGAGCGTCTAGGGGTCTGGCCTTCTCGGGGGTCAGGGGCTCGTCCTGGAACAGAGGCAGAGGTCGGGCACGTCCCGTGGCTGCCTGGGGTTCCAAGCCCAAGCCTGCCGTTAAACCTGCTCAGCAATGAAGGGGCGCCCTCAACCATAAGGGTGGGGGGAAGGCTGCGGCTCCTCTTCCGGGTCTGGGCCCGGGAGGTCACAGACAATTGGATCTTGGAAGTGGTCTCCTCCGGGTACAAACTGGAGTTCGAGTACTGGCCGCCCCCAAGATTCTTAAGGTCTCGGGTGCCCTCGGACCCTCAGGCTGCACAGGGGCTCCTGTTGGCAGTGGAAAGCCTTCTGGACATGGGGGTTATATGCCCGGTGCCTCTGTCGGAGAGAGGCAGGGGTTACTACTCCAACCTTTTCACGGTTCCCAAAAAGGAGGGTTTGGTGAGACCCATTCTAGGTTCTCAACAGGTTTATCAGAGCCAAAAAGTTCCGCATGGAGACTCTGCGCTCGGCTATCATTTCCCTTCGCCAAGGGGATTTTATGACATCCATAGACATCAAGGATGCGTATCTGCATGTTCCGATTTTTCAGGCACATCAGAGAGTCCTCCGGTTTGCGGTAGGGGATCAACATTATCAATTCGTAGCTCTTCCCTTCGGTCTGACCTCGGCACCGAGGGTCTTCACCAAGGTTTTTCGCGGGCGTAATGGCTCTGCTCAGATCTCAGGGCATTTGCATTGTGCCTTATTTGGACGACTTGTTGATTTCAGCTTCTT
This sequence comes from Gastrophryne carolinensis, assembly GCA_027917425.1. Classification (NCBI taxonomy): domain Eukaryota; kingdom Metazoa; phylum Chordata; class Amphibia; order Anura; family Microhylidae; genus Gastrophryne; species Gastrophryne carolinensis. Next base: position 342,414,157 of record CM051237.1, on the reverse strand, counting down.
CCCTTCAGCAGGCAGAACTGGACACCCACCAGGTGGTGTCGACCCTGGAGAGGTTCGGGTGGGTGATCAACCGCACCAAGTCTTCTTTCTCCCCCGTCTCAAGTGATTTCATTTCTGGGCATGAATCTGGATACCAGTCGGGCCAGAGTGTTTCTGCCCCAGACCAAGGTGCAGGGATTTCAGGACCTGATCCGTCTTCTTTTGGCCAGTCCTTGTCCCTCTATCCGACAGGGGATGAAACTGGTGGTGGACTCGAGCAATCTGGTGAAGGGCAGATCCTTTCTGGTCCCTTGTTGGGAGACGGTTACCACGGATGCCAGCCTGTCGGGCTGGGGAGGTTATTGGAAGAGTCATCAGTTCAGCGGGGTGTGGGGTCCCCAGGAGGCTCACACCCCCATCACTGTATTGGAGCTCCAAGCCATTCGTCTGGTTCTGGCTCGGTTTACCCCACAGTTACGGGGTCTTCCGGTTCAGGTGCGTTCGGACAACCGAACGGCAGTGGCCTACATAAATCACTAAGGAGGGACTCACAGCAGAGTGCCCTCAGGGAAGTCTCTCTGATCCTGCGCTGGGCGGAGAGCAATGTTCCTTGCCTCTCGGCAGTCTACATTCCGGGGGTGGAGAATACGGAGGCGGATTCCCTGAGCAGGGGGTCCTCTCATCACGGAGAGTGGTCTCTCAACCCCGAGGTCTTTCTGGATCTTTGCCGCAAGTGGCGGACTCCGGAGGTGGATCTCTTTGCCTCGAGGCACAATCGCAAACTTCCGGCATTTGTGTCTTTCTCAGGATCCCCTGGCCTTGGCAGTGGATGCCTTGTCTCTGGCGTGGAAGGACCTGGGTTTTCTGTACCTGTTTCCACCTGTCTCCATGCTGGGCAGGGTAGTTCGCAAACTGGTTCTAGAAGGGGCACCAGCGATTCTGGTGGCTCCAAGGTGGCCAAGAAGGGTTTGGTACGCAGACGTCGTAAGGATGGCAGGTAGACCAGTGCCGGCTTCCCTTGATGCCGGACCTGCTATCCCAGGGTCATCTAGTTTACCCCAATTTACAAACGCTGTCTTTGACGGCCTGGCTGCTGAAACCCTCATCTTGAAAGAGGAAGGTTTATCTGAGGCTGTCGTTCAGACCCTGATTAGGGCTAGGAAGCGGTCCTCTTCTGGCATTTACTATAGGACTTGGAGGTCCTATATTGATTGGTGTGAGGCTAGGGCCTTGCAGGTTTTTTTCTGTACCCAGGATTTTGGAGTTTCTTCAGCATAATCTGGACCTTGGGTTCCAGCTTAGTACTTTGAAAGGACAGGTTTCTGCTCTGTTGGTTTTCTTCCAGAGGTCTTTTGCTTTACACCCGCTGGTTAAGATTTTTTTCCAAGGGGTGGCGCATGTGCGGCCCCCTCGGAAGGCTGTAGTTCCTGTTTGGGATTTGAATTTGGTTCTTTCGGCTCTGCAGGGTCCTCCTTTTGAGCCGCTACATGATATTGCTCTTTCGGTTCTCACGCAGAAGGTTGCCTTCTTGGTGGCTATTACCTCGGTTCGGCGTGTCTGAGTTGGCGGCTCTGTCGATTCAGGCCCCTTACTTTAAAAGACACCAGGATAAGGTGGTTTTTCGTTTTCAGACGGATTTCCTTCCTAAGGTGGTGTCTGCTTTCCACCTCAATCAGGATATTGTTCTCCCTTCCTTGTGTCCTAAGCCTAACAATGACAAGGAGAGGGTTCTGCACAATTTGGAGAGGGTTCTGCACAATTTGGTGACTACTTCTTCCTTCCGCAAGACGGACGCTTTTTTCGTGGTGCCCTGCGGGCCCAGGAAAGGTTTGGCACCTGCTAAGTCTACGATTAGCAAATGGATTCGTCAGGCCATTGTTGGGGTCTATTCTGCTAAGGGGAGGACTCCCCCTTTTAGGGTCACTGCGCACTCTACTCGTGCTGTGGGTGCATCCTGGGCTTTTCAGCACCAGGCTTCTGTTGACCAAGTTTGTAAGGCTGCTACTTGGTCTTCTGTTCATACGTTTTCCAAGTTTTACAAGGTTGATGTGCGGGCTTCAGCGGATGCTGTTTTTGGCCGCAAGGTTCTGCAAGCTGCAGTGGTTTGAGTTGGTGCATTCTTTACTGTTTATGGTCTCCACCCTTGACGGACACTGCTATTGGATGTCCCAACTGTCAAGAAGTATTGAAGCGGAGTGTATGTCACACTTGGAATAATACCGTTTTGTGATTACTCACCTTTTAAACGGATATTATGAGTGTGACATACACTCCGCTTCACCCACCCTGTTTGGTATTCTGGATCCTTTATATGGTGAACCATTGTTTTTTGTTAGTATTGTTATATTTGGTTCTTCCTGGTCCCTTTACTGCTATCTTACACTGGGGAATTGGTGGGAGGTCCCAAGTAGTTATGGACTGGGAGGGGCTTCTTTTTTTGCATTAATCTCTGCAGAAGTTCGCCCTCTACTGGAGAATAACCCAACTGTCAAGAAGTATTGAAGCGGATTGTTTGTCACACTTATAATATCCGTTTTTAAAGGTGAGTAATCACAAAACGGTATTTTTCCTGGTACAGGACATTGATTATTGTGGTTTCCAACTAAGAGGAGCACACAGGAATTTCACTTTCCCGTGTGGTGTCCCAAATTGGCATGCATCGCAGTGTGTACCCTCCTAGGTTTGTCCCATTTTACTCTCCTTCCTCTCGCTCCCACAGCACAGACTCGGTGTGCTCAGTGCGCTTGCAGTCACTTGGCTAAACAACCAAGGGGAGCCGAGCAGCACTGTCAGCCGCACTGCCCATTCAGAAAGGCTGGGCGTGCATATGTCTAGAGGTGACCATGAATGCGGCTGGAGTGCACAGGCAAGACAAGGGCTCCAAGAGAAGGTGAGTGAAACTGGAAACCGGGGGGGGGGGGGGGGGGCTTGGGCTTTGGTTTGCTCAGCGGAATCCAAATTTGAGATGCCCCAAAGAATCAAACTCAGACGGCCCTGGAGTCTTTTACAATCTTGAATCTTTCCAGATCGTCATTCATTCAAAAACAATCTGCCACAGAATAACTGCCATACGGAGATTTGCATATTCCTTTAATTCCATTTTTAATTTCAGATTAACTTTACCCCAGTTTATTTGTTATTGTGGGTTTAACATTCACCTGACAACCTGCTGTGCCTTACTGATTGCTGAAATTTCTTTTTTTTAATTAAAATACAAACATGTAAAGCCCATAAACATCTGTAAATAAAATATATTTAATATGGTTGAAAAAACCTTTGTACGTTTTTTCATATTAAAAAAAGTATGTTTTTAAAGTTGGGTTCCAGTGTACTTTAAACCTCCTACCCATCCCTGGTTTTCATTTAATTTAACTTTCATTTGGAGTAATCTGCAGTTTGTTTGCGGGGGCATCCTTTACTTTAAAACAAGTCTTTCAAGATGGAGCTTTAGAACTGTTTCTTTTAACCAACCTGTCCATTTATGCCTATTGTTACATATGAACTTTTTTCTACAAAATAAAGCATTGTTTTTTTTTTCAAAAGATCTATTGTCATGTGATTTCCAGGTTTACTGTAGTTTTTTGTTTGTTTTCTTATCTTTTTTATTGAAAAGTTAAACATGGTAGTGCCAACAGCCTTCTGGTTTTTAGACTGGTGGACATCCTTTTCATACCTTAGTCCATGGCGGAATCATTGAGACTGAGCACATGTGAGGTGGAACCCTCTGAGGTGGCTGGGGTCCAGGGAAAAAGAACACCAGCTGCCTGCCTCTGCCGCAACTTCGTTGCTGGAGCTGAGAAACAGAAGGGGGTAAGTGGCCACCTGACCAGTCCCCCCCCCCCCCCCCCCCCCGTTGTATCCATCGTTCCTTCTTTCCAGGTAATAAAAAAAAAAATGGAAGAATCGGGATAAAAAGAGGTCTAGACCCCCGGACATTGGGCCACCCCTGAGCTTACGGGGGGCCATGAAAAATCTGGTAGATTTCCTCAGGGAGGAGATGGGAGATACATGTGCTACTTATAAGACCTTTATTCAGCAAAGTAGACCAGTAGCGGTAGCAGAGGGCTTGCCTCCTGCTCCATCTCCTACACCGCTACCTCGCTGACGCCTTCCCTGGAGCAGAGTCAGAAAGGCCATTCAGAGACCGTAGCCTTCTCCACTGAGGACTTGCTTTCATTGAATGAGTCTTAACAGGTGTTAGACAAAGACTCAGAGCAGCCAATTAAGCAGTGTTCCTCCCAAGTATAAGTTTCCAGTGGATGTGGGTGGATTATGCATTCTATATTCGCCACGCCCATGTTTGTCCATAATAGGGATGTATTCGAGCCGGCAGGAGAACATCGGTTCATGTTTCCTGTCCATCATCAATATTTTCCAAGTATACAGCACGTCCTGTTTCACGTATTCCTTATTTCTGGGTTATCCGCCATAAGGTGGCGCAGTGGACTGCAGAAAAGACTTGTGGCCCCTCCTAGCCCTATAAAAAAGCCAGGAACCTCCCACAACTTCCCAGTTTCCTTCTGCAGTCAGGACTGCGAAGATAGAAGATGGCTCTCTATATTACGCAGGCGAGCGGGACTTACCAGCCTGCGGCCCTGCAGGAATATTTCAACCCGTCCTGGACCCGCTGCCTCCCAGCCTCGGCTGACTGGTTCGGGTGAAGGTAGGACAGCACCAGGGTCAGGTGCTTGAGAAGCGCTGCTCCAACCACAATCCCAGCACCTACAAGGGTAGGCGGTTCAGGCCTATGGTGGGGGTGGGATGCCCCTTCCTGCCTTTTATTGTGGCCCTCCCCAACCCCCCCTGTCTTCTGCCTCCCCCCTAGCTAGACATTTCCTGGGTGCGCCTGCTGCTGCCCTTCCCCGCCTCTCCCTGGGGAGCTCTCTGGGGGGGCGTAGGTCCGAATTAGTTTTTTGGTCTGTCCTTTACTTTTATTGTGCGCACTCGCCGCCGCGCCGCTTGTACGGCGCTTCGCGGCTGGCGGCGACATTCTCCTGGTACTTAGCTGCGCTGTCATTGGTGCTGGGAGGTCATGTGGAGCGCGATTCCCTCTCTTCGGGTCCCGCGGATGACGCTTTTTGCATCATTCCTCCTTGCGTCATAAGCCTTAAGCCTATACTGGCCTGTGTGCCCACTCTAATCACCATATGGAGGCTTCCGGGGATAATGTGCTTGGGGTTCCTTCGGGACAAGCCCAGCTGTGTGTGGGGTATCCCCTGTGAGTGACTATGTCAGGGTATGTGTGCCCTGCGCTCAGAAGGTACTTGCGCTGCAGTCTGGGTTGCCTGCCTCGCTTCCCAGCTCTGCACCCCCTTCTGCATCACCCCCCCCCCACGCCTGCCTCTGACCCCCAGCGAGGGACATGCTAGCGGGGAATCCCATTATGATTTGGCTATGCGGGTGGCCAGCCTGGAAAGGCACATTACGGGGCCTGTTCCCTGCAAGGCTTCTGGCAAGAAGCGGCACCTAACCCCCGCTGCTTCCCTTTTTCCTGTTGAGGATGAGGGACTTCTTGGATTCTGATTCCTCTGGGGACAAGCAGGAGGTTTATGGCGGTGCTGGGTCTCCTTCGGGAGAAGACCCGTGGTCCCATGAGGACACTGATAGGCTTTTGGCTCACATTTTTGATGTTTTGTGTATTACCCCTCCTGTGGCAGCTAAAAGGCAACAGGGTGAGCTTTTTGACACTGTTAAACAGTGCCTGGAGTTCCTTGAGCAAAATCATTTTAATAATTTTGTGCTCAAGGAGTGGGAACGCCCTAGTAGATTGCCTCCGGTACCCAAGATTTGGGACAGGAAGTACCCATTCCCTGCGGATGTGGTTAAGCGTTGGTCATTTCCCCCTGAGGTGGATGCGCCCGTCCTCGGGTTGTCCAATACCTCGGTCATGCATTCCCCTGACACCTCTACCCTGAGGGATGCTGAGGACCAGCGTGTGGATCAGCTGGCCTGTCACGCCTTTGCCTGTGTGGAGACGGCTCTGCGCCCTGTGTGGGATTCTGCAATCACGGCCATTGCTATTAAGGGGCTACTCAAGTCCCTTTTGGATAATACCACGGCTGCCACTAGGGGGGGAGGATTATAGATCCCTCCTGCTTTGCTATGATTTTGTGGCATTCATTCTCTCTGCTATGGATGATGCAGTCAGGATGTGTGGTAGGACTTTGGCCCTCCTGGTGGCTATACGCCGTTTCTTTTGGCTACGTCAGTGGGCGGCTGATAATGCCACTAAGAAGGCTCTCACTGGGTTTCCTTTTACGGGGCTGCGGCTCTTTGGTGAGTGCTTGGATCTGTTTGCCAGGGATGATAGGCTGCCTCAATGCAGGAGACAGCCGTGGCCCTTTCGGGGGGCTGGTTCTGCCCTCCCCTCCTTCCGTGCTCCCAGGGCTGGATGGGGTGCACCATTCGCAGGGACACGTAGAGATCCTTGGGGCCGGGGTAGAGGATGTCGCCGTCCCGGTCTCTCTTGGGGTCCCAAGCCCAAATCCTCACCCAAGCCCCCTCAGGCATGAGGAGGCGCCCTCACCCATCCAGGTGGGGGGACGGCTTCGGCTCTTTGCTCACATCTGGAGGCTGCGCGTCTCAGACCGGTGGCTTCAGGAGGTGGTGTCCTCCAGATACAAGATAGTTTGCAGCCTGGCCGCCCCCAAGATTCATCAGATCCCGGATGGCTCAAAACCCCCTGTCAGCTCAGGGCTTGCGCCTTGCGGTCCAAAACCTTCTGGCGTTGGGTGTCATCTGCCCGGTACCTTTCAGGGAAAGGGGCAGGGGCTTCTACTCCAATCTATTCACGGTCCCTCAGGCCCATCCTGGATTCGAAGCTACTCGACAAGTTTGCCAGGTTCAAGCATTTTCGCATGGAGACTCTGCGCTTGGCGGTCAGTACCCTGCGCCCAGGCGACTTTATGACTTCTGTAGACATCAAAGATGCTTAAAGTGGACTAACACCCAGGATTTTGACTATCCTGGGTTTTGGTCCACTTCGGTGGGGCACCCCGATCGGGGGTGCCCCGCTGTCTGAAACCCCCCGAAAGCCCAGAAACACTCACCTCACCACGCTCCCACGTGACCGCTCCAGCCAATCACAGCGCGCGTCCAAGGCCGCTTGGACGCGAATAGCAGCTCAGCGGCTCTGAGCGCTGGAGGCCGCGTCTCGCGCTTCCCTCTAACAGGGAGCGTGCCTGCGCCGGCCATTCACAAACAACCGGAGCGGGTGCGCGCCCTGCTAGAGGGAAGCGCGAGACGCGTCCGCCAGCGCTCAGAGCCGCTGAGCTGCTATGCGCGTCCAAGTGGAACGGGGCTGAGGTAAGGTTTGTGGCCTCCTGGGGGGTTCCCGAAATCGGGATGTCCCGCGGGGAGGGATCTTATCGGTCCGGGAATCTTATAGATTCCCCCTGGGTGTTGCTCCACTTTAACTTCATGTGCCAATCTTTCCAGGTCATCAGAAATTTCTCAGGTTCGCTCTGGAGGATCAGCATTACCAATTCGTGACCTTACCTTTCGGTATCAACTTGGCTCCCAGAGTTTTCACCAAGGTGCTGGCAGGTGTGATGGCTCTGTTGAGATCTCAGAGTATACGCATCCTTCCTTATTTGGACAACCTTCTGATCACGTCGCAGTTCTTCCATCAGGCCGAGCTGGATACCCAGATGGTGGTATCCACACTAGAATCCTTCGGCTGCGTGATCAACCATCCCAAGTCCCTGTCCCCGTCACTGGTGAGGTCCTTTCTGGGCATGACTGGATACATCTCAGGTCAAGGTTTTTCTTCCTCAGCAGAAGGTGGAGAGTCTACAAACTCAGGCCCAGTTTCTTCTTTCTTGTCCTCATCCCTCCATTCGGCAGGGTATGCAGCTGGTGGGCCAGATTGCTTCGAGGCGGTCCCCTATACTCAGTTTCACATGAGACCTCTTCAGCTACTCCTCTTGTCAGTGTGGGATCGGGACCCTGTGTCCCTGAACCAGGAATTTGTGCTGTCCCCCCTGGCCAGACAGTCCCTCTCGTGGCTGGACCCAAGGAACCTCCTGGTGGGCAGGACCTTTCTGTCCCCTTGCTGGGAGACTGTCACCACAGATGCCAGTCTGACAGGTTGGGGGGTTTCTGGAAGTCTCTGAAATTCCAGGGTCAGTGGGGCCCCCAGGAGGCCCATACTCCTATCAACATTCTGGAACTGAGGGCGGTAAGGCTGGTTCTCTCCCAGTTGACCCCACATCTTCGGGGTCGGGCTGTTCAGATCCGCTCGGACAACCAGACGGCGGTTGCCTACATCAATCATCAGGGAGGGACCCGAAGCAAGAGGGCCCTCAAGGAAGTGTCCCTGATACTGTCCTGGGTGGAGGAGAATGTTCCCTGCATCTCGGCAGTGTACAATCCCGGGAGTGGAAAATCTGGAGGCAGACTCCCTGAGCTGGGGGACCTCTCGTCTGGGAGAATGGTCCCTCAGCAGACGGGTGTTTCACTCCCTGTGCCACCGCTGGGGTCAGCCGGATGTGGATCTGTTTGCTTCCAATCTTTGTCTCTCTGTCCCAGGACCCTCTGGCCTTAGCCATGGATGCGTTAGCGATTTCTTGGAAGAGCTTTCAGCTACTCTGTGTTCCCTCCTTTTCCTCTGCTGGGCAGGGTGCTGCGCAAGATAGCCCAGGAAGGGGTGCCAACCATTCTGGTAGCCCCCTGTTGGCCAAGAAGGGTATGGTTCGCAGACATCATGCAGTTGGCAGTAGATCAATGCGCTCTGCCCAAGGATCCAGACCTGCTCACTTAGGGACAGCTACGCCATCCCAATTTACAAACGCTGGCTTTAACTGCTTGGCTGCTGAAACCTCCATCTTGATGGAAAAGGGGTTGCCTGCCTCTTTTGTTACCATGATTAGGGCTAGGAAGAGGTCCTCGCCCTTTATCTACTATAGGGTATGGCATGCTTACATTGCCTTGTGTGAGTCCAAGTCTCTTCCCTGTCGGGTGTTTTCTATTCCCAGGATTCTGGAATTCTTGCAACATGGTTTGGATCTTCAACTTAGTACCCTCAAAGGTCATGTTTCTGCTCTGGCAATTTTTTTCCAAAGATCCTTTGCTAACCACCGTTTGGTTAAGACCTTTTTCCAGGGGGTTACTCACGTGCGCCCGCCACGTAAGCCTATGTTACCGGTTTGGGATCTGAATCTGGTTTTATCTGCCATGCAGAGTCCTCCTTTTGAGCCTCTACGTGAGGCTGCCTTGTCTATCCTGCCTCTTAAGGTAGTCTTTTTGGTGGCTCTCACTTCTGTCAGGCGTGTTTCTGAGTTGGCGGTGCTTTCCATCAAACCTCCTTACTTTGAGCAACACCAGGACAAGGTGGTGTTTCGTTTTTAAGCCAGATTTCCTGCCTAAGGTTGTCTGCCTTTCATCTCAATCAGGACATTGTGTTGCCTTCTCTGTACCCTAATCCTAGTAACCCTAAGGAGCGGGTCTTACATTCTCTGGATGTGGTCAGGACTTTGAAGTTTTATTTGGTAGCTACTGAATCCTTCAGGAAGATTGATGCTCTTTTTTTGTTTTCCCTTCTGGACCTAGAAAGGGTTTGCCTCCGGCTAAATCCACTATCAGCAAGTGGATTCATCAGGTGGTGGTGCAAGCCTATTCTGCTAAGGGGAAGGAACCTCCCTTCTGCCTTACTGCTCATTCCACTCGTGCTCTTGGTGCCTCTTGGGCTTTTCAGCACCAAGCTTCTGTTGAACAAGTTTGCAAGGCCGCTACTTGGTCTTCTGTTCATACTTTTTCCAAGTTTTACAAGGTTGATGTTAGGGCCTCAGCTGATGCTGCTTTTGGCCGCAAAGTTCTTCAGGCGGCAGTGGTTTAAACTGCCCGCTGTTGCTCTTTGGGGATCTCGCCCTACCTTACGGACACTGCTTTTGGATGTCCCAGAAGTAAGGAATTAGTGAAACAGGACGTGCTGTATACTTGGAAAAATACAATTCTGTAAGTACTCACCTGTAGAATTGATTTTGTAGTATACAGCGCACGTCCTGTTTCAACCCTCCCTTTTTTATCATTATTCTTGGTTACCTCTGTACGGTGATTGTTTACATTTTTTGATTGGGGTTCCTTTCATTATTGTTCTCCCGGCTTCTTGTCTAACTGCTTTGTAACACTGGGAATTTGTGGGAGGTTCCTGGCTTTTTATAGGGCCGGGAGGGGCCACAGGTCTTTTCTGCAGTCCACTGCGCCACCTTGTGGCGGATAACCCAGAAGTAAGGAATTGGTGAATCAGGACGTGCTGTATACTACAAAATCAATTCTACAGGTGAGTACTCACAGAATTGTTTTGTTGTGCTGGTCCGCAAGGAAAAAAAAAGTGCTCATATGCATCCCCCCCAGTGAAATTTAGATTGTTGCACATTGAAAATAATTGACCTTTTTCTAATGCCTGCTGGGGTAAAATTTAAAAACAAGATGGCTACTCATGGGCTTGCAGGTCACCTGCAGACAGGAAGTCATGCTGGGCTTCCTGTCACTGTGATTTCAATTATGTAGGTTGGGAGAGGAAGCTCCAAAATGGCTGCTACTTTTCTTTTCCCACTGTGGCAGGCTGTTGGTCCGGTTTAAATCCTAAAGAAGTTCCCCTTTGAGGAAAATGATCTTGCTCCTTGGTAGAAATGACCTACAGTTGATGCCCCTTTAGCTCAACTGTCTAAGAGGTCTGATTTGACATTCGGTGAAATGGGCATCCTAAAGGACCCTCTGGACTAGAGAGCGGAAATCTTGCTCAAAAAGGCATGGGATGTATGCTCTTTCTCCTTTAAGCCTCTCCTTGCTACGGACTGTGTAGCAAGGAATATGGAGATACGGTTGGAGAACCTCCAAAGAAAATGTGACTTCAGAAGTTTTAAATGAGAAAATCCTTGAAGCATTGAGGACTGTGTCTAAGGCTATGACTTAATGAATTCAAACAATAATGGCCCCACACCTCTCAAACACAATATCTGTCAATCCATAAGTAGTAAGTCCCGTGTGCTTGTGAGTGGCACAATTCACAGCTAGTCATGCTGATGCTGGGCTATCTACTCAACCTTAATATGGGGCACAATAGGTCATACCCTTATACTACTCAGGACCTCCCAGGGCATCTTGAAACAGTAAGCTCTATAATAGAGAAAATGACTGTAAAGTTCAATAATCTGACTTATGATGACCTAATATAAAAAAAAGCACTGCAGCAATACAACAACCATTCCTCTATCACTCCCAGGTGAAGAACAATGTCTAGACAATATATGATGGAGCTATTCAGATTTAATTCAATCAAGTCCACAAATGGGTCAATAAATAAATAGCTGAACACCCAACACCCCTTAATCTATATAATACTTGTTTTGGAATGTAATTTTATTTTTTTTTTTTATATGCGGGAAATTGGGTTGGTCAGCTTTGGAGTCATTAAACGGTCTAACCACTGTTTGTGGAGGTGGGAGGGATTCCTAAGCAGGCTTTTTGCTGACTTGGATTCTCTTAAACATACCACAGTGGCCCAGTATAAGCATGACTAGCAAGAAGATTTATGAATGTGAATTATACAAATGTTTTGTAATAACGTTAATAGAATTCTTCAGGATTAATTTAACACACTGTCACGGCTGGGGGAATGGATTCCTCGTCCTCCGTTTGAGTTGGTGAGTCACTGAGGCATGCAGGCCCTCTGAGGTACTGTCCCAGTTTTTAGAGCTGGTCTTGCAGAGGCTTTTTTCGCAGGTCGCAACCACCAGGGTTGCCAGGACAGAGCTGTGCCGACAGAAAACCGAAGACACTGATGGGAGTACTTTCCCTGCGAAAGAGGATGGCACACAGCAGGATTCCTGGAAACACGGCAGCACCGAAGGCCAAAGCGGGAATTCCAGAAACTGCCTCAGCAGCAGCGAAATACAGGACCAGAGAAATGATGCAAGCGTGGGGTCAAAGTCACTGGACTGACAAGGCTTTATTCCAGGAGTGCATGGAACACACATGTTCAGGCACAGGCCTCAAGCCTGTGTGGGAATTTGAGCAAAGACAGGACGCAAGGCAGGCCATGGTGTGGTTGCTCAGCACATCCCCAGCATCCCTTTACATGTGCAGTCTCTGCACTATTAGAGAGGGAATTATGTCCGTATCCAAGACGGCTGGTGTTGCAGCGGCACCAGGGCAGGATTGCTGACATTCCCTCTCCCCCCCATCCCCAGGGACCTGGCTTACAGGATACTTGGCATGAAACTAATAAAGAGTCGAGGAGCGAACACTTGTAGACTGGAAACTGAAGATTTTTGATTCCTGCTGCGCAAGGCTGCCATGAGATATCTTAGAATTCAGAATTTGATTCGATTGGGACTGAAAACAAGGAGGGTGTCTTAAAAACCAGTTGATGATAATGGTTTCAAACACAAGATATGGAAGGCATTGGGTATCTTGAGTGAAGCTAGCAATTTTAGCATGTAAGAACCAGAATTAATACATTGCAGAACCTGAAAAAGACCAATGAATTGAAGCGCTAGCTTCATACTTGGCACCCTCGGGTGTATATGACAAGTAGAGAGCCAGACTGATAAGAGATCTCCAGGATGAAAGCAAGGAGCTTTATGCAAAAAGGTTTGTGATGAAAGGCCGTAGCGGTCAGATTCTGAGCAACTTTGGACCAAACATAATTATGTGAGTCTTTTGAAGATAGGCAAGGGCAGGAATGTCACTGGACAGAGGTATAGGAAATAGGACCAACAGATGTCTGGCAAATACAGTGAAGAAAGGCAAGTACTCAGCCCAAGGGAGATGTGATGCCCAGTTATCTTGATGAGCAAAGGAAAGGTATCTGGATTCACCCACCTAGTCTGGCCATTAGACTGCGGGTGAAAGTAGGATGAGAAATTCAAGGAGACTTTCCAGAACTGAGACAGCTTTACAAGATTTAGAAGTAATTTGTACTCCCCTGTTGGACACAATGTGGGAGTTTGAAGATACAAAATGAGCCATTTTGGAGAATCTTTCCGCTAACACCCACATAATAGTGCAACCTTGAAAGGAAGGCCGTAATAAAGTCCATAGAGATCTGAGACCATGAGTAGGAACCGGCAAAGACAGAAGTTGACCAGCTGGAGACTGTGGAAATTTCATTTGTGAGCATACAGAACAAGAGACATAAAGGTCGATTCAACTCCTCTTTTACCTGCATTTACATATGCAAAAGCATGTGTATGTGTAATGTTTCCATCCATTTGTGAGTTTTGCATGCGTTTTTTTTTTCGTATTAGCATTTTCGTGGTTGCGTCTAAGCCTTTTCTTTAGTGTCTCTAATGTGTAATTGCTTTATATTTTTGAAGCATTTACACATTGTCTCCGTGATAAACTTCTGCAAGACAGCTGGGGCATTGTTATGTTCAAAGGACATTATACAATATTCATGTTGCCCATCTCGAGTATTAAAGGCTGTCTTCCATTCGTCCCATTCTTTAATCCAGATAAGGTTGTAGACACACCTCAGCTCTAGCTTAGTGAAAATGGTGGCACCTTGCAAACGATCAAACAACTCCATGATAAGCGGTCACAAGTACCGATTCTTAATTGTGATGGCATTCAAGCCACGATAGTCAATACAAGGGCGAAGTGAGCCAGCTTTCTTGCCAACAAAGAAAAACCCATTCTGGCAGGAGACAATGACTTTCTGGTGACTCTTTTCCATATTTTCAAAGTATACAGCATGTCCTGTTCCACTTATTCCTTACTCCTGGGATATCCGCCACAAGGTGGCGCAGTGGACTGCAGAAAGACTTGTGGCCACTCCCGGCCCTATAAATAGCCAGGAACCTCCCACAAATTCCCAGTGTTTCTCTGCAGTCTGGACTGCAAAGATAGAAGATGACTCTCTATTGCGCAGGGAGCGGGGCTTATCAAGCCTACGGCCCTGCAGGCCTATTCCCACCCGTTCTGGACCCACTGCCTCCCAGCCCGGCTGCGGTTCGGGTGAAGGTAGGACAGCACTAGGGTCAGGTGCTGAAGGAGCTCTGCTCCAAGCCACAAGACCCTGTACCAAAGGGTAGCCGTCTACAGGCTTTCTATGGTGAGCCTAGGTGGGATGCCCCAGCCCAATTTCTTGGTGCTTTAACGCCCTCTCCCCCCCAACCCCCTCCCTCTATAGGGTAGCGCAAGTTCCCCTTGCTGTGGCCCGCACGGCTGGAGGCGGGCACCCCGGGGGGCCTTTATTAGTGCGTGTTCTGTTTTTTCTGTACTTGTGTTATGCGGGCCGTTTCTACGGCGCTCCGAGGTGGTTGGCGCCTTGTATTAGGTAATTTTTTATTTCTGTCATGGCGCAGCGCATCACGTGATCGCTGTTTCGCGCCCTTCGGGGGGGGGGGGCGGGAACCGCGGTTGATGCGTTCTGCGTCATGCGCCGGCGGTCCGCCCCTTTAGGTACTGCTGCCGGCGCCATTTTGTGGCCCTCACCTTTGCGGTGCTGCGACGCGGTCCGGCTGTGGTCTGCTTTCCTGTGCAATCTGTCCACTTGGTCCGTGAGTCCCTTACGGGGTTTTATCTTGTTATCTGTATGCGGTGGGGATGCTTATTTGTACTTATTGTGTCTTGCAGGCGGGTCACCTCTGACTGTGGTCTCTCCCGGCCCTGCCCATTACCAATCTCCCACATTCCCTAGTGGGCTTCAGGGGGCATCCCGGGTGGATATCACTAGCCGTGTCCCTGTACTGGCCGTTGCGCCTGTATCAATCACCATATGGAGGCTTCCAGGGAGAAGATGCTTGGGGTTCCTTCGGGACAAGCCCAGCTGTGTGTTGCGTGTGGAGTATCCCCTGTGAGTGACGGTGTCAGGGTATGTGTGCCCTGCGCCCAGCATGTACTTGCGCTGCAGCCTGGGTCGTCTGCTACGGTTCCTTGCACTGCTTCCCCTTCCATATCGCCTACCCCCCCACGCTTGCATCTGATCCCTAGTGAGGGGCACACTAGCGGGAACTTACAATATGACTTGGCTTCACGGGTGGCCAGCATTGAAAAGCATATTGCTGGGTCGGCCCCGCGTAAGGCTTCTGCCAAGAAGCGGCATTTATCTCCCGCTGCTTCCCTCTTTCCTGTGGAGGACGAGGGACATTACTCCTTTTCTGGCCTTTACCCCCTTGAGGAGGGGGAATTGTTCTCTGATTCAGAATCCTCTGAGGAACAGACTAAGTTATATGGTGGGTCTCCTTTTGGAGAAGATCCATGGTCTTCCATGGTCAGAGGACACTGACAGGTTATTGACTCACATTTTTGCTTGTATTTCCCCTCCTGCCGTGGCTCCGCAGCAGCAGGGTGAGCTTTTCCATACTGTAAAACCATGCTTGGAGTTCCCTGAGCAAAATCACTTTAATAATCTGGTGCTCAAGGAGTGGGAACGGCCTAGTAAGCTGCCTGGGGTGCCCAAGAGTTGGGACAGGAGGTATCCCTTTCCTGCTGATGTGATTAAGCGTTGGTCATGTCCTCTCGAGGTGGACGCTCCCATGCTAGGGCTGTCTAATACATCAGTCACGCACTCACCTGACACTACTACCCTGAGGGATGGTGAGGACCTGCGCATGGATCAGTTGTCCTGTCATGCCTTTGCCAGTGTGGGAACTGCGCTGCGCCCAGTTTGTGCCTCTGCCATTACGGCTATTGCTATTAAAGGGCTGCTCAAGTGTCTCTTGGATGGGGCCTCGGATGATGCGGGAGGAGAGGATTAAAGATCTCTCCTGCTTTATGAATTTGTTGCATATATTCTTTCTGCCATGGATGATGCCATTAGGATGTGTGGTAGGACTTCTGCCCTTTTGGTGGCTATACGGCGCTCTGTCTGGCTGTGTCAGTGGGTGGCTGATAATGCTGCTAAGAAGGCTCTCACTGGATTTCCTTTTAAGGGGCTGCGGCTCTTTGGTGAGCGCATGGACCTATTTGCCAGGGGCGCTAGGCTGCCTCAACGTAGGAGGCCGCCACAGCCCTTTTGGGGGACCGGTGCTTCCCTCCCCTCCTTCCATGCTTCCAGGGCAGGTAGAGGCGTTTCCTTTGCTGGGGCACGCTGAGACTATTGGGGCAGGGGTAGAGGACATGGCCGTCCCGGTCTCTCATGGGGTCCCAAGCCCAAATCCTCCCCCAAGCCCCCTCAGGCATGAGGAGGCGCCCTCACCCATCCGGGTGGGGGGGCGGCTTCGGCTCTTTGCTCACGTCTGGAGGCTACGTGTAGCAGACAGGTGGATTCAGGAGGTGGTGTCCTCCAGGTACAAGATAGAGTTTGCAGCCTGGCCGCCCCCAAGATTCATCAGATCCCAGATGGCTCAAAACCCCCTGTCAGCTCAGGGCTTGCATCTTGCGGTCCAAAACCTTTTGGAGTTGGGTGTCATCTGCCCGGTGCCTCTCAGGGAAAGGGGCAGAGGTTTCTACTCCAATCAATCTATTCACAATCCCCAAAAAGGACGGGTCCCTCAGGCCCATCCTGGATTTGAAGCGCCTCAACAAGTTTGTCAGATTCAAGCATTTTCGCATGGAGACCCTACGCTCAGCAGTCAGTACCCTGCGCCCGGGCGACTTCATGACTTCTGTAGACATCAAGGACGCTTACCTTCATGTACCAATCTTCCCAGGTCATCAGAGATTTCTCAGGTTCGCTCTGGAGGATCAGCACTACCAATTTGTGGCCTTACCATTCGGTATCACCTCAGCTCGCAGGGTATTCACCAAGGTGCTGGCGGGCGTGATGGCTCTGTTGAGATCTCAGGGCATTCGCATCCTTCCTTATCTGGACGACATTCTGATCATGTCTCAGTCCTTCCATCAGGCCGAGCTGGATACCCAGATGGTGATGTCCACACTCGAGTCCTTCGGCTGGGTGATCAACCATCCCAAGTCTTCTCTGTCCCCGTCACTGGTGAGGTCCTTTCTGGGCATGACTCTGGATACATCTCAGGTCAAGGTTTTTCTCCCTCAGCATAAGGTGGAGAGTCTTCAAGCTCAGGCCCAGTTTCTACTTTCTTGTCCTCATCCCTCCATCCGGCAGGGGATGCAGCTGGTGGGCCTGATGGTGTCTTGCTTCGTGGCGGTACCCTATGCTCAGTTTCACATGAGAACTCTTCAGCTACACCTCTTGTCAGTGTGGGATCGGGACTCTGTGTCCCTGGATCAGGAGTTTGTTCTGTCCCCCCTGGCCAGACGGTCCCTCTCGTGGTGGCTGGACTCAAGGAACCTCTGGGTGGGCAGAACCTTTCTGTCCCCTTGCTGGTAGACTGTCACCACAGATGCCAGTCTGACAGGTTGGGGGGCTTCTGGAGGCCCATCTGAAATTCCAGGGTCAGTGGGGCCCCCAGGAGGCCCATACTCCTATCAACATTCTGGAACTGGGGGCAATCAGGTTGGTTCTCGCCCAATTGACCCCACACCTTCGGGGTCGGGCTGTTCAGTTCCGCTTGGTCAACCAGACGGCGGTTGCCTACATCAATCATCAGGGAGGGATCCGGAGCAAGAGGGCCTTCAAGGAAGTGTCCCTGATACTGTCCTGGGCGGAGGAGAATGTTCCCTGCATCTCGGCAGTGTACATCCCGGGGGTGGAAAATCTGGAGGCAGACTCCCTGAGCAGGGGGACTTCTCATCTGGAAGAATGGTCCCTCAGCAGCAGGGTGTTTCGTTCTCTGTGCCAACGCTGGGGTCAGCCGGATGTGGATTTGTTTGCGTCCTGTCACAATCACAAGCTTCCAGTCTTTTTCTCTCTGTCCCAGGACCCTCTGGCCTTCGCCATGGATGCACTAGCAATGTCTCCATTTCCTCTGCTGGGCAGGGTGTTGCGCAAGATAGCCCAGGAAGGGGTGCCAACCATTCTGGTGGCCCCCTGTTGGCCAAGAAGGGTGTGGTTCGCAGACATCATGCAGTTGGCAGTAGATCAATGCGCTCTGCCCAAGGATCCAGACCTGCTCACTCAGGGACAGCTACGCCATCCCAATTTACAAACGCTGGCTTTAACGGCCTGGCTGCTGAAACCTCCATCTTGATGGAAAAGGGGATGCCTGCCTCTGTTGTTGATACCATGATTCGGGCTAGGAAGAAGTCATCGTCCTTTATCTACTATAGGGTATGGCATGCTTACATTGACTGGTGTGAGTCGGGGAGGCCGATTCAGTAATAGCGCCAGGTAGCGACAGATGAGCGCCTGAAGTATGGCGCTATGAGCGCGCGGGCGGTAGCGATTCGCTATAGCAGGCCTCCTCAGTCGCTACCTGGCGTTGTTGGGAACAATGCCTACATTGGTGAATATCCGTTTCAGATCAGCTTTGTAGGCGCTGTCATTTTGACACACGCTATTCAACACAGCGCCTGCGCTTTGCTTTGCTGTTGGCTTGAAATCAATGTTAGTACCTTCAGAAGTAAACACATTGCAACATGTTTCTTTGGTGAATATTTTTTTATTTTTTTAAGGTTTTGGTGGGAATAGATAAAATCTGAATTGCCAGGATTTTTATCTTGGTGCCTGAAAAAGAATAAAAAGTGCAGTTAGTATTTAGATATAATTTTGCTTTTTCGCAGTTATTGTTTTTTGTTTATTTTTTGGGGTAACAGTTTGGCCAAACTTGCACAACAACCCTAATTGTTATGTTGGTCAAATTCCCCCCCCCCCCCTTATAGTGGTTTAGGGTCATCTTACACCCCCCTTATAGTGGGTTTGGGTCATCTTACACCCCCTTATAGTGGGTTTGGGTCATCTTACACCCCCTTATAGTGGGTTTGGGTCATCTTACACCCCCCCTTATAGTGGTTTAGGGTCATCTTACACCCCCCTTATAGTGGGTTTGGGTCATCTTACACCCCCTTATAGTGGGTTTGGGTCATCTTACACCCCCTTATAGTGGGTTTGGGTCATCTTACACCCCCTTATAGTGGGTTTGGGTCATCTTACACCCCCTTATAGTGGGTTTGGGTCATCTTACCCCCCTTATAGTGGGTTTGGGTCATCTTACACCCCCTTATAGTGGTTTTGGGTCATCTTACACCCCCTTATAGTGGGTTTGGGTCATCTTACCCCCCTTATAGTAGGTTTGGGTAATCTTGCACCCCCTTATAGTGGGTTTGGGTCATCTTACACCCCCCCTTATAGTGGTTTAGGGTCATCTTACACCCCCCTTATAGTGGGTTTGGCTCATCTTACACCCCCTTATAGTGGGTTTGGCTCATCTTACACCCCCTTATAGTGGGTTTGGGTCATCTTACACCCCCTTATAGTGGGTTTGGGTCATCTTACACCCCTCTTATAGTGGGTTTGGGTCATCTTACACCCCCTTATAGTGGGTTTGGGTCATCTTACACCCCCTTATAGTGGGTTTGGGTCATCTTACCCCCCTTATAGTGGTTTTGGGTCATCTTACACCCCCTTATAGTGGTTTTGGGTCATCTTACACCCCCCTTATAGTGGTTTAGGGTCATCTTACACCCCCCTTATAGTGGGTTTGGGTCATCTTACACCCCCTTATAGTGGGTTTGGGTCATCTTACACCCCCTTATAGTGGTTTTGGGTCATCTTACACACACCCTTATAGTGGTTTAGGGTCATCTTACACCCCCTTATAGTGGTTTAGGGTCATCTTACACCCCCTTATAGTGGGTTTGGCTCATCTTACACCCCCTTATAGTGGGTTTGGGTCATCTTACACCCCCTTATAGTGGTTTTGGGTCATCTTACACCCCCTCTTATAGTGGTTTAGGGTCATCTTACACCCCCCTTATAGTGGGTTTGGGTCATCTTACACCCCCCTTATACTGGGTTTGGGTCATGTTACACACCCCTTATAGTAGTTTGTGACAAATTTGGATTGGAGACAACAAATAGTTCCCCTGTAGTGCAGTACTTGGATTAGAGTGAAGGGTAGTTAGCTTACCGCAAAAAACGAAGAGATCATGCTTTCCCTTAGCTCAAAGCCAGTCTGGGTGTCCTCACTCGTTTCTGCGGGCAAGTTGGGGATTTTGGGCACTAGTGCTGTTTCTTCAGGGTCTTGGATTCTGTGGCATATACAGAGATTGTGGAGCACACAGCATGCGAGGATTATCTTGGAGACCTTTTGTGGACTGTACAGCATCTCTCCTCCTGGCCGTGCCAAACAGAGAGAGCGCGCTTTCAGCAGTCCGATGGTTCGTTCCACAATGCTTCGGGTTTTGCGATGTTCTGCATTGTAGCGTTCTTGGGCAGAGGTCTGTGGGTTTCTGACCGGAGTCATCACCCACGTTCTCTGCCCGTATCCCTTGTCCGCTGTAGAAAAAAC
This sequence comes from Gastrophryne carolinensis, assembly GCA_027917425.1. Lineage (NCBI taxonomy): Eukaryota > Metazoa > Chordata > Amphibia > Anura > Microhylidae > Gastrophryne > Gastrophryne carolinensis. The sequence continues at coordinate 342,393,923 of CM051237.1, read as the reverse complement.
ACAATGAGAGAGACAGCAATTAGTACTAGGAAATGTTTTGGGTTTCATTAGTAAACCAATAGCTTACTAGGCCACATATTTTAGGCTAAATACTTTGACATGGTTAATTATTTACCCAGTAGCCAGCCAGCTGGCATTTCGTTGTTTTCAAACTTCCTGCAGGACGTAAGAATCATGGCATGAGACGGGGAAGCCAGATCTCACGGCCCGCAGCTTCATGTCATGGTCACAGACGACCATGACGTTCATCGAGTGGAACTGCTTACGGTTCCGATAATGCAGCTCCTGTGCACGGGGAGGGCGGAAAGGGATATGTGTACCATCAACGCACCCAAGCACATTCGGGATCCCTCCCATGCGATAGAATGCATGTTTGATTTTGGCAACCTCATCCTCATCCTCAGGAAACTGGATGTAAATAGGGATCAGGTCACAAATAGCCAGTACTACCTGGATAAATATGTGGCTCATTGTAGCCTGGCTGATCCCGCTGAGGAGGGCAGAGGTTGCCTGCAAGGTCCCTCGTGCCAAAATGTTAAGACTGGCACATAGGCGTACTATGCCTGGAATGGATCTGGTGCGTTTGGTCGATGGCTCGATTTTATGCTTAATCTGATCATATAGGGACTGTAGTGCAGCACGATTCAGACAGAAGCGGCTCCTGATCTGCTCGTCACTTAAATCCCACACTGAAAGGCGGATTCCAAAGGATCGGGGTGCCCTAAGCCTCACAGCCCCCTCCTCCCTGGCCTCCTGCTCTTCCAGCATTCTCACACATCCCTGCACCCATAACCCATACATCACCCTCTTATCCATCTCACACTCAACAGATATACAAAAGAAGCAAAAAAAAAAACCAAAACCACAAACACACCACACACACAAGCAATCACACTACTCACACACTCACTACAATGCAGCTCACCACAAAACCAGAAGTATAGTGGTCTGACCCACCAGACTGCTGAAAGTCAGCTTTCTAAGTTAGGCACAACCAAGAGGGGAGTTGCTGCACAGCCCACAAAAGGACCCAAAAGCAAGCCTCACTTGCTGTATGCTCCACAATATTTGCATATGCCAACAAAATCAAGCTCCTAAAGAAACAGCACTGATGTCAGAAATCACCCAACAAGCCACAGAGAGTGAGGACAAAACCCAGCCAGACACTCAAATGAGCTAAGGGACCAAAGCACCACACCACCACACCACAGCCTTTGCCACAGTGTAACAATACCAGAAGGTTGCCAAATCCAGCCATTTATACTTCACTGAGAAAAAGGACAGGTCCTCTTTGCCGCCTTTTGCGTTGCTCTGCTATTTCCTGTCTCCAATTAGCTGACCCAGGTGTGCGTGAAACGGAGTGCACACGCGCACGCTAGTAGCGCTACTAGCGTACGTGAGCCGAAACTTGCGTGCATTAACGGACATGGCTGAAAATTCTGTGGTGGACCAATGAAAGGTAAGCTGCTCTTGATTTAAATAGCCGTTTGTATAGCCACATGTCACAAGTGTTTAATATACATGAGTACATTGTTGTCTTTGGTTGTGTGTTGTTTGGTTAATGAGCTCTGTAATTAGTTAATTAACTACCACACATGCTTCAATCACTGCAGTGGAGCTTTGGCTACAAGCACCTGGCCAGTATGTGTGAATCAATTAAGTGGACCTGTTTGTGATTGGCTGTTAGAGCACATAAAACCTGCCCAAACCCAACAAACGGTGATACTATTCTGTAGTCTGCATGCGTGCTTGTTGGTTGTGTATTGGTGTGTGTGTGCAGCTACAGGATGGAGCCAAATTCTGGGCATCGGCCGGCCACAGCTGGCCCAAGTAGGAGTGTGGTGGGTGCTGTGCGCAGACCTCCCTTAAGGAAAAGGGCCCAGCCTGAAGGTGATGCAGCACCCCAGGCTAAGCGCCCAGTTGCCAAGAGGGAGCCAGAATTTAATTTGGCTGAGAATAATACTCTTGTGCGCCTGACCCTTGCAAAATGGGAGCTGATATTTGGCTCCCAAAGCAAGTCTATAGGCAAACAAGAAAGGAGCAAATTGTGGGATGCCATTGGTGTTGAGCTTACTAGCAAGTGCTCAACACCCACGTAGTGGCCCATCCTGCAGGAAACGCTTCTACACTTTGAAAAGGGCCCTTATGCAAAAGATGAATCATGATCTTGAGGTCGAGAGTGGGACCATCCAGGGTCCAAAGAGTACCTACAGGCCATATGAGGAGATGCCGAAGGCCAAAATTCCACTTGCTCGGCTGCAGGGTGTGGATGCTGGGGATGACACCACAGGTTGGACTGTAGGTACATATTTTCAGATTCTGATTTTCTGCTAATGTTAATTTATGTGATTTGCTTTTTCTCTTTCTGCCCAACTAACAGTAGGACATGTGAAGTAGTACATTATACCTCATAAATGTTTTACTTTGCTGTCTGTTGCTTTCTGCATAGGTGCACATGGTCATGTCCATGAGTCGGGGGAGGTGGACACCCCAACTCCTGCCCTTCAAACAACCTCCAGCCTAACCCAGTCTGCCATTGAAGGTATTTTTCACTAATTTAGGTGCTGGTTATTTTGTGCCAAAATGGGTGTGTGAGCACCTCAAACAATAGATTTGACCACTGTTGATGACTAATAATATGTGCCTGCGGACTATTTACACGTCCACTTTACCCCTCTCTGCAACGAACTAACAAGGCCCTAACGTGTAGCTATGTTGGAAGCCAGAGATGTGTGGCCATATATCTGCATATACATGTGTAAGCCACACTGGCCGTGCTTAGGGAATATTAGTGATTGAGCTGCTCACACACACCTAAATGCATGGTTTATTTAGTGCCGCACATTACCAATGGCTAAATGTTTTCTTTGCTTTTGCCTAGCTGCACCGCCATTGGCACCAGCATCTCCTCAGGAGCCAAGCTACTCTTTGGATGCTGGTAAGTGCATGTGTCAACCTTGCTTTATCCGCTTTAACACAAGTGCATGTCTTTCATTCCTCTTTTTTCTTTGTAGGCCAAGTGACTGGTTCATCTTTGGACCCCACTTCCGATGTAGCAGGTCAACAGGACCTGTTGGTGTGTATTGCCTAAAAAAATGTATCCTTTATGCTGTTTAGGTTACACTGGTTCTATTTGGTTAGTCTAATAATCTACATGTTTGCTATGTCAACTTGAAGATGCCTATTTGGAGTGGATTTGCCATCACCAGGGTCATTAGTTTTTTGAGTGATTGCAATGCATTTGTTGTGTATATTGGAAGACAAACATTCACCCGAGTAGTGTTCGGAATATTTAGAGACATTAATTGTGTATTTTAGTTGGCCTGAATCTCGGAAGTGGCTGTCCGGAAAGGGCCCTTCACGTTGAGGCTGCCAGAGATGAGGGTAAGTTTGTTTGGCTTGATTATCTATTAGGGATTTTTGAACAAGTTTTTGTCAAATTTAGTAGGCCAACTTGTGTTTAAACATGTCTTTTCAAGGGCAAAGCTCGAGTGAGGGCCCAACTCCAGACATCTGGGAGAGTGCGGGTATGTGTAATTTGAGCAATGTGTCTTTTGCTTTTTAACCCAATTATTGGCTCATCTTCCTCTTACATACATGTTAGCAATCTGAGTTGACCAGATCACTTTTGGCTAGTGTGTAATCTTCCACTTTGTGGAGGTATGGCCTCGATAGTCTATCCATCTTACATTTGATTTTGGCCCACTGACCTACTAACCTGACTTTCCTGTTTAGCATATGCCAACTTGCCCGATCTCTCAGATGTGGATTTGCCCCTCTCTGGCAGCCAGACCCCGGACCTACTTCGGCCGGACGACACGGAGGTAACATGGCTGATTTAGAGGAACAATAACCACATTGACATGTTGGTGGGTAGTCCATGAACCAACATGTCACATTTTATGTATTTGTTGTTTTTGCAGGAGGCGAGACCAGAACCCCAACCTGGGACCTCTTCTCAAGTGCCATGTGGCCAAGCTACAGAGGCTCAAGCAAGGGTAAGTTGGCTGGTTACACTTTTGGGAACTGATTTTGAGGGGCCTAGCTGCATTGTTTCACCTTAACTAAAATTTTTTTTTTTTTTTTAGCTTGAACCCAGAGCAAGAGGAGGTGTGGCACCGACAAGTGCCGACTTTTATGAGCTAGGGGTCCGGATGCTGGAGGACTACAGTCGCCAACAGCCGCGTGATGGAAATACTGACCGCATTGCGGCGTTGGAAAACCAGGTGCTGATGTGTCAGCAACAAATTGAGGGCCTGCAGCGCGAGCTCCAGGATGTCAAACAAGGCCAGCAGCAACAAACCAACAGGGAACTTGAGCGGCTATCCAATCTGATGGAGCGATCTTTACAGCGCCAGGACCAAAGTTTGTTGTTGACGCAACAGCTCATACAACAGCAGTCTATTTTTTTTTACTGCACTGTTGGCCCCCAACACCACCCCTAGCAATGACTCTCAACCTCCCAGGCCCCCAAGCCAAGAATATTAATTTGATTGTTTTGATTTTGTTTAAAATACATTTGAGAACACCACCTCTAATTTGTGTTTTTCCTAAGACATAGGTAAGAACACAGTCAGGGATGAGTCTAGATCTAGATATGTACCTGTAGCCAAAAATGTATGCCACACATTGGTGACCATATATTCCTATGATTTAGACATTAAATGGCTACAAAGGTACACCAACATTTTACAAATAATGGATTTGAAGACACTTAAACTATGCTAGACAAGGCACAACACAGTGTAAGTAGAAAAATACAAAACTTTTAATCTTAAAGGCGGCCAACAGGCCCAACATTTGGCCGCACAGCGGCTCTAAACATCCCCCCCCACCCTAACGACGCCTCTTCAAGGCCAGCAGCATAAGGCGAAGACGCCGGATCGACCGCCACAGTCTGCGATGCTGGTTTACACAAGCTGTAGAGAGTAAAAAAAAAACCATATTAAAAATATAGAATGTGACCTCTACAGACACAGATGTAGCAATGTAATGTAAGTGGCTAAAATTAGCTGAGCCACACAATCACATTGTTGCCCACTGTGCCCTTAGGTGTTACCATTATATGAGTACTAGTGGCTGGCTTAAATGTGGCCACCACATCCCAAGCATACATTTACTCTTAACTCTTAGGACTAAAATAAGGGCTAAGTGCCAGTGTGTACATTTATTTGTTTAGTTACAGCCAAACATCAGGGCCTAAGTCCTAACGAGGAAACTTGTTTGGGCAAGAATCTTAGAGGTCACCACCTTAGCAGGCCAATTTTGTTGGTTAGAAACCACAATTTGCCACTATGTTGCCAAAACAAGAATGTGAAACACAATTGTAAATGGGAGCTGCCAGACTAAGCTCCCCCTAGTCCAAGGAAATTATGCCGCACCACCACTATTATATACCAAAATCTAAATTTATTGTATCATTATCAATCACATATAAAGACAAACATGCTACAAATAATTTAAAAAACACATAATTAAAAACATATAGGGTATTTGTGATGGGAAAGCCGGCTACTAATAATTCAAAAATATAAAAGTAATTGTGTGAGTACAATGGGTTCCCTTAATGCTCCTTTAAAAACTAATAAATAATAATGAATAAAGATGTGCTGTGCATAACTATAATTTCATAATCCTGTGAACAGTAAGTAACACTAAAAAACACACTTAATACAAAGACACAAGAAAACATATGCTAAACTATTTAAATAAGTGTACTACCAAATGTGCTATTATATTAGAAACAAAGTGCTCAGTGTCATGCACCCAGTTATCTGAGCGCATGAACCTTGGTGCCAATTCACTTTAAGTAGAGTGCAGCATACTGAGCATAATCACGGGAACTAGTACATAATAATAATCAACATAAATATGAAATTTTTACATCACCGTATTGTATTGGCCAGCATCCCTCAATACCAGACCGAAAGACAAGCGACGCGTTGCGTGGCCGAGGATATCGCCACTTCGTCAGGCTGCTGTATGTCCCGTTTCCCCGCCACTTTATATGTCCATGTAATGCGTCCACGCTAGTCGGCGGGACGTAAATCGCGTCGTCAGAGGCCCCGCCCGCACACCCCTAGGGGTCACGTAAGGGCCACATGACTCCGCCGTCACCCCCGCCGCTCGGGACACATCCAACCCGGAAGCGCCGTGCGGGACGCGCGCGCGCACCCGGCCCCAGACGCGCCGGCGCTCTCCCCTGCAGTAGGAGGCGCCCGCACGCTAGGCCCCGGGCGCGCGCGCACAACCCCGCACAGCCTCCCGGCCAGCCTGTCAGTATGTTGACAGATAGCCGGATACAAAGTAGCTAGGGAAGCGGGCACCTCGGTCAAAAGTGGATGTAATAACACATACAATTGGAAACAAAATGTATATGTGATATGACATTGTGCAAAGTTAGAAAATTCTAATCATCTACTTATGCAGTAGCCAGCCATGATAATACTATTACTTACAGCTAACATGATTATATGGTTTGGTCTTTAGTATATAATAAATACAGGGGTTAGTACTTTGGATATATTTATTCTATCTACTTGCAAATGTATATAAACACTGTAAATACCATTAATATGGTCATGTACAAGACAACTCCCAATGGTACACTCCTATATAGGGTAGCTATTAGTACAGTGTATATTGCCACACAGAAAGGAAAGATTACTTTATGTGGTATTTACTGTACTTAGTGCATAAGCAATATTCCATATTGCCACACTATATATATTGCTACTTACAAGAATTACTCTGTGTGATACCCATATACACTGCCCGCCTATATAATTATAATCACAAGGAAAGTGGGCAAACTTTGTACCAGACATTCACCTTCCTGTATTAAACAGGTGGTGCAGGCCTGAAAGGAAAAGAGAAAATAAGGGAGAAGGGGGGGGGGGGGGGGGGGGGGGAGGGGGGAGAGAAAGGAAAAAAGGGGACCCAAATGTCCACCCGTATAACCTGCATCAACCAGGCAACGAGATAATTCCTTGTCCGGATCACAAAAGTATTCTTGCACCAAAAGAAAGTCCAGACATGCTGTCTTATCCCATCTCTCAAGATCCTTGAATATCTTCTAATGGCCCAAAGTTTTGTATCCACAGTATGGGCCTTCACAGGCAGTGCATTGGGACAATAGCTTGTATTGTAAGCAGCATTTTCAGGCACCACTGAGTTCCATACATATTCTTCCCCCATTTCCTGTGGTCAATTGGGATCCTCTGAGAACCAAATCCAAATATCCCAACATAAATCGACATGTGCCGGACGGTGCAGGAACTTCATAGCCAGTATTCAGTGATAAACATCATCAACAAGCAAGAACGCCAGGAGATCCACTATGTCTAAATATCTAAAAGAAAGGACAAAGTGGTATAAATAGAGAGTAGTAAAATTAATCTTATATAAATTCATAGCACAGGGGAAAAAAAAAGGGGGGGGGGGGGGGGGAATCAATCACGCCCCAGGAATGGCAGGAAGGATAAATCCTCATTTAAACCTTCAGGTACTCGAGTATGTAATCTATAAATCCATTCTAACTCCCTACGTTGCAATTTTCTCTTTAGATTACCACCCCTACCCCCCATACTCACCTTGTCCAAAAAGGTGACACGCATGTTATCACTCTCAGCATTATGATGGTTCAAAAAATGAGCAGCAACTGGCACCAAACAAGAATGTGAGCCAACAATCAAGCATGCAGACATGCATGTAGGATTGTTGGACAAACACATGTAACCTAGATGTGTGTTGATTAAACACATAGGTACATTGGAAATGTCTCCAGAATTTACTCTAAGACATAGGGGTCCCAAGTCTTTAGGCATATGAAGTGGGATGTACTCACCATCGCAGCTGTGGCTGGGGCCCATGCTGCTGGCCGTCCCAGGAGGTGTGGTGGTGATGTACACCGGCTCCGTCTGCGTGACCACATCTGTCAGGAGAAAGCAAAAGAGAAAAGCAAAATTAGTGTGACAATGACACCTGACTATTTGACATCCATCTGGTTAGGGAGTCTGGCAAAAAAAATGCTTGCATGGTTACACACATGTTGTCCGACATTAGCATATTTCCTGGTCCATGAGTTCATGTAAATTATTTATGTTTGCAACATGGACACATAAAGATAATGTGCCAATAACCTGGACAGTGCAATGGTAAGGACTTATTTGCATTTTATTGTAGAATCTTACTAGTGTGCAACATGTGTTAGCCGGAACAACTTACAAAAATAACACATTTGCTAGCCCCCATCATGGTGTGGGCTGAAACATAGGGGTGGTTGCCAGTTGGATTGCACTGTAGTGGGGTTTGTGATGTTAATGTACATTAACAAACCAGCTTTGTACTATGGAGCAGGAAACATGTGTATGTTAAAAGTGGGCCAAGACCCAGGATTTATACTATCCTGTGTTTTGGTCCACTTTGGCAGGGCACAACAATTTGAGCGAGAGAGCGTCCGCCGCCGCTGCCTTCTGCGCGTCACTCCTCCAGTGCGTGCGCACGCGCAGGCCATTCTGAAACGGAGAGCGCAGGCGCACACACATCTAGAGGGGCACGCAGGAGGCTGCGGCGGTGGCTTCTGCCACCCCCAATGAGGTAAGGAGTTTGTGGGCTTTTGGGGGGGGCCCTGGGTGAGGGAGGTGATTGGGCAGGGAAGCTTATAGATTCCAAGCCCAATCAACAATGAGTGTGGGTCCACTTTAAGGAATGTCAGAACATAGTGAATGTGAGGGATAACAAAAAACACTTACCATGACTATGCCCGTGGAGAAGGCGTTGCCAATAGCTCCTGGAGGTGCCGCCTATATGATGCGCTGCAAATTAGAGAGGAATGGCAAGGGCTAAGTACAAATGGCCATATGTAACCTGTCACAGACTAACACCGACTAAATGTGCACTCACCAGGGGATGAACTGCCACTTGAAGCCCAGGGAGGGCTCTGAGGAGGAGGCGTGGAGCCTCGGCTCCTCACACTCTGATCCAAAGATCCCCCAGGCAAAGGGCCACCCTCCTCCCTCTCACTCCCTGCTCCTTCAGGGAGTGTGGGAGAGTCCATTACTTCCACCCCACTTGGACTCCCCACTTGAGAGTGGCCCCTTGTCTGGTGAGACTCCTCAGATTTAGAGTGTAAGGAGCTGAGGCTCGAGCCTGACCGCCCCCCAGCAGCACACTCCTCTGGGGCGTCATCCCCTTCCTCCCCTGGGTCCTCTAAATATGACCCGCGAGAGGGACCCTCCCCCGATGACTCCCCCGAGTCCGCCTGTCTCGTTCGGGGGAGGAATCCCTTCCCACGTTTCCCCAGGGGAGGACGCTTATCTGTGTGGAGGGGGTGAATGAAAAAAATTAAAATTACTCCCAAAAAGGGACACAGCTTACAATATTATTTCCCTAAAAAATTAAACATAGCCTAAAATTCCACTTACCTGAAGCGTACGCATCATATAGGCGGTACACGCCTTCAGGGTCCCGGCGCTTGAAGTCGGACCACTTCTGCATGATGGAACGCACACTCAGGCTGGTGTTGAAGCGCCGGGACACTGTGGCCTTCACCTCCAGGGCTATCCTCTTCTTGCCCCCACGGGCATAATCATATTGGTGGATGCAGAAATCCTATGACAAATGAAAAAAAAAAAATATTATCAATACATGACATCAGACCAATGGCCTAAACATTTATACTGAGAACAGATTAAACATATTATCCAAGGGAAATATACTCACTTTGACCACCTGGCCGTTTACGCGGCTATCCACCCTCTTCCTTTTTTGTTTTTGTGGCCCAGGGGGGGGGTGGAGGGGGGTTAGGTGGGGGAGCCAGAGTCAGAGGAGGAGCCGGGGAGGCGCAGGATACGTCGCCTGGGCATCATGGTGGAAACGCAAAGGAGGAAACCGGAACTGGATATGACGAAAGCGACAGGGAAGAAAAAAAAAACGCTCCGCGCACTAGGAAGAAGCTAATATCCGCTACGTGCAAGCTAAGTGGCGGAAATAGGATTTTTACGCATTCCAACAAGCTATTGGCCAAGACGCCATTAATTATTAGCTAGATTTAGCTGGGAAACGCAAAGGAGTAAACCGGAACTGGATATGACGAAAGCGGAAAAAAATCATTAGGAACCAGCTAATGTCCGCTACGTGCAAGCTAAGTGGCGGAAATAGGATTTTTACGCATTAAAACAAGCTATTGCCAAAGACGCCATTAATTATTAGCTTGATTTAGCTGGGTGTTCAATATCCTGTAATGCATAGGTCAGAACAAAAACAGAGCTGGTTGCTTACAAATAATCTGATTCCTTAATAAAATAATAACACAATAAAACTATCCAACTACATGATAATGTTGCACACAGGAGAATGCATAACGGGTTGTTATGAGCTTGTACGCCTGAACAAATCCAGCAGAATGTGGATATGCACGCTCAAAACTACAGTGTATTCATTAACAATGACTGGGGTCGCTGCAAGTGAATTCAGGGAAAATGGCAGAAAGGCATGTATGAACAGCACAGCGCTGCACAGCACAGCGCTGCACAGCGCACCACAGCGACGCTAGCGCCGCCACCTAGCGAATCACAACAGCGACTGCAGAAACTCTGACCACCACAGATTCAACAAGGACAGGGCTGCCGAATAGCTTGGGCGCTGACAATTTCCATGAGCGAACGTGAGCGCCAAACATGAGTGACTAAAAAGTAGCTTTACAAGCCATGAGGCTAATGTGTTTTGTGTGAGGAGATGCATTTTAGATTTCACTCACAACATTCCAGTGTAAAAATTACATCTTTCATACCAAAATCTTTAAAAACAAGACAGATTAATCAAACATATCCTAAACAACCCGTGTTTACATTTTGGCCAAAGACAAGAACACAAAAACCACTAAAAAAATAATTGCAGTGTCTGCCATTGAAATGTATTGGAGAGCGCCAGGTAGCGCCAGGTAGCGAGAGGTCATACCTGGCGCTGTGATGGGATTAGCAGCGGCGCTGTTCGCTGAAGTCTGCAACATGATGAATCCCGCGCTCGCTGACGCTCTCGCCGGCGCTAGCCTCATTTAGCGTGACAAATGCGTGATTGTGTTCGCAGCCTAGCGTTCTGGAGTCGGTAGCCGCCGATAGCTGGCGCTACCTGGCGCGAGTGAGACACTACCTGGCGCTATTGCTTGATGAATAAGGGCCTAAGTCTCTTCCCTGTTGGGTGTTTTCTATTCCCAGGATCCTGGAATTCTTGCAACATGGTTTGGATTTGGGCCTTCAACTTAGTACCCTCAAAGGACCTGTTTCAGCTTTGGCTATTTTCTTCCAAAGATCCTTTGCCAACCACCGTTTGGTTAAAACTTTTTTCCAGGGGGTTACTCACGTGCGCCCGCCATGTAAGCCTATGTTACCAGTCTGGGATTTGAATTTGGTTTTATCTGCCATGCAGGGTCCTCCTTTTGAGCCTCTACGTGAGGCTGCTTTGTCTATTTTGACTCTTAAGGTAGCCTTTTTGGTGGCTATCACCTCTGTTAGGTGTGTTTCTGAGTTGGCGGCGCTTTCCATTAAACCTCCTTACTTTGAGCAACACCAGGACAAGGTGGTGTTTCGGTTTAAGCCAGATTTCCTGCCCTAAGTTGTGTCTGCCTTTCATCTCAATCAGGACATTGTTTTGCCTTCTCTGTGCCCTAATCCTTGTAACCCTAAGGAGCGGGTCTTACATTCTCTTGCTGTGGTCAGGACATTGAAGTTTTATTTGGTAGCTATTGAGTCTTTCAGGAAGACTGATGCTCTTTTTGTTCTCCCTTCTGGACCTAGAAAGGGTTTACCTCCGGCTAAATCCACTATCAGTAAGTGGATCCGTCAGGTGGTGGTGCAAGCCTATTCTGCTAAGGGGAAGGAACCTCCCTTCCGCCTTACTGCTCATTCCACTTGTGCTATTGGTGCTTCTTGGGCTTTTCAGCACCAAGCTTCTGTTGAACAAGTTTGCAAGGCCGCTACTTGATCTTCTGTTCATACCTTTTCCAAGTTTTACAAGGTTGATGCTAGGGCCTCAGCTGACGCAAAGTTCTGCAGGCGGCAGTGGTTTAAACTGCGCGCCGTTGCTTTTTGGGGATCCCACCCTACCTTACGGACACTGCTTTTGGATGTCCCAGGAGTAAGGAATAAGTGGAACAGGACGTTCTGTATACTTGGAAAAATACAATTCTGTGACTACTCACCTGTAGAATTGATTTTATAGTATACAGCACGTCCTGTTCCATCCAACCCTTGTTATCATTATTCTTGGTTACCTCTGTATGGTGATTGTTCAAATGTTCATTTTGGAATTTTATTCTTATGGATTATCCCAGCTTCTTGTATAATTGCTTGTCAACACTGGAAATTTGCTGGCTATTTATAGGGCCCGGGAGTGGCCGCAAGTCTTTCTGCAGTCCACTGCGCCACCTTGTGGCGGATAACCCAGGAGTAAAGAATTAGTGGAACAGGCTGTGCTGTATACTATAAAATCAATTCTACAGGTGAGTACTCACAGAATTGTATTTTTCCTGAATGTCTTTAGATATGGCTTTGGTCACAGGCACAGAGAGGGCATAAATGCACACACAAGGAGGGCGGACAGACTGAGCTGCCCAAACACCCCGGGTCATCCACCTGACAGAACTGGCTATCAGGGTCTGGGCACGGGAGCACACAAAACATAGTGAATGTGAACAGACCTGGATAGCAGCTAGATGTCTGCAAAATCCATGGCCTAAACGACTGGGGCAGTGGATTCACTATCCTTTGAGTGAGTCACTGGGGCGTGGAGTCTTAGCCAGGCCCTCTGAGGTACAGTCACAGTTGGTAAAAATGAGCTGGTGCAGAGGCTATCCCTAGGTAGCAACCAACAGAGTTTCCAGTGTTCTGACAGAAAATAGCATAGACAGATGAGAGTATTTGCCCAGCAAGAGAAGATGATACATGGCAGGATTCCTGGATAACATGGTGGCACCGCAGGGCAGGAACTAAAGGCCAAGGTGGGAGTTAATGCAAGACCAGAGAAAGGATGTAAGGCTGGAGTGCAAAGTCTGGACTGGACTGATATGGATTGAATCCAGGAGCCTATGGAACACACGTTGTTCAGGCACAGGCCTCAAGCCTAAAAGTAAATATTTTTTCTTTCCAATCCATTCCAGCCCATCCAAAAGTTATCACGAATGGGTAGCTCCACCCCCTAGGGGGCGTTGACTGCAAGATCAGAGATGTAGCCGCTCCCAGCCCCCTATAAAGGCCGCTGCCTCTCACCCCCAGGCCCCAGTTTTCTTCTTGCAGTTGACTGCACAGAATCGCTTACACTCTGCAGGACCCTATTTCCTCGGATCTCTTCTGACCCATCCTTGCTTCCCAGCTTTGGCTGATTACCAGAGATCCATGTACGGTAGGGTGAAACGCCGGGGTCTGGGGCATTTTGGCTGAGCACATGGCTCTGGGCCACATGCTTTATTACAAAAAAACATGCTTTATTACAAAAAAACAGGTCGGCCGCAGGCAATTTATGGTGAGCCTGCTGGGAAACCACTATATATAGGGGTGGAGTCACGGGCGGTGGCGTGCAGGCTGGCCGTCGCTCCAGTGTCGCTCCCCCTGCCGGATGCTTCTAGAAACGCGCGCTGCTGGGCTTGCTGTGGCTGCAGCAGGCTGGCCTCGGTGGCGTATCCATCTTGCTTGGCTGCTCCTCTCTTCACCGTAGCGCTGCTCAGCGTGGTCGTAAGTCTCTCTTATTACTGTCATTCTTTTAAGGGGGAAAAGGGGATGGATGCTTATATTTTATGTAATGGTATGGTCGCTGTTTATTTCCATGTATTTTGCTTAAGGTGTTTATGTGCTATACATGACAGTATGGTCATATTATAATTACTGTATTTCTGGAGGTGTTACGTCTCGGAACTTTGGATTCAGGAGGCGGGGTCAATCTGGCAATCAGATCGCATACAAAAGTTCTATAGTCAGGGGCATCCCGAAACCTGCTACAGGCTGAGGCTTGAGAGCTGCTGTTGAGCACCTCCTGCGGCTACAGGTGATTGCCATGTGCCCTGACAGAGCAGGGTCAGGGATTTTACTCCAACCTATTCACGGTTCAAGCAGGACGGCCTCAGCTCTTTTATAAGGCTCTGACATTACGCATGTAAATATTGCAGTTGGCAGTGAGATCACCTTGGCCAGGCGACTTTATGACTACGATGGACATCAGGGACATGTATCTACACATCTCTATTTTCCGGGTCATCAGAGATTTTTAGGTTTGCATGGAGGGTCAGCATTCCAGTTGTGGCACTTCCCCTCGACATTTCCCCAGCTCACGGGGTGTTTACCAAGGTGCTGGCCAGCATCATGGCTATCCTGAGGGGGCAGGGTATTCGGTATTACCCTATCTTCTACCTTCTGATCTTGGCCTAGTCCTTTCAGGGGGGCTGAGAGCGACACCCGAACCATGCTATTAGCTATGGAAGCCTTCGGTTTGGTGATCAACCTAGTCGCATATCACTCCATCAACAGTGAGATCCTTCCTGGAGATGTTCCTAGAAACTGTTCAAGTAAAGGTCTTTCTGTCACAGCAGAAGGTCTTGTGTCCTCAGACACAGGTACAGGCTTGCTGGCTTGTCATCAGCCATCGGTGCGTCTACGGATGAGATTGGTGGACCTAATGGCGGCTTGCTTCGAAGCAGTGCCCTTTGCTCATTTCCACATGAGGCCTCTTCAGCTGAACCTACTAGCCAGCTGGGGTCGGTCCTTGGAATCCCTGGACCAAGGCTTTGTGCCCCCCCGGCCAGGCAATCCCTCTCGTGGTGGTTGGTTCCTCGGCATCTGCTGGTAGGCAGGTCCTTCCGGCCTCCCCATCGGGAGATAGTTACCATGGATACCAGCCTTACAGGCTGTGGACGCATTGGCAGACCCAGGAGATCCAGGGTCAGCAGGGTCCGAGAGAGAACTGTTTGCCATAGATCTCTTGGAACTGAGAGCAATTTGATTGTTCTCCTATATCTGACTCCCCATTTAAGGGGCCAAGCGGTTCAGGTCCACACGGACAATTGGGCGGCTGTAACCTACATCATCCACCAAAGCGGTACTCAGAGCAAGAGATCACTCAAGGAGCCGGATTCTGAGTTGGGCAGCGAGGAGCACTCCCTGCATCTCGGCGGTTTACTTCCCGGGGGTGGAGAGCCAAGAGGCAGACTCCCTGGCAGGAGGTCCTTGCATCTGGGGTAATGGTCTCTCAGCAGGAAGGCCTTTTTTCATGCTCTATGCCTCCGCTGGGGTCAACCGGACATGGATCCTTTGTGTCCAGACACAATCACAACTTCCGAGGTTCATGTCTCTCTCAAGTGACCCTCTGGCCATAGCAACAGACGCCCTGGCGGTTCCATGGTTGGAGATCAATCTTCTGTATGTTTTTCCTCCCGTTTCCATTCCTGGGCCGAGTGCTACGCAAGATAGTCCAGGAGGGGGTACCAACCATCCTGGTGGCTCCTCATTGGCCAAGGAGGAGTTGGTTTGCGGACATAGTATAGATGTCAATAGATCACTACATTATGCCCGACGATCCAGAGCTTCTTACACAGGGGTCGCTTCGGCACCCGAATTTTACGGACGCTGGCTTTGTCAGCCTGCCTACTGAAACCTCCTTCCTGACAGAGAAGGGGTTATCGGCCACGGTTATTCACACAATGATTCGGGCACGGAAGAGGTCTTCTTCCATTATATACTACAGAGTTTGGTGGGCCTATATCGCTTGGTGCGAGGCTAGGAACCTTCCTTGTCTGGAATATTCTGTTTCTAGAGTCCTTGTGTTTATACAAAACGGTCTAGACTTGGGCCTCCAGCTGAGCACCCTCAAGGGTCAGGTCTCATCATTATTCATTTGTTTCCAGAGGTCTATTGCCAATGATATATTGATCAAGACATATTTCCAGGGGGACACCCATGTCCGTCCAACATGTAAATCTGTCGTACCGGTGTAGGACCTACATCTGGTGTTACCTGCTCTCCAGGGTGCCCCCTTCGAGCCATTGAATGGCGCTACATTGACTATGCTGACATTCAAGGTGGTTTTTCTGTGATGATCACCTTGGTGCATCGAGTATCGGAGCTGGCCGCGCTATGAATGAATCCACCATATTTTGAGAGGCACAGAAATAATGTGTTTTTTTTCGTTTTAAGCCGGATTTTTGGCCCAAGGTCATTTCTCCTTTTCACCTTAATGAGGAAGTTATCTTACCTTCCTTGTGCCCGGCACCGGCTAATCCCAAAGTCTGGACTCTCCATGCTTTGGATGTGGTTAGAGCCATAAGGTTTTTCCTGGCTGCGTCTGAATCCTTCAGGAAACCGGATTTGCCTTTTGTCTTGACGGAAGGCTCTTGAAGGGGATTGCCACCAGTTCATTCCACACTCAGTAAGTGGTTTAGACAGGCGGTGGTACGACCTTATTATGCAAAGGGGAAAGAACGCTCTTTTCGGTTCACAGCTCATTCTACTAGAACAATGCTTCTTGGGCTTTTCAGCACCTGGCCTCGGTGGAACAAGTTGTAAGGCTGCCACTTGGTCTTCAGTTCATACTCACAAAGTTCTACTAGGTGGATGTCATGGCCTCAGCTGACACTGCTTTTGGCGAAAGGTGCTTCAGTAGTGAAATGAACTACCTGCTGTTCCGCACTGGGGATCCCGCCCATATGGACACTGCTTTTGGATGTCCCATTCGTGATAACTTCTTGACGGGCTGGAATGGATTGGAAAGAAAAAGGCAATTCTGTGATACTCACCTGTAGAATTGCTTTTATTTCCGATCCATTCCAGCCCGTCCACCCTGCTCTTGAGGTTTATTTGTCCTGCATGCCTGTTAATTGTGATTGAACCATTATTGCTCATAGGACACTAGTTATACAACTCTAGATGTTACGTCTTTGCTTTGAGAGAGTACAAGCGGAGGCTATGTGAAGTTTCATGTGAAGTTTTTGGACCTCCCAGCCTGCCTCTTCTATTGAGTACTGCTTTTGGATTACTGGGGCCTGGGTTGAGAGGCAGCGGCCTTTTTAGGGGGCCGGGAGGGGCTACATCTCTGATCTTGCAGTCAACGCCCCCTAGGGGGCGGAGCTACCTATTCGTGATAATTTCTGGATGGGCTGGAATGGATCGGAAATAAAAGCAATTCTACAGGTGAGTATCACAGGATTGCCTTGTCTGCACATCCCGTACAATCATACTGCCCAGGAATTAGACAGGCAGTCCAGACTATTTGCAAGTAGGGTCCTGGAATCCTACCATCCATTAAAACCGCACGTTTAACATTCACATGAAAAATTGCGCAGTGGCAATCCATACAGTGCAAAAATGATATGCTAGGTGACATGTTTCGTGGGGCCCCCTTAGTCTTACCTGAAGTTGTGTGTTGCTGGGAGGCATAGTGCACACCCTCTGCCTGTGGTTTGAAAAAGAAACAGAGCCCAGAAGGAGTGATCATAGCAAGCATCGCCTCCCAGCACCACTTCTTGATTGGCCGAGTACAGTGGAGGGGAAGGAAACCACTCCCCATCACCACACACAGCCAACACTGGGCAGAGAAAAAAAACTGACAGACCTGAAGCAGCGCAAGCAATGCCAGTGAACCAAAAGGCCCAGTGCAAGCACCACCACTGAGACCACCAGAGACTACCAGAACCAATTAGTGCATAAAATATATAGATGACTATTACAATATAAAAACGATGAATGTCAGAAAGCACTGTACAATCATTACACAGTATATATGTACACAAGTAAACATTACAAACATAAGGGTACTACTTTACAAATTTCATAAATAAATATGTTCCAGGTACTGTTAGCATCAAATGAAGTATATCAATATTTATAAAAGCTTGACCCAACTATCCAAATTAAAGTGAAATTATAGCACCAAAACCGTTATTATGATGCAGGATTGGAAACAGGAAGATAGGCCAATCGCACACAGATGCAAATTAAATTGATCATTAAATCCAGAAGGAAGAAAAAACTTAAGTTAGTTACCTGGTAACATCTTTTCTAATCATCTGAACTGGCAGCATACACCTGAGACTTCTGAGTCCCTCCCCAGAAAGGGAACAAATGACCACAAGATTACAATAAAAACTTGACCTCTGCTGCTGTGGTGCACCCCTCTCTGAGTTATAGCTTCAACTTCTACGCTGGCATGGCTGGCCTCAAGGTCTGCACCTTCAACGCTAGGGGGTTAAACATCCCTGAAAAAAGGGCGAAAATATTGTACGGATTCCATAAGGAAAGGGTGGATGTCATCATGTTGCAGAAAACGCACCATTGTCAGGGGAAAATGCCGGAAATTAAGAACAAATACTACGATAGATGGTTTCACAGCCCTAATCCAGATAACAAATCTAAGGGAGTCTCCATTGCATTCCACAAGGCTGTCCCTCTGGAGCCTTTGGAATCGAAGGTAGACCCGAACGGCAGATACCTATTCCTCCAGTTTACACTATATGGGGCCAGATACACTCTTGTTAACTTATACTTGCCCAATAAGGCCCAGGTGGAAGTTGGTCTTGGGATCCTACGCTTGCTGGAGGAGTTTACCGAGGGCACTTTAGTAATAGGGGGAGATCTCAATCTGGTCCTTGACCCGAGACTTGATTCCTCTCAGGGTAAGTCGGTGATACCCTTCTCTAGATTGAATAGTTTTCGTGGTGCCCTCCGCGCGCTTCAGGTTGTGGATACATGGAGGATTCAACATGGGGGGGGGCAAGGGATTACACGTTTTTCTCTCACCCCCACAATACATACAGTAGATTAGATTACATCTTCCTTAGCCACCACGTGCTTGTGCGTGATCCTGATACCTCTATTGGGCAGATATTGTGGTCGGATCATGCCCCTGTCTTCTTGAGCCTCCCGATCCCGGAAGTAGACCCTAGGCAATACAACTGGCGTCTGAATGACAATTTGCTGAAAGATACCGTATGTTTAGCTGAAATCCAGACATCCATAACCAATTTTTATTCTGACCATGTGAATGACCCAACCCCACTACCACTGCAGTGGGAGGCCCTTAAATGTGTGCTTCGTGGTGTCTTCATTAAGCACGGGTCCAGGCTCAAGAGGGAAAGGGTGAAACGGATTGGGGCTGCCCTGGTACGTATTAAGGAGCTGGACGAGGCGCACAAGACCACTACCACACACACTGTCTTGAGGGAGCTATTGGACGCCAGGCAGGGTCTGAAGAGCCTGTACGATCAGTGCTTCCTCAAATATCGTGATAGATTTAAAGCACATATTTACCAATACTCTGACAAGTGTGGCAAGATGCTAGCTAGGTCTCTCCACCCCAGGCAGGGTTGCACGTTTGTTCCTACTATTAAGGGGGAGGGGGGATCGGAGCTCCATAAGACACCCCAGATAGCGGGCGAGTTCCAGGCCTTCTATTCCAAGCTTTATAACCTTGGGTGCACTCCTGCCCAGGACCTACACCAGGTGGAGGGAGCTCCGATAGTGGAATATATCAGGGACACAGCCCTCCCAACCTTACCTTCTGAAGATAGTGATTCGCTGGAAGACCCATTTGATTTGGAAAAGGTGGTTCGGGCCATAGGAGAGGCTCCCACGGGTAGAAGTCCGGGTCCCGATTGGTTTACCCCCAGATTTTATAAAACTCTAGGGACTCTGATTGCCCCCTTTCTTGTCAAGGTGTTTAACTCGATTTCGGACGGCTGCCCCTTCCCGAGACAGGCCTTGGAGGCGCACATTGCAGTCATACCTAAACCCGGTAAGGACGCTACCCTGCCGGGAAGCTACAGGCCGATTTAATTGATCAATGTGGATCTGAAGATATATGCCAAAATAATTGCTCTCATGATGCAACCGCTGCTCCCTTCATTGATCAATTTGGATCAAGTGGGATTTGTCTCGGGAAGGGAGGTAAGAGATAACACCATTAAAACGATCTCCCTAATGCATTACGCGCAGTCGCAGGCTATTCCAGCATGCGTGCTGGCGGTGGATGCAGAAAAAGCATTCGACAGGGTACATTGGGGGTTTTTGAGAGCCACACTGAACCAGGTGGGTCTGGGTCCGGTTATGCTGGCTAGAATTATGGCTCTATACCAGGAACCTACAGCAAAGGTAAAGGTCAATGGCTCCCTGTCTGGTTCCTTCCATATCCGGAACGGCACCTGCCAGGGGTGCCCCCTATCCCCACTGCTCTACGTGTTAGTGATGGAGCACTTTGCCAATGCGCTGAGGGCTAACCCGTCTGTCAAAGGGATCATCTGTGAGGGGAGGGAGCACAAGCTCTCTATCTTTGCTGATGACCTGCTTATGTATATAACCTCACCTCACATATCTATGCCCTCTATTCTGATGGAGTTCAAGCGCTTTAGTGAATTGAGCAATTTTAAGGTGAACTTGTCCAAAACGGAGATCCTGAATGTCTCACTGGATGCACAGTCTCAGCACCTCATACAAGCAAACTTTCCCTTTAAGTGGCAGGGAGAGGCCATAAAGTACCTGGGGGTTCAGCTGCCCTCTGATTTGGGGAAGCTATACAAACTTAACTATGCCCCGCTCCTGCATTCCACGGTCACTAACCTTAACTTGTATAACAAGAAACAACACTCATGGTTGGGTCGCATAAATATCCTTAAAATGGACATCCTTCCCCGGTTTCTTTATCTATTTCAGGCAATCCCTCTAGCCCCGGAACGGGGTTTCTTCCAGTCTCTTCAGAGGACCTTTTTTAAATTCATCTGGGGCAGTGGGAGGCCCAGAATTCGGAGGGCAATACTTTTCAGATCTAAGTTGAGGGGGGGGGGGGGGGGGACTAGGGGCTCCGGACCTTAGGACCTACCACGCTGCCTCGGTGCTGGTGCGTCTTTCGGACTGGTTCCATCATAAAGATGACAAATGTTGGGTTGGCATTGAGAGGGACATCTCCCCCCTTAGTCTGACGGCCTTACCTTGGGTGGATCCTTCACGCAGGCCTGGGGTTCAGGGGCTGCCCTATCTGGTGGGGCCTCTGCTGACTGTATGGGATAGGTTCTTGAGGCGGGGAAAACTCTCACTCAGACCGGGTCCCCTCATCCCATTATTTGATAATCCGGCCTTTCCTCCAGGGATGAACATTAGGAAGCATCTCAAGATACCAGACTGGGTGATATAGTGACGAGGGTGGGTCCCCCCTCCCTTTCTGACTTACGGGCTCGAGGTGGGCGTGGGAATATCTCCTGGTTTTTACATGCTCAGTTGGTCGCTTTTGTCAAATCCCTTGCGCGGGCCTCGAGCCTCTCTTGCCCCCTCACACCTTTGGAGAGGGTCCTGCGTGATCCCTTGCCCCCTAGGCATGTGATTTCTACTCTTTACAAGATTCTCTGGGACGGGGAGGAGGGGGGGAGCTACCCCGGTTCTGCAGGAGGTGGGAGGAAGACATCGGACAAACCTTTGAGCCCGACGACTGGGAAAAGTCCTTTGCGCTTACCCACAAATTGTCTGTGGCATCTAGGGCCCAGGAACGGAATTATAAAATCCTGGCGAGATGGTATAGTTGCCCATCAAACCTTGTGAAATTCGGGGGGGGGGGGGCGGACACTGGGGACTGTTGGAGGTGCGGGGGGGCTCCGGGGACCATGTTACATATCTGGTGGGAATGTCCGATGGTGAGGGCCTTTTGGGAGG
This sequence comes from Gastrophryne carolinensis, assembly GCA_027917425.1. Taxonomy (NCBI): domain Eukaryota; kingdom Metazoa; phylum Chordata; class Amphibia; order Anura; family Microhylidae; genus Gastrophryne; species Gastrophryne carolinensis. The sequence goes on along the minus strand of CM051237.1, from coordinate 342,372,249 downwards.
GAGTACTAGGAGTTTATGAACACCTGACACTTGCACTCCTATCAATGATCCCAGGGTCGGTGTCAGCAAATAAGGGGTTGTTGCGGCATTTACTCACAGCCGCTAGATCGGTGATCTCCAGGCACTGGCGTACCAATGTTGTCCCGTCCCTGCTTGAATGGTATGGGGAGGTCGAGAACATTAAGAGGATGGAGGAGTTGACTATGGAGGGGATCGGGGGAGGTACCCAGAGGTTCCTCAGTACCTGGACCCTTTGGGAGGTCTCTCGGGTCTCTCCCGACTTTCAGGCGCTACTGGAACATGGGTGATGATGGGGAAGGGGGGTGGGTTTCGGGGGAGGGCCTAACCCTTAGCTGATACTACGGGATTTGGCGAAGCCGGGGGGAGTTCGGGACGCGGGATTCTGGGCCCTAGGGTTGCCTTGGTTACCTTTTTCCTCATTTCCTTCCTTCACTTTGCTATCTTTTCCTTATTTTTGCCCCTACTTTGTTCGTTTCTTCTTCTAGTTCTTTTCTTTCTCTACTCCCCTTTTGTTTTTTTCTCTATTCTATTCCCCTTTCGCTACTATTCTTTCCATTCGGATCGCTGGGGGGATGGGCGCGGCTGCTACACACCGGAAAAGGCAGAGGGGCTGGCCCAGAGGTTGGGGAGTGGCCCCTTCTCAGGGTGCCGACCCAGTGGGGCGCGTTGGGTGTTGTTGGCTGCTGTCCGCGGAGACCCTGTGCCCGATTGTTCAGTGTGTCCTGAGGGGAGCGTGGTTCGTATGGACCTACATCAACCACAAATGTGATACTTTTGTCGAGCTGCCGCGCCGTCTTCATCTTCGCCCTGTGATCCTCTTTGTTATTGTCTCTATCTACTGTTTTGTATAAATTGTAAAATTTCAATAAAGACATATTGAAGTAAAAACTTGACCTCCAATCCTCAGTTATAGAGATCTGAAAGAGAGAAAAGAAAAAAACAGACGTACAACTCTTCAACTACTTCGATAACTATTACATAAAATCCAACCCCCCCCCCAAAAAAAAAAAGGGAGGGAAAACACCATATGCTGCCCGTTTTAGATGTTTAGAAAATAAGTTACCAGGTAACTTAAGCTTTCTGAAAACAGCCTCCGGGCAGCATATCTCTGAGAGATAAAATTATATACAATAAAGGAGTCCTAGATTCACCCCTAAACAACCATCCCCATGTAAAAGGCCGCACTCCAAGAATAAAATTAACAATAATATTTTATTGAATCATTTCTTAAAATTGATAGCACAATGCGCAACACATCACAATACAATACACAAATTTTAAAAAACATATAAACACACAACGGGGGATTCACCTAATGTGTGTGACTATATTGGTTAAGCCGTAATTATGGCTGTTTTAAATATTATAAGTATTTATATGGGCGTGTGTTATGAATGTTCAATAAAATTATATTAACCTGAATATACTGCTGGCAGGGATATTTAAATTAGCAGCGTGACCGAACAAGTGCAGTTATTAAAGGAGACCATGATTAACTCACTATTAATATGGGACAACTATATTCATAAAGTGCTATGTGCATAAATACAGACTGTAGCATACAATTAATATGAGACAAATATATTCATAAAGTGCTATGTGCATGAATGCCAACTGTGGCATACAATTATATGCAGTGACAAAAACAACAAACAACAGAAAAACACTTGTAATTAACCAACCACATAAACAAAAACAGTGCTGTGCAAAACCATGTATACCAATGAACGCCAGTAACAGGTATTTATATTGAATGAAGACACGCCAAGAGCTGATATAAACAGGAAGGAAATATAACAAATAAACTTACATTACCTAGTCACTAGGGGGTCCCCCGTAGCAGCCGCCAGAGATCTACCTCTATCGGAGGAACAGCCCGGAGAACACTTCTGCCGAAAGACTGATCCTGTTGAGAAAGTAGATCCAAACAATAGTTCTTTACAAAAGTTCTAGCTGAAGACCAAGTAGCTGCTTTACAAATCTGTTCCAATAGAGGCCCCCTGCTTACTCTGCCCAAGACACGCTTCTTGTGGAATGTGCCGTAACTCTACCTGGCATTCAACCACCTTGATAGGCCATCTTAATCGTATTCTTCATCCATCTCGCTAGAGTCGTTTTGGACACTCTCGGGCCCGAAAAAGCCACAAACAAACTGGCGGCTTTCGTCCATTCCTTGGTTCGCTGAAGGTACTCCAACAGATAAGCTCTGGCATCCAAAGAACTCAAATCCGTAGATTCCTCACAACCTATTGAAGGAAGAACGATCTCTTCGGCAGATAACAAGGATCCACTCTCATAACACGGTCAGAAAAAACTTGAAGGAAGGGATGACGACAAGACAAGGCCTGGATGTCACTAATTCTGCGGGCAGAAGTAATTGCCACCAGAAATAACACCTTCCAAGTAAGAAACTTTATGTCCAAATTCTTGATAGGAGAAAAAGGAGGAGCCTTTAAAACTGAAAGAACCTTGGCCAAATCCCATTGAGGCACGACCTTAGAAAGTGCCGGTTTAGCACGTTTGACTACCAAAAGAAAACGCCGAACCACGGAGAAAGAAGACAACCTCTTATTCAAGAAAACCAACAAGGCTGCCAGCTGGACTTTCAGGGTGCTTACACTTAGGCCCATTTCAGCTCCATGTTGCAAAAATTCCAGAATCACTGGAAGCTTGAAGGATAACTTTTTATTCTGTGCTCTCCATGTTTTAAAGGTCTTTCAGACTTTCAAATACATTTTCCTAGTGACTAACTTCCTGCTTGACAACAAGGTATCAATCACTTTCCTAGAATATCCTTTCCTCAAAAGTAAGGAGACCTCAGGGTCCATACTGTCAAATTCCACATCTGTGGGTCCGGACATATAACTGGTCTGGTAGCACTGGAATCTTCCATGGCTCACGAATGGATAGCGCCACCAGTTGTAAAGTTGAAAAACCAAAGACCTCTTGGGCCAACAGGGGGCCACCAGAACTGTCGCTGGTTCCTTGAGAATCTTGTTCAACACCAGCGCAAGCAACCGAACCGAAGGAAATGCATAAGCCTCACATGGGTCAATGCGTCTACTCCTAATGCCGGATTCAAAGAGAAGTTTTTCTTCAATTTGTGATTCCTCGCTGACACGAATATATCCACTTCCAGAATGCCTCTCTGATCACAAATCTGTTTGAGCACTGCTGGATTTAGTGACCATTCTGATTCTCTTAAAAGAGACCGACTCAGAAAATCCGCCACCTGATTCCCTTCAGATGCACCGCTTACAGAGACTTCAGGTTTCTTTCTGTCCATAGCAAATTCTCTGTTGCCACCAACAATAACTAAAGAGAGCTTGTTCCCCCTTGTCGGTTTAGATATGCCACAGTGGTGGCATTGTCCGATCTTATCTGGACATGCCGATCCTCCAGATGATGCGCCAATGTTCTCAAAGCTTCTTTCACCGCTACTAACTCTCTTAGATTTGATGAGGACTGACTCAGAGCCCTGGACCAAGTCCCCTGCGCTGTCCCAAGTTTCGCAATAGGCTCCCCAAACCCAGGCCGAAGCATCCATAGTTACTATTCTCTCCTTGGGATCTCTCCAAGCTAGACTGCTGGCAAACTGATTCGGTCAGCCACCAATCCAAAGATACTTTCACTGGTCTGGGTACTGGAATAATTTCTTCTAACCCCTCCTGAGACCCATTCCAATTGTCCAAGATATGCATTTGTAGCGTTCCTAAGTGCAACTGACCCCATCTCACTGCAGGAAAAGCTGACGTCAGAAATCCTAAGACCTTCATGGCTTGTCTTACTGAAGATGTCGGACTGGCTCAACGGGACCGGATGGCTTCCTGGAGGGTCACAATCTTCTGAGAGGGTAAAACTAAGTTTTGATGAATTGTGTTGACCTCGAATCCCAAATGAGCCATCACCTGAGAGGGAGCCAGGCTCGATTTCTCGAGGTTCAGAACCCAACCGAGCTGATCTAACAGCTGTAGAGTGAGATTCTGCAGCAATTTCTCCCTTGACTGGGCAAAAAGCAACAGATTGTCTAGGTATGCCAAAATCCTGATTCCTCTCTGTCTCAGATATGCCAGAGGTTCTGCTAATACCTTTTGTAAAAAGCCTTGGAGCTGAAGCCAGTCCGAAGGGAAGGCAAACAAATTGAAAGTGCAAGATTTGGTCTCTGTCTCTTATTGCAAACCTTAGAAAAGACTGTGCACGGGTACAAATTTGCCAATAAGCATTCTTCAGGTCTATTAAAACCATAAAAGATCCCTGGGAAAGCATGTCCTTGACTGAAAAAAATGTCCATGCGAAAATGTCTAAACATTGAGATTTAGTTTTAGAATAAACCTGACCCCCCCCCCCCCCCCAGGCCTTTTTTACTAGAACGATACTGGAGTAAAATCCTGCACCCTGCTGTTGATTTGGGAATGAGATAATCACCCCCCTGGACAACATTAACTGTAAATTTTCCTGAATTGCCAATCTCTCCTCTATGCCATTGGGCAGAGGGGAGAGCAAACATTTTGAGGGGTTTGAGAAAATTCTATGTGAAACCCGTCTCTTATCCCCTTGGCAATGAAGGGGCAATCCAAAAGCTTCTCCCAGGAATAGTGGAAAAATTTTAGCCTGGCCTCTAACTGAACCTGGTGTCATTGTTTCTTTGATTTAGATTAATAAATTCCAAACAAAGTGGAACCCTTAAACCTTCCTCTCCCCGTGGAGGTTGAGGCAGAAGAGGAGGCACCTCTGGTTCTAGAGGCATCCCTGTTAAGAAAGGCGCGTCTAAAAGAAGCCCTGGGAAAAAAAATCCTATTAGCTGAGACTTTAGGACGGGTAGGAAAGCATTTATTCCTATCAGCCGATCTATCCAAAACCTTTTCCAATTCCGACCTGAAAAGGAAATGTCCCTTAAAGGGCATAGCACAAAGTTGCATCTTTGATCCAATATCCCCTGACCAGAGTCCTGCGCACAGAATTGGTCACAGCCATACTTTGTGCCAAAAATCTCACTGACTGCCATGGTTGAAAAAAAGATAGGTAGGGCTTTAAGTATTTTCTCCATACTAGTTCTGTCCAATAAACAATCTTTCAATTGCTGAATCCAAAATCCTAAATTCCTAATTACACAGGTGAAAGCCAATATAGAACAAAGAATAGGATCCTGGCCGAAAATCCTGAGGGTATCCCGGGCAACAAAAGGCCTCCAGGACTGGGAGATGACCTCCTGCAAAAGGCCCACAGCGCCAGATACCTAAACTTTTCTGGTTGAGTGGTCTGGCTCCTATCTCACGGAGGAACACGAAAACAACTGAGGATTGGAGTCAAGTTTTTATTGTAATCTGGTGGTCACGTGTTCCCTTTCTGGGGGAGGGACTCTGAAGTCTCAGGTGTATGCTGCCCGGAGGATGTTTTGAGAAAAGTAATATACACTCTGCTTCTGTCTTCTCAAGTTTTCTGCCCTCCCCAAAGTAATCTTCCACATCTGCGGGTCCGGACATATAACTGGTCTGGTAGCACTGGAATCTTCCATGGCTCACGAATGGATAGCGCCACCAGTTGTAAAGTTGAAAAACCAAAGACCTCTTGGGCCAACAGGGGGCCACCAGAACTGTCGCTGGTTCCTTGAGAATCTTGTTCAACACCAGCGCAAGCAACCGAACCGAAGGAAATGCATAAGCCTCACATGGGTCAATGCGTCTACTCCTAATGCCGGATTCAAAGAGAAGTTTTTCTTCAATTTGTGATTCCTCGCTGACACGAATATATCCACTTCCAGAATGCCTCTCTGATCACAAATCTGTTTGAGCACTGCTGGATTTAGTGACCATTCTGATTCTCTTAAAAGAGACCGACTCAGAAAATCCGCCACCTGATTCCCTTCAGATGCACCGCTTACAGAGACTTCAGGTTTCTTTCTGTCCATAGCAAATTCTCTGTTGCCACCGACAATAACTAAAGAGAGCTTGTTCCCCCTTGTCGGTTTAGATATGCCACAGTGGTGGCATTGTCCGATCTTATCTGGACATGCCGATCCTCCAGATGATGCGCCAATGTTCTCAAAGCTTCTTTCACCGCTACTAACTCTCTTAGATTTGATGAGGACTGACTCAGAGCCCTGGACCAAGTCCCCTGCGCTGTCCCAAGTTTCGCAATAGGCTCCCCAAACCCAGGCCGAAGCATCCATAGTTACTATTCTCTCCTTGGGATCTCTCCAAGCTAGACTGCTGGCAAACTGATCGGTCAGCCACCAATCCAAAGATACTTTCACTGGTCTGGGTACTGGAATAATTTCTTCTAACCCCTCCTGAGACCCATTCCAATTGTCCAAGATATGCATTTGTAGCGTTCCTAAGTGCAACTGACCCCATCTCACTGCAGGAAAAGCTGACGTCAGAAATCCTAAGACCTTCATGGCTTGTCTTACTGAAGATGTCGGACTGGCTCAACGGGACCGGATGGCTTCCTGGAGGGTCACAATCTTCTGAGAGGGTAAAACTAAGTTTTGATGAATTGTGTTGACCTCGAATCCCAAATGAGCCATCACCTGAGAGGGAGCCAGGCTCGATTTCTCGAGGTTCAGAACCCAACCGAGCTGATCTAACAGCTGTAGAGTGAGATTCTGCAGCAATTTCTCCCTTGACTGGGCAAAAAGCAACAGATTGTCTAGGTATGCCAAAATCCTGATTCCTCTCTGTCTCAGATATGCCAGAGGTTCTGCTAATACCTTTTGTAAAAAGCCTTGGAGCTGAAGCCAGTCCGAAGGGAAGGCAAACAAATTGAAAGTGCAAGATTTGGTCTCTGTCTCTTATTGCAAACCTTAGAAAAGACTGTGCACGGGTACAAATTTGCCAATAAGCATTCTTCAGGTCTATTAAAACCATAAAAGATCCCTGGGAAAGCATGTCCTTGACTGAAAAAAATGTCCATGCGAAAATGTCTAAACATTGAGATTTAGTTTTAGAATAAACCTGACACCCCCCCCCCCCCAGGCCTTTTTTACTAGAACGATACTGGAGTAAAATCCTGCACCCTGCTGTTGATTTGGGAATGAGATAATCACCCCCCTGGACAACATTAACTGTAAATTTTCCTGAATTGCCAATCTCTCCTCTATGCCCTTGGGCAGAGGGGAGAGCAAAAATTTTGAGGGGTTTGAGAAAATTCTATGTGAAACCCGTCTCTTATCCCCTTGGCAATGAAGGGGCAATCCAAAAGCTTCTCCCAGGAATAGTGGAAAAATTTTAGCCTGGCCTCTAACTGAACCTGGTGTCATTGTTTCTTTGATTTAGATTAATAAATTCCAAACAAAGTGGAACCCTTAAACCTTCCTCTCCCCGTGGAGGTTGAGGCAGAAGAGGAGGCACCTCTGGTTCTAGAGGCATCCCTGTTAAGAAAGGCGCGTCTAAAAGAAGCCCTGGGAAAAAAAATCCTATTAGCTGAGACTTTAGGACGGGTAGGAAAGCATTTATTCCTATCAGCCGATCTATCCAAAACCTTTTCCAATTCCGACCTGAAAAGGAAATGTCCCTTAAAGGGCATAGCACAAAGTTGCATCTTTGATCCAATATCCCCTGACCAGAGTCCTGCGCACAGAATTGGTCACAGCCATACTTTGTGCCAAAAATCTCGCTGACTGCCATGGTTGAAAAAAAGATAGGTAGGGCTTTAAGTATTTTCTCCATACTAGTTCTGTCCAATAAACAATCTTTCAATTGCTGAATCCAAAATCCTAAATTCCTAATTACACAGGTGGAAGCCAATATAGAACAAAGAATAGGATCCTGGCCGAAAATCCTGAGGGTATCCCGGGCAACAAAAGGCCTCCAGGACTGGGAGATGACCTCCTGCAAAAGGCCCACAGCGCCAGATACCTAAACTTTTCTGGTTGAGTGGTCTGGCTCCTATCTCACGGAGGAACACGAAAACAACTGAGGATTGGAGTCAAGTTTTTATTGTAATCTGGTGGTCACGTGTTCCCTTTCTGGGGGAGGGACTCTGAAGTCTCAGGTGTATGCTGCCCGGAGGATGTTTTGAGAAAATAATATACACTCTGCTTCTGTCTTCTCAAGTTTTCTGCCCTCCCCAAAGTAATCCTCTGTATAACCTTAAAGTGGGCCAACACCCAGGGGTGATCGGCCCGGGAATCTATAAGATTCCCGGGCCGATCACCTCACACACTGCGGGACATCCGAGATCGGGATGTCCCGCGGGGTGTAACCCCCCCAAAACCCCGAAAAACCTTACCTCTCCAGCCGCTGCTTCCGCCGCCGCCGCCTCACTCGCGCTCCTCTAGACGTGTGCGCGCGCCGGCCGTCTCTGAATGGCCGGCGCGGGCGCGCACACGTCAAGAGTGACGCGCGGGAGGTGGCGGCGGGCGCGATCCCTTGTCCGTCGGCGGGCATTGGACAGCGCACTCACGTGGGAGCGTGGAGAGGTGAGTTTTCGGGGTGTTTGGGGGGGTTTCAGGCAGTGCCCCGGGGAAGTGGACCAATACCCAGGATAGTCAAAATCCTGGGTCTTGGTCCACTTTAACCTTAAGGGTGTCTGTTTTTCCTTGATGGACATGACGTATAAGACGGCTACATTTGAACATGGACACGCTGCTTGCACATAATATATGTGTGCCATGATCCTTTGCTTCAAGCTTTTAATAATACATCTCTTATATTGAAGCTGACATAACTCACGTGAAAACACATGGCTGCCCTACGTACAACCACAATCACTACTTACACAATTTTCTCAAGATCACTGCTCACCTTGAGAATGGGGAGATTAGACATTTTCACTTTTTTAATGAGATGGGGGGGGGGGGGGGGGTTGACAAATGTAATGCTTTTATCCCATTTTTTTTGGGGGGGGGGGGGGGTCTTCTTCCTAAGGGTATCTTCCCTATTTATTAATGTCGCCCTATTACTGTGCAGCTTATCCAAATATCCTCTGCATTTCAACCTACTGTGAATGACGCTACATTCCAACTGAAAAGCTGTCTGGCTAACAATTACGCCTAGCTCGTAGCTCTCCATAGGGGACAGTTCTTATAGTATGGGCTGGGTGCCAACTATTCCCATGTAGAGTTGTATTGCTTGCCCCCTCTTTGCGATTTTGTCTCAGAGAGGCACCACATCTCTGGAGATAGAAATTACCCTCAAACATAAAATAATTATGTTTGAGCAGATATTGTACCGTTATGTTGGGAACCATGACATGACACCTGAGCCTGGTCTCCCAAAGCCACAATCGCCCAATCGTGGTATTAAGGAGTTACAATGATTGTACGCCAAAAAGTGCCCACGGGCTACTTGACCCCCTGAACACTTGAGTGGTGTCCTTCATGAGGGCCAGGGGGGATTCAGCAAGAGGCTGGAGGCAGGAATCAACCCGCTGGCCCAGCCTCTCGTTGAGTCCTGAGACAATTGGAAGACCTGTCTGTGGTGTTTCAGTGTTTCGAACAGGTGATGAAAGCTAGGGACCACGAGCTGGGCGACAGAAAGTTGTTCCTTAGGTCGAACATTAAGAACTCCTAGTGCTACCGCCTCCAGCTCTGCCTTAAATTTCTCTGTGGGATACCCATCCAAACATAGATAGGTGCTCCCATGCAACAATTGTCAGACAGATTCCTCCGCATACATGCTACGGTCCATAATTACAATGGCTTTATCGTCTGCTACGTATGACCTGGAACAATAAATCCCATGCTTTATCGCAGAGGATGCTTGAGTACAGGGAGGAAACCTCACCTGTTCACCAGTATCTCTCAGGTATGCAATTAACCTGAGGACTAAAGGCTGCAACTGGAAATGAATCCACTGAGAAGGTCTCTCACACGCACCCCCAATACTCACTACAATAGGCAGACCCAAAGGTGAACGATCAGGCTTATTGATCTTTGGGAAGTGGTGAAAGACAGGCACAGTGGGGTGAGATATATTGATGTAATAAGCCTGCCAAGTACTCAGCACCCCCATTGTTCTACCTTTATCAAGAATCTGAGATAGTAATAGTGCTAACAGGTTGTTGCTGCCGGTTTGGGCAGTTTGCCAAAATTCTTTGTACCGAATGGGGGGCGATGAGACGGCAGTCCCTGAATTGCCCCCAAATGCTATAAACGACCCTGGGTCTCTACCTCAACTCGAGTTCATCCACGATGAGGACATAATCTACTTCTTTCTGGGGTTTTATCATATAGGATGGCCATCAGTAACAAAAACAAACTGCATCAGCAGTCTCATTAAGTCTCATTAAGTCCTTAAAGGCCTGTAGTGGTGGGTAACTGCCTCAGTAGTCTGTGAGTGTCTAAATGCCTGTGCCACGTGTGGTCAGTGGCATCAGCTTTGCAGGTTTCACCACCACTTCTCCTCCCTCAACTGCCTGGCGCATTGTTCTCCGAGCATCACCTGATTTTGTCTCTCCCTGACTCTCAAGACGAGGCTTAACTGAGACAGCTCAGTGCTGCTGTCTTCATAATCTCTGAACAGTGTTTCAGAATCGGAGTGCAACCCGAAAATTAGGTCTCCGGTGTGAGATTCCCAATCACCAAAAACAAAATTGTGTACATAGCATAATTAAAAAAGGAAACTGCCTTTAGGTCCTCTTTAACGTCAACATTTTTTATCTTCTTTCCAATTCCAATGACACACAATGAGCCAACCGGTCTGCTTTAATGTGGATATAATAGCTTCAGTTTAGCTCAACGATGTGGAGAACACCCCGCGGCTGGCCTGGACTTGAATAAAATGGTGGGGGGAGAGCTTTGTGGAATCTGCCGCATCGCCGACTTCACTGATGAATTCTGGGTGCAGGTGAGTGTCTCTTGTTGTTTTGGTGGGGAGTAATTTAGAATTGTTAAACCGGCGGTGGAGTGTCCCTTTAACCAGAACAAGGAACATACAGTGGAACATACAGTCCCTGGCCAACTTGAATTTCTGTGTAAATCCCCCAGAACGTCCAGTAAAACTTGCCTCTCTTCAGTCCAATGGTGCACGCACACACTTTCGTCCTATCGGAGCCATTTGCCTTGACTATGTAACTCAGCAAAGATCAGATTAAATTCAATGGGGAGCACGCACACCCGCCCAGCCTATCTAAATGAGGGGTAAACAATCAGAGCCGTTTGCCAAGTCAAAATCCTGCTTTTGGTCTGCTTTAAATTATGTCATACCACATACTAAAGATATGTAATAATAAAATACCTTACACGATCTTGGGCCTAGCTATCATACACCGATTATGGGGGAATAGAATACACAATGTATAGTGTTTGGGCCCCCATAACCAATAATATGTTGACTAGGCCTGACCAATCAGGGCTCAAAGCATGGTGCTCAGCCCAGGGAGAGGAGCCTGAACTAGGTATTCTCCTGCTCTACTGGTGGTTTTAGTCATGGGGCATACACATTAGTACTAGTTAATCACATTATTTAGTTCATGTGGGCCAAAACTCATCTCGGCTGAAATCCTCTCCATGAGACATGGCTCTGCCCCGATTCATTCAAAAAGGCCTCAATGACCTTTTCTGGACTGGTCCCCCAACTCTCCTTGAGCAATTTGTTCTCCCGTTGCCACACAGTGTGAAACCCCCCAGGTCACCCATAAACTCACCTTCTTTTCCGGCCCAATGGTGCATGCATGAGCCGCGACCGCATCCCTGCTATCCCTCTAACAAGGAGCGTGGCTGCGCCAGGCATTTGTAAGTGGCCGGCACAGGCAAGAGCCCTGTTATAGGGTAGCAGAGAATGTGGCCACCAGCAAGTTCGGATCCGCTCACCTTAGATGGAGGCTTAGACTATTGGAATAAGGAATTAGGATAAGGGTAGCGCTAAGACCAAAATGAGGGATGCTGCAACTCGGATGAGTGGCCAGCTCAAAGAAATAAATGGTGGGTGGGGTAGGAAAACCAAAAGTCTTCTTAAAGAGCTGCTACTGGCTGTTCCAACTTATATGCTGAAGTCACCATCCCAATATATAAATTAGAGATGAGCGAACTTTTGAAAAATTCGATTCGGCCGATTCACTGAATTTTCCGGGAAAAATCGATTCGGTCCGAATTTATTTGCGACGAGTTGCTATTAAAAACGGCTATTTCTGGGTGTCCGAGAGCCTCCATAGGGTTGCAGAACGTTTTGCTTGGCTGTAACATGCATAGAATGCATGCTGGGTTAGTGAAATACTATTGTATAGAAGTATGACATGGAGATCAGAGGCGTCGCTATTAGATTCGCTGTCGCAGAGCAGCACAATTACAGAGCCTTGAGGTGGCATCAGCATGATGAGCCCATATATTGCCTGAAAGACACACTCTGGACTTGGCAGCAGCATAGGGAGTCCATATATTGCCTGAAAGACACACCCAGGAGTTGGCAGCAGCATTAGGAGACCATATATTGCCTGAAAAACACATCCAGGAGTTGGCAGCAGCATAGGGAGCCCATATATTGCCTGAAAAACACATTGGAGTTGGCAGCAGCATAGGGAGCTCATATTGCCTGAAAGACACACCCAAGAGTTGGCAGCAGCAGCAGCATTAGAAGCCCATATACTGCCTGAAAGACACACTCTGGAGTTGACAGCAGCATAGGAAGCCAATTTATTGCCTGAAAAACAAATTGGAGTTGGCAGCAGCATTAGAAGCCCATATACTGCCTGAAAGACACACCCAGGAGTTGGCAGCAGCATTAGGAGCTCATATATTGCCTGAAAGACACACCCAGGAGTTGGCAGCAGCAGCATTAGAAGCCCATATATTGCCTGAAAGACACACCCTAGAGTTGGCAACAACAGCAGCAGCATTAGGAGCCCATATATTGCCTGAAAAACACATTGGACTTGGCAGCAGCATAGGGAGCCCATATATTGCCTGAAAAACACATTGGAATTGACAGCAGCATAGGGAGCTCATATATTGCCTGAAAGACACACCCAGGAGTTGGCAGCAGCAGAAGCATTAGGAGCCCATATATTGCCTGAAAAACACATTGGACTTGGCAGCAGCATAGGGAGCCCATATATTGCCTGAAAAACACATTGGAATTGACAGCAACATAGGGAGCTCATAGATTGCCTGAAAGACACACCCAGGAGTTGGCAGCAGCACAGGGAGCTCATATATTGCCTGAAAGACGCACCCAGGAGGTGGCAGCAGCAGCATTAGGAGCCCATATATTGCCTGAAAAACACACCCAGGACTTGGCAGCAGCATTAGCAGCCCATACATTGCCTGAAAGACACACCCAGGAGTTGGCGGCAGCAGCAGCAGCATTAGGAGCCCATATTGTGCCTGAAAGACACACTCTGGACTTTGCAGCAGCATTGGGAGCCCATATATTGCCTGAAAAACAAATTGGAGTTGGCAGCAGCATAGGGAGCTCATATATTGCCTGAAAGACACACCTAGGAGTTGGCAGCAGCACTAAGAGCTCATATATTGCCTGAAAGACACACCCAGGAGTTGGCAGCAGCAGCATTAGGAGCCCATATTGTGCCTGAAAGACACACTCTGGACTTTGCAGCAGCATTGGGAGCCCATATATTGCCTGAAAATACAATTCTGTGAAATACTCACCTGTAGAATTGGTATTATAAGTATACAGTACGTCCTGCTCCAGATAAATTACTTACACTTGGGTTATCCTCCACCAGATGGCGCTGCACTGCAGAGACATGTAAAACAGGCTCCTCCCGGCCCCTCAAATACCCAGGGACTTCCCACAAATCCCCGGGAGAATTTAACCACCCAAAAAATTGGTAACTATAACAATGATAACAATCATCATACAGGGGATCCAGAATAATGCAACAAACCAGGGTGGGATGGAGCAGGAATACTTATAATACCAATTCTACAGGTGAGTATTTCACAGAATTGTATTGTTCTTAGTATACAGTACGTCCTGCTCCAGATAGATTACTTACACTTGGGACATCCAATAACAGTGTCCATAAAGTAGGGTGGGATCCCCAATAAAAAAGGTAACAGCAGACAGTTTAAACCACTGCCGCCTGCAAAACCTTGCGACCAAAAACAGCATCAGCTGAGGCCTTAACGTCAACCTTGTAAAACTTTGAAAAGGTATGAACAGAAGATCAAGTAGCGGCCTTGCAAACTTGTTCAACAGAAGCCTGGTGCTGGAAGGCCCAAGAGGCACCAATAGCACGAGTAGAATGAGCAGTAAGGCGGAAGGGAGGATTCTTCCCCTTAGCAGAATAGGCCTGAATCACAGCCTGACAGATCCATTTGCTGATAGTAGACTTGGCAGGAGCCAACCCCTTCCTAGGACCAGAAGGGACCACAAAAAGAGCATCAGTTTTCCTGAAGGACGCAGTGACTACTAGGTAATACTTCAGACACCTGACCACATTCAAGAAATGCAGAACCCTTTCCTTAGCATTGCTAGGATTAGGGCACAAGGAAGGAAGAACAATAGCCTCGATTCAGAGAGACACAAAAAACTTCCGTTTTAGTTCCGATCTGTTTTTTTTTGTGAAATGTTTCCGTTCTCGTATGAGCGTACGAGCGATTCTATGCATGCATTGAAAACCTTCTGTAAAGTTTCCGTCCGTTCGTACGGCAGATTACGAATTACGAGGATGTCATTTTCCATCCAGACTTTTCCGTTTCATTTTCACATGTTACAACGTAGGCTTTAGTTTTTGCCCTTTTCCCATCGTATCCTCCAACGAATCCTTTACGTTTCCCGTTCGATTCTGTTTCCCTTTTTCAATAAATATTTGTCCAGACGGAAATCCTTACCATCTTGCGCCTGCGCACTACAAACTTAACTCATTAAAGTGCTCGCCTACATATTTGCCACCCTCACTTCTACTACAATGTTTAGCTAAATCACTTAGCACTGTCCTCCATCTTCCCTTTTGGACCCTTAAAGCTCATCCAAACCACTTAGCACTATCCTCCATCTTCCCTTTTGGACCCTTAAAGCTCACCCAAACCACTTAGCACTATCCTCCATCTTCCCTTTTGGACCCTTAGAGCTCACCCAAACCACTTCTTGGTTAGGTTCTTCTTCCATTTTAGCCCCCTAAAACTTACCCAAATCACTTCTCGGTCATGTGAATATTCATCTTTAAATATTTCTGGGCCCATTAGTTTTGTGTTAATGTATTTTGTAAATTAAATGACAATGTAACATTTTTTTTTATACCATCTTAAAATATAAAATTTTATAAAATTGTGATAATTTCACATTTTTACAACTATAAAAAACAAAATACATAGCAAGCAATGGCAGGCCACTGAACATTATTCTTCATCTGTGGTCCCCAACGAGTTGCGCAGCTCCTGCATCTCACCCACCAACTGAAGGATCCTGACACTCAGTTGTGCCACTCTGGCACGTGTGGTCCCTGTTAAAAAACAAATTAGAATAATGGTATAACCTTGTTGCGGGTCATACTGCAGTCCCCCCCCCCCCCATGGTCCAAACACCTAAATCTGGACTTCAAAAGCCAGAGGGCCCTCGCCACCATGGCCCGGGTTTTGCATAGTGCCCGATTAGAGAACCCCTGGCCCGTATTCTGCAGGCAAAGAACGGGCAAATTAAGATTCAAGTTCAACAATCCAAATATAATTCACAAAGGACATAAGTCTAAAAAAATATAGCAATTATATGGATGTGTGGGAAAATAAATGTTTACATGCTAAGGACTAATTAAGGTCAGCATTAAAATGCATCTATAATGCATACATGAAATGTATTGATTCAGGTATGCATTGCTATACAATTTATGGCCTCGGCCATGCTGATACATGCAATGCCTTGGTGCTAAAGGCGCGCAGACTCCTCCACATAGCCGCAAAACATGTTCAACAATAGCAATCCGAGCCCTCAAAGGTCTCGTAAGTGGATCGGAAATGAAACGGATTTATAGGGTGGTGATCCGTCGGAAATCAGCTCTCTGAATCAGACAGAAACCCATCCCAGCAACGGAAGTTTTCTGAACGAACTGAAAATTTCCGATTTTGTTTGGAAAATGATCCGAACTAACGGAAATGTTCCGGTTTGCTTCCGTTCATCGGAAGCGCATTCTCGAACGTTCGTGCGAGTAGAAAATGGACGAAAAAAAGCAAAAAAATGACAAACACCCACCAAAACTTTCACAGACAGCTACGGAAGTACGGACGAATGTGTCTCTGAATCGAGGCTAATATCCTGGTTCAAATGAAAAGCAGACACCACCTTAGGCAGGTGTCTCTCAAAGTATGGAGGCTGGATAGACAGAGCCGCCAGCTCAGACAGCTCAGCCAGCTCAGACACACAGACTGTGCACGGGTACAAATTTGCCAATAAGCATTCTTCAGGTCTATTAAAACCATAAAAGATCCCTGGGAAAGCATGTCCTTGACTGAAAAAAATGTCCATGCGAAAATGTCTAAACATTGAGATTTAGTTTTAGAATAAACCTGACCCCCCCCCCCAGGCCTTTTTTACTAGAACGATACTGGAGTAAAATCCTGCACCCTGCTGTTGATTTGGGAATGAGATAATCACCCCCCTGGACAACATTAACTGTAAATTTTCCTGAATTGCCAATCTCTCCTCTATGCCATTGGGCAGAGGGGAGAGCAAACATTTTGAGGGGTTTGAGAAAATTCTATGTGAAACCCGTCTCTTATCCCCTTGGCAATGAAGGGGCAATCCAAAAGCTTCTCCCAGGAATAGTGGAAAAATTTTAGCCTGGCCTCTAACTGAACCTGGTGTCATTGTTTCTTTGATTTAGATTAATAAATTCCAAACAAAGTGGAACCCTTAAACCTTCCTCTCCCCGTGGAGGTTGAGGCAGAAGAGGAGGCACCTCTGGTTCTAGAGGCATCCCTGTTAAGAAAGGCGCGTCTAAAAGAAGCCCTGGGAAAAAAAATCCTATTAGCTGAGACTTTAGGACGGGTAGGAAAGCATTTATTCCTATCAGCCGATCTATCCAAAACCTTTTCCAATTCCGACCTGAAAAGGAAATGTCCCTTAAAGGGCATAGCACAAAGTTGCATCTTTGATCCAATATCCCCTGACCAGAGTCCTGCGCACAGAATTGGTCACAGCCATACTTTGTGCCAAAAATCTCACTGACTGCCATGGTTGAAAAAAAGATAGGTAGGGCTTTAAGTATTTTCTCCATACTAGTTCTGTCCAATAAACAATCTTTCAATTGCTGAATCCAAAATCCTAAATTCCTAATTACACAGGTGAAAGCCAATATAGAACAAAGAATAGGATCCTGGCCGAAAATCCTGAGGGTATCCCGGGCAACAAAAGGCCTCCAGGACTGGGAGATGACCTCCTGCAAAAGGCCCACAGCGCCAGATACCTAAACTTTTCTGGTTGAGTGGTCTGGCTCCTATCTCACGGAGGAACACGAAAACAACTGAGGATTGGAGTCAAGTTTTTATTGTAATCTGGTGGTCACGTGTTCCCTTTCTGGGGGAGGGACTCTGAAGTCTCAGGTGTATGCTGCCCGGAGGATGTTTTGAGAAAAGTAATATACACTCTGCTTCTGTCTTCTCAAGTTTTCTGCCCTCCCCAAAGTAATCTTCCACATCTGCGGGTCCGGACATATAACTGGTCTGGTAGCACTGGAATCTTCCATGGCTCACGAATGGATAGCGCCACCAGTTGTAAAGTTGAAAAACCAAAGACCTCTTGGGCCAACAGGGGGCCACCAGAACTGTCGCTGGTTCCTTGAGAATCTTGTTCAACACCAGCGCAAGCAACCGAACCGAAGGAAATGCATAAGCCTCACATGGGTCAATGCGTCTACTCCTAATGCCGGATTCAAAGAGAAGTTTTTCTTCAATTTGTGATTCCTCGCTGACACGAATATATCCACTTCCAGAATGCCTCTCTGATCACAAATCTGTTTGAGCACTGCTGGATTTAGTGACCATTCTGATTCTCTTAAAAGAGACCGACTCAGAAAATCCGCCACCTGATTCCCTTCAGATGCACCGCTTACAGAGACTTCAGGTTTCTTTCTGTCCATAGCAAATTCTCTGTTGCCACCGACAATAACTAAAGAGAGCTTGTTCCCCCTTGTCGGTTTAGATATGCCACAGTGGTGGCATTGTCCGATCTTATCTGGACATGCCGATCCTCCAGATGATGCGCCAATGTTCTCAAAGCTTCTTTCACCGCTACTAACTCTCTTAGATTTGATGAGGACTGACTCAGAGCCCTGGACCAAGTCCCCTGCGCTGTCCCAAGTTTCGCAATAGGCTCCCCAAACCCAGGCCGAAGCATCCATAGTTACTATTCTCTCCTTGGGATCTCTCCAAGCTAGACTGCTGGCAAACTGATCGGTCAGCCACCAATCCAAAGATACTTTCACTGGTCTGGGTACTGGAATAATTTCTTCTAACCCCTCCTGAGACCCATTCCAATTGTCCAAGATATGCATTTGTAGCGTTCCTAAGTGCAACTGACCCCATCTCACTGCAGGAAAAGCTGACGTCAGAAATCCTAAGACCTTCATGGCTTGTCTTACTGAAGATGTCGGACTGGCTCAACGGGACCGGATGGCTTCCTGGAGGGTCACAATCTTCTGAGAGGGTAAAACTAAGTTTTGATGAATTGTGTTGACCTCGAATCCCAAATGAGCCATCACCTGAGAGGGAGCCAGGCTCGATTTCTCGAGGTTCAGAACCCAACCGAGCTGATCTAACAGCTGTAGAGTGAGATTCTGCAGCAATTTCTCCCTTGACTGGGCAAAAAGCAACAGATTGTCTAGGTATGCCAAAATCCTGATTCCTCTCTGTCTCAGATATGCCAGAGGTTCTGCTAATACCTTTTGTAAAAAGCCTTGGAGCTGAAGCCAGTCCGAAGGGAAGGCAAACAAATTGAAAGTGCAAGATTTGGTCTCTGTCTCTTATTGCAAACCTTAGAAAAGACTGTGCACGGGTACAAATTTGCCAATAAGCATTCTTCAGGTCTATTAAAACCATAAAAGATCCCTGGGAAAGCATGTCCTTGACTGAAAAAAATGTCCATGCGAAAATGTCTAAACATTGAGATTTAGTTTTAGAATAAACCTGACACCCCCCCCCCCCCCAGGCCTTTTTTACTAGAACGATACTGGAGTAAAATCCTGCACCCTGCTGTTGATTTGGGAATGAGATAATCACCCCCCTGGACAACATTAACTGTAAATTTTCCTGAATTGCCAATCTCTCCTCTATGCCCTTGGGCAGAGGGGAGAGCAAAAATTTTGAGGGGTTTGAGAAAATTCTATGTGAAACCCGTCTCTTATCCCCTTGGCAATGAAGGGGCAATCCAAAAGCTTCTCCCAGGAATAGTGGAAACATTTTAGCCTGGCCTCTAACTGAACCTGGTGTCATTGTTTCTTTGATTTAGATTAATAAATTCCAAACAAAGTGGAACCCTTAAACCTTCCTCTCCCCGTGGAGGTTGAGGCAGAAGAGGAGGCACCTCTGGTTCTAGAGGCATCCCTGTTAAGAAAGGCGCGTCTAAAAGAAGCCCTGGGAAAAAAAATCCTATTAGCTGAGACTTTAGGACGGGTAGGAAAGCATTTATTCCTATCAGCCGATCTATCCAAAACCTTTTCCAATTCCGACCTGAAAAGGAAATGTCCCTTAAAGGGCATAGCACAAAGTTGCATCTTTGATCCAATATCCCCTGACCAGAGTCCTGCGCACAGAATTGGTCACAGCCATACTTTGTGCCAAAAATCTCGCTGACTGCCATGGTTGAAAAAAAGATAGGTAGGGCTTTAAGTATTTTCTCCATACTAGTTCTGTCCAATAAACAATCTTTCAATTGCTGAATCCAAAATCCTAAATTCCTAATTACACAGGTGGAAGCCAATATAGAACAAAGAATAGGATCCTGGCCGAAAATCCTGAGGGTATCCCGGGCAACAAAAGGCCTCCAGGACTGGGAGATGACCTCCTGCAAAAGGCCCACAGCGCCAGATACCTAAACTTTTCTGGTTGAGTGGTCTGGCTCCTATCTCACGGAGGAACACGAAAACAACTGAGGATTGGAGTCAAGTTTTTATTGTAATCTGGTGGTCACGTGTTCCCTTTCTGGGGGAGGGACTCTGAAGTCTCAGGTGTATGCTGCCCGGAGGATGTTTTGAGAAAATAATATACACTCTGCTTCTGTCTTCTCAAGTTTTCTGCCCTCCCCAAAGTAATCCTCTGTATAACCTTAAAGTGGGCCAACACCCAGGGGTGATCGGCCCGGGAATCTATAAGATTCCCGGGCCGATCACCTCACACACTGCGGGACATCCGAGATCGGGATGTCCCGCGGGGTGTAACCCCCCCAAAACCCCGAAAAACCTTACCTCTCCAGCCGCTGCTTCCGCCGCCGCCGCCTCACTCGCGCTCCTCTAGACGTGTGCGTGCGCCGGCCGTCTCTGAATGGCCGGCGCGGGCGCGCACACGTCAA
This sequence comes from Gastrophryne carolinensis, assembly GCA_027917425.1. Lineage (NCBI taxonomy): Eukaryota > Metazoa > Chordata > Amphibia > Anura > Microhylidae > Gastrophryne > Gastrophryne carolinensis. Next base: position 342,351,829 of record CM051237.1, on the reverse strand, counting down.
GAGTGACGCGCGGGAGGTGGCGGCGGGCGCGATCCCTTGTCCGTCGGCGGGCATTGGACAGCGCACTCACGTGGGAGCGTGGAGAGGTGAGTTTTCGGGGTGTTTGGGGGGGTTTCAGGCAGCGGGGCACCCCAAATCGGGGTGCCCCGGGGAAGTGGACCAATACCCAGGATAGTCAAAATCCTGGGTGTTGGTCCACTTTAACCTTAAGGGTGTCTGTTTTTCCTTGATGGACATGACGTATAAGACGGCTACATTTGAACATGGACACGCTGCTTGCACATAATATATGTGTGCCATGATCCTTTGCTTCAAGCTTTTAATAATACATCTCTTATATTGAAGCTGACATAACTCACGTGAAAACACATGGCTGCCCTACGTACAACCACAATCACTACTTACACAATTTTCTCAAGATCACTGCTCACCTTGAGAATGGGGAGATTAGACATTTTCACTTTTTTAATGAGATGGGGGGGGGGGGTTGACAAATGTAATGCTTTTATCCCATTTTTTTTTTGGGGGGGGGGGGTCTTCTTCCTAAGGGTATCTTCCCCTATTTATTAATGTCGCCCTATTACTGTGCAGCTTATCCAAATATCCTCTGCATTTCAACCTACTGTGAATGACGCTACATTCCAACTGAAAAGCTGTCTGGCTAACAATTACGCCTAGCTCGTAGCTCTCCATAGGGGACAGTTCTTATAGTATGGGCTGGGTGCCAACTATTCCCATGTAGAGTTGTATTGCTTGCCCCCTCTTTGCGATTTTGTCTCAGAGAGGCACCACATCTCTGGAGATAGAAATTACCCTCAAACATAAAATAATTATGTTTGAGCAGATATTGTACCGTTATGTTGGGAACCATGACATGACACCTGAGCCTGGTCTCCCAAAGCCACAATCGCCCAATCGTGGTATTAAGGAGTTACAATGATTGTACGCCAAAAAGTGCCCACGGGCTACTTGACCCCCTGAACACTTGAGTGGTGTCCTTCATGAGGGCCAGGGGGGATTCAGCAAGAGGCTGGAGGCAGGAATCAACCCGCTGGCCCAGCCTCTCGTTGAGTCCTGAGACAATTGGAAGACCTGTCTGTCGTGTTTCAGTGTTTCGAACAGGTGATGAAAGCTAGGGACCACCAGCTGGGCGACAGAAAGTTGTTCCTTAGGTCGAACATTAAGAACTCCTAGTGCTACCCGCCCTCCAGCTCTGCCTTAAATTTCTCTGTGGGATACCCATCCAAACATAGATAGGTGCTCCCATGCAACAATTGTCAGACAGATTCCTCCGCATACATGCCTACGGTCCATAATTACAATGGCTTTATCGTCTGCTACGTATGACCTGGAACAATAAATCCCATGCTTTATCGCAGAGGATGCTTGAGTACAGGGAGGAAACCTCACCTGTTCACCAGTATCTCTCAGGTATGCAATTAACCTGAGGACTAAAGGCTGCAACTGGAAATGAATCCACTGAGAAGGTCTCTCACACGCACCCCCCAATACTCACTACAATAGGCAGACCCAAAGGTGAACGATCAGGCTTATTGATCTTTGGGAAGTGGTGAAAGACAGGCACAGTGGGGTGAGATATATTGATGTAATAAGCCTGCCAAGTACTCAGCACCCCCATTGTTCTACCTTTATCAAGAATCTGAGATAGTAATAGTGCTAACAGGTTGTTGCTGCCGGTTTGGGCAGTTTGCCAAAATTCTTTGTACCGAATGGGGGGCGATGAGACGGCAGTCCCTGAATTGCCCCCAAATGCTATAAACGACCCTGGGTCTCTACCTCAACTCGAGTTCATCCACGATGAGGACATAATCTACTTCTTTCTGGGGTTTTATCATATAGGATGGCCATCAGTAACAAAAACAAACTGCATCAGCAGTCTCATTAAGTCTCATTAAGTCCTTAAAGGCCTGTAGTGGTGGGTAACTGCCTCAGTAGTCTGTGAGTGTCTAAATGCCTGTGCCACGTGTGGTCAGTGGCATCAGCTTTGCAGGTTTCACCACCTCAACTGCCTGGCGCATTGTTCTCCGAGCATCACCTGATTTTGTCTCTCCCTGACTCTCAAGACGAGGCTTAACTGAGACAGCTCAGTGCTGCTGTCTTCATAATCTCTGAACAGTGTTTCAGAATCGGAGTGCAACCCGAAAATTAGGTCTCCGGTGTGAGATTCCCAATCACCAAAAACAAAATTGTGTACATAGCATAATTAAAAAAGGAAACTGCCTTTAGGTCCTCTTTAACGTCAACATTTTTTATCTTCTTTCCAATTCCAATGACACACAATGAGCCAACCGGTCTGCTTTAATGTGGATATAATAGCTTCAGTTTAGCTCAACGATGTGGAGAACACCCCGCGGCTGGCCTGGACTTGAATAAAATGGTGGGGGGAGAGCTTTGTGGAATCTGCCGCATCGCCGACTTCACTGATGAATTCTGGGTGCAGGTGAGTGTCTCTTGTTGTTTTGGTGGGGAGTAATTTAGAATTGTTAAACCGGCGGTGGAGTGTCCCTTTAACCAGAACAAGGAACATACAG